>OY728128.1:25901250-28425000 GCA_963277665.1 Viscum album | reverse complement strand
GGAAACACGTACTTTGACTCATACTGATCGCATCGTGTATCTGTTTGATGTGAGACTGATTACTACACATAAAAAATGACATATGAATCAATTTAATAAATTATCAAGAAAATGTGAGTGCATTTTCTTGATTTTTAGTGAGTGACATTTTTTGAACTAAACTGTCAATTTTAAACTGATAACAGACACATTGAGTCATACCGGGAACATTGTGTATTAGATTGAGGTGAAACTGATTCATACATGTCAAAAATGACTTATGAATTGTTTTCCTAAAGTATAAAAACAACATGAATGAATTTTCTTAGTTTTTAGTAGGTTAGTTGTTATTTTATTAAAATTGATGTCATTTAAAAAAAAGATGCACTTTGAGTCTTACCGGTCAAACCGTGCATCAGATTGAGGTAATACTGATTCATACATGTCTAAAATTACTTATGAATCATTTTAATAAAGTATAAAAACATCATGAATTCATTTTATCAGTTTTGAGTAGGTTAATTTTCCTTTTTATTAAAATTAATGCCATTTTTAAATAAAAAGACGTACTTGGAGTCATATCAGTCACACCATGTGTCAGATTGAGGTTCAAATGATTCTTATACATCTAAAATGACTTATGGATTATTTTCCTAAAGTATGAAAAAAATCTTAATTTTTTTGATTGGTTTTGAGTATGACACTTATTTTTTTACTAAAATGTCATTTTAAACCGGAAACACTCACTTTGACCTATACTGATCACATCATGTATCAGTTTGACACAAGACCAATTCATATATATAAAATATGACTTTTTAATCAATGTAATAACATACTAAGAAAATGTAAGCACATTTGATTTTTTTAGTGAGTGACATTTTTTGAACTAAACTATCGATTTTAAATTGATAATGAACATATTGATTCATAGTGGTCACACCATGTATTGAATTGAGGTGAGACTGATTTCTACACATCTCAAATGACTTATAGATCATTTTCCTAAAGTATAAAAACAATCATAATAAGTTTTTATCAATTTTGAGTATGTTAATTTTCCTTTTTACTAAAATAAATGTCAATTTTAAATAAAAAGAATCACTTTGAGTCATACAAGTCACACCGTGTATCAGATTGAGGTGTGGTTGATTCCTATACACCCCAAAGTCACAAAATAATCCTAACTCCAAATTTTACCACGTTTCCATTTTCTTTCTATGTCCAACTTCCAACACTTCATATTTACTCAATGTTATTAACTGAAAAACCTTTATCGTTGTTGAAAGTCAGAAGAGCAGAGGCTTTCAAAAATAATAAAGGGTTTTCATCTAATAACATCAAATCAATATACAGTGTTGGCAGTTTGAAAAAAAAGGAAATAAAAATGGAAAATGTTGTAACATTTGTAGAAAAGATAATTTTATCTCTTTTTTGAATTTTTGTAGATAGTTGAAAGTGAAATATGACTTCCCAAATTTTCTATGAAAAAAAACTAAATAATTATTAGATAAAAATGATATGGAAATTAACTTACAAAATAGTAGATAAAATTATGAAAAAATTAATTAAATAAATAGTAGGAATTCACCTTTTCCTGATGGTTGTATGCATTCTTGACACATTTACTTATTGTAATTATCTCATTTGTAGGATCAAAGTCCAATCCCTCATGATCATGAGAAGCTTTGAACAAACCACCCCAACTCAAACAAAATAATCTACTTGTACAAGAAAACAATTATTATATGAGTAATACTAAAAATAAATAAATTAAATATAAATATGAAACAATAAATTAATTATATGGATAATGATTTTACCATGAAAACATTATTGACCATAGGGATATGCCGACGGTAAAGCAAGAATGATGATAAAAAAAATTAAAATAGATCTTTCCAAACAATCAATCAATGAGTGAGGAGGATGAGGAGAAAATAATATACATTAGAGTGAAGATTTGAACCATATGAGAGAAAGTAAATATATCCTATTGGGTTTATAAAATATTCATTTTGTACAATAAATAAATAAATACACATAATATATTCATTATCAAAGGTGAATGCCTCCCATTTGTGAGAATTATATGGATGGTAATCAAAGATTCCCAAGGGTGGAACCAAAAGTCAATGTTAAAGAATGATATGTTTTTATATGTATTAAAGTAAAATATACATAGTTTTTATTATATGCGTGATGAGAGAAATGAAGTGATTTTTAAGAAGTATTAATGAGTGGGTTGTCATTTCAAATATGACTATATTTTTATCAACTGTCAGAAATACAAGTAAGGATGAAATCAATGAATAAAATGTCCTTGGTGATTGGGAAGTTTCAATAAAAACTCAAAGGAGTAAGACTCTACAAAAAACCTCATTTTTTACCTAGTAGTGCCTAAATCATTTGGAGAGGCTTACATGGATGATAATTGGATCAAATATATGAATGAGGAGTTTGATACAAACAAGAACAATGTGACATGTGGATATTGATCTAAATAAGAAAAACAATGGCTTTTTATGGATCAATTTGTTGCATATATTTTTCCAAAAAATTCCTATTAGTTTAAAAATACATGAGTTTTTTAGTTATTTTTTGTGATAATTCTATAAAACTCTTAACATAAAAGGTCATGGTAATGTATTGTAATGAATTTTTTTTATGTCATGTAATTGAGATGGCCAAATCTGTGGGGCATCATATTAACATTAGAAGTACATAAAAATTAATTTAAGTTTATGTTAGTAAACCATAAAATTAAATAGAATTAAGAATCCACAGTGCACATAGATTGTCATTAAATTATGAAATCCAAACTAATAAAGTTGAATTGAAGTTGGATTCTAAAGGTGTAACAATTTTATCCATGAAAAATAATTTTTATTTCAATAAAATAGAATCTATTAAAACTTATTTATTAAATTTTCATCAATCAATGTTAATATTTTATTTTATCAAAATTAGTTAAATATACTGGTATAAGATTTATTCTTGAATGATTTAAAATATTCTTTAAAATTTAAATAATAGAACACTTTTCTCATTAAATAAGTTACTTTTCAAAAAAAAATCAAATTTAGAAATATTTTGATCAATCATAAAGGATTGAGAACAACAAATTCTATCAATAATGTTCTCTTCTTCTGCACCCTGTAATGAAACAATATTTTGTTTCTTAAAACACTATTATACTGAGGTTTTTCCTAGAAAATTACTCATTCCAATTGTTTATTTTCTAACTATATTTCAACAACCAAAATCAAAATATCAATTACATTTTATCTCAAAAGCAGTTTTTCCAATATAATATAGTCCATGGATTATAGAACCTTAAACCTATTTGATTTTTCTTTTTATAGCATTTAAGTCATATTTTTTAAATTCAAATTGAAATGTTTCAAAAATAAAACTGAAAATATTATACTTTTTCAAGAAGTAGTTAAATAAATAAGACACTGAATCAAACATAGGTAATGTTTTTTCTCATCTTATTTTACAGATTCATCAGAATAATTTTATTTTTTTTATTTTATAAGTGACCCCTAAATCTATCCCAAAACTCATGAAAAGAGTTCATAGTCATCCTAATTAAACCCATTAATTTTACACCATATTTTAGCAATCATTATCCTAGGAAAAAATTTCATGAGAAAATCATTATATAGTTGTTCCCATGTGTCAGATATTTCATCATCCATTTTTTGGAAACAACTTCTAGAATTACCTTTCAAATAGAAGGGGATAACCCTATATTTCAGTTCCTCCTTACTCAACCCTCTTAGTTCCAATTATTGCATGATATAATATTAGACCTCAATGATGTCATATATTTAATCATCCAAGTGATTTTAAATGTAATATTCCAAACCAATGACAACATTGATTGTTATAGGGATGAATTTTTAAAAAGGTGATGATTACAAAGAGGTAGATGTCATGGAATATAGGTATTCAGAGCCTATTATACCTCAAAAAAATATGACCCAACATTGGGTTTGAGATATTTCAAGTCGTATTGTCCCAAGCTGACCCACATGATATCGAGGAAGACGATACTTCAATATATCTAAATTTTTAGTGGATAATAGATGGAAATTATAGATATCAAAAAACATAGACTTCATTCGAGTCGTGGATTGCATTCAATTCTTAAATCGCTCTAGACTTAGATTCAAGATTTGGAATAGTTGGAGCCTTGATTCTGGCCTAGTTTTGAGCTTGGATTCAACAACAAGGAGCAACGATAGTAGGTCACTTCCGCAAAGCGATTCATATATTAAGAGCTGGTTTGTGATGATTAGGGTTATTAAAATAGACCATGACACTTTTATCTGTACTAAAAAAGCACTGAAAAATACTTATAATAATTTTTTTAAAAATTATTTTGTTAAAAAAGTAGAATTATATATGATTATAACACTTATTATAATACTTTTTATAAAACAATAATTTTATAATTCTTTGAATATATAATTATATATTTATAATTATATAAATACCTATAAAAAAAATAATATTTATATCATTATATATATTTTTATAATTATAATTATATTTATATAAACATAGTTAATATATTCATTATTTAAATAAATTTATTATAATTTTATAATTATTTATTTATAATTATATTAATAATTTTTAAATAAATATTATTTATTTATTTGTAATTATGAATGTGTAAAAATAGTAAATATACATTTATAAATATATTTATTTATAAATATTTTTACAAATTTATTTTTAATACTATTAATGAATATTTAATCTTAAGTTTATGCATGTTAGAAATGAGTAAAATTGATTAATTAAAAATGAGTACAATATATTTAAAATTTGGATAAGTTTGACTAACATAAATTATTAAAAAAATGGATATATATTGAAAAAAGATACATATTGAAAATATTAAAACATAGTAAATAAATATATATAAAATAAATAATATAAATTTATTAAATTATAAAAAAAATATTTTTTTGTGCATGTATGTATATAAAAATACATTAATTACATATATGTGAAATAAATATGATACTTTTGATCTATGTTACAAATTGAAAAGAAAAACAACATTCAATTGTGTCCATTACTCGATGTAATTAGTCAATATTTTTAAATCATATTAATTTTTAATTATAAACCATTATTTATTAAATATATTACTACTTAATGTAAGTCATAAATAATATTTTTGTATTATATAAGTCATATTTATATACATTAATATATATCTATATATTTAATATATACTATTTATTAACATGATCAATAATCATCTAATTAAGAATTTTTTTAACAATTTTCTAAATTACTTATTTTTAATTTTAATTTGTTTAATTTTCATTTTGCATATTTCTATATATTTAATACATACTATTTATTATTATTTATAATTTATAAATATTATAATAAATTTATTCATTTTTATCAATAATTATTTAATTAATAAAATTTGTAATTTTTTTAATAAATTAATTTTTAATTTTTAATTTATTTAATTACCTCATTTTATTTATTTGGACCTTTATCAGTGCTAAAAAAGTGCTAATAAAGGATTTCTTTATGAGTGATTAAAATATAGTGTTGACAATGGGTACCCTTTATCAGTGCTAAAAATAAAGCACTGATAAAGGGACCCTTTATCATTGATAAAAAAAAGCACTGATAATGGGTTAAATTTTTCAACGCTTCCTTTAGCACTGATAAAGATTCCATTTATCAGCACTTTTTTTATCACTGATAAATACCAGCATTGTTAAATGCCCATTTTGTAGTAGTGACTAGAACATCTACAAAGGTCCAACTTCTCCCATGATACCCTTTTTTAGCATATTCATTGGGTTCTGGTTCTTGTGGATCTTCATAAGTCTATGTAATTATCAATCCATCACCTCACATATCAAATGAAAATAGATGTCAATATGCTTAGTCTGGGACTGGTATGTGAAGTTATTTCTCAAATATAGAGCACTTTAACTATCATAGTGAACCCTATAATCCTTCTAGATAAATCCAAGATCCTTGAGAAAATACTTTAACCACAATATATCCTTTCCATCTTCCATAAATATAATTGTGCTCTACTTTGACCATAGATAAAAAACAAACTTCAACAACCTTGACTGCTAAGATACAACTCTTCCTATAAAGGTATAGATAAATCCTGATGTAGACTTCCTATTGTAAAGATATCCAAGTATATCTACATCTATATAGATCTCTAAGAGTGGATTATCTTCCCCATAACAAAAACATTGCTTCAATGTACTTTTGAAATATCTCAGAATCCACTCGACTGCATACCTATTACGAACCCCTCCCTCCAAATATGTCGTAATGAATGAAGATACGTAATGACCCCTTGAGTCTCTCCTCGAGTAGGTCTCATGTTAGAGACTATAACCAAGTTTATAAAAATCACACATATGGGAGTCAATACCCTTTATAAATAAAATAAGAATGGGAGATAGGATAACAACCACAATAAAACTCCAACATATAATATAAAAGTAAACCCATGACCATCCCATAATGTATGAACATAAATAATCTAGTGAAAATAAAAGTCACCAATATACCAAAAGAAAAGTTTACAAAGTGACTCAACAACAGCTCCAACCCAAGCTAGCAATGTCCATCTCATTTCCCAAATACCACTTGGAAACTTGAAAAATAGTTTATATACATAGCGTGATCATAACAAGTATACTCATTTGGGACATAACTTAGGTGTCATGTGCACATGTTAAAAGATCATGCTAATGTGCCAATTAATAAACAAAAAAACCAACAATCACCTAAACAAGTCAACTAACTAACTCGTCTTGACCATGAATCTCTCACCAAATCACACATCCAATATAGTAATATAGAATTAAGAACATAACAAAGAATGAAACCTTATTGATTCTTGCCCACTAATTTTCCACTCTGACACCCCAACACCAAATGTCCTATGCTCCAATCCCATCTGTACATACTACATCACATTACATCTCATCACACCTAACCCAAAGACACCTAGGCCATCTCTGATGTGGGTTAGGATGAATCCCCACCCAACCCACCCTCACAAGGTCTAGTATCCCATGCTAGTATCAGTAATCACCACACCACATCTCATCACATCCATAAAAACCACATCTCACCTGAAGACACTTGGTCCATTACTGTACATCTCACCCATAGACACCTGGGCCCAGACATCATATCTCATCATAGCCGCAATCACCAAATCTTTACCAAAGACACTGTCTATCACATCACATCTCTCCTGTAGATACATAGGCCATCACTTCTGAAGGAAGAGTGGGAAAGAGGAGGTAGCCAGCAATCCGTATAACCCCCAACCTGGATGTTGGGGAAAAACATGGAACCCATAACCTCTAAGTGTTGGTAAGGTTATCCAACTTAGTTGGGATGTGTATAAAAATAACATAAAATACATGATATATAGATAACACACATACCCAACCAATGGGTTCACAATAAATTCACTAATACAAACCACATCACAACCACTATACCACACATCAACTGTTACTATTGCTACCACCACTATATGCATCCCCACACCACCACCACATAGAACCGCAAAATTCCACTTTCAATTACAACCCACTTCATTCACATTCACACTACCCATTATTTTAATGTTAAATTAATTTAATATATTTACCACACATCCAATTCTATCTCATTATATTCAATTACCAACCCATTTATTTATTAATCTCATTCAGTATCACAATCTATTCCATTGTTAATCGAGAAATAACATAACCGTAATACACCACAACATACCCATATCACATCAATTGTTTTTTCCGTGCTACACTAACCAAACTATCCCACAACAACAAATACAACCACATCTCACCATGACACCATAAGGAACAACACCACCACACATTTCAACCATCATGCACCATAAAACACACACACCACAACCTCATGCACCACAAAGTCCCATCACAACCAATGCATACCACATCACACAAATTCCCACATCATATCCTTACCTACCAACCAATACATCATAACCCCACACATCATAACCTAGATGATCACCATCATCGCATAATTTCCCACAAAACAAAAGCAACATAAAAAGCACAAGCTCACCACAAAATAACACATCCTAGATTCCACAATTTATTTAAGGAATTTTATCACATTAATTATATATTTATTATGGGTATTATCACACAAACCATATTCCATGGGAGACCAATTTATTATCCAAATATACGTTCTTTAGCATTTTATTCAGGGTGATATCAGACAAAAACACAATAAGGGTCTCAAAGAATATCATCAACAACACAAACAAGGTTTCCAAAATTCGCAATTTTTAGAATTAACAATATGAATTGACAATACCACCAATACCATATATCAATGTAGAAAATCATATGATATCTCGCCATAACCATTAATTTGAGTCATTCCAATTAGTTACCTTTATTATTCCAACCCTTAACATCCTTCCAAAGGAAAGTAAAATCATGTAATCCCTACATATAACACATATAAAAGGAGATAATGAGGATCCCCTACCTCAAAAAATATTTCCAATATTGCTGTAAACCACAGAGTGAAGAAGAAATAACTTTGAAATGAAAACCACACTAGAAAAACCCGGATAAACCTAAACCGCACCAATGGATCATCAAAATGCAACCCAAAAAACACCCCAAACCAAAAAACAAACACCACAGTGAAATCCTGGAAGAAGAATAGAAGGAAAAAATGGGGATGAAGGAGAAAAACTAACCTTGAATCACCAAAACTGTACCACCAGAACCAAATATTAAATAAGAAATAATGTGGGATGGAAGACCTATAAAAACCATATAGGGGTTTCCCAAAACTAAGAGGAAGCAATATCCAAAAGAAGGGATTCAATCGAACATCAAACCTATAAACAGGATGTAAGTCACCTTATTCATGGAATGAATTCCATATTCACATCATGAATTCCATAGGGTCTATGGATTAAAATTTGTGAAAATATTACAAGGCATGAATTCCCATATATTCCTACTTCCACAAAAATTCATGGTGCCTCATCCTGAATTAATCTCACATTGTGAATTCCCCTTTCATGATATGAATCCATTTCATGAAATCCCACAAATTTGTACACAAATTGTGAGTTCTACGGATACACATGATGTGAATCACCAACTTACATCATCAATCCATATTTCACAGCATGAATTACCCGTTACAACTCTAAACTCATCATAACCTTCTCAAGCCTCCTATGAAACACTCCCAACACCTAAAATAGATAAGTGAAAGGCTAGAAAGGAATGAACTGTTACATGAGATACCTATCAAAAAATTACCATCCTTAATAATTAAAACTAAACCCATAAAATAAAGGGTTTCAAAAAAATACCCCATGATATACCTCTTAAGGATATAGTTACACCTAGAATGCTACAACAAACCAAACACATCAAACCAAAACAATCATAGAACATCCCACACAACCACATCCCTACACAACCACACCACAACCTCTCACCAGGAACAACATCACACATCCAGTACCATCCAAAACCCACTAATTTTCCACACATCCATACACATTGATATATAAACCTATAGACAACTCAAACCAACCATTTCTGCAATCAACACACAACACTACCCCAAGCACACAAATCAAGGAATCCCATATTCCATGTCATGTTATTATCTACTTTGGGCAACACTAAATTACCCACATGGTTCTAATCATGTTAGAGCATAACGTATCTTGATTAGGATTCATGTCTTCATTTTTTAATATAATAGAAGATTTATCACACATCACACATCACACATCAAGGAAATAACATATATCATAAAATAGTAAGATCCAAATATCACATCATCCTAGAAAAACCAAAAAAATAAAATAAAAACTCAAACTAGCTCTGAGTACTTGGCATGCATCTGAATCTCTTGCTCCCAAGTACTCTCCTCTAGGACACCATTCCTCAAAAACACCCAAACTAAGAGAATGGTTTATCCACATAACTCCTTATATCGATGATCCTGAATCTCTACTAGCTGCTCCACAAATGTTGCATCACCCTTGATGTCAAACTTTCCCCAGTTAAAGATGCGAGAGTCATCATGAATATATCAACAAATCTGGGACACATGGAAGAAATCATGGATACTCTCTAACAATGGTGGAAACACAACTTGATACTCCACCTCACCAACATGCTCCAACACCTCAAAGGGCCCAAAAAACTGAGGGGAAAGCTTGATTCACCTACCAAACCTCTTCTACACGTGTCGAGGGGAGAATCTCAGAAACACATGGCCTCCAACCTTTAAATCCAAGGGGCTCTACTAATGATCAACATAGGCATTCAAATAGTCTTGCACTGCCTTTATCCACTCTCATACCAACTGGATTTTCTTCATTTTTCTCTACAAAAAATCATGATGAATAAATTTTATTTCCTTAACCTCCATACATCATAATGGAGAATGACATGACCACCCGTACAATACCTTAGAAATATACATTCCAATGGATGAGTTATAGATGTTGTTGTATGAAAACTTAACTAGAGGCATGTGCCTTAACCATGATCCACCAAATTCTAGGATTCAATATCATAACATATCCTCCAACATCTGGATGCTCTACTCTATTTTCCCATCCATATGAGGGTGAAAAGTAGTGATAATGTGAATATAGATGACTAATGGATACTAAAATCCCCTCTAAATGAGGTAAAATGAGGATACTGGTTATAAATGATGGTCCTAGATACCCTGTGAAGCCTAAAAACATCATCCAAATACCACCTCAACAAAAAATCCTTGGTACTCAACTCATGGTTTGCTAGAAAGGGAGATGACTTTGTTAACCGATCCACTATTACTCAGACTGCATCACAACCTCCTTGATATTGGGGTAACTTGGTGATGAAATTCATCTACATGTACTCTCATTTATACTTAAGAACATATAAGGGTTGCAAATCACCTATAGGAACATAGTGCTCTACTTTCAACTGTTGACAAACCAAACACATTTCCACAAACTCTTCCAGTAACTATTTCATCTCCGACCACCAAAGATGCCTCCTCAAACCTCGATTCATTTTGGTCACACCAAGATGCACTAATAAAGGTGATCTATGAAAATCATAGAGAAATCCCTCATATACCATCTATGGAACAAACAACACCCCCTATAACAACACATGGTTGCGACCATCCACTGAACATCCCTTCAGAGCATCACTATGGCCAACATGATCATGCATCACTATGGCCAAAACACTATGATACTGAGGTTTTTCCTAGAAAATTACTCTTTTTAATTGTTTATTTTCTAAATATATTTCAACAACCAAAATCAAAATATCAATTACATTTTATCTCAAAATCAGTTTTTCCAGTATAATATAGTCCATGGTTAGAGAGCCTTAAACCTATTTGATTTTTTATAGCATTTAAGTATTATTTTTTAAATTCAAATTGAAATGTTTCAAAAATAAAACTGAAAATATTATACTTTTTCAAGAAGTAGTTAAATAAATAAGACACCGAATCAAACATATGTAATGTTTTTTCTCATCTTATTTAACAGATTCATCAGAATCATTTGATTTTTATTTCATAAGTGTCCCCTAAATCTATCCCAAACCTCATGAAAAAAGTTTATAGTCATCCTAAATAAACCCATTAATTTTACACCATATTTTAGCGATCATTATCCTAGGAAAAAATTTCATGAAAAAATCATTATATAGTTGTTCCCATGTGTCAGATATTTCATCATCCATTTTTTGGAAACAACTTCTAGAATTACCTTTCAAATAGAAGGGGATAACCCTATATTTCAGTTCCTCCTTACTCAACCCTCTCAGTTCCAATTATTACATGATATAATATTAGACCTCAATGATGTCATATATTTAATCATCCAAGTGATTTTAAATGTAATATTCCAAACCAATGACAACATTAATTGTTATAAGGATGAATTTTTAAAAAGGTGATGATTACAAGGAGGTAGATGTCATGGAATATAGGTATTGGGAGCCTATTATACCTCAAAAAAATATGACCCAACATTGGGTTTGAGATATTTCAAGTCGCATTGTCCCAAGCCAACCCGCATGATATTGAGTAAGACGATACTTCAATATATCTAAATTTTTAGTGGATAATAGATGGAAATTATAGATATCGAAAAACCTAGACTTCATTAGAGTCGTGGGTTGTATTCAACCCTTAAATCGCTCTAGACTTAGATTCAAGCTTTGGAATAGTTGGAGCCTTGATTCTGGCCTAGTTTTGAGCTTGGATTCAATAAGAAGGAGCAACGATATTAGGTCGCTTCCGCGAAGAGGTTCATATATTGCGAGCTGGTTTGTGATGGTTAGGGTTATTAAAATAGACCGTGACACTTTTATCAGTACTAAAAAAGCACTGATAAATACTTATAATACTTTTTTTAAAAATTATTTTGTTAAAAAAGTATAATTATATATAATTATAATACTTATTATAATACTTTTTATAAAAAAATAATTTTATAATTCTTGGAATATATAATTATTTATTTATAATTATATAAATAAATACAAAAAATAATATTTATATCATTATATATATTTTTATAATTATAATTATATTTATATAAACATAGTTAATATATTCATTATTTAAATAAATTTATTATAATTTTATAATTATTTATTTATAATTATATTAATTCTTTTTAAATAAATATTATTTATTTATTTGTAATCATGAATGTGTGAAAATAGTAAATATACATTTATAAATATATTTATTTATAAATATTTTTTTACAAATGTATTTTTAACATTGTTAATGAATATTTAATCTTAAGTTCATGCATGTTAAAAATGAGTAAAATTGATTCATTAAAAATGAGTACAATATATTGAAAATTTGGATAAGTTTGACTAACATAAATCATTAAAAAAATGGATATATATTGAAATAAAGATACATATTGAAAATATTAAAACAAAGTAAATAAATAAATATAAAATAAATAATATAAATTTTTTAAATTATAAAAAAAATATTTTTTTGTGCGTGTATGTATATAAAAATACATTAATTACATATATGTGAACTCAATATGATACTTTTGAACTATGTTATAAATTGAAAAGAAAAATGACATTCAATTATGTCCATTACTCGATGTAATTAGTCAATATTTTTAAATCATATTAATTTTTAATTATAAACCATTATTCATTAAATATATTACTAGTTAATGTAAGTCATAAATAATATTTTTGTATTATATAAGTCATATTTATATACTTTAATATATATCTATATATTTAATATATACTATTTATTAACATGATCAATAATCATCTAATTAAGAAATTTTTTAACAATTTTCTAAATTACTTATTTTTAATTTTAATTTGTTTAATTTTCATTTTGCATATTTCTATATATTTAATACATACTATTTATTAGTATTTATAATTTATAAATATTATAATCAATTTATTCATTTTTATCAATAATTATTTAATTAATAAAATTTGTAATTTTTTTAATAAATTATTTTTTTATTTTTTATTTATTTAATTACCTCATTTTATTTATTTGGACCTTTATCAGCTCTAAAAAAGTGCTAATAAAGGATTTATTTATGAGTGATTAAAATATAGTGTTGATAATGGGTATCCTTTATCAGTGCTAAAAATAAAGCACTGATAAAGGGACCCTTTATCATCGATAAAAAAAGCACCGATAAAGGGTTAAATTTATCAACGCTTCCTTTAGCACTGATAAAGATTCCATTTATCAACACTTTTTTAGAACTTATAAATACCATCACTGTTAAATGCCTGTTTTGTAGTAGTGACTAGAACATCTACAAAGGTCCAACTTCTCCCATGATACCCTTTTTTAGCATATTCATTGGGTTCTAGTTCTTGTGGATCTTCATAAGTATCTGTAATTATCAATCCATCACTTCACATATCAAATGAAAATAGACGTCAATGTGCTTTGTCTGGGACTGGTATGTGAAGTTATTTCTCAAATATAGAGCACTTTAACTATCATAGTGAACCCTATAATCCTTCTAGACAAATCCAAGATCCTTGAAAAAATACTTTAACCACAATATCTCCTTTCCATCTTCCATAAATATAATTGTGCTCTACTTTGACCATAGATAAAAAACACACTTCAACAACCTTGATTGCTAAGATACAACTCTTCCTATAAAGGTATAGATAAATCCTGATGTAGACTTCCTATTGTCAAGATATCCAAGTATACCTACATCTATATAGATCTCTAAGAGTGGATTATCTTCCCCATAACACAAACATTGCTTCAATGTACTTTTGAAATATTTCATAATCCACTCGACTGCATACCTATTAAAAACCCCTCCCTCCATATATGTCGCAATGAATGAAGATAGGTAATGACCCCTTGAGTCTCTCCTCGAGTAGGCCTCGAGTTAGAGAATAGAACCAATTTATAAAAATCACATATATGGGAGTCAATACCATTTATAAATAAAACAAGAATGGGACATAGGATAACAACCACAATAAAACAACAACATATAATATAAAAGTAAACCCAAGACCATCCCACAATGAATGAACATAAATAATCTAGTGATAATAAAAGCCACCAATATACCAAAAGAAAAGTTTACAAAGTGACTCAACAACAGCTCCAACCCAAGCTAGCAATGTCCATCTCATTTCCCAAATACCTCATGGAAACTTGAAAAATAGTTTATATACATAGCGTTATCATAACAAGTATACTCATTTGGTACATAACTCAAGTGTCATGTGCACATGTTAAAAGAGCATGCTAATGTGCCAATGAACAAACAAAAAAACCAACAATCACCTAAACAAGTCAACTAACTAACTCGTCTTGACCATGGATCTCTCACCAAATCACGCATCCAATATAGTAATATATAATTAAGAACATAACGAAGAATGAAACCTTGTTGCTTCTTGCCCACTCATTTTCCACTCTCACACCCCAACGCCAAATGTCCTATGCTCCAATCCCATCTGTACATATCACATCACATTACATCTCATCACACCTAACCCAAAGACACCTAGGCCATCTCTGATGTGGGTTAGGATGAATCCCCACCTACCCCACCCTTGAAAGGTCTAGTATCCCAGGATAGTATCAATCATCACCACACCACATCTCATCACATCCATAAAAACCACATCTCACCTGAAGACACTTGTTCCATTACTATACATCTCACCCATAGACACTTGGGCCCACACATCATATCTCATCATAGCCACAATCACCACATATTTACCAAAGACATCGACTATCACTTCACATCTCGCCTGTAGATACATGGGCCATCACTTCTGAAGGAAGAGTGGGAAAGAGGAGGTAGCCAGCAATCCGTATAACCCCCAACCTGGATGTTGGGGAAAAACATGGAACCCATAACCTCTAAGTGTTGGTAAGGTTATCCAACTTAGTTGGGATGTGTATAAAAATAAAATAAAATACATGATATATAGATAACACACATACCCAACCTATGGGTTCACAATATATTCACTAATACACACCGCATCACAACCATTATACCACACATCATCTGTTACTATTGCTGCCACCACTATATGCATCCCCACACCACCACCACATAGAACCGCACAATTCCAATTTCAATTACAACCTACTTCATTCACATCCACACTACCCATTATTTTAATGTTAAATTAATTTAATCTATTTACCACACATCCAATTCTATCTCATTATATTCAATTACCAACCCATTTATTTATTCATCTCATTCAGTATCAAAATCTATTCCATTCTTAACCGAGAAATAACACAACCGTACTACACCACAACATACCTATCTCACATCAATTTTTTTTTCCGTGCTACACTAACCAAACTATCCCACCACAAAAAATATAACCACACATCACCATGCCACCATAAGGCACAACACCACCACACATTTCAACCATCATGCACTATAACCAACACACACCACAACCTTGCGCACCACAACGTCCCATCACAACCAATGAATACCACATCACAAAAATTACCACATCATATCCTTACCAACAAACCACCACATCATGACCCCACACATCATAACCTAGATGATCACCACCATCACATAATTTCTCACAAAACAAAAGCAATATAAAAAGCACAAGCTCACCACAAAACAACACATCCTAGATTCCACAATTTATTTAAGGTATTTTATCACATTAATTCTATATTTATTATGGGTATTATCACACAAACCATATTCTATGGGAAACCAATTTATTATCCAAATATAAGTTCTTTAGCATTTTATTCAGGGTGATATCAGACCAAAACACAATAAGGGTCTCAAGGCATATCATCAAAAACACAAACAAGGTTTCCAAAATTTGTAATTTTTAGAATTAAAAATATGAATTCAAAATACCACCAATAACATATATCAATGTAGAAAATCATATGATATCTCCCCATAACCATTAATTTGAGTCATTCAAATTAGTTACCTTTATTATTCCAACCCTTACCATCCACCCAAAGTAAAGTAAAATCATGTAATCCCTGCATATAACACATATAAAAGGAGATAATGAGGATCCCCTACCTCAAAAAATATTTCCAATATTTCTGTAAACCACAGAGTGAAGAAGAAATAGCTTTGAAATGAAAACCACCCTAGAAAAACCTGGATCAACCTAAAACGCACCAATAGATCATCAAAATGCAACCCAAAAAACACCCCAAACCAAAAAACAAACACCACAGTGAAATCTTGGAAGAAGAATAGAAGGAAAAAATGGGGATGAAGGAGAAAAACTAACCTTGAATTGCCAAAACTGTACCACCAGAACCAAATATTAAATAAAAAATAAGGTGGGATGGAAGACCTCTAAAAACCATATAGGGGTTTCCCAAAACTAAGAGGAAGCAATATCCAAAAGAAGGGATTCGATCGAACATCAAACCTATAAACAGGATGTAAGTCACCTTATTCATGGAATGAATTCCATATTCACATCATGAATTCTATAG
Source organism: Viscum album (assembly GCA_963277665.1). NCBI lineage: Eukaryota > Viridiplantae > Streptophyta > Magnoliopsida > Santalales > Viscaceae > Viscum > Viscum album. Next base: position 28,407,915 of record OY728128.1, on the reverse strand, counting down.
GGTCTGTGGATTACCATTTGTGAAAATATTACAAGGCATGAATTCCCATATATTCCAACTTCCACCAAAATTCATGGTTCCTCATCCTGAATTAATCTCACATTGTGAATTCCCCTTTCATGATATTAATCCATTTCATGAACTCCCACAAATTTGTACACAAATTGTGAGTTCTACAGATACACATGATGTGAATCACCAACTTACATCATGAATCCATATTTCATGGCATGAATTACCCGTTACAACTCTAAACTCCGTAGAACCTTCTCAAGCATCCTATGAAACACTCCCAACACCTAAAATAGAAAAGTGAAAGGCTAGAAAGGAATGAACTGTTACATTAGATACCTATCAAAAAATTATCATCCTTAATAATTAAAACTAAACACAAAAAATAAAGGGTTTCAAATAAATACCCCTTGATATACCTCTTAAGGATATCGTTACACCTCGAATGCTACAACAAACCGAACACATCAAACAAAAACAATCATAAAACATCCCACAGAACCACATCCCTACACAACCACACCACAACCTCTCACCAGGAAGAACATCACACATCTGGTACCATCCAAAACCCACTAATTTTCCACACATCCATACACATTTATATCTCAACCTCTAGACAACTCAAACCAACCATTTCCGCAATCAACACACAACACTACCCCAAGCACACAAATCAAGGAATCCCATATTCCATGTCATGTTATTATCTACTTTGGGCAACACTAACTTACCCACATGGTTCTAATCATGTTAGATCATAACGTATCTTGATTAGGATTCATGTCTTCATTTTTTCATATAATAGAAGATTTATCACACATCACACATCACACATCAAGGAAATAACATATATCATAAAATAGTAAGATCCAAATATCACATCATACTAGAAAAACCAAAAAAAGAAAATAAAAACTCAAAATAGCTCTGAGTACTAGGCATGAATCTGAATCACTTGCTCCCAAGTACTCTCCTCTTGGCCACCATTCCTCCAAAACACCCAAACTAGGAGAATGGTTTATCCCCATAACTCATTCTATCGATGATCCTGAATCTCTACTAGCTGATCCACAAATGTCGCATCACCCTTGATGTCCAAATTTACCTAGTTAAAGATGTGAGAGTCATCATGAATATATCAACAAAGCTGGGACACATGGAAGAAATCATGGATACTCTCTAACAATGGTGGAAACACAACTTGATACTCCACCTCACTAACATGCACCAAAACCTCAAAGGGACCAAAAAACTAAGGGGAAAGCTTGATTCACCTACCAAACCTCTTCTACATGTATCGAGGGGAGAATCTCAGAAACACATGGCCTACAACCTTTAAATCCAAGGGGCTCTACTAATGATCAACATAGGCATTATAACAGTCTTGCACTGCCTTCATCCACTCTCATACCAACTGGATCTTATTCATTGTGCTCTACAACAAATCATGATGAATAAATTTTATTTCCTTAACCTCCATCCCTCATAATGGAGAATGACATGACCACCCGTACAATACCTCAGATTTATCCATTCCAATGGATGAGTTATAGATGTTGTTGTATGAAAACTTAAATAGAGGCACATGCCTTAACCATGATCCACCAAATTCTAGGATTCAATATCATAACATATCCTCTAACATCTAGATGCTTTGCTTTGTTTTCCCATCCATATGAGGTTGAAAAGTAGTGATAATGTGAATATAGGAGACTAATGGATACTAAAATTCCCTCTAAATGAGGTAAAATGAGGATATTGGATATAAATGATGGTCCTAGATACCCTATGAAGCCTAACAACATCATCCAAATACCACCTCACCAAAAAATCCTTGGTACTCAACTCATGGATTGCTAGAAAGGGAGATGACTTTGTTAACCGATCCACTATTACTCTGACTGCATCACAACCTCCTTGATCTTGGGGTAACTTGGTGATGAAATCCATCTACATGTACCCCCATTTCTACTTAATAAAATATAAGGGTTGTAAAAAACCTCTAGGAACATAGTGCTCCACTTTCAACTATTGACAAACCAAACACATTTCCACAAACTCTTCCAGTAACTGTTTCATCTCCGACCACCAAAGTTGCCTCCTCAAACCTCGATTCATCTTGGTCACACCAGGATGAACTAATAAAGGTGATCTATGAAAATCATAGAGAACTCCCTCATATACCATCTATGGAACAAACAACACCCCCTATAACAACACATGGTTGTGACCATCCACTGAACATACCTTCAGAGCATCACTATGGACAACATGATCATGCATCACTATGGCCAAAATGATCATGCATCACCTCCACCTATGAGTCTCCCCACTGAGACTCCCGTACCTACCACATCAACGATGACTCTGTGGTCATCTTATAAAGACAATCTTGACCAATTATCTCTCCAACATCAAGATGAATTACTGCAAGATCCTCCATCCCTTTCCAAACATCCACAGACTCCCAAACCACATCCCCTCAGGACTTCTAGCTCAAAGAACCGGTAACAACATTCCTATATTCTAGGCTGTAGGAGATCTCAAAATCACAATCCTAAAGAAACTCCATCCACCTCTACTGGCATAGGTTCAAATACCGATGATAGAAAATATATTTAATTATCTTTAGGTTTGTGATAACCATAAAATGCTCGCTAGTGAGGAAATACCACTATAACTTTTACAAAAAAAATTGTTACCAACTCTAGATCATGGGTGGAAATTTACACCAAATCCTATCAGAATCATCCATTTCTCATGGGATTCTGGTTATATTGCATATAGGTGATCCTAAGAGGAGTTCCACACGTTGTTTCATGGAATTTTGATAAGGTATGAGACCATGGTAAAATTATCTCAGGTTTTCCTAGTTAAATTAATTTATTTAATTGTTTAAATGCTATTTACTCTTATATATTTTCCTTATAATGGTGTTAGAAATCCATTATCGACCTTCTGTAGTAATTTCTTGGAGTTTTTATTAGAGTTGATCTCCTAGTGAGTTTTTCGAAATTTTTTTGAGTTTCGATTTAATGAATGAATGAATTATAATTTTTATAATTAATTAATTATTGATTCTTGGTGTGAGTTTGGATCTTGGAAGGTTGTGTCTAGATTGATTGGATTCCAAAGAGGTTAGATGGGACTTGGACGAACCATGAAAAGGTCATCATATTTTGGAAATTTTATAGAAATATTTTCTAATGAGGTAGGTGGTCTAAGAGCTTTACCCACAGTCTTGATAATTTTTTTTGCATGTGTATGCGGTGTGTTCCTTAGATACCTTATGTGGGGTGGTTTTCACTTGGTTTAAGTTGACTGATTAGGGATTTATTTTGTTTCCTTAGACCTTCCATGGATCCTGTTGGATCCATGGTGTTGTGAGACCAAACCTACGACCACCCATGGGGTTTTCTGCATTTGAAAGATTTAGATATAGAGTTTTGTAAAAATCCTTTTAGAAATTTTGAAAAGATTAAATGGTGTTATTTGGATTTTGATTTGGATATGATTTTTAATGTGGGAAAACTATTTTTTAAAATGGATGTTGTTTTAGAATGGCATATTGACCTTAAAGTTATTTTAAAGGGGCTTAAATGAGTTTCAAATATTTATTTAAATGAGTGTGTGGTTCCATATTGGGTGAAAATTACATAATGGATCTTTTAATGGTTTTTATAGAAAATGAAGCCCTTGGGACTTGTTCAAATTTCTTAGGGAAATGACCATGTTTAAAAGATATTGCTTCAAAATTTTTAAATGAGGATGTTTTTTGGTATTTTTATGACATGTTAAAATGGTTGGGTTTTTTTGATGCATGTTTTGGTTTTTAATCCCCATTGGGACCTTGGTAAATGATTAATTGAATAATTTTTTTGAATATTTATAAATGAATGGTAGTTTACCATTGATTTTGATAAGTTAAAAAGGTTAAGTACGTTGAACCTTGAATAATGAAATTTATTGATGATGAAATGGTTTAGGATGTTGTACATGGAATTCATTAATCATGGATTAGGTGATGGAATTATGCTCTAGGAACCACTAGTTTTATATATTTTTTGTGGGATATTGGACTGATGCTCCTATATCTTGGGTGGGTGAGACTGATTCTCAAGGAACCCTGATGCATTGTAGTTTTCAAAGGATGGAATGATTTCTTGACTCCAAGATCACGTACATGGCGTTCCATATTGATGGATTAGGGTGTTGGGCATGGTGTTCCTCATTCATGGATTGGGTTCCTGACTGATGCTCTAGGAACCACTAGTATTTTTTATGGATGGGATGGATGAACATAAAATTATGAATCTTGGTTGGATACTTGGACTGATTCTACTTGTATGATGACTTATGAACCACCTTTAACATATGATATATATACTTTTGGCATGGATGAAGAAGGTTTGGTTGGTTGGATGTTGCAATGGAACCTAAGAGTTAAAAAGACTAAATAATTAATGTTTAATTATGAAAATACTTATTTTATTTCCTTGTTTATTTATCCCACTATTTATCTACATATATTGTTGTAGTAACTGGTATTTTCTTTAAATAAAATTGGTGGTGGCCTACTGAGTTGAACTCATACCCTACATAGGATTCCACTACACATGGGTTCCTGATCATCCCTCACATGTTTATTGTAAGCACATGTTTGAGCTGAGGCCCATGTTGAGTCTTTCATGATAAAGAAGGACGACTCAGATGGTATCTAGAGTTGTGTTGGGGTTCGACTCAATATTGTTATAAGTCATAGTGTATTTATTTTCAGTCTATTATTTTATATATGAGGTCATACCAGTGGGATATCCATGTATGTATGAAATGGCTGTTTGGGCCTTCCAACATTTCATTTTATATTATTGAATGATCCATTTTAGTTTATTTATTCTTTCTATGTACTCTTATGTGTATGATGTCTGATAATTTACTTCTGGTTTTTCAATCTGATATGGGGGTATAGTCTCCCCATAGTTCTACTTCAGATCACTGCTACTAGTCGCTAGCCTCTGGCATATGAGGAGGTGCGCTTGAGGTCATGTGGCATACCATCTTGGGGCACTGATTTGGTGGAATCTGGTCCGGGGCATTACAAAGTGGCACCAGAGGGGTTTAGTTTCCTATTATTTTACTATTTAGGATTTGGTATACATGAGATATAGGAATGTGTCAGAGCCTGCAATGGATATTGGGATGGTGCATCATGATAACCTATTATGGTAGGAATTCTAGGTTACTAGGTCTATCATTTATGTTCTTAGTTTGTGATGTTATGGTTGTATATGATTTTTGCTTCGAAAAATAAACATGTTTGAATTTTATGGATTATTATGGATTTATAACTTTGGACCATTGACAAGAGGCCCACATCTTGATTTTTGAATACTGGACTATAGAGGCAAGAGGTGTCTCATGCATCATGTTAAGCACATAGGATCCACATGTTATAGGATGGATAGTGTGTAACTTTATGTATTTATTTTTTATGATAGATTAGATGGTTTTATGGTGATATACTCGATGACAAGGACACTGGTGTGGTCCTCGTGCATAGATGGTGCAGTGAACCAGGTGAGTTAGTGTGTAATATGTGTATAACCATTAGAATATTGTGGGTTGTTTTAGTGTGAGGTTGGTAGTATATATGGGTCCTTGAAGGAGTGGTTTGATGTGATAATGCCCAGAGAGTAAAAATTATCTAGTTGTGGATGGTTATTTTTTGGATTTAGGTACTTTTATATGAGCCGGTGTATGTGGACTGGTCCTCTAGGGAGCGTTCATATATACAAATTCTCAGAGAGGATAGGTGCCCTAGTTTCAAGCATATGGTTTGACAAGTTACAAATTCAGTATGTGAGAACCTAGAGATGAGTGTTTTGACATGTTGATGTCATGTGTCATTGGGACACGAGTATAGTTGATTCCTTGTTACTTATGAACTTATTTGAGTTGGAATAGAACTACGTGGATGTACCTAGTGACTATTGTGAGGCTTGATTAGTGGGGATAGTTGGGAGATCCCAATGACCTTCTTTACATGGCTCTATTTTAGGGAGTTAGTATAGTGTGACCTTCGAGGGTGACCTGTGAGAGGGGTTGACCAAGTTACGAGTTATTTTGAGTGTGTGAGGCATGGATGGATACATTGGTAATTTGATAATAGTGCATGGAAGGTGAAACATAGTATGGGGTTTAGGCACGTTGGATGCATTTTTGTTTGATAAGGAGCACCAGAGTGCTAGTGATTCAACATTTTGGTTGGTTTCTAGAGATTCATGCTCATTTGGGTGCCAAGAACATGTATTGGTTGTGTAGGTGAGATGTGCCTGGTGATTATGAGATGGACCAGGAGCATTGGAAGTTCTCAAAGTAATGTTCTTTTTGATGTGTGAGTTTACTTGGGTGATGACCATACATGTGATATATACATTGTATGATCATAGTGTGAGATACACTAAGGTGTTTGGTTTCCTTGAGATAGAAATCAATTGGAGTGATGATGCTTTGGTAGCGCTTGTGGTTTCCATGTTCTAGACTGGCTATGTGCCTAGATCAGGTATCTCCAGATGCATCTTCAGAAACATGATGGGAGCAAAAATGATATTAGTATAACTTTTTAATGATGCTTTAATTTTGATTAGTTAAGCAATTGGTTTTGGATTAATGTGTTGCCTTTGATTTTATAAAGAACCAATGGTGATCTACATTGGGTGAGATGGCCATGAGAAAGAGGCATGATCAGCTGCTGAGTATTGGGTGCTGAAATTTTGTGAAATGGGCCTTCATAGAGTCAGATATGTTTTTTTTGTGGTTGAGTTACACAAGAGCATGTAATTTCTAAGAGTTAATTGGATCTTGGGGTAAAGAGCATGCATAACCATGCTATGTCATTTGTCTTGTGGATTTAATGTTACAAGTTTATATTCCTAAGGTTCTTGGGTTAAGTAGGAATCCATGAGTAGGATGAGAAATGATTTGGGTGAGATGAGGTGCTTGTGGGAATAGAGGACCAATGAATTTTAATGGGTTTGTTATGTCCCTACAGTTAGAGGTGACACTGGAAATGAATGATTTGTGGTGGTATTCATTGAATACATATTAGTGTAATTTCAGTTTAGAAACAATCATTCCCAATATCTTGACATCGTTCTAAGTAGATTGGGAGAGTAATGAATATATGCATAGAAAACTTAATTTTGTTATGGTTTAATGGAGGGACTCCTTGGAGGTGGCGCCCATGTAGAAGTGTAAGTGGATCCATATAGTGTTGGTTCACTAATAACTATATGTGAGTAGGTCCTTGTGATGGATTGGATATCGGTGAATACTATGGGTACCATTCTTAGGAGTCAGGGATGGGTGATAGTTGAGGTTTGGTTTTGTTTATCTAGTAATAATGAGACAACCACATAAAATTATTGGGTTGGATGTGAATAGAATATGAGTTGTGGTTTTTGGAGTTTCTTGAGCGAGGATATGAAAATGAAACACCTTTGGTGGGGGGTGATGTGTTAGTTGTGGAGATACAACCCTCATGATGGAAGGGTCGCATGTGTGTGGAACTATCCATGGATTATCCATGGTTTAATTTTGATGCTAGTGAAGAAACATTGAGTTGCATTCTTAAATTCTATAGGAAATGATAATGGGAAATCAGTTGTTATGGATGGTCAATCTAAGCATTGGCATCAGGCTTGAAGTGGTACCAAAATGTAATTTGAGGTTATTGTGTTAGAGGTGATGATGTGTGTAGCAGGACATGATTTTGGTTTTGAGTCAGTAGAGGATATGACTAAGGAATCTCACTGGGGGTTGGGTATATACTCTAGTGGGTGTGTTTAGGTGGTTGTGGAATGCCTTTGGGAGTGAAGACATTTTGATCAGGTGAGATGGAAATGGGATGGCAGTTAGATCTAGGCACTTTGGGGATGAGTCAGTTGAGGATAGTACGACTTGGGTTAGTGTATAATGTGGGTGATAAAGGTTTCAAACTACATCTGGTGTGTCATTTTAGGAATGATAGGTGTGTTTCTAGTTTGAATTAGTCCTTTGAGAAAAAACTAGTATGTTCTTAGTTCATTCTTGGGTGGCAAGTGTGCTTCTGTTCAATTTTGTTTTCCATGATAAGGATGGTATCCAGTGATAATTGGTGTTATTGTGGGAATTAAGGCATGGAAAGTTGAAAACTGCGCAGAGTAAATTTTAGGAGCATGAGTTTAAGTTTCATTTGGGCCTTTCCAATGGTTGAGGTGTGAAGCATCAAAAGTTAGTGGTTATAAGCCGAATCTTATAGCTGGGAGTGATATAGATCTAGTGTATGTACTAAAGATAAAATAATCAGTGTTTTTATTGGATGGTATTGGAGAAGTTCCATCTCAATGTTTCATTTTTGAAAAAGATAATTGTCTTGAGTTTTAGATGGCTTAGTGCTTTGAGTTGGAAGTTGTGCTTTGGTTATGTTTCTAGCATTTGGAAATGGAATGATGCTGTTGAATATAACTGGTGACTAGAGAATATTGGTAGGTGTGGATGAATTACCACCATGATTTCTCTAGGATGAGAATTATTATGATGGTAAGGTTATAAGATCCCATGCCCATGAAATTTGATTTTTTTAAGGAATTTGAATTTTCATTAACGGACATGTTGAATTTTGAATCAAGAATTGGAATAGAAATCCAAGATTTGGAATGCCTCAAAGTGTTTTTTTTGAGATGAGTAATGAGGATTTAGAGGTATCTATGGTGTTTATATGATTATCATAGGCTTCAGGATAAGTTTTTAGAGGTTTCGAGATTTCTATAAAGGGTGCATAGTTTAAGAGAAACCATGCGACACCTTGATGCTTAAGACATTTTTAGTTCATTTTTAATTGAGAAAGTTTGTGTTTCATGGATATCACATGGTTAAGGAAAAACATATAAGGTTCAAGGGGAAACCATGTGAGGATGATAAGGGTTTGAGACATGGTAGATTACCTACAAAAGGTTTTAGAAAAACCATTTTCCTAATTACAGAAGTTGTTCAATGGGGTGTGCATGATTGGAACATGGTTTAGAAAACCTAGTGGCCAAACCATGTGAATTCTCAAAATTTTATTAAAATGGAGATTTCACCATTTTCCGCTTTGGATTTTTAACTTATCCTTTCCCTTTCTCTTCCCCTTTCATTTAAAAACTAGAGGAGGGATGATCCTCCCTTCCTTCTTAATTCCTCATCAAGGAGGTGTTCTTGGTGGTTTTCTTTAGTGTTTTGAGGTAAGAATATACCTCTAGTGACTTTATTCATTCCTTTTCTTGATTATATACAATTTTGGAGGTCTTTGGTTTAGGTTTTTTTGATGATTCCATGGGATCATGGTGGAATCATCCATTTCTCATGGGTATTTTGGTTGGATTGCATAGAGGAGATCCCGAGACATGTTCTTCACGTCATTTCATGGTGTTTCGATAAGGTATGAGACCATGTTGAATTTTAATCAGGTTTTCCCAATTAAATTAATTTAATTAAGTGTTTAAATGGTATCACCTCTTAGGTATTTCTATGGGAATGGTGTCAGGAGTTCTTTTTGGACCTTCCACGGTGGTTTTGTGGAGTTTTAATTAAAGGGGAGTGCCCGGGGAGTTTTTGGAAATATGTTGAGTTTAGGTTTAATGAATGAATGAATTATAATTGTTATAATTAATTAATTTTTGATTCTTGGTGTGAGGTTTAAGATTGGATGGTTTTTCATTGTTCAATTGGATTCCAAAGAGGTTGGAAAAAACATGGACGGACCATAGAAATGTCACTATGCTTTGTAAATGTTATAAAAATATTCACCAATGAGGTTAGTGGTCTAAGAGATTTACCCATAGGCTTGATAATTTTTTTTCATGTGCATGAGGTATGTTCCTTATATACCTTGCATGGTGGGGTTTCCCCCTTGGTTTAAGTTGATGGATTAGGGGTTTCTTTTGTTTCCTTAGACCTTTCACGAATCCCGTTGGATCCATGGTGTTGTGAGACCAAACCTACAACCACCCATAGGGCATGATGGCTTTGAAAAATGGAATGCTTTATATGTGGAGTTTTTAAAAAAATTCCTATGATACATTTTGAAATGATTAAATTTTGGGCTTTGTATTTTTATTTGATTATGAATTCCAATTTGGGAAAACAATGTTTTAAAATGTGGGTTTTACCTCAAGGTGATTTTAAAGTGGTTTAAATAGTTTTAAAATGTTTATTGAAATGAGTGTGTTTTTCCCTCTTAGGTGAATATTACCTAATGAACCTTTTAATGGTTTTGATGGAAAATGAAGGTCTTGGGCCTTATTTGGTTTTCAAATAGAAATACCCATATTTAAAAGAGGCGGTTTCAAAAATGTTAAATGAGGATGTTTGGTTTTGGTATTTTTATGACATGTGAAAAGGGTTGGGTTTTGTTGAGGAATGTTTTCATTTTGAAGGCCCATTGGGACCTTAGTAAATTATTAATTGAATAATTGTTTTGAATATTGATAAATTAATGGTGGTTCACTATTGATTTTGATATGTTAAAAATGTATAGTATACTGATCCTTGAATAATGAAATTGATTGAGGAAGATTTTTTTTGGATATTGGACATGGTGTTACCCATCCATGGATTTGGTGCCGGACTGATGCTCTAGGAACCACTAGTACTATATATGGTTAGTGAGATGTTGGAGTGATGAACCTCTCCCTTGGGTGGGACAAAATAATGCTCTACACTCCCTGATGCATCATAGTTTTTATAGGATGGACCGATGCTCTTGCATCTAAGGGCATGAACATGATGTTCCATATCAATGGATTAGGGTGTTGGACATGGAGTTCCTCATCCATGGATCTGAAGCTCTAGGAAACACTAGTATTATGTATGAATGGGATGGTCATACATGGAGTTGTAAATCCCTGTTGTATACTTGGAATGATTCCCCTAGTACCAACCCATGAACTCCCTTTGACATACGATACATAATTCTGGTATGGCCAAAGTAGGTTTGGTTGGTTAGATGACATAATGTAACCCAAGAGTTAAAAATAATAAAGAATAAATGTTTAATTATGTACATGGTTATTCAATTGACTTGTTTATTTATCCCACTATTTATATGTATACATTGTTTCACTGACTGGTATTTTGTTTAGACACCATTGGTGGTGGCCTACTGAGTTGTACCCACACCCTTCTTAGGTCACCACTACACATGGGTACCCGAGAAGCCCTAACATGTTTATTAAAAGCATAGGTTTGGGATAATGCCCATGTTGAGTCTTTCCTAATTGGATAGGATGGATAATATGGTATCTAGAGTTGTGGTGGGCTTCAAATCAGTGTTGATATAGGGCCTAGTGTATTAATTTTCAATCTCTTATTTTATATATGAGGTCGTCCCAGTGGGAAAGTGGTGTTGTATGTATGACATGGCTGTTTGGGACTTCCATAATTTCATTTTATAATATTTCATGATCTGTTTCAATTTATTTATTCTTTTCTCATACTCTGATGTGTATGATTTATGGTTATTTACTTCTGGCTATGCACTCTGATATGGGGGTATTGTCTCATCATAGTTCCACTTGAGACCCCCACTACTAGATGATAGCCTCTAGAATATGAGGAAACACACTTGAGGTTATGTTGCACACCAGCACATGGAAACAATTTAGTGGCATCTAGGTTTGGGTGCTATAATTATTCCTCACTTATGTAAGAATAAAATTGTGAATCAAATATACATTTCTATAGATGTACTCTTTTTGTTACATGGTTTATGATTTCTTGGACTTTTAATTCCTAATCTCCACCTTACTTCCTCATAGTGCTAGAAATAGGTATTTAATCTTGATTCCATATATTCTAGGGTGATTCATAATCTTGTTCTTGAATCCTAATATATTTCTCAATATTCCACTTAAAAAGTTCCTTTTCACTTCTCTAGTAATATTTGATTTATCCCGATCATAAGAAGGATCAGTTGGAATCTGGTCTATCACTTTCAAGATAGTTCCTCATAACAGAGATGGAATCAGAGGTCAATTTGGATCAAATGTTCCAATGGGTGATATATGTGGTGAAATTACTAATGATCCTTTTCCTACATAATCTTTTATATCCAACCAAGCTCAATCCTTTAATAAGCCACCTCTTAAACATCATGCCTCTAATGTTCCTCCAAGAAACTGATTATTTTCTATGTTCAATTTAACCGATGTTTTTTCATAATATTTGAATGTCTAAATCACCATTTATTTGAATTTTTATTTCACAATTCCATGCCAATATTTATTCATTTAAATTATTAAAATTCATAACATTTATACCTTGTGATATAGTAAATGTATTTATCTATACTTTCACCATCCTTTTTGTCATCACAAAAATAGGGAATATTTATAGAGTGTTTTTGGATTATTTCTGGGTGTTTTTCTCAAAATGTTTTATGAGGGATTTTTTAAAAGGGAGTAGTTGTAAGATCTTGTTGATTATTTATTTTTGGGTTTTGTGATTATAAAAAAGGAAATTGATGGACACACTTATGTTGTTCCACCATATCTCATAAACTCATTTATATTTTGATGCGAAAAAATCCTCATTTATTTTACTGATATGTTTATCTTAAGTTTTTCAGGATAATATCTTTTTTATTAACTCATTTGAATGCCTTCAGTTTCCATTATGAAAATTTCCTAAGTAATTTACCTCACGCATTTATGTTTAATATTATGCCCCAAATAATTCTCTTATGGATAGTCTAAATTTCAATTTATGTTAAGGGATTTTATCTTATGAAAGATTTATGTAAAAGGATTATCTTACGATGTAATTAAATTATATTATATAGTAAATTAATTATATTTCAGAAAGAATTCAATCTCAGAAAGATAAATTAGAAGGATGACCAGATAATAATTTTCTCTTACATGAATTTGATTTATCTTATTAAAAGAAAATTCTTAAATGAATTATCTTACATACTAAAGAATTTAAAGATATGATAAGTCATTTATCATACTGAAGTTGTTTATCTTACATCAGTGAAATTATATTATGAGAATAGTGCTTCCAATATTTTATCATACAAATATCGATTTATCTTATAGAAGATTGATATTTCATTATCAGAGTTAGAGTATCACTCAAATATACTATACCATGGGCATATATTTTGAAAAGTAAACTTATTTTTTTTGTGAATCAGAAATGAAGTTTTCTAAATAAGGAAAGATTGATTTGGATAGATAAACTTTTTCCAAATAATATAAAAATATGATGAAGAATAAATCTACTATATCTTTTCATCTATGTTCTTGCCTTAATTGGAAAAGAAGTGCACACACTAATTAAGAGTCCGTCACTTCAGTTTCTAAAAGGATTATTCACTCAACTGTTGGGATTGTCATGCATTCTTAGTTCAAATTCAAAAGAAGAGATATAAGAATAATTCATGTGGATTCTTAAATATATAAAAAAAAGATAGACCGAAAAATATATGTAGAGGATACATGTTTTCATGCTATGCTGCATGACCATTTCTTGAAAATCGTTTTTATGTGCTTATAAGATTATCCTTTGTAATTGAAGAACCTCTAGAGATGATCTTTAAAGATATTATTCTTATCTATACATATCTTCATAATCTAAAAGTTTATTCTTGAAGAAATGTGTTGAACCTATATCAATATTAATTTTCATCATTGTATATATCTTCACTTGTTGTGTTCAAGAGTGATAGGACCATGGAGAGTTCTGATAAAGGGATAGCCTGGTTAAAATATCTTGGACCATTTGTAATAAGTAGTATCTACTTACACTTAGCTAATAAGCCCTCTAAAAAAAGGATGGTATAGTAAAAATCACCAAACTAATGGAGTAAAGTGTTAGTAGAGTAGACTGGGGGACCATTTTCCCCCAAACCACTATAGATACTCTATGCTCTATCTTTCTTTTACTATTTTCACTACCTTTCTTATTTTTTATAGGATAATATTAGAATCATTTATTCCTTAAGAGAATGTGGTTTTCAATAAAATAAAATTTCAAGAACTCAATTCATGCCCCCATTGATTCATTATGCTACATTTATTCAACTAACAAAAAATTTCACCTTTCACCATTTATTGGTGCTAAATCTCCCCTTATCTCTATGTAAATCATGTATAACATATCCTTAATTTTATCCTTAATTTTTCTAGGTATGTTTAGTAACGTTCCAATGAAACTATCAAATATATATTTTTTATATGTCAATGACATCAACAAAATAAATGATATATAAAAAATTATAGTATAGTAATTAAAAGAAAATTGATTTTTTATAACCAATTTTCAAAATGTTTTTCAAAAAATATTTACCAAAATTTATTATCATACCCTTTAATTTCTCAAACTATTGATCACATGTTAGTGGAGATGGTGTTGTACCTTCTTCTAAATTCTCATCAAATGATTTTTTCCAAGATCAGTATTTATGTAACTGGGGTAAAAATTTGTGATGTATTAGAAACACATTCTTCAAGGAATGTTTCAACCAATCTAAGTGTGTAACATGTTCAAAAATGGGTCAACCTAACATTATTTTAATTTTATTTCCTAACTAATTTCCATAAGTATGAAAGTAATTTATCATCCTATACAACATGGAACTGATTATGAAATATTAATTTATATAAGTATCATATAACATAACACATGAATCCCACATTAATTGTAGATCTTTGATCAATGTAGGAAAATAAGCATCAATATTATTACCCGACTATTTTGATCCTGATATAAATAGAGACAAAAAAATTAATTTTCACTTCATGCATAATCAAAAGGGAAATTTATAATTTACCAACATAAATAGTAATGTATTATGAGTGATACTTCGTACACTAAAAGGATTCATTCCATATGTATATAGCTTAAGAAGGAGTTTTATTAGCTCATTTAAAAATTCAGGATACTAATGGTCAATTTTATCCTACTAAAAATAGTATATTGTGTCATGACATGGCCTTGAAAACCTATCTAACTAGGCTCCATACTAGACCATGACAAGAACTGAGGGGAATTCACGATCCCCATAGGATGACAACTAGCACCTAGGCATTGAACAACAACCAATGAGAATGATTCCTCACAACTTTAAATGAGATACATGTCATATATATAGAGAATATCATAAAAGAAATATTCCATAATCAATTAATGAAAATGGAAGTGATACAAACCAAAAATAAGTAGATAAAAACCCAAGTATATTTCCACAAAATAACCAAAAAGAAAACTCCAAACTATCAATAGCTACTCCATGTAATTTGTGGACCAAATCTCACCATCTCACCACTAAAAACCCATACTGAACTGATATAGACCTTTCCACCTCACTATATCACCTTTACCCTTCCCACGTCATATAAAACAAGGTTTACACACCCCCAAGGGAGTGTATAGGGTGTGATCTAAATAGGTATAATAAGATCCCACCCAAGTTTTCCATATCAAGTCTTTGCACAATATTCTCAATATGATCAAATCAAAAGAAAACAAGGAATTATAAGAATTTAAATATTTTGTATTAAAATCATGGTAAACGATTCCCCTTTTACAAATATTTCACAAACCAAGTAAAATAGTTTAAAAGAATAACTATAATAACCATTTTCATTAGTGAAATTATGTATCATCTCAAATAAAACCAATAATTATAAATCCATCACACAAAGTCAAACACTACAAGGATAACATAAGTCCAGGTTAGCTAGGTCACTCATACCTCAATCACAGTCAAATGATAGTGCACACTCAATTCCCTATATACCATGAATAAAAGTCTAGGGAACGAAGGAACAAACAAAAAACTAAACCCCCTATAATTTTAGTCAAGTCCTAAAACCAATGAATCTATGATCTAGGAACATAGGAGAACCCAAGAAAGTGAACTCCCTTACAATACCATTGGGAGAGGCCCAATAATACACCTTCCACCTAGATACCCAAGGATCCTATGTGAATAATATATCAAATCAATTTAAAAGGGTTTTCAAATTTTATAAAAACTTCTAAACAAAACTTCATTCATCAATTTTTTTGAAAACCAATTTTTTAATTCTTTTTATAATGATTCAAAAACACCTTTATTTTACCAAAACAAGAGGAAAAAATATATTTTATCAAAACCGCATTTACATACACAAAAAAATCAATCAATAATCATTCCAATTTATTTATAAAACCATTTAATTAATCAAGATAATTCAAGGTCCATCCAACATAGTCTAGAGACAGAACCAACTATATCAAACTTAGGACATGCACTAACCATGATGGTATACACACACACTAGAAGGAAAGTAATGAAATAAAAAAATAGGTGATAGAATTGATTATAACATATTAAAATTTAATCCCATATGAAAAATATTCATAGAGAGGTTAGATCAATACATACCTTGGGAATATCACATTCCACGCCATAACCAACATAAGAACTAGTTTTCAGAAGACAAGTGCACAATATATCTAGAAGGGATTATAGAAGAATCATCCCACAACCAATATATCTGATAAACATATACCAAAACCACTTCCAATTCTAAGAGAAATGGATAAAATGGGAAGATAATGATCACACTTACAAAAAGAGGATCATCTAACCAACCCAGAGATCAAAGTGCTAATTAGAGAAGCCTAAAATACATGGATTAACCCAAAATCACCTTGAGAAGACCAAAGGTTTGGAGAATAGATAATAAAGGAGGATGAGAAAGAAGTTGGGTTCTTAACACATATAATTCACCAGAACTGGTATAATTCATAGTGTGAATTACTATTTCACGATGTGAACTCAAGGGATGGATGATACACTAAAAACACATCACCTCAACTTAAAATAGTGAAATCAAAGTTCATGATGTGAATATAATTTCACATCCTAAACATTTTTTACATCTTGAACCAGGATTGTGTATTCTTTCCCGGATTAATTCACGTTGTGAATATATGATTCATGGTGTAAATCGACTCCTATAGCCCGTGCCCAACCAAAGTCCTTTAGAAAACCCCTAGATCACCTTCAAAACACCCTGAACCCAATGAACATCCTATAAAACATTAAATAGAGAGTGTAACTTAACCAAGATGTTACAATTATCCCCACCATAGTAATTTTAATCCCCATAAATTCATGCGGAAGGAGGATATTCCAAAAATATGTGATACCACTTCTCCTTCATTGATGATTCACAATCCCAAGTATCATGAAAATATGATCTGTTCTACTATAAAAATTTGAATTATAGAATATAAATACCATATAATTATTTCATATTAGAATCAATGATATCCACTAGTTTCTCCATAATGAAAAAATCTATCTCTAACTCAATCTCCTCCCAACTTAGAACATGTGACAGATTGGGGTGGTACTTCTTGAGATGATATATGTTGAAAACATCATGAATACCCACCAACCGAGACAGTAATTCCAAATGATAAGAAAATTTTCCAACCCACTCATTGATCTCAAATGGTCCAACATATCTCAAAACTATCTTTCTATGTTTTCCAAGTTTATGGTGACCCAACTAAGGTGAAACTTTCAATAAAACCCGATTACCAATGGAAAAATCTAAAGGATTGTGTCGATGAACCACATATGATTTTTGAAAACTCTAAGATATAAACAATAATTTTTATATATCCTAGATCCTTATTGACATATCATGAATGAGACTCAGTCCCATGAGAAAGGACTCACCCACCCATGCCCAAAAAATAGCTGACCTACACAAGCGACCACACAAAGACTCGAAGGGGGCCATTTTTATTGGTGACTGGTAACAATTATTATAAGATAACTTGACTAGTCCTAGATTTATATCCCATAATCCACCAAAATACAAGGTGTAGGAACAAATAATATCCCTTAGAATTTTTATAGCACACTCTCTCAAACCATCCATCTATAGATGATTAGTTTTACTCAATCTAATATGAGTACCCATCACCTCTTGGAGACTCTTCCAGAATATGGAAGTAAACCTATGATACCTATAAAAGACAATAGGAGAGGGAACCCCATGAAACCTCACAATATCCTACACATACAACATACTGAGATATCTAACCTTAGTGGTGTCCCTAATCGAAATAAAATGAATTGATTTCATCAAATGAGAAATCACCACCTAGATAAAATTATTTCCTAAGGGCATCCATGGTAATATAATAACGACGTATATGGAAACCTCATACCATTTCAAAACTGGAATCAAAAGAGGATAGAGTAGAGAAAGTCTTTAGGATCTATACCTTTATTAGCTTTTAGTTGTAACAATGAGACATATAATAACCAATGTTGTACTTTATACTCGACCACTAGAAACACCGTCTCATGTCATAAAACATATTCACAGTTCTAGAGTGAATGCTCTATGAAGAACTATGATAATAATGAAACACTTAATTCCTCATGAATGATGGAATAAAAAATCAATCCTCAAAGTATAGAATACCATTAGAAGAGAGATACTAAATAGAAATGGTATCTCCACCATATAAGGTTTCCTTGATTCCTCTAAACTCATTGTCCTACTACTGTTCCTGGATAATAGACTCAAAGAGAGATGATGATAACTAAAAACTAGTCAGAACCATACCCAAATAATACTTCTTCTCAATGATATGAAACTATGAGAAAATCCTCATAAGGTTCCACTCCTTATTCGATTCCAAGACAGTATTGGAAGGAAAATTCCTACCAAGGTCTTCAACAACAACATTCCCTTTCTCAGGAGTATATGAGATGTCAAAGTCAAATTTTTTGAGATATCATACCCACAACCTCTGCCTGAGATTGAGGTAATTATAAGAAAAATATATAGCTTAAACTCTAATGATCGGAAAAGATCATGAAGCACTTCCCAAAAATATAGTGCCTCCAACACTTAAGTGCATACATAACAAAAAAAATCTCTAAATCACAAGTGGGGTAATTTTTAACATGTGGATGAAGTTGATGAGAGATGTAGGCTATGACATGACCATCTTACATAAGAAAAAAAACTCAAACTAGCACCAGAAGCATCACATGATACCACATACCCCTTACGGGGCTTAGGAAAGATCAAAATAGGATTCGATGTTAGAATCTATTTCAAATCATCAAAATAATTCTAACACTTAATTTACCATATTAATTTAATCCCTTTATTGTTAAGATCAGTCAAAGGTGATTATAACTTTGAAAAATCATTAAAACAACTTTGATAGTATCCAACCATACCTAGGAAGCTCTTTATCTCAAAGACATTTCGTGGTTCCTCCCATGAAAAGGAAACCTTGAACCTTTTAGGATCAAATGAGAGACCATGTTCTAAAATCACATGTCCCAAGAACTTTACTTATTAGATATAGAGATTACATTTCAAAATATTCCTTTAAATTTAGTGTATCCTCAAGATTTATAAAACCAAATTTAAATGGTGATCATTATCATGCTCAGATCTCAAATAAACTGGGATATTTCCCACAAATACCAGGAAAAAGGTGTTGAGATACTGATGGAATATCTAGTTCATCAAAACCATAAAAATCGCAGGATAATTAAATAAAACAAAAGGAATTAAAAGATACACATAATCTCCATACATACTTTAGAAAGTGATCTTCAGTATATTAGACTCCCACACCATAAGTTGATGATATCCCATCCAAAGATTTATTTTTAAAAACCAGTTCACCCCATTTAACTGATTGAATAGGTCATCCACACAGGAAAAAGTTTACAAATTCTTAATAGTCACCAAGTTCAACTTTCAGTATTCTATACAGAGATAGAAAGAACCACATATCTTTTTGGAAAAGAGAATGGGGGCCACCCATGGTGAAACACTGGGATGAATAAATCCCTTATTAAGAATATCATCCAAATAGATCTTAATATCTTTTAGATCAGCAACTTCCATATAATAAGAAGGTACCAAAATTGGATGCATAATTGGTACTAGATCAATCATGAAATATACATCCCTCTCTAGAGGAATATCATAATTTTTTTAGTAAAACATAGAGGAAGTCCCAAATAACTAAGGGAAGATAAAAAAGGAAGGAAATATCATCAGGATCAACTAAAAATTCATAAAAAAATCCTATGATCTGGAAAAAGGTCCTACATGACTAGACCTTGGATTCCACTCTCCCTGAAAAAACCCAAGAGCTCCCATTGACAATATAGAATGAAACACACCAATGATAATAATCAATCTCATCATGATGAGAAACATAAAAATATCTCCCAATTATGAAGTCAAATAGATCTATATCAAGAACTAAGAAATCCCAGACTAATTCCACATCAATAATCAATAGAGAACACACAGGGCAATGAAACCATTTCTCTTACCTCTTTTGAAGAGGTATTTTAAACTGTATAACAAAGGAATTTTTTTGCAAATATAAATGAGTATGAGGCACCAATATCAAATAGATAAGTTGATATAAAAGATGAAATGATGATGGTACCACTCACTATAGTTGGAATTGCATCAAATAATACCATAAAATCATACACTAAGTGAAGTTTCTTCACTCATAAGGCATGTGGATAGATCCTTGTGGATTTTGAAGCTTTTGACTATGCTATAGTGAAATTTGGAGTTGAATATACCTCACCATAATGGGGCTTAATTAAATATTGGTATAACCCCTGAAGATGAACTTGTGGCCACAATTACCAAAAATATTCATGGGTGAGGAAAAGAAAGTTGGGTATGATCTAACTTTCCACATTGATATCAATTAAAAAATGCACTACTAGTGGCTACTGATTTTTTAGAGGAGGCATGTTGATAGGAACTTCTTCCACTACCCTTGTGATTATCATACCAATTCCTCTTCCATCTCTATGAGACACTAAAACTACCACTAGGAGGAAGGAAAGAGTTATAGAAGCTAATCTTGTGCACCATGTACATTTCCACCATTATAGCTCTGTCAAATGTATTTTCATAGGTGGAAAGATACAAAATGTGTACCTATGATTAGATGTATGATTTCAATCCCTATAGGTATTTATGATACTTTATCCAATCGTTCATCACCATCTCTAGAGAAAAATGAAATAGTTCCACAAAATGGTTAGTGTACTCCAACATCAAGTTCTCTACCTACTATAAAGAGAGGAATTCCATGGACTTTTCTATCATCATATATTCTAGGTAGAACTGATGAAAGAAGTGGATTTTGAAACCCTTCCAATCAAAGACCATGTGTTAGTTTAATATACCATAGAATCCCACTACATCTTATTATGACCCTTAAGTTTGAAAATTTCACATTTTACCTTTATAACCTCAGGTGTATCCAAGAAGTTGAAGACCAGATCGATCCTATATAGCTAGTAATTTGCCTCTTGGGGTTAATTTATACCCTTAAAGTATGGGGGATTATAGCATAGAAACTCCCGAGATCGATTATTGTCCACCTAAACACCTAGTTTCACCTCAAAATATTGGTTCTGAACTCATAGTACATTATAGTCCATGATATGAACCACATGTATGATAGCCTCTAAGAGATTTTGATCCAAGTGAGGATTCCCTTGAGGAAAATATCCCACTGCACCCTCCTATGGAACTCATGGAAGATGTATTAGAGTCATGTTTCTATATACCATAAATAGAAGAATATTATTATAAAATATAATAATTTTAGTTTAAACCAGAATATCATAAGTAGAAACTGAGGCTAGGGTCAAAACCCAACACTGGAGGCACACATCCCAACATTCCATGGTGACTTAAGGCTTATCACATCAAGACCTAGCCCAGAAATGGATACAACCTAGCTCTCAAGTCCTGACAATCCTATCTCCCATCTACCAACTTCCCAAGACTGAGCACAACCTCTACCTTTGATGCCAAAATATCATGACCCAGCCCAAAAAACCCATTAAACTAGGCTAAAAAATGGACCACAACAAGACTCAAAGTGTATTCCTGATCCCCACGGGTTGACGACTAACACCCAGAAATCGAACACCCACCAATGGGAATGATTTATCCCAACATAAAATAAGATACATGGAATATATATAGATAAAAACATAAAAAAATATTCAAGAATCAAATAATGACAATGAAAGTGATACAACCCAAATGTATCCAGAAAAAACCCAAGTATATGTTCAAATAATAATCAAAAGGACAACTCAAAACTATCAACAGCTACTCAGTTTGATATTTGGATCATTTCCCACTATCACACTACCAACTACCCATACCCATCTGAAAGAAACCTCACCCCCTCACTGTAACACCTTTCCCTTTCCTACATCAGATGAAACAAGGTCTACACACCCCCAAGGGATTGCACAAGGTGTGAGAAAAATAGGTTTAGTAGGATCCCACCCATGTGTTACATATCAAGACTCTAAACAATAATCACATATACTCAAATTGAAATAAGATAATACATCATAACCAGTTAAATTGTTTTATATCAAAATCACGGTAATCCATTACCCTATTCTAAATCTTTCAAAAAATAGGTAAAAAAGTTTCAATGCATAATTATTGTAACCATTTTCATCATTAAAATCATGTATCATCTCAAATCAAACCAATCAGTATAAATCCAATATATAAATGAAAATTTCATAATGATAACATAAGTTTAGGCAAGCTAGTTCACTTATACCTGAATCTCAATCAAAGACTAGTGCACACTCACATATTTAGATCCTATACATAAAATTCCATGGAATAGAGGAATACCCTAGAAAGTGACCCCCCTACAATGTTAATAAAGTCCTAGATCCAATGAATCTATGATATAGGAATGGAGGACCACCCCAGAAAGTGAACCCCCTTACAATACCAATGGAAAAGGCCCAATACTACACTTTCCACTTAGGTAACCAAGGCTCCCATGCGTGACATATATCAAATAAATTTCAAAGGTATTTAAAATTTCCAAAATAATTCCAAAAAACCCTTTATTCTTCAAAAAGATTCCATTAAAACCAATTTCACAATCCATTTCACAAGGATTTGAAAAAGACCTTTATTTTACCAAAACAAGGGGAAATACCATATATTCTCGAAAATCTATTTACACAAACAAATAAATAAAAAAATAACCATTATAATTCATTTAGAAAAATATATAATAAATCAAGATCATTCAAGGTTCATCCAACATAGTCTAGAGATAGAACCACCCACCTAAAACTCGGGTTGCATAATAACCACAACGGGATCCCACACACTGAAAGGAAATGAACATAAGAATAAATAATAAAGGTCTTAACATTGATTCCCACATATTATAATTTAATTAAATACGAAAAAGTTTTTTTAGATAGGTTATATCAACACATACCTAGGTAATCTCATGAACCACAGTTCAAGGAACTCTAGAACTAGCCTCTGGAAGACAAGAAAACAATGGATCTAGAAGGGATTGGACAAGAGTCATTACATGATCAATAAATCCCAAAAATTCATACCCAAACCAATAATAATTCCAAGAGAAATGGATAAAATAGGAAGAGAATGATCACACTTACAAAAAGAGGATAAAATAGCCAACTTGAAGATTAAAGCACCAATTAAAGAAGCCCAAAAGAGATGGAATTTCCCAAAATTACCTAGAGAAGACCTAGGGTTTAGAGGAGATTTTTAGATGGTTAATGAGAAAGGAGTTGGGTTCTTAACACATATAATTTACTAGAAAAGGTATAATTCATGGATTGAATTACTATTTCATGATATTAACTCATGGGATGGCTGGTACATTGAAAAATGCATCACCTCAACTTGGAATCCTGAAAGACAAGTTTATGATGTGATTAACATTTCATGTCATGAATTTTTTTTCACATCCTAAACAAGGATCATGGATTATTCCTAGAAGAAATTCACATCATGAATATATGATTCATGGAATGAACCAAATCCTATAGCTAGTTCCCAGCCCAAGTCATTTAGAAAACCCCTAGAATGCCTCTAGAACCCCTCAAACCAGAATAATAACCTCTCAAAAATTAAAAATAGGGAATACCTAAACTAAGATGTTACGTGATGGGTGACCATTTTTTCCATCTTGAGTTCTTGTATATGTCTACCATGTATATTAATTTACAGTCTCCCCATTTATATATAGGTTCCTAAACCTTTGAATGATTCTAAAGTACCACACAACATTCAAAGGACTTGATTCATCATTCTTATTTTGAGAAGCACCACACTTAGAGGGAATTTTTAAGGGATTAATGGTTCATGTGAAACAATATACAGTCATTTGGATAAGATTTTATTATTTTAGAGACCATAACCATTTAATATAACATCCATTTAATGTCATATGTTTGACAAGGAAGCTCATTGTCTTCTGGTATCATATCATTCAAGATAGAAAGTAGTTCAATAAAGCTGATATCACTCCATCCATTTCCAAATTTCAAATTATATAGCTTTAGTAAGGCCGATAATGTTGTATATTTAGTATTACCAACATACAATGGTGTCTTTTCATAACTCTTTAACTTCTAAAACAACTTTGGATAGTTTCAATGTTCATTTTAAACTGTCATTTTCATTTCCTCAAAATGATCTTCATCGTCATTTACACTTTCAATCATATCCTTGATATGATCTTTATCATTGTTCACAATTGTAATCATATCAGATGATCCCTAAACCACAATGTTATCCTATTCATTAGCTATATTCAATTCTTCCCTGCATTTAGTCCAACATTTATAACTTTTATCTATTCCATAATAGATCATGTCTTCTTCCAAATCCTCTATACTAATTATTCTTGATTAACAACAATATAAACATGAACAATGGATTTTAGAAGTTCTATATACAAAATATTTTAAAAAAAATGATGAATAATTTAACCCCATCCTCATAATATTTTCTCATATGATTAGTATCCATCCATTTTCGATTCTTATCCATCCTATTTGATTCAATAATATTCATATTTAACAACAAAGAAATAAATACATAGGATTCATGATCTTAGATTCCTAAATGGATATTATTTAGACACATACACACATATAATCATCATATTTGATATAATTTTTTAATGCATCAACAACTTGTTAGAATATTTGAAGATGAAGAATTATATGAATAAAAATTATAATAACACATAATTTTTATTCTAAGAAGAAATATATTATAATTCATTTTATTTTTGGAATGGATTCATCGAGGGAGATAATTCACTCCCATTCACTATTAATGTGCATAAGAAACCTATAGATTTCTAAATCTGGATAAGAATTGGGGTATATATAATAATATTTCACTATCCAAATATATATCAAAATAAATTATTTATTTTTCTCAATGTTTTTAGAGTGTTTGAAGAAATAAGGTCTGGAAATACATTTTAATGAAAACTTTTAAATTTTAAAAAACACATTACAAAGAAGGAATAAGGTGTGACAACTCATTTTAAGTTATTTAACTAATCATTTATCAACCATTTCAAAATATTCAAGATAATGTTGTCTTTAAAATACCCATAAAAGTAAGAAAAGCACAAGAAGAATAAACAAATATAAAATTTCATAACATATGCCAAATTTTCAAAAATCAAATCAAACTTCCAACACGAAAACTTACATACCTCAATTTTTTTTATAGAATTCCATTTTGTTAAGAAAACCCCTCAAAATAGGATCCATGGGTTTTAAACCCAATTTTTTACATTCTAACTCAAATAGATTTTCAAAATCTCATCATTGATTACCTGATTCCTTCAAATAAAAATCAAATATGCACTAAATTAAAACCAAATCATGCCTTTTCATTAAATAAACATATATTTTGAAACCAACGAAGGGGTGGGAATTGGACCAATGTGATAAAACAAGGAAGACACAATAGACAAGAGAAGAAAAAAAGAAAAGAATCACTACCACAACAACATGAAATGATGAATCTCAAGTAGTGAAAAATGGTGGTGTGAGACCAGAATACTAGCAGGGGAGTTTCACGCAACATTGTTTGGGAAGAATAGAAAAAAATCACGAAACATTTCCTCTAAATCATTTGAGAAATACACAAAAACAATATTTGAATATCATACCTTCAGTTTTGAGGGTTTGAATTTGTCTAACATGTCCCACAAGATCGTAGCAGAGTTTTTCTTCCACAACAAGATTGAATGAAATGAGGAATAGAGAAATATGTTAGGGTTCTTCTAAAAGAACAAAAATAGTTTTATCAGTGCTAGTAAAAATCGTTAACATAAGAAACCTTTATCAGTGATAAAACAAAAATCACTTTTTATCATCACTCATTTCCATCTTTATCAGTTCTAAATAAAGCGCTGATAAATAATAGTTTATAAAAACTACAAATTAAATATAAAAATATTAATAACTTACTAATGTTATAAATAAAAATAAAAAAAATAAAAAAAATATTTATAATAAACAAGAATAAATATTAAAAAACCATAAACTATAAAAGTATTAAAAATTAATAAATTAAAAAAATATTAAAAATTAATATGTAATATTAAGTGAATAAATAATATTAATTATATAAATTAAAAAAAGATATTAAAAAATTAAAAAATAATATTAAATATATAAATTTTAAAAAAATTAAAAAAGTACAAATATTAAAATAAAAACGAATAAATACTAAAAAAATCATTTAAATAAAAAAGATTTACAATATATTACTAATTAAAAATGAATAAATAATAATTATATAAATATTTAAATTAAAATGAATAAATATTATTTGTATGAATTATAAACATATTAAAAATATTAAATTTTAATAAATAAAAATGTATAAATAAATATTAAAAATGAATAAAATTTAGAAATGTTAAACAAATAATATTAAAAATTAATAAATCTAAAAAAATATTAAAAGTGAATAATTATTGAAAATTTATACATAATAATAAATGAATAAATATGAAAAATCAATAAAATATAATAAATAAAAAATGAATATAAATTAAAATAGAAATATAAAATTTTAAAAATAACATTTAAAAAAAGATATTTATAATAAAGTACTAATTAATAATGAATAAATATTAATTTTATTAATATTTAAATACAAATATATTAAAATAATAATGAATAAATATTAATTAAAAAATTACATACATAGTAAAAGTATTGAATATTAATATTTAAAAAATGTATAAATAACTTTAAAAAATGAATACATTGCAAAAATATTAAATGAATAAACATTAAAAATGAATAATTATTAAAAATGAATAAATTGTAGAGAATATTAAAAATGGATAAATATTAGAAATGAATAAATAATATCAAATGAATAACTTTTAAAAATGAATAAAATATAATAATTAAAATTGAATAAATTATAAAAAACATTAAAAAATAAATAAATAATATTAATTATATTAGTTACAAAAATATTAGAAATGAATAATATTAAGAATTCCATTTAATAATAAAATATTCACAATAAATTACTTATTAAAAATGAATAAATAATAGTTATATAAATATTTAAATACAAAAGTATGAAAATAAAAATGAATAAATACTAATTGTATAGCATGTAAAGATATTAAAAATATTAAATATTAATAATTTAAAATGCATAAATAAACATTAAAAAATGAAAAAATTACAAAAATATTAAACATTTATGTGTGTATATGTTTCTATATAAAATTGCATTAATTACATTTGAAAAACCAAATGATTTTTCTTATGATTATGTGTATGTATGTGTGTGTGTGTATATATATATATAATACAATGAGATTTGTCAAATTGAAAAAAATGACTTTTCTTGTTATATAATGATATATTGATATACATATACATAAACATGCACATTACATATATATACACATACATAGACATATAAATACACACACACACACACACACACACACATGCATATACATGCATACATGCACATATACACACATACACAAAAATACAATAACATACATGTACATGCACATACATATGAATACATACACATACTATAAAAACATACACATACATATGCCCACATAAATATATACATATACATCCACACACACACACACACATGTATGTACACATACATGCACATACATACACAATGACAAATACATGCGCGTATACACATAAAACATACACATAAACAACACATATACATCTATATACATACACATAAACATACACATACACATACACAACATATACATATACACACAACACATACATACACATACATACACATACATACACATACATACACATACATACACATACATACACATACATACACATACATACACATACATACACATACATACACATACATACACATACATACAAATACATACATACACAAACATATGCATACATAGATACACACACACACAAACATACAAATAGACACATATATCCACATACATACACATGAATACACATACATACAAATATATATGTATATTTTAAATATTTAATATGAATATAAATATATAAATTTAAATATGGACTCTACTTAATGTATTTATATATTTATTTACATATTTAATTATATAGATCACATCGTTATATTTTAATACACACACACATGCGTGTGTGTAATTATAACTATATATAATTATAAATAAGTATAAAAGAATAAACAAAATTATATATATTTTCTATTATATAAATCATATTTAATAATATATAAATATTTATATAATATATATATATTTACATATATTATAAATACAAATAAATATATAAATAAATATTTATATATTTATAAAATTACTTAAAAATATTTTAATATATTATATTTACATATACACTTTTTAATATATGTAAACATATTATTAAACATTTTTATTAATTATTATAAATTTGATAAATTTTATATTCAAAATTATGAAAATAATTGATAATATTTTTTTATTATAATATATTTATAAATAATATTTATATAAATATACAAAATTATTATTATATAAATCATATTTAAATAAATAAATAAATAAATATATATATATATAGGCTGGGGGTGTTGGCTGGCGCTGGTTCAAGTCATGGGAAGCATTTTTTTGTTGCATACATTCCACGGGGGTAGATGTATAATCTCTTATATCATATATTTTATAATATATATATATTGTATTTATATAAATATATATAATTTTTGGTATGTAAATGAAATTTAATATATATATATATATATAAGTTAAATTATACAAGGTTCCATTTATGAATGATTTTTTAGTGCTGATAAAGTGTACGTTTATCAGTGCTTTTAGTTAATGATAATAAAAGTCTATCCTTTATAAGTATTTTTAGCACTGATAAAGGGTGACACTGAATATTTCTAAATCCATAGTATTGGGAAGTGGTATAAAAACCATTCTTTATTTGTCAATAAATATTTTACAAAACTTTTTCTCTTACACCCTCCTTTCTATTTCATGGAGCCCTCAAGTCTCTTTCACTAGATACACTGAAATCCATGGCTTGGATGAATGATGCTGGAAGGTTCTCATGGCCTCCATTATGGGTAGTGGGTAAGGTGTTAGGTTTGATGAAACACTCCACCTAAACCCAACCACATATACCTACACTCAAATACTTCAAACATGTAATCTAATAGAACATATTTTAATCATTTAAAATGTGCAACACCAAAAGTTGAATTATTGGATTGGTGGAGCACATGCACCAACCCACCTACCTTTGAAAAAGGCTTCCAGACATCTTCAATTTTCCCCTTTAGCTGTAATCCTCTCAATAGTACAAAATAGGCCTTTAACAATTCTAAAAATGGCCTTTATTAGTGCTAGAGAAGCGCTAACTACTAGAGCAAGATTAAAAGCCCAAATCTTTTATCAGCCCCAAAAAAGCACTGATAAAGGGGCATAATGCAGTGTGTTATTACAAAACACTCTAACACCAATGCAGTGTACTGTAAAATCACATAACAACACTAAAAACACCATGAAATTATCAAAATCAAGTATGAATATAGAATTTAAATGAATAGAAGACAATCTAGGATCGTTTTTAGGTTTTATCGATGTGATGCATGTTTTAAAATAAAATGATTCTTATATATTGAAAAAATACACTTGTAGTCATACCGGTCACAACATGCATTGGATTGAGGTGCATATAATTCTTACATGTCTCAAAATGACTTATGGATAATTTTAATCAAGTATAAAAAAAATCTGAATGTGTTTTCTCAGTTTGGCATATATCGCTTGTCTTTTTTACGAAAATGTCATTTTAAACTGGAAACACACACTTTGACTCATACCAGTCACATAGTGTGTTCGTTTCAAGTGATACTGATTCCTAAACATCTCAAATGACTTAAGAATCATTATACCAAATTATACATAAAATCCAAGTGTGTTTGCTCAATTTTCAATGAGTGACACTTATTGAACTAAAATGTTGATTTTAAACTGATAATAGAAACATTGAGTCACACCAGACACATCGTGTCTCATATTGAAGTGATGATGATTCCTACACATCAAAAATTAATTATGGATAATTTTACTAAAGTATCAAAATAATATGAATGTGTTTTATTGGTTTTGAGTAGGTGACTTGTTCTTTTTACTAAAATTGATGTCGATTTTAAATAAAAAGATGCAATTTGAGTCATATTGGTCACATTGTGCATCATATTGAGGTGAGGATAATTATAGAATGTCCCAAATATCTTATGGATAATTTTAATAAATTATAAAAAAAATCAAAATACGTTTACTTGGTTTTTAGTACATCATTTTTCTTTTTTACTAAAATGTCATTTTAAAATGGAAACATGCATTTTGACTCATACTAATCGCATCATGTATCTGTTTAATGTGAGACTAATTCCTACACATAAAAAATGACATATTAATCAATGTAATAAATTATAAAGAAAATATGAATGCATTTTCTTGGTTTTTAGTGAGTGACATTTTTTGAACTAAACTATCAATTTTAAACTGATAAAAGACACATTGAGTCATACCGGGAACGTCATGTATCAGATTGAGGTGAAACTGATTCCTACATGTAAAAAATGATTTATAGATTGTTTTACTAAAGTATAAAAACAATATGAATGATTTTTTTAGTTTTGAGTAGGTTAGTTGTTATTTTATTAAAATTGATGTCATTTTTAAATAAAAAGATGCACTTTGAGTCTTACCGGTCACACCGTGCATCATATTGAGGTAAGACTAATTCATACATGTCTAAAATTACTTATTAATCATTTTAATAAAGTATAAAGACATCATGAATGCATTTTATCAGTTTTGAGTAGGTTAATTTTCCTTTTTATTAAAATTAATGTCATTTTTAAATAAAAAGACGTACTTGGAGTCATACCGGTCACACCGTGTGTTAGATTGAGGTTCAATGGATTCCTAGACATCTAAAACGAATTATGTATTGTTTTCATAAAGTATCAAAACAATACTAATTTTTTTACTGGTTTTGAGTATGAAACTTCTTTTTTTACTAAAATGTCATTTTAAACTGGAAAAAATCACTTTGACATATATTGATCACATCGTGTATCAGTTTGACACCAGAACAATTACTAGACATAAAAAATGACTTATGAATAAATGTAATTAATTACTATGAAAATATAAGCACATTTGATTTGTTTTCAGTGAGTGAAATTTTTTGAACTAAACTGTAGATTTTAAACTAATAATGAACATATTGATTCATAGAGGTCACACCATGCATTGAATTGAGGTGAGACTAATTTATACATGTATCAAATGACTTATAGATCATTTAACTAAAGTATCAAAACAATCATAATATGTTTTTATCAATTTTGAGTATGTTATTTTTACTTTTTAGTAAAATTAATGTCAATTTCAAATAAAAATAATCACTGGGAGTCATATCAATCACATTGTGTATCAGATTGAGGTGTGGTTGATTCTTACACATCCCAAAGTCTCCAAACAATCCTAACTGCCAATGTTACCACATTTCCATTTTCTTTCTATGTATAACTTCCAACACTTCATATTTACTCGATGTTCTTAACCAAAAAACCTTTCTCGTT
The DNA here is from genome assembly GCA_963277665.1 of Viscum album. Classification (NCBI taxonomy): domain Eukaryota; kingdom Viridiplantae; phylum Streptophyta; class Magnoliopsida; order Santalales; family Viscaceae; genus Viscum; species Viscum album. The sequence continues at coordinate 28,375,819 of OY728128.1, read as the reverse complement.
GTTGAAAGTCAGAAGAGCATAGGATTTCAACAACAAGAAAGGGTTTTAAGATAATAACGTCAAATCAATATGCAGTGTTGGTAGTTCGAAAAAGAAAGGAAATAAAAATGGAAAATGTTGTAACATTTTTAGAAAAGATAATTTTATCTATTTTTTTAATTTTTTTATAAAGTTGAAAGTGAAATATGACTTCCGAAAAGTTATATGAAAAAAAACTAAATAAGTATTAGATAAAAATGATATGGAAATAAACTTACTAAATATTAGATAAAATTATGACAAAAGTAATTAAATAAGTAGTAGGAATTCACCTTTTCCTGATGGTTGTATGCATTCTTGACACATTTAATTATTGTAATTATCTCACTTTTAGTATCAAAGTCCAATCCCTCATGAGCATAAAAAGCTTTGAACAAACCTCCCCAACTCAAAAAAATAATCTACTTGTACAAAAAAACAATTATTATATAGTAATAATGAAAAGAAATAAATTAGATATAAATATGAAACTATACATTAATTATATTGATAATTATTTTATCATGAAAACATTATTTACCACATGGATATGCCAATGGTAAAGCAAGAATGATGATAAAAAAACTCAAATAGATCTTTCCAAATAATAAATCAATGAGTGAGGAGGATGAGGAGAAAATAAGATACATTAGAGTGAAGATTTGAATCATCTGAGAGAAAGTAAATATATCCTATTAGGTTCATAAAATATTCATTTTTTATAATAAATAAATAAATACACATAATATATTCATTATCAAAGGTGAATTCCTCCCATTTGTAAGAATTATATGGATGGTAATCAGAGATTCCTAAGGGTGAAATCAAAAGGAAATGTTTAAGAATGATATGTTTTTATATGGATTAAAGTAAAACATACATAGTTTTTATTATATGTGTGATGAGAGAAATGAAGTGATTTTTAAGAAGTATTAATGAGTGGGTTATCATTTCAAATATGAATATATTTTATCAACTCTAATAAATACAAGTTATGACGAAATAAATGAATAAAATGTCCTTGGTGATCGGGAAGTTTCAATGAAAACTAAAAGGAGTAAGACTCTACAAATAACCTCATTTTCCCCCATTAGAGCCTAAATCATTTGGAGAGGCTAAAAAGGATGATAATTTAATCAAATATATGAATGGGTAGCTTGATACAAATAAGAACAATGTGATATGAGGATATTGACCTGAATAAGAACAACATAGGCTTTTTATGGATCAATTTGTTGCATATATTGTTCCAAAAAATTCCCATTAGATTAAAAATACTTGAGTTTTTTAGTTATTTTTTTTTTGATAATTCTATAAAACTATTAATATAAAAGGTCATGGTAATTTATTGTAATGAAAAATTTTTATGTCATGTAATTGATATGGTCACATATGTGGGGCATCATATTAACATTATAAGTACATAAAAATGGATTTAAGTTTATGTTAGTAAAACATAAAATTAAATAGAATTAAGAATCCAAAGTGCACATAGCTTGTCATTAAATTATTAAATCAAAACTAATAAAGTTTAATTTAAGTAGGATTCTAAAGGTGTAACGATTTTATCCATGAAAAATAATTTTTATTTCAATAAAATAGATTCTATTAAAACGTATTTATTAAATTTACATCAATCAATGTTAATATTTTATTTTATAAAAATTAGTTAAATATAGTGGTATAATATTTATTCTTGAATGATTTAAAATATTCTTTAAAATTTATATAATAGAACACTTTTCTCATTAAATAAGTTACTTTTCAAAAAAATATCAAATTTAGAAATATTTTGATCAATCCTAAAGGATCGAAACAATAAATTCTATCAACAATGTTCTCTTATTCTGTACAATGTAATGAAATAATATTTTTTTTCTTAAAACACTATGATGTGGAGGTTTTTCCTAGAAAATGACTCATTCCAATTGTTTATGTTCTAACTATATTTAAACAACCAAAATCAAAATATCAATTACATTTTATCTCAAAATCAGTTTTTCTAGTATAATATGGTCCAAGGATTATAGAACTTTAAACCTCTTTTATTTTTCTTTTTATATCATTTAAGTCATATTATTTAAATTCAAATTGAAATGTTTCAAAAATAAAACTAAAAATATTATACTTTTTTAAATAAGTAGTTAAATAAATAATACAAAAAATCAAACATATATAATGTTTTTTCTCATCTTATTTTAAAGATTCATCAAAATTATTTGATTTTTTCATTTCATAAGTGACCCCTAAATCTATCCCAAGCCTCATGAAAAAGTTCCTAGTCATCCTAAATAAACCCATTATTTTTTCACCATATTTTAGTGATCATTATCCTAGAAAAAAATATCATGAAAAAATCATTATATAGTTGCTCCCATGTGTCAGATATTTCATCATCCATTTTTTGGAAACAACTTCTAGAATTACCTCTCAAATAGAAGGGGATAACCCTATATTTCAGTTCCTCCTCACTCAACCCTCTCAATTCCAATTATTGCATGACATAATATTAAACCCCAATGATGTCATATATTTAATCATCCAAGTGATTTTAAAAGTAATATTTCAAACTAATGACAACATTGACTGTTATAAGGATGAATATTTTAAAAAGGTGATGATTACAAAGTGGTAGATGTCATGGAATATAGGTATTGGGATCCTATTATACCTCACAAAAATATGACCCAACATTGGGTTTGAGATATTTCAAGTCGCATTGTCACAAGACGACCCACATGATATCGAGGAAGTTGATACTTCAACATATCTTAAAAACAATGAATTTTGGGTTGTTTTATTATAGTATAGTGTAACTAGACTTATTGGGATACATGGATATGGGATGATACGATTTAGTGGACAACAGATGTAAATTAGAGATATCAAAAAACCTAGATATCATTCGAGTCGTTGGTTGCGTTCAACCCTTGAATCACTCTAAAATTGGATTCGAGTTTTGGAATAGTTAGAGCCTTGATTCTGGCGTAGTTTTGAGCTTGGATTCAACAACAAGGAGCACCAATAGTAGGTCATTTTTTCAAATATATTCATATATCGTGAGCTGGTTTTTGATGGTTAGGGTTCTTAAAATAGATCGTGACACTTTTATCAGAACTAAAAAAGAACTGATAAATAATTATAATACTTTTAAAAAAAAATTATTTCATTAAAAAAGTATAATTATATATAATTATAATACTTATTATAATACTTTTTATAAAATAATAATTTTATAATTCTTTGAATATATAATTATTTATTTATAATTATATAAATACCTTTTAAAAAATAATATTTATATGATTATATATATTTTTATAATTATAATTATATTTATATAAACATAGTTAATACATTCATTTTTTAAATAAATTTATTATAATTTTTTAATTATTTATTTATAATTATAAAATTAATTTTTAAATAAATATTATTTATTTATTTGTAATTATTAATGTATAAAAACAGTAAATATACATTTATAAATATATTTTTTTATAAATATTTTTTTACACATGTATTTTTAACATTATTAATGAATATTTAATCTTAAGTTCATGCTTGTTAAAATTGAGTAAAATTGATTAATTAAAAATGAGTACAATATATTGAAAATTTGGATAAGTTTGACTAATATAAATCATTAAAAAATGGATATTTATTGAAATAAAAATACATATTGAAAATATTAAAACATAGTAAATAAATATATATAAAATAAATAATATAAATTGATTAAATAAAAAAAATATTTTTTGGTGTGTGTATGTATATAAAAATACATTAATTACGTATATGTGAAATCAATATGATACATTTGATCTATGTTATAAATTGAAAAATCAAACGAAATTCAATTATGTCCATTACTCGATGTAATTAGTCAGTATTTTTAAATCATATTAAATTTTAATTATAAACCACTATTCATTAAAAATATTACTATTTAATGTAAATCATAAATAATATTTTTGTGTTATATAATTCATATTTATATACATTAATATATATCTATATATTTAATATATACTATTTATTAACATTATCAATAATCATCTAATTAATAATTTTTTTAACAATTTTCTATATTTAATTATTTTTAATTTTAATTTGTTCAAATTTTCATTTTGCATATATCTATATATTTAATACATACTATTTATTAGTATTTATAATTTATATATATATTATAATCAATTTATTCATTTTTATCAATAATTATTTAATTAATAAAATTTGTAATTTTTTTTAACAAACTCATTTTTTATTTTTTATTTATTTAATTACCTCATTTTATTTATTTAGACCTTTATCAGAGCTAAAAAGTGCTAATAAAGTATTTCTTTATGAGTTATTAAAATATAGCGCTGATAATGGGTATCCTTTATCAGTGCTAAAAATAAAGCACTGATAAAGGATACCCTTTATCAGTGCTAAAAATAAAGCACTGATAAAGGGACCCTTTATCAGAGATAAAAAAAGCACTAATAAAGGGTTAAATTTATCAGCGTTTTCTTTAGCACTGATAAATATTCCATTTATCAATGTTTTTTTAGTGCTGATAAAAACCAACACTATTAAATTCCTATTTTGTGTAAGTGACTAGAACATATACAAAGGTCCAACTTCTCCCATGATACCTTTTTTTAGCATATTGATTGGGTTCTGGTTCTTATGGATCTTCATAAGTCTCTGTAATTATCAATCCATCACCTCACATATCAAAGGATAATATATGTCAATGTGCTTTGTTTGGGACCAATATGTGAAGTTCTTTCTAAAATATAGAGCACTTTGACTATCATAGTGAACCCTATAATCCTTTTAGATAAATCCAAGATCCTTGAGAAAACACTTTAACCAAAATATCTCCTTTCCATCTTCCATAAATATAAATGTGCTCTAATTTGACCATAGATAAAAACACACTTCAACAACCTTGACAATTAAGATACTACTCTTCCTATAAAGGTATAGATGAATCCTGATATAGACATCATATTGTCTAGATCTCCAAGTATATCTACATCTATATAGATCTCTAAGAGTGGATTATATTTCTCCTAACACAAACATAGCTTCAATGTACTTTTGAAATATCTCAGAATACACTGGACTGCATACCTATTACAAGCCCCTCCCTCCAAATATGTCACAATGAAGGAAGATAGGTAATGGCCCCTTGAGTCTCACCTCTAGTAGGCCCTGAGTTAGAGACTAGAACCAAGTTTTTAAAAATCACACATATGGGAGTCAATAACCTTTATAAATAAAACAAGACTGGGAGATAGGATAACAACCACAAAAAAACTCCAATATATAATATAAAAGTAAACCCATGAACATACCACAATGCATGAACATAAATAAACTAGTGAAAATAAAAGTCACCAATATACCAAAAGAAAATCTTACAAAGTGACTCAACAACAGCTCCAACCTAAGCTAGAAATGTCCATCTCATTTCCCAAATACCTCATGGAAACATGAAAAATAGTTTATATACATAGGGTGATCATAACAAGTATACTCAGTAGGGACATAACTCAGGTGTCATGTGAACATGTGAAAAGAGCATGCTAATGTTCCAATGAACAAACAAAAAAACCAATAATAACCTAAACAAGTCAACTAACTAACTCATCTTGACCATGGATCTCTCACCAAATCAGGCATCCAATATAGTAATATAGCATTAAAAACATAATTGAGAATGAAGCCTTGTTGCTTCTTGCCCACTAATGTTCCACTCTCACACCCCAACGTCAAATGTCCCATGTTCCAATCCCATCCATACATATCACATCACATTACATCTCATCACACCTCACCCAAAGACAGCTAGGTCATCTATGATGTGGGTTAGGATGAATCCCCACCTACCCCACCCTCTCAAGGTCTAGTATCCTATGTTAGTATCAGGTATCACCACACCACATCTCATCACATCCACAAAAACCACATCTCACCTGAAGACACTTGGTCCATTACTATACATCTCACCCATAGACACCTGGGCCCATAAATCATATCTCATCATAGCCACAACAACCACATCTTTACCAAAGAAACCGACTATCACTTCACATCTCACCTGTAGATACATGGGCCATCACTTCTAAAGGAAGAGTGGGAAAGAGGGGGTAGCCGACCATCTGTATAACCACCAACCTGGATGTTGGGGAAAAACATGGAACCAGTAATCTCTAAGTGTTGGTAAGGTTATCCAACTTAGGTGGGATGTGCATAAAAATAACATAAAATACATGTTATATAGATAACACACATACCCAACCTATGGGCTCAAAATAAATTCACTAATACACACCGCATCACTACCACAGTACCACACATCAACTGTTACTACTGTTGCCACCACTATATGCACCCCCACACCACCACCACATAGAACCGCACAATTCCACTTTCAATTACAACCCACTTAATTCACATTCACACTACCCATTATTTTAATGTTAAATTAATTTAATCTATTTACCACACATCCAATTCTATCTCATTATATTAAATTACCAACCCATTCATTTATTCATCTCATTCAGTATCATAATCTATTCCATTGTTAACCGAGAAATAACACAACCACACTACACCACAACATGTCCATCTCACATAAATTGTTGTTTCCATGCTACACTAACCAAACTATCCTGCCACAACAAATACAACCACATCTCACCATGCCTCCACAAGGCACAACACCACCACACATTTCAACCATCATGCACCATAACCAACACACGCCATAACCTCACGCACCACAACAGACCATAACAACCCATGAATACCACATCACACAAATGCCCACATCACATCCTTACCAACCAGCCACTACATTAGAACCCCACACATCATAACCCAACTGATCACCACCATCACATAATATCCCACAAAACACAAGCAACATAAAAATCACAAGCTCACTACAAAACAACACATCTTGGATTCCACAATTTATTTAAGGTATTTTATCACATTAATTCTATATTTATTATGGGTATTATCACACAAACCATATTCCATGGGAAACCAATTTATTATCCAAATATATGTTCTTTAGCCCTTTATTTAGGGTGATATCACAAAACAACACAACAAGGGTCTCAAGGAATATCATCAACAACACAAACAAGGTTTCCAAAATTCATAATTTTTAGTATTAACAATATGCATTCGCAATATCATCAACAACATATATCGATGTAGAAAATAATATGATATCTCCCCATACCCATCAATTTTAGTCATTCCAATTAGTTACCTTTATTATTACAACCCTTACCATGCACCCAAAGGAAAGTAAAATCACGCAATCCCTACACATAACACATATAAAAGGAGATAATGCGGATCCCCTACCTCAAAAAAGATTTCCAATATCACTATAAACCATAGAGTGAAGAAGAAATAGCTTTGAAATGAAAACCACACAAGAAAAACCTAGATCAACTTAACTGCACCAATGGACCATCAAAATGAAACCCAAAAACACCCCAAACCAAAAAACAAACACCATAGTGAAATCCCGAAAGAAGAATGGAAGGAAAAAATGGGGATGAAGGAGAACAAATAACCTTGAATTACCAAAACTCAACCACTAGAACCAAATATTAAATAAGGAATAAGATGGGATGGAAGACCTCTAAAAACCATCTAGGGGTTTCCTAAAACTAAGAGGAAGCGATATCCAAAATAAGGGATTCGACCAAACATCAAACCTATAAACAGGATGTAGTCACCTTATTCATGGAATGAATTCCATATTCACATCATGAATTCCATGGGGTATATGCATTATAATCTGTGAAAATATTACAAGGCGTGAATTACCATATTTTCCAACTTCCACCAAAATTCATGGTGCCTCATCCCAAATTAATCTCACGTTGTGAATTCCCCTTTCATGATATGAATCCATTTCACAAACTCCCCCAAATTTGTACACAAATTGTGAGTTTTATGGATACACATTATGGGAATCACCAATTTACATCATGAATCCATATTTAATGACATGAATTACCCGTTACAACTCTAAACTCCATAGAACCTTCTCAAGCCTCCTATGAAACACTCCCAACACCTAAAATAGAAAAGTAAAAGGCTAGAAAGGAATGAACTGTTACATTAGATACCTCTCAAAAAATTATCATCCTTAATAATTAAAACTAAACCCCAAAAATAAAGGGTTTAAAATAAATACCCCATGATATACCTCTTAAGGATATCGTTACACCTCGAATGATACCACAAACCAAACACATCAAACCAAAACAATCATAGAACATCCCACACAACCACAACACAACCTCTCACTAGGAACAATATCACACATCCGGTACCATACAAAACCCAATAATTTTCCACACATCCATACACATTGATATCTAAACCTCTAGACAACTCAAACCAACCATTTCCGTAACCAACACACAACACTACTCTAAGAACACAAATCAAGGAATCCCATATTACATGTCAAGTTATTATATACTTTGGGAAACACTAACTTACCCACATGGTTCTAATCATGTTAGAGAATAACGTATCTTGATTAGGATTCATGTCTTCACCTTTTCATATAATATAAGCTTTATCACACATCAAACATCACACATCACACATCACACATCACACATCAAGTAAATAACATATATCATAAAATATTAAGATCCAAATATCACATCATCCAGGAAAAACCAAACCAAGAAAATAAAAACTCAAAATAGATCTGAGTACTAGGCATGAATCTAAATATCTTGATCCCAAGTACTCTCCTCTAGGACACCATTCATCCCAAACACACAAACTAGGGGAATGGTTTGTCCACATAACACCTTCTCTCGATGATCCTGAATCTATACTAGCTGCTCCACAAATGTCGCATCACCCTTGATATCCAACTTTCCACAGTTAATGATGTGAGAATCATCATGAAGATATCAAAAAATCTAGGACACATAGAAGACACCATGGATACTCTCTAACAATGGTGGAAACATAACCTAATACTCCACCTCACCAACATGTTCCAACACCTCAAAGGGCCCAAAAAACTTAGGGGAAAGCTCAATTCACATACCAAACCTCTTCTACACATGTCGAGGGGAGAATCTTGAACACACATGGTCTCCAAATATTAAATCCAAAGGCCTAAACTAATGATCAAAATAGGCATTCTAACAGTCTTGCACTACCTTCATCCACTCTCGTACCAAATGGATCTTCTTCATTGTGCTCTACACCAAATCACGATGAATACATTTTATTTCCTCAACCTCCATCCATCATAACAGAGAATGACATGACCACCCATACAATACCTCAAAAATATCCATTATAATGGATGAGTTATAGCTATTGTTGTATGAAAACTTAACTAAATGAACGTGCCTTAACCAGGATCTGCAAAATTATAGGATTCAATATCATAACATATCCTTTAACATATAGATGCTCTGCTCTGTTTTCCCATCCATATGAGGGTGGAAAGTAGTGATAATGTGAATATAGGAGAAAAATGCATAGTAAAATCCCTCCAAATGAGGTAAAATGAGGATCCTAGTTTTAGATGATGTTCCTCGATACCCTGTGAAGCCTAACCACATCATCCAAATACCACCTCACCAAAAACTCATTGGTACTCAACTCATGGATTGCTATAAAGGGAGACGACTTTGTTAATCAATCCACTATTACCCAGACTGCATCACAACCTCCTTGAGCGTGGGGTAACTTGGTGATGAAATCCATATATATGTACTCCCATTTATACTTAGGAATATATAAGGGTTGTAAAAAACCACTAGGAACATAATGCTACACTTTCAAATATAGATAATCCAAACACATTTCCACAGACTCTTCTAGAAACTGTTTCATCTCCAACCACCAAAGATGCCTCCTCAAACCTTGATTCATCTTGGACACACCAGGATGCACGACTAAAGGTGATCTATGAAAATCACAGATAAATACCACATATACCATCTATGGAACAAAAAACCTCCCCTATAACAACACATGGTTGTGACCATCCACTAAATATCCTTTCAGAGCATCACTATGACCAATATAATCATGCATCACTATGGCCAACATGATCATGCATCACCTTGAACTATGAGTCTCCCCACTGAGACTCCTCCACCTGCCACATCAAAGATGACTCTGTGGTCATTTGATAAAGACAATCTTGTCCACTTCTCTCTCCAACATCAAGATGCATTACTTCAAGCTCCTCCATCCCTTTCCAAACATCCACAGACTCCCAAACCACATCCCCTTAGGACTTATAGGTCAAAGAACTGGTAACGAAATTTATATCTCCTAGGCTGTAAGATATCTCAAAATCATAATCCTAAAGAAACCCCATACCCCTCTACTGGAATAAGTTCAAATACTGATGATATAAAATATATTTAAGGATATTTTGGTTTGTGATAACCATAAAACACTCACCAATGAGGCAATACCACTACAACTTTAGCAAAAAAAATTGCTACCAACTCCAGATCGTGGGTGGAATAGTTAAACTCATGGGTATGTAACTTCTTAGACCCATAATATATCACCTCTATCTGCTACATCAACACACATACCAATCCCAAATGGGGCATGTAAAAAAAACCTAGAACAACACACCTTCCTCAGGTAACTGAAGCAATAGAGAACTAATAAAATTCTCTTTAAGATAACCCAACACTTCCTGAAAATGATTATTCTATACAAAATCTTGGTACTTTTTGGTCAAAGATGTAATTAGGGTTTTAACCTAATATAAACTAGACACAAACATCTAAAAATAACCATCTAGACTGAGGAAACTATGAACCTATACCACATTCATGGGTGCTTGTTAAGAAACAACCACCTCAAACTTGGATGGGTCAATCGACACACCCTGATGAGACATCACATGTCTAAGTAAACACACCTCTCACATCTAGAACTCACACTTGGAAAACTTTCGATCAATATGGTTGTGTAGCAGGACCTGTAAAATAGCTTTGAGATGCTCATCATGCTCCTCTTCTATCCTTGAGTAGATCAAAATATCATTAATGAATATGATGACGAGTCAGTCTAGGAATTCATGGAACTTGGATTCCATGAGTCCCATGAACATGACTAGTGAATTCGTAACATCAAACAACATGAACACAAACTCGAAGTGCCCATACCTATATATGAAGAAAATATTTGGGTTATTATCATCCCTCAACGTCATTTGGTGATATCGAGACTGCAAATATATCTTTGAAAACCAAATAACCCCCATAAAATAGTAAAAAAAATCATCAATCCTTCGAAGAGGGTAATGGTTCTTGACCATCAGCTGATTCAACCTCTAGTAGAATATACACAACCTTAGACTATAGTCTGTCTTCTTAGTGAACAACACTAGATCACCCTAAGGAGACACATTGGGTCGGATGAAACTGCTCTATATAATATTATCTACCTATAACCTCAAATTTCCTATCTCTATAGGTTCCATTCAATAGGGAACCATAAAAATTGGAGGCTCACTTGATTTCATACCTATCTAAAACTCAACACCATGTCAACGGGGTAGTGTCATAAACTTATATGGAAAAAATACAGGTACTCCACCATAAACCTAGGAACACCCTCAATATAAGATTCCACTGATTTATCTTCCAACTATAACAAAAGAAGCTCTAATTGCCTACCAACTATCCAATAACCTTGATTTCCAAAAAATGTCACTCACTGGCCCATTACATTGGAAAATAAAACTCTCATCCAGAAACAATCGATGACTGACCGCACAAAATGCAACCAATCCATATTAAGGATAACATCTTATGGATGTATCTGTAGAAAGAAAAACTATACCACTATATGGTGTTGCTCTGCCACTAGTATACATCCCAGGAACACATCAAATAAAGAATATTGACCTCCAATCAACGTAGATAAAAATAGGGGAACTAGAAGTATCTCCATATAAAATCCTAAAGAATGAACTAAAGTAGTATTAATAAAGGAGTGTGAAGCTCTTGAATCATGAAAACGATAAAAAGGGTAGATGATAAACTGATTGTACCTCTAACAACTCTCAGATATATTGATACTACAAGCTCTAACACATGCATATAAACCCACATAACTCCTCTTACTCTCTTATTTTGGCCTCCATGTCTATGATGTGACCTAGGTCCCTACATACAAAGACCATCATGAGTCACCCCTCTACCAACACCATCTACTCTCGACTTCTGAACAACCACCTATGGTCCTTGCCGCTGAAATTGTCTCAAGGGAAACTAATGCGTATGATTAATATGGGATTGAACACCCATATGATAATGACCTCCCTAAGCTACCAGAAACTGATTTTGGTGGATCCCATGTCCTTTGAAGATGTATCTCAAAAATATAAATCCTTCAATAGGTGCTTGAGAGCCACTTGACCTAGAAGAATGAAAAAATATCTTCCACGCTCGGTTCCTCCCTAGACGGAACCCTAATTTCCTAAACACCCGTGGACCACTTCCTGAATCCATACTCATTGAGATTCCCCACTAGTCACCCTCTTGAGGATAAAATCCCAATAAAAACATACAATTGATAACCTCATTCTTTTTATGCACCATCAAATATGTAGGGAGAATAAATAGAGTTACCCATACATGATAACTAGGCACAAAGCCTCCTCTATGGGCCATGCTATGGACTCTTCAGCTAGAAAAACATCTAGATAAAAGTGAAGGAGTACCTTGAACCTAATCCTAAGATCCTGATCACTCAGGCTCCCCTATAAAAGAGATATAAACTCTTTCCAATTTTCTTCCTTTATTGTTGATGAAAGGAATTCTGAATGGAACACCCTATGGAAATATAAAAACAATACATCTATCTCCTAATGATCAAAAAGAAGTATCATCCACCACTGATGTGAAGATTCGTAGAAATAACATAAAAAGGAACCCAAAATTAATACTATGCTTGGATTAGGACAAAACTGATCACAAACTCCTCCAACTAGTGCTCTGTCTCTAGATCTAAGATGCTCCCCTCACACCTTCCCAAAATCTACTACTAAAATGCATGAAAAGACCATTTACAAAACTCATCCTCCTATGTTGATTCAACCCTTATATGATCAATCGGATAAATCTATCGAAACTCAACTAGCTGATCCACATGTGGAAAATGAACATGAGCCATTCCTAAAAGGAAAGGAGAACATCCTAAGCCTAGTAACAAGGAATTTTATCAAAGATTATTTATTTGATTAATTTTATTTTCCCATAACAACCTAATTTAGACATAAACACAATAAATCATGATGAATTTACCTCTCCTAGGTATCTACCCTACAAACAGGTCCACATAACTTGGTCACTCAACTAGCTCAGAATCTAGGAATTAGATCACAAGGGGGGGGAATCATATGTCCTATCCAGTCTTTTTAGCCTATGTCATTCACCAAGATCAATTCAACCCATTTCCATACCATCTCATATAATAATTACTATTCATAAATCCACACTCCATTATATCACTCAAACATTAGCTCTGATACCAATCTGTCATGACCCACTCTCTCTAAAGATATTGTAATGAAGTAAGAGAGATAATGGATCCCCAAGTCCCACCTTTAGTATGCCCCAAGTTGGTGACTAGCATCGAGGGTATAAAAATCTCACATATGAGAGGCATTTCCCTCTATAAATAAAAGAGTATCAGGGGATAGGATAACAAACATGAAAAAATAGAGCATATAATATAAAAGTAAACCCAAAACCATCACACAATGCATGGAAAAAAATAAAGCAATACAAATAAAAGTCTCTAATATACCAAAAGATAAGTCTACAACCCTGACTCAACAATAGCTCCAACCCAAGATAGAAATGCCCAGATTAGTCCCCAAATTCTTATTGGAAACCTAAAAAATAGTTATATACATAGGTTGGGTATAACATGTATACTCAGTAGGGACATAACCAAGGTCTTAAGTGCACATGTGAAAATAGCATGATAATGCACCGATGAACAAACAACAGAACCAACAAGCACCTAAATAGGTCAACTAACCAACCTAGACTCATGTTGGAACACTCACTAAATCATGCATCTAATATAGTAATATAGATTTGAGACCATAATGAATAAAGGTTCCCCAATTCCACTTCCCCACCAATTTTTCACTCTCATTTCAGAAAATCAAATATTTTGTGCTCCCATCCCTTCTGTACATACTACATCACATCACATCCCATCACACCTCACCCAAAGTCACTTGGTTCATCTCTGATGTGGGTCAGGATGCATCCCCACCTACCCCACCCTCTCAAGGTATAGTATCCTATGCTATAATAAAGCATCCCAACACCATGTCTCATCACATACACAATGAAAAATCTCACTTGAAGACACTTGGGCAATCACTGCACAACTCAAACATAGAAACCTGGGCCCACACATCATGTCTCATCACAACCAAAATAACCAAATATTTCCCAAATACACCTGGGCCATCACTGTACATCTCACCCATAGGAACCTAGTCCATCACTACTGAAGGAAGAGTGAGGAAGAGTGGGTGGACAACCATCCGTATCACTATCAACCTAGATGTTGGGGAAAACACCCAAAACCTATGAGAGTTGGTAAGGTTATCCAACTTAAGGGGGGGTGTGCATATAAAAATAACATAAAATACATGATATATATATATATATATAGATAGCATACATACCCAATCTATGGGTTTACAACAACCACACTAATGCACACCACATCTCCACAACCATACCACACATCAACAGTTACTACTGCTGCCACCACTATATACAACACCACACCACCACACCACCACCACACAAAACCAAAAAATTCCACATTCAATTACAAGCCACTTCATTCACATTTACATTGCCCATTATTTTAATGTTTAATTTATTTAATCCAATTACTACACATCCACTTATATCTCATTATATTAAATTACCAACCCATTAATTTATTCATCTCATTTAGAATTATAATTTATTCCATTGATAACCGATAAACTAACACATCCACACTATTCCATAATTATTCCATATCACATCAATTTTAATCACCACGCTATCCAAACCAAACCATCCAGCCACAATAATGACAACCACATTTCACCACACTCCCACAAGGCATAACACCACCACACATTGCAACCACGATGCACATCAACCATCACACACCACAAAATCACTTACCACAACCTCCCATCACAACCACTGTGCACCACATCACACAAATTCCCACGTCACATCCATACTAACAAATCACTACATCACAACCCCATACATCAAAACCCATCTGGTCACCACTATCATAGAATAAACCACAAGAAAAAAGAAACACAAAAAGTATAATCTCACAAAACAAAAACCCATCCCAACTTCCATAATTTATTTTTGGGATTTTATCATATTAATTTTTTATTAATCATGGGTATTATCATAGAAAAAATATTCCATGGGAAACCAATTTGTTATCAAAATACAAATTCTTTATCCTTTTATTTAGGATGTGATCACACAAAAACACAAAAAGGGTCTCAAATAATATCATCTACAATGCAAACAAGGTTTCCAACAACCATTATTTACAGTATTGGAAATATGAATTCAAAAAATCATCAAAAATATATATCAAATTAGTAAAGAATGTGATATTTCCCCTATACCTATAAATTTCAGTTATTTGAATTAATTATATTTATTATGAAAACCCTTACCATCCACCTAAAGGAAATAAAAATCATGAAATCCCCACACATAACACATATAAAACAAGATAATGAGGATCCATTTCCTAAAATAAGCTTTCCAATCTTGTTTTTTACCATAGGGTAAATAAGAAACATCTTAGAACCACAAACACACTATAAAACCTTGAATCAACCTGAACCACACAAAGGGATCATCAAAATGCAACCCAAACGCACCCCAAACCGAAATAAAAACACCACAATGAAACCTTGGAAGAAGAATGGAAGGAAACAATAGGGAGAAAGGAGAACACCTCACCTCATATTTCCATAAATCAACCACCAAAACCAAATATCAAAGTAGGAATATGGTGGGAAGGAAGACCTCCCAAAACTATCCAGGGTTCTCCCAAAAATGAGAGGAAGAGATAGCCAAATAAAAGGATTTGACCAAACTTAAAACATATGAACATTCTATAAGTTTACTTATTCATGGATGAATTCCATATTAACATCATGAATTACATAGGGTATTTGGATCACAATCCATGAAAATATCACACGGTGTGAATTTCCATATCTTCCAAATTCTTCTAAAATTCATGATGCCTCAGCCTAAATTAATCTCACATCATGAATTAACCTTTCATGATGTGAATCTGTTACATGGATTCCCCAATTCAACATAAAAGCCATGAATTCACATCATACACATACCACAAATCACCAACTCACATTATGAATCCATATTTCCAGATTTGAATTACCTACTACATCTCCAACCTCCACAGAACCTCCTAAATCCTCCTCCAAAAAACTCCCTACACCCAAAATAGAAAAGTAACTGGATGGGAAGGTACAAACTATTATAATACCAATGTTTCTTCCTAGGATTAGAGAGAAAATGATGCACAACCACCATTTTATGGGAAATGTTTAGACTCATTCTTATCATGATGTACTATAACCCCGAGAATTTTATGAGAAATATTTTGTTTTTATGTTATATACATAATCAAAGGAATATTTAACTACACACAACACTAGCTTGGCTTTCTTTACACGCAATCGAGACCTTCCTCGATAGCTTGCGTTGTATGCAATATCAAGTTTCACTAAACAACGATATGCTATTAAAATATTATTAAAACTAGCCGTTATGAATAGTAATACCCACTTTTTGAAATTTTATAAATTTTATCTTTCAAAATGGACTTCATTTTTGGATTCATAATATCGAAATTATCCTAGGGTGAAATTTTGGTATTTTTCTGAAAACTTTCAATTTTTGATGAATAGTGAAAACACTGGGTTACTATTTAAAACCCGACTTTTTATTTAAATAATTATTTATTTAAATTTATTTTAGGTAAAAATTGATAAATAATACCTATATAATTTCAATGAAATTTATTGAAGTCATTTTATAATAATTTTAGATATATAAAAATTTTATTAAACTTTTCACCGTCTTTTACCCACCTCCTAGGAGAATTTGCAAATTTACATAAAACTTAATTTTACCGCTTCTGTGAGTGGAATTTCAAAAATATGAGAGACACAGCTAATATCAAGTACTAAAATGTGGTTCAATGAGATGAAAATAATTTTTGGTGAATAGTAACTTTTTACTTTTATTTACCACGGTTAAAAGTAAATAGGGTAATTAAGGGTAAAAATGATATTATTATTACTCTAACACATGTCCTAATTCTATTGGATAAGTTTAATTCGACCAAAAAAAACCTTAGGAATAAAATATGACCATTTATGTCCACTTGGATTAGATCAGGACATTTAATATTATTTTATTTAAAGAATAGTTAAAATAGTTAAAATCAAAGTTTAATGACTAAAACATTTTTAATATAGGGTTATACATGAGATAAATTCAACTATAAATATTCATTAGAAATATAAAAATATTTCCTACATAATAGTATTTTATTTATAATTTTTAGACATTAAATAATTTAATTTATTTATGACACAATGATGATGCAGTAATTATATTATTAATGAAATATTAACATAATTGATGTTATAAATATCCAAATACATGTAATTTGAGACTTTTTATGAATTACAATAATTTTCTAGGTTAATATGACATGTTAGTATTGATTTAATTAACTTTTTTTGAACTAATAATTCTGTTATGATTTTCACAAAAATCAATTACCAAATAGTGTCAAAATTGACATAAAATAGTTTTTAAAACAAATATTATATTATTAATTGTTATTTTATTCCTAAAAATCTAAGGTTCGGAAAAATGACTTAGATAAGGTTATATATATTAATAATAAACAACTTGGGGTTCGTTTGGCTTGTTATAGTAAGTTTATTAACCTTATAGTGTAAGAAAACAAGAAGACACGGTAAAAGTAAAATTATTTAACTTAAAGTTAAATATAAATGATAAGGTTAAAATAGAAACCTAAACTTGTATAAATTCTATTGGATGAGATTATTTCAACCCATACACACCTTATATTAGAAATAAATCAATTTGGAGCTATTAAAAACTGAATATGACTTTATAATAAAATAATATTTTTAGTTTTTCCAAAGGTGCCCCTCTCCTCCCTTATAAAAGGGCACCTCCTCCCTCTCCTCCTCACACCACTTTGAGCCTTCAATATCGGCCAAACCCTGAAAATTTCTCTTCTACAATTACCTATAAACATCCTAGAGGTCCTGGTATTCTTCAAAGACCATATTTAGTGCCCTAAGAGGAGGTTAAGAAGAGGCGCTTCAAAGAAGAGGCAATGTCTGTTACCGATTCTTTCAACTTTATTTCTTCTTATAATTATTCTTCTTTAGTTGTTTCATTATGAAGTAATAACATAAGTATAAATTATATACTGGTATGTTATTATAATTATTAAACAACCCTATTCCACCATCTATCCATCCTACGGAAAACAAAATCACCGTGCGTGCGTACGTACGGAATACCGTCTCCACGCCGTGGTGTAATCTATTTTCCACCACCACCTTACTTGGATGGGTATAATGGTGTAAATAATAACTATATATGATTATTTTAAAGTTATATTGATTCTGAAATAGTATACATACACTCCAATACAATTCCTCGATCATGGGAACGATATCATCGCTTGTGCGTACGTACGGAATACCGTCTTCACGATGTGATGCGACTCGTTCTACATGATCTTCATTGCATAATGATTATATAAATGAATTTAATGAATAAATATGATATATATTACACTAATACCATTCTGTAAATGAGGTATCTATAACCCAAAAAGAAGAATAAGAATTTATTCGACAAAAAACGCATAAGAACAAAAAGTAATAAACACCCGAATAACAAGTAGCAATGAAATATTACTAATAAGAAGCTAAGAATATGACCATATATGATATAATAACCATAATTATGATTATGAAATAAGTCAATGACATTATTTAAATCATCATACAGGAGGTTTGGACACTTACGAAGCAAATTAGACCTAAGGTAAGGGAAAATCTCGCAATCTCAATTTTTATCCGAGATTGTTTTTACTTTAGAATTTACTAGGGAATATTTATCATCCATATCCATGTTTCGTCAATATGTAATATTATTTATATCCTCCTATAATTGTTTAAATCAAATTTTACCCTTTGGTGAGTTTTTAGTAAACGATATAAAAGTAATCTTTTGTCGTTTTTCGTACGAGGTACTTTTTGACTTTTCCGGCCAAAGTACGAGAAGAATGTTTTTTTAACTTATACGACATGAATGGATTTTTAGAAAATTATTTCCATGAAGCTTACTTTACAAGTTTTCAAGTTTATTTTTAATCAACTTCTTTTAGTTTAAAATTATATGACATTTTAAACAAGGAAAATGTTTTTGAAGTAGAAAGGATATTTTCCTCAAGAATGGAGTTCAAGCATTTTATCAAAATTATTTTCCATATAATTTAATATAGGGTTCTGTTTCTATCCCTATTTTTAAATTGATTTGATTATGTTATGATGGAATTATTTTTATGAAGTCATTTTATCTTATATGGATTATGTTATGTTGGCATGATGTTTAAGAATCCCATTTTTATTACATGGGTTATGTTATGATGTATGATTTATGATTTTGTGGCACACATAAGAATGGTTTCATTATGAGATGGGTGAAACCTATATCTCCCTCCAAAGAATTGGGTAAAGATTTATATCTCATGAGATAGACATGGCTGGAACGGAAGGTTAAACCGGTTCAGTGAAACATGACTGAAACGAGGAGTGAACTCAGTTTAGAAATGGACTTTGTCTACTAAGATAGTCTTGAGTATGAGTCTTGAATACTAAGAAATGATTCTATATGATTATGTGTGTATGCCACAAAGTTTCATGTTTTAAGTTATGATTATTGGGATTACATATCACTATTATGATTTATCCCATGTTATGATATTATGATCTCTTTTTCAGGTTAAGATTTTCAAAATGTTATGTTCTTATGAATATGATATGAATGATATTTCTTTTGTTTACCCTTGCTGAGGATTTCAGATCACCCTTTTGTATGTTTTCTTTTCCACAGGTCAGGAAGAAGGATATTAAGTAAGATATGCCAAAAGGGACTCTATATATGATAAAATAAAAGGGAGACAATGTAGATGATTTATGAACCAGTTGTTTATGTTTCATAGTTTCTAAAGACACTATACCTATACAGTCCTTTCATGGTTTTGTTATATGTTGTAATAAGCGTGATTCAATTTTGAAGTATCAACAATGTATGTAAAATATGGGTTGTTATATTTGGTATCAGAGGAAAGGTATAGTCAACCTTTGGAAACTAGGATGTGAAAGCCGTAGTAAGAACCCTAAGGATAAGTCTAAGAATAGAACACAATCTTAGTGTTTTAGAAATGGCTATGAATAACCTATGATAATACCTTAAGTGTAAAATTTTATTCTTGATTATGTGGTTTTCCTATTATAATTAGTGTTGCTCACACTATTCTTCTTGGTTTTATTCAATGGCTGGAACCCGAAGGAACCGTGTTAATGCAGAATGCGATGGGCAATGCAATGATTGTCCCCCTGAGCAACCAAACATTATGGGAGCTAGAATACAAAATCTTGTAGCCATGATCACACAACTTTATCAAGATATGAATCATGCAGGACTTCCAAACGAGCAAAGGAAGGAGCAACATTCTATTGAATCCTTCATGAGGCAGCATCCACCTTCATTTAGCGGGTCTACTGATCCATTAGTTGCTGAACAATGGATCAATACTACTGAAAAGATATTTTCATTTCTTCAATGTTCTGAACATGATAAAGTCATCATAGTAGTGTATCGTTTGGAAGGTGATGCTGATCAATGGTGGAATCTTATCAAGAATACGAGGCAAAGAGATGAAATTGAGTCCATGGAATGGGACGATTTCAAGAACTTATTTTTCAATAAGTACTTCCCTCGTATTCTTCGAACAAAGATGGAGAATGAGTTTCTTGAACTGAAGCAAAAGGATAATGAATCTGTTGGTACCTATGAAGCAAATTTTACAAGACTTGCAAGGTACGCTTCTGGTATCATTATCCAACCTGAGAGTAAGATCGATATTCTTTAGTGTCTTAAAACCAAGTCTTCGAAGGGAATTATCCATAAGGGACTTCAATAGATATGAGGAAATCGTTCGATGTGCTCTCAAGGTTGAGATGAAGATTAGAGTAACCCATCAGTCATATGGGTTTGATAAGAAGAGGAAAATGGAATTCAAAGGAAAATATAAAGAGCACACTGAAAAGAAGATGAGTTTTCCCTTATGCTCAAAGTGTGGAAAGAAACATGGAGGGAGTTGTCTTAAAGGGATAAGTAAATGTTTCAAATGTGGAAAGGAAGGTCATTGGGCATTTGAATGCCTCAATGATGGGAAGAAGATGTCTAGTGATGCGAACAAAGAAAAGGGTACACAGAGTGCACCTCCTACACTTCAATGTTATAAGTGCAAGGAAATGGGGCATTATGCCAATCAATGTCATAATCCAAGGGTTGTTGATGATGATCGATGTCAACAAACTCTTAAGGCTAAAGACAAAGGAAGGTCACATGAAATTTCTATCAGCGATGTGGAGTATGAGAACAAAGTGGTGAAAGGTACACTTACCATCCACTCTAAAGTAGAAAATGTTTTATTTGATTTTGGATCCACCCACTCTTTTATTTCTGAATAATTTTCTAAGGGTATCGCCGTATTACCTCAATAATTAGATGTTGAGTTAGCTGTGACAACCCCTAATGGTACAACAGTCGCATCAAAAGTTTATTATTCTTCTCCGATTGAAGTTTGTGGGAAAGTGCTTCCTGAAAATCTTTTGATCCTTCCTATAGTGGAATTTGATGTGATTCTTGGCATGGATTGGATTTCTTTATATGGATCTCATATCAATTTCCAAAGAAGGGAAGTCACATTTCATATTCCTGATCAATCTATGATCGTCTATCGATGCAAGGATGAACATAACCTTCCAGTGGAAATTTCTTCCATTTTATGGGTCTTGATTCCACTAAATGAAGGTTATTTATCTCAAATGGTTGGTGAGAAACTCACGATTGAGAATATTCCCATTGTACGGGAGTTTGATGATGTCTTTCCAGAGGAATTGCCTGGTCTTCCACCAAATCGTGAAGTTGAGTTTTCAATAGAACTCGTACCAGGTGATTTACCTATTTCGAAGACACCTTATAGAATGGTCCCAATTGAGTTGCAGGAATTAAAGAAGCAAATCCAAGAGAATATTGATAAGGGATTCATATTCCCTAGTGCATCACCTTGGGGAGCACCTGTTCTATTTGTTAAGAAGAAAGATGGATCAATGAGACTCTGCATTGATTATCGAGAACTTAACAAAATCACTATCAAGAAAAAATATCCTCTCCCATGCATTGATGACTTATTTGACCAACTACGCAGAGCTCAATACTTTTCCAAGATTGATCTTTGTTCAGGGTATCATCAATTAAGGGTCAAAAGGGAGGATATACTAAAGACAGCTTTCCGTAAAAGGTATGGACACTATGAATTTATAGTGATGCCATTTGGTCTTACTAATGCCCCTGCTATCTTTATGGATCTAATGAATAGAGTCTTTAGAGACTGTCTTGATCAGTTTGTGGTAGTCTTTATAAACGATATTCTTTTCTATTCAAATAGAAAGTAAGAACATGAATATCACTTGATAATTGTATTGAAGACTCTGAGAAAGGAGAATCTTTATTCCAAATTTACCAAGTGTGAATTTTGGCTTCAAAAAGTTTCATTTTTGGGTCACATAATCTCAAAAGAGGGGATATCTGTGGATCCAACAAAAACATAGGTTATTGAAAGATGGTCGAGACCAACAACAGTAACTGAGATCCGAATTTTTCTTGGTTTGGCTGGATATTATCGACGTTTTGTGAAAGATTTTTCATGATTATCTAATCCACTCACCAGGTTGACTCGAAAAGGAGTTAAGTTCTTGTGGACGGAGGAATGTGAAGAGAATTTCAAGGAGTTGAAAAGAAGGTTATCCAGTGCACCTGTACTCACACTTCCTTGTAGTGGAGAAAGCTTTGTGATCTACAGTGATGCATTCAAGAAGGGGATGGGGTGTGTTCTTATGCAAAATGATATGGTGATAGCTTATCCCTCACGACAGTTGAAAATTCATGAGCAAAATTACCCAACTCATGATTTGGAGTTAGCTGCAGTAATCTTTGCATTAAAGATTTTGAGGCATTATCTTTATGGAGAAAGGTGTGATATTTATACTGATCATAAAATTTTAAAGTATATTTTCACAAAAAAAGAGCTGAATATGCACCAAAGAAGATGATTGGAGATGATTAAAGATTACAGCTGCTCAATTCATTACCATCCTGGGAAAGCAAACAAGGTGGAAGATGCATTAATTCGACAAGACCATGCTAGATTATCCATGATGAGGATCACAAAATATCCAATATTTATGGATTTACAAAGGATGGATCTTGGAATTATAATGGAAGGGGAGAAATATTATCTTTCTCAAATGAATTTTCAACCATCTATACATGTGAATATTAAAGAGGCACAAAAAGAAGATGTAGAGTTACAAAAGAAGGTGAGAAATGTTCCTGAATTCAACCTTGATTGTGATGGGATAATAAAGTTCAGGAATCGGGTTTGTGTTCCTCCCATCCCCGAATTAAAGAAGGAGCTTTTGGATGAGGCTCACAGTTCTTCATTCTCTATTCATCCTGGAAGCACGAAGATGTATAGGGACCTGAAAGAGTACTTCTGGTGGGATGACATGAAAAGAGATGTTGCTGAATATGTCTCTCGATTCTTGGTTTGTCAGCAAGTTAAAGCTGAGAGACAGAAGTCTAAGGGGATGTTATAACCATTACCCATACCTGAATGGAAATGGGAAAACATAACTATGGACTTTGTCACTGGACTTCCTAAAACATCCAAAGGCAATAATGCTATTTGGGTCATAGTTGATCGTCTTACAAAGTCTACACACTTCATTGCTATTAGAGAGGATTTCTCTCTGGATCAGCTTGCCAGGATATATGTAAAGGAAGTGGTAAGATTGAATGGAGTACCAATTTCCATTATATCTGATCAGGATCCGAGGTTTACCTCAAAGTTTTGGCGAAGTCTTCAGCATACTCTAGATACAGAGTTGAGTTTCAGCACTGCTTATCATCCTCAGACAGACGGTCAGTCTGAGAGGACAATTCAAACTCTAGAAGATATGTTGAGAGCTTGCTCTATGGATTTCAAAGGTGGTTGGTATCAACACCTACCTTTGGTGTAATTTTCTTATAATAATAGCTTTCACTCCAGTATTCAGATGGCTCCTTATGAAGCTCTCTATGAAAAGAAATGCAGGACTCCAACTTGCTGGGATGAAGTTGGGGAAAGAAAGCTATTAGGACCAGATCTTGTTAATGATATGGCAGAAAAGGTCAGATCTATTCAACAAAACATAAGAGTAGATTAGAGTCAACAAAAAAGTTATGCCGACAACCGAAGAAAAGACCTAGAGTTTGAAGTGGGTGATAAAGTGTTCTTACGAATATCTCCTTGGAAGAGAGTAATGAGATTTGGAAAGAAGGGAAAGCTGAGACCTAGATATATCGGCCCTTTCAAAATACTGGATCGTGTTGGGAAGGTAGCTTACCGATTGGCACTTCCACCGAATCTCTCCCAAGTTCACGATGTGTTCCATGTATCTCTCCTGAGAAAGTACATACCTGATCCTTCACAAGTACTCAGCTCAGAAGTTGTACCGTTGGAGCAAGATCTTTCTTATGAAGAACAGCTGATAGAAATTCTGGATCGTAGCGAAAAAGTCCTACAGAAAAAGACCACACACTTGGTGAAATTTTTATGGAGGAACCACCAATTAGAAGAAGCTACATGGGAGCTTGAGGATATGATGAAGGAGAGGTATCCTTATCTGTTTGTTACAAAGTGACGAATTTTGAGGGCGAAATTCATTTTAAGGGGGGTAGAATGTAACACCCGAGAATTTTATGAGAAATATTTTGTTTTTATGTTATATACATCATCAAAGGAATATTTCACTACACACAACACTAGCTTGGCTTGCTTTACACGCAATCACGAACTTTCTCGATAGCTTGCGTTGTACGTAATATCGAGTTTCACTAAACAACGATATGCTATTAAAATATTATTAAAACTAGCCGTTATGAATAGTAATACCCACTTTTTGAAATTTTATAAATTTTATATTTCAAAATGGAATTCATTTTTGGATTCGGAATATCGAAATTATCCTAGGGTGAAACTTTGGTATTTTTCTAAAAACTTTCAATTTTTGATGAATAGTGAAAACACTGGGTTACTTTTTAAAAACCAACTTTTTATTTAAATAATTATTTATTTAAATTTATTTTAGGTCAAAATTGATACATAATACCTATATAAGTTCAATGAAATTCATTGGAGTCATTTTATAATAATTTTAGATATATAAAAATTTTATTGAACTTTTCACCGTCTTTTACCCACCTCCTAGGAGAATTTGCAAATTTACATAAAACTTAATTTTACCGCTTTTGTGAGTGGAATTTCAAAAATCCGAGAGACACGTTTAATATCAAGGACTAAAATGTGGTTCAATGAGATGAAAATAATTTTTGGTGAATAGTAACTTTTTACTTTTATTTACCACAGTTAAAAGTAAATAGGGTAATTAAGGGTAAAAATGATATTATTATTACTCTAACACATGTCCTAATTCTATTGGATAAGTGTAATTCAACCAAAAAAAACCTTAGGAATAAAATATGACCATTTAGGTCTACTTGGATTAGATTAAGACATTTAATATTATTTTATTTAAAGAATAGTTAAAATAGTTAAAATCAAAGTTTAATAACTAAAACATTTTTAATATAGGGTTATACATGAGATAAATTCGAGTATAAATATTAATTATAAATATAAAAATATTTCCTACATAATGGTATTTTATTTATAATTTTTAGACATTAAATAATTTAATTTATTTATGACACAATGATGATGTAGTAATTATATTATTAATGAAATATTAACATAATTGATGTTATAAATACACAAATAAATGTAATTTAAGACTTTTTATGAATTAAAATAATTTTATATTTTAATATGACATGTTAGTATTGATTTAATTAACTTTTTTCGAACTAATCATTCTGTTATGATTTTCACAAAAATCAATTACCAAATAGTGTCAAAATTGACATAAAATAGTTTTTAAAACAAATATTATATTATTAATTGTTATTTTATTTCTAAAAATATAAGGTTAGGCCAAATGACTTATATAAGGTTATATATATTAATAATAAATAACTTGAGGTTCGTTTGGCTTGTTATAGTAAGTTTATTAACCTTATAGTGTAAGAAAACAAGAAGACACGGTAAAAGTAAAATTATTTAACTTAAAGTTAAATCTAAATTATAAGCTTAAAATAGAAACATAAACTTGTCTAAATTATATTGGATGAGATTATTTATACCCATCCCCACCTTAGATTCGAAATAAATCAATTTGGAGCTATTAAAAACCAAATATGACTTTATAATAAAATAATATTTTTAGTTTTTCCAAAGGTGCCCCTCTCCTCCCTTATAAAAGGGCACCTCCTCCCTCTCCTCCTCACACCACTTTGAGCCTTCAAGATCGGCCAACCCCTGAAAATTTCTCTTCTTCACTTCCCTAGAAATATCCTAGAGGTCCTGGTATTCTTCAAAGACCATCTTTAGTGCCCTAAGAGGAGGTTAAGAAGAGGCGCTTCAAAGAAGAGGTAATGTCCGTTATCGATTCTTTCAACTTTATTTCTTCTTATACTTCTTCTTATTTAGTTTTTTAATTATGAAGTAATAACATCAGTATCACTAATATACTGATATGTTATTATAAGTATTAAAAAACCCTATTTCACCATCTATCCATCCTACGGAAAATGAAATCACCGCGCGTGCGTACGTACGGAATACCATCTCCACGCCGTGGTGTAATCTATTTTCCACCACCACCTTACTTGGATGGGTATAATGGTGTAAATAATAACTATATATGATTATTGTAAAGTGATATTGATTCTGAAATAGTATAAATACACTCCAATACAATTCCACGATCATGGGAACAATATCATCGCTCATGCGTACGTACGGAATACCATCTCCACGATGTGATGCGACTCGTTCTACATGATATTCATTTCATAATGATTATATAAATGAATTTAATTAATAAATATGATATATATTACACTAATACCATTCTGGAAATGAGGTATCTATAACCTAAAAATAAGAATAATAATTTATTCGACAAAACACACATAAGAACAAAAAGTAATAAACACCCGAATAACAAGTAGCAATGAAATATTACTAACAAGAAGCTAAGAATATGACCATATATGATATCATAACAATAAGTATGATTCTATAATAATTCAATGACATTATTTAAATCATTATACAGTAGGTTCGGACACTTACGAAGCAAATCAGACCTAAGGTAAGGGAAAATCTTGCAATCTCAATTTTTATCTTAGATTGTTTTTACTTCAGAATTTACTAGGGAATATTTATCATCCATATCCATGTTTCGTCAATATGTAATATTATTTATATCCTCCTACAATTTTTTAAATCCAATTTTACCCTTCGGTGAGTTTTTAG
This sequence comes from Viscum album, assembly GCA_963277665.1. Classification (NCBI taxonomy): domain Eukaryota; kingdom Viridiplantae; phylum Streptophyta; class Magnoliopsida; order Santalales; family Viscaceae; genus Viscum; species Viscum album. The sequence continues at coordinate 28,347,826 of OY728128.1, read as the reverse complement.
TAAAAGATATGAAAGGAATCTTTTGTCATTTTTCGTACGAGGTACTTTTTGACTTTTCCGGCCAAAGTACGAGAAGAATGTTTTTTTAACTTATACGACATGAATAGATTTTTAGAAAATTATTTCCATGAATATTAATTTACAAGTTTTCAAGTTTATTTTTAATCAACTTATTTTAGTTTAAAATTATATGAAATTTTAAACAAGGAAAATGTTTTTGAAGTAGAAAGGATATTTTCCTCAAGAATGGAGTTCAAGCGTTTTATCAAAATTATTTTCCATCTAAGATAATATAGGGTTATGTTTCTATCTCTATTTTTACATTTATTTGATTATGTTATGATGGAATTATTTTTATGAAGTCGTTTTGTCTTATATGGATTATGTTATGTTGGAATGATGTTTAAGAATCCCATTTTTATTACATGGGTTATGTTATGATGTATGATTTATGATTTTGTGTCACACATAAGAATGGTTTCATTATGAGATGGTTGAGACCTATATATCCCTCCAATGCATTGGGTAAAGATTTATATCTCATGAGATAGACATGGCTGGAACAACAGGTTAAACTGGTTCAGTGAAACAGGACTGAAACGAGGAGTGAACTCGGTTCAGAAATGGACTTTGTCCGCTAAGATAGTATTGGCTATGAGTCTTGACTACTAAGAAATGATTCTCTATGATTATGTGTGTATGCCACAAAGTTTCATGTTTTAAGTTATGATTATTGGGATTACATATCACTATTATGATTTATCCCATGTTATGATATTATGATCTCTTTTACAGGTTAATATTTTCAAAATGTTATGTTCTTATGAATATGATATGAATGATATTTCTTTTGTTTACCCTTAATGAGAATTTGAGCTCACCCTTTTGTATGTTTTATTTTCCCCAGGTCAGGAATAAGGATATTAAGTAAGATATTCCAAAAGGGACTCTATATATGATAAAATAAAAGGGAGACAATGTAGATGATTTATGAACCAGTTGTTTATGTTTCCTAGTTTCTAAAGACACTATACCTATACGGTCATTTCATGGTTTTGTTATATGTTGTAATAAGCGTGCTTAAATTTTGAAGTATTAACAATGTATGTAAAGTATGTGTCATTATATGTACATCATACTTCCAACCATCGAGGAGTATGGTATCATCTCTATTTATTTGTTTTATTCCTTGGATGATGATAAAGAACTCTTTCTTAATTTCAAATGAATTAGAAATGGAATTTTTATCAACTTAACTTAGTCCATATGAAACTTTTCAGAAAATGTTCAACTTACTTCTCTTGAGATAGACATAACATCCTCCTATTCCTATCACACATGATCTATATCTCCAAAATCAATTGATCAACTCCCAAGTCTTTGATGGGTTTCATTGGACCTCATAACACTTATAAAAAGAAGTTAAAACTAATTATAAACCCAAATACATGAACACTATAATTAATAAATTAAATAATAAAAACTATAAATGAAGAACCTATTGTGTATCTCACACTGACGAGTTGTTGGAACATCTATATATTTTTATATGTGGTTGATAAATATCACATAATAGGTATCTAAAAGACATCCCTCTTTCAGAGGTATCTATAGGCTGTGCTGAATCACTTCATTCTCTAGTGAGACATTCTCACCACACATGACAAGGTAGTGCCTCGTGAAGGCTAAGGGTGAAGAGTAAGAGAGTTATGCGATCAAGGGGGACTATCTATCTAAGCATGGTAAATATAACCTACTCACCATCACATGGAAGTAGGGGAAATTCCTCAAGTTTTGATTCATTTACTGAAGCATTATAACACATGAGTAAATTCCACTTGGTCTGTTCATGCAACCATTTCATGAATACATTAATCTCATGAATGTTTCATAATATGGAAAATTTATATAAGATAATATGTATCAAATACATACTAGGATTTAAGGAATATCTCCAACATTATCCCACTTACACTAGAGCCTCATAGAATTTATTCCATTCAAATTATATTGTATCATATACAATAACTTTCTAAACCATTTCTAATAAATCCTTTAAAATATCTTTATTTTTTGGAAATATATAATTAACTTTACCATGTATCACATAATATGTAATAATTTGTTAAGAACAATATAAAAATATTTTGGATTAACTCTAAAACACTTTTATATTATATCTTTGAGTCAAACTCAATCTCCATTAATTTAACTAAAAAGTGTAACCCCAAGAGATTTATAGAATTGAAAAAAATATAAATCATTAGATCTATAAATATAAGAATAGAATGACCTATAGAAAAGAATCAATGCTACTTAATCTATAAATGGATCTGATATGATCTTCACCAAACACATGTATCTCTAAATTTGTGTCAACCAACTACATTATATGAAATGTTTTATTATCATATGATCCCTTTTTCATAGAAATCGAGTGTCCATGTGACATGGAGTACATCAATCCCATACAAAGAATTCATATGTTATTTATTCACGGAGTATAGACTAACCAGGTTGATAAATACATCACATTTCATTCACCTTTATGGAATATCGCATCATATTCCCCTCACCTGAATAGATAAGAACATCACATGTACTATCTAGGTATGGACATATACTTACTCATTCTATATCAATTGAGGATATAGGTTTCATAATCATCATGCGAGAGGAAAAATACCATCTTAGTTGAGCTCTAAATGATGACATGATCAATGACATACCAAACTACCCCTGATTATCTAAGTCTTAAGTCATATATAAGACAAGTACCAAAGTATAAAGTTTATTATGATAATTATATTTCCAACCATAGGTATCTGGGACTCTAAATATGACCCATTCACCCCTTTTATACCAAATATATAGTTTATGGCACTCTATGTGGTATAATTAGTGGGTCATCCAGTGCACAAAACTTATTTTGTGCTTCATGATAATATTCTGCATCATGATAAAAGAATCATACTAATGATAACCTTAAAATTTCATTATAACCTATAATATTCCATGAAGAACATTAGTTAGGGATAACCCAAAGTCATATTTTAAGAGGTCAATTATCATTACAATTCATCAAATGCATATATATATATATATATATATATATATATATTTATTTATACACACATACATGAATCTAACATGAAAGAACGATAAAGTGGAGCTTCTTTTATATAACATGTTGTATTTTATATTCTTAAACTCCTTTAATAATACTTAACAAAGCTATACATAAGTGCATGTATAACATATCACATATGATATATTCCCATATCAGACTTATGTTTTCTATACTTTCATGGTTTTTGTTAATTAATTATATCTCTATATAATTTTTTCCACATATCTATGTGACCATAAGATAAGAAAATCCCACTAAACTCTTTAGTGAGTAACATATATGAAGCAAGATAGTCTCAATAATGGTGATATTTATGAATCATATTCATAATGTTCAACTTTTTGAACATAATATAACTCCTTAAATTCATAGAATAAAATGTTATAGTGTTAATAAATTCAGTTATCAATTTAGAACTCTTTCTAAATATATCAACATCATTCTTAGAACCCTTTACATAAAACTCTTTTTTTGAAATCATTTGGTAACTAACGCGACTAATTAAATTAATATTTTACTAACACATCCTAAATTCCATTAGTATATATATTGAAATTAAATTTAAATTATAAGTGGAATAATATTTTATTTGTTAAATTTTAACTTCTCAAAGTCCAAAAATACTTCCATTAGTTTCTTAAAAGCTATATTATCTTTATAATATCATGATAATATTGAAAAATTCCTTTGTATTCATGAAATAACACCTATTTACTATTAGTAGGAATATTTAACAAATAAATTTTTGTATCCATATCTTATATGAAATTATCCATGTTATATTATTTTCTTAAAAATATGATTATAATTTGAAATATACCATTGGTGGTGGTGAAATATCAATTATACATTGTTTAAAAAACATTTGGATAAATTAATTTATCATGTATAATTTTTTTATACTTATATTCTTCTAAAGTATATTATTAAATATGATGACTCATATACCATGTATATTGAATCTATCATCTTATATTATTCATAACAACTCTTTCTTAGTAAAAAAATTCTCTTATTATATAAGAGAAAACAATCGACTATACACATCCTTTACTAAGATCTATTTGAGATTTATATATTCCTTTACATTAAAATCTTTGATATAACAACTCTTTTATTCATCACTTGAATGAAAACTATAAACTATATTAACTATTCCCATGATTTTTAACTATAGTACACACACACAATTTTTATAGTATACAATTGGTATCACATACCCTTCAAAACCAATGAATTAATTTATATAACATCAGTACCTGATATAGAAATTCCATGGAGTTTGTCAAGATCCTTTAGGTATATTAAATAATTATATACTATGTAATCATTACTCCCCATTTATGATAACACCTTAAGGTTTCAAATACCAAGAAATAATATTCTAAGAAACATTATTCAACTTTCCAACTAACTTTTATTCTTATAGTTTGAGCTTTTACCCACTTATAATATCAAAACAACACCATAACCTAGATATCATATACCCAGTTTATCTATCCTCAACCCTTTGATAATAATAGGGTAACCATTTATTTATTTCATTCATTTTCTTGGAATATTTCCTTTGACAAAAATAGAATTAATTCCACAACCAAAATAAGTCTTAATGAAACTTTTAATCCCACTAAGTCATTAACACACTCAATCATATTGAATATATGAGTGGAGAATAAAATTACTTAGTTAAATTCAAATATAATTAATTTTAAACCTTAAGTGATCATTATATACTTTATACAATAATATATATTCATTTCTTGAACAACTTCAACATTAAGATATATAGGAAGGTATTTCTCTAACACACAAAATTTCTGTCAATTAAGAACATTTCTTAAATTACCAGTCATAGGTTTTACTTAAATTAAGCTTACTTTTTTCTAGTATTGATTTTAAAGACAATTAAAATGATGATTATATCCATCTATAATAGTATTATTAGGTGAGTATCATGTTTTACAAATATTTAATAAGGACTTTTATTAAATGTTATCCCACTAAAATTATGACCCTTTTTAAATTCATCATATCCATTAGTGGGAAAAGATCTATATTTCACTAAGAAATTTTTTTTCTTTTGAGTTTCTATCACTATTAGTTATTTAGGTAGGACACCATCCCAATCATATCATATACAAATCTTGGATTGTTAACCAAACAAATATTTTTCCAATCCATCATATGGATAATATCAACTCTATTCCTCTGGTAACCTAATCCTATTAGGGTCTCCTAATTAAGTGTATCCATAAGAAAACACTAATAATGAGTGTTGGGTCATTTAATTATTTATTTCTATTATTTTTAAAATCATAATACACTTAATAAGAAATTGATTTAACATGAAGTTTTTGTTTTAGTTGTTTTTGGTTAGGAAGTTGAAAATCTTGTAAATTTATTTATGGAGGATTAAGATGGAATATGAAAATTAGGAGAACTGAGTTTTTGCACCAAATTATATTTACTTGATGATGGAAATTTATAGAAGCATATATTAATGTCATCAGAAGACGAAAAATGTTTCTAAGTCCATCAGAAGGTAGAGTTGTTGCTTCCCATGCCATCACAACCAAAACTATAGTTTTCAAAATCTGACCTTTGGAGTTTGTTACATGGACATATATAAATAGATAATAAGTCTTAGGAGTTTTTAAGTGAATATATAAGAAACCTAAATAGGATTAGATAATTTTTAACTATTCAATAACTTATTACCTAGATCAATTTAAATTTTAAGTTCTTTAGTGGGATTATCTAATAGAATCCATTAGTGAGGTTTTTCTTATAAATGATCCAAGAATTTCTATTATAATTTTTTGGTTTCTAAACACTATGTTGAGGTATTCTTTTAAGAAGTTATAACTAATATATACCATTGTTTTGAGATATTTCAGTGTGTGGTAGTAGTTTTTTACCGATAAGTTTTGATTAAGAGATTCTGGGCAAGGAAGATAGAGATACCTTTAGATAGGTTAATGTCATGGGTTTCTGAAGATATGAAGACATATATATCTTCTAATAGGTTAAAATAAAGGTATTCCAATGATATGAATACAAGATACCTTGGATAAGGTTTATTAAACCTACTTAAACTTTATATTGAAAGTGTGGTTCGGTAATAATATAATTTTAGAGCTTAAGGATTGTAATACTTACTTAGTTTATTGGTTTTAACATTGTTGTGTTTGATTTTATTTATACTAATTTATTTATTTTTTTAGAAGTTATAGAAATTCTAATATTTAAAAAAAATTTCCACTAATTTTAACTTTAATAATATGATATATTGTGGGTTTATCTAAAATTCATAATTTAAATCATTTTACTCTTTAGGTGACTAGGAAATTATAGGTTTTTTTTAAATTAGAATTAACCCCCATGTTTTAGTTATCCTATCATGTTTATTTGGAAAAAAATTTGGTATCAGATCTTGTATCTATATTTTAGATTAATATTTATATTTTTATTGAATTTCCCTTAGTTTATCATAATTTAGATTTTAATTTTTTTACACTAACTATGTTGTAGATAAAATATCTTGTTTGTTTTTAAAATGGAAGGTGTTATGCATGTTATTAGTTTGAATTATCTCAATCCAAATAAACTACCTATTTTGATTTAAATTATTATGAATATTTGAGTTATTGGATGGAATTGTTTTTATTAATAATGGTGTAGAGAATTTTTTATGCTTACCAGAATTTATATGATTCCAGATAACTAGGTTACTACTTTTACTCAAGATAAAAGAAATGAATTTTAGTAGAATTATCATGTGAGGAATACCTTGTTATATTCAATTCAATGGAATATATATAGTCAAGTATCTTCTTATAGAAATTTTTATGGTATCTAGAAAAAGCTAGAAGTTGCAAACTTCATAACTTCTATGGTGCTGGAGGATATGTGAGATATGTTTTGTAAAGACTATCAATGTTTTGATTTTATTTCTAGTGATTATATTTCTAAAATTAATTAGAGGTTCATAATGATTATAAATAGTACTCAATCTATTGGTGATAAGGATTTGTCAGATGATCAGTTGGTAGAAACGACCATTTATATACTTTTAAAGGAATAAGAATATAAAAATACTATGATTGAGGTCACAAAGCACATTACTAAATTGTGTTTGGAAAATATTATTATAACCCTCATGAAATATGATAGTATACTAAAAATAAATGCTAAAAAGGAGAATAAGAAGAATGGAGTTTCTTTCACACCAACTTCTGGATCATTAAATTCTTAATTAAATACTCAAAAACTAATTTTCAAAAACATTTGCATGATAGCTATTATAAAATGATAGAATATGAATTTGAACATATGGAGAGGTATATGTTTATATGTGTAAATATCAATAGTCATTATAGGAAATATATAAGAGATAAGACAAAAAATAAAGACTCATCATAAACTATCTGTTATGAGTGTATAAAGCTCAAATATATAAGTATGAACTATCCTAAGATGAAGAGAAGATATAAAAATTTATTATAAAAGGTATTTTAAAAGAAAGTATAAGAAAATATTTAAGTTTTTTATATACTTGGAGTGAAATTGGAGGATATACTTATGTTTATAGCTCATTAGAGGAAAGTGATGATAGTCATAAGATTACAAGATTTTATGTTAATTTTAAAATGCCAGATAATGTGAAATGTTTCATAGGAATAATAAACAGTGTTAAAGATTTATCATGAAATCCTTTTAATAATAGTCTAACATAATTATAAATTAAATAAGAAAGTTATAATGAAATTTTATTTTATTTTTATGATGATATAAATATTAATTCCTAAGAGACGTTAGAGGATTATATTGTTGAAGTTGAGGATTATTACAAAAAGTTATACACAAATTAAACAGGACTCATGGATGATGTGGATAAGAATAAAACTGATATAAATAAATATGGAAATGATGCTTGTAAATTGAATTTTTATTTAAATTCAAAGAATTATAAAATTTTAAAAGCTAAAGATGAAGTTAGTAAACTTAATTCTAAGTTGAAAGATAAGAATGATTTTTTAACTTCAAAATAAAATTATTTAGAAAAATTAAATAATGAGAATAAAAAAATCATTTTGAAATTGGATAAGTCAAGATAAAAAATATCTAAGTTGTCTTCTAAAATTGAAGGAAAAAGTATTTTCACTTAATTGGAAGATATATATAATAAAGGATATACTATCAATTTTTTTGATAAGTTTAAGAAAAGAAAAATTGTATCAGTTTATTATGATGATAATGTAGTTGTTAAGTTGAATCTCGAGGTTGAAAGTCTAAAGATATTACTAGAAATATTTACTATCATAATAGAATGTTTTGAAAATATTTGTGGTCATTTGAGACCATAAAATACTACTTACAAAATTGGAAGTGAATCCACTAGAAGAAGTGGTCATTATCATAAAAAATATTTTTCTCATAGAAGAGAACCTTTTTATATAACACATGAAACATTGATCCCTGAATAGAGTATAATAATTTGGAATAACTAAATAATTTATTTCTATATAATATGTTGCTTATGTGCATAAAAATAATAAAAAAATAAGGGTATAAAAATTTCTATTTGTGAATAATTCTAGAACTAAAAAGGTATACATTTTTAAGCCTTAATTTCTGAAGAATTGAAGTTATTGAATAATGACAATTGGATTTCATTATATGGTACTGAGTAATTCTCTTTTAATTTTTCAAAACTTATACCTTTAAATAATTTTATGTTTATAGAAAGTTTCAAAATTTTCAAAATCTTTTATTTATACTTTTCATTAATTAATTTCTTCTAAGGGGTGTTTTTTTCTATTTTAGATAAATTTTTAAGTTAATAACTTTTCAAATTTCATAAAGTATAATTTTTTAAGATTGATGTTTTAAAACCATCTTACACTAAATAAGATCAAGAAAATTTATTGCAAGATAGATTCTAGAGGAATATATGTTTTTATATTAAACTTATAGATTCATGAAGTTCAATATTTATTTTTTTTGGAATTTCATATATTGATGTTTTATGAGTTTTTGATTTCATCAGAAGATAAAAATAATATTTAAGAAATATAAAATATAAAAAATTGAAAATTTAATTCTTTAAAGAGTTATTATGTCAATGTTTTGGTGGGAAAAATTCTGGACAATCTAATAAAAGGATGATAAATGGCTGAATTAGTTACCTTTAATGCCTATATATAAAGGTGGGGAACCCTGAGTTGGTTGGATGAATTTGTTATTAAGGTGTTTCTTGAGAGTTTTTTTAATTTATGGTTCATTTTTCATTTTAAAATTTTCTAATAGAATATTTTAGAGAGGTCTCAACTAGAGAAATTATCTATAAGAGGTTCATTTATTGAGTTTTTTTTCTAAGTATGAATTTCTATTGAAGAATGTTATAATGTTTTACGGATGAGAATCAATTTCTATACCGAAGGAAGAATACATGTTAGTTTATCCTTGTATTATCCAAGAGTTTATAGATCAATGAAGCTTGTTAAATTAGGAGGTGAGTAAAGTGTTTCTTTTTTTATTATAAAAAATTAATTATTTTTATCTTTGGGAAGGTTTGTAGAGTTATTATAAATTTTACTGGAAGGTAAATTCCTTTTTGTATCTCACAAACTACCAAATGTATTTTTTATGTTTTATAAGGCTAAATTAGGGGAAATACTATTTCTTGGGAGGGAAAGAGTTCACAGGATTAACCACTTATCATTAGAAATAAAAAATGCATTTTAGTGGATTTATTCCTTTTTTGTTACCAGGAAATGGGGATAAGGATACGATAAAAATCTTGGATGTTTATATTTTGTATTTGTTAGTAAATATATGAACATTCAATCTTTTAAATTTTATGTGGTTGTATATTGAATCAATATGTATTGGGATGGTTAAATTGAAAGTTTTCTTATACCCAAGATACTAAACATGGTTATTGTGAATCCTTTTGAAGTTTAAGGAATAAATAATGAGTCCTATGTTGAGAGAGTTAAGGAAAATATGATTAACACAGAGACCATATTTATAATTATATTAGTTTATTACTTAATGGGAAGAGTTTTTTGGAAAATTCATTTGACACAACTTCAGTGGAAGTTCAAAAATCCATAAAAATGAAAGTTTTTGAAAATATAAAAGAATTGGGATTTTCATCTAGTACCAAGTAACTTCCACAGAATAAGAAAATTTTTGAAGTTTAATTTCAACATATGAAATATCATAAGATAATTATTACTTTAGATAAGGAGTTTCAAAAATTAGTGTTAATGCATAATAAATTTTGGATACAATGAGTCAAAGAACTTAAAAATAAAAAGGAGGAAAAGGAATTTGGAAAACCCATTTTTTAGTTAGGAAAATATAAATATAAATCTTTAAAATAATATGTTCTTAAGAAGTTATTTGAGGAGGATAAGAGTAAGATATATGATTTGAATTTGAAAAATTCTCAAGTTGCTAGAGCTATCTTACCTCCATTCTCTATCAAAGATCTATTCATTAAAGAGGACAAGATTAGCCAACAAGCCTGTACCCAATTGGTATAGGCTCCTGCTTGGCACCCAAAAGACCCAAGATCAAATTTAGGAAGGGAAAAATGTATGGGTACTATAGCAGGGCACAACAATGGTACTGTAGCAGCGGAAGAACTATAGCGGTGGTGATACTATAGCAGGGACTGTAGCAGCCCAAGTACTATAGCATTACCGTTCACCGAGGGGACCTTTGGGTCAAAAAATGGGCTTTCAAGCCTTATATTTAGGCCACTTGGACTTGGGCCTTCAGGATATGTAATGGGTCTCCCTATACCCAATAAAAAGAGGTGTTTTATTTAATAATAAAATTAGGCTTCAAATCCAACCTTTAAAAAAATTGAAGTGGACAAGATTAAATGAAGAATTGATTTTACCGAAAAAGGGAAAGTTGTAGTGACAAAAGAACCAAATAATATTTATCAATTTCCTTTACTCACCATGAAATTAGTGAAACTAATGAGAATCCTAAGGATGAAACTTAATCAAAAGTTATTTCATTAGAAGTTCATCCATCATAAGTTCATCCTATAGAAGTCCCCACAACATAATTTCGCTCAGTTGGGGGAGATATTCAAATAAAATAATATAAAAAGTAATTTGAGAAATATATTTAAAAAGGAGTTGAAAAAGTTCCTTCACCTGATGAGTAATTAATTCACACATCTAATTCTATGAATTAATTTATTTCAGTGAGTTCTTCAGAAGGATTCACTTCATAAGAAGAAGAATCTTGATCAAGTTTATCCTTATCTAGTTAATATAAAGGTAAGAAAAGAGGGACACAATAAAGTGATGATTATAATGAAATAGATATTGAAAACTACAATGATCAAATCAATATTATTGATGATCCTCCAAAAAAGTTAAAGATCTAGTAGATCAACTAGACATTTATGGGGTTAGAAAAGAAAAATATGATAGTTCACCAGAATTTATAGCTATAAGTAGATCTTAAGTGATTGAACAGAAGTTAGGATTTCAAAATAACTTGATGAATATGTTTGATAGTCTATCTGATATTTTTATATATTTTAACATTAGGGTAAGTTTAATGCAAGATTAATTGGTGCCTTTTTAAATTTCAAAAAAGGAAGAAGTATTTGATTGATTCTATTGCTGATACTGAAGGAAATTTGAGGTGGGTAAATGAATAACATGAATTCCATTCTAATAGGATGAGATATTTATCTAAATATTTGAAATCTTAGGACAAATAGATCATGTTTATTGATGATAAGAGTGTTGATCTGCATGAAAATTTTGAATTGTTTTGTAAAAGGTTAGAAGAGCTCGAGAAAATTACTAAGGATCATGGTGAGAAAATGGATGGGAAATATTAAAACATAGAGAATATTAAGAAATTATATATGTTTTAGAATGATAATATTGGAGAGAATAATCAGAAGATAAAAGATATATAGAATCATATCATGAATTTAAAACATATAATCACAAAAACATTAAAAAAAAATTAAAAATTTAAATTATGACACTTATAATCATTAAAATAATGTTTATTTTAATCTAAAATTATATTTGAATTATTTTATAAGGGGGATAATACTTTTAATTTTCTTTTATTGATGTTATTTTTTGGATGTTTAGTTTTTATCTTATTTTTCAATGCATGAATTCTTTAATTTTTATAAAATATTTTGAATTTGAATAATCTATTTATCCAAAGTAAAGAAAGGTTTTTTATTACTTCAATAGATCATGTAGAAATATTAATGGGGAGAATCTACTAAAATAATGTCAATTTTCAAAGTGGTATTAATCTTTAAGCTTAATGTAATTTATATTTTTTCTTTTTTTTTTCTTTTTGAAAATAAAAAAGGGAGATAATTTTGAGAAAAAATGTATAATTATTATATTTTACAAAGTGTAGACTTAATTTTTCTATAAAACTTTATTTAATTAAAAAATGGGTATATTTAATTTACTTTTAACAAATTATTTTATTATGAATGTATTGACGAAAAAGGGGGAAATTAATCTCATTAGAACTTAAAAAAATTATATAAAGTATTTCTTTAAAATTTAGTTAAAATTGTTAATATTTATATGTGTCTTATGATTTTTTTAAAAGGGGGAGATTTATTAGTTATAAAATATTTTTCTCAATTTGTTTTTAGAATCATAATACACTTAATAAGAACTTGAGTTAAATTAATGTTTTTGTTTTATTTTATTTTAGTGCACAAGATAAAAATATGGTAACTTTATTTCCAAATGTTTAAGATAAAATATAAAACTACAGAGAACCAATGTTGTTTACCACATCACTTTTATCGGATGTTGGAGTGCTATAGTGTCATAGAAATGTGTATAATTTTGCCGAGTCCATCAGAATACAACATTTCTACTTCCAATGACATTTCCACTAAACCCAAAATTTTCAAAATTCAACTATTGTAGTTTGTTACAAAAATTCCTATAAATGTTAAATAATGTTTAGAATTTCATAAGTTAATATATAAGTGATCTGAAAAGTGTTCGATCATGTTAATGTTTTCAATATCTTGTTACTTAGAGTGATTCTCATTGTGATTTCTTCGATGAGATTAGCTTCAAGCATCCGATGGCGAGTTTTTTCTTATAAATGCACAATTTATTTTTATTTTTATTATTATTGAATTTTATTAGGATCATAGGAACCAATAATAATGGGGGGAGGATGTGTTAATCAGTTGTAATCTTCTATAGTTTCTTCACTTATTGAAATTAACCCCTACGCATTGTAAGAATTTTATATACTTTTCAACTTGATAAAACTAAACCCTACTTTGTATGCTATGTTAGTAAAGTAAAGAAATGAACACAATATTTACATGGGTTTTCCATAGTGAGGGTGACTATATACTTACCATAGTGACTCCCATCAATCCATGGAAATCCACTAAGATAAAAAGTGAATAAAACTAATATAACTCCCACTAGTATCCTTCTATATCCCATTAATAAATTATACTGACTCCCATTAGTTACAAAGTTTTTTTATGAATCTAATATGATACAATAATGATAAATTTTGGAAAATAACTCACAAAAATTCTTTCAAAAATTCTCCATCTGATGTCTCCATGAGTTATCACCCTATGGTGTGACTTCTACCTATTTACAATATACTCTATCCATTGTGCCGCAGGAAACTGATCCTATGTTATATGCTTTTCTTGATGAAAAAAATAACTATTACTATTTAAATATCCCAAATATCCATTCAATACAATGCATTTTTGGTATATCTGATTGATGAATCTATTCATTTCCACTTATCACCACACCTCTATCTTATGCACTTCAATTTCAACCAATTATTTCCTTGGTTGGAATGCCATCTTACTTGAAATTATTTAAAACTTTTCCTTTTATATGCATGATCATGATTTGAATGAGTTGTAAACACACCCATTTATATAGGCGGGATTTTGGGATAAAAGGGTGAGAACTCAAATGTGCTTTCCCACTCAACCAAAACTCAAATTCCAAGACTCCCACTAAAAAAAGAATCACTAAATGCCTATACAATGTTATATAAAATTAATGAATCAGATTAAAAAACTCAAAAACAACTCAATATATTCAAACATCCTTAAAATAAACATTAATGAACTTCTTTAAACTTCCTTAACCATGGGAGAATAAATTAACATTGAACGACCAACTTCAACATCATCAATGTTAAGGGGATTTACAAAGTTTATATAAATCTCCTAAGGACTTATTTTGACACATGTTTATCCGATGCATCTTAAAATGGATTCTCTATTCAGTTCCTTTGTACATATCTATCTAATGAACTCCATATTTTCTTTCACCAATTAATTTGGTCTGATGAACTTTCCACATTTTCTACCAGTGATCATCATATGGATCCTTTATCCAATAAAATAAAAAATGTTCATCTGACATGATTTGTCTGATGTGTTTCCATGTTTATGTCTGGTGAATCCTACTTTAGCTCAAACTTCATACATAGTTTACAAAAACTTAGTCTGGTTCGACTTCATGGAATCTTCCTCAGATGACATCAATTTTTTTGTCCGATGATCATATGTTTAATGGAACTTCAACCAATAAAATTTACTTTCTTATAACATCAATATGACTAGTTCACTTTATAAATGATTTTTTATCTTATGTTCATTTATATGAAGAATATTTCTATAACCTATGACAGATTAATCTTGCAGTCTTTCTACTCCTGTCTGATAAGAATTCAACCTTTGGTCTTCAAACATGATAGTCTGATGAAATTGAGAGTCTATCTATTCGATTATCTTTATAAAAACTAGTACAAACTCTTCTTCAAACGGAGTAGTAAAGCCTCTATCAAACAAACCTCAGTCTGATGGATCTTTTTATGATGGAATCCATATGTTGGCCTTTCTTCAACAACATACTCCATTATTTTCATAAATTTGAAAATTTTAATTCTATAGCTTTGTGAAAATTCATAAAAACATAGCAATGTGGACTAATTTCAAATCTACATATGGTAACATTATCTCTATTTTTTTGGTAGCAATGTTGAAAATCAAATGTTTTACTTCTCTACCTTTGTATAAGATAATACAAACTAAAAACATGGAGTTATTTTTCTCCTCTATTTGATAGAATCAGACTTGGTCCACCAAATATTATTGTATGGCCTCAACCTCTATAAAAACTCATATTGTATCATGAGTTTCTTCATTATGTAAGTAAATTTAAAATCACACAAAATTGTCTAATTTTAGGATGTTTCCTAACATAGTCATGGAAACTTTCTTATCCTTCTCCAACACTTCATTAACCAATCATTATTAACAACTCCAAACAATATTTCTTTACTGAGATATAAAAACATTCACAATAATACATGTTGACAAAAAATAAAAAACACATTAAAAAACATCACAAAAGATCTTTAGTTATGTTTCCAATTGTTGCATTGATAGATTCTTTTAGGAAGATTGGGTTTCTATTGACTATTGTGTCAATATATTCTAGTGTGTGGAAGTGGGATACTACTGATCAATGTTGATCAAGAGAATATGGGGTTGGAAGAAAGTGATTCCTTCTGATATGTTAAATTCAATATCTTATAGGGATAGGAAGGTAGATATACCTTATGATAGGTTTATGTAGAGGGCTTCTATGGATAAGAAGATATGATACCTTGGATCAGGTTTATCGATCCACCTTACACTTTGGAGTAAAATTATGGTTTGGTAATAATATACTTTTAGATCTTAAGGATTATAATCCTTACTCCATGTATTTTTTTTTCATATTTTTGTGTTTTATTATACTTATTCTACCTTATTTATTTTTTCATAAGTTACAGAAATTCCAAAAGTTAGTTTTTTATAATTTTTTTAACTTTTATACTATGATATATTGTGGGTTTATTATAAATTCATAATTCTAACCATTTTACTCTTAAGGTGGATAAAAAATTATAGGTTTTTTTTAAACTAAAATTCTACCTCTCTTTTAGTTTTCCTTCCATATTTATCTAGGACAATAAAGGTAACCCAACCCTATTAGGGCCATCCAATACTTAATTTCATTACATAAGATAATACAAGGGAACCAAGATTCAGAATAACCCACCTGATTATATGATCAAGGTCTTGAAATGTGACACTTCTTAAGGAATATGGAACTTAGTATTTTAAATTGGATTTAATCTCATCATCTTATCTCAAGTTATTCCCTTTATGTATGAATGCTTTTAATGATTTAGTTTTGAATCCTATTCCTCCCACCAAATCAAAATTTTAAAACAATATTGATGTGTAACTCTTTATACAACTCATAACTTATGTTACTAATCCAAATTAAAATCCAACAATATCTATACATACCCAAATACATCCCATGAAAAAGTTACATAAAAAATTTTAATGTAAAGGATTATAATTATATGATATTAATATTCATCACATGAGTATGCCTAGAGACACAAATTATAAACCCACACTTTTCTATAACAAGGCATAAGTCCCTCTACCCATGGATAATTTACTCAAGATAGATCTCAATTCCATTATAACTCTAACACCTAATATGTATAAGTTATAATTAACTACTTAATTCAAGCTTATAACTCAATATAAGTCAAATTCAAGGTAGAAGAAAACTAAATCCATTTATCATACCAAATATATAACTCCTTAAATGCATGTATGATAACTTAGAAGAAGTTTATAAAAATTTAAACTAAATCATAAAACCATTCATAATATAACAATTATATTTAGGAATAATAAGACAATGGAATAAAATAAATAAATGAACAATTCACAAATAAATCTAAAATAAACACTTTATAATTTAGTTAACCTTATTGGCATTCCATAATTTTGAATATAAACACTTAAGATTCATTTCCAAATATGAACTCTTTTATATTACATTATATGACATTTATTTTATAAATATGATTTTACATGAAATATAAAAATTTTATATTTCAATTTCTATTATGTAAACTATTTATGTTATCTAAATATCACATATAATTTAAACCTAGATCAAATCAATCATAAAAATTTATTTTTATGTGGTTTAAATAATTTATTAAATAAAGATTTAATTTGTATGATTCAAATTAAATCATGAATAATTCATAATTGAATTATAACCACTTTTATATTTTTTCCTTATTTTATAATTTATAAATATTTTATAAATCACCCATATAAAATCTTAATAAAAACTTTATTTCTATGTCCTAAGGTATGAAATATAATTTGGTAAAAGTTATTTCAATATTATCATTTATTATTTTATGGATATTTATTTATTAAATGTTTCATAAATATCTAATGAACAAACTATAAACATTTCATAATTAATTATTTTATAAAAACTTTTATAAATTAATAAATAAAAAAACCTTTAATTATAATTTATAAACAATTTATAAATTATATAATTAAATTCATAAATTTAATTTTAATAAAAACCTTTTCCCCTCTAATTGTATTTAATTATATATAGGTAATCATAAAATATGATTGATAGGGCCACAAAAATTGAATAATTTAAGTGCTATTAGTCATATTTTATGACTGATAACCTTATCACCACTTATGATAACTGGCTTTTATAATGTAAGCATTATGTGTCAAATTTTAACTACTATGAAAAATAATAGAACCTTAGATATTGTATTTTCACTGATGTGGTAAAGTGTAGACCTTTACATTTCAATTTTTCACTTCTGTGATAAAGTCCAGACCTTTATATATTATCTTTTCACTTTTTGCAAAAAGTATGTACCCTTATGGATATATCAAATTCACCTTTACATATCAAATCCTTATGTATCACTTACAATAAGTGATATTGTAATAAAATTTTCATATTTAAATTTATATGCTATATCATCATTACAACATGATGCTTTGTCTTCAAAAAACCCATATTTCAGTCATATCCTATGATATAAACTATATCATAGTATATTACCTAGAATAAAATTATAGGTTTTGTTGTATCATACTCTATGATACACATCAATCATACCCTATGACTAAAAAACACACATTACATTATCCTATAATGTAATATTAAGCAGATGAAACACATATTACTATATTCTATATCACAATGTAAAACACTTAATCAAGATTACATTTTTCATATAACATAATGTCATCCATTATTATTCATTTCAAAAACATGATTTTGAAAATAAAAATACATGATATAAATCTAATACCAATTTTAAGTTTCATAGGACCATATAAAACTTATACAAGGTAGAAAATATTAATCATAAACAGAAATCTAGGAACACCGTGCTTGATAAAAAAAATCATGAAAACTGTAAATGAATAACCTGAAATTTACATTACACTAATAGGCTATTGAAACATCCTTATTGATCATATTCAGTTGATGAATATCACATGAGAGGTATCCTAAATAAATCCTTCCTCTAGAGGTATCCACAGGCTGTGAAAAATCACTTGATGTTCAAGTGGGATCCTCTTACCACCCAGGACATGCTAGTGCCTCATGAAGGCTAAGGGTGAATAGGAAGAGATCTATGAGATAGGGGGAGATTATTGGTCAAATCATTGGAAGGCTTTACCAATAACCATTTCATGGAATTAGGCCCTTTAAATATCCCCTTAAGTCATTCCTCAAGTGTTCATGAATTTAATCGTGATTTATAACTCATTAGTAAATTCCACTCAACCTGTTCATGCAATGATTACATGAATACATTAATCTTCCAACTATTTCATCATATAAATTTTTTGTATAATGATATCCATAAGTTAATGATTCTTGAATGTTAAATTTTAACATTTGGGTTCCATGCATATCATAGGGTAAAATATCTCCATATCATACTAAATGATATGCCCATCATGGAATTTTGAATTTCCATGAAATAAGGATATCTTCTCATATAATTCCCATATATTATACACTATGACATAAGATAATTTTTATCACATACATACTAGGATTTAGAGAATATCTACAACAATATTTCATATCAAAATACTTGTATAAATCTTTCTTAAAATAGATTATCTTTGATACATCCATCCTAATGATCAACATTTCATCAATATAAATTCATATATAAATGATGCCAGTATCTTAAAATCTCTAGAATCTGATAAATTGCACCACCTGGGTCCACCTCTCTCCATGGTTCACCATAAATGATTCAAACTTATTATACCACTATTTGAGAGCCTATTTCAATCCATGAAAGATCTTATTCAATTTTCATACAAGGATTTATTGTCTAGAAACCTTGAAATAATTATATTTATTCATGTAAATCCACTTAAAAAGGATACATTAAAGAAAAAATATCTTCATGTCTATCTTCTAAAGCTACAGGTCCAAGCTTTAAACTAATCAGAAACTGATAAGGATTTAATCCATATTCACCAAAGGTGAAAGTATCTCATCAAATTCAACTCATTTATTCTTAAGGAATCCTTTGACCACTAATCCAAAAATCATTATTTTTTTTTTCATTTTTCATAAACTATTTTATGGTTAAATGGGAACCACACAATTTCCAAATAAAAAGTTTGAAACACCAAAAACAAACATCAAATTTAAACAAAAAATACATGCCCAATGTTGGGTACTCCACCAAATTCAAATTTCAAACAAAATATGCCATGCCACCACCTCGGGCCGAAAACCATGAGATGAATTACCTCAAGCCATGAAACCCGACACACACAATTTGCCATCGTCATCCACAAAACCAATGAGAACCACTCACTAGAAACACACCCTTCGTCATTGCCAGAATTACTACAACCATGCCCGCAAAAAAACTTCACCAGAGAAGCCAAAAAAATCCCAAAACCACTGAAAGACATCAACATCACCAAGAAGAACCACCAATGTTGAAGGGAACATACAGAGGTCGAAGAACCAGAAAAATCAAAACCTTATTTACACACCACAAAACCATTGATTCTTACAACATCTTTTCAATCACTAAAAAAAACTTCATCCATTACAAAAAAATAACTAGAAAAACCATAACTTAATTTAAGTCGAGTAGAATAACAATCACCGAACACTGCTGATGTCTCTATGATGAAAACCGAAGACCAATAAATGAGACCATTATTAAAAATTGATGACAAGATAAAGATATTAGAATATTCACCGTCATCCAATCCAAAACTTCACAATTCCAAAAATTATTTGAGATCGAACCACACCACTAGGATCAAAATAACCCTAGTAAATAGAGAAGGCCCAAATCACAACCCTAGAAGAAAACTAAAACCCAAAATCAGAAGAGAACCAACATGAGTCCTGACTATCGAGACCAGGAAATACAACCACACTAGTGAGAAATTACCTTGATGATGAACGCATCCACAAAAACCATCACAAAACCACCACAAATACCTTCATACTAGACTAATATGGAGTCTAGTACAATGGTAAAGGAAAAAAGATTATAGGTGAGAGATTGTGCCAATAGGAGATCCACCAAGCATCGATACCAACTAATCCCAAATAACCAGAGGGACTTCATGTCAAACCAAAGTGGGGTTGGCATGAAGGTTCAGGTGATAAGATCATGGAAGAAACATTCGGGGAACACAAATTTATAGTAAACATCTGATAATCACAAAACAACAATGGAAATGAGAATCGAAATAAATGAGAAGAAGGAACCCAATATAAAAAAACCATTTGAAAGAGAAGAACAAAATGAGGAGCCACCTGATGTAAAGGATGATGCAAGGGGAATTAGAGAGATGGAATAGGGACTCCATGAGAAGAAAGGAAAAGGAATTGAGATGAGAGGAAACCAAAAAACCATAGAGGGAGAAGGCCTGCTGAGGTAGGAGAAGAGGAAACCCTAGAGCCCATGAGAGAGAGCTCCACCTAGAGAGAAAACCTCCATGCCCAAAAATCCTTTAACCACAAATCAAGATTTTTATTGACCTCATTTATGTTTCTATCCTTATTGATCTTGAATAATTTTTTTATTAGTGACTTCTCATATTTGGATAGTTACGTGAAATATTTTTTATAGTTCTTTATTAATGACTCTATCCTACCCTCTTTGCATATGTGAATTTTAGTTTTTTGGGATAAGATACTACTTCCTGATTTTTGGGTTGTGAATTAAAATTTTAGTTCATCATAATTTCATTCAATAAAATCTTAATTATAATGATGTATAGTCATTTTCAATAGGATATCTTAGTGATATATTGGAACCATTAGAAGTTCGTATATTCTGATGGTTTCAATGAAGGGTCCATAAGGTTGGCGAATGAAAGCTTATGGACGGATGTTCCTAGAAGATAATTCACTGTGGAAAGTGGTCATTTTTTTGTGATTTAGATGAGATAACAACTTAATCACCAAATGTAACACCCTAATATTTTAATATAATAACATTATGCTCGATAGCATATATGACACACAACACCGAACCTAAAAAAACAATGAAATGTTATTATTTAAATAATACCGTTATAACCTAGTTGTTAAATTGGTGGGTATGAGTATGATTAAATACTTTATGAAATTTATATAAATTTCATACTCAATATAAATTTATTTATTATTTCATATTATCCAATCATTCAATTTTATGCAAAGTCATTTTATTCATGGAAAATATGGTTTCTTAAATTTTTTTTACTGATTTCTATGAGAAAATAATATTTTTTTCCAATTTTATAAAATGGAATTAATTTTTTAAATATACATATTTATATTAATTTAGGTTTAAATTTTGGGTTTTTTTGGAAAATATTAAATTTTCATTGAATAGTGAAAATACCAATTTTTATAAAGTTTTTATTTATTTTTAATAAATTAAGTAATTTGAAAGTACCATTATTATTTTAATATGATTTAAAATTAACATAATTATTATTTAGTTATATTAAATCCTATTAATAACATTTAAATCATCTTTATATTGGATTTTATTATAATTTTATTCTTAGGCTTAAAAACACATTTTTCTGAAAACTATTTTAAAGCGCATAATGTTTCTCCATTTTAATTAATTATAATAACCCCTAATGAAGAATTATTTAAATTAAATGTTTATATTATATATCTATAAATATAAATATAAATTAATTAAATTATTATTACCTGTCATATAGTTATTTTAAGATCATCTTATGCTTGAAAAATACATTTCTTGAAAAACTATTTTTTTTGACACAACTGAAAGTTTAATTTTAAATTAAATTATTCCCCTTTAGTGAGAATAATTTGGAACAATTGATTCCATATTTTTAATAATAATAATATATATTATATAATTTGTTCAAATTAATTTTTAACAATATTGAATAATAAAAACAGTAAAAAATTAATTATCACAGTTAAGGTAAAAATGAGTCTCTCTAGGGGTTAAACAAACAACATAATGGTTAAAAATGGATAAAAACTTATATAATTAATCTTTTAGGGTCGTATGTATACATTATATATTATAATAATTTCAAATGGTCTATTTTTGGGCTTTGTTTCATGAGAAAAACACGGGTGTAATTCTTTCTTTTCAAAAAATTATCAAGTGTCCTATCCCCCACTTATAAAAGGAAATCCAATATACTATACTTTAAACACTTTCTAAACCCAAAAATAACTTCATTAATTCCATAAACTCATCCTTGAATCCTTGTTTTTATGAAAAATCCAACCTAGGAAGGCTTTTGGTGAAAACCTAAAGAAGTTGTCTTAAAAAGAGGTAACATCCTTAACCAAGTATTTTATTTTATTTCTTCTACCACCTAATTCAAACCTTAAAAAACATGATGATATAATAACCTCAGTATATAAAATTTATCAAGGTGTGTTTATGATAATTTCATGACCTAAAACCATCACCCCCTCCCTCAAATGGGAAACAAAACCGTTGATCGTGTGTACGGTGGACTACCACCTCACGAATCAACGCGATTCATTTTCTATCACCGATTATCATGGATGGATAAAATGATGTATTTAATTTTTATATATTATATTTATAATATAATTATACTTCTTTAATTATAATATCACATACACATTTTTTTACTTTCCATTCCATAGGTCGCTCGTGTATATGGTGGACTACTGCCTTGCGAAGCAATGTGATTCATTTTTCACTTAATCTTTATAGGGAAGGTAGTAAGGATTAGTTTGATATTAATATATGATATTAATGAAATATTAATCATTATTTTAAAAAATATATCATATAATCTATTACCTTACCATCCATTGAATAAATGATAACAACATTCATGTGTTTGTAGGATTACCGCCTCACGAAGCGATGTGATTCATTTATATTACTGCATTACATGAATGGTATGTGTAAGGTTATTTAAAGAAATAATATAATATTTATTATATAATTATAATCCTATAAATAAAAAATATCACTCACCTTGTTTCCATCACGACTGTTGAAAAATGGAAACATTAATCATGCATACGCATGACCTTTTGTCTTCATGATTGTAACATAGTTCATTTTTAATAACCATATTTCATGGTTGGATTTAAAAGTATAATTTATGTATAAAAATGATAAATATTTCCTGATTAAAAATCTATATATGATCAAATAATAATATATTTTAGCTTATTCAACTTACCAAAGTGATTCTGTACATATGAGCCGTATATCGACCGATGTGAAATTAATTGGTTAAGTAATTGAACATGGAACAGTAACAAATAAAATTAAATGAATAATAAAATTGAAAAAGGTTATTAAGAAATTAATTAATTAATATAATTTTAATATTTATGAAGAAAAATAATGCAAGTGATGATTCAAGCTCAAGATAAGGGTTTCCCATAAAAACATCCTTCTTTGAGATACATGTTATTTTATACACATAATTTATTTTATATGGTGTATCTACTACCCATTTTACAAGTTATATCATGAATATATTTATTTTTTGGATATTTAAAGTTCATTTTATGTTATTATTTAATGAGTATAATTATTCAAAAGTTACTAAAGTGGTAAATGTTTTTATTATAATCACATCATTTATTGGGATTGTTTATGATTATGCTTCCGATGATGAAATCCTATGATCTGCCTCTCAAGAAACAAATAATGTTTCTTATAATCTACTTACTTAATGAAAATATATGTTTTCATTTAATTTTACTCTCTTTACATGTAACATCCCCAACTTGGAATCCACTATAACCGGTTTCCCAAGTCGAGTCGTCACATGACCTTAGGCGCGCCTCCCTGTATACCAGAGGCTACCAACTAGTAGCGCATGTTTGAAAAGAGACATGGGGAGACTATACCCACTAATCAGATTGAATCCATAACATAAGTAACATCAATAGATAAAATCACCAACAGAAATAATGAACAAATATCATGTGACAAAAATGATTAAGGAATTAAGTACAAATGCTATAATAAAACTGGAAAATTCTCTACATGTCAGGAAGTCATACAATATAAACTAATAAAAACACTTCTAAAAGACTCTAAATGTAACATCTCAGATCTAGGTTCAAATAAACGATTCCCCGTACCTGGTTGGCCATAAGGCCTTAAGAACATTTCCCCAGATGTCAGAGCCTGACAACTAGCAGCAAGGGCCTTAGGTGTGATAGTGGGGAAACTATGCCCTCATTGACAGAGGATAATATAGTGAAATACAATAACAATGTTATAGCAGAAGCAGTAAACAACATACAAATGAAACAAAATAGTGGAAGTATGATATATTAATATCTAAGTCTCAAACAATACAAATGATAATGCAGCTTATCATATGTTCTATGAAAATAACCAAAATAGGATACACTATAATAAGATACAAATAAAATACGATTACAGAAACAGAAATAAAACTTAGAAGCATCACAATCCTTAGCTTGGTCTCATGCTCTCCTTATCCTAAGCAGCAATCAAGTACCTATGTAAGGGTGCTTGTCATTGTCTATACCTGCAATGATCTAATCTATTTGGGCCCAAAATCATGGCCCAAATATGGCGTGAGACTAATCCTAGTAGGAAACCACCAAAGATCTGTGCCTAACAGTCAGTGAATATATGAAAAAAAAGAAAGTACAAACAATAACTAAGAAGTGATCAAGTAAACTATCCATTTATTATGTTTATGCTCTTTATCAGTTCAGTTTCATTTAAGTACAACTATCTCAAGATCCAGCCTTAGCCTTCCAGTCCTCCATATAGAATTAAAAATAAAAATTTTCTCAGAATATCATCTAGATAAATAATTGAAGACTGAATCCAAGATAGTTCTTTGGATTAGTAGACACGTCATATGTCATTTCATTCTATTTAACAAGTTATGTTAACTTTATAAAGGTCTCGAAGTTCAGCCTAAACCCATCGACCCCCCGTACCAAAGAAAAAATCAACTCATGAAATAACAATTTCTCATTTAATTATATCAGCATTTCAGAATTTAATCATATGTTCTGTTTCCAATAGATCCCATCCTAGATATTCCTCAATGGATCCAAGATTCACTCAGTATTTACAAAGAAGACTCAGTGATCTCGACCACCAAAACCGTTGCTCGCTCACGAACTTTAAGTAGTTAACTTATTGAGTCTTTCTATCACCTTTTAACCATGACAAAGGTTCACCTAAGGTAAACAAGACATAATGAGTCACATGATCCCAAACTTGTCTTTTAACCGGGATTGTGGATTTCCCATTTCTAATTACCTCTTTTAATAATTTAACATTTCATTTAAAAAGTGACACATGTGAATTAAACTATCACATGGCTTTAAACATAACAACTCATGTGGACAATTCACACAGTAGTAAACACAGGAAAATTAAACAATTGCATGGTTTCAATCATAACAACTCACATGGGTATTTCATATAAGAATATAGCATTATAATCAACCCCAAAAGGGAAAAATTCATAATAATCAAAGTTGTTCTTTCCAAACAGCTAACCACAGGAAACACATCCATGGGGTGTCCCTAAATCAAACAATCAGCAACCACATGCTTCAATTTCATATAATCAAATACCTAAACAACATTAGGTATCAACGGGTTTTAATTATAGAGAAAAATAATACTCAAAAATGGTCTCATACCATTTTGGAACATATAATCAACTCGAAATTTAACAAAAGGCATAAGAACACCTACCTCAATGTCGTATAACTGATATAATCCAACATCGGCCCTTGAATCGGCCTAGAATGATGTATATCTAAGAAAAGAGGTAAATCATCCAACCTTAAATAACTCTATCAAGAGAAAAAATCACTAATAACGACTCTAGAAGAAGAAATCCCTTAATGATTGGGTTCTAACTCGATTAATGACACTTGAACCGGGTCCCAGATGATGAAATGGGATAAGGAATTGATCTCGCGGCTCCTTGTTCTTCAGCCAGCGGTAGCTCTTCTGTCCAGAAGAAGAGAAAATGAGGCTACTACCCATTTTAATCTGAAATTTAAAAGTACACGACATGTAAGTTCGTATACATGGTGTGTATATCATTTTACTATTCATAAATTCAGCGAACTACTTTATGCGTCCCGCACCGACCTTGCCGACATGACTACACAATATGTACTAGGAAGTACACGACGTATAGTGGCTTGTTCTTCTCTCCCTGGCCATCGAAAGCACACACCGTGTATCCCCATCCTACATGGCCATACTACATGGCATGTACATAAGATTACATGACGTGCACTACTAAAACTTTTCCAGTTTTTTTTCTTCTAAAAAACAACTCAAAGAGAAAGAAAAAGAATAAATCCATACCTCATAATAAGAATTGGGTTCTTACAAACTTCCCCCCTTAAAGGAATTTGTCCTCGAATTTCCCTTCCAAGGGTGGTGAAAGAAAAACTGAGAATAAACCAGCCACTACGATCGTACATCAGCCTCCCACTCCCAAGTCTCATCCGGAACATGGGCATGCGACCATAATACCTGCACTAATGGAATAGACCATCCATGGATACCCTTCGTTCTATGATCCAATAATACAAATAGGATGATCCTCAAAAGACACATCTTCCTGTAACTCATCCTCCTCAGGCTGAAAAGTATGAGACGAATCTGGGTGATAGCAGCGTAAATGAGATACATGGAAGACGTCATGCATAACCTTGTACCTCTGAGGTAACTGCAACCGATAGTCAACCAACCTGACTCTCTCCAAGATCTCAAAAGGTCTAACATATCACGGTGAAAGATTTCCTTATCTCCTGATCTTCTTGTGTCCAAAACTCGGTACAACATGTAGGAAAACCTGATCTTCGACCTCAAACTCTAGAGGTCATCTATGGCGATCGATATAAGATTTATGATGAGACTATGTAGTATCCATCCTCTTCTGAATAAACTGAACCTACTCAGTGGTCTCCTAGACAAGATGAGGTCCTAGAATAGATGCCTCTCCAACCTCCAGCCAACATTGAGGTGATCGTCATGGCCTACTATACAAAGCCTCAAACAGTGCCATATAAATAGTATCATATCCTCTAGCACCTGAATCGTGTTCTATGACTAGCCATCTGTCTGAGGGTGGTAAGATGTGCTCAGAAGAACATGTGTACCCAGTTCCCTTTGTAGACCTTTCCAGAAATGAGAAGTAAACTGAGCGTCCCTGTATGAAATAATAGAGTGCGGAACCCCATACAAACGTACAATCTCTCGGATGTACAACTTTCCTAGCTCATCAACACTGAAGGTATCCTTGATTGGTAAGAAATGTGCAACCTTCGTGAATTTGTAAACAAAAAACCATACTATATTATTTCCTCAAGACAATATTAGTAAACCTATCATGAGATTCATCACGACAACATCCCATTTCCACTCAAGAATGGGTGGCTGCTATAAAAGTCCAACCAGTCGCTGATGTTCTGCCTTCACCTGCTAACAGGAAGAACACCTTGTAACAAAACCAGCTACTTCTCACTTCATCCCCAGCCACGAGTATTGATGGCACAAGTCACGATACATCTTGGTGACTCCAGGATGCACTGCCCAAGATGAAGTGTGAAACTCCCACATCAACTCCTTGCGTATATCACCTAGAACCCACACACGTCCATAGACATGAATAGCTTCATCCTCACCTATCGTCCATCAAGGAGGATGGTCCTCACCTACTACATTCTCCCATATAACTAGACATTCAGAATCTGATAGCTGCGTCATCCTCACTTTGTGTAGTAGGGTAGAGGTAACAACCAATGATGAAAGATAAGTCTGTCCCTGACTATTATGCACCTATAAATGAATCTTAGAGAAAAGATCAATATGCTTCCACTCACTGTAGGCCTACTGAACTTCTTGTATATGAGTCCTCCTTATCAAGGCATCAACCACTTCATTTCCTTTCCTAGGCGTGTAGGAAATCTCAAAGTCTAAGGACTATAGGTACTCGACCCACCTCCACTATCTCATTTTCAAGTCACTCTACGTAAATATTTACTTGAGGTTTTTGTGATTATTGTATACCACCAAATGATCTAACAAAAGATAGTGTCTCCAATAGTGAAAGGCATGCACAAATACTACTAAATCTAGATCATGCATCGGGTAGTTTTTCTCATATAGCCTCAACTGCTGAGACCCATACATAATGAATCGATCCCTCTCTATAAGCACTTCTCCTAGCCCGATACCTGATGAATCACAGTACATAGTGTAACTCCTGCCCGGTTTAGGAAATATCAGTATCAACAATGAAGTTAAACATCCCTTCAGCTTATGGAAGGTTGAATCACAAGAATATGACCATTCAAACTTCACACCTTTCTTATTTAAGCTTGTCATCAGCGCTTCTAAGCATGAGAAGTCCCGTATAAAATGCCTATAGTAACCAGCTATCCCCAAGAAACTCTGCACCTCAAAAATGTTATTGGGATGCTCCTAGGTAACTAATGATCCCACCTTCTCTAGTTTCACTGATACTCTAGTATCTGAGATGATGTGACCTAGGAATTGAATCTAATCCATCCAGAAGTGGTATTTTGAGATCTTAACATATAACTGATTCTCTCTCAGTGTATTCAAAATGATCTCAAGGTGTTTGGCATGGTCATGTTGATTGTGAGAATACACCAAGATATCATCCACAAAAACCACCACAAAGGAATCTAGGTAGGGATAGAACACTCAGTTAATCAGTGCCATGAAAATTACTGGCACATTCATGAGACCAAATAGAATAACCAAGTACTCATAGAGACCATACCTGCTATGAAAGGCTGTACGAGGTATGTCTATAGGTCAAACAAGCACCTAGTGATATCCTGATCTCAATTAAATCTTCAAGAACACTCGAGCTCCTTGAAGCTGATAAAATTGGTCATAAATATGTGGTAAGGGATATCAATTTTTAACCGTCAACTGGTTTAGTTTTCGATATTCCATGAAAATTCTGAGAGTACCGTCTACCTTATTCATGAAAAGGACTGGCGATCCCCAAGGCGAAGTACTAGGTCAGATAAAACCCTTAGATTCTAGATCTTCCAACTAAATATTAAGCTCTTGCAACTCCGTCGTTGCTATCCTGTAAGGAGGAGTCGATACCGGTGCAACTCACGGAACTAGATCGATAGTGAACTCCACCTCTCTAACCAGAGGTAAGCCTAAGATGTCGTCTGGGAAAATTTCCTTGAAATGATCAACCACTGGAGGAAATTCTTCCAGACATGTTCCCTGATCATCCAGATATAAACTAACAATCTAGGCTATCATCCCACCCAACCCACAATGCTTGGGTCCAACTTGACTCTCCAAGACATCCCATTCTCCCTTTTAAAGAAAAGACCCACCCTATGGTGACGAAAAACTTACCCTACAATGATAACAATCAATGAAGGCCTGATAGGATACCAACCAATCCATCCCAAGGATGAAATCAAACCATTTCATCTCTAAGATGTAGAGATCCCAAAAGAAGTGACATCCACCAATCTAAAGGGGGAACTCCTTGCACATATGCACACCTACCATTCTAATTCCTGACAGAGTGTCTAGCATCATAACGTTCTCAGAAGTATAAACACAAATCCCAAGGCTCTCCAAAATGGGAATGGATATAAAACTATGAGAATATCTAGTATAAAAAAGTGTATAAGATAAAACAGAGGCGAATAGAATAGTACCTATGACAGTAGAAGGTCCAGGATCCTACTCTTTTTGGGTCTAGTGCACTGCATATGTCTGACCTGTACCGCAACCTTGTGACATAGCCTGGATACCCTAAGCTAACCCACCTTGCTGTCACTGAGATCCTGGGGTCTAGCTACCATGACCACACCCACCACCTTGGCCTGCACACCCCAGCATATTCTAGTTTCCAAACTAGTGAGAAGCTACTGACCCTACTCCTGTACATGGAGTCTATACAGAACCTCTCTCACTAGCCACTAGTGGAAATACCCTATAGAAGCATTGGATATGGCCCATCTTGCTGCAAGCTCCACCCTCAACTGGGTCCTTCGGGAACTGTGGTCTGGTATGTCCAACTCTACCACACTAATATCACCTCACCTGGATACCATAAGATACATCCTGACCGCTCATATTCCCACAAGAAAACTCTATACGATGCTTCTTGCCTCCTCTCAAGACAGTACTAGATCTTGGTTCCGAACCGCCCTAGCTCGCACCCCCAGATTCTCATAGGTTGTTCTCAGTAATTAGTGCTTTATTCATAATGAAATGTACATAAGGAAACATTAAAACATTCACCTAAGATCAGATTCCGTACTGAAGACCATCCTCAAAGTGCCCAAATCTCAACACATTGTCACCTATCAGAACAGGTGTGACTCACTGAAGCTCTATAAAGCAGGAATAATAGTCCATCACTGACATAGTAGCCTACTTCAGATTCATGAACTCCCAAGCTTGATTGGCCCTGAGGGCATCAGGAAAGAATTAGTTGAAGAAGACTATCTAGAACTATCCCTATGCCATGTACCGATGGTGCTCTGTCTACGTGATAACATCCCACCACCTCTTGGTGGAATCTCATAACATATAAGTCGCGAGCTTGAACCTCCTCTCAGGAGGCATCTCAAGATGCTCAAAGATAGTCAGCACTGCTTCCAACCATGATTCCATAGCCTGTGGTCCTCCATACTCGAAAAAAATAGACAGATGCTACTAATGGAATATACACATCAGCTTCTCCATAGACGTGGAAGCTTGTGGTGCTCCCTAGAAGGTCTGCATGAACCTCACAAAACCTTCTTAGAACTGTGCATTTGTACCAGAATCTGGTATAATGGCTAGTTCCGTAGCTGGAACAACTATAGGATACATCGGTAGCCTATAGACCTCCATTTTTAGAGTATTATCATTGCCGCTATCCTAGCGTACAGCTTGTAGTCATCGTGGCGACATGAATCTACAAAGTTCCAGCACACACGCCTCAATATCGACTTAACAAAAAAGGAAACTATTACCCAGAAGTGCAAGAATGGATCAGATTAAGGAAAACACTCAAGTTTTTCAAAATAGGAGTACACAACGTGTATTACCCCTTACAGGGTGTGTCCTCCTAGGCCTTTACATGGGTGTGTACTTCGCTCCAACATGGCTATGTAACACCACATGTACACGACGTGTTCCCTAAGAGACACAACATGTACTTGAGTTTCCTTTCTGCCCAAGTACTTCTACATGGCTAGAACTACAGAGTTCTGCCCGTGTAAGAATACATGGAATGTTTACCCTCCACATGGTATATACAGATAAGTTTTTATCCACTCATGTCTTTAGTCACATGGTCAGATACACGGTCTATTTATACATTGTGTTTACTCCCAAATACATGGTGTGTTCTACTAAACGTTTGATAACCCATGTTCCCTCTCACATGGTCTATTCACACAGTTAACTACTACACGATGTGTAAATAGGGTACACAACGTGTTCTTATTAAAACTTGGAACACAATATTCCCTGAATAGGAAGAACACACGACGTGTTAGGATAGAATACATGCCATGTATACTGGTTTTTTCAGGATAGAAACTCCAGATTGCCTAGAAAACCCTTTTTCTATAGAAAAACCAACCAAGGGAATGCCAAATTCCGATCCATGAGGGCCTATACTCCCCACAGATCAAATTTTTTCACCCAAGAAGAACATATCATAGTACATTTATAGATAAAAATCTTGATCATGATCTGCCAAATTATAGTCCAAGAGGGCCCATATACCTCATGAAGCAAAGTTTGGAATATATTCAATCCAAACCATAAAATTTACTAATAAACCTATCAGAATAGCTGGCATAGCTATTAGATCATTTATCACAACATCATGCGATAACTAATTCATTCTAGATGGAATGGCATAATTCATGGCATGTGATTCTAAAAAGTTCCTCTATGATGCATGAGATGTTATACCCTCATCTCATCAGGTTGAAACTAAAATAGAACCCACAATTACATCAATAGTAATAGAAGAAATCAAGTGTGTCACCTAATGGTGAAATCAACTAAACTATAATAGCTCAAAATCTAAATATCACAAGTCAATTCGAGGCAATTTGGATTTTCCCTGCATGCAGGGTAGCTACTCCTGAGCATAGCTAATTAATAAATACTCATTCCTTCCTATACCTATCTATAGGCTCCAAACAATAAGACAAAACAGAAAAGAAACCCCTATGATACCACTTTGTAACGTCTTGGATACGGGTGCCACTAAACGGTGCCCCGTACCAGGTTGACCACATGGCCTCAACCACATTTCCCTAAATTTCAGAGGCTATCGACTAGCAGCGAGGGCCTTAGGTGTGATAGTGGGGAAAATACGCCCTCATTGGTAGAGTATAATATAGAAGAATACAATAACAATGCAGTAGCGGAAGCAATAAATAGTATATGACTAAAACAAAACAACAGAAGTCTGATAGATAAATATCTAACTATCAAAAAATAAAAATGATAATGCATCATATCATATGTTCTAATAAATCATCCAAAATAGGATACATTGTAGTTATATACAAATACAATATGATTACAGAAATAGAAATAAAACTTAGAAGCATCACAAGCCTCAGCTTGGTCCCATGCTCTCCTACTCCTAAGCAGCAATCAAGTTCCTCTGTAATGGAACTTTCCCATGTCTACACCTACAATCATAAAATTTGTTTGCACCCAAAAGCATGGACTAAACAGGGCGTGAGACTAATTTTAGTAGGAAACCACCAAAGATCCATGCCTAACAATTAGTGAATATATGAAACATCACTAAGGGAAAATAGTAACTAGGAAGTGCTCAAGTAAACTATCCATTTATTCGATTCATTTAAGTACAACTATCTCAAGATTCGGCCTTAGTCTGCCAATCCCCCATATAGAAGAAAACACAACAGATGTCTTAGAATATCATATAGATAAATAAGTGAAGACTGAATCCAGTCTTGTGCTTTGGCTTGGCAGAAACATCATAAGTCATTCCATTTCATTTAACAAGTTCTATGAACTTTACAAAGGTCTCGAAGTCTAGACTAAACCCATCGACCCCCCGTACCAAAGTAACCATTAACATGTGACATAACCATTTCACATTTAATCATATCAAAATTTCACCATTTAATCATTTGTTCAATTTCCAATAGATCCCATCCTATATATCCCTTAATGGATCTAAGATTCACTCAACATTTACAAAGAAGACTCAGTGTGTCCGACCACCAAAATTGTAGCTCGCTCATGACATTTATGTAGTTAACCTCTTGAGTCCGTCCATAACCTTTTAACCAAGAAAAAGGTTCAAACAAGGTAAACAATATGCAATGAGCCACATGATCCCAACCTTGTCTTTTAACAGAGATCGTGGCTTGCCCATTTCCAATTACCTCTTTTAATCATTTAAAATTTCATTTCAAAATTGACACATGTGAATTAAACTTTCACATAGACTTAAATATAACAAATCACATGGACAATTCACATAGCATCAAACAAATGAAAATTAAACTATTGCATGGTTTTAATCATAACAACTCACATGATAATTTCATATAACAATATATCATTCTAATCTACCCCAAATTGGAAAACATTCACAAGACTCAAAGGCATTCTTTCAAATGACTAACCATTGGAAACACACCCATGGGGTGTCCCTAAATCAAACAATCAACAACCACATGCTTCAATTTCATATAATCAAATACCTAAACACCGTTAGGTATCAACATGTTTCAATTTGAGAGAAAAAAAATACCAAAAAATGGTCTCATATGATTTTGGCACATATAATCAACTTGAAATTTAACGAAAGGCAGAAGACCACCTACCTAGATGTTGTATAACTAATATAATCCAACATTGGCCCTTGAATCGGCCTAGAATTATGTAGATCTAAGAAAAGAGGTAAATCATTAAATCTTAAATAACTCCATCAAGAGACAAAATCACCAATAACAGCTCTTGAAGAAGAAAGACCTTACCGATTGGGTTCTAACGTGATCAAGGAAACTTGAATTAAGTCCCGGATGGAGAAATGGCAGAAAGAATTGATCTCGTGGCTCCTTGTTCTTCACCTGATGACTCTTCTATCCAGAAGAAGAGAAAATGAGGCTACTACCCATTTTAAGCTGAAATTTAGGAGTACATGACATGAAATTTCGTATACACAACATGTATATCATTTTATTGTTCATAAATTCACCGACCTACTTTACGCATCCCGCACCAACCTTGACAACATGACTACACGACGTGTACTAGGAAGTACACGACATGTAGTGTCTTGTTCTTCTCTCCCAGTCCATCAAAAGAACACATTGTGTATACCCATCCTACATGTCCAGACTACATGGAATGTACATAGGATTACACGATGTGTACTACTAAAACTTAACATTTTTCTAGTTTTCCTTATTTTCTCAAAAGAAACTCAAAGGAAAAGAAAAAAAGAAATTAATACCTCATAAGAAGAACCAGGTTCTTACACTGAACCAGGACATGAGTCCTAAACTAGTCCTAGCCTCCATGATCTAACCCATCATCCCATGAACAACCAAATACGAGGTCCCAATTCTGAACTTGTACCTAAAAACAAGTAGCATCTACTCGGGTACCCAAGTTCCATGGTGGCCCGATCAGGGTGTGAGTATAACTCATTAGGACACCACCAATGGTGTCTTAAAAAATATCTAGTGTATAAAAATATTTATTTGGGTAATAAGTTCAATAAATAAGAAAGGAAATAGGGAAAAAATTTATGTAATTATCAAATATCCATTTTACTTATTAAGTTCTCTAGAGCCATCCAAAAAAAAACTACTCAGGTCACACTAGGAGTCTAAATAAAGGCATAATGGGTTACACACACTTATAACCACAAGGGGTGTTCAATAATAACAATGATCACATACCCATTAGTTAACAATATTCATTTGATTCATTCTCATCATGTTTTCCATGGTTTAGGCATTCGTGTTAGTTACACCACAGTCTAAGACGGTGAGTTAACATGTATCAGTGAATAAATCAAGTTCTCTATCTCAGTAGGGACAAAAACATCATAAAAAATACATTACACTAACCTAAAATCCTCAAAAAAGGTGGTCTCATTTAATACAACCATTAGAAGAATATATCTTATGTTCCATTCCCTAACCCATGCATTTTATGGTGGAGTTTAGAGCCTTAGTCTAACTCAACCCATGGGGACAAAACCTCAAGTCAATACCCCACACTACTAATCCATGTGCATGTGATTACTTATATCTATCAAACACATATACCATATCACAGACCAAACATAATATAAACACATATCAATCAGATTTACCATTTCATTTAACACATGAATCACCCTTATGCCTCAACCCATTAACACACTTACCATTTGAAATTCATTTCTCATTAACCCATTAAAATTATACCAAACACTCCCTTATGCCATGTTATCAATTAAACAGAATTAAAATTAATATCATTTACAAATAGTTCATATTTACTAACACAAACCATAACTGTTAAACATATATATCATTATTCCTAAAACCCCCCTTATGTGATGTCATCAACTAATCACATTCATCACTTAGTTCATATCAAACTATGTTATCATGCCAATATAATTTTCACGGGTCCTATCTCTCTAATCCGTACATAAATTCAATTATTATGGTCCCATTAGACCCTTAGGTCCACATCACAGATAAAAAAAATTCAAATTACTTATTTGAAAACATCTTGAAGATACCCTTTAAAACATGGGTCTTCCTCTTTAAAAACTAAAACATGCCAAAGTCCTTCATTTATATTTCAAACATCCAAAACAACCATTAAGACATCTTTACAAAAAGGGAACCTTTCCATTATTTCAAAACATCATTTGAAATCTCATTAGGAAACCATTTTTTAAAATCACTTTGAGGTCAAAACCTCATTTCAAAAACATTTATCGCTTTCTAACATCATTTTCCATCAATAAATATATAATTGGGTCAAAGCCCCAAAACATAAAAATGAAACCATTTCAAAACTACTAAAGAATTTACAAATATACACACATAATTGTTTCAATTAACCTGTTAACCCTACCCAAAAACCAATTACAGTTTTACTACCCATTTTCTCTCTTAATACCACTATCTCAAGGTTCAATAATATTGTACACCAATTACAAGGACATGACTTACCCCATGGATAGACCTTAGTTTAGTCTCACATCATCAATGAACCCGATGAGGTTCGTGAAGGGTATAACACCTAAATATAAGGTCGAATTCACTTTATAAAACCTAAGACATCAAAATACATCATTGAAGAAAAATAGGATAGCCACATACACATATAATACATTAAGACTATGGGAAAAATCTTTAAGACAACCTACATCATGACCATTGAGAAACTCTTACTTATCCTCTAACCTTTGTTCAAACTCAAACAACTACTAAAGACCCCACCTAGAATCTTCTAGAAAAAATGATGGTTTTCAGGATTCAGATGAAGCAGAGAGATTCCACAAGCCCCAATCTATAAAATAGAGCAAAAATAAGTATTAGACTCACCCTAATCTTCAATTCACACACAAACGTGCTCTAAATGCCCAAGAATCGAAGGTGAATCATCCATATATGGATATGGGGATACTATTTCTCCACATATGGTAGAGGGGGTCAAATGGGAGGAAAAATTAGTGGATAAAGAAATAGGATTGTAAGGGAAAAATGGGAATTTCTCACTTTTTGAGGTCCTTATGGTTTGGCCATACTGTTTATATACTGTGTTCTAACCATGAGGTTGCCTCTTTCCAAGAGGGTCTAAGACACATAGTTTTCTAGGGAACCCACATGGCTTTGAAAACTGTGAAGTAACCATGTGCTATCCTTCTATCTGAAATGGTTTCGATGCTGTATGGTTCCCTAGGCCAGGCGTATGGTTTACTCTAACCGTTCACTAACCATGCACTATGAACTATTGACCACTTTTCTACTCTTTTGCTGTCCCACACCCCTAGAAAACTCTGAAAACTCTTCAAGAACTTGAGAAAAACTTCTTTGACCATAAAAAGAGAGTTTGGACAAAATTTTTCAACAAGTACGTACCTTCATGAAAGATTGGGATCTTACAACCTCCCCACCTTATAATGGATCGTCCTTGAGTCGTACCTCCAAGAATTCTTATGTCTTTTAGACCAAAATATTAGAACGCAAACGCCCCCAATAAACCTTCACCTCCCAATATTCTCCCTAAACTTGGTCAAGTCATAACAAAACTTAGACTAAGGAAAACATCCTACCCTGAGAACATTTCACTCACCAAGTTCCACAATCACAACCCATTTTTTTTGAGGACACATCCACCTCAACTCATCATTACCAACACCAAGTCTAAGAGAAAGGTCTGGTTAATGCCACTAGACCATCACATAGAAGGATACTAACTAGGAACTGTATTACCTTAGAAGAACCAGACAAAAAACTCTCAGTACGTTCCTCCCACATATCATGGCCCAAATCACTTGGTGCAATCTCACCCAGATCCTTTCAAATCATTAATGGTGATGCAATCCCAACATCACTGGAGGAAACATCATGATTTTTACTCACATATCATGACCTAACCAAGTCTACAACTTGAGTAAAAACAACCTTAGTTAATTTAGAACATCAAAAAAGCATAACCCAAACATACTTCTCATTTAGAGGTACTCAACCGGTCAACATTTGAGTCAATGCCTGTCACCAATACCGCTTCACCAAGATGACTCCAACTCGAGTCCATTCAACTCGAACTGCCAGTTATATTATTAATTGACCACTTTCTTTATATGGTGCTTCCCACTATATGATTTAACCAATAACCAACCATTATTCTAGTATTGATCACTCCTATAACAAAAAAAAAAGACAAAAAATACCACAACTCATCTTTCACAACTTACACAATGCGTTTTCCAACCCACTAACCCCAAAAATCCATAAGAAAACCATCCAACACTGGTATTAAGCCATCCCATAAAATACATATAGATTAGACACATACTTTATACATAATAATTCAAGGGTAACTTGGTTTTTCCTCAAATCCCATTTCCATTTCTGAATTACTCTTATCATCCTAGCGTTAACTAGAGGTGGCTTATAGCCCCCACCTCCATTAATTTTTTCCTGCTGAGTCGGGCCATCCTTGGATGACTCGCTCTGTCAATACCCAACTTCCTCTATTGGTATGTCACCACTTTACCTAGCCATGAAGCCTTTTCACTTAAATCATACCACCGTCATCTGAATTCACCTACCGAAGTCATCACATACGTTCGGTAAAAATTCTCTATCATGGAATTCACTACTCTTCAAACCATTATTGTTCTCTATAACACCCTCAACACATCTTTTAAATGACTATGCTGATTACCTTTAGAACTATACTGGTCCCAAATCCATCGTTGTGCTCGACCGACCCTCACATCTAGGGCCAAACTAGTTTTCCCTCAAGGAACCCAGACATGAACTTTATAGGTTTCTCATTTTTTTATCGATTCCACCACATTTAATTCCTAGCTTATTCCACACATACATGACTTAAAATAATGATCCTCACCTCATGAGTGTTGTTTTCACCACTTTATTGGAGCAATTTATACCTTTGAAATTCACACTCAAAACAAGCTAAAACCCAAAATTTTGATGTGGCCATCTAGCTTCCACTATAATAACAAAAAAAACACCCTTTACTCATTACCATATTTTGAGATGACACCCATGGTATTCATCAATCTCTGGTCCATCCTAAGGACCTCCACTATAACAAGTCGATGGTGTACTACCCCACCATATAACTCCCACACACTTACCACTCCTCGAGCATATCCTCTAGGAGGCCCCATTTCTATCCAAAACACACTCAAGCAGCTAGGTGTAAAGTCAGAGCCTTCTCAGCCCACCTAGGATGATGTTAAGATATTGGGAATAATCTTAGTTGGTTAAAGTATGATAATAAGTCATCCAAAAACACCATCTAAAACTATCCACCTCTGTCATCACCTCTTACCATGAGGGTACCTCAAATTACCGAAAGCCTCAGGATTCCCTGCCCACATATGTCTCATCCACACTAAAATACCACAACTTGAATGGAAATTCTAAAAAAACTCACCACTACCCCATGACCCTATTCTAAGCAGTCATGAACCAACATTACTTTTAGAACCATTATCATAACCTCACTTGGGTTCTTCTTGCATGACCTTTCTGATCACAATAGATACACAAATATTCATTCTATCAGTCCAAAACCAACCAGTTTCTCACACTACCTGGGCCCACCTACTTTGATTCCATAGAAAACACATTCTATAACACCTAACCCCCTAGGTGCATATCCCAATAAAATCGTGCATCCCTAACACACTTCCATCAGCCAAAAATCATTGAAAACATTGAGGTCTCTCACTCTTCTATGACCACACACACAGAACCTAACTATAGCTCAAATGATCCATACATCACCCAAGCTGATCATACCACCTGATCTGATATCCTCATTATACCCAAGGCTTTCTCAATCTATCACCAATAGAAAAACCATTGCTACAAATATCCCAACCTCACGACCACCCTCACCCCGGGTGTCCTCCAAAACAAAAGTACCCATCCATGCTTGGATCGCCCTTTCCTTGTCCACCCCAAACCAACATTAGTTTATACATATAACACCATAAAAACAATAGGTTCAGGTCTCCAATTGATCATGACCTTCAAAAACACCCTTACAACCAAACCCAATCACCTAAGTGCTCCCCTAAGGAGATTATGTGGCATGGCCATTCACTTTTACCAAAACTTGATGGTACCCAATGTGCATCGATTTCACCTTTGAAGTGACCACCTATGCTTTTCATTCTAGTCACATACAACATTAGGCTGACCTCCCTCAAGGCTACTATATATTTCTAAATATTTTCAACTCAGAGCCACATCTCTTAAATTATTTAACTTTTCCACTTAGCTCTCAAGGTTAATCACGTACTTAGCCACACTCTATGTGTGATACCACCAAGGTTCAGAATGTACAACTATCTAGCACACACCCAAAAGCACTGAAACCCCATCCAATCTCTCTCATAATTCATCCTAAAAAGTAAAACGATACCAACTCCCCAAACTGGGCCACACAAAACAAAGGTCACTAGATCTCTATAATCCATACACACCAAACCTTAAAAAACCAGCTACTCATGATGGTTATCCTACCCCTGATCCAAACCCACTACATCTATTGCACTAAACAACCATTTAATATGGGTCCCACACCAAATATACTTGCACAAATATATGGACATCACAAACTGAACACTAAATCTAGGGTCCAAACACAACTCACAAGGATCACCATATTCACATTAACAGACTTCATTTAAAAAATTAATGGTCACAACCTAACCAAAGACATAAAAAAAATATCCCATTAACCAACATACCACACTCAACCAGATCTCTCATCCTATAACCTAGGGTCTCAAACTAAGGAAATATCAATACCCAAACCACCTATACATAGGATAACCAACCAACACAAGGGATAACCACCATTGGTGTCCCTAAAATTTCCATTATTCTACTATTTCCTTGGTTAATTAGATTTTACCATTTAAACCCACAATTTTACTTTTCAAAACTTCTCATTTTCAAAACCCAAGCATTTACACTTTCAAAAACCATTTTGTTAGTCCAACATTTCAGAAATCCCAACTTTATTCATAATCACATTTCAAAACATTTCCATTTTTCCAAACCTAGGGATTTTTGTTTCTCAATACCCTTTTGAACCCATTTTCAACACCAATAATCCCATTAAATTTCACTTTTTATACCCATTTGGTTTATCATCATTCCATTCACAAGTCAATTACAAGAAACATACAAATGAACTATCTTTATTATGTTCCTAGCATGATGCATGAAAACACACACCCTCTCTTGACACACTGGACTAAGATATAAAACCTCATAAATCAATAACATCACACCCAAGTACACCACTCAAGGTGGGAATATTAACCAAATATAAAAGAACAAATCAAAATATCATTTCCCACCCCTAGGATCTTATATTTTCTAACATGCATGGGGTTGCATTCACCTAAGCATTAACTCATTACCAAACCTAGAAAATATCCTAGTCTCCTATCTACCATGCCCCAAATAGTAATAAAAAAACCTACTCTGATACCACTTTGTAACATCCTCATCCCAGAATCCACTATAACTAGTTCCCCAAGATGGTTTGTCACATGACCTTAGGCATGCCTCCCCATATTCCAGTGGCTACTAACTAGCAGCGCAGGTCTAAAAAAAAACATGGGGAGACTATACCCACTTATCAGAGTGAATCCACAAAAAAGTAACATCAATAGATAAAATAACCAATATAAATAATGAATTGACAACATGCATTGAAAACCAATAAGGAACCAAGTTCACATGCTATAATAAAATATAAAAGAATATATACATGTCAGGAAATCATACAATATAAAAAAAGATAAAAACTACCAAATTTTTTCTAAAACTAGACTCGAGTCCCAACCCAGCCCTCAACTCCATGTTCCAACCCATCATCCCATGCACAACCAAACACCATGTCCATGTCCTAAACCTATACCTAAAAACAATTAT
Organism: Viscum album; assembly: GCA_963277665.1. Classification (NCBI taxonomy): domain Eukaryota; kingdom Viridiplantae; phylum Streptophyta; class Magnoliopsida; order Santalales; family Viscaceae; genus Viscum; species Viscum album. The sequence continues at coordinate 28,305,502 of OY728128.1, read as the reverse complement.
AATCTTCTTAGGTGCCCAAGTGCCATGGCAGTCAGATTAGGGTGTGAGTATAACATAGTAGGCCACCAATAGTGTCTAAATAAATATATAGTATGTAAAAATGTGCATGAAGGTAACTAGTGTAGTAAATAATAAAGTAAATAGGTAAAACGTTTATATAATTATCAAATATCAATTTACTCATTATGTTATCTAGATCCAACAAAACAAAAAGCTAAATTAGGTCACACTAGGAGTCTAAATCAAGGCATAAGGGGTTATACATAATTTTAACCACAAGGGGTGTTCACTAATAACAACTATCACATGCCCAATAGTTGACAATATTCATTTGATTCATTCTCATCATTTGTTCTGTGGGTTAGGAATTCACATCAGTTACATGATGGTTTAATCCAGTTAATTAACATGAATAAGGGAATAAATCAAGTTTCCTATCTCACTAGGGATAAACACATAGAAACAAATAAATTACGTTCACCTCGAAGCCTCAGTTATGGTGGTCTCTTCAAATGAAATCATTAGGGGAATAAATCTTCCATCCCCTTCCCTAACCCATGCGTTTTATGGTGGAATTTAGAGGATCGGTCTAACTCGACCTGTGGGTGTAGAACCTCAAGTCAATACCCCACACTACCAAGCCATGTGAACATGATTACTTATATTCATCAACCACATATACCATATCACAAAAAAACATTTTACAAACATATAACAATCACATTTAGAATTTCATTTAACACATGAATCAACCTTATGAATTAACCCGTTAACACAATTAAAATTTTAAATTCATTTCCTATTAACCCATTAAAATTATACCAAACACTCCTTTATGCCATGTTATCAATTAAACACAATTAATATTAATCAAATCTACAACCATTTCACATTTACTAACACAAACCATAACTATTAAACACATGAATCATTATGCCTAAAACCCATATATGTGATGTCATCAACTAAGAACATTCATCAGTTAGTTCATATCAAAATATGTTATCATTCCAAAATAATTTTCATGGATCATTTCTTACTATCTTGTAAATCAATTTAATGACCATGGTCCCATTGGGACCTTAGGTCCACATCATGAATAAAAAACAATTAAAATTACTTATTTGAAAACATCTTGAATCCACTATTTAAAACATGGGTCTTCCTATTTAAAAAATCTAAAATTCCAAAAGGATTTAATTTCCATTTCAACCATCCAAATCAACCATTAAACCATCTTAAAAAAAATGAGCCCTTGACATCATTTCAAAACATCCTTTGAAATCTCATTAAGGAAAACTTTTTAAAATCACTTGAGGTCAACACCTTATTTCAGTACATTTCTCACTTTCGAACATCATTTTCCATTAATAAATCTATAATCCGGTCAAAGCCACAAAACACTTCAATTAAACCATTTCAAAACCACTTAGGCATTAACAAAAGAAAACACATAATTGTTTCAATTAACCCATTAACCCTACCCCAAACCAATTAAATTTTTACTACCCATTTTTAATCTTAATACCTCTATCTAAAGGTTCACTAATATTGTTAACCAATTACAAGGACCCAATTTACCCCATGGGTAGTCGTAAGTTTGGTCTCACATCATCGATGAACCCTATAGGGTCTGTGAAGGGTCTTGCACCTAAATCTAAGGTCTAATTAACTTTATATAATTCAAGATATAAAAATACATCATGGAATCGAAATAGGACATCCACATACACATATAACACATAAAGAGTATATGAAAAAGCTTTAAGACCACCTACCTCGTGACTGTTGACAATCTCTTGCTTAAGATCCACACTCACTTCGAACAAAAACACCCTATAAAGCCCCAACCTAGAATCTTCTAAAAAAATAATGTTTTAGGGATTTTGAATGTGTGAAGAGATTCCACAAGACATAATCTATAAAATAGAGAAAAGAGGAGTGTTATACTCATCCAGATCTTCGATTCTCACCCCACCACGCTTCAATACCCAAGAATCGAAGGAGAATAATCCATGGAGGGAGAGGGAATACTGGTTTATTACTTAGGTTAGAGGGATTAGAATGGGATTAAAAATATAGGTATAAAGAAATAGGTTAGTAAGGTAAAAATGTGAATTTATCACTTTTTAAGGGCCGTATGGTTTAGATGCACAGTTTACAAACCATGTACCAATCGTGAAGCTCCCTCTGCCCAAGAGGGGCCAAGATGCATGGTTTCTAGGGGGAACCTATACGGTTTGAAAAACTATACAGTAACCATGTGCTAACCTTATATATAAAATGGTTCCCATGTTGTATAGTTTCTTAGTCCAGGCACACAATTTACTCTAACCATGAACTAACCATGCACTATGAACTGTTGACCACTTTTCTCCTCTTTTCATGCCCCTCATCCCCACAACACTCCTAAAACTCTTCAAGCACCAAATAAAAACTTATTTAATCATAAAAATAGAGTTTGACCAAAAATTTTAACAAGGAATTACCTTCAAAAGAGATTGATATATTACATTATATACTCAATATACAAAAATAATGGTTTAAGGAAAATAGACTTTATTTCTCTCTTTAGTCGAAAACCCCTTTTATTACATGTCCATGTTTTCTAAAAATAATTTAAAGAATGTTTTACCATTTTTCAAATATTGTTCATGGTCATTTTTCCCATGTTTGAATTCTAACAAAATAGTTTGAAAGTAATCTTCTTTTCATTTCCCGAATGAGGTACTTTTTCAAGTTTTATAAAAAATGTGAAAGGAATATTTTTTTAAACATATATTCCATGAATGAAATTTTCTATCATCATGAACTTTATTTTACTTGAATATTCATTTATTAGTTTCCCAGTATATTTTAAAATAAAAGGATTACTACAATATTTTTTTAATTTTATTTTTTTCAAAAGTGATTTGAAATTAGAAAGGTTATTTTCTTCAAGAATGTTTTAATCTTTTTAAAGGTATTTTTATTCATCATCAAAAACAAAATTTAATGTTATGGAATAATTATTAATTAATTATATATATATATATCCCAAAAATATATACCTAACTTACTCTCCCTTCCTTTTATGGGGTAATACATGCCTTATGTTCATTTCTCAAATGACTTCATTACGAAATTTACATTGATTTTGATATAAGACAAGATTATGAAACCCATTTTATTTCTATGGGTAATCATTATGTTATGATTTATGATTGGATTATCTTATAAAGAACACATATATCATGAATATGTTATAATGGGTGCACCCAGATAGCACTCCAATGAATTGTGTAATGTTTTTAGTCTCATATGGCGTTATGTATAGGATTAGGGAGTAAACCTAATCCATTATGGGACTTTTTCCACCTTGTGATATTATCTAGGAAGTTCTCCTTGAATCATATTTATGTCATGTTATATGTTTCTTCCAAACTCAATATGATTTAACGAGCTAATGATTCCATGATCTTATGATACCATGTTCTTTATGTTATGATTCCATGGTATTACTCATGTGTATTATATTTTATAATATCATGTTATATATTTGACTGACATGTTATATTTCTTTATCATGTTTTCTCCCTTACTTGGTTTTCTAGATCACCCCATTATTCTATGTATTCCCTAGGTTATGCTATATTGTTTTAGGATCTCAAATGTATTTAGGAGCTTACTATGGAAAAAACATAAGGATTACATGATTTAGTTTCATTTGATGTATTATGATACTAGTATTCTAAACACACTAGGCCTCATGATATTTGGCTTGTAATTAATAGATTTTTATGTTAAAAACATGTAATGATATATGTAAAAGGCTTGGGTCACTATAATTGAAATCAGAGAAAAGGTTTAGTTAACCTTGGGAAACCAAGATGCGAAAATTTTAGTGACAACTCAATGGATAAGTCTAAAGATAGGAAAATATCCTGAAATCTTGGTGATGTATAGAGTGAGTGGTTTATAAGAAATTAAATCCTAGTTTGGATACTAAAATTGGATGTGGTTTTGGTATAGATGTAACTAGGGATAAAAACATTGAAAAAGGCACGTCGGGTTTGACTCAAGTGTTAATTGGAACATGAAAATGAGTCTTACTATTCACCAAGTTTTTCAATATTAAGGGATATGATTTGGAAATTCACAAACTAATTACAAACCATTATGAAGGACTTGAATGAAGTGTGAGGTAAGAAAAATTAATAGGAATAATTACCACGGGTTACATATATTGAAACCTAAAGGCCCATAATCCATAACAAACTTATCATTTATAAGTTATTCCTTCAAGGTTTATAAGTTTCCATTTGGTATGTTAAAACATTCTCATTTTGTTTCTTTTAATCTTTTTAGTTAATGGTGGGAAATAGGTGAAATAATACCAACAACCAATATAATGAGAAATGTAATGATTTCTCTAATGAGATTCCAAACCTAATGGGAGTGAAAGTTATACATCTTTTGATCATGACAAATTATATATCTCAAATTAAGATAAAAATATAGAACATAGTTAAATTTCCAAACACACCAAATAAGAGAACGATTGTGTCTCATGGAAGTTCAAGTGTTGAATATGAAAAATAAAAGAATACTAAACCTCCTACATGTAAAGAATGTGGTAACAATAAACTAGAAGAATATATCAAATAGAGGGGAATATGTTTTCTATGTAGAAATATATGTCATATAGTAATGAATTGATAAATAATTTTATGTATTATTTGTAGGAAAATTGGGAATTATCTGGGAAAATGAACTAAAATAAGGGTTATCCCCTAGACCAAGGAATTAACTATTTTATACTAATCATTTTTGTGAAGTATTTATGTATGGGGATATTATAATTATTATATAGAATTATTTTTATCAATGACATTTTGGTTATAATAACTATGAAACTTCTAAGGATCATTTTTTCGTTATTTTTCTCTAAGGATTTTTAGGAATATATTGAATGGTATAAATAACCTATAAAGGTAATTTAATGGTAACATGATATTTTATGGAAGAAACTAAATGATTGAGGAAAGTGTAAACTTTGATAAATTCTTGATATTTAGGTAATTATAGTAAATTAAGATTATTTTATTTTGTGAAAAAATAATCTGTATAGAATAATTTAGTGGTTAAAAAAACTAATTTTAAGATCAATGTTATTTTGAGGATGATTATCATATTTTTGGGAAATATTTTTTTAAGTTGAGATTTCATATATATATAGCCTTTAGGTTTAACATAAATAATTATTTGAGAATAATGATATTATGTTTTTAGATGTGTAAGTTAAAGGGTATGAGATAACCTTTGAGGTTAAAACCATTATTAATGTTGAGATTATTGAGGTTATTTGGGATATATGGTTATTTATTTAATGAATGATCTATGTTAAACCCTTAGTTTTATTGTTGTTTTGGATATTAACATTCATATTCATTTTGAGTATTTTCTTATATTTTTATAGCATTTTTTGGTTTTAATAAGGATATGAGGAACAACTTTTTACCATTTTATGGATCTTATAACCCATTAATAGTTACTTTTAGTGCTTCAGGCATAAAAAATTCATATTTGAAGTGAATTAATTATAGTAATAGGTGAAGTGGAAATTTATCGAAGCACAAATAAAGGATGAAATTGTGTTTGTGAAATAAAAATATATAAAGTAAATATATTGTCTGATTTTCTCAATATTGATAGTAAAAGAATCCCTAAAATCTAGAAAAAAGATCTTGAATAAAAATTTTACCCTATTATCTTCAAATATGATAAATCAATGGTCTTTTAATTAATTACATATTTATGGTTTTGTGGTTGTAGACTTTCTCATAATAAATCACTTTCTTATAACTAATGATGTATATAACTCTATAATTATTTATGTTTTTATTCCATGTACACATATTTAATTTACACTAATTTTTTTCTATGTGGAAAGCTAGTTAATTGATGACCTCTGTATTTCCCTTTCCTTCTTTTTAAGAGGAAGTTTTATTAACCCATTTTATGATGTGGGTTTTCAATTTTTTTTTAAATTTCAAACCCCTGATTACTGAGAAAAAGTTTAAATTGAAAGAAAATAAATTATTTAAAGGGGGTAGAATTTAAGAACCCTATATTTTAAGTGAATAACATTACGTTTGATAATATATACAAAATTCAATACTGAGCCTAAACAAACCATGAAATATTATTATTTAAATAAGATCATTATAAACTAGCCATTAAATTGGAGGGTATGAATATGATTAATTAATTTGTTAAATGTATACATAGTTTCTACTCAATATAAATTTATTTATAAATTCTTATTAACTAATCACTTATTTTTAATCAAAGTTATTTTATTCATTGAAAAAAAAATTCTTCAAGAAATTATTTTTTTTGTTTTTTGGGAGAAAATAATATTTTTTTCCAATTTTAAAAAATTTATTTTATTAAATGGAATTATTTTTGGAAATAATAATATCTATATTAACTTAGGATTAAATTTTGGGATTTTTTTAGAAAATATTAACTTTTTAGTGAAAAGTTATGTTTTTTATAAAACTGTCATTTCTTTTTAATAGATTACATAATTTAAAAGTCCCATTATTATTTTAATTTGTTTTTAAATTAAAAAGATTATTAATTATTTATATTAAATCTAATTAATTACATTTAAATCATATTTATACTAGATTTTATTATAAGTTTATTCTTTGGCTTAAAACTACATTTTTATGAATACTATTTTAAAGTGAATAATATTTCTCCATTTTAAATAATTTAAAAAACCCATAGTGAGAAATAAAATTAATTAAATTTATATATTAAATCTCTATAAATATTAATTTAAATTAATTTTATTAGGTTTATGTTTACTATATTTATTATAATATCACCTTATGCATGCAAAATGCATTTCTTGAAAACTTGTTTTTTGACATTTTTGTGGGTTTAATTTTAAATTAAATTCTAAAAATTATGTGAGTTAAATTTGGAAAAATATATTCCATATTTGTAATTAGTTTAATTTATATTATTTAATATGTCCACATTAATTTTTTACCATAATTAATAGTAAAAACAGTAAAAACTAATTATCCTTATTAAGGCAAAAACAGGTTTATTGGCGGTTAAAGTAAAAGGATAAGGGTTAAAAATGACCCAAACATAAATAATTAATATTTTATGGTCATATTTAGAAACTATATCTTATAATTTTCTAAAAAGGTCTATTGTGGAGTGTTTTTTAATGAGAAAAACATGGGTGTTATTATTTCTTTTCAAAAATTCCAACTGTGTCCTCTCCCCCATATATAAAAGGATACCCACTCTCCTATCCTTTACAAAATTCTAAAATGAATTATTTCAGAAAATAAATACCAAAATAATTTACTTAATTACCTAAAATTATCCTATAATCCTTGTTTTGTTCATAATTCCAACCATTAAAACCTAAAGAAGTTTTCCGAAGAAAAGGTAACCTCCTTAACTGAGAATTTTATTTTATTTCTTCTTAAAAATATTTCAAACCTTACTAGAACATGATGATATAATAACCAGAATATCTTAAATATACTTATATTTTTTTTATGTTAAGTTCATGACCTACAACCATCTCCACCTTTCTCAAATGGGAAATGAAACTGTTGATCATGTGCACGGCAGACTACCGCCTCACAAACTGACGTAATTCTTTTTTACATAATCACTTCTAAAGATAAGATATAATGATGTATTTAATGTTTATATATGAAATTTATCATATAATTATATTTATATAATTATAATATCATATAAACCTTCTTTCTTTCTATTCTTTAGGGAACACGATAACGTCGCTCGTTTGTACGGCAGACTACAGCCTTGCAAAGTGATGTGATTCGTTTTTCACTTACACTTTACGTGGAAGGTAAAAATAATTAATTTTATGTTTATATATGATATTAATGAAATATTAATCATTATTTAAATGAAATATATAATATAATTTCTTACCTTACTATCCATTGAATAAATGATAACGTCGCTCATGTGTACGATAGACTACCACATCACGAAGTGATGTGATTAATTTTTATTACCACAACACATGGATTATATTTGTAAGGGTAATTAAATAAATATATTATATTTATTAAATAATAATCATTATGTAAAGATCAAATAACACTTAACTTCTTTCTATCATAATCATCGAAAAATGGAAATGTTACTCATGCGTACATATAACTTACCCTTTTCATGATTGTAACATAGTTCATTTTTCATAACCATATTTCATGGTTGGTTTTAAAAGTATAATTTGTTTAAAAATTATAATTATTTTATTATTACCATTTTTATATGATTAAATAATAATCTATTTTACTTTATTCAACTTACCAAAGTGATTTTGGATATATGATCCGTTTGTAGTCCAATGTGAAATTAATTGGTTAAGTAACTAAATATGACATGGTAGAAAAAATGAATAATAAAATTTTAAATTTTTTATTAAGTAAGTAAATAATTAACATAATTTTATTATTCAGTAATATAAGTAATTTTAATTATGATTCTATCTCAAGGTAAGGGTTTCGTCTAAAAAATTACTTCTTTGAGACACATGTTCTTTTATGCACCTAATTTATTTTATATGGTGTATTCACTTCCCATTTGAAATTTTATATCATGAATATAATTATTTTAATGATATTTAAAGTTTCATTATATGTTATTATTTAAGGTCTCTTATGATTCAAAAGTTACCAAAGCAGTAAAAGTTTTATGTTACAATCCCATTATTTATCAGATTTTTTTATGAGTATGCTTTTGATGATGAAATATTATGATATAACTCTCAATAAACACAAGATTTTTATTATAATATGGTTATTTCATTAAAATATATTTTTATATTAATTTTCATCATTTTATGTACTCCATAGGCCAAGACAATATTTTAAGGGAAATTGACTTTATTTCTCTCTTCGGTCGAAAACCCTTTTTCTTCCATGTCCATGTTTTATAAAAATAAATTAAAGAAAGTTTTAATATTATAAAAATACTTTTCAAAGTAATTTTTATAAATTTTTTAATTTTTAAAAAATTATTTTATAAGAATATTCTTATAATTTTCCACACGATGTAATTTTTAACATTTTATCGAAAATGCAAAAGGAATCGTTGTTTTTAAACATGTATGACATAAACAGAATTTTACACCACCATGACCATTATTTTAAATAAATATTAATTTATATGTTTATAAGGATATTTTTAAATAAAATTATTTCCATATTATTTTGTGAATTTTTGTTTTTTTTAAAAAGTTATTTTCAAAGTGGAAAGGTTATTTTTTTCAAAAATATTTTTAAAATTTTAAAGGTATCTCTATTTATAAACAACAAAAAACTTTAATATTATAGAATTCTTAAAATTTTTATATATATGTCCCCCACATGTATACGTAACTTACTAACCCTTCCCTTGATGGGGTAATACACGCCTTATGTTTATTTTCATATGCCTTCATTAGAAAATTTACATTGATTATGATATGAGACAAGATTGTGCAACCAATTTTATTTACATGGTTAATTATTATATTATGATTTATGATTGGATTCCCTTATGTGGAACACACAGATCATGAATGTATTATGATGGGTATACCCAAATATCACTCCAATTAATTGGGTAATGTTTTTATTCTCATGAGGCATCATGTATGGGATTAGGGAGTAAACCTAATCCATTATAGGACTTTTTACACGATGTAATATTGTCTAGGAAGTTAGCCTTGAATATTTTTTATGTAATGTTATATGTTTATGCCAAATTTCCTATGATTACATGATCTTATAATTCTATGATCTTATTATACAATTTTCATTATGTTATGATTCCATGTGATTACTCATATGGATTCTATTTTATGATATCTTTTTATATATTTGACTCACACGTTATATTTCCTTATCATGTTTACTCCCTTACTAGGATTTCAATCTCATCCCTTTCTTCTATGTATTACCAAGGTTGTGTTATGTAGTTTTAAAATATCTAATGGATTTAAGAGATCACCATCATGAATAAAAAAATAAGGATTCCATTTTTTAGTTTCCATTGATGTATTATGATCACATTCTTCTAAAGACACTTGGCCTCATGATATTTGGAATGAAATTAATATATTTTTATGTGAAAAATATTTTAATGTTATTGGTATAATTATTGGTTTTCTATAGGAAATTGAGAAACTTCCATGGAATATGGAAATCAATGTCACTAGGAAAACTGGTTGAGAACTCCTATAAAAGGATGTAGGGACTGATGCAAATAGTATACCAGAGATTAGAATGGTGCATCACCAAAGTGAATAGTGGATAAAAATATATATAGTGATTTTGAATTGATAAATGAATTATATAGAGTTTTAATCCAATATAATGAATTATTACTTAATTATTTTTTCCTTTGATTATAATTATTTTACTTCTGGTGAAAATGAAAGTAATGACATTGTCTCTTCAATGCACGTACGACTCATTGGATAAACTACGTTAATCCCTTTTATTATTTTCCTTGATTTATGATCTTTCATTAGTTATATTTATATTTTTTTGAATTCTTGTAAATTTTTGAGTTTTCATGATTTTTTTGGTAATTATTAGCTTTGTATAGTGATTGGGGTGCATATACACTCAATATTTTAGTACACATAGTGCAGTGAAGGAATTTCCAGAGGTTTGATTTTCACTACGTTTTAGGCATGTGAACTTATAGTGGTCTTGGAAGGCATGTGAAGTTCTTATGGATTGGATATTTTAGTTTTAGTGGTTTTACACTAAAGAATGATTCTATTCCCAATAACTAGTATAATATTTCATCTTCTGTTTCAGTGCCCACTCAAAAAACTTTAAGGAAGCTCAGGTTTTTCTCACTCTTACCTTGATGTTATTTTATTTTTATTGGGATTTTACTATCGGTGAAATTGATGGAATCATATAAAGGTGAGTTTTATATTTATAAGTTTAGTAAAATGGATTTTTGATTTTGGAGAATGAAATGGAGGATTTTTTGATTCATAAGGAATTGAATATTCCACTAACATTTTCATGTTGGGAGAAAATGGAAAAGGATGAATGGGAATTGTTGGAAAAGAAGGTTCTTGAGTTATTCAAGATATCGCTGAAAAAATTATGCCTTTAACACCCATGAATTGAAAAAATAGTAGAGATCATGAAATACCTAGAATATATGTATGAGAACTAATGACTCTTAATAAAGTGTTAATGATGTGGCATTTTTTTAGTTTGAGGTAATAAAATAGAAAACTGATGGTATACCACATGAATTACTTCAATTTGATTCAAGGGTAGCTCAAATATGTTAATATGAAATTAAAATATGATATATGGGTTTTAATATTTTTATTATACCTTTTGAAGAGTTGGGATGCGATGGAGACTAATATTAGTGACTCCTGTAGATAGAGAGATCTTGTATTTGAGGAAGTATATAATTTGATTCGCAATGAATTACTTTATTAGAGGGAAGTCCAATAATTTTTCATCAGTTCTCCTAATTTCTATGGAAAAGGATGGTCATCATAAAGGATATATATGAAGAAACAATCAAAAAATAAGCTTCAATAAATAATCTAAATTAAGTTATCTGGTCCCAATCCTACATGATAGATTTATTAGAAGATATGACATATTAAGAATAATTTCATAATTCTCAAGGAGAAAAACTAAAATTTTGGCATTTAAAATTCCATTAGTATAATGGAAGGTTAAAATATACTATTTTTGAGTGTTAATACTCTAATATAATCTTGGGTGATTAAATATGGGGACTACTTTCATTCATCTGGTTAGAAAGGATGCTTAGTCAATTATGTATCTAGGAAGTTTTGTGGATTTTGTTTAGTAGATGATAAAGATCTTGAAGTTTCCAGAAAAGGATATTTCATTATCTAGATGAATAATAGGGCATTCTCGAAGCTCATGAAAGTAAGACACATTCCTAGTCTTAGGAGTAATATCATATTAGTTAGATAAATTAATGAGGTAGGCTATGGTACCACCTTTTATAATGGAGTGTGGATAGTTACTTGAGATTACATAGAGGTTACATGAGGATTAAAGGATGCAAATCATTACTTGAATAGATTTTCAAATGGAATTGTAGTTTTTGAAAGCATAACTTCTGATGATCCAGGATTTTTGCATTGTAGGCTTGGCCACCTTAGTGAAAAGAATATGAAATTTATAATGGATAAAGAAATATCTAATCTTGACCACCCAAAAATTATAAGATGTGAAATTTTTTTTCTGGTGAAACAAAGAAGGATTTACTTCAATTTAGATATATGGAAACCTAGATCTTGGATATTGGAATTGGTTCACTTGGATGTTTGGGGACCCACCCTTGTACGATCCCATAAAGGTTCTCTTTACTTGGTAATTTTCATTAATGATGCTACTAGGAATATATGGGTTTACTTTTGTAAGCATAAGTGTTATTTTTTCATCACTTTATTAAATGTAAAGACTTGGTGGAAATGGAATCTGGTCATAAGATGAAATGTTTTCATATAGAAAACAATGGTGAATACTTTGGATATAACTACTAGAACTACTTCTGGAAGAAAGGGAAAATGAATGAGAAGATAATTACTAATACACTAAAACATAACAATATAGATGAAAGGATTAATCATCCCTTGAATGAGAAGGATGAATGTATGATATATCACTTTGTAATATACAATGTAATTTGGACAGAGGCACTAATACAATGGTATACATTGTAAGTTGAATTCCAACATTAATTATCGGGAAAGAAATTCTAGAGGTGATATGGTATGATAAAAAACCACAATTTATCCACCTTAAAGTATTTATAATATTTTAATGTATTTATAATTATTCCAAGGATCAATATAATATTGAGGAAAAATCATAAGTATGTTTCCTTTTTTGGATATGGGAATAAAGACTTTGGGTATCGACTATGGGATGGTGATCAATGAAAAACCATCAAATGTACAGATATTCTATTTAATGATAATTTAATATAGAAGGACCATAACATGGAGAAGAATAAATTTGATGAAAATAATTCAACTATTTACATATAGTTTTATTTTAGAAAACATACCATAAGGTTGAAAAACCTGGAGAATTCAGATGAGAGCACCAAAAGTCCATAAGTATGATTATTAAAAGATATGAGAGAAGGTTCAAGAACCACTCTAACTCGAGTAAGAGTACAAAAAGTTATGGCTCCATAAAATAGAGTATAGAAAAGATGTATATCATGACCAAATTATTTGAGGAGATCAACAAGATTCAGAAGACCTGTTCATAAGTTTGGGGTTGATATGAACTTTCTACTTTTAACAGATACATGGTTACTAGAATTCCTAGAAGAATTAGTGACACTTAGTGACTTAAATTAATGAAATATATCCATGTATGAATAAATATATTTATTTAAGTATAATTGAGAATTTTAATTGACTGACTTACCCAATGAGAAACGATCACTTGGGAATAAATGTATTTACTATTTAAAGGAAGAGGTTGTTGGAAAGAAGTGTTTCAAAGCATGGATAGTGGTAAAGGTATTTCAAAAAAAGGAGATAATTTCTTTGAAATATTATTACCAATAGTTATAAATGAAACTATCCATATAATTTTAAGTATGGTAGAATAATAATTAATATACCTAGAATATATGGATGTAAAGATGACCTTCCTTCATGGCGATTTGGAGGACTTAATTTAAATTAAGTATCCTATAGTTTTAATAGAATAAGGGAACCATAGTTTGGTTTTATAAATTGAAGAAAAGTATTTATAGTATAAATTAAGAGCTAATACAATGAAATCATATGTTCAATAATTTTATGTTAGTATAATTATTCAAAAGGCACAATTCAAATCATTTTTGTTACTAGAAGTTGTGGAATAATGAGACATTCATCATACTACATTTATATGTTGATGATATGATATTGTAAGTTCCAAAGTTTTCATGGATTCAATAGATAAAAAGTAATGTATAAAAAATACTCAAAATGGAGGATCTTGGACATGATGATAAAATATTGGGTATGAGAATTTAAAGGGATAAGAAAGCTATAAATTTGGTTTTGTCCCAAAGAAAGATCCATTTATGTCTGTTATGGAAAGCTTGATGTATACAATGATTTGAACTCAGTCGAACATTGTTTTTATAGTGGGAGTTGTAATCCATTTTATGTTGAAACCTATAGGAAATACTATGAATTTATTATGTGGATAATACATAACTTAAAATAATCAAAATATGTTTCTATATGTTCAAGAGAGGAAGAACCGTTGCAAGTATTTATGGATGCATATTTAATTGGAGATTTAGACACATAGAATAGCATGATTGAATTTTTGTTTATCTATATAGGAACAATTATTATCTGGATAAAATAACTAAAAATAATTTTAACTATAAGTATAACAAAATCATAGTGTGTAGTAGCAATAGAATCATAGAAAGAGTTATCTTGGTTTATACTATTACTGAAGGAACTTGGGAGCATCTTGGAAGGTGGAGTCCTATTTTTTAATAATCAGAGTGCAATTAATTTGTATTGGAACCCCATGTTTTATGAAAGGACAATGAATATTAACCTAAAGTACCACATCACTAGAAACATGATATATGAAAAATTGTTAAAACTTTGGAGGATATCCTTAATCCAAAATCCCACGGACATGTTCAATAAAAAATTAGTTCAAGGAATTTGAAGGAAACATCATGACTCATTGGGACTTGGGTAAATCGAAAATAAATGGAGAAAAATTGTATGTTGTGAATTAAGAAAGAATTTTTTTTGTTTTACTAAATTTTTTTATATATGTAAAAGGTTCCATAAAACCACCCTTCAAGTGGGAGATTATTGGGATGTGAAATCAAGATTTAGCTCACTGGAATTTTATTCAACAAAAATTTGTTCCATAAAAAGATGAATCGGTGTGGTGTACTGACTCTAAAAGTAAGATCTCTCCATGAGGTAGTGGAACCATCATATGTTTGTATCTTCTGACAGATTCAATGAATGGCCCAAAAGTTTGGTAAATGAATGTTTTTGGAAGGATGTTTCTAAAAGAGAAATCATCGTGGAAGGTGGTCAATTTTTAGAGGGATACAATAAATAACTATTCATTTTCCAAATGGAGGAATTTACATAGAAGTTGTAAGTTGGTGGAACTAGGAAGACTAGTTGAGAACTCCTATAGAAGGATGTAGGGAATGACATGAACAATGTACTAATGATCAGAATAGTGCATTGAAAAAGTGAATAATGGATCAGAATCTATACAGTGATTCTAAACTAATCAGTGAATTATAGAGTGTTAATCATATATAATGAATTCCTATTGATAAATTTGATAGTTGATTGTAATTATTATATTTTTAGTGATAAGTAAAGTAGAAACAATGTTTCTCCCATACATGTAGGACCCATTTTCCAAATAACATTAATCCATTGTATATTTTCCTTAGTTTATGTTCTTTTTTTGGTTATATTTCTGTTATTTTAAATGCTTTATAGTTTGTCAGTTTACTTTATATGTGTGTGAGTATTGATTTCATGTAGTGAGTAGGGTGTTTAAACTTTCTATATTCTCTACACTTATTTGTGAGAATTAATTTTTGGATGTTTTATTTCCATTGTGCTTTATATGTGTGAACTTATAGTGGTATTTTCAAGCATTAAATGTTTTTGTGGATCAAATATATTGGTTCCATTGGTTACATGGTGATAAAAACATACCTTAAAACACTAACATACTTATATCTCCCCCTCCTCAGTTAATAACAGAAGCTTCGATTCCATATATTTTGTTGATGGAATTCTTACTCATATAAATCTTTGAACCTATGAAATGTTAGGTTTGGGATGCACACCATATCTTGAACCCCATGATGATCTGAAAATTATAGTGGAGAGGATTGAGTCTCCCCTACTCAATAACCCTCCCTACTACCTCCTAGTCTTCTATTGATGGGATTTATTTCATCTCTTCATCTACAGTGGTAGGTTTCTCCTATGATAACTTAGTTATATTTTAGGGGTGAAAAAACTCATAGTGGGGATAATTTCATTAAATATTATTTTTGGAGTTTAATTAATTAATGTAGAGATTATTTTGATTTTATTTATTAATTTTTTTACTATATAAAAATAAAATTTATCCTAATGACCATTTGATTATTTAATTATGGGATATTTATTGGTATGTGATTAATAATGGAGTATTATTTTTACATGAGGAATTTTAGAGGAATTATTTTGATGATAGGGAATTGATGTCGTTTATGATACATAAGGAATTAAATTGGGAGATTATAATTTCAGAAGGTTGACATGGGATTTATGGTGGTAGAATATATTAAATCTATGAATTTATGGGTGTGTTAATTCAATTAACATTTTATAGAATTAGAGGATTATATAATATTTTTAATAGGATGGATTGATTTGGTTCACAATGATCGTGGTATTGTAGATTTTCCTTAAAATCCTAATATATATGTGATCTATTTAGTTTATATATGTTTTAAAATTGAGTATTCCTTATAATAAGACATGAATAGTTCCAAAGGAATATCATATAACTTGATTGTATATCATAAGGCAATGCATTAATGATTTCTTACGACCTGTTATGTAATAACATGGAATTTAATTATCATAAGAGTTTAATATTAAACTATTAATATTAAAATATTCCTATATTGGTTATCATTATTAAATATTTCATAATATTAAATGTATGGAAAGATCTATGAATTCATGAAATGAATACACAAATAGTTGAATCCATTTACTTATTCATTTTAACACTTGAATAAATGCATGATGCTTGGGGAATGTCCCCGAGAGATTATATAAGGTGAAAATACCATTAAGAATTTTTATCAAACCTTGTGGAAGCCTTGGATGATTCTCCCATGCTTGATAACTCTCTTCTTATTCCTAATTTACCAAGTGAGGAACTGACATACCATGGTGAGAAGGGGAGTCCTTCCCATGCGATGAACAATTCATGACAACCCATTCATACATCTTAGAGGAGGGAGTCTGATGGATGATTCTAATAGATCTTTATCAAACATATGACATAAATATAGTGGTAAAAACTTTCATTAGTGTAAGGAATATAAAGTAGTTTCTTCATCTTAATTATAGTGTGGTTTTAGTTTCAACCATGGTATATCTTGGGAATTGGGGTTTTAATTATTTATATTTTGTTGATTTAGTGTTAATCGATCCTTAAAAACTCAACAATGGTATCATAGATTAACCATGTGTTTTGATTCATGAAATCATGTTGATAAATAAAGAAAATTTTATATTGTATTGTTATTGTATTATTTATCATAAAATTCTGTTGAAATTTTGTTCTATAGTTAGTTTTGATATATGCAATGTCATAAACTGTGATTGTGTCAAGTCATACGATATAGGACATCATAGGAAGCATATTAGTTGCAATTTATTAGGTTTAAATTTTTCATAGCATACGATATAGGGAGTCATAATAGATTATGGAATCAATTACAGTTTGAGAAATAGAGAATTGTGTTGTAGGGATGGCACTAGTGCTTGTCATATAATAGAAATACTAGCATTGTAGGATTTTACAGAGTTAAAGGGTTTAATATTATATGAGCTATAATATAATCCAGTGATATATTACTCTTATGAAGGGCCCCATTAACTGTGTTTATGTTACATGTGATATATCATAATTCAAGAACATGAATTAATATTACGTATTCCATTAGAGTGCCAATTTAATTTAATGCAGCAACATATCATATACTGCAATAGACGAGGTGCGTGATATCAATCCTACATTAACACTAACACACTAAATTAAAGTTTTTCAATTTGAACCCTTGTTGTTTAATATTATACAAGTCTTATTATTAGTCATAAAATATGATTTATAGAATTGGGGATGTCGTTAAATACAACTAAGAATGGAACTTTTGTTTCTTCTAATTTTTAATATATAATTAATATAAATTATTTATGAAATGTTTATAAAAGATAATAAGAGGAATTTTTAGATATTTATTAATTTATAAAGGTGTTTATAAATTAATTTATCATAATTTTTTTTATAATTTATTATTAAAATGTTTATGAATCATTTATTAAATAAGTATCCATAATATTAAATGTTAATATTAAAATATATTTTTCAATGATATGGAATAACATATGATTTAATTATAAAATTTGTATATTGAAATTATAAGTACGATTTATAATTTTTTTATAAATTTAAAAATAAGGAAAAAATATAAAACAGTTTATATTTAATATTATAAATTGTTCATAATATTTAATTTTTAATTGTTTAAATGAAATGAATTATCTACTAAATTATTTAAACCATATCAAAAGGGGTCTTGATAATTGATATTATCAAGTTTTATATTATATTAAATATGTGATATTTAGATTATGTAATTTTTTCACATAATAGAATTGAAATGTAAAATGTTTATATTTTATTTAATATCATATATTTATTTAAAATTCCCATATATTTAATAATATGAAAGAGTTAAAATTGGTGTATTAAATATAAAGTGTTTATATTTATTCAATTATGAAATTTCAATAAAGCGTGGCTAAATTATAAAATGTTTATAATTAGTTTTATTATGAATTTTTTATAAATGTTTATCTCATGTATAAATTTATTAATTTATCATTTATTTGTTTTGTTCCATTCTTTACTCATGAATATAATTATTATATTATTAATATGTGTATGATTTAGTTTAAAGAGTTAAACTAATTTTATAAATTTTCATACATGAATATAAAGAGTTTCATGTAATGTATGATAATTTATTTAGTTTTATTCTACCTTGAACATGGCTTGCACTAGGTTATGAGTTCTAATTAAGTAGTTTATTATGATTTATATATATCAGGTTCCAAAATTATGATGGAATTAAGGTCTCTCTTGAGTAATGTACCCTTGGTTTGAGGGATTTTGGGTTATCTATCTCATTAACCTAGAGGCTTATTCTTTATCTAAAAAAGTGGGAGTTAGCTATTTTTTGCTCCAAGGTCACTCTAATGGGAGTTTCTAATTTCATATGGTTCTAAGACTTTAAATTAAAGGTTTTTATATAACTTATTCATGATATGAATTTGGATATGTATGAATATAGTAGTATTTTAATTTTGGCTAGTAACACAAGCTATGAATTGTATAAAAATTTACACATCAATATGGTTTGAACATATTGATTTGGGGGAAGAAATAGGATTCCAAAATATATCATTAGAATAATGTATACATGTAAATAGAATACATGAGATAATATTGTGAGATAAAACCCCTTAAAAATAATAAGTGTTATATTCCTTCCAAAGTGAACACTTTTAAATACCTTGATCATCCAACTGGGTAGGTTTATTCAAAATAGGGTTACCCCTATATTATTTTGTGTAAGATAATATAGTAATGAGGTGACCCTAAGAGTTAGGTGCCTTGTTTATAGAATTTTATTTGGATTACACTTAAATATAAAACCCTAAGAGTTAGGATACTAGAGGAATGGTGTTGAGTTTATCCATATGATGGACTGGACAAATATTTTTCTACTAAACCATCCAATATTCATATATGATATGATTGAAAAAATAGCCAACCTAAATAGCTATAGAGTGTGGTTCATGCCAAAGCATGGTCATTTATTAGTGAAATATGGATATTGGACCACTAATAGATATGATTTTATCTAAAAGGTTTCATCATTTTAATGAGATAACATTTAATAAAAGTCCTTATTAAATTCATGTAAAACTTGATATTTATCTTATAAAATATTTTTTTATAGGTAATAGAATCATCATCATCATCGAACACAACATTTTGATCAATATAGAAAAGGAGGAGATGAATGTAAGAAACCTTTTAGACTAGTACAAGGCTTAAGAATTATTATTAAGCTAGTAATAATTCTATGTGTTAGGGAAAATACCATCCAAAGTAACCAAATGTTGAAGTAGTTCAATAAGTGGGTCTATATTCTTATGTGAAGCATATAAGAAATTCACTTAAGGTTTCTTTAAGTCTTTTACTGATTAAGGAATTCATTCTATTATCATAAATGGAAATGTTCTAATAATATGAAAGAGTTAAAGTAATGTTTACCCTATTTTTAAAAGTAATTAGAATAGATTATTTGGGAATGTGATGTTGAGATTTTGGTGATTTATCAATAGAAAATGTGGGTAAAATTTCAAAATAGAAAAACAAAAGTGAGTTGGTGAGTCAAAAAATGTACGATCTTAGATTTAATTTGTATTATTTTTAGATATTATATGGATTATTTTTGAGACCAGGTGCTGAGATGGCATGAACTTCCAAGGCCTGGTGTGCTCGAAACAAATGATTGAAAAATATTAAAATATTTAATAGCATGTGCATGTAGTTTTCCTTAAAAAGTATAATAAATCCTAAAAGAGTTCCCAGATTAGAAATCCAAGGGAACTATTTATTTCATAATAGAGGCTTTACCCTAGGTGCGACCTAACATTGGTCGACACATGTCATTTTTGAAAAAGTTGACTCGGGCTTAAAACGAATAAAAGAATTAAATTATTTTATTTATATAGTAACACAAAAACTTGTTATTTAAGTGTATCCTTATGTCATAATTATAGGGTTTACCATATAACCCTAAATTTTTTGGAGGATTGCGGAGAGAGAGTGATCTATGAATCCTTTCCGATGAATAACAATGGATCAAGGATCGATGATCGACACACATCGATTTTGAAGGATCTCACCAACGAATGTAACAAAACTTCATTCTTTATCAACAATCAATCCAAATCAAGGTAGGGAATGTGTTTCAGTTTTGTTATTCCCCATTCTAAATTTCAAAGATGAAAGAAAATAAATCGAAGAATAGATTAATTTGTAGATTGGCCCACTTGAAGAAAGGGTTTTATTCCATGGGATTTATTTGATATGGTTTTCCAACCCAAATACCCCATTTTTTATTGTTGTCCAAGAATTCTTGACCAATGATTATAAACCTTCATTATTGTTCCTTTCTCCCTATGTTCTTCATGTTATTCACCAGTTGGATCCCCGTGGTCCTGAATCGATATTTCGGGGAGGTTCCAAACTCAATCGAACCCCTGTATTTGAAACGAATTGACAACTGAGGTTGCATTAGTGTAGATCGGGACCCAAGGAGCCCAGATCTAAGATTTTTTCATTTTTCGGGCATCGAAAGAGGTTTGGTGGTCGGAAGAAGGGACCAATGATGCATGGAAGTGGTGCTAGTGGCCAGTGGCAACAGACACGGTAGAGACAATAGTGGCGGATGTAGTGATAAACATGGGAGCGAGACAGTATATGTAGGAGAGGCGGTTGAAATGAAGTGGGCCAGTGGGCTGGGCTAGGCTGGTGGGATGGGTTGGATTAGTGGGTTGTGTCAGTACAATGGTATGGGTTGGATGAGATGGACCCGGGTCAGACTTGGGGTAATCGGGGCAGAGCCCCATTATGGTCAACCATGGTGATCGACTACGGTGATCGATCACAGTGGTAGACCGTGGTTCCACAACATATCGAGTTGTCATGGGCACAATGACCGTGTGGTTGGACCCTAGGTGGTCAACCATAGTGGCCGATCGGGTGTAGTAGGTGGACTAACCACGATGGTCGATCCACGGGTGTCCGGTCTATATGATATGTGAACTGATTACAGAAGTAAATCTACTATCCCTGGGCAATTCTGTGGGTAGCTACCCGAGTGGAAGATTAAAATTAAGGATGCTTGAGGATCCTCTTTTTCCTATTTTGGACTAGTATAGGTTGAGTGTGTTCCCTTGGTCCTTTCCTCAAGGGTACAATGCTGTATTACATCCAAATCACTGGATTGTAATCCCCTCTAGAGGCTGAGTCTCAGATAGAGTTGTGGAAACCCTCCATGATAATGGAGTGCGATCCTATATCATCCCTAGTGGAGTTTGTGGAATCAGTGTGACATCCTTGAGTAGGATGTTGACCCTCCATCTAGCAGTTTGTATCAGTAGGGTTTGTGGAATAGTTGGCATATAATACCCTACATAGCGGGTTGATCCAGATTGGGTTTTTGGTGTTGCCAATGGTTCTGGGAATGACCCCCTCTTTATGTATCATAGTCTTCTTTGACTAATAAATTCTATTTGGGATGAGCCTAAATGATCTATAACTCTTTGCTGAGTGTCTCCGATGATATCATGGATCGAGGAGTGAGTTCTCCCGAAACGAGTGTTTCTTCGAGCTGAATCCTATAACCAGTAGTTGGTTATGAACACCTGATGGCGTGGTGTCTCTCATTAGTATATCTACGTTTTCTTTACTTACGATATCTATTATATAGTGTTATCCCTTTTTTTGAGATAAATACACTTGGTGATTTATGTTTAGTTTTTTCAGGGTGTCCTACTGAGTATTGTTATACCCACCCCTGTATGGGCTTTGTTGCACATGTCATGTCTTATGTGGACAATGACCCTTTTAATGGTGTCCTAGGAGGACCTGGAGTGGGTGGAGCCTAGCTAGAGCTAAGAATACTGATGTGTTTACTAGTAGCAAGTATTTTATGTAGTAATCAACCTTGGAGAAATTTGGAATCCTTATAGTTTCAGTTAGACTTGTGTACAGACTCTTATGGTGGGCTTGTATTTCCCGTTTTACTTTTCTTTTACTTCCTGTTATACTCTAGTTGTGTGATCTTAGTTTTATGCATGAATTCTTTTAGTTGTTTTACATTTTAGTGTTGTGTGGCATGGAGATGTGTGCATGTGTACAAGTACTTTAGAATAATTCCTCCCATTTTTGGGAAAAGACTACTCAGTGCTAATCGCCAACCCCTGTCCTATCAGAGGAAGTCATGGGGTAGTCACAACATGGGAACATCTAGGATAGGTCTTGACAGAGTGGTATCAGAGCTATTCAGTTCTACTTTTGGATCGGAAGTATGTAATATTGGTTTGTGGAAAAAGTGTTAAATGTTTTAAGTTCATCTTTCAGGATATGGAATCTAGTGTTCGTGCGGTGACTGACGTATCCATACACTAGGAATATGAACACCTTCTTTCAAACTCAGTACATGAGAAGAATGGTTGAAGATAAAAACAATGGTACATGCATCATATAGGAATGGTTGTTTATTCCATTTCCTCCTTAAGTTAGCTCCCCAGATATACTCTTTTGATTGTGCTACATCTTGTTTTATTTTAGGATACCTCCACATAGATAGCCATCCAGGATTCCACCACACGATCATGAGGATGATCTGAAGAGTGATGATACATCAGTACAGGGGAATGTACCAAAGATAGAACCCCAGGGTGGTTTACCATATATACCATCACTCGTCGATCGGAAACTACTACCAACATTACCAGATGAGGATGCACACAGATGCTATTAATTCATAGATTTCAAGGTTTTATAGATCCCCATATAGATTAGGATTTGCTAGAGGCAGTCACTTGTGTTTTTCTCCTTGTGAGGATGCCTACCAATCAGATGGAAATCCTTACCATGACTCTTCTTTAGGGCTCTATAAGGTGATGGTGGAGCTTGGTGAATCATTCACATGATGAGACAACTCTATCCTAGATAGTCTTAGAGTGTCTCTTCAGAGATGAGTTCTATCTGACCATGTTGCGATTGGTATGAATATAAGATCTCCTGCATCTATATTAGGGAAATATGATCTTGGAGGAGTGTTCATCGAAGTTTAAGGATCTTTTGTGATACTCCTTGGATATGGTATGAGACCAGTTCTTCTGGGATCAAACCTTCAAGTAGGGATTACATCAGGACATCAGGGCCTCAACGGTTTCCCTTAGCATTAACAATTATGTGGGGTTACTTGAGTGATCCATATTAATTGAATGTTTTCTAGAAAATCATACACCAGTAGTGGGAGCTAGCAGTGGGAACTTGGTAGCTAAGACCTCAGCGGTAGGTAGCCGGCGACATTCATAGGGATCCAAGAAGGCTAGACACTTCATGAGGGAATCCCATGACTTAGGGTCAGTGGTGTAGGGATCCTCGGGTGGCTCAAATTATCCAAGGGACATGCAATGTTTCTCATGTGACAGTCAGGGACATCTAGCATGAGATTTCCTGAACCATCCTATAACTTATTAGGAGATAGTCAAGGGACCACATAGATAGAGATTGAGATAGAGAAAGGATCAAGGTGTTCTATGGGGTGGCAGACATAGAAAAGGGACCGACAGGGCACTAGGAGGTGGTTGGAGGTTTGAACTATTACCACCACCACCCCAGGTGGTCCACATCAGGCTTAGAGAGATAGTGTATAAGGATGAGGCCAACTACAAGCTATGGAAGATTATGACCTTGAGGATTTAGGGATGATACAAGGTATGATCTATGTTATTTATACCTTAATTATAGTATTGATAGACACAAGTTCTAGTCATTATTTTATCTCCATGAATCCTGTTTGAGACTCAGAGATTCTGGTTGAACCATTTGAAGTTCCTAGTCAGGATCCAAGTATCACTGAGAGGGGGAGGGGGTGAATCAGGGATATTTTTTCTTTTTGATATTTCCTTTATTTTTTGAAACAACCTTCACATCCTATTAAAGAGTTATTTTCTAAGTGAACGCAAAAAAACCATAAGAAAACAAGATTTACAAGGTTTACTACTCAATAGGAGTATCTACATCCTTGGTATGGTACAGAAATAATCTAGTACCACACAATCCACTAGAAATAAATCCTTTGATGTGGAATACAATGAGTAGGATATTCCATTACACTTGTGTTTCACTTGGAAAAAAATCCTAAAGTGTGTCGGCACCCTATTAGCATAAATATGGAATTAATATATTCCAGTGCTTCTTATAACTGAACAAGTGTATTCTCTGAAGTACAAATCCTCACTTTCTTACCCATAAGCTGGTAAGAACTATCTTACGCACAACCAAATACATGTGAAGAAACCTAATCTTTCACAAACCCTTTTAGGTGTCTTGAGCGAAACATTTATTCCACATGCGTAATATTTGAATTTTGTCATGAAAAAACTCTTGCATGCAACTTCAATCTTGCACGCAACTCTCTTCTTGAATGCAACTTCTCATTCTTGCACGCAACTCTATTTCTTTCATGCACTCCCCTTTACTAAAAATTCCTTTTAACTTTAGTGCTAGAGATTTCTCTAAGTGTCAATCTTGTCAAATGAGAGGTGGTCACCTCTTATTTATAGGCCTCATTAACCCATGCATGAAAAAACCCTAACATGTCATGCAAAACCCTGATGCGTCATGAAAAACCCCATTTGACGTAACATTGGGCATGTAAGTCTCTTTCGCACTAACCTCATCTTTCATGCACTTTTTAAATCTTTCACGAACTTCATGCCTTTTCTATTTTTCATTTTTTTGACCTCGAATCATAAATTTATCACAAAATACCAATTCATATTCAAACTTATGCACAAAATTCTTTGACAAAAGCACATTTCTCCATCTCTCGATTTTATCCCCAATAATTTAGAAAACACTGGGAAACATCGCCACCTTAAAATCTATTTTGGAAAGAACACAAATGCTTCTTCATTATCATATGGAATATTCAGAAAACAACTAATTTAATCATGAACCATATCTATTGTGATATATAGTCTTTGATCAAACACCTTTAGCATCGTCATATTTTCAACGGAAAGTAATGAACCTTACCTATCTTCCACTATCATCTTTCCTTCCAATCAAAACTAAATATGACTGGAAGCACCTTTACTCCCCCTTTTCTTCATAAGTATGGAATCACATGTTCTCCTAATTTATTTTATTTGTGAAATAAAAATCAGAAAAGTATCTTCTAGTTTGTCAAGTTCTTTACAAAGTGAATTGATTTATCTTCTTTGACAACAAAAGACAACACTCTGTAACAGAAAACTCTTCTTAATTCTCCATCCAACTTGGTACCAACATCATTGACTCAACCCATACACTTGGAGACTCCTACTGGAGGAGACTCAATGATCAAACACTTGTGTCAATAGTGTGACTTGACTCTTGGAGGTGAGAGTTTTGATTGGTATATCTTGGTAGTTGTGTCGAGGCCTTACGATGCCATTCTTGGTATGGACTGTTTATCCATTGTTCATGCTTAGATAGACTATTTTAGGTGAAGTGTGTGGTGTGTCCATAGTGACAGGGCCAATTTTTCATTTTTTTGGTGAAAAGGAAATCTAGGTAGTGCAGGATAGACTCATGCATAGAAGGATGAAACTGATTACTCATCAGTTGGATAGCCCGACCCTTGGTGTAGTGGATGTTATGATTCCTCAGTTTCATACATTAGTGGAAGAGTATGAGGGAATATTTCTTAAATATTTCAAGGTTTACCCATCCCTATAGGGGAATATAATTTTTCATTGATCTAAAACTTGAGATTACACTGATATCTATACCTTCATTTCATATGGCTCTCTTAGAGCTTCATGAGCTGAGGGTACCGTTGGGAGACTTGTAGAGGAAAGGCATTGTGAGACCTAGTGTTTCACCCTAGGTATCCCTGGCATTGTTTTCCAAGAAGGAAGACGGGAGCTTGATGTTATGTGTGGATTACTGGTACTTAAACGAAGTGGCCATGAAGAAAGTATACACTAATGAGGATCAATGGACTCTTTGATCAGTTGAATGTGGGAATGGTGGTTCTCAAAGATTGACCTTAGATTAGGCTATCACCAGTTATGAGTACAGGATGAGGATATATTGAATATGACCTTAAGATGTCATTACGGTCACTATGAGTACTTGGTGATTCCGTTTTCCATGACAAACACCCCATAAGTGTTCATGGGACTCATGAAATAGATCTTTTAGCCTTACTTTGACTAGTTCATGGTGGTATTCATTGATGAAATCCTAGTACATTTGGCATATGAGGATGAGCACGCAAGGAACTTAAGGATAGTTCTGGACACTCTAAGAGAACCATCTTTATTGAAATATCTCAAAGTGTCAGTTATGGATTTAAGAGGTCTATTTTTTGGGACACTTTATCTCAGAGGCTAGATTTGCAGTGGATCCAATGAAGGTTGATGCAATGCTTTCAAGGGATCCATAAAAGAGTGTTACCGAGGTGAGGTATTTACTTGGATAGGAAGGGTACTATCAGAGGTTTGTACCTGACTTATCCAGAGTGGAAACACCCTTGAAAAATCTGACATGGAAGGGGAAGCCTTTCGCATGGATGGAAAAGTTTCAGTAGTGCTAGCTGAGGCAGAGGTTGAAGAGCACTCCCATCTTGAGGTTACTGAAAATAGGAATCAAGTACATGGTGTTTTGAGATACATTAGGGACTAGTCATGGTTGTGTCCTAATGCAGATACAAGAAGTGATTGCCTATGGTTCATTCCATTAGATACAAAATGAGAATAACTACATGACCCATGATATTGAGTTAGCATTGGTAGTCTTCGTATTGAAGATGTGGTGACATTACTTGATGGGTGAGTGGTTTTTCATCTACTCTGATCACAAGAGTCTCATGTATATATTCTCTTAGAAGGATCTTAACTCAAGACATAGGCAATGGCTAGAGTTCCTCCAGGACTATGACTTTGATATTGTCTATACCCATGGGAAGGGGAACGTGGCAGAAGGTGCTCTTAGTAGGAGATCCAGTTTGCAGTTGCTGAACGTGGAATGAGAGTAGTTGTCCTCATTGCCTATATCATTTATGGATAAAGATGGATAATCTTACCTATAGTGAATGGTTTTCACCCCTCCACTCTTTTAGTGATTCAGGGAGGCACAAATTGGGGATACTGACTACAAGACCCTTCTTGATCAAATGTCCACAGGGCATGCTCCTGATGGATATTCATAAGGTTTGGAGCACATAGTTCTCTTAAAAGGATACATGAAGGTACCAGTGATGTTTTGAGAGGAGGTTCTGATGGAATTTCATACATCCTTTTTTTGGTACATCCAGGTGTGGTGATGATGTACTAGGACATCCGATGCTAGTTTTGGTGACTAGGGATGAAGAAAGGAGTTTCAGAGTTTGTTTCTCGATTCCTTACTTGCTAGCAAGTGAAGGCTGAACACCGGGTTCCAGTGGGATTAGATCAACCCCTTGAGGTGACAAAATGGAAGTGGGATGAGATATCTACAGACTTCATGATGGGTTTACCACGTACTTCTAGGAGACCTTATTCCATTTGGGTGATCATTTACTGACTCACCACGTCAGTCCACTTCCTAGATATCTAAGAAGATATTTCATTAAAGATATTGGGATGCCTCTATGAGAAGGATATATTTTGACTCCATAGAGTTCCATAGATGATTGTTTCTAATTGTGATGATATCTTTACATCCCTATTGTAGAAGGGATTACATGAGGAGTTTGGAAACCAGTTGTGCTTGAGAAAAATGTTTCACCCATAGACGGATGGCTAGACTGAGCAGACCATTAAGGTTCTAGAGTTCATTATATAGGCTTGCATGTTAGACTTTGGTCATATTTAGGAGGTTCACCTACTGTTGTTGGATTTCACATACAACAACAACTACCATTACAACATTGGTATGGAACTATTCAAGGCTTTGTATGGGAGACCCTATAGGTCACTAATTTGCTGGACTCACCCAGGAGAGTCAGTACTCATGGGCCTAGAGTTAGTGAAAGATACTACAAAAAAGGTACAAATCATCATGGAGTGGATTAACACTATAGAGATCCCTTACAAGTCTTATGTGGGCAGGATAAGGAGGACTTTGGAGTTCATGGAAGGAGACCATTTGTTCCTCCGGGTTTCAAATCGATGAGGATTACAAAGATTTGGCCAGGGAGACAAGCTATCTCTGAGGTTCATCACCACTTTATAGAGACTATGTGGAGTTGGAGAGGTGGAATACCACTTAGCTCTATCTCTATTGTTAGATCATGTACATGACGTCTTCCATGTGTTGCATTTGAGGGGGTACATGTATGACCCATCACATGTAATCGATCGGGGAAAGTTGGAAATCGAGGATGGAGTGACTTTTGATGAGTACCCAGTAGAGACCAAGGATCAACATGAGATGATCATTCAAGGGAAATAGATTCCTTTGGTGCATGTTTTGTGGAAGCATGGAAATCTCCAGGAGATCACATGGGAGCAGGTGGCTTAGATTCGTGCCCAGTACCTCTGTCTGTTTGAGTATCCCTTGTTTTGAAATTTCAGGGACATAAATCCCCAAGGTGGGGAGAATGTAAAATCTCAGATTTTCCATGTATATTTTAAGATATTATATAAATTATTTTCAAGACCAGGAACTGATATGGTGTGTTCTTATGAGGCCTGGTGTTCCCAAAACAAATGTTTAAAAAATATTAAAATATTTAATAGTATACATGCACAATTTTCCTGAAAAAGTGTAATATCTATAAAATGGTTTCTGAGATTAGAAATTTGAAGACACTATTGAGTTCAGAAAAACATATTTACCCTAGAAATAGCCTAACATTAGTTGGCGTGGTTCATTGGTGAAAATGTTTCCATGGGCATAAAATGAATGAAATGAATGAAATGAATAAAATAATAAAATTATTTTATTTATGTGGTTGTGTAATGAATTGTTCTTTAAGTGTATCCTTATTTCAGAATTATAGGGTTAGCCACATAATCCAGGAACCATTGGAGGATAATGGAGAGAGATAGAGAGAGATATCCATAGGAATCCTTTACGATAGATGGCAACAGATTGAGGATCGAGGATCGATACACATCGATATTGAATGATCTCGCCAATGAACATAACACAACATCATTCTTCATCAGTGATCGATCAAAATTGAGTTAGGGCATGTGTTTTGGTTTTTTTATTCCCAATTATTAATTTCTAATATGAAATAAATCAATCAATGCACATATTGATATTTGGATCGATCACTTTGTGGGAGGGGTTTTATTACCAGTGATATATTTGATTTGGTTTTCTAAACCAAATCCCTTATTATTGATCATTGGAAAAGAATGCTTGGTCAATGATGATAAACCATCATTATTACGCCTTTCTCCCTCCATTATTTGCATTCATTTCTGGTTGGATCCTTATGGTCCCAACTCAACATTGCTGGGTGGTTTCGAACTTGACCAGACACTCATATTTGAGGAAAATCGATAACCTTGGTTGTATCAATGTAGATCAGGACCCAAGGAGCTCAGATCTATGATTTCTTTAAATTTTGGGAATCGGAGGAGGAATAGTGGTCTGTGGAAGGGACCACTGTCATGAAACAACAACTCTGACAACTGGTGGTGACACACAACGGTGACCTGCATGTGGATGTGGAAGAGGTTGATGTGATGGTGGATGAGGGATAACAACGACAAAAGTGGGAGTGGTAGTGGATATGGAGTGGGATAGTGGTCTGGCTAGGCTGGTGGGCCAGGTCGAATGAGAGAGACCTGGGTTGTATCTAGGGAAACCCGGGCAGATCCCTGTTGTGGTTGACCATGGTGATCAATCACGGTGGTCTAACATGGTTCCATGAAAACTCGAGCTTCTGTAAGCGTAGTGACCAGACGGGTGAACCCTCGGTGGTTGAGCATGGAATTCAACTGTAGAGTCCAGTCAGGAGTGATGGGTAGACTGAACATGATTGTCAGTCCATGGGTGGCCGGTCCTTGTGGTAGGTGGAATTATCATGGTAGTTGGTCCATGAGCCCTGAGCAATTATGCTTGCAGCTTCCCAAGCAGTTGGTTGAAATTAAGAGTTCTTGAGTCTCTTCTTTTTCCAAGTTTGGATGAGTATAGTTTGAGTGCATTCCCTTGGTTCTTTCCTTATGGGTATAGTGTGGCATTACATCCACATAACTGGATTGTAATACGCTATAGAGGCTGATTCTCAGATAGAGTTGTGGAATCCTTCGATGAGTCTAGAGTGAGATCCTCTATCATCCATAGTGTAGTTTGTGGAATTAGTGTGACCTCCTTGAGTAGGATGTTGATCCACTATCTAGAGGGCTGTATTGGTAGGGTTTGTGGAATTGTTGGAATACAATCCCCTACATAGCGGGTTGATCCAGATTATGTTTGTGCTGTCCCACAACGGTTCTGGGTGTAACCCCCTCTCTGGGTATTATATCTTTATTTGACCAATTCATTCTCTTTGAGAGGGGTCCAAATGAGCTAGAACTCTTCATTGAGTGTATCTGATGATATCATTGCTCGAGGAGTGAGTTCTCCCAGAATGAACGTTTCTTCGAGAATAATCCTGTGGATGATAGTTGGTTATGATCGCTTGATGGTGTGGTGTCTCTCCTAATTATATTGGGATTTTATTTACTTATTGTATCTTTTATATAGTGTTACCTCTTAGTTTCAGCTGACTACACTTGGTTCTTCGTATTTAGTGTTTTTGGGGCGTCCTAATGAGTATTTTTATAATCACCCCTGTATAGGCTTTTCCCACACATTTCGTATCTTGTGTAGATAGAGTCCCTTTTCACAGTGTCCTAATAGGACCAAGAGCAGGTGGAGCATAGCTAGAGCTGGGCAGACTAAGGTGTTTATTAGGAGCACACATTTGACGTAG
Source organism: Viscum album (assembly GCA_963277665.1). Lineage (NCBI taxonomy): Eukaryota > Viridiplantae > Streptophyta > Magnoliopsida > Santalales > Viscaceae > Viscum > Viscum album. The sequence continues at coordinate 28,273,855 of OY728128.1, read as the reverse complement.
TCCTAACCCTTGGAGAAAGTAGGAATCTTTATAGTTTCAGTTGTACTTGTGTACATACTCTTATGGTGGGATTATATTTGGCCTGATTTACTTTTCCTTTACGTCCTATTGTACTATGGTTATGGGATATAATTTTTATGCATTAATTATTTCTATTGTTTTACATTTTAGCATTGTGTGGCTTGGAGATGTGTGCATGTGTACAGGTACTTTAGGCTAATGCCTCCCATTTGTGGAAAATTACTTCTCGGTGATAGTCTCCATCCCCTGGCTTATCAGATGTGGTCTTGGGGTAGTCATGGAATGGGCCCCTCTAGGACAGGTCATGACAAAAAATATTTATTTAAATATCTAGACAACGCTATTGAAACTTAGAGTTATCAAGGAGGGAATGGAATTATTTTTATATAATGGAATTGATCAGTTACCTAAAGGAGTTCAGGAAAATCCCTAGAATTTACATGTGAGGTGTTGATGTTATAAAAATAAATTATTCATTTTTTAAGGGTATAGATACCAAATGTATAGTTTACAAATGTTATACGTATTTAGGAGTTCAAAATCATAGAAATATTTGATGGAGATTGAAATTTGTATTCAATTGATGAAGAAAAGGGTTTCTAAATCATAGATTTGGTTGCAAAGTAATACCATTAATCTCATATTTATCTATATAAATAATGTTTATTTTCATCTTATTTCTCTTATATGAAAATAAAGATGAAGTTTGTGCACATGGTGATACCATCCAACTTTGTTACACTGTATCTCTCAACATGATGTGATACGAGCTGATTATGTTATGTCACGAATATTATATATTTAGTCATGATTTAAAATTACTACCATAATTAATTTCTCACTAAAAAATGCATAATTTTCAACCAATGTTCAAGTTTTGATCAAAAACATTTATGGAGATTGTTGTTCCAATTCATCCAATTACCACGTGGTTTACAATTTTGATCATAAATTTTACTCTACTAATCCAAATTGATTTATTATTATTTTTTAGGGTTCATGATTTATTTTACTACAATTCATTCAATTAGATCCATGGTTGTTTGGGCCATTTTAATGGACATTTGGATCACACAATAAGGTCCAAAAAATATTCCATGAAAACTATACTAGTAGGAATATTTTATTTTCTGGTTAAATATTAAATCTATAATTCAATGAAACCTCACCAGAGGTCCTAAAATATTAATACTCATACTGGATAAAACATTTCTTAGAAAAATGAAATATTTATGTGGTCCAATATCATCCCAAAACCAAAGTGCGCAATTATTTCTAGATTTGGAGTAAATATCCCACATTTGACTATATCTCCTAAAAAATAGACAAAAGTAGTTCAAATTTTACATGAAAAAAATAAACATCTAGATGAAGAAATTATTAAAAAATGGATGATAGATATTTGGAAATCTTAATAGCCATAAATTAATTCACATTTAGGCCATGTAAAAATTCTGGATAATCCAGGAAAAAAACACATGGTTTAGAAAAAAACCCATATCTTGGGATCCAAAAGTCCAATGATCATGAAATTTAGAGGGTGTGATTTAAAAATTAAGGTATAAAAAATTTTAAAATATCATTTATCAAGATAATTCTATCTTAAATGTCAAATTGTTGATCAAACTTGTAGGAAAATTTTATAAGAAAATGGTCCACCACCTTGGGTAATAAATACATTCCCCTATCCTACTTGAAACATGTTGAAACTTTTACAATTATGGGGAAGATATTAGCATGAAAAAAACTTTCTAAAGGTATATTAGGACCTTCCATACTCTTTTTTTATTATAGAATCATCTATTCCTTCTTTTCCATATTCTTCTTTGACTTTTTTTCTTGTAATATTTTTTTTATAATTATTCTTTAATATTAATGAATGTTTCATCTTATTATTTAATCATCATTGAAGTTTTTTAGTTTTAATTTTTCTTCATATAATGGATTCAATTCTCTTGGTAACCCTTTACTCAACTCCATTTAAATTTCATGCATTTGCGAGTTTCTTATTTCTTCAGGTATGTGTGGGAATTTATCATAAACAACTCTTTTATTATCCCATTATTTTTATTTTTATTTTATTTAATCTTCATAAAATTACCAAATAGATTGTGTAACATCTTAATGGAAAATTAATCCTCCCATTGGTGTGATTTGTAATTTGGATATGTTACATGATCATGATTTTTTCTCATTTAATGTTATTTAAATCAACATTTTGTATGTTAAACTAGACATGTCATGGGTTAATGATATGTTTGATTTAACATGTGGATTAAATGGTTTATTAGAATAAAAAAACACTTCTATAAGGGATAATTTATTAATATCATTACCCTATTTTAGGATTGAATTAAATCCAAATCATTTGGGAATTATAATATAAATCCTATTGTGAAGTAGATATTAATTTAATGCAATGTTTTTCAAAACTCACTAATATCATAATATTATATAGCCAATATTGAACCCACCCTAATCCTTATCAAATAATTTTAATTAGTAATAAATCATAAATACTAAATAAATTCAACATATATTTACAATCAACCACCCCCATTCAAAAGACAAAACAAAAACAATTGATTCCAAAAATATAGTACCATCACTAAGGATTAGACCTAAGTTATATTGTACACATTATAACAAAGAACCAGTCCTTTTATGGTTGATAAGTGATGATCACCCCTACTTAAAATGATTCCATTTCTGAAGATGGTTCTATAAAAAGTTATTTGTTCATAATTTTCTTCCAAAATAGTTTTGTAAGGAAGAAAACACAAATAAAAATTATTCTTCCATATCCATTCACCACCATTAACTTTAAAAATATGTTAGAGTGTGTGTGAATGACCCATATAATCTAAAAAAATACCTCATATCTATTTAACCATTAAATTGATCAAACCCTTCATCAACTCAAGATGACCATTAAGGATAATAAAAACACACCACACCCATTTGTTGTCCATTCCATTGATTAAGATATGATAAATCCTAAGGAAAAAAATATAAAAGAACTCACTACCCCAAATATAAATTACTTACCCCTTGTTATTCAATATCCAAACATAGAGGCTTATTTACAACTCAAATTGGGTTTGAATCATCTTTTACCTCATTTTCATGGGCTAACTAGGGATGATCCTCACCTCCAAATCAAAGAGTCCCAAGTAGTTTGCTCTACCATAAATCCTAAGGAGTTTTTTGATAAATAAATACAACTTAGAACCTTTACATTCTACATATATAACTCTATAAATTCTTGGCTCTACTACCAATCTCTTGGTTCAATAAATTCTTGGAATGACTTGAAGCAAATGTTATTAAAGAAATTATATCTTGCTTCTCGAATTACCTCTATCCAAAAGTAAATTAGTTTAATATTTAAATTTCAAAATGAATCACCAAATGAATATTAGGAGAGGCTTGAAAAGTTTATAAAAAATTTCCCACACCACCAAATGATAGTCCAAAACCTTATCCAATACTTCTTTGATGGGTTATTATAAATGGAGATAACTCCCCTTGATGTTGTAAGTGGTGGTGTTATTATAGAAAAAACTCATACATCTGTATGTAATCTCATAATTATAATGGATCCAAACACAAAGAAATTCCTTACTTGATCACCTAATCAAATGAAACAATCCTAAGAGTGTCTAATTATAGATCCAAACAAGATGAATGAGTGGATGAGTGAGCCCACTGGTCTCATGAAAAAACTGGTTGTGGATACCAAATCCCTAACCTCCTTTTCTACACAATATAAATTCCCAATACCTATAAAAAACTATGGTATAGATAACTCACCCTCTCATTAAATGATACTTTTCTATAATTACAATATGATCCCCCCATATTATTCTAGACCAATTGAGATAAATGCATCATTTCTATGCAGAACATCAACCCGCATTCACTAGGTCAGTTTGTTATAAATTCTTTCCTACCCCAATATGATCTATTTTATCCCATAGGTAGGAAGGACCATCCATGATTTAGGTACTTTAATCCTATATATTAACCCCATTAAACTTATCCTCAAAACCCAAACCAATTATAGTATAATCAAGGTGGGAGTAATTAAGAAAACCACATCCTTGTGTTCCTAAACCTCAAAGGATCATTCCTCATCCTCCTCCAAGTTTTAACCACCCTAACGGTTCTTCTCAATTCCCAAACTAGTATAATAAAATAACAAATAACAATAATAAAGTTAATACAAACTTTGGACATGGCTCATATTCTAATAAAACATGGGAAAGTGTTTTGGAATAACTTTCCTCATTCATCTATTTAATCTTAAAAAACATTGAAAACCAAATTAATTAACTTTATTCCCATTTTAGTGAATAGTAAAAAACAATTCTTCCTAGATTATAGCTCAACCATTACCCAACCAAAGGTAAATATAAGTTAATTTTCACTTAGATCATGAAATAATTTCTGTATCCCTTATGTTTAACCCTATAAAAAAATCCAATTGTTGAACATGAACAATAAAATGATAAAAAAACATGTAATAATCAAAAAATAAATCATCACCCCCTTTAATTTTATTAAAGAACCCAATTACTTTTCCTTAATCCATCTCTATACCTAAGAATACATTCGAACCAGATTCTAAAATTCTAGATATGTTCAAATGTGTTGAAGTAAATATCCCTCTCTTACACGCCATAACAAATTTCCAAAATATGAAAAATTACTTTAGTAATTATACACACATAAAAATAAAATCAAAACCTTTGAAAATGTATCATCTCAACAATCCATTCCAATACAGTCAAAGACCCTGGGAGCATTAAATTTCTATTCCAAATATGGAGTTACAACTTTTATGATGCACTCATAAACCAGGAGTCTCAATCAATGTAATTAACAATTCTATATTTTAAAACCTTTTTTGGGTCCCTTACATCCAATAAGTGTAATTATCTAGTTAGTCAATCAATGTACTTACAGTCCTGATGGAATAATCCAGGATGTTGTTATTCAAGTCAATGATCTTATATTTCTAGCTAATTTCTATGTCCTTGATATCAAGGGTGAGACATTTTCTTTCCAATATCCTCCATTCTAGAAATACCTTTCCTCGTGATATCTAAAACCTATATTGAAGTCTACTCTATCATCTAATTCATGAAATTTAGTTACCAACTAGTCATGTTCAACATGTTACAATCCATGTGATACCCTTCAGAGAATCACTCTACTTTCTCCATCCATACTCCTAAAAACTCAATTGTGAGTGAAAAGAATCTTAAACCATAATTCTTTTCCTGCACTAGTGAGAGTGGAGTTTTTTGATTTATACCCTTATTAACAATGTAATCAATGGTGAACCTGGAATTGAAATTTCTTCTATAAGATCCATTAAGGTAAGTGATATTAAACAATCTCTCAATTCCTATGTCACCCATGTTCACTAATTCCCCACCTTTTAAAGTAATGAAAAAAATTAATTGAAACCAAATCAAAACCCTTATTCTATTCTCAATTTCCCTAGTCCATAATTTAATGAATAATATGACCTCAACCTCTTTTGAAACACCTAAATCATGTATCCCTCTTCCATGATTGCTCTTACCTCATCATCATCTCTTCTTAACTTACTAAAATTGAGGAATCCAAGAAAATCCATGTCTTAGAGTTAAAAAATGATTTAGTATGGCCCTAGAGGACATATCTAAAATCAGTACTACTATCTATATGCATCATATACCTCTCTAGGAAGCATCCAAACTAATTATTAAACCCCAAAAGTGACTAAATAAAATCATACATGATGTTTTACTAGAACATATTATAAAACTACTCAAAGCTAGTATAATCTAACCTATTTTTAATTGTGAGCGATTTAACCTAATTCAAACGGTGGCTAAAAAAGGTAGAATAATTGTGAAAATTTATAAATAACCCAAAATCGAGTGAAAAAAGGAGCATGTTTGAATTAATTATCAAAAATTTAATGTTTAAACAAGAAAATGTCACAATCCACTTTCCTTCCTATACCAAATTTGTAGATGATTATCCACTGTAAGAGGATAATATTCATTGCTAATATATGTAGTTTTCATGTTCCTTGCTATTCATAAATACCATTTTAGTGCATTTTATATTTTGAACACCCATTCTCATCATTTGTGCACTTCATGCCTAATATGCACCAATTTAGGCCCAATGTTTCATCTGATTTTAAAGAATGTAAATATCCATATTTTAATTTGATATTTTTGGAAATGGATATGCACTTAATTATGAACATTTTTTATTCAGGGATCAATGGATTATTAATAAATTATGATGGAGATATTTGGCGATTAAAGGAAACAATTCTGGAGAAGGAAGATTGGATATCATCCTACTGATCGGACTATGGGGCACACAATACAAGCCCAATGAAGCCCAAAATTTATGGAATGATAGAAGACATATAGGGGAACAAATACTTCTTCTGGAGCCAGTGCTAATTCGTCCTCAATGGTTGTGAGTAAGGCGTCCCAAGTTGAAGATTCAATTTTGGGACAGAATATGAGGCCCAGAAAAATAGACCACTATTTCAATCATATCTCCCAAACCACAAAGTATTTTAGGCTGAAATTTTACAGTATGTTAGGGTACATACGGTTATCCATTTAAGTCTTCTAGTACCCACTCCAATTCGTCCTTCTAGAAGGTAATTGAGGTGCGTCTTTCCGGTGGATGCAAGATGGATGCAACTTCGGGGCAAGAAGTGGAAAAGTCTTTCATCATTAATGTTCCACCCACCTTTCCCCAACATAATTAATTAAAGGCACATGGGATGTTGGGGGATCGGACAAGGCTTCATTTTTTCCTATTTAAGTCAGTAGTGGTGGTGGATTTAGGGATGTTGGGTGCTTTCTTTTCATTGTAATGTTATTATGCCAATTTGCCTTTGTAATGTTCTTCCTTCTCATGTAAGTTGTTCGAATCACCTTAGTCTTCAATAAAAGTTCTTCTTATTATCTTGTTCTATTTTTCTCCTTATCACCTTGATACCGTTTCCTCAAGGTGTGAATTTATTCACACCAAACCTTGTGATTTTGTTCACACAACGGTGGAGTGATCGTTATTTTTGTTGTTTTTACTTCTTCAATTCCACCCTCATAAGTCTACTTTCCGCTTCCGTTGAGAACTTGTCATCAATGGAGGGATATATCTTTTATGGGTTGTTCCAAGGGATTAGCAAGGGGCTGGATTGACTGTTATTTCTCATTCCCTAAATGTTATTAATTTCTTTTAATTGAGTTTCTTTCATTCAATGATTTTTATTCTTCCTCTTCCTTATTGAATTTATTCACCCCACTTTCATGTGCTAATTACATCCTTTACCTTGGAGTGATCATGAAAATGATCCTACAAGTGTATAGGTGATTATCATATGTTTTGAAGGTGCTTAATCAGTAATTGATGAGGTTAGTTTGAATTCATTGCATGAATCCTTCTCTAGTTAATGAAATTAAAATCGTAAAAAAAAAAGGAATTCATTCAATTCACCCCGAGCAATAACCTAGGATCAACTCATTTTCTCATAATTTGAATTCACATATATCTTTTAGTGCTCTTTCAAAATAATCTAAAATCAACCCAAAGTTGGCCACTTCATAGCCAAAAATCCATCCCTTTTTATTGAGTGTCTAAAGGTTCTTCTTAGGTCTTTGAGGATTCGACAACCCAAGATACACTACAAGTGACCGCTTGACCCTTAAAACTTGGGTAAATTTTGGAGAAGCCAAATTTTGGCGCCGTTGTCGGGGACCAAGTAAGTTCCATAGACAAAAACCTTCTTTACTCACCCCCATTCTTCTATTCTCACCCAATATCTCTTATCTTTTCCCTTTCTTGCTTTTTTTTGGCGCATGTCCGCCTTCACACGTGATAACTCAAACAGACTAGTTAGGGTGGAAAGTCATAGGATAGGGGAGTCAAGTACACCATTGGATCCTAACCTTCCTAATACCCCATAGTTAAAGATTGAGTCAATTTCAATGGAGGGTCTTCAAAGAAACCAACTCATAAACCCGGGCGGGAACCAAAATGGAAATCCAAATGAGGCAGCCCCAAATTTGGGGAATGCAGTCAATCAAACCATGGATGACTAACTTACACCTACCTAGAACAATGAACCCTCTTGCATTAGGAATGTTGCCCTAGGAGATTCCCACTATGTCTTTAAACCTCATGTCCTAAACCACCTTCCAACCTTCCATGGGATGGAGTCAGAAATGCCTTACCTTCATGTCAAGGAGTTCAATGACATTGTTGAAACCATGTGATCACCACATCGACTTGAATCAGCTAAGATGAGGCTCTTTCCTTTATCAATTAAGGATTGAGCAAAGAACTTGTTAAATAATCTGAGACCTTCATCAATCCACACTTGGAACCAACTGCAAAGAGAATTTTACAAAAAATACTTCCCCCATCACAAAACCATTGCACTAAAAAAGAGCATTCAAATTTTTTTTGAAAAAGAGGGAGAGTCATTTTATGAAACATGGGAGAGGTTCAAAGACACCCTAAACATGGTTCCACACCATGGTTTTTCTATTCCTGAACAAGTAAGAATTTTCTATGAAGGTTTGGGCCCGGGGAACAAACAATTCATTCACATGATGTGTAATGGGACCTTTAAAAACGAATCCCCAAATGATGCTTATGAGTATCTAGAAATCCTTTCTGAACAAAACCAAACATGGGGAACATCACCTTATTCTGAAAAGACTCAAAGAACTACTGGAATGCATACACTTAGGGAAGATGAAAGCCTTAGGGCGAAACTTGCAGCACTCTCTAGGAAGATTGAAGAGATAGACCATAGGAAAATCAATGAAATCCAAACTGTAGACCTTGTTTGCACAATCTGTGACAAACATGACCACAAAACAGACAACTGCCCAACCATTCCATCCATCAAGGATGTTATTTTAGGAGGGCCACCTACTGAAGTCAATTCCCTAAACTTTCAAAAGCCTCAATACCCAAACACATTCAACCAAAGGTATAATGACCACCCAGGCTTCCGATGGAAAGATAACCAAAAACCTATCCAACCACAAGGACCAAACCCCTACCCTACACAAAATTTTCAAAACCATAACCAATTCCAACCACAAACAGTCCAATACCAACATCCTCCAGTCCAATACCAACAACCCATCCAACAACCAAAGTATCCCCCTGGGATAACCCAACCAACACAAACACCTTCCCAAACTGTCCCTCTCCCAATCCTTGAACAACTGTGAAAACAAATGGAAAGGATGAACTCAGAAGCCTCTTCCCTGAAACAAGAACTTCAAACCATAAAAACTGGAAAGGAACCCATGCCCACACAGGGCATTCCACAACAAACATCAAGGGGGGGGACAAGTTGCACTCAAACAACTCATGAACAATTAAAGGCTGTGACAGTTTTGAGAAGTGGGAAATCAATTGAGAAACCTGAAAAAATAGTTCAAAACCCACCTGAAGATTCAAACTCTAATGAAAATTCAAAGGAAACACATGAACAAACTGAAGATACTAATAAAGATGTGAAAGAAACAACTCTTCAAAAAACAACCCCACAACCTGCCCCATTTCCTCAACGCATGAGGGGAAAAACCAAGACGAAATTGAGTGAAACATTGAGGGAAATATTCTCACAAGTCAAGTTGAACATTCCCCTACTTGATGCCATTCAAACCATTCCTGCATACTCAAAATACCTTAAGGACCTCTGCACATTTAAATGGAAATTCTCACATAAGAACCAAGTCCTTCTGGCAGTAAATGTTAGCACAACAATCCAAGGAACCCTTCCTACAAAGATGAAAGACCTGGGATGCCCCTACATAAATGTTGAACTAGGAGAGAACAAAGTTGTCAAAGCCTTGTGTGATCTAAGAGCCAGTGTGAACCTCATTCCTTATGCTATGTATTGTCAGTTAGGGCTTGAAGAACTCCAACCCACATCTGTCACTCTTCAACTTGCTGATAGTAGTATTCGAGTTCCAAAGGGGATCTTAAAGGATGTTTTGGTGAAAGTTGAAAATTTCATTTACCCAGCCGACTTAATTGTTCTAGACAATCACCCAAGCTTAGGTCCTAGGGAGCAAACCCCAATCATCCTTGGTCGTCCCTTCCCTGCAACAATCAACTCTGTTATCTGAGTCCGAAATGGGAACATGACCATCACCTTTGGAAACATGAGTCTAGACTTGAACATATACAATGAAAACTCTCAAATTGGGGATGATGAAGAGATCCATGAGGTTAATTGGATAGGTAGTGTTGATAGTGAACTCAAGGAACATCAAGGAATTACCGAAGGGTGTTTAAGTCAAGAAGAGATTGATTTTCTTTGTTCATATGAGGGAAATTTGTCTCCTTGGCTTGAATCTATTTCAGATTGCTCTATTGATGATTTTCTAGAATCACCAATCAATGATACTATGGGTGAAATAAATAACATCGAGTCCATATCCCTTCATGAAACTACTTTAGCTAATTTAGTGGATGAAAATTCTCTTCACAAGGAACCAATTTTGTCAAGAAATCTGAACAAAGAAACTGAGTTCAATACAAAGTCTTATCCTTTCTTGGAAAGTGATAACCACTCTGATCTTGAATTTAAAGTTTTACCTTCATCACTCAAGTATGAGTTCTTAGGGGACAATCAATCCTTTCCTGTTTTCATTTCTTCCTCTCTTGAATCCAATCATGAGAGGATGCTTCTAGATGTCCTTAGGAGACACAAGAAAGCCATTGGATGGACCCTATCAGATATTCCTGGGATTAGCCCACTTATCGGGACTCATAGAATTGTTCTAGAATTCAATTCAAAGCCATGTTGTCAACCTCAGCGGCGACTCAATCCTAATCTCATGGAAGTAGTGAGAAAAGAACTTTTGAAATTGTTAAAAGCCGGTATCATCTATCCTATAGCTGAGAGTGAGTGGGTTAGCCCAATCCATGTGGTTCCAAAGAAGGCTGGAATCACATTAATAACCAATAATGATGGAGAGATGCTTCCAACAAGGTTTAGTAGTGGATGGAGAGTCTGTATTGACTATAGGAAGCTCAACTCTTGTACCAAGAAAGACCATTTCCCCTTGCCCTTTATAGATCAAGTCCTCGAGCGAGTGGTGGGTCATCAATTCTACTGCTTCCTAGATGGATTCTCAGGGTATAATCAAATCGAAGTCTCTTTAGAGGATCAAGGAAAAACGACCTTCACTTGTCCATTCAGCACTTTTTCCTTCAAGCGCATGCCCTTTGGGTTATGTAATGCCCCTGGTACCTTCCAGCGGTGCATGATGGGAATCTTCTCGGACATGGTGGGGGATTGTTTAGAGGTCTTCATGGATGATTTCTCCATCTTTGGGGATACTTTTGAGGGATGCCTTCTAAATGTTGAAAAGGTTTTGTCAAGGTGTGAGGATAAGAATCTCATACTAAATTGGGAAAAATGCCATTTCATGGTAAGGGAAGGACATGTTCTAGGTCATCTGGTATCTGGTAGAGGGATTGAAGTTGATAAAGCTAAGGTTGACATCATTCGTCACCTTCCCTCTCCTAAAACTGTTAAGGAAGTGAGGTCCTTCTTAGGACATGCTGGTTTTTATAGAAGGTTCATTAGGAATTTCAGCTTTATTTCTCGACCACTTTGTGCTCTATTGGTAAAAGATGCTCCATTTTTATGGACAAAAATATATGAGGAATCATTCTCTACACTCAAGTCAACTCTTATATCTCCACCTATCATGCAATCTCCAAATTGGAAACTTCCTTTCGAGCTCATGTGTGATGCAAGTGACTTCGCTGTAGGAGCAGTCTTAGGACAACGGTGTGACAAAACTACATGTTTCATTGCTTATGCAAGAAAATCTTTAAATGATGCACAAATAAACTACACCAACACTGAGAAAGAGCTACTTTCTGTTGTCTTTGCTTTAGAGAAATTCAGGTCTTATCTCTTAGGATCACCCATCATTGTCTTCACTGACCATTCAGCCCTAAAATACCTTTTCCAAAAACAAGATGACAAGGATAGATTGATTAGGTGGGTCCTTCTTCTTCAAGAGTTTGATTTAACCATTAAGGATAAAAAGGGTGTTGAAAATGTTGTAGCTGATCACCTCTCTAGGATGGAATTCAAAGACAACTCACACCACCTCTCTGTGTCTGATTCATTTCCCGATGAGCACCTCTATTCAGTGAGTGATTGCCCTTGGTATGTTGACATAGAAAACCATTTGGTGATGGGTGAAATTCCAAAATTCTTGGGGACCCAAGCTAAGAGGAAATTCCTTTCTGATGTCAAACACTACGTGTTTGATGACCCTTACCTCTTCAAGTTCTGTCCTGATCAAATCATCAGGATATGTGTTCCCGAGTCTGAGCAAGAGTCCATTCTAAAATTTTGTCATGGAGAGGCATGTGGAGGCCACTTTTCTACAAATAAAACCACTGCAAAGGTCCTCCAAAGTGGTTTATACTGGCCGAACCTCACTAAGGATTCCTTCCAATACTGCAAAAGTTGTCCTCAGTGTCAGCAATTAGGATCCATTTCCAAAAGAAATCAAATGACCCTCACTCCCATTCTAGTCGTTGAAATCTTTGATTGTTGGGGAATTGATTTCATGGGACCCTTTCCAAACTCTAAGGGATACCTCTACATCCTATTAGCTGTTGATTACGTCTCAAAATGGGTTGAGGCCATTCCCACCAAGACTAATGATCATCAAGTTGTGATCCGATTCCTAAAAGAGCATATATTTTCTAGATTTGGAATTCCTAGGGCTATAATCAATGATCATGGAACCCATTTCTGTAATCGCCCATTCTCTTCACTCATGTCTAAGTATGGAATTTCTCATAAAGTTTCCACTGCGTACCATCCTCAAACCAATGGTCAAGCTGAGTTAGCAAATAGGGAGATTAAGCAAATTCTTGAAAAAACTGTCAACCCCTCTAGGAAAGATTGGTCTGAGAAACTCTTGGATGCTCTTTGGGAATATCGTACAGCATTCAAAACCATCCTAGGAATGTCACCATATAGGTTGGTTTATGGAAAAGCATGCCATTTACCTGTTGAAATTGAGCATAAGGCATTTTGGGCAATCAAAAAAATGAATTTCGACATTTCTTTAGCCGAAGAAAAGAGGAAGTTAGATCTTAATGAACTTGAGGAACTTAGGATGGAGGCTTATGAAAATTCAAGGATAAATAAAGATAGAGTTCAAGCCTACCAATCTAGGAATATCAAAGTCAAACAATTTGAACTGGGAAAATGTGTTCTCTTGTATAGTTCAAAACTTCATTTACACCCGAGAAAGTTAAGGTCTAGATGGTCAGGTCCATTCATAGTGCATAATGTGTACCCCCATGGGGTAGTAGAGATTCAAGATCCCACAAGTGGTAACATTTTTAAGGTCAATGGTCATAGGTTAAAACCATTCATTGAATCATTCAATCAACAGGAAATAGAGGTAGAGTTAACAGAGCCAACCTATGAACCAGGAAAGAATTGATAGATTTAGGATCCATGTCGGGCTAACAACATTAAACAAAAGCGCTGCACGGGAGGCAACCTGTGGTCTTCATGTTTCTAATCTTTCTGAATCATTGTTTTTCTTCTTTCTTTCCTTCTTCTTCATTTTTTTATTTAAAAAAAATATATATATATAGACTGTTGACCTGTTCTTATTTTATGAGTAAGGATGGGTATGAAAGGGGAGCACCGTATTCATCTGTGTCACACGGTGTGATCCCTGAGTAATACCTTACCCAGAAAATATAAAGAAGACAATGTATCATCAGTTTATTTTATTTTATTTTATATTTTTGTTGGTATTTAAAAAAAATAGATTGTTGACCTGTTCTTCTTTTATGAGTACGGATGGGTATGAAAGGGGAGCACCGTATTCATCCATGTCACGCGGTGTGATCCTTGAGTAATACCTTACCCAGAAAATATAAATAAGACAATGTATCATCATTTTATGTTATTTATACTTTTTTTTAGGTTAAAAAAAATATACAAAATATATATATATATATATATATTAATTTTTTTTAAAGGCATGTCATAGGTCATTGGGAAAAGCTGGTCACAACCGTCCAAGCTATTGAGAGACAAACCAGAACTGAAGGGAGACATGGGAATGCATTTTCAACATCAACCACCAGGTGACTTCATTCCATAATTTTCATTTTCAATGTCTTCGTTGAACTTCTATCCTACCCCTTCTATGTTTCAATTCTTTAAACACTGGGGACAGTGTTATTCTAAGTTGGGGGGGGGGAGATGAAAATCTGTGGAAGGAAAAAATGTCATTAACCTCGAACATGATAACACACACTCCAAACTTTGAAATTGGATATCAAATAATTTTGCATACCTTGATTCTGATTTTAATGCAAGTTTATGTTCATGTGCATAGTTATTGGAAAGTGCGGTTGTCCGATGTGATTTTTCACTGTTATATTTTCATCCATTAAAAAAAACACAATTCACATCCTTTAGATTGTGGGGTTTTAGTTTGAGTTCTTGGGGACCCATAATAAATAGCATAGGATTGGCGATCATTTTAATTTTAACATGAGTATTCAAAAAAAGAAAATAAATAAATAAATTTGCGCGTATAGCAATGAATTGACCCAATGTGTGGCTTTCGGCACTTGGGAATCGTGACTCCATAGTTGTCTGGCCCAGAGTTGGGCATTTTATCTCTATTTGTGGTAATTTGAATTTGTTTTTGATTGAGTTAACTCGAGATGATGCCCGAGTATGTGAGCTTCACTTGGTGCCCTAAGGTCTTTGAGCCTGGGAGTCATCGACAAAGTCTTTCTACATGGGTTGACTCGATTGAGTTCAATTTCAATTACCATGGCAAAATTTCAAAAAAAAAAACCAAAAAAAAAAGAAAATAAAAAATGAGTACTCATCTTATTATTAAAATTTGATTGCTCCTAGCACTTCCATCTTTTCTCCCTCGAATGAAAATGAACCCCCATGTCTATTGTGACACACAACACTTCATCATGCTTAATTGAATTTGGATGAAATATGGAAATGAATTTGAACAAAGTAATGGGCTTGGGCTTGAGATATGCTTATGGAAATATCTTGTTTTAAATGATTTTGATGGGTTTCATAATTGTTTGGTATGTGATCTTTGGGTGAGAAATGTGTATTAAAATGTTTTTGGAAAAGGTCATTCGAATTTCATTTTTGTGAGATATATTTTGCTCGGGACTAGAAAAACTCAAGTTGGGGGGTGTGATTAGCCATTGTAAGAGGCTAATATTCATTGCTAATATATGTAGTTTTCATGTGCCTTGCTATTCATAAATACCATTTTAGTGCATTTTACATTTTGAACACCCATTCTCATCATTTGTGCACTTCATGCCTAATGTGCACCAATTTAGGCCCAACGTTTCATCTGATTTTAAAGAATGTAAATATCAATATTTTAATTTTATATTTTTGAAAATGGATATACACTTAATTATTAACATTTTTTATTTAGGGATCAATGTATTATTAATAAAGGATGATGGAGATATTTGGCGATTAAAGGAAACAATTCTGGAGAAGGAAGATTGGATATCATCATACTGATCGGACTATGGGGACCACAATACAAGCCCAAGGAAGCCCAACATTTATGGAAGGATAGAAGACATATAGGGGAACAAATAATCCTTCTGTAGCCAGTGCTAATTCGTCCTCAATGGTGGTTATTAAGGAGGTCCAAGTTGAAGCTTCAATTTTGGGCCAGAATCTGCGGCCCAGAAAAATATCCCACTATTTCAATCATATCTCCCGAACCACAAAGTATTTTGGGCTGAAATTTTACAGTATGTTAGAGGACATACGGGGCTTAATTTAAGTCTTCTAGGACCAACTCCAATTCTGCTTAGAGAAGGTGCTTGAGGCGCGTCTTTCCGGTGGATGCAAGCTGGCTGCAACTTCGGGGCAAGAAGTGGAAAAGTCTTTCATCATTAATGTTCCACCCACCTTTCCCCAACATAATTAATTAAAGGCACATGGGATGTTGGAGGCTCGGCCAAGGTTTCATTTTTTCCTATTTAAGGCAGTAGTGGTGGTTGATTTAGGGATGTTGGGTGCTTTATTTTCATTGTAATGTTATTATGCCAATTTGCCTTTGTATTGTTCTTCCTTCTCATGTAAGTTGTTCGAATCACCTTAGTCTTCAATAAAAGTTCTTCTTCTTCTCTTGTTCTGTTTTTCTTCTTATCACCTTGATACCGTTACCTCAAGGTGTAAATTTATTCACACCAAACCTTGTGATTTTGTTCACACAACGGTGGAGTGATCGTTATTTTTGTTGTTTTTACTTCTTCAATTCCACCCTCATAAGTCTACTTTCCGCTTCCGTTGAGAACTTGTCATCAATGGAGGGCTAGATCTTTTATGGGTTGATCCAAGGGAGTATCAAGGGGCTGGATTGAATGTTATTTCTCATTCCCTAAATGTTATTAATTTCTTTTAATTGAGTTTCTTTCATTCAATGATTTTTATTCTTCCTCTTCCTTATTGAATTTATTCACCCCACTTTCATGTGCTAATTACATCCTTTATCTTGGAGTGCTCATGAAAATGATCCTACAAGTGTATATGTGATTATCATATATTTTTAAGGTGCTTAATCAGTAAGTGATGAGGTTAGTTTGAATTCATTGCATTAATCCTTCTCTAGTTAATGAAATTAAAATCGTAAAAAAAAGGAATTTATTCAATTCACCCCGAGCAATAACCTAGGATCAACTCATTTTCTCATAATTTGAATTCACATAGATCTTTTAGTTCTCTTTCAAAACAATCTAAAATCAACCCAAAGTTGTCCACTTCATAGCCAAAAATCCATCTCTTTTTATTGAGTGTCTAAAGGTTCTTCTTAGGTCTCTGAGGATTCGACAACCCAAGCTACACTACAAGCGACCGCTTGACCCTTAAAACTTGGGTAAATTTGGGCGAAGCCAGTAGAGATCCAAAGCTTGATGTACATGGGAATTACATTACTTTTTCGGAATACTTAATACATAATAAAAACAGATACCAAAGGTCCGTAATAGTTTAGTGCCTTTGGAAACTTGGAACATAATCTTCTAATCTTGGTGAAAGATCCTCAACATCTCCCATAAAGATCTTCCCTTTTTTTTTACCTAAAACCTTTCCTTATATCCTAGGGAAAATAAAACATAAAAATGGTGAGCTCAAATGCTCAATAAGGGCAAACTTAGTGAACATAAAACAATCCATAAACATTGGAAGCAAAAACTTGAACATGAAATTTAAACATCAAAATCTTGAGCAAAGACATAAATTGTGGAAGTACGTAAGGAATATATCATAATGGAACATCAATCATGATAAAATATAATGGGAATAAAACATGTAATTGTGGAAACAATTCAGCACATGTCATTATTTCCATAGTAGCCAAGGCATTGCTTCCAAGACCATCTTAGTGGACAAAGACCCTTTCTGAATCGAGTTCACTCCTCATTTCAGTCCTGTAACACTGAAACAGATTAACTTACCATTCCGGACATGTATATCTCATGAGATATAAATCTTTACCCAATGCATTGGAGGGATATATAGGCCCTACTCAACTCATAATGAAATAATTATTACTTGTTCCATAAAATAAACTTAAAACATTCATCATAACCCAAAGAATAAAATGGGTTTCATAAACATCATCCCATCATCTCATAATCCATATAAAACAAATGGAAATTTAATTATAAGAAAAGTGAAACCATGTAAATCATAGAGACATTAAACTTGAAACATACACATATGAAATAATGTCATCTTAGATGGAAAATGGTTTTGATAAAATATTTGAAATGAATTCTTGAGGAAAATATCCTTTCTTCTTCAAAATCATTTTATTTTCACAAAATGCCATGCAATTTTAAAATAAAAGTATTTTGTTGAAAATAGTCATAAAATCTTGTAGAGTAAGCTTCATGAAAATGAGGCATTATGAAACCGTAAAAATCCGTTCACGCCGTATAAGTTAAAAATAACATTCTTCTCGTACTTTTGTCGGAAAAGTCAAAAAGTACATCGTACAAAAAACGACAAAAGATTCCTTTCATATCTTTTACTAAAAACTCAAAAAAGGGTAAAATTGGATTTAAACAATTGTAGGAGGATATAAATAATATTACATATTGAGGAAACATGGATGTGGATGATAAATATTCCCCAGTAAATTATGAAGTATAAACAATCTCTGATAAGAATGAGATTGCAAGATTTTCCCTTACCTTATGTCCGATATGCTTCGTATGTATCAGAACCACCTGTATAATGATTTAAATAATGTAATTGACTTATTAAAGAATCATATTAATTGTTATGATATCATATATGGTTCACTTATGACTATATATTACCCGTTCTTTTGTAAATTCATGTTAAAGTAGCGTTTTGGGTAAAATCGTTTCATTTGTCATTTATGTTTTAACTTGTAATTATTCATATGATTACTTAGATCATGATTACTTAAATACATAATGTAAAACATTATTTATATATAATATATATTCAGAATATACATATATATAATAGATCGATAAATTGAAAGAAATACACCATTCATGGAGACAGTAGGCCGTACGTACGCATGAACACTATTTTCGTTTCCTTATTGAATTGAATGGAATTAAATAGATGAAATATATATATATATACATAAATCCAGTATCATTATTATGTCATATATTTCATGATTAATTATTATATATACTTTAGAATCATTCATGAATGGTTAATCATTGAGAATGAATCTCATCGGGTCGTGGAGACGGTAGTCCGTACATACGCACGAGCCATGATATCATTCCCATAATTATTGAATTAAATTGGAGTGGATGATAAAATATATCAGAATCAGTATGATGTTATAATAACTATTTATAGTTATTCTTTACACCATTATACCCATCCAAGTAAGGTGGTGTTGGAAAAACAGATTACACCACGGCGTGGAGACGATATTCCGTACGTACGCACGCGCGATGATTTCGTTTTCCGTATGATGGATAAAAGGTGAAATGGGGTTTTTTTCATATTTATAATAACATATCAGTATATTATTGATACTTATGTTATTAATTTATAATGAAACAAATAAAAAAGAATAATTTGAATAAGAAATAAGCTTGAAATAATCGGTAGAAGAGATTACCTCTTCTTTGACGCACCTCCTTTAAACTTATTCTTAGGGCACTAGGGTTGGTATTTTGAGAAGAAAAGCACCTCTATAATGTTTATAGAGAAGTGGGGAAGTGAAATGGGAAGAGGTTGACAGAGATTAAAGGCTCAAAATGGTGCGAGGAAGAGAGGGAGGAGGTTCCCTTTTATAAGGGAGGAGAGGGGCACCTTTGGAATCCTCAAAAATATTAGTTTAATATAAATTCAAAACCCACATAAAAACCTCCAAAAATGACTCAATTCGAAGATTAGATGCGATAGGGTTGTAATATCATCAACCAATAAAATTTATACATGTTTTGAACTTATTTTAAACCTTATCATTTTGATTTATCCTTATTTAATCTATTTAAGTTTATTTGTGGTAATAAAATTCTAAATTTTAGATGGTTATAAATAATCACTTATGTGTTGTTAATTTTCCATAATTCGATACTTTATGACATTTTCGACTATATAAATTTCAATTTATAATTATTATATATTTTTGTGATTTTTAAACAATTTAATAATATTTTATTTTTATAAAATAACAATAGTGTCAATTTTGACAATATTCATTTATTTGAATTTAAATAAAATCTACACAGAGGATATATTCGAACTAAAATATTTAATAGATTCATAACATATCAAATTTGTCTAGAAAATTCGCGGAGAACATTAAATAGTTCATATAATATTTATTTTAATATTTTTAAAACCATTTATTTGGTATATCTCTTAATAAAATAATTAGTAAAACATTTTTGTATAATTATTTAATATACTTATTTGTTGCATAAAAATTAAAAATAAAATCCTTTGATGAATATAAATATCAAAAATTTTATAATAATAATTTTACTAGAATTTATCATCTTAAAATAACAACATGTAAATTGTTATCTTTATTAAATTATGAAGGTGACAACTTTGAATTCATTTAAAATAAAATATTATAAGTGTCATAATCTCCATAATAAGGATCCAAATGGTCAAAAATTAGGCCAGTGGATTATTAGGGTTTATATATAAACTAATAATAAGTTTTGTGCAGATTTTTGGGCCTTTTAATATGTATTACTATTTCAATAAAAACTATATTATTGATTTTTCACTAAATAAATAATTTCTGTATCATTAATGTATAAGATAATAAGGTAATTAAATAACTCTTAAAAATTACAAATAAATTACCATGATAAATAAAAAAAAATTATCTTTCAAATGAGTTTTTATAATATAATTTATATTTTGTATAAACTTATATTAAAAATACTTTAATTATTAAAGTTGAGTGAGACATATTTCACTTTCCTTTAAATAAAATAAACTAAAGGTCTTAATCACCTCCAAGTGGGTTCTAATGGATTCCATTTCGACCCAAATATGACTTAGGACGAATTATAATAATCCAATTGTATTAAGACAAGTATTAGGATAATTTTATAATATTATATTTACCCTTAATTACCCAATTTTCCTTTTACTATGGTAAATAAAATTTACCGTTGTTACTATTCATAAAGCCCAAAAATAAAAAGTAGTCTATTAATATAATTTGGGCCCACTGATTCCGAATATGAAATCCATTTTTCCAAATTCAATACACAGAAGTTGCAGAAATTAAATTAAAATTAATCCCATTGTCGAAGGAAAACGGTTTTTTGTTTAAAACATTGCAAAAGATTGAATTTATTTAACCTACGAATTCAATGTAAAATCAATGATAATGACATACATTATATTAAATGTTAAAATATATTCTATTTATACTTTAAAACCATTCAATATTATAATTTAACCACATAACTTATTACGATGAAAAAAGTTGTTTTTAATTAAAATATAGCGTGTTTTTACTATTCCTTAAAATATGAAAGTTATCAGAATAATATGAAAAATTCATCCAAGGTAAAATTTTATATCCTGATTCCAAATAATAATTTTATTTTATAAAATTGAACTTATAAACATGTCAAAAACTAGATTTAAAGTGGGTGCGCCATCAAAAGGCAGCAAAACTGCATTTTTTGAAAAATACTTATTTTACCCGAAAAATTTATTTTGTTCTTATACCATGTTATAGAAACTGTTTAAGATGAATAATAATGTTATAAAATTAAAAATTTAGTTAATACTATTCATAACGGCTAGTTCATAATAATATTATAATAATATATCGTTTTTTAGTAAAACCCGATATTGCGTACAACACACGCTATCGAGGAAGGTCGCGATTGCGTGTAATGCAAGCCAAGTCAGGGTTGCGTGTAGTGCACGACTCCTTTGTTGTTGTGTATAACAAAATACATTGAATATATATATATATATATATACTCAATGTTTTGTAGAATAACTACTATCAAACTAACATGAAATTGTGTGTAACACAATCCAAGATTAGTGTTGCGTATACTGCAAGCTAATACGGTGTTGCTTATAGAACAAGATAATATTGGTGTATCGTACAACAGAAGATATGAAAGAAATTAAAACGAATATATCTTATAAAATCTCGGGTTGTTACATTCTACCCCCCTTAAAATGAATTTCGCCCTCGAAATTCGTCGGGGTTATAAATCGTTTACTATTCATAGAAACCCACATCCTAAAAAGGAATACTAAAACTTAATTTTAAAAAATAAAGTATGAAACGTAACGATTACCCAAAGTAACTCATCATTGGGTTTCCATATAGGAGAACACAGGTGAAAATATGGATATGGAAGAGAAATCTAAACATCAAGTTCTGATGGAGAGTTGTAGAGAACATGGCTATGAAAAATCCATCAATCACAAAGCCATAAATTTGTGATGATCTAAGGTACCATCTGATTCATTAGATATAAGAGCACTAGGACAACATTTTTGGTTTTCAATATCATTTCCCTAAAGTTGAAAATTTTGAATTAGAAGAAATACTTACTTGATTTTGGTACAATCTCACTGTTTTTTGTGCTTTGAACAATTTCCACTTCATCTCTTAAAGAAATGAAGTTGAATTTGTTATTCGTGACGTGTTAACAGATCATGTGATAGAATGATGGGTCATTCCATTTGTTTCAAACAAAAGGTTAGAAAAAGTTATAAGTCCATATTATAGTGAGATTAATCGTATATGGTTCCAAAAATAGACTTATACTTTATTTATCATACCGCTTAATAAAATAAAACTACTTTCCACTAACCAGGGACTTCTTGTAGGCCAGTGGTAGGTGATAAAGGCCTGCCGCACTTCGGTTGTGGGTTCGATTCCCACAGCCTTGTCCGACGTGACGGGTTGTCGCCCGTCTTGCAGGTTGTCCCTTTTTTTTTCTAAAAATACATTAATATAACTTTCCATCAATAATATCAAAAAATTTCTAGCCTTAAACAATAATAACTTATGTCCAACATAATCCATTCCAATCTTTAGGCTTATCCAAAATAATGCTGTCCAATATCATATTATAGTGAAAATGATTACCAAAGAGTTCATATAACAAGCATGTTAATACCATCATTGATCCCCATATATCATAAGATATGTCTTGTTGGTCACATTACAAACATTCGAAGGCCTTAATCATGTATTCACTTGAAAAAAATGAATACCCATTGAACCTTAGTGAAAACATGAATGTTGTTAAATTTTAACACTTTCCACATACCAAAATCCCAAAAATTATATATACTCAAACCATAATATCACTTAGTCCTTATATCATTCATGAGCTCATGAATACTATGAAAAATTTCATTTTCTCCTTATCCCTTCATTATGCGCATATCATCTGCTTTCCAAAATATTTGAATCACTTTTCATGGTTACCGGTACCATAAAATTATTGAAAACCACAATAGACTAATACAAAAATATTCCAATACACCATAAAAGTACCTCAACAACATTATTCTTGAATACCAATACATAAACACTTCAATCCATCCTCTTCAATGATTATCCTAGAATAAGTCCTTCCTTGATTTAGAAGTAACTTTTTAGGTCAGGGAAATGAGTTGGGTAATGCCCAAGTTCTCCACAAATAAGACATTGAACTCCATAATAGTCTGTCACTCTATGACCCTTTTCTCCACATAGATAACATCTGTCCCTCCATTTGAGGTATTACTCAAGGTTCTTCTTCCCTTCTTTAGAAATCTCAATCTTCCTTTATTTATGCTCCTCAACATGCGAACATGCATAAAACTCTATCTTCCTCTTATTTGATGAATTAGGAATACCACTAAATTTCACCTTGTTAATAATATACCGCGATGACTGATTCAGCATAATCACAATATCTTTCTCTCTAGGCATTACTCAATTTTGTTGCTCATAGGCACCAATTTTTCCATTGGATTCAATGTTAACCGAATTCCTTCTGGTTCCCTCCATTGATTAAAACACAAAAAGAATTCTGTGAGAGGCAAAAATCATACAAGGAAAATAACATAATCAAGGGGGATTACCTTCGACATCTAACATCTTAGGTTTAATTCTAATATCATTACCGTAATTATAGGATTATAACCTATACTTATACTTAACCTTAGGGACATACCTAGACATACCTTAGAAATATCTCTAGGGATCTCACTAAAGTTATCACATCCTAGTTTCCAAAGGTTGACTAAACCTTTCCTTTGATACCAAATGTAGAGACCCAAAGCTTGACATAAATGGACATTACATTACTTTTGAGGAATACTTAATACATAACAAAAACAGACACCAAAGGACCGTAATAGTTTAGTGCCTTTGGAAACTTGAAACATAATCTTCTAATCTTGGTGAAAGATCCTCAACATATCCCATAAAGATCTTCCTTTTTTTATACCTAAAACCTTTCCTTATATCATGGGGAAAAGAAAAAATAAAAAGGGTGAGCTCAAATTCTCAGTAAGGGAAAACATAGTGAACATCAAACAGTCCATAAACATTTGAAAGCAAAAACTTTAACATGAAATTTAAACATCAAAATCTTGAGCAAAGACATAAATCGTGGAAGTACGTAAGGCATATATCATAATGGAACATAAATCATGATAAAATATAATGGGAATAAAACATTTAATTGTGGAAACCATTCAGTACATGTCACGATTTCCATAGTAGCCAAGGCATTGCTGCCAAGACCATCTTAGTGGACAAAGTCCCTTTCTGAATTGAGTTCAATCCTCGTTTCAGTACTGTAACACTAAACCAGATTAACTTACCATTCCAGCCATGTCTATCTCATGAGATATAAATCTTTACCCAATGCATTGGAGGGAGATATAGGTACCACCCATCTCATAATGAAATCATTCTTACTTGTGCCACAAAATAAACTTAAAACATTCATCATAACCCAAAGAATAAAATGGGTTTCATAAACATCATCCCATCATCTCATAATCCATATAAAACAAATGGAAATTTCATCATAAGAAAAGTGAAACCCTGTAAATTATAGAGACATTAAACTTGAAACATACACATATGAAATAATGTAATCTTATATGGAAAATGGGTTTGATAAAATATTTGAAATGAATTCTTGAGGAAAATATCCTTTCTTCTTCAAAATCATTTTCTTTTCACAAAATGCCATGAAATTTTAAAATAAAAGTATTTTGTTGAAAATAGTCATAAAATATTGTAGATTAGGCTTCATGAAAATGAGGCTCTATGAAGCCGTAAAAATCCGTTCACGCCGTATAAGTTAAAAATAACATTCTTCTCGTACTTTTTTCGGAAAAGTCAAAAAGTACCTCGTACGAAAAATGACAAAAGATTCCTTTCATATCTTTTACTAAAAACTCACCGAAGGGTAAAATTGGATTTAAAAAATTGTAGGCGAATATAAGTAATATTACATATTGAGGAAACATGGATGTGGATGATAAATATTCCCCAGTAAATTCTGATGTATAAACAATCTCGGATAGGAATGAGATTGCATGATTTTCCCTTACCTTATGTTCGATATGCTTCGTATGTATCCGAACCTCCTGTATAATGATTTAAATAATGTCATTTACTTATTAAAGAATCATATTCATTGTTATTATATCATATATGGTTCACTTATGACTATATATTACCCTTTCTTTTGTAAATTCATGTTAAAGTAGCGTTTTGGGTAAAATCGTTTCATTTGTCGTTCGTGTTTTAACTTGTAATTATTCATATGATTAATTAGATCATGATTACTTAAATCCAGAATGTAAAACATGATTTATATATAATATATATTCATAATATAAATATATATAATAGATCGATAAATGGAAAGAAATACACCGTTCATGGAGACGGTAGGCCATACGTACGCTTGAACGCTGTTTTCGTTTCCTTATTGAATTGAATGGAATTAAATAGATGACATACATATATATATATACACATAAATCCAGTATCATTATTATTTCATATATTTAATGATTACTTATTATATATACTTTATAATCATTCATGAATGGTTAATCATTGAGAATGAATCTCATTGCGTCGTGGAGACGGTAGTCCGTACGTACGCACGAGCGATGATATCGTTCCCATAATTATTGAATTGAATTGGAGTGGATGATACAATATATCAGAATCAGTATGATGTTATAATAACTATGTATAGTTATTCTTTACACCATTATACCCATCCAAGTAAGGTGGTGTTGGAAAAACAGATTACACCACGACGTGGAGACGGTATTCTGTACGTACGCACGCGTGGTGATTTCCTTTTCCGTAGGATGGATAGTAGGTGAAATGGGGTTGTTTAATATTTATAATAACATATAAGTATATTAGTGATACTGATGTTATTAATTTATAATTAAAAAACTAAATAAGAAGAAGTTGAAGAAGAAATAATCTTGAAATAATCAGTAGAAGAGATTACCTCTTCTTCGACGCACCTCCATTAAACTTCTTCTTAGGGCACTAGGGTTGGTATTTTGAGAAGAACAGTACCTCTATAAGGTTTCTAGGGAAGTGGGGAAGTGAAATGGGCAGAGTTTTTCCGATCTTCAAGGCTCATAATGGTGTGAGGAAGAGAGGGAGGAGGTTCCCTTTTATAAGGGAGGAGAGGGGCACCTTTGGAATCCTAAAAAATATTAGTTTAATATAAATTCAAACCCCACATAAAAACCTCCAAAAAATGAATCAATTCGAATATTAGATGAGATAGGGTTGTAATATCATCAACCAATAAAATTTATACATGTTTTGATCTTATTTTAAACCTTATCATTTTGATTTATCCTTATTTAATCCATTTAAGTTTATTTGTGGTAATAAAATTCTAAATTTTAAATGGTTATAAATAATCACTTATGTGTTGTTAATTTTCCATAATTGGATACTTTATGACATTTTATACTATATAAATTTCAATTTATAATTTTTAAATATTTTTGTTATTTTTAAAAAATTTAATAATATGTTATTTTTATAAAATAACATTAGTGTCAATTTTGAAACTATTCATTTATTTGAATTTAAATAAAATCTACACAGAGGATATATTCGAAATAAAATATTTAATAGATTCCTAACATGTCAAATTTGTCTATAAAATTCGTGGAGCACATTAAATATTTTTAAAACCATTTATTTGGTATATCTCTTAATAAAATAATTAGTACAACATTTTTGTATAATTATTTAATATAATTATTTGTTGCATAAAAATTAAAAATAAAATCCTTTGATGAAGATAAATATAAAATATTTTATAATAATAATTTTACTCGAATTTATAATCTTAAAATAACAACATGTAAATTGTTATCTTTATTAAATTATGAAGGTGACAACTTTGGAAGCATTTAAATTAAAATATTATAAGTGTCATAATCGCCATAATAAGGATCCAAATGGTCAAAAATTAGGCCATTGGATGATTAGGGTTTATATATACAACAATAATAAGTTTTGTGTAGATTTTTGGGCCTTTTGATATGTATTACTATTTCAATAAAAACTATATTATTGATTTTTCACTAAATAAATAATTTCTGCATCATTAATGTATAAGATAATAAGGTAAATAAATAACTCTTAAAAATTACAAATAAATTACCATGATAAATAAAAACATTTTATATTTAAAATGAGTATTTATAACCGAATTTATATTCTGTATAAACTTATATTAAAAATAGTTTAATTATTAAAGTTGAGTGAGAGATATTTCACTTTCCTTTAAATAAAATAAACTAAAGGTCTTAATCACCTCCAAGTGGGTTCTAATGGATTCCATTTCGACCCAAATATGACTTAGGACTAATTATAATCATCCAATTGTATTAAGACAAGTATTAGTATAATTTTATAATATTATATTTACCTTTAATTACCCAATTTACCTTTTACTATGGTAAATAAAATTTACCGTTGTTACTATTCATAATGCCCAAAAATAAAAAGTAGTCTATTAATATAATTTGGACCCACTGATTCCAAATATGGAATTAAGTTTTCCAAATTCAATACACAGAATTTGCATAAATTAAATTAAAATTAATCCCGTTGTCGAAAGAAAACAGGTTTTTGTTTAAAACATTGCAAAAGATTGAATTTATTTAACCTACAAATTCAATTTAAAATCAATGATAATGACATAAATTATATTAAATGGTAAAAATATATTCTATTTATAATTTAAAACCATTAAATATTATAATTTAACCACATAAGTTTTTATGATGAAAAAATTTGTTTTTAATTAAAATATAGCGTGTTTTTACTATTTATTAAAATATGAAAGTTATCAGAATGATATGAAAAATTTATCCAAGGTAAAATTTTATATCCTAATTCCAAAGAATAATTTTATTTTGTAAAATTGAACTTATAAACATGTCAAAAACTAGATTTAAAGTGGGTGCGCCATCAAAAGGTGGCAAAACTGCATTTTTTGAAAAATACTTATTTTATCCGAAAAATTTATTTTGTTCTTATACCATGTTCTAGAAAATGTGTAAGATGAATAATAATGTTATAAAATTCAAAATTTAGTTAATACTATTCATAACATCTAGTTCATAATAATATTATAATAATATATTGTTGTTTAGTAAAACCCGGTATTGCGTACAACACACGCTATCGAGAAAGGTCGCGATTGCGTGTAATGCAAGCCAAGTCAGGGTTGCGTGTAGTGCACGACTCCTTTGTTGTTTCCTATAACAAAATACATTGAATATATATATATATATACTCAATGTTTCGTAGAATAACTACTATCGAACAAACATGAAATTGTGTGTAACACGATCCATGATTAGTGTTGTGTATACTGCAAGCTAATACGGTGTTGCGTATAGCACAAGATAATCTTGGTGTAGCGTACAACAGAAGATATGAAAGAAATTAAAATTAATATATCTTATAAAATCTCGGGTTGTTACAAAATTCTAGAAAGTTTACCTTGAAATTTGGATTATTTTCTTATGGCTATATTGGATTCTTATAAATACCAATTTCATATGAGGACCAATAAAAACAACATTCACTTATCCCGTTGGAATATTCACATATAGGATAATGACTTTTGACCTTTTAAATTCTTTAATGAAATTATATAGGTTCATAATGAGCATCTTTTCTAAATTTATAGATCATTTCATAGAGGTTTTCATGGAATAATTTACCATTTATAATTATTCATTCATATCCTATTTTCATTCACTATCTATGGTGATAAATAAATGTGTAAATTGTAAACTTGTGTTGAACTTTGAAAAATGTCACTTCTTGGTTACTAGTGGGATTTTTCTAGGACACATAATCTCCCTTAAGTTTATTCAAGTTGATCATGATAAAATAGTGGCAATTCAATCACTTCTTAAACCAATTTTAATTAGAGACTTCTGATCATTTATTGTTAATTCCAGTTTCTATCGACGATTCATCTATAATTTTAATAGGATTTCCATAAATCTCACCCAGTTATTTAAAAATTATATTATATTAAGTTTTTATGAGACTTTCAAGAGATATTTCATTTAACTTAAAAATACACTCACATCTTCCCCAATCATACAATATCATAACTATTCCTTTCCCTTTGTAATGATGTGTGATGCATGATAGGGTATTAGGGGTTTTACTTGGTCTAATTAGAGAAAATATTAAATGGGTCAACTTTAATTCCTATAAAATTTGATAAAACTCAATCCTATTACACTATCACGGAAAAAGAACTCTTAGAAGTTGATTTTTCATTAGATAAATTTTGGCCCTATCTATCAGGTGCCAAAATCATCATCTTTACAGACCATAAAGTTTAATATTTTTACTTAAAAAAGTAATTAAAAACCCTGTATAATAATATTCATTTTAATGCCTCATGAATTTAACCTTGATATAAGGTACAAACCAAGAAAAAAAAACCCTATTTCATATTAATTGAGCATAATTTACAATTATTCTCACCCAAAAAATCTTTATCCAAAATTCCCCATTAAATAAATGTCACTTCTCACTCCAAAGTTACAATAGTATGACATAATTCTAAATTACTTTGTTCCTAGTGCTTATCTTGAATTTTTTTCAAGGGAACAAAAATAAAAAATAAAAAATGAATCAAAATTCTATTTTTGGTAAGATAACAAACCTTAGGAGACTAGGTATAATATATTAATTAGTGGATGCATTGATGAAGAAGAAAATTAATAAATATTTGGATTCTTTTACTCACTTCCTAGAGGTGTAAAATTTTTAATACAAAAGACCTACAAAAAGGATTTAAACTTTGGATTATTCTAATGTTTAATCTTAAAGGAATTATATGAGTTCTGTCAATCATGTACAATATGATAGATTTTTTGAATAATTTCCAAAAATAAACGTAATGATCCAAAAACCATTAATCATATGTGAAATCCTTGATGTTTTGGGTATCAATCTAATGATACTTTTCCCACCATCGAATGTATTCTAATACATAATATTTGTTTTTGACTATGTTTATAGGTGGATAAATGACAAACCCACTAGGAAGTATGGTGAATAAACTATTAGTGAGTTCTTGAAAACACAAATAGTCCATATATTTGTAACACCACTTGATTTGATAAGTGACTTAGGAACACATTTCTATAATTAAACCATAGTGTCACTTTTGAGAAAAAATGGGCCTGTTTATAAAACCTCAATTTCTTATCACCCAAAAATAAATGGATTAGATGAAATTTCAATTAGTTAAGTGAAAAGAGTACTTGAAATAATTGTTAAAACCATAGGAAAAGTTTTTTCTAATAAACTTATAGAGACACTTTTGGTATATTGAACCACCTAAACACATTAGGATTTTTCCATTTAGGATAATTCTTTATAATAAATTACATTTAGATTTTTAAATTCAATGTAAATCATTTTGGGATGTAAAATCATGAAATTTTGATTATGAAAAAGTAGGTAAAGATAGGTTTCTAAAATTGAATAAGTTGTAGGTTCTTTGACTTGATTCCTATGAGAATTAAAATCTATAAATGTAAAAATATAATGTGCTCTATGAAAAACACACCCCATGGAAGGTATTTTATTAAGGTAGAAAGTTAATGAT
Organism: Viscum album; assembly: GCA_963277665.1. Lineage (NCBI taxonomy): Eukaryota > Viridiplantae > Streptophyta > Magnoliopsida > Santalales > Viscaceae > Viscum > Viscum album. The sequence goes on along the minus strand of OY728128.1, from coordinate 28,243,036 downwards.
ATTAAATTCTTTCTTTTTATTTCACTTAGGTAAGCTTAATTATTACTAGGAAGATCCTTTTTTCATTACTAATGTTTACCCATTTATTGTTGTTAAAGCCCAAGATCCTTCCAACAAAAGAGATTTTACAGTTAATTGACATTGGTTAAATCATCACCATGAGAGAAAAAATGACCTAGGAACCGCATCAACTTCCATCAAATACATAATTATCGGAATATATCCCCTATTATATAGATAAGGTGACCTGAAAAATAAAACACAAGAAGCACCACTTTCTCATTAAATATATACACTCTTTTCTTATCTATTTATATATTTTTATTCTCTATTTATTGCTTTATCTCTCATTTTTTTTAGTTTTTTACATCTTTATTTTCTCACAATTTCTTTTTTTTTCTTTTATGTTCACATATTTTTTCAAAATAAAAAAAATCATAATTACTCACCATTAAATTTAAATTTTTTTCCAAACATTTTGGGGGATTCAAGAGAATTTTGTTTTCATTTAAAAAGTGTTATATTTTCACCACAAACATGGATAAATGATTTTTTGATAAGAATAATAAATTTTGAGTGCTCATTTTTTTCTTGGAAAATGATTTTTTCCTTACCAGTAAGGATCAATGTAATATTTCATGTCAATGTCACATAAAACTATATTTTATTCCTATTTATTTTTTAACCATGATTGTGAGTCTCTTTTTTATTGAAATTTAATATATAATTCCAACTTTAGTGTATATTAATATGATAGAGGAATTTTCTAAGACATATGGGAATCATTTTATTTTAATAGCCTTATAATACCCATATATTGATCCTTATTTTGAAATCCCAATTGAAACTATGGAAACCATTTTTTATAGTTATGTTACTATATTAATACCTTGTTGTACCCAAAATTTACATGTATTTTCATTTTTTTTTTTAAAAACTCAACTTTAGGGGAATGGATTTCATCTAGGTATTTCTTTTATGGACACTTCAATCTGTCTTAATATTATCAAGGTAAAACATCCTTTTAATTATGGGGGAGAGTTTTTAATTTTTTAAGGTTCAGGGATGGAACTCTATTTATGTCATTTTTTACAAATTTTATTTTAACATTTTCATAAAATAGAAAAATGAATAAAGAAAAAAAATGAAAAAAATAAAAAATGACTTTAAAAAAGAGAAAAATTGAAAAAAATAACACTTGAGCCATTATGCGAAAGTAATTGAGTTTTGTACATGTTATATATTTTATTTTTCTTATATTTCTCTGTCACCCTCTTATATATTACTTTACAAGTTTTTTCTCTCATAAAATTGTGTTTCCATACCCTTCTATGTCCAGTTCTATAAATTATGCATTAGTTTTCTATGTAATTGTATTTATACATATTTTATCATATTTTGGACATTATTTTCCTACCATACCTTATCCATATAATACCACTAAAAATACCTCTGTATTATTATGAACTTTAAGATAGAAATCAAAGCTGATAGATCTTACAAACTCTAAGATTTTCAATTTTTGTTGGTAAATGAGTTAACCTCCATGAATAAATTTTCATCATTTTGAGAGGAGTGTGTTTTGTGCAACCACATTTTCCTATTAAAATTTTAATCATGAAAAATGAATTATTTTTGAAACATAATTATGGTAATAAATTTTCTTGGAATTCTTTATAGATGAGTGTACAAGTCTAGACCCCTTGGTTAGAGAAAACAAAATTTTAATATTTGTTGGTGAGTGGAAATGATTTTTATGTGTGTTTTTGTTTCTTTTGACTGAGGGAATTCACTAGGATAAGTCAGGGGGAGTTGATATTATATATTTATTAATGATTTTAAATTAATCATATAATCGATTTATTATTAAAAAATTATTATTTTTGACTAATATTCTTGTTTTGATCATAAAAATTTATGAAGAGAATTGTTCAAATTCCTCTAATTACTGTACAAACTACTATTTTGATAATAAAATTCAGTATAACAATTCAAACTATTTGATTCATATTTTTAGGTTTATTGATTCATTTTCCTATGATTCATTCAACTGGAGACTTGGATAGTTTGGAAATTTGAAGGGCTATTTTGATCTCACAAAAGGCCCAAAAATATTTCATGAATTTATTTAACTAATTACTGAAGCCTAAATTCAATGAAATTTCACCAGTGGTTAAAAAAAAATTTGTATTCATATTGGATAAAATTTTCATGGAAAAATTATACCTTTAATTTCTCTGATGGAAGAACAAAACTAAATCCCACAATTATGTATATATTTGGAGTATAAATCACACATTTGACAATATCTCAAAAAAATAGAAAAAATATTCTCAAATTTTTTATTAAGAGAATAAAAATCCATAGAAATAAATCCTTCAAATATGGATGGTTGATATTTGGGATTTATTATAGCCATAATTTCATTCACATTTAGGTCTTGAAAAAAATCTTGATAATCTATTACAATAGCTCATTATTTAGTAAAAAATACATATATTTGGCTCAAAATTCCAATGATCAAGAAATTTAGGGGGTGTGATATCAAAATCCCCATATAAAACTTTATAGAAAATAATTTCTTGAGATAAGGCTATCTTAAAGGTTAAATGGTCGATCCAACTTGGTGGAATTTTTTTGAAGGAATACAGTCCACCACCTTAGGCTATAAATACATGGACCTATACTCCTTTCAAAGGGTTGAAAATTCAACCACCAAGGAGGAGATATTGGCATGACTAATCCTTTCCAAAGGGCTTGGAGGACCTTATATACTCTAGTTTTTACTAGATAAATATATCTTCCTTCTTTTCCATCTTTTTCTTCAATTTTCTTTTCTTATAATCTTGCTATTTTAATTATTCTTTAGTATTAATTAAGTTTTATCTAATTTTACCATATTAATCTAACTTATATAGTTTTAATTTATCTTCATTAAATAGATTCAATTCTGTTCGTAACCCTTTCCTCAATCCCATCTAATTTTCATGTAAGTTTATGTTTTTCCTTCCATCATTTGCTTGTGTGAATTTAACATGTACAAATATTTTTAATCCTAATTTTTTATTTTTATTTTATCTCATCATCAAAAACTTCCCAACTATATTTTGTACCATCTTAATGGATGATTAATCCTCTCATTGAGGTGTTTTATAATTTAGGTAGGTTGAGTGATTCTGTGTTTTTTCTCATTTAATGTTCTATAAATTAACATTGTTTATATTAAACTAGATGTGTCATGGGTTAATGACATGTTTGTATTAACATATGGATTCCATGGGTTATTAGAATTACCAATTTAATTTTATAAGTGACAATCAATAGAGATCAGTACCCTAGTTGAGTCTTGGATTAAATCTTAAATATTTGGGAATTTTAATAAAAAGCATATTGTGTAGTGGATGTTAATTTAATGAAATGTTTTTAAAAAATCAATGATATCATAATCTTATATCTATAATATTGATACCAATACAACCGTTATCATATAATTTTAATCAATAATAAATCATAAATAAACTAAACTTAGATCTGTAAAAAACCAAACCCTCTCCATTCAAACAAAAAAACCAAAAAATTAATTTCAAAAATATAGTACCAATGACTATGATTTGATATGAGTGCATCTATAAACATTATAGAAGATAACCAAAACTTTAAAAATTGATATGTGATAATTATATACACTTAATTCATGTATCCATAATTTCTATGATATGACACAATGTGTTATATTTGAACCCATGATATATGATGCGATCTAGTCTAACTATGCTATATTATGACCCCTTATGGGACTTGATATGGTTATATGATACCACAATGAACATTACTAACCAACAATGGTTAAATTAGGAAGGACTAAGACACAATGACCCAACTAGATTTTTTGATTTATGTTATTTAACTAACATCACATAAAATTTATTATGGAATATGCACTCAAATATATTATGAGAAATTACAAGGGCTCATTGGTGGTTTTTGTTGTTAAAGTGGGTTACCTATACCCAAATTTAAAAATAATTTTCAATTACCATACCATATATATAATTAGTTATGCATGATGTATTACATCCATAATAGTGTTGATACTTCTGTGTATACTATTTACAAGGTAATTTAATTAGATAATTTTTTATACCAATAGGTTATAGAAGTTCCCAGCTATAATGAGAACCTTAATATACTATGAAAATAATCTTAAAAATATGTCATGCAGTCTGGATACATTATACTGATCAGAAATAAATTATGTCTGACTATCTGGTTATGGGGTCTCATAAGAATTGATACTTATTTTCATGAAGTTCACACTTGGCGATCTCAAGTAGAGGAGATCATGAGGACTGACCCACAAATTGGAACACCACATTTCTCAAGTGCCATTGGTTATTACTATCTATGAACATGTGTATTGGTATCCTTAATTGAGATCATTATCAATATATACAATTGGTCATGAAATTTTATGTAATATGAAAATCATGAAAGTTTTGTCATGGAGAGGTAACTTACATTGGGTGCATCATTGGTGGCATGACATTGATTTAATGATCAAGATAGGATTCATCACTTATAAAAGGAAGAAATATCTCAAGCCTAGTGGACTAGGATGGTAATAACTTTATTGAATATGTGACCATAGTAAAATAAGGTAATTCCATATAGTAAGGTTATAAAATAATAAATAGATAAAGGATAATGACATGAAGTATGCATCCTGTTTTATGAGATAATCACAAGACAAAGAGATTATGTTACATAGTGTGTGTTCATAGGATGCTATTATTTTTATGACTTATAATGATCTCATCATGGTACTTTATGGGTTTCTAGAATATGATTTTATTTTGTGAGTATTTGTCACTACTATCAAGATAAGGTCCTAGAGTTTCACACACAAAGTGTATTTAGTAGCTTGGCCAATTATATAAAATTTGAGTTTAGGGAGTGGTGGACCTCTTGGTGGGGGATGAGATATGTCAAAGTTTCAATAATTGAAAAAAATAAATAAATTCACTATTATTTGAGTTTAGAATAATAGGAAGTGAATTTATTTTCTCTGTGTATCCAAGAGTGTTAAGTGAATATGAGAAATAATATTTTATGAATGAATATTTTTATTCAATGTTTGTTAAATATTTTCAAGAGAGATGAGATGAGTTAATGACTTGTATATTTATCATGTAACATAATTTTAATGTTATAATTAAGTAATAACAAACTTAAGACCATTATTACATGTTTATAAGGTTATAAGTTTTATTTTGGGAGGTTTAATAAGGGTTAACTCATTAAAGGGATTAAGTGAAATTTTAATAAGTTTAACCCTACCTATAAAATCTAAAATAATACAAAAATTGATGGACTATTAATTCCTAATAATTTTAGTAGTTATATTCCTTATCCCTCAAATTCTAGAGAGAAGTAAGTGTTTAGGGAATTACAATCCAAGAATCACATCCTCTATTGAGGACAAGGTGTTTTAGAAATCATGTTGTCATCGAAGGGCCTTCATCTCTCCACAACAACATCAAGAAATTGAATATCAATGATCGAGAAATATTTTGGAGCATGTGCGGATGATCTAGAGGGTTATAACTTTGGTTCCTTAGAGATATGATCAATGAAAATGAGCAGATATATGTTTAATCAATATCGAATGAGGTAAAATTTTAATTTTAATTTTTCATGCTTAATTAATTCACATGTGATCCCTTGATTGTTAATTGTGTGTGTCTCACAAGGTACACTATTTTGAAATTGATTAATTGATTATAAATTTTTATTTCCCTACTTACCTTTATTCTTCTAAGAGATGAATACCGATAAGTGATATCAAAGTGATCATGTGATTAATTATGCCAAATTAAAATTATATTTTCATGAATTCGAGTAAAGGGCATTGATGCAATCCCAAATCCACTGATGATGCATCAATATGAGGTCGAATGGATATGATTTGTCCATATAAAGAATTAAAATGTAATTTGGGTCTTGGAAAATAATTTAAATGAATATATATCTATATATATTTATATTATTAAACTAGATGAATCATAACCCACAATTTCTATTCATCTGGGATAATAGTTACTTGTAGGTGACTTAAGTGGTGGGTATTCTATGGTATTAAAATGAATCTAAAACATCACAGAGTCTTCAACTTCATAATAGAAAATAATATACATATATTCACATGAATAGTACATTGTGGATGAATAGTACTCATAGGTACACAACACCTGAAACCCCTTGAGGGGTGTTTAAATACCTGGGAATCCCAAATAAAAAAACTATTTTTTAAAATATATGGAATTTAGTTAAATTATTTTCAAGAACATGCTATAAGTAAATTGTGAATTAAAATTATTTTAATTTATTTTAATTCAATATTAATTCCCTTGAGTATATTTAATTGAAAATTTAATTTTATTCTATGAGATTAATTCATGTAGAGTGATAATGATTTTAGAAAAACTAGTGTACGTCTGGTTTCTATTTATTTAATCGCTTAATTACACCAATGTGATATTTTAAATAATTAATTAATAAATGATTATCTATATATCTCTATTTACCTCATTATATATATAAGGGTATGCACGTCTATCAGTGATACTATTTGTGTGTATCCTGCATTCTGAAGATCCCATCACCTACGTGTGAGTATTCATTTATAATGATTAGGAAAAAAGTTATTCAGATTGTTTCGAGTCATAGAAAGGAACTAGGCAGAAGGTCAATACATTTGGCAGGGTGAGCATTGTAACCCATGTCAAATGTGACTTATGTAGTTACCCTTAGGGTATAGGTTGGTCAATTTTATGCTCAATGTATGAATTATTAGAAATTCCCATGATCAATTTGTTTATTTATTTATTTATTTCTTCATGTTTTATTGTTTTTATATTTGTTAAGTCTAGATGAAAACACATAAAATAATAAAAAAGTATGCATATATAAAATAAACATGTGTGGTGAATGTTTTCTATTTAAAACATCTATGATTTGAGTGTGATCACATAGAGAAAGAATTATAAATAGAAATGGATTTTATTTACTGAGTAAACTATAAAACATCACTCAAAGAAAATATTATGTCATTAATTACTTTCATCACTTGAGTTTGATCAAAACCATAGTATGAGGTACACACTATCCCTAGGTGAGGGTAAATCCTCCTATTGGGGAATTATAACAAGAGTATTGACTTGAATTAACTGAAATTGGCATAAAATAAATAACCATATCTAAATTGGTTCAATTTTAGAGGCAAATAATTGAGTGAATCAAAGTTATACTTTATATGAGATGAGAATCCACTCAAAAGATCAAGGATTTTCTAGTTAATGTGGTTGGTCAACTAAAATCCTACATTGAAATTAACTAATTAGTAGAATAGCCATAAATTGTACTATAAAGAGAGGTTTTAAGAATCCTTTCCACTATAATTATCATGAAATTGATTGTTGTGAATCTTGTAGTTTAGGGGTACTAGGATTTATTTAAACAGTGGGTGACATTTGATATTATTAAATCTATAATGTCAAATAATTGGTAATCAATGTCACGACTCAACCCAAACTAGGGATTGATCCGTAACTACCCTAAACCCACCTCCATATGCCTGGGGCGGTGATAAGCATCAAAAGTAATATCCTAAATGGGAATCCTTTTCATAATGTACTTGTATTCACACACCCAACTATCTCAATGGAGAATTGAAGAGGAATAATAATAAAAAAGACAACAACTAGAATGTAAACCATTCATGGAAAACCTTTAGGGTGTACAAGAGTACAACATTGAAAACTGAAAAGTAAAGGATAAAAATACACACCCAACCAAAAATATGCCCCAACCTGAAAAAAATGGAAAGTAAAAGTGCCAAGAAATCCCATCTTCTGATCTCCATGTTCCGACAACTGAACATGACCCAATGAACCAAGTATTCCTAATCTCATTTGTAGTCACTACTGACCTATCTATCATCTTCATAAGACATGAAAGATACAGTAAAATCCCATATAGGGGTGAGTATATACATACCCAATAGGATTCCAAAAAATATTAAGGGGAGTATTAAGAGAAACAATAAGAACAACCAATAAAAAACTGACATGATGTAGCTCAACCCAAAACAAGAGAAAGAAAACTCATCCAAACACAAGGGGCTCAACATGGTGAGTATGTGGACTACCCAACACGTCTCCTAAAACCATGGAAATAAAGAAAAAAATCCAATGTTATGGATAAAAATATATTTATGGTCAGTAAAATATTCTCATACGATAGAGAAATAGAATCTTCATCTCACAACCTAACCTAAGAAAAGAGTCGCCAACATCTCTAGAAGTCTATCAATGATGACCAACATCTCATGAGTCTACCCAAAAGAAAACATCCAAGTCAAGACACACATCGTCACTATGATACATAGTCAAGGGGAAACAATATTTAGATAGAGGACCCAATCCCTATGACATATGAGGGTTCCACTCTCTGATGCTAGAGGACCTATGACCTGACTCTGCAGGAGGGTTCCACTTAGATGGCCAAAAAAGGACCCATGACCAACCCATCTAGAGGGTTCCACTTTGAAATATGGAGGACCCATTCCCTATCCTATCAGGAGGTTTCCACTCTAATAGGTAGATAACAAACCCATTATATATGCCAGAAGAGGGTTCCTCTTTGATGGTAGGTAGATGACCCATGTCTTATGCCAACAGGAGGTTTCCAATCTCTCATGATTATGGACACATGCCCTGACATTACAGGAGAGTTACACTCTAATGGTCGATATAGGACCCATGCTTATCCTAGATGAAGGTTTCTAATCTGAAATATAGAGGACCCATGACCTGTCCCTGTAGAAGGGTTCCACTTTGGTGGTCGAGGACCCATGCCTAGCCCAACTGGAGGGTTCCTCTCTGAAATCCTATAGTGATCTTTAATGTTCATTAACATCGTTGATCATTTCCTAAATAAGATCTATTCCCAAAAACTCTTTCAATTTATCCAAAAATCTACAATAGATGTCACCAATGTGTTCTATGAGGAAAAACACCCAGGATAGGCTACTCACTGGCCAAAATCTGATTCCAAACAAAGGAAATACGAGGGTTTGAAGTTTCCTTAAAAGGAACCAAAAGGTACACATCATGTGACGAGACCCACACAACATGTGTTCTCGATCCATCGCATGTATGTGAATCTGGAGGTACGCATTTTTTATTCATGTAATCATACATGGAGTGTAGAGGGTCAACATGATGTGTCCGAGCCACCTGGGGTCCTACTCATGCTCTCTAGTTGTGTACGTGTATCCAAGCTGTGTCTATGTACATTAGTACATAGTGTGTCCATCCACATGGGGTTCCACCCATGTATCTGACCATGTATGTGTATCTCAGCACATGGGATGTTCCTAGCCATGCCCATTCCTGTGTACTCTTGGTGTACACATTGGGGTAAGGTCACATGGTGTGTGGGGCTCCCACATGGCATGCGATAATTATAAATCTATGAAACCCTAGATGCCACATCATAGGGGATACACATCTTGTGTTCATTGCACTAATCAACTTTTAGTCATATTTTCCACAGAATATTAGATCTTCACCCACGCATCGAGATCTAGATTCACCCCTTCGATTCCAGCCTTGACTTTATCTGAAATCAGTGGGTCTAGTTATTATTCATCATTTCCGACCATCGAGTGGGTAGAAAACCAATTTAGTTGAATTTATCAAAGTATTCACAAACCTCCATCATCCTGCATGCCTCCATTTAGTCTCAGATCCCAAATACATGATAAAAATATCTCTTTATTTCCACGATTCATCCCTAAATCCATCCTTGATCTTTAATACCTTCGTTGCTCACATAACCATTGCGAATCTAGTGGTCTGATTGGGCTCGTTCCCACCCTATGATGTCTAATGATGACCCCATGGTACAATAATGACAACAAAGAATAAATTTTCAGGGAAAGGAACAATTAAAAGTGATAAAAGATCATTGTACAAGAATTTATGGCTAACGAACACAATTGGAAGATCTGGGTTAGAAGGCAACAAAAAATCAAATTAATTTTAGTACATGGGTTCTTGAAAAATTCTACAATTGGCGCAGAACATAAAAGGGATGATCTTTCTCAAAAAAATTAATCAAAAAATGGAAAAATCCAAATTTTGACAAGTCCTACCTGAATATCGGATAATTATTCAGCGAAGAATGTTCACTCCAATGATTGCAATATTTCATTCCATTTTTATGCTCTTTGATCTACTCTAATCCAGAGATTCATAATCATCTAATTAGATTCTCCAAATAGAAGTAGATGAATAATTCTCTTGATTATCCAATGGTTTATGTTTCTAACCTTGTAAAAATATCCATAGTAGTAAATTTATATAAAATTCAGTTTTATTTGATTAATAAATTAATTAAATTAATTAAATTAATTAAATTATTTAACCAACTGAATGCCCCACCAATGGCGGTGATATCCGAATGCCCTGTGATGACCTATTTTAGGCCGCGCCTTGGGTAAATGTAACATTACATACTCAACCATGGTCTAATTTTTCTTATCCTAGATTCAATTTTATAGTTATCCCATTTTTTTAAGAAACCGTGCACGTGAAATAGAAAATATATTGAATATTTTTATCAAATTAATCTCAGGAACAGAGGGCCTCGGAATCAACTACCATCTCAGTGAATGGATCTGAAAATATGGTTGAAATATTTTAATTTATTACAAGGAAAAAACTATATCTATAAATAATTACCTAATTTGACATTTCCATCTTTGAAAAGAAAAAAAATAAATAGATTGGGATACTAAGCCCTCATATGTATCTCTTGGTCCTAGGATATCTCCTATATGTTTCTGTGCTGCCACAATAAATGAACCAAAGGAATGGTCCATCCACACATGGTCCTCTCCTATCAATCCTTGATCTCCAACGGGTGATTCGTAAAAGTGGATTCATTACTGATGTACATCTCACACCATTCAATAACGTTCATGGGGTGTTATTCGACACATGGAAGATTTCATGCACCCACTCCAACTGTGGGGGTAGGGTGTAGTGATAATAAACCTCACCAAATCTCTGTAAGATCTCAAATGGCTTGATTAACCTTAGGGGTAAATTTCCTCCTCAACTGAATCTCCTCAATCCTAATATTGGGGGGAATCTCAGGAAAACTTGGTCTACCTACTCAGAATACATGGGTCTATGAATTCGATCTGTATAAGATTTGTGCCTACTCTATGCCATTCTCGTATGATCACGAATGACCTGGACCTTCTACATTGTATCCTTCAATATATCTGATCCCAAAAGAGATGCCTCACTGATCTCTATCTAGTATAAGGATGACCTGTAGGGTCTCCTGTAGAGGGCCTCAAAAAGTTACATGATGATATTATAGTGTTATATACTGTTTTACACAAACTATTCCAAGGGAAAGTGGTCCTACCAGCTCCAAAAAAAGGTTAACAAACAATCCCTCATCATATCCTTTAACTCCTATATAGTGCACTCGGTCATCCCATATGTCTGGGGGTGAAAGGTTGTACTAATCCTCATCGGGGTTCTGAATTCCTCCTACATGCCTCTATATAATCAGGACATAAACAAAAAATCACAATCAGATACAATAGTAGAGGGAACCCCATTAAGGCAAACAATATATCATTCATACATCTACCCAAATCTCCATCGAACTCTACTACCTAATAGCAAGGAAGTGTGTTGGATTAGTGAGTTTTTCAACTATCACCTAGATGGAATCATGTTCCTCCACTATTTGTGGAATCCTTATAATAACGTCTATGGATATTCCATCCCAGTTCCACTATGGGATCTCAAGGGGATGCAAAAACCTGCAAGAAACCGGTGCTTATCCTTCACCTGTTGGTAGGTTAGGCACTATGAGATGAACTCAACCATGATCTGTCTCATTACATATCACCAAAAATACCACTGAAGGTATCTATTCATATTCTCTACACCAAGATGTACAATAGAAGGAGATGTGTGGAACTCTCAAATCACCTCTCCTCACATTTTGATTAGGGCCACTGACTATCTCTATAAAATAATGACGTGATTCCATCCTTCAAAATATCCATCTGGTGAATATTCTATGGATATCTGGTCACACAATACCTCACAGTTGATGTATTCTAGCTAGGAATATCTCACATTATCAAGAAACAGAGGATAAAATATCATCAACTAAAGGAAAACCGTGCCCTCTTTCTCCACTAGGGTTAGCTGCAAGGAATCCAACTATTCTAAAGCCTCCTACACCAAGAGAGCCTATGAATTCCTACTAAGGTAATATTATAATATGTTTCCCTTCCTTGGAGTATGTACTACCTCTAATTCATAGTCCTATAGTAAATCCATCCAATGTTACTATCTCAGGTTCAAGTTTCTCTATGTGCATACATACCTGAGACTTTGATTGTCCGAGTAAACCATGAAGTTCTCTATCAGAAGATTGTTCGTCCATATACTCATTGTGAATAATAAAACCACCAGATCTAGGTCATAGGTCACATATTTCCACCCATGGGGTCTCAACTTCATCCACTCATATGTGATAAATTACTTCCACTGCATCAATACGTAGCTAATCCCAACTCTTGTAGAATCACAACACACTATGTACTCCACGCCCTCCTCTAGTAGTCTCAACATTGGATAACTTGTTAGAATCAGCCTCAACTCTTGAAATCCCCTCTCTCACTACTTAGTATGGGTAAAAGGGTTGCCTTTCCAAGTTAGTGCAGTCAAAGGGGATGCAACCCTAGAGAAGTACACCACAAACCTATGATAGTACCCTAAAAATCCAAGAAAACTCAAAACCTATAACACACTTTTGGATGGCTCCCAATCAAGCACTGCATTGATCTTCACTGGATCCACGAAAAAACTATGGTCATAAATTACATTCCCTAAGTAATAGATCTAATTAATCTAGAAATTTTACTTTAAGAGTTTACCATAAATATAGTGCTCTTAAATCCAATATAGGACCATCCTCAAGTGCTCTTCATGATTCTCCTCTGATGCAGATTAGATGAGTATTTCATAAATTAAGACAACCAAAAATAGGTCAAAGCGTGTCTAGAAAACATGGTTTATTAAATCAATAAATATAGTGGGTGTATTCATCACACCAAAGGTCATATCTAGGAACTTATAGTGTCTATAGCGACATCAGAATGCTAGCTTCGGAATATCAACATTGCATACCCTCAATTAGTGGTAACTGGACTTAGAATCAATCTTATAGAACCATATCACACCTCAAACTTGGTGAAATAGGTTACCAATACTAAATAAGGGTTATTTTTTTGTTATCATGTCTTGGTTTAAGTGAAAATAATCCCTGAAAATTCATAAGATCTCATCAGTCTTTTTCGTGAACAATAATGGAGCTACCATGGGGGACACACTGGGCCTAATAAATCTCTTCCCTTAAAGATCCTCCAACTATAACTGTATCTCCTAGATCTTGTTAGGGGGTATCTGATATACTAAATAAGATATCATAGTGGTCCCAGGATTCATGTCGACATAGAAATCCATCTTCCACCTCAGAGGCAGTCTTAGAAGGTACTTGAGGAAGACGTCCATGAAATCCTCCACAACTGAAGGAATAAATATGTTTAAAGATCTCACTTCACTAAGGGATACAATCACCAACTGATGAGCGATGAGATGCAATCTTCTACTTGAAAAACCCAATCACCCTTCTATGAGGCCCCTCTCATTCGTAAAGGTGAATCACATCCCATCAGTGTGAAGGCATCTAGATCAATTGTAGTGTAAGTTGATTTAGGCTCGGACCATTGAAAACCAATCTATACCCAAGATGAAGTCACAACGTTCCATATTTATGACCAAAATGTCCCAAAAAATAGCTCGTAATGATGATAAATAAAAGATACCGAAGAAGAAATCACTGTAAGAAGATGAAGACAAAGCTACTGGGCTAACACCTCAACTGGTATCTTTAGCTCTCGCACTAGGAGTATAAAGATAAAGGAATAACTAGAACCTATGTCTACTAATACTGAATAAAAATTATAAAAAACATAGATCATAGCTCTAATCATCTCATGTGTCATGGGGTCATAATTATCTATAGCCTACAACTATCCAGAGACCCGACCACCAGCTCCTCGAGCCAGATGTGGGTCGTTTGGTGGTGTTGGTGGTAGGACCTCATAGCATTATCCAACACCCAAAAATCTTCCTCATAGAGATCCACCTAATCCTCTAGTAGCTTTGCCTCACTGGGGGCACCCTTCCCTCTCCTGGGAGATCATTGATCATGGTGTTTACTCTACTGTGGCAGTCCATCAGCTTTCTGCCAATGCTCATAAACATGTCTGGTTAGGAAGTCACACACTATTTGAACTCACCTATAAAAATAATAGCACCGCCTCTATCCAATCATCATCGGTCCTCTTCACTTTCCTTGTGAAACATGGATATAAATTTGAGTTTGACCATGATAGGATCTCCTTCTCTGAGATCTTTCTAACTGGAACCTTCTAGTTGCTGCAGACGACTCAGCTCTGTGAAACCCACTACTAGCTCCAGCTGTCTGGCTTCCCTCTGATAGAAAACCCTATATCACCAGTGCCCACTCCAACACCCCAAAATAAGTGGGAATTCACAATGGAACCACACTGGACTTGATATCTATGCAGAGAACCTTCTCAAGCTTTCATGCTCATAATTAGCCATCCAGAATCTTGTTAAGGGAGTACCACGTATGTTCTATGAACCTCGTAGTGTACTCAACCACTATCATCTATACCTTTTAAAAATCCATAAGATCTTGAATCCTGATTGAGCATAAGAATTAGGGGTATTAATCCTCACCAAATATTTTATGGAAGTCAGCCCATGAAAGTGTCGACTCATCATCCATCTAAGTAACATGACTCCACCAGTGCCCAGCTACTCCTAGGAAAAGGATAGATACAAGTGAAATCACCTGATCAATCAGTGTTTGAATAATCCTAAAGATATGGACCACTAACTCTATCCAATCCTCTACTTCAAGGGGATCTGGCTCACCATTGAACCTCAGTGGCTTCAGGTGATGGAACTTTCAGAGTGCGCTAATCCTGTACGCATCCTCAGCCTACTTGGATAGCATGATCTAATACTCAACAATTGGTGGTTCTTATAACTATCCACATGAAGTAATAATATAATAGGATGGACCTTAAACTCAGTCCTCATCACTCATCAAATAATCATCATGATCCGGAACTGGTATCCAGTTTAGATGTCATCATGGAGGTATCATGATATTTCCATCAAGAAATACCATGGTCAAATGATAATATATATATACAATAGGTATATTACTCAAGAAGGAAAATAAAATAACAAATCCTATATTATGCATGTACCATTTATCTCTACAAGAACTGTATCGGTATTCCAAGTTGACAAGAAGGTAGTTAAGGTCCTGGTGAATGGATACATCGACTACCCATACAATCACTAGATTCTCTATCCCGAGAGCTGCACTTTATACACTTCGACGTTGGTTCCCTAATTCCCAAACAAATACTTATAAGGGGACTAATCCAAACATTATTCCATGGAATGAATTTTTATGATACCAATCTGTCATGACCTGACCCTAACCGAGGCTCGATCTGTAACTACCCCAAGCTCGCCTCCATAGGCCAGGGGGTGGCGACAAGTACTGAAAGGAATACCCTAAATGGGAGGAATTTTACAAATGTACCTATATTCACAAACACAGACATCTCAATGAATAAATTGAAGAGAAATAAAAATAAAAATATGCAACATCTAGAATGTATACTAAACATGAAAAACCTCTAGGGTGTACAAGAGTATGACAGTGAAAATTGAAAATTAAAGGGAAAAAATACATGAACAACCAAAAATATGTCCCAAACTAAAAAAACTAGAAAGTAAAAGTTCCTATAGATCCCATCTCTTGATCTCAATGATCTAACCATTGAACGTGGTCCAATGAACCAAGTATCCCTAAGCTCCTCTATAGTCACCTCTGACCTATGCTTCATCTGCATAAGACATGAAACATCCTGAAACATACCATGTAGAAGTGAGTATATAATACCCATTAGGATGCCCTAAAATCGAAAGGGGGAGAAGTAAGAGACACAGTTGGAAAAGATAGTAAATAGTATACATGATGCAGCTCAACCGAAAATAAGAGAAAGTAACCTCATCCAAACATAAGGGGATCAACACAATAAGTATGTGGACTTCCCCATGTGTCTCTGTAACCCATAGTAAGAGAGTAACCAAAATCCAAAGTCATGGATACAGATATATATATATATATATATATATATATATATATATTATCAATAAAATAATCCCAAACAATAGAGAAATGGGATCTCCATCTCACATCCCAACCCAGGAAAAGAGTTTCCAACATTTTCAAAATCCCATCAATGATGCCAAACATCTCATGCTTCTTCCCAATAGACAACATACAAGATAAGACACACATTGTCACTATTCCAAAAAGTTGAGGGGGAATCAATATATTGATAGAGTACCCATTCCCTACTCTACGGGAGGGTTCCACTCTCTAATGTTTGAGGACCCATTCCCTAACTCCACTAGAGGGTTACACTTGGATGACCGATAAGGGACCCATGCCCAGCCCTGCTTAAGGGTTCCACTTTGAAATATTGATGACCCATTACCTGTACCAGTAGGATGGATCCACTCTAATTGGTAGATAAATGACCCATGTCCTATTACACATGAGGGTTCCACTATGATAGTCAGGTAGAAGACCCACGACCTATTCCAAAAAGAGGGTTCTACTCTCCAATTCTAGAGGACCCATGTCCTGACTTCGTATGAGGGTTCTACTCTGATGGTAAATAGAGGACCCATTCCTAGCCCATATAGAGGATTAAACTATTAAATATGGAGGACCCATGCCCTTTCTAAGTAGTAGGGTTACACTCTAATGGTTGAGGACTCATGCCCATACCAGTTGGAGGGTTACACTCTGAAATAATTTGGTGATCCTGCATGATCACTGTAGCCATCTAGTGTCACCTAAATAAGATACACACTTGGAATATCTCAAATAATATCCCAAAATCAATAATTTATGGACCTATAATGTTCTAAATTTAAAAAATACGTATGATAAGCTACTCGTGGGACAAAATCCAAGTCCAAACGAAGGAGATACAGGAGTTTGAAGTTTCATAAAAAAGAACCAAGTGGTACAAAACATGTGAGGGGACCCACACGACATGTGGTCCCTCTCCATCACTTGGAAGTGTCATTATAGTCACTTGGATCACTATCCATGTAACCATAAAGAGTGTATATATGGTCTGCATGGTTTTTTCGATCCACCTAAGGTCCTACCCATGCTCTCTAGCCATGTATGTGTATCCAAGCCATGTTTGAGTACATTGGTACATGATGTGTCCATCCACACAAGGTCTGGATCATGTCTCTTGTTATTTCCATGTATCTTATCACATGGGATTTTCTTGGATATTCCCATCCCCATTCGTTCCCAAAGTACACATTGGGCTGCCAATGAAAGGTCACATGGCATGTGGGTCTCCCACATGGTGTGTAATACATATAAATCCTTCAAACCCCAACATCCATAATATAGTGGAAACATGCCACATGTCCATCAAACTAGAAGTTGTGTAGTCAATTTTTACACAAAATCGGAGATCCACACCCATACATCCAAATCTTTTTTCTCCCATTTGAGTCTGGCCTTTCCTTTATATAAAATTGGCGGATCTAGACTTTGTTAGTCATTTATGGCCATTCATTGGCCAAAAAACTGATTCCATTGAATCCATTGAAGGACACACAAACCTCCATCACCCTAAATTACTTCCATCAATATAAGATATAAAAACCATGAGAAATTGTTCCCATTATTCCCATGATTAATCCCCAAATCCATCCTTGATTTCTGATCCCTTCATCTCTCATGAAATTGTTACGAACCCATGGTCATGATCGAGCTCGGTCCCACCTAAAATTTTTAAATCAAAACCCCGTGGTCAAAAAATTGAAACCATGAAGAATATGTGGGGGAAAGTCACAAGAAAATGGTTTAAACAATCATTTTTCAAGTGTTATTTTTCAAAAACCATAATTGGGAGATCCGGGTTAGCAAGCAACAAATAATCAAATTAATTTCAGTACATGGGTGTATGAAAAGATCTATAATTGGTGTAGATCATAGAAGGGATGATCTCAATAATTTTTTTTATCAAAAGGGTAAAATACACAATTTTATGTGTCCTACCTGGATATTGGATTGTTCATGATTTAAGACTATTCTCCCAAACAATTGAGAGAATCCATTACGTTTAATGTGCTTCAATATTCTACGATCTATAGATTAATCATCGTTTGATTCAATTATCCAATGGAAGGAGGAGAAGAATGCTCTTGATTATCCTAGGGTTTATGTAAATAACCCTGTGAAAATATTCATAGTGGTGAATTTATGGAAATTTCATTCAGGTAAAATTATTAAATTAAATTAATTAATTATCCAACTAAACATACCTCTAATGGTCAATATATCCAAACACCTTGCACTGACATATTTTAGGTCACGCCTAGGGAAAAATCATGTTTTGGACTCAACCATGGTATTAGATTTATGATTCGAGATTTCTTTTGAGAGATATTCCATTTTCTTTAAGAAACTACACATGCGTAATATTAAATATTATTAATATTTTTTTTAAAATTTATCCTAGGAACATTGGGTCTTAGAATCATACACCATCTTTGTGCCTGGATTTAAAAATATATATATAAATATTTCAAACACTTATAATGAAAAAATGGGTCTCTAAAATCAATATAAATGTACTAATATTATCCTGATTTATTTTTATATAAAATAGAATATTGTAGTGAACCCATCCAATGTATCCTGAAGCTAGTGTCCAATTTATTACATTGACATAAGATATAAGGAATTTCATCCTGAAGGACCAAATAGTTTAGTAGTCTTGGTAAACTAGATAAATAAATGATTCCCATATTATATTTTAACACACAAATTACAACATAATTTTTTATAGAATAACATTATTACCTTTAACAAATCCTTGCATATCAATAATGGTATACTTCATAGATTCATGGGGAAGTAAATAAAATAAGGGTGATCTCAAATGATTAGTAAGGGTTACATATAGTGTAAGCTATCATGATTCAATAATCATAATCATCATAAAAAGGTAAATAACTCAAAACACATTCCATTTAAATAATTGTATAAGTCATAATAAAAATGTCTTGGTAAATAAATTAAAACACATTCCATTTAATCAATAACTGATAATTAAATGCATCAGTAGATACATAGAGAAAATATCATGGATAATAATAATAACTAAATTATAAATGAAGGAAATTCTTAATTATATGATGTACTGAACTTAAGATCATGATACCTCTACCGTTAAGACCTTTCATATGAAAATTTAAAACTACTGGATACACACTCATCTGGATTGACTAAAAGATTTTATACTATCTTACTGATTCTCTCCATGAGACTACCAGTACATATAGGGGATATTTATAACTATGACCCACTCATTTCTTCATTTACAAATAATTTCTCATATATTGAGTAATAAATTTAATTCCTGAATAATGTACCTTATCATCAAATATCCATATTGAGTAAGGAATAAAAATTTATCAGTATTTCCCTAGATAAAAAAATAACATTCAATGTAGAATATAGTATGTATAAAGGATATGTATATTAAGAAATAAAAATATCCATGATAAATAATATATATATTTAAGGGAAATTTAATTTCCATAGGAAAGTGAATAATTCAAGGAAAATTTAATGACTACAAAAAGGAATCAAGGAAGTGAATGTCAATACTGTCCTTGGTCAATAAGATCATAAACTATATAGATGAAGAATAAAGATAGAATCAATGAAACATATACCCATTAGAGTAATAATAAAGGTCTTTTGTCATTGATGAATTGAAATACCCTTAAAATATATTTAAAATAAATATTAAGGAAAATATTCTTTTTATTTTTAAAATAAACTTCTAAAACTAAAATTTCACAAAAAATTTTAAAAATAATTTTATTTGAAAATAAACTTTGAAAATTATAAATTAATATTAAAAAAATTTGAGTGGTCATGATGGAAATAAATTCCACACATTCCAATTAAATTAAAAAAAATTGTTTTTACATTTTTGATAAAAGCTAAATGTGGATTTTTTTGAAAATAACATGAATAATCCTTTCAATTTTTTTTAAAACGTAAAAATAGGTAAAAATTAATTTAATAAATCATTTTGAAAAGGGTTAAAAAAATTGAAATTATTTTTAGAAAACATGGTTTTGGTAGAAAATGGATTTCTGAGATTTGGGAGCCAGTTCAGGCTCTTAATGCTGAATGTTCTCTGAGACCTGACAGCTTCCCTAGTTCTTTCTATATAAACTTATGAGAGTTGGTGAAAGGGGAGATGGTGGGGGATATCCAAGAATTTTTTAGGTTTGGAAAATTACTTTGGGTTTCTTATGCACCGACCTTGATTCTCATTCTAAAAGTGAAAGACCCATATTCACTCAACCAGTTTAGACTAACCAGCCTATATAACTTCCCTTATAAGTTCCTTGAAAACCCTATAAACAAAAGTTTTTCCTTAAATTTACCCCAATGGTTCTTAGAGAACCAACTGGGCTTTATCAAAGGAAGATCTTCTCAGTCATCCACTTTCATGCTTCACGAAATGGTTAGGGATATTAGCATTAAATCACTCTATTCTAATGTGGTGATAAAGGTTGATATGCACAAGGCTTATGACAAGATGGAGTGGAACTTTATCATTAAAGTGTTGAAGAACATGGGTTTTCCATAGGGGAGGTTGACCTTCTTTTCAGATCTTCCACATCACCTTAGATTTCCATTTCCTTTATGGGGAAGAAGTGTGGGTTCTTTATACCCAATTTTAGGCTAAGACAAGGAGACCCCCTCTATCCCAACATTTTTAGCTTGTTTTAATACACACTCAGCAGATATCTAGAGGGGAAAATCCTCAGTGGAAACCTTCGAACTTACCATGGTAGAGCTAGAACTAGGGACATATCACATATATTTTTTTTCAACGACATGACATTTTTCTTGAATGAAAATAGACATAACATTAAAGAATTCATCAAGATCATGGAAACTTAATATAAGTGGGGTATTCAAACCATCAATTGGGAAAAAATAAGTATCTTCATTTAGAAATGGTTCTCAGAAAGAAGGGGGAAAATATTGAAAAGATAATGGGTGTGAAAAAAAAATCATTCCCTATGGAGTACCTAGGAACACCAAGTATGCCGTGAAGGATTCAGATTCCCCATTTTGATGGGATTTTTGATAAATTTATCACCCACATTACAAATTGGAAGAATAATTTTCTTTCCTTCAGGGGATGAATCATGCTTGTCAATTGTGTCTTGTCTTACATCCCCATGCATGTGATTCAAGTGCTCAAAATTCCTAAGTCCATGTTGAACAACATTGAAAAAGTGATGGTTATATTTATATGGGACTCTCAGTATGAGGGAATATTTCACAGGGATTCATGGGACAAGTTTTCCATGGGGATAGGGGATGGAGATATCAATCTCAGGTTTTCCAGGGAGGAAATTCAGACTATGCAAGTGAGGATCGCATAGGAATTTTTAGG
Organism: Viscum album; assembly: GCA_963277665.1. Classification (NCBI taxonomy): domain Eukaryota; kingdom Viridiplantae; phylum Streptophyta; class Magnoliopsida; order Santalales; family Viscaceae; genus Viscum; species Viscum album. The sequence continues at coordinate 28,221,225 of OY728128.1, read as the reverse complement.
AAAAAAATTTATGTGGGCCAGATTTATCTCTTATAGATATGGTAAAAAATAGATAGAGGAAGGGGGGAAACATCTCATCATTGGATCTTTATTTATCAGTATGTACATAATCTACATAATAAATCTAAATGGATTGTGGAGTGTAACTTTTTGAACAACAATTAGGTTGGCCCCATTCTTGGTTTTCTAGGTTTCATGACTCCTAAGATCACCTTTTCATAGTCCATTTGGTTCATGAATTTAATTCAATCCATCCTCAACTAATTCTATATAAATGTTTTTGATAGCATCATCATGAATTATGAACCAAAAAAGCTCATTTTTATGGGATTTTCATAGGGTGTGTTCTCAGTGAAAGGATATCATGTGATGAATCAAGTGTAGGGCATTCATATTTGGTCGGAAAAAACCTTGTAATATAGAATAATTCCCATGAAATATATCTTTTCGGTGTGGTATCTATGGAACTAATCCATACCAATGAATGGTCAGGTGAGGAAGAAAGTAATCACAATAAAATCTCAATGTTTATGTTGCAGGAATAACAAGGAGGAAACCACCAAGCATATCTTCTTCAAGAGCGCTTGGGTAGAATCCATTTAGAATGACCTAGGAGGGACCTTCAAGATTGGATTTTGGGGATCTAACCATCCCTCCTTTCACCATGTTTGGATTTTATGCACTGAGAATAAGGATCTTTAAAGGAAATCAATGGTTGTTATTTTTACAGCATACTGTTGGAGTATTTCAAGTGTGAGGAACCAAAGTCATCATGGGGGCATGTCTCGATCATGCTTGGGCATGGTGACCTAAACCAAAATCATCATGGCTGTCTTTGTCCCACTAGTAAATTAGTGGGAGGCCTCTTCCTCCCTGATAATGATCATGGTTGATACTCCTATAATTATCACTTCCCAGCATGGCCAAGGGAGATGGGTGATATGGAACCCACCAAGCAGTGGGTTTAAACTTAACATGGATGGATCATGTTGGTCGAGGTTCATGCAGGTAGTATGGGTCTCCTAAGATCATCATGGGGTGGTGATCCTAACCTTCAATGCTAGATTTGGGGAGGGGGACTCCCTCATGCCAGAGGCTTGCATGATGCTGAAGGGTATTGAGCTATGAAACTCTCACAAAATTATACTCAAATCATTGGAAATAAACTTGAATATCATTCACAGATTGATGCAGGGGATAATCCAATTTTTTTGGTCCATTACATATATCATCTGAAAATGAAAAAATCTTCTGGAATCATGGGTGGACCTCTTTCAAACTTGGAGTGAGGGGAACAAGGTGGAAAACTTCTTATCTTTTATGGAAATTGATGGGAATCACAATGTTTTATTTTCTAGTATGTGGTATCTCCCTCAGTAATGTTGTAATTTTTCTAGGGTGGAAAGACCAAATCTTTATTATTTTAGACCACCTTAATTTTGTTTTGACCTGGGTGCTAACTCTTTTGAAATAAAAATTTTAATGTTGGATGGATGGATTAGAATGAGATTGTGAAATATACCATTAATATTTATCATAATGTTGATGTGAGAATTAATCAATGAAACAATTATGTGTATGAATTTTAAATCCATATATAAAAAATAGAAATACAATATAAGATAATAAAAATCCATTACACACATAATCTTAGAATATCAAAGATGATGAAGAAGTAATATAACCGAATGAAAGAAATTGAGTTATGAAATTTTTTATCACTTGGCAACTTTTAAGTCAAATAAACATGGATGAAATAATTAAAATTGAAATGTAAAATAACATTAATAATGAGTTATTCATGGTATTACATGTTAAAATGTCAATATCTACACCATATAAAATAAATTATCTGTATAACATTATAATATTCCTCAATGAATGGAAATTGAGATGAAGTCCCTTACCTCACGATTCCTTTTGATTGAACATGATTTAACCACCTATATAGTTTTTTTAAACATATTGTTAACTTATTAAAGGAACATATTACTATTTATAATATCATATATGATCCTTTTATAATACCATATCACCCATTTTTTAATAATTTTTCTTTATTTACATTGTTTACGGTGTTAATTGCCTTGTTTTCTTAGTCGTGTTTTGTTATGAAAGTTCTGGTTCTTGTGAATATTATATATTTACACCAGCTCTAGAATAATAATCATGAAATAATTATAATATTTATATATAAATTATAATTGTAAAACCAAACATGAAATATAGTTATGAAAAATGAATTATGTTATGATCATGGGGATGGTAGGCCGTACCTATGCAAGAGTAAAATTTCCATTTTTCAATGATCATTATGGAAAAGGGGAAAGTAATGGTTTATATTTACATAATTATAGTAATATAATAATTAAAATATTAATTCTTTAAATATACTTATATATTTCATCCATGTAGTGAGGTGATGAAAATTGAGTCACATTGCTTCATAAAGGCGATAGTCCACATGTACATGAACGATGCTATCATCTTTAAGTGAGTGAAAAGGTAAGAAGGAAAATAATATATTATATTTTAATAATTGTGAATATGTAATCAATATAATTATTATTTAATTTATATCAAATATATTTATTAACTCTATCCTTATTATATTCCATGTAAAGTGTTAGTGAAAAACAAATTATATCGCTATGAGATGCGGTGGTCTACCGTACACACGAGTAATATTATCATACCCCATAAAAAATGGAAATTAAAATGGTATATATGATATAATTACTAAATAGGTATAATTATATTATAAATATAATATATATACTTTATATCCATCATCATACCCAACTCGGAGAGGTGGAAATGGAAAACAAATGACATCAATTCGTGATGGGGTAGTCCTCCATACACACAAATGATGATTTCGTAACCCATTTGATGGAAGTGGGGCTGGTTAAAATTAATTATCATATTATAATAACATATTAGTATATTTACGATACTTATATTATTATATCATCATGGTTTAATAATAACTTATGAAGGTGGAGGAATAAATAAAATAAAAATGCATGTTGAATAATGTTACCACATTTTTGGGTAAACTCCTTAGGTTTGCACCAAAAACTTCATAGGTTAGATTTATGCCAAAAATAAGGCTTATAAGATAAATTTATGGAAGTTGGGAAGTAATTTTGTAATGGATTGGATGATCGAAAAGGGGTTGAAGGTGCAAGGAAGATAGGAGAGGGGGTGACCTTTTATAAGTGAGATGAGTAGACGACTTGTAATTTTTGAAATGAAAACGGTGTACCCACATTTTTCACATAAAAAGGGTAAAAAATAGAGTATTAAATATAGTTATACATTATAACGTTGAAATATATCCACAAAATATATTTTAGATAAGTTTTTTAGGTCATTTTAACCCATATATTTTTAGTTCATCCCCGGTAAATCCATTGTTACCTTAACCCTAGTAAATATTTTTTTTTATTTTCAATATTCATTTTGGTAAAAAAATTAGTTGATATTATTATATAATATAAATTATTCTGATTTAAAATATTTAATATTTTTTACAAATTCCGTTCACATAAGTGTAAAAATTTAATTTAAAACTAATCCCATAAACACGACGAGAAAACATGGTTTCAAAGAGAAAATATTCAAAAGTTTACAAGGTTTTTATATCAAAATAATTATGAAAATGATTCCAATGAACTAACTTAGATAAATTGATATATAATTGAACTATTTTTACTTTTAATCCAATTTAAAATATAATTTAACTTTATAAATAATTTCTGTGAAAAGAGAGTTTTTAATTAAAAGTTTGTATTTTTCACTATTCATCAAAAATTTAAACATTTCAGAAACATTCGAAATATTTACCCTAAGGTATTTTTTTATTAATTAAAAAATTAAGTTAATTTTATTAAATAAAATATCTAAAATATCTAAAATTTAATTTTAAATTATGTTCCTAAAGTACGACTAAAACATCTTTTAGAAAAATTCAATTTTTCATAATTTTTTTTATTTTAAATGATTATTATTTTATTTCTAATAGTCTGATAGCCATAATTGTAATAATTTATATTTTACTCTATGTACATTATAATTTAACTACTAGTTTATAATTGTATACTATATTACGGTTTATTTAGACTTCAGGTTGCATGTTCCACAAGCTATCAAAGAGATTAAATATAAATAAATATATTTCATGGTTTATTTAAGCTCAGTGTTCCATGTCACATACACTATAAAAAAAATCTTATTTTTTAAAAATATTGGGGTGTTACATTATCCCCACCTTAAATAGATTTGATCCTCACAATTTAAAATTGATCTCGATGATCAAGGGTTTGGAATTTGGAAATACCATTATTAAAAAACCCATATAATAAAAGGGTTAATAAAATATCCTCTTGAAAAGAGAGAAAGTCAAGTAAAATGGTTATATATAATAGCACATAACTAGATTTATAATTAGGATAAAATTGGTGGAAAATAAATATATGAACAATAAAGGAAAAATATATAATTATAAGAATGATTGAGGCCATTGATCCCAAGAAAGTGAATGATCAATGAAAAGTTAAGGACCTAAAAAAATAAATATAGGATGTTTTAAAATATCATATGATTAGTCTAATATGAATTTAATATGATAATTTTTTTAAAAAAAATCCATTTCCTGAAGTTTAGGAATTCATTTAATATCTAATAATATAAGGAAATATACTTTCTTAATATGTTTCTATTTCATAAGAACAATTTCATCCTTTGGTTATGCTTTGATAAATTTAATATTCATCACTTACTCCAAGAAATTAATATCCAAAAATAATTTTTTATTCCCAAATCACTAAAATTTAATTTTAATAGATCATAAGATACATAAAATAGCAACAAGTCTTTCCGTCCGTCTCTAACTATTTTCTAAAAAAATATGTTTAGCACAAGTTATCCAATATAATAAATTAAACTCGAAACCTCCAAAGTAACACCATTGGTTCATCATTAAAATTTATTTTCTAAATATTTTAACTAAAAACAATGAAATATTAACCAGGACATCAAATAGGCCAGTGGTGGGAGTTAAAACTTTATCATCCTTCGGTCATAGGTTCAAGCCCGACAACCTTTTCAAACGCAATGGGTGTCCACCTAGTATGCGGGTTGTCCTTTTTCTAAAAATATATTAATATAATTCCAATAATGTTCCAAAATATTTGATGGAAATACTTAAAATAAAATTAATCATTAAATAAACTATTTAATTATGTTTTTAGTACAACTTATTTTTTCCCAAAAAACTCTAATAATTTTATTTGACTATTATTATAATGAAATTAATGATCATATCAATCCTAATGGTTATCAATACCTATGAACTTTTTTCAATAAAATGTAAAGTAATTAATTCTCATATAACTTTTCCCTAAAACATATACTATGCCAATGTGTTTTATTTCCATAAATTTCTCCCATAATATCCTTAATCTCGGTAGATTCCCATCACATAAAACCTAAAAAGGGGTGTTTGAGACTTTGAACTTATGATCAAACTTAAAATCATAAACCCATGATGGTATCCATAACTCTTTTTCTTCTTCTAATTAAGACATATACGATTCTAAAATTTAACACAACCCTTATATGTTTCATGACACTTATAACCATGATTTTTCATGATTCTTATAACCAAAATAACATTGGTAAAATACTTCAACAAGTTAATTCTTGAATCCCCACAAATAAATATTTCATTTGTTTTATTTCCACATAGGTCCTTAATTGTTCAATTGTTTAACCTTTAGAATATGGAATTGAATTTGATAATTCCCAAGTTCCTCTAATTTAAGATAATGAACTAAAAATAGACCCTTAGGATGAGATTTATTTCCTTTCATCATATTATTCATTTTTTCTCAGAAATTCATTACTTTATTCCCTTCATTTCAACACAAAAAACATTTTACCATTCCTTTGTGACACCTTATTTTAAATATAAGACACCTTAGGTTTAAACTAGTTAATTTATTGTTAAAATCTATTAAATTTTTTTATAATTTTTTATAAAGAAAATTTGAATTATTCTAAGGATATCAATTAGGACTATAAAACTAGGTGTGTAGTAAGACCTTTTGTTCATTCACTAACACAATGTTGGTGCAAGCAGAAGGAAAATCAACAAAATGATTTTATTTAAAATTATAAGAACCATTAAATGAACCAAAAATTGTCTAAATATTAATTTATGAGTATTGTTACTCCAAAATGATCCTTGGGTCGATTTTATGACCTTTGTAACCCATTTTTTCGACATTAATCCCCTTATAATATTTTATTCAAAAGAAAGTCAAAGAGTTCACCCCATGGTTTTTAATAAGTATAAATGTTTAGTATATCCTTTTCCAAAAGAGATATTTTACTATAAATAGTATATTAAACTACAAAATATTTATCCACTTTATAAAATTTAGTTTTTATTTTGTGGAAAAAAATTAATACCTTAAATTATTACACATTGATGATGTATAAATTATTAAATTAATTGAAAAATCAAATAAATAATAATAAAAATATTAAAATAAATATTATTTGAGATAATTAATATGATACATGAATTACCTAGATAAATATGAAAATTTTAGGATATAATGAAATAATATTTTGTAATTTGAATCATTTTTTGATGTTTTTAAAGTCATATTAATGAATAGTATTAATTTTGACAATAATGATTTTTCATGAATAAAATATATATTTAAATCATTTAAAAATAATAAAAATATTGAACATGGACAAAGGGGATAATATTTTATCTTAAATTTTACCCAATATTCTTTATAGTCCATTTTAAACTGTTTGTCTCTAAAATAGCCTTAATATATTTTAATATTTAAAGGAATTCCATAAATGCCCCATGTTGCAATTATAAAAGGGAACTTTATTATTAAATTATTTTCACCACCTTGAGCCTTATAGATCAACTATAATCAGAAAAATTATCTTCAACTCATACCTAGACACATTATAGTTTTTTTGTTCTCACCAAATGACCATTTCAAAGTGCCTTATGGAGGTTCTCAAGGAGATGATATTCAAGAGATGAATTAATATTCTTTCTATTTTAAATTATTTATATCTTCTACCTTATCCACACCCTTATCCAAAGTTTCATGATAACTAAAGTATCATATATATAATTTAATGATATTTTTTAATGGAATATCCATTATAAAATCTATTCGATTCTCCATTTATTCTTAAAAACAAAAACATCATCCATGGAATGTCGATTCACTGCCTTCATGGATGATGATTTTTCATTTCCCATTACTACATTCATACATTCAGTTTTAACTGTTTAAAATGATATAAATATATATGGTATCACTTATTGAGTACCATTTCCCTTTTGACATAAATATACACATGTTAACCAACCATGAAACCATGAAATGAACACACCCAAAAAAATTAAAATAATGAAATATTATTAATAAACGGGTGGAAAGATGTTATAAAAAGATCATATAAGGTATTTTACATATGAAAATAGTTCTAGAATAAATTATTAAAACTATATAAACATTTATATAGGTGTTTTTAACACATTTTAATGAATTTTTATCTGAGGTAAGTAGCCTTCCTTTAAAATTACTCTTTTAATGTTTCTTTTTAAAAAATTAAAAAGAATGTTTTTAACTTAAATGGAATGAATTTACCTATTTTATGTTGATTTAATGTTTTTAAGATTAATTTAAAAGTTTATATGGTTAATTTTGAAGAATTGTTTTTCCATTATATGTGTGTAGTTTTTCAAAATGAATGAATTTTAAAATGGAAACTTTATTTTCTTTAAAGAGTGTTTTATGATAAAATATTTCATAATTGATGTTGATGTTATGGTTCTTGGTAATTTTTTATAATGATGGGTGTTTCCATTATAAACCAATTACTACTGGTTCTATGATAAACCAAGGATGGGTGGTTATGTTATTAACTAACGATGGGTGGTTCCATGATAAACTAAGGATGTGTTGTTGTGTAATAACCTCCACTGCATTGGGTACTCCAGAGTTAGAGGTTGGAAGTTTTGGTTACTCCATCTGTAAGAGTGATATGGAAAATGATTTCCCAAGTTACCTACTTATATCATATATAATTTCTTATGAGTTTTTATGAAAATTTTTTTATTTTCAAACGGTATGATAATGATTTTTTGAAAAGATGATTCCTGGTTCAAGGTAAAAAGGTATGTTTAAGAGAATTTTTTTTATGTATTTTCATTGGACCAATAGTTTCCTTTATTTTAGGTCACTAACTAATATTTTATTCTCATTCAATGTTTTAGAATTTTTTCACAGGATTTAAGGGGAACTAGAGAGAAGTATGAGATCAAGGGGAACATTGTGAAGATTCTTCATGAAGAGAAAACATGTTTTATTTTAAATGATTTTTATGGGAAAAATTGATACTGTGTAATTTATGGGTTTACCATGTATGAGTTGGTCCGAAATCTATAAACTCTAAACCTAACATATCATTGAGAAAATGAATTTATTTCTTATTTTAAAATAACTAGAAAATGTATGTTTTAAGGCTGGGTCCTTACAGTTGGTATCAGAAAAGGGTTTAGATAAATTTAGGGTATAAGATAATGTTAATAGAATACCCATAAATTATTTTAACTTATGGTTAAATAATATATCATTTAAATATTACCATGTGGGTTCATTAATATATTCCCATTCAGAATGATTTTCCATAGAGGAAACATGGTAGCTATGGTGGGATGGCGTCAAGAGGAAAACATCCTTCTAAATCAGGATCTTAAGATGCATGGAATCAAAACAGAATGGGTTTTCGGAGTGATGGATCTATTGAAACAAGATATATCTTGTGGTGGTATCAATGTAAGGGAAAATCAGATCAACCATAAAGGAATATGTTAGTAGCAGAGCATTTTATGAGGCAACATCCTCTAGTTTTTAGTGGAAACTTAGATCCAGTGGTAGTCAAAGGATTGATCAATACTCTGAAAAATATATTAAAAGTCATCGGATGTTTGGAATTCCTATAGGTAACAATATCCATTTATCATTTTGAAGGTGAGGACTCTATATTGAATTATTAAAGCAACCATGATTTATTGGAATCTTCTTATTTCTATTAATAAAATGGTATTTGCTGTAAATCTTGTTAAACTTCCCATAATTGGGTTTTATATTATTTTGGGTATGGATTATATTTTAGTTTATCATGATAATATTGATTTAAGAGATGATAAAATATTTTTAAATGATTTATTACCTTTAATAACATACCATGAAGTAGATAAATTGATTAGGCATGGTAGTGAAAGTTACTTAGTATATGTCATTGGAAAGAATGAAATTATTTAGATTAATGAAGTGCTAGTAGTGAATTAATAAATATATGTTTTTACTTATGATTTTCATTGTGTAATTCCTAATCAGGAGGGTTATTTTACTATTAAATTAGTTCTTGATAATAATCAAATTTCAAAACCACCTTATCGAATGGATTAAGTGAAACTTATAGAATTGAAAATATAGTTGCAAGATTTTTTTGATAAAGGTTTTATTCGACCAATCACTTCACTATGGGGTGCTCCAATTTTTTTGTTAAAAATAAAGATAGTTCCATGAGGCTTTTCATTAATTATAGAGATTTTAATAACATCAATATTAATAATAGGCATCACTTTCCTCATATCGATGACTTGTTTGATCATCTCCAAGGAGCTTAATATTTTTCTAAGATCGAATTGAGATCTGGGTACCATCAGCTGAAGGTAAAGGGGGATGAAATTATGAAAACATCATTATGTACTAGATATGTGAATTATTACTTTTTAGTTATTCCCCTTGGGTTGAAAATACCGTTGTTTTATTTACTAATATTATTAATATATTATTCCATAAACATTTTGATAAGTTTGTGGTTTTTTTATTGATGATATTTTGGATTTTTCAAAAATTTATGAGGATCAAGAAAAACATATAAGGATTTTTCTCCAAACCCTTAAAGAAAATAAGTTGAGTAGAAAATTTAGTAAATGTAATTTTAGGTTACAATAGATTTATTTTCATGGGAACCTTGTAAGTAAAGATGGAATAATAGTTGATCCCACCAAAAGAAAATTGGTTGACGAATGGACAAGACCTATAAATGTTACTAAGATTTAATTTTTCTTGGATTATTATGAAATTTCTAGAGTATTGTTGAAATTTTTTTATAGTTATCTAGATCACTAACTAAGTTAACTTGAAAAGGAGTTAAATCTATCTGGACAAAATAATTTGATGATTATTTTCAGTAACAAAAAATATGATCGGTGAGTGATCCAGTTTTGGACTATCCATCGAGAAATAATGTTTTTCCATCTAAAGTGATGCTTCATTGAAGGGAATTGGTTTCATTTTGATGTAGAATAACCATGTAATTTCTTAAGATTCAAGGAAACTATAACCTTATTAGTTAAATTATACTTATCATTATTTAAAGTAAGATTTTTCGGTTTTTACTTTGAAAATTTACTGAAATCAACTATATGGAGAGAAGTGTGAAATATATACTGATCTTAAAAGTTTAAAGTATATATTTACTTAGAAGGAATTGAACTTGAGGTTGAGAAAATGGATATAATTGATTAAGGATTATGATTTCAGGATTCACTACCATCCTATAAAATAAAATAAAGTGGTCGATGCTTTGAGTTAGAAAAGTAATGCTATATTAACCATGTTACATATAGAACGTGATGTTTTGATTATTTATTTGAAAAAATTTGGACTAGAAGTTATGGGTTTTTTAAATTCCCTTATTTTGTTTATGATTCAGTGTAATCATCTCTGTTAGACAGAATTCAATAAACTTATAAAGAGGACCATGGGTTATAGAAAAAGGTATAATTGGTGAAGAAGGGTAAGTTATCTGATTTTATTATTGATAAATATTGTATTTTTATTTTAGGAAAATATTATGTGTTCCTCTTGATTCTAATTTTAAGAAATAGTTATTAGGTAATACTCATAATTATCTTTTTTCAGTTCATCCTGGAACTACTAAGATGTATAGAGAACTTCCAGAGTATTTCTGGTGAGATGGAATGAAAAGAGATATTGTAGAATTCACCATGAAATGTTTGAATTTTCAATAGATTAAATCATAATGATAATTACAAAAGGGGATTCTCCATCATTTTCTAGTTCCAGAGCAGAAATATAAAAATATATTAATGGATTTCAAGGTGGGGATAAAAAAGAGTTCTCAAGGTAATAATGCAATTTGGGTTATTATCGATCAACTGAATAAATATGAAAATTTCATTCCTATTAGAGATACCCAATATTTAGATAAACTTTCTCAGTTATTTGTTAAAGATATAGTCAAGTTACATGGAGTTCCTCTCTCTATTTTATCTGACCATGATCCTAGGTTCACTCTAAATTTTGGAAAGGTCTTAAGAAGTTGTTGGGAACTGAATTAAATTTTATCACTACTTTTCATACTCAATATGATAGATAGATTAAGTGAACATTTTAGACTTTGGAAGACATTATTCAATCTTGTTAGATAGATTATCTAGGAAGTTGGGATCAACATCTTTATTTAGTTGATTTTTCTTATAATAATAGTTTTCATTCCAGTATATACAAGACACCTTTTTAGGTATTATATGGAAAGTTGTGTCAAAATACATAATTTTGGGAATAAGTAGGTGAAATAAAGTTTATGGGACTAGAATTAGTAGAGGAAATGGTTGAGAAGGTAAAAATGATTTAGAAACATATTAAGATAGCTCATAGTAGGCAGAAAAATTATACAAATAATGGGAGGAAAGGTCTTTCATTCGAGGTAGGTGATCATGTCTTTCTTAAAATATATCCTTGGAAAAGTGTTATGAGTTTTGGTAAGAAGGGAAAGTTAAGTCTAAAATTTGTTGGACCTTATGAAATCCTGGAGAAATTTGGACCAATTTTCTACCAGGTAGCCTCACCTCTGATTTTATCCCAGGTACACAATGCATTTCATGTTTCGATATTAAGAAAGTATGTTCCAGATTCATCTCTTGTTTTGATCCCTAAAGTAGTTAAGTTGGAAGAAAAACTTTCTTATGAGGAACAACCAGTTCATATTCTTGACTATTGAGGGAAATCAATGCAGAACAAGGTAATTTACCTGGTTAAGGTTTTGTGTAGAAACCATATGGTTGAAGAAGCAACATTAGAATATGAAAATGTTATTGTGAAAAAGTACCCCATTTGTTTAATAAGTGAATAAAATTGCGAAGATGAAATTTTCAAAAAGGGGGAGAGTTTAAAAACCCACGCACTAATAGAATAATATTATTTCATATTTATTAGTATTCCTGAATTAAATCAGAAAGTTTGTTATAAACATGTAAAGTAATTCTTAAAATAAATTGTTTTATTAAAATAATTTATTATATGGTTATATTTAAAAGATTAATTTTAAAATTATAGAATTTTAATTTTAAAAAATAATTCCATTTTTTAATTCATAATATAAAAATTATTCTATGGTCAAATTTGATAATTTTATAATAAAATTAATTTTTTGGTGAATAAAAAAAATACCAATTTTTTAAAAACGGTATATTTTGTGATACCGTCAAAACATAATTATGATATAAAAATTTATTAAACTTATGGAATTGATAAATAATTATATTTTAATATCAATATTGTACAAAATATTTCATAACATATGAAATATAAATTATTTCATGATAAATATAAAAATCATTGACAGTGCTGATGCAGCACCCACATAATGTTGTTAAAGTCAAATTTGGTACATTTTAGATAATAAATGAGTTAGGGAAAGTATTTTAACGACTTTTTTTATTAATTATTATTTATAATTTATGTTTTTGGATGATATTTTTTTAATTTTATAGTTATATAACATGAATCGTATCCAAATACTAGTGCAATGCTTGCACAAGGAAAGAAAAGTCAAATTAATAAATAAAGAAGTTGTATTGAAATGGATATGAGTAAATATACATAATTAATGAATATAAAAGATTATATTGAACCTAATTAATTTATTTTTGTTATAGAAATTTATTTTTATTCTTTATGTATGAAATAATTACATTTAATTATTATGCAAAACTAACATAGTGCTTGTGAAAGTAGAATAAAAATCAATAAAATGATTTTAATTAAAATTTTAAAACTATTAAATGAATAATTTTGTTATAAATCTCAATGGATGAGTATATTTAAACCAAAATTATCCTTGGGTCTAATTTAGGACGTTTTTTAATCCACTTTTTTGACATTAAGTCCCTTATAATATTTTATTTAAAAGAAAGTCAAACTGTTCACACTATGGTTTTTAAAAAGTATAACTTTTAATATATCATTTTATAGAATATATATTTGACTATAAATATTATATTGAAATATAAAAAATTTATCTTCTACAAAAAAATTTATTTTTAAATTTTATATAACAAATAAATACCTTAAATTCTTACACAATAAAGATACATAAATTATTAAATTAATGAAAAAATAAAATAAATTATATTAAAAATATTAAAATAAATATATTTTGAGATAATTATGAATATAAATGAATTATATATTTACCTATGACATTTATAGTATTTAATAAAATAGTTTTTTATAATTTTAAACTTTTTTTGATGTTTTTATAGTCATAGTAATGAATAGTACTACATCTGGCAATAATGATTTTTCTTGAATATAATATTTATTTAAATTAATTAAAGATACTAAAAGTATATAATAAGGTAAAAGGGGATAATATTTTATCTAAAATGTTATACCCTATCATTTATATTCCATTTTAATGTTTTTGTCCTGAAAATAAACTGATTATATTTTAATATTTTAAGAAATTGTTTAAATGCCTGTCTCCACAATTATAAAATGGGACTCCTTTATTTACTAAATTTCACCACATTGAGCCTTATAGATCGAAACTAATCTAAAAAATTATATTCTCCTCATACTTAGATACATTATATTGTTTATGGTATCACCAAAAGATCATTTTCAAGTGTGTTAAGGAGGTTCTCAATGAGATGATATTCAAGTGGTAAATTCATCCTTTTGTCTCTTTTAAATTATTTCTATCTTCTACCTTATCCTTACCCCATATAAAAAGCTGAATAATTATTAAATTATAAAATATATACTATAATTTTATTTTTTAAATGGAATAACCATCATCAAATCTCTTCTATTATCCATTTATTCTTAAAAATGAAAACATCATCCATAGTATGTCGATTCACCGCCTTCGTGGATGATGAGTTTTTATTTCCCATTACCGTTTTCATGGAAAGTTTAAATTCAATTTTAATTGTAAAAAATGACCTAAATATATATATGTTATCACTTCTGAAGTACTATTTTAATTTTTGACATAAATATACACAAGTTAACAGACCCCGATACTATGAAACAAACACACCCCGAATAATGAAAATAATGAAATATTATTGATAAACGAGTGGAAAGATATTATAAACAGACCATATAAGGTATTATAAATATTAATATAGTTATAAAATAAATTAATATAACTCCCTAAACCATTATAAAATAGTTTTTAATATGTTTTATGGAAACCGAACATGTGGTTAGGGACTTTCCTTTTAAATTCCTCGTTTAATGTTTCTTTTTAGAAATTGGAAAAAAATATTTCTAACTTATATAGAATGAGTATAATTTCCTTATTTAATGTCGATTTAATGTTTTGAAGCTTAGTTTATATGTTTACATGGTTAATTTTAAAGAAAATGTTTTTTATTTTTCTTGCACTGTTTTTCAAAATCAGTGAATTTCAAAATGTAAAGTTTAGTTTCTTCAAAGAGTATATTATGATGCAATATTTCATAATTTATATTGATGTTATGGTTCCTGGGAATTTTTTTTAATGATATGTGGTTCTGTTATAAACCAATCATGAGTGGTTATGCGGTAAACCAAGGAAATATGGTTACATTATTAACCAATGATGGTTAGTTCCATGAAAAACCAAGGACAAGTGGTTACATTATAACCTCCAATTCATTGGGTACTCTATATTTGGAGGTTGGACATTATGTTTTCTCCATTTGTAAGAGTTATAAGTAAAATTATGTCCCAATTTACCTACTTATATTTTATATTATTTGTTATTATTTTACATGAAAAAGTTTTTGATTTGCAAAAGGTATGATAATGTTTTTTTTGAAAAGATGATTCCTTTTTCGAAGTAAAAAGGTATATTTAAGAGAAAATGTTTTTCTGTATTTACACTAGAATAAATATTTCCTTTATTTTACATACCTTACTGATTTTTTATTCTCAACCCAAGTTTCAAAAAAAATTCACATGATTTTAGGGGAAATAAAGACAAGGATGAGATCAAGGGGAAAATTTTGAAGATTTTTCCTGAAGATAAAACAAGTATTTTTTTAAAGAAATTTATTTTATAGAAATGGATATTGTGTAATATATGAGTTTACCATGTATGAGTTAGTACTAATTCTCTAAATCTCTAAACCAAAAATATATTTGAAAAAAAAATTAACTTCTAGTTTTAAGATAACTAGAATATTTATTGTTTAAGGTTGGATCCTTACATTACCAAGACATTAGGATGTTATTCTATACTTATCCTGAAATTATATCATTGGGTTATGTACCACAATATATGTGTTTATTAATCTAGTTTCAAAGGTTTTTACTAAACTTCCTCTGATAACAACTCTAGAAACTCCGACCCCAGTAGTCTGGATCCAATTTCTACTTTATTACATTGGCATAAGATACAAGGAATCGCATCCTGAAGGACTGAATAATTTATTAGTATTGGTAAACTAGATACATAGATGAATATAATATTAATTTTAAATACAAAAATTACAACATATTTTTTTTCATGAATCACATTATTCCCTCTATCACATCCTTACATATCAATCATAATACACTTCATGGATTACTGGGGAAGGAAACAAAATAAGGGCAAGCGCAAATGATCAGTAAGGGTTATGTATACTTGAATCTATCATGAATCAAATTGTATAATGAAAATAGAAAGGTAAATAACTGAGCACACATGTCATTTAAGTAACTAGATAAGCCATAATCAACATGGAAAGGTAAATAACTAAAAATACATTCCATTTAATCAATAAATGAGAATTAAATTCATCTAGAGATAATATTATAGAAAAAATCTCATGGATATTAAAAAAATTAATTATTAATGAATGAAATACTAAATTAAATTATATCATAAACTCAAGATCATGTTACGTTTACCATAAAGACCCTTCACAAGATAGTTTAGAACTACTGGGTAAAAACTCTTCTAGTTTAGCCAACTTATTTTCTATAAGATTACTAATTTTTTTCATGAGACTACTGATGCATTAAGGGCTATATATAGCCATTCCCACCATTATATGAACTTATAAATCATTCTTCATATATCTAATAATAAAATTAATTCATGAAAAATGTTCCTTATCATCAAATATCTATATTAAGGAATATATATTTATCTATATTTCCCCAAATAAAAAAATAAATTTCAATATAGAAAACCATATAGACAAATGATATATGGTTTAAGAAATTAACATACCAAAGATAAATAATATGGATATTTAAATGAATTTTAATCTACATAGGAATGTAAATAAATCGAGGGAAAGTTAATGACTACAAAAACGAATCAAGGAAGTGAATGTCAATAATTTCCTTGGTCAAAATGATCATAAACCATCAATAAGAAGAATAAGGATGGTATAAATACAACATATACCCATTGATGTAATAATAAAAGTTTTTTTGATGAATAGAAATACTATAAAATATATTTAAAAATGTTATTGAGGAAAATATCCTTTTCCTTTTGAAAATCACCTTTTAAAACTAAAAAATCACCAAAAAATTGAAAATAGTTTTCTTTTAAAATAAACTTTGAAACTTATAAATTAATATTTAAGAAATTTTAGTGTTCTGGATGGTATAAAATTCCGCACATGCCGAGTATGTCAAAATAAATATTGCTTTCACATTTTCAGTAAAATCCAAACATACATTGTTTTTAAAATGGAATGAATATTCCTTTTAATTTTTTTTCTATAAAAATAAAAATGGGTGAAAAATACTATAATAAATCATTTTTAATGTGGTTAAAAAATTTTATGAATACATTTTTAGAAAATAGGGTTTTTTAGAAAACGGATTTCCGACTAAAAGAGAGAAATGAAGTAAAATTTTCTAAAACAAATTTTATCCTTTATTTTAATTACAAAAGTGTTTAAAAATCATAAAATTACTTAAAAATTTAATGAATAAATATAGGTGAATAAAATTAAATGGTCTTATTAGACAATTATCAAATAATTTCCTTCAACTAAAATTCAAGAATAAACAAACTCAATTATAATGAGTTTGTGAAATAAACCCTTAAGATGATAATAAAATTGAAGTAAGAATTAATCAATGAATCAATTATATGTATTAACTATAAATACACATAAAAAATTTGAAATACAAAGAAGATTATAAAAATTCACTCCACACATAATATTATAATATCATAGATTATTAAAATATAATATAACCCAATGAAAGAAATTGAGTTGTGAAATCTTTACCACTTGGTAACTTTTAAGTCAAATCCCCTTGGATGGAATAATTAAAAATGAAACTTAAAATACCTTTAATAATTAATTATTCATGATATTACATGTCAAATTGGTGGTACATATACCATATACAATAAATTAGGTGCAAAATATTAGAATATTCCCCAATAAAGGGAAATTGAAACAAAGTCCCTTACCTCACGCTTTCTTTTGGTTGAACATTATTTAACCTATTTAATAGAAGTCTTAAAAATGTTATTAAATTATTAAATAACCACATTAATATTTATAATATCATATATTATCCTTTTTAACATATTATCACCCATTCATTAATAATCTTTGATTATTTTCATTGTTTCAGGTGTTAATTGCATTGTTTTCTTATTCATGCTTTGTTATGAAAGTTCTGGTTCTTGTGCATATTATATAGTTACATAATATACAGAATAATAATCATGAAATAATTATAATATTTATACATAAATTTTAATTTTAAAACCAATCATGAAATATGGTCATGAAAAATGAAGTATGTTATGATTATGGAGACAGTAGGCCATAAGTACGCATGAGTGACACTTCCATTTTTCAGTGATCATTATGGAAATGTGGTAAGTAATGTTTTATATTTATATAATGATAATAATATCATAATTAACATATTATTTATATAAATATACTTATATATATATCATCCATGTGGTGTGGTGATGCAAATAGAGTCACATTACTTCATGAAGGCGGTGGTCCACACATACACAAACAATGTTATCGTCTTCAAGTGAATGAAAAGGTAAGAAAGAAAATGATATATTATCTTTTAATAATGATAAATATGTCCTTAATTTAATAATTATTTAATGTATACAACATATATTTATTAACTTTATTCTTATTTCATTCCATGTAAAGCGTTAGTGAAAAATGAATCACATCGCTTTGTGAGGCCGTAGTCTACCGTACACATGAGTGATGTTATCGTATTCCCTACAGAATGTAAAGTAAAAATTTATATATGATTTAATTACTCAAAATTTATAATAATGTTATAAATATCATATATATAATTTATATAAATCATCATACCCAACCATGAGTGGTGGTAATAGAACAAACGAATGACATCGATTTGGAAGGCG
The DNA here is from genome assembly GCA_963277665.1 of Viscum album. Classification (NCBI taxonomy): domain Eukaryota; kingdom Viridiplantae; phylum Streptophyta; class Magnoliopsida; order Santalales; family Viscaceae; genus Viscum; species Viscum album. The sequence goes on along the minus strand of OY728128.1, from coordinate 28,202,430 downwards.
GTAGTCCACCGTACACATGAATGATGATTTCATATCCCATTTGCTGGAAGTGGGGATGGTTTAAAGTCATGAAATTGTTATAAAAAAATATAAATATATGTAATGTACTTATTTTATTATATTATCGTGGTTTAATAATAATTGGAGTAGGTGGAGGAAGAAATAAATTAAAAACACTCATTGAAGAACATTACCTATTTTTCGAGTAAACTAGTTAGATTTTCACCAAAAGACTTCATAGGTTGGATTTATAACCAAAATAAGGATTTCGGGATGAGGGTATGAAATTTTTAAATTAATTTGGGTAGTTCTTGAAAAAAAGGGTTTTAAGGTGTGAATAATACAATGGAGAGTGTGACCTTTTATAAGTGAGGTGAGTGAAAAACTTACAATTTTTGAAAATAAATAGGTGTAACCAAGTTTTTTTATAGATATTTATGTCATTTTAACTCTGATAGTTAGTAGTTTAACCCCATGATAAATCCATTTGTACCTTAACTATGGAAAATAATTTTTATCGAGTTCACTATTCTTTTTTGGTCAAAAATTAACTAAAACTTATTAGATAATATAAATTATGATAATTAAAAATATTTAATACATTTTTCATAATTCCATTCAAATAAGTTGAAAATATTAATTTAAAATTAATCCTACACATGTGACTAGAAAGCAGGTTTTTAGAGAAAAAATATTCAATAGTTTATTAAGTTTGTATATCAAGATTAATTATGAAAATGATTCCAATAACCTAAATTGTATTAATTGACATATAATTGAACAAATTTTACTTTAAAATAATTTTAAATTACAATTTATCTTTATAAATAATTTAAAAAAAATGTAATTTCCAATTAAAATTCAGTACTTTTAACTATTCTTCAAAAAAGTAAACATTTTAGAAAAATATACAAAATTAACCATAATATGATTTTGGTATTATAATTTAAAAAAAAAATATTTTATCGAATAAAATTTATAAAAGTGGTAAAAATTAATTTTAAATAATGTTTGAAAAGAGACTAAATTGTATTTTAAAAAATATATATTTTTTCATAAAATATTTGTCTTTATTTTAAATGATTATTATTTTATTTCTAATAAATAGATAAATGTAATTTTAATAATGTAGTTATTAATATTCACAACTTCCAATTTAAATTCTAGTTTATACCAATATACTTTATTATAGATCTTTTAAACTCAGGGTTACATATTCCAAAACCTATCAAAGAGATTAAATATAAAGAAATATATTTCATGGATTGTTTATGCTTGGTGATCTATGTACAATATGATAAAAAGAAAATTTTATTCATTTAAAATATTATGGCGTTACACATGTAATACAAAAAATTCACTATGGTAAATTTTAGAAAATTTCCATGTACTAAACAACACTAATTTCCATGGGTGGTAAGGGAACTTTCACATAGTACTAAGATATTAAAGGAAATTGTGTTTTCTTAAATCCCTGTTACCTATTGAGATACCTTACGAAGAAAACAAGTGTGAAAAAAAATCTTACAAAATACTCATGGATGATGTATTTGATGTTTATATCATATTTCTATCATTAGTGTCTAGGGAGTTGTGACAACAACATCTGGACATGGATGGTTATACCATGTTGTCTCATCTCTTATAAGTTAGAGAGGAGAGAGTGAAGTAATAAATGAATAATATTATGGTTACACTGAAGATGTGTGAATTTAAATATGGTTTCATATTAAATCATTGTCTTTTAAAAAAATATCATTCTCTAATTCATATCATGTTGTTTATCCATTTATATTTAAAATAAATATTATGGAGAAATATCTTAAATATAATTTGGTTAAGGTTCAATAATTAGATGAGAACTTAAATGATGATAAATATTTAGTTCTTATGGTGTACAAAAAGGAATAAAAAGTGAAAAATACAAGAGAAAGTGATATTACAAAGGAACCTTCATAAAATATTTCAATGAAACTAAAGTAAAAGTAGGATAGAATCAAAGAAGAGGATATTTTGTTCTTATGTGGCATGATAATTAAAAGGAAGATAAATTTAAGCGAACTAAATAAAAATAAAACAAAATATTTTACTTCAGGAACATTCATCATCAAATGAAATATTTCTATATTACTTTTTATGTATTATATACTATGCGCGTCACACATTTTTATCTAAATATTGGAACCATAAAAGTTAAAAAACATTACTAAAATTCAAGGTGAATTCTCCAAGTGGTAGAGAAAGGGAGATTCCTATGTTAGTATAGAGAATCTCATGACTTATAATTTCAATGTGCATTGATTATAGTTAAGCTATTATTAAGTATTACCAAAACATTTATCTCATGCATCCCTTGGATACAATGATACATTATTTCATTTTAGAATAAATATTTTTATGGTATTTTTTACTCAATTAAAAGTCCAATATTACTTTCATCATTGAGAATAAATGATGAATATAAAACATAAGACTCTGTAATATGAATTAAGTCTAGATAATTATTTATCAAGTAAAATTAAAATTAGTTATCAAGGATATACATAGTATGGTGTTTATAATATTTGGAGATAAAAACCATAGGTATTATTAACACACTTAATTACCATGTTTTAGACAAATAAACCATTAGAAATAAATTTAATATGAAAAGATTCTTATTCCAGTTCAAAATAATACGTGTGAACTATTTCAAGTAGAATCTAGAGGTAAATTTATATACCAATCAAGATTCATTTAAGAAATTTATAGAATATAAAAGTGAAGTAAGGAACATAAATGGTTAGAAGATATGAGTTGCTTTGAGTTTATGAGATGAATAATGTATTAATCATGCATTGATTTATCATGAAAAGGTATAATATATTTATTCCTAAAGTCACATTTCTTTATACACATAAAATACATGATGTTGGTAAAGGAGGATGAATGATGAGTCTTATAGTCATTCATTGATCATGGAAATATAGTGTGGATTTATTCTTAAACACAATTTTCCTTGTATTAATCAACAACATGTTGTTTGTAAAGGAGGAATAACGACGAGTCTTATAATAATTCATTAATCATTGAAATATAGAGTGAATTTATTCTTGAACTCACTTTTAATTATATACATCAGATCCATGATTCAATTAAAAGGAGGATCGATTATAAGTGTTATAATCTTTTTCAAAGTCTTCCAATATCCTTTTCAAGACATACTTTACAAATATCAGCATTAACCCATAACCATATGATTATTAAAATGAAAAATGTATATCATATGAGTTATAATATTATATAAATTCATAATGTCCGTAAATATGTGTTAAGATGAAAATATTTTGTGCTAAGTCAATAAACAAGCTTATATCAACAAATCATAAAGTGAATCTCATTTAATGAGCATATAGACACTAAGGATATTAATATCCCCAAGTTATAAATGTTAGTCAAAAGATAATATATTTATGAGGGAGTATATCTCTTTTGAGATAGTGGGTGCAGGTTAGAATTCCTTAAATTATAGACTCTATATGCATGATAGTTAGCATTGGAACACCAAACTCCACAATTCATAATGGGAGGAATTATTTTAGAGACATATACTATGTAAGTAATTTTAAATGATAAAGTTGGTTTTATATTCACCATAATAGGTAATGTATTATTATTTAAGAATAATGAATCCTATAGTAAATGGTAATGAGTAACTTGGTTTCATTGACAAGTCTATATGAATTAGAGAATGGATTCCCTGTACCAAAATTAAATTCAATGATTTGGTTGTTTCTCCAGATTATGTTTCTCAATTGGTGGGAATCCTACAAAAACTATATGTGGGTAGTAAAATAAAAGGAATAATAAGGCATAAATGATTATTTAAATTTTTAAAGGCATCTAGACATACTCTATGACAATAAATTATCACTAATCATCATGAAACATACATTTGAATTATAATTATCATAAAAAAATTATATGATCATTATATTGGACTATCATAAGTTAGGACCACCTACCTTATGAGTAAACCTTATGGAAAACATCTATATCAAACAACTTTAAAGGGTTGGTGACATAAAATAAATACAATAAGGAAAACAATTTATAAATATCTAGTTTTGGATTAAATTAATATTCTTGATCAAATAATATTCATTTGGAATGAATTTTTTCCAAGTGTCTATAAGAGGTCAATGATAGCACTATAGTTTTCCTAGATTAATATATTAGTAAAAAATGAGAAAATATATTTAGTTATAATTTTCATTAATACTAGATTGAATAAGTTACTTTATAATAGTTAACTTAAATTAATAATCCAAGTTCTAGGAAAAAAGATCTACTAAGGTGGGACTAAGGGTTTCTTATACCAATTCAATGTATATATACAGATAGGGTATTCAAAAATACAAGTTAAAAAAATTTAAGAGATAATTTTTTCCAACATCACATAGAATAAATCTATTTAAGAATACATGAATAATAAATGAAATGAGATTAAAATAGTGAGTAGATTCACATAAACCTTTGCGTTGGTTCTATCACATATAAAATGATATGTACTAGGAATGATACTACCAATGAATTCATTATGTAAGGTAAATATCAAATAAAACTAGGATAACTACATGAGAAGTAGTTAGAACTATCCAATAGTAATTGATATTTTATAAAGGATATATACGTGGTATGTGGAAGGAAGGAACACTAGTTTTAATGGAAAAAACTAGTCTTATTAAATATTATTGATCCAATATCATAGTTAGATTAAGGAAATTAGCAATATTCACCCATTAAATCCAATTGTTTCCCTATTTACAAATATCTAGTATAGCATGGTTTCTAATGAAGATAAAGAAACATTGTTAAATATGAAATGATTTGATCCAGTTTATGGAATCCTACCCATTACATAAATTATTATAATTATGATAAGTTTATATTATATGTTCTAGTGAATATTTCATTTTTATGATATAGAAAAAATGATATATACTCATAGATATCATCTCTTGAGGGATTACACTCAAATAGGTTAATAAATAGATAATATAGTAGCCATATATGAATAAATGTAAGGCCGAATAACTAAATCCATAACTTAGAAAAATCCTGATCTTATCATATGATAGATAACAAGTTAATGCCTAACATGTTGGTTCTAGTGAAAGTGTTAGTGTTGTGAAAGTGGGTTCCCTATACCCTATTTGAATAGTAATTTTTATAACCATATCATGTATATAATTATTTATTCATGACGTATTATTTCCATAATAGTTCCAATACGTCTACATACACTATTTACGTGGTAATTTAAATATATTATTTATTGTATCAATAGGTTATAATGGTTCCCATCTATAATGATAACCTCAATATACAATGAAAATTATTTGAAAAATATATCCATTAGTTTAGGTACATTATAATGATAGGACACAAATGATGTTTGACAATTAGGTCCTGGGGGATCATAATTATTGGGACTTCTTTTCATAAATTTTACACTTGGAGATCTTAAGTAGAGGAGATTATGAGGTCTGACATTCTAATAGGAACACCACATTTTTTAGGTGTCATTGGTTGTCCCTATCTATAAATATGTTTTTGGTCTCTATCCATGAGATCATTATTATTTTATATCATTGGATTAAATATTTTGATGTAATATTAAACCCATGAAATTTATTTCATTAAGAGGTAACTACCATTGGGTGTATCATTTGTGGTATGACATTGATTGAATGATCAAGGCATGATTTGTCTCTTCTGAAAGGAAGAGATATCTCAAGACTAATTAAATGATATGGTAGTACCTTTATAAAATATATGGACATGGTAGAAGAAGGTAATTCCATCTAGTACGTTCATAAAATAATAAAGAAAGAAATTATAATGACACAAAATGTGTATCCTGGTTTATGAGATATTGTGAAACAAAAAGATTATATTAAAAAGTGTGTGTTCATAGGAGGCTATCATTACTATTACTAATCCTTATATCATTAAGGGACTTAACAAGATAAGAACCCAGAGGGTTACACAAAAATTATATTCAGAAGCTTGTACAATTCTAAAAAATTGGTGTTGAGGATATGGTGGACCCCATGGTTGAGGTTGTATATTTGAATGTTTCAACGATCACAAAAAAATAAGTATATTCACTATTATTTGTGTTTTTAATAATAGGTAGTGAATTTAATTTCTTGGTGTATTCAAAAGTGTTAAGTGAATTTGAGAAATTATATTTCAAAAATATATATTTTTATTCTAGTGTAATTAATTATTTTTGGGAGAGACGATTTGAGTTAACGACTTATATATTTATCATGTGACATAGTTTTAAAGTTACAAGTAAGTGATAAAATACTTATGGATATCATGAAATGTTTGTGAGGTTATAAGTATTATTTTGGATTGTTTTATAAATGTTAACTTATTTAAGGGATTAAGTGAGACTTTAATAAGTTATACCCTACCTATAAAAGCCAAAGTAATCCCAAATCTGATGGACTATTAATTCCATCGAATTTGAGTATTTCTTTTCCTTTTCTCTCAATACCTAAAGAGAGAAGAAATAATTTGGGTCACAAAAATATAATAATTTCTTCCATATTGAAGATATAGTGTTCCTACAATCGCATTGACATCAAAAGGCTTTCATCTCTCCATGCTACCACCTATAAATTGAATACGAGTGATTAGGAAAGCTTTTGAAGCACATATGGATGATCTAAAGGGTTTTGAATTTGGTTCCTTTGAGCATTGATCATTGAAAACAAGTAACGAATCATTAGATCAAAATAAAATAATTTATGATTCCAACCATGATTTTTCATGCTTAATTAATTCATATGAGATCATCCAATTGTTAACTAGGTGCGCCTCACCAGTGATGATATTCCTATGTTGATCCAGTGGTGATTTTTTCCCAACTTCTAACACTTCCACCTTGCACCCAAAACCAATATTTTATTACTGATTTTCATTCTTATAAATTTCATATGTATCCTAGAGGATGTGCAGGTTTCATGTCTTATAATTTAGGTAATGGAAGTGGACCTATGATATATGGTTGAATTGGTATGGGATAGATAGGGGTTAGTAGATATATTGAACTTGAGATGGACCATGTAATTCTAGTCTATGATGGATATACTATTTTTTTTTATTTTTCATATTTTATTGTGTATGGTTGACCCATAGGGTTAACTATTTGACATCATGAAATATTAAATAATCAATATGTCAATTCTACATGGGTTATTCTACAACATTTTATTTTTAATATTCATATATATCACATTATCAATGTAATCAGTTATATATCTTGAAGGTAAATATATATTTAGTGATAGAATTAAAAACCCTTAATTCTAGTTTATGTAATAGTTTGGGTGTTTAGGTAAGGTTTTTGATGTCTATCACTATCTTAACAGTGTGTATTTAAAATGTTTTGAGGCGTTAGAGAAGTGGGAGGAGGCATACAAATTTTTTATAGACTAGGGGGTGAGTGATGGAGGAAGCTGCAATTGAGTACATTCCTAGTGGAAATTTTATGGGAGGAAAATAGAGCTCTAGTTTCTAAGATAGTGGTCACTAGACCTTCTATTTGAATCTTGGTAGAGGGAAACTTAGACCTCAGTGGGCGACATTGAGTTCCAGTGGGCTCCTACTATTTTTTTAAATTTTAATTTTAATCAATTAATTGGAATAAAATATATAAAAGTGGAAGCTGTCTTAGTCATCTAGAACATAGAAAATCTCTCCATATCTTTCATTTAACTCCACCAATATGGGATTTCTCCCATTTTATATCCATTCTTTAACCAACTTATCATAGAGATTTTTTGTGGGTTTGGATCAATGTCCTCCCTTATCTATTTCTATCTTCATCTCTTCTATGATGATTTTTAACTATAATGTTCATTTCATTCATTTTTATCTATATTTATGAGTTCTTACACCTTGGGTTGAATTGTGTAATTGGATGATTATGATCATTCTAGTACAAGTTATGTGTTATCAATATTTTACCACTACTAATTTGAATTTTTTATTCCATGATTTGTGGGCATGGCCAAGCTATATAAGTGGTTGTGAATAAAACCAATTATGGTTTACATGGTATAAAGGAGTTGTATAAGGGTAGTATTTTGTGCTAAATTCTTCAATCTATAATGTCTATAAGATATACTTGGTTGACAACTTTGGGACATTCTTGGAAAGTTTCCATGTGGTATCAAGTGATGGTTCATGAGATGTGTTGCTTGATGAAGTTCTTTGGGAAAACGATGGTTGTGACTTATGTTTATATGGGGATATGTGGTTCACTAGAATGATAATTGGTGGTGTTGGCCACTACCCATGGTGGTGATTAAGGTTTACTAAGCTTATATCTCTAAAGGATGTTGCAAATTCCACTCCCTATTAAGGCTGAGGACATTGAGATTGTGTGGCCATAGAGGGAACCAATGGGCGGCAGTGAATATAATATTATTGGTGGTATCCTCCATATATGAGTAACTTAGGGTGATTATGATGATCTTATAATGGGAGGAGTGATACATCCTAGAAGTGGACACTGAATTGAGAGGTGATTTTGATAATCAATTCAAGAGAGACACTCACTGTATATGTAGATTTTTTTGGGGATGATTAGATGGAAATGGTGAAAAGTATTATGGACCATAGGATATTGATGATAGACTTTTGGGGAATTTTTTATGGGTTTAATTGGTTGAAAGGAAATTATTAGAGGACACTAAGTGACTTTGAGTGTGTATGGACTACAACTATTTCATACCACTCCAAAACTGGTCAAAGAAGGTAGGGTGATCACTCATGGATTGATGTGTATAGAGTGGAGATGGATGTGATATTTGTATAGTTATTTTTTCACATTTCATTTTTCATGCACCCATATATGCATGGATAATATCTAAGTACACTATTGGTGGTGTCCTACTAAGTTCATACTCACACCCTACCCACACCCCTCTAGAATGCATATAGACTTTATGTCTTATGATATAGGAAAGTGAAAGGGCTATATAATCAGTTTATAACAGACTGGGGGAACAAGGGTTACATATAAGATAAATAAATGGATATTGGGGATGTATTGGTTGGATCCTTAGTGACATTTTGGTGTTGGTTCTTTTATACTTTTGGATATGTTAGCATCCGATCATCTTATGGGAAATCCAGTTTGTTTCTATATGAGATACATGATATTGTAGATATTCATTTTGTTGTAAGATGTTAGGTTATATTTATTTCTCATGGGAATGTCGATACATGCTGTTGAATGTTTTTTATGTCATTACCACTGTGTTTTTGAGTTACATACATAAGAGGGAATAATCTCCCCATGAACTTGTCCTAGAACCTTATTGATATCTAGTAGCCTCTAGAATATGGTGATACATTCCTAAGGTCTATGGTACTCTGGTTCACATATTAGAGGTTAACCATGCTAGGAGATGGTATAAAGTGGTATCAATGTAGGATTTTGTTCTATTATTTGAGTTATGATAGATATAGATTTTGAAATGTTTTGGGACTTGGAATGGTTGTTGTATTGTGTTCTTAGACAATAGAAGTATGGATGAAGACCAAGTTTCCCAGGAGCTGGGATTTTGGTTCTTAGTTTTCATGGTTTCCTTTGATTTATTTGACATAGATAAACATGATGGTTTGATGTTATTGATTTATGGTTTTACTCTTGGCACATAGATGTAAGATGTGTGTACTCATGTATGATTATTGGAATATAGGAATCAAATGACATGTGGGTGAGTTCTTGCGATTAATACTTTTATTTAGAAATAAGTTATAGTTTTTATAGTGTCAATAACAAGCTAAATAGTGTTTACCTATATAAATTCTTTGTATAATTATTCTCAACTAAATCAGTTTCTAGAATACTAATGTTTATGGTTATGTTGATCTTGTCTGTGTGTGAATGGTACTTAACACTAAGATGGGTAGGTAGGGTTATAAGGAAATATGGTATGATATTTGGGTATGGATAGGAAAGTGAATGGGCTATTGGTATATATTACTTGTTATAAATTTCCCTATTTGTGATATTTAGATTATTATATATGTGTTAAGCATCAGATTTATTTTTCAATAATATGACACCTTGACTACCTTTATTAGAGAGATAAGAGGGTAGATATGAGAATGATCAAAGGTGTTTACCTATTTTACCCCTAAGGGAAAATATGAAGTTCCACCAAGGTGTGATACTGTTGGTTTCCTTATGGCTGGTGATGAGTATGAGATATATAGAGTTTTTAAGAAATCCATAGTCTCTCGTTGAGTTGGGATAAATTTTTTGATGATTAGTTGAAGGTGATTCTAGTGTAGGTGTAAAGACTCAGATTTTCCATGTAATTTTTTTTAATTATATAGAATTTTTATGAGTCTGAAAAAATTAGTGGTGCTTGATTCTGAGACCCGGTGTACCCAGAAAGAAATTATGAAAAAAAATCAGGTACGTTTAGTAAACGCGTGAGCGGAATTTTGTAACTTTTGAACTGGTGATCAGAATTGAAAACTGAGGACATCGTTGAACTCACAACACCAATATTCTCTTAAGGAGACCTTCACCCTGACCGCAGTAGGTCAAGGGTAGAAGTTAGTTTTTCGGTTTTTTGTGGGAGAATTGAGAAATAAAATACTAACTTTTATTTTATTTCTTGAAACCTCTCATTTAAATTTCGGTGGTGGGATCCACCTGAGTAGGTTGGACATTTAATTCCCTCCATTAAATTCCCAGTTATAAGTGGTGTGACACTTGAAAAACCCCAATTAATGAAATCAATTAAATGTTTAATTTTTGAAGACAATAAACTTCATTAAGGGGGATTGGCTTCTCACCTCTCACGGTGGGAATTGTGGAAAATGAGTTTGATGGAAGAACATCATCCAACATGGAACCTCCTCCAACGTACAAAAAACCTCCAGATCAAGAATGAGGTACTGATGCTCGATGCCAAATCAGAAGCGTGTTATGGGAGGAAAAAATGTTGGCCTCTCCTTCAACATCTTCATCCTTTTCCTCATGCCATCTTCAACAAACGATCGAGGTAGGGAATTTGTTCATATCATTATTCATTATAAATCATTTTCTTCAATCTATTAACTATCTTCTATCGATCTAACGCAGAGGGTGTAGGCCAAACAAACATGGTCCGATCCCTACGCTACTTCATTATTCGACATTTTCTTCGCGAGTGGATCGTCAGGTTGAGCGGAACCCGACCACGTCGCTGCTGACCGACGCCGGCAGGATACAGGCGGCGGCGGTGCAACTGCGCTGCCAAAGGAGGCCACGGCCCGTCAACCATGGTGGTAGAGGGTGGTGGCCAGCACACCAATTGGCCGTGTGGAACCAGGGCGACATGCGTCCTCACCACCGATAAAGGAGGAGGCCGTGGCTGCTGAGCTGCGGCAGCGCACCCGAAGGGCGGCCGACACCCAGTCGGCCGCAGTTTGAGTAGGAGGAACACCTGGAGGGCGGACGACAACCGACCATCCCCAGATGGAGCAGCAGCGCATGCTGGCGCCATTGGGAGAGGGAGCCGACCAGAACCCCGACCGGCTGCGCTACACCACGCAGGACCCGCTTTAGTGGGTCCCGCGTGCCAGCAGGTGGTGCCACGTGGTGCCGCCAAGTTGTCCAGAACCAAAGGGACCTTGGTCCGTTCGAGAATCTGGGAGGACACCTTCCCCCAGGTGGAATCTAGGGAGGCCTCCACCATAGTGGACCACATCCAGTCGGGCAGACCAAACCCCACCGAGCGGGCCGCACCCAGTGGGCCGGCCCGCCCCTTTGCGGACCGAACTGCGCCCCAACGGGCTAGGCCCACAATGGTCCCTCCCATCCTATCCAGACCCGGACCTGGATCGGTCGACCTGAACTGGGTTTGGTCGGCCCAAGATGGGTCGGGCCAGGTCAGTCGGACCGGGTCGGATCGGACCCGGGCCCGTCTGGACCCAGATACACCTTTTGGCCATATCTTGAGAACGGGGCATTTGTTTGACAAACCATCTATGGTGCTGGGATCCTTGGAGTGAGACATTACTATTGGTATACTCCAGTTTATATTTGGAGACAATTGGAGTATGGATAGGTTAAATCGAACTCGAATCCAACTGGGCCCCCATAATTAAAACGATTATAACTCACAGAGCAGGCATCCGATTGACGCACCGTCTATCACATTGGAACCCTTAAAACATGAAGGGCCTTTGGGTTACTCTTTTTTGGAGCTTAGTGGTGGTTAAGGTATGAACAATATCTCTAGGGAAAGATTTTATGGAACTCGAGCGCACTGGGTGTGAGGAATCCTGTGACTGGATGTAATGTGAAGAAAGATCAACGATCCTGTGTGGTTCATCACTTATCGATCCTGTGTGGGTTAGATTCTATCAAATCCTATGTGGTTCAGTGCTCAACAATCTTGTGTGGGTCAGTGCATACCAATCCTGTGTGGGTCAGATCCAGTGTGGGTCAATGGGGGTTAATACCTATCGATCCTATGTGGGTCAACAACAGTGCTTCAAAATAGAATAAGATGATCTAGGTTATGACTAATCATCTGTACTTCTGTACTTAAGTTATACCGTATTTGATCTGAGTCTTTACCTTTGTGGTATTCTTCTGTGTGGAAATACCTTTGTGGTACTTACCTTCATGGTGTTACCTATGTGGTACTTCTATCTTCATGGTATTACCTGTGTGGTACTTCTACCTTCATGGTGTTACCTTTCTGGTATTCTTCCCTCATGTGTGGGATAAGTATATATATTGATAACTTAGGTATATGTATGGGAATATACCTAAGTAGTGTCTATGACTATTGCTTCGTGCTTTGAGATTGAGGTCTTTCTTTGTGGTTTATCCTTTTTGGATTATGAGAGACCTTTGGGGGTATCAGGGTCCCTACTGAGTATTGTTATACTCACCCTTGCATGGGTTATGCCTTCACCTTGCTGTGTCTTATGCAGACGACGAACAACATTGATCGAGGATGAGGGTTCCAAGACTGGAGACTACTCGGAGGTGGATCATTATAAGAGACGTACCACAATGACGATTGTTCGAGAGATGTACCTACCCTTATGGTAGGATACTTGGCGGGTGTTCAGAGGAGCTATTTTTAGTTTTAATTTTACTTTCTAGTAGGGGTTGTATTCTGGTCCCTTTACTTCTTGTACTCACCCTTTTTACTATGTAATTTACTTTGTGCTTGTATCTTTCTGTGTGCTTGGATTGTGTGTGATTGCAAGATAAAAGAAAATGATTTCCCAATTTTAGGGATATGCCTTTCCGGTGCTAGTCGACAGCCCTTGCCCTATGGAAGGCAGGCTTGGGATAGTCACGGCATGAGCCCTGGGGGACGGGTCATGAAAAATTGGTATTAGAGGAGTTGGTTGTACTAAATAACTTAGTATATGATCTTTTAATCGATAATAGTGTTAAGTTTTATGAGTGTGTTAATATGTTTGGGGAATCCAGTGTTGGTGCGGTGGCCAACTTATCCATACACCAGGACCCTGACCTCTAATTTCTGACTCAGTACATGAAAACACTGATTGCGTGTGATGTGGCACAACTGTTTCTTTTCAGGATGCCTCTATGCAGACAGCTAGCCAGGGTTCCAGGTAGAGTACGTGATGACATACCACCGAGCGACGAGGCTTTAGTGTAGGGCCCCCTTTCAACAGTTGTACCATCGGGTGGTGTACCACCAACACCACTACCCATTGGGCAGCCGATGCCACCAGCCCTAACAGAAGAGGGTGCACGCCGCATGAGTGTGTTGCATGAGTTTTAGTGCTAGAGGCCACCGCGGTTTCGAGGTGAGACAGATCCATAGACGGCTGAGGACTGGATGGAGGCTGTGGTCAGAGTTTTCTGACTGGTAGGGACACCAGCTGATCTTATGGTTATCCTTGTAGCCGATCTTCTTTAGGAAGCAGCGGGGAGATGGTGGAGATTGATGCTCCAGGTTCATGATGAGGTGAATCTCATCTAGGGGAAATTGAGAGCCTTTTTAGGGCATATTTCGTCCCAGGGACCTTAAGCTATGTGCATATACATGATCTCCTCCATTGTAGAAGGGAAACATGACTGTGGCTCAGTATTCAGTGAGGTTCACCGACCTCTCGTGCTACTCCACTAACATGGTGTGTGACCCTTTCTTAAGGGACTGAACTTTTGATCAGGGGATTAGATAGGATATTAGAGCTTAGATAATTTCCCTCAGCATCCCGATGTAGGCGAGGGTGTAAGAGCAAGCACTCTTAGTAGAGAGCTTCCTTGCTGAGCAGTCACCAGTAGCGAGACCCACCACCAGATGTCATGTAGTAGAGTCATCTACAGCTGGCAGCAGACAAATGACACAGAGGTCCAAGAGGACCAGACCTACAGGTGGATGACTGCAGGATATAGGGTTGGTTGTGTGGGGCTCTTGAGACAGAGCATGATAGGAAAAGAGCAGGTAGTGTTACTCGTACAGTGGGCATGGTCTCATGGCTCTCGACTGCCCAAACTGCCATACTGACGACCATCAGACAATTGAAGGACCGCCTGGGTAGAGGCAAAGATTCGATCGAGGAGGTATGTAGGAAGTAGGCGAACATGGCAGGGGATCCGGCTATGCAGCAGGCAGTGGGCGATGATTTGAGGTTCTACCGCCACCACCTCTAGGTGTTCCACCCTGACCATAGGGAGTAGGTGGATAGGGGCGAGTTCAGCTCCATATAGCTGAGGCCTATGACCATGTCACTTTGGAGATGATTTTAGGTACAATCTATGTCTACTCCACATTAGCTATAGTACTTATTGACATAGGTGCCAGTCACTCTTTTATTTCCACAACCCTCGTTTAGAGATCAGATATTCTGCTGGAGCCGTTGGCTAGATCCTTATGACTAGAGACTTCTATGGGAGAGGATTTGATGATTACACACTAGTGTCGGTAGTGTGAGATTACTCTAGGAGGTGAGAACTTTGGCTGGGATCTTCTAGTAGTGGCGTCAAGGCCTTACGACATCATCTTGGGTATGGATAGGATATCTATAGTCTATTATCATATCGACTGTATTAGGTGAAAAGTGTGGTGTTTCCGAGAGGATGGGACTAGGTTTTCCTTCACCATCTATAAGGGAACCTTTGTAGCATAGGATGAACTTAAACGTAAGAGGGTGCATCCGATCACACATCTGTTGGTTAGCCTTACCCTCAGGGCGGTTGATGTTGAGAGTTCGAGTTATCTTGTAGTGATGGACCAGTACATTGATGTTTTCCCTGATGATGTTCTGGGTCTACCTCCTCATAGATAGGTGGAGTTTTATATTGAATTGTACCCCAGGACGACACCAATATCTACTAAATCATATTTGATGGCTCCCGCGAAGCTTCGAGAGCTACGAGTATAGTTGGAAGAATTGCAAAGGAAGGGGTTTATTAGGCCCAGTGTTTCTCCTTGGGAAACCCCGATTTTGTTCGCCAAAAAGGAGGATGAGAGTTTGAGACTCTACGTGGACTATCGGCACCTGAACCAGGTGACCGTGAAAAACAAGTTCCCACTACTCAGGATTGACGATCTTTTTGATCTGTTGAAGGGAGCATGGTGGTTTTCAAAGATAGGCCTCATATCAGGCTATCACCAGCTTAGGGTATGAGACAATGATGTGCAGAAGATGACTTTCATATGTCGGTATGGCCACTATGAGTTCTTGGTTATTCCATTCGGTGTGACCAATTCTATAGCAGTATTAATGGGACTCATGAATAGGATCATACAGCCATACCTCGATCACTTTGTGGAAGTCTTATCGATGACATCCTGATATACTTAGCTACTGAGGAGGATCATGCCTATCATCTACAGATAGTTCTGGACACACTCTGAGAGCACCATATTTATGGTAAACTCTCAAAGTGTTAGTACTGGATCTAAGAGGTTCACTTTCTGGGACATGTCATATCAGAGGATGGAGTTTCAGTGGATCCAGTGAAGATTGAGGCTGTGCTTTCTTGGGAGCCACCCAGGAGTGTGATAGAGGTGCAAAGTTTCTTGGGTTTGGACAGTTACTACCAAAGGTTTGTGCCTAACGTTTCTAGAGTTGCGGCACCCTTATCAGCATTGAAGAAGAATTTTCAACTCTTCATGTGGTCGGAGAGGTGGTAGAAGAGTTTCTAGAAGAAGAGGTAGAGACTGAAGAGTGCCCCTATCTTGAGGTTCCTAGAGGAGGGTGTTGGGTACGTAGTCTACTGCGACGCATCAGGGAACGAGCTTGGATATTTCCTAATACAGGAGTGAGCAATGATCACATATGGTTCCTGATAACTGAGACAACATGATCATAACTACGCTACCCATGAACTGGAGTTTGCAGCAGTGGTATTAACCTTGAAGATGTGGAAAAATTACTTGATGGGAGAATGCTTTACTGTCTACTCTGATCACAAGAGTCTCAGGTATATCTTCTCTTAAAAGGACCTGAACCTAATACAACAACATTGGCTTGAGTTCCTCCAGGACTATGAATTTGAGATAGTCTATTATCTTGGGAAGTGGAACGTAGTAGCAGATGCACTTATAAGGAGATCTAGTATACAATTGATGAGTGAGGGGATAGAGCAGCTAGCCGCTTTGCGGATATCCTACGTGGATCGAGATGAAGTATCTTATCTTTAGTCTCCGATAGTCACTCCCCCACTCCTTCAGTGAGTCAGGGAGGTTCAGCTTGGAGACACTGACTACGAGGCTTGATGTTCTTAGATATCCATAGAACATGCACCTAATAGATTTTATGAAGGTGGGGAGCATGTCATCCTCTTCAGGGGGGGGGGGGTACTATGCTACCAGTGGCGCTACACGAGGAAGTTTTGGGGGAGTTCCATACGTCCCCTCTAGTGGTACATCCAGGAGTGGAGAAGATGTATCAGGACCTCCGATGTCAACACTAGTGGCTGGGAATAAAGAAAGCAGTGATAGAGTCTGTCTCACGGTGCCTCACTTGTCAGAAAGTGATGGAAAAACATCAGGTTACATTGGGCTTATTTCAACCATTAGAGGTTCCAGAGTGGAAGTGGGATGGAATTTACATGGACTTTGTGACAGGACGTCCATGCACATCCAAGGGACAAGTTTCCATATGGGTGATCATTGAACGACTCACCAAGTAGGCCCACTTCCTACCTATCATAGAATAGGGTTTAGTAGAGGAATTGGGACGCCTCTACGTGTAGGAGATTGGCAGCCGACACGCTGGCCGACCATGTGGAACTAGGGTGGTGTGCGTTTGCACCGCCGATAGAGGAGGAGGTCGCGACTGCTGAGCCGCGGCGGTGCACCCAGAGGGCGGAAAAACCCAGCTGACTGCAGTTTGAGCAGGCGGAGCACCCAGAGGGCGGCTGGAACCTGGTCGACTACGGATGCAGTAGTGGTGAACACCGATTCCACTAGAAGGGGGAGCTGGCCGGAACCCCAACTGACCGCGTCACACCAAGCAAGACCCACGGGTCCTGCGTGCCAGCAGGCAGCGCCATGTGGTGACACTTGGTTGGCCAAAACCGAACTTCCCTTGGGCCATTTGAGAATCTGGGGGGGACACCTTCCCCCCGGATGGCAGCTAGGGCGGGCCCCGCCACAATGGACCGTATCCAGTCGGGTGGACCACACCCAGCCCGGCGGATCGCACCCAGCCGAGCGGGCCGCACTGAGCGGGCTACGCTGAGCGGGCCAAGCCCACCGTTTTCCAGCCCTTCCAAGCCAGACCCGGACTAGAATGGGTAGACCAGAATCATGTTGGGTCGGCCCAGGCCGGGTCGAGTCGGGTCGGACCGGACCTGGGGCCGTCTGGACCCAGATACACCTTTTTTTCCATATCTTGAGAACCAGACATCCGTTTGAGGAACCGTCTGCAGTGATGGGATCCTTGGAGCGAGAAGGTACTTTTTGTATACTCCACTTGAGTTTTGGAGAGTGATAGAGTATAGATGGGATGGATCGAACCTGAATCCAATCGGGCCCCCGGAACTAAAATGCTTATAACTCACAGACCTGGCATCCGATTGACGCGCCGTCTGTCGCTTTAGAACCCTTACAACATGATATATCTTTGGGTTACTACTTTTTGGAGATTAGTGAAGGTCGAGTTATATCTGATATATTGAGGGACAAATTCTATGGAACTCTAGCGCACCGAGTGTGAGTAATCCCGTGACTGGCTGTAATATGAAGAAAGAACAATGATCCTGTGTTGGTCAGCACATATCGATCCTGTATGGATCAACTTATATCAGATCCTATGTGGGTCAGCGCATACCGATCCTGTGTGGGTCAGATCCTATGTGGGTCAGCGGGGGTTAATACCTATTTATCCTATGTTAGTCAGTAGTAGTGCTTCATAATAGAATAAGATGATCTAGATTATGACTAATCATATGTACTTTTGTAATTAAGTTATACCTCGTGTGAGATGAGTCTTTACCTTTGTTATATTCTTCTGTGTGGCGATAACTTTGTGGTACTTACCTTCGTGGTGTTACCTATGTGGTACTTCTATCTTCGTGGTGTTACCTGTGTGGTACCTCTACCTTCATGGTTTTACCTTTGTGGTATTCTTCCCTCATGTGTGGGATAAGTATATATATTGATAACTTAGGTATATGTATGGGAATATAACTAATTAGTGTCGATGACTATTGCTTCATGATTTGATATTGAGGTCTTGCTTTTTGGTTTATCAATTGTGGATTCTGAGATACCTTTGGGGGTCTCGGGGTCCCTACCGAGTAATGTTATACTCATCCCTGCATAGGCTATGCCTGCACCTTGCTGTGTCTTGTGCAGATGAAAGAAAACATTGATCGAGGTTGAGGGTGCTAGGAATAGAGGCTGCTTGGAGGTGGATCATTATATGAGACATACCGCAGATACAACTGTTCGAGAGTTGTACCTACCCTTCAAGTAGGATAATTGTCGGGTGTTCAGAGGAGTTGTTTTCAGTTTTAATTGTACTTTCCAGTTGGGCTTGTATTTTGGCCCCTTTACTTCTTGTACTCACCCTTTTTTCTATTTAGTTTACTTTGTTCTTGTATCTTGATGTGTGCTAGGATTGTGTGTGATTGCAGGATAAAAGGTGATGCCTTCCCATTTTTAGGGATAAGCCTTTCCGGTGCTAGTCGCCAGCCCCTGGCCTATGGAAGGCGGGCTTAGGGTTGTCACAACATGGGCCCCGAGGGATAGGTCATGACAGTAGGTCATCTATAGTATTGACTATGGGACTTTTAGAGTTGATCCATATTTGGAATATTAACTATGGAGATTCATTCACAATATCCTCCCTTTTTTAAGGGATAGGGTGGAACCCAATAATCCGAGTTCTATATTGAGTCAAATCAAATTAACTTTGATCCGAATGAGATGCTTCCAGGGTATAGGGTTTAGCTGGTGATGTGCATGCTTAGGGGACTAGGAAAACATTTTTGAAAAATTCTAGCAATGGTGGGTTTCCACGAGGGCGTGACTTGGAAGGATTTATATGTGGGTTTCATTAAGAGTTTCTTTCTTGAGATGTTGAGGTAAAACAGAGCCTATAAGTTTATGAATTTGATGTGGGGGAGTCACTGATCCTGGATTATGCTAATACATTCATATATTTTCTATTTTTCACCAAAATTAGTAGGTAATGAGTTATACAAGGTGAAGTGATTTGAGGATAGACTTTGGCATGCCATTAGGGTAATGTGAAAAATTTCAGGTTGACTCTCTTCACCAAATCAATGAACCTAGAATTGATTGCATATCAAAACTTAACTGATATAAATATAACTAACTGGGTAGTAGTTCTATCTAATAATGGTGTTACAGATCTATGAATCTAGAAGTGATGGAATGAGGAAACCCAATATGGCGTTAATAACATGGGATCATCTTTACCACCATAGAGAGGGTCATCTTTGAACTGTTACGAGTGTCAGTAGTGAGGGAATATTTAGACCTAGTGTGACTAACCAATTAAGGATTTTAGAGAATTTTTTTTGATGAGTCACTTAGATATATTCTTTTATATGATCTATAAGTTATTTAGGGTTTGTGAATCTATCCATACTCAGGCATTTGGGTTAGGGTAGAGAGTGGTGCAGGAAGGTAGTAGATGGAGTTCATTTGTACACTCTAGTAATAAAAGAGGATGGTGTGATCAATAATTGGGGAAATGTATGACACAAAGTTTGACTCTATAGGGAGTTAAAGAATCTAATGGATGTGTATATGAGTCAGTTTCATGCGATCGAACTGAGCCTTTTCAATGTATTATAGCGAGGCATTGATGGTTAGAGGTTTTCCATGATCATGTTGATTTTTTTTTATTTTTTGGTAATGGTGCGATGTGTGTATTAATTATAAAGGGATGGATTGGTGTTGGTTGAGGTTTGGGAATGAAGTATGATGGATTGTGATAGTGTATTTTATGGTTGGGATGTGTGTATTCTAGGATGATGGTTTGGTGCGATGCCATAATTCCATCAGGTAGGTTGGTTTTTGTGTGACTGGATATGTTTTATTCATGGTAATTAGGAATAGATGAATACATTTATCCCTATATTAGTGTTATAAAACTATTACGAGTGATATGGTCATGTTTATGGTAGTTTCTTTCAGTGTTGTGACCATAGAAAACTTAAGGAAAAGTTGGTCTATGGTGTAGGATATTGTAATGGTCTGGGTGTTTCATGTAAAACACTCTTTATGAGGTTTTGGAGTAGTGTTCAGAGGCATGAAGTTGGTTTTTGGATTAGGGGGTCAGCGATGGAGGAATCTACAATCAAGAATATTCCTAGTAGAACTCTACTAGGAGGCTATAATAGTTTCATTTTACAAGGAAGTGGTTGTTGGTGCTACGATCAAAACCTTGATGAAGGTGAATTGGGACATTATTGGGTGCCACTGAAGTCTTGATGGGATCCGATATAGTTCTAATAGGCTCATGAAAGTTTTATTTAATTTTTATTTTTTATTAATTAATTATAAAAGATATATAAATGTGGAAGGGGTGCCCATTCATCTAGAATGGACTAACCCCCTCTCTCTTTTGCATTCATCTCCCCTAATATTGTATTTCTACCATTTGAGTTTTGTTTATTGTGTAGTCTATCATAGTGAGTCACCATGGGTAAGGATTAGTGTATTCATCTAGAATGGACTAACCCCCTCCCTCTTTTGTATTCATCTCCCCTAACATTGTATTTCTACCATTTGAGTTTTTTTATTGTGTAGTCTATCATAGTGAGTCACCATGGGTAAGGATCGATGTATTCATTTTATTATTTATAATTTCTTCACTATTTCAAATATTTTCAACTAAAATATCTATTTTATTTATTTCCTATAGATTTTTCACTTCTTCCTCCTCAAGTCAAATCAGACCAAAGAATCAAACGAGAAGGCTCCTCCAAGTAACAATTTTTTGGTTCCTAGATATTTCCTTTATTTATATTAATTTTTATATTTTGTGATTTATGGGAGTGTGTGGGGTGTTCAAGTGACTAAGAATAGAACCACTTGTGGTTTTTTAGGTATGAGGGATATGGATAGGGGTAATCTTGTATGGGTCATGAATTGGGCTGTGTCATGCATGGGTCATACTTTATTAATGTCTTCAAGGATTTCTTATAAAGTTTACAAGTATTGTCAAGTGATAGTTAATGGGACATGTTTCTTGATGAGGTTCCTCAAAAACATGATGGATGTGACCTTTTTGGATTTTTTATGATGTATTTATATGGTATGGAACTGGGTAGTGTTGACCACTACCAATGTAAATGATTGGGGTTCACTGAGAATATGTGGATATAGGATGTTGGTGAGTTCACTCACATTTTATGTGGGGCATGTTAGGGCAAAATTCACACATAGGTACCTAAAGGGTGGCATTTACTATTGGATGATTAGTGGTATCCTCTATAAATGAGTTTCTTAGGGTGATGATGATGATTATAAAACATGAGGAGGGATATCCCATAGATGTGTCCATAATATTGGGAGGTGGTTTTGACTATAGATTCAGGTGAGATGATCTCTATTTATGTGGGTTTGTTGGGGTTTATGATCCAGACATGATAAAAGGTATTATGGATCCCATGACATTTAAATGAGCCCTTTTTTTGAACTTCTAATGGGTTATATTTTTTGAGTGTAAATTGGTGGAGGTACCTGAGTTCCTTCAACTGTGTATTCACTGTGTGTGAATTGTCATACTTCAACATTGAGAAAATTTGGTAGGGTCTTAACCTATGGATTTATGAGCAGATAGTGGATCAATATATATTAACTGTATTTGTTTATATATGTTACACAATTCATGTACTCATATTCATGTTGATATTATATTAGGACACTATTGGTGGTGGGATACTAAGTCCATACTCACTACCTACTGGGTCATAATTGGGATGCATAAAATTTATATGTCTCATGAAATTTTCAAAGTAAATAGCCTTGTGACTAGTGATTATTTGGTTAAAGGTAAAAGGGTTGTATGGGAGGGATGTCAATAGATTTTGGGGTTAGACCATGTGGATCTGCAATTCCATGTTGGTTTTAGTTATTTTTTTACTTTGGATGTGTTAGTATATGATTGATCTATGAGTGATCCAACTTTTTTTGTAATGTTCATGATATTATAGATATTCCTTTTTCTATAAAAATGGTATGTTAGGTTTATTTCTCATATAAATTTCTTTATATACTATTGAATGTTTATCTATGTTTTTACAACTTTTGTTTTTGGGTTACTTATATAAGAGTGTATTTTCACTGGAAGAGCACACCCTAGACCTTTAATTCTAGTTGATATCCTCTAATATATAAGGAGTTATAATAGAGTTCTATGATACTTTAGTTTGGGCATAATATAGGTGAACAGGGATAGATGACATTATAGTTGGTTACCATTGGCGATCAAAGAGAACACTTGAGGTTACATAACACCCCTAACTCTGGTTGAAGAGTTTAGTGATGGGATAAGGTAATAAAAAAATGGTATAAAATACCTTGTTTTTATTTGATTAAGTTATTTGTGGATTGGTAGATAGATATAAACTGGTTTAAACTTGGTATGAAAGCTATACTAGTGCCTTTCCAACACATTTACTATAGGAGTCCATATTACCATAGAGTATGGGATGTAGTTAATAGTTTTGTTGATTATAATTTGGTTTATTTCAATGAAGTATGATGTTTATAATTTATGGGTTCTTTTATTTACCCTTGGTGTATGGTGGAAATAGGGCATGTATATATACATCATACTTGGCATGTAGGTTCATATTATGTATTCATGACTTTATGGGATTATAATCAATTGAAGAAATATGTGGTAAATTAGGAATCATTTATTATATATTTAATGTATTGTTAAATAAATTATTAGTGGAAGATCAAAATAATTTATTTTCTAGAAAATTATCTATGATCATATATTGTGACTGATATTATTATGAAATGTTTATACATTATATGATATGTTTTCTATAATGGGGTGGTTAATGGTTTTGAGTTCCTAGGGTATGATATTGAACAAATCATGGATGTATTTTTATGAGATATATTGATAAAAATATATATGTATGGTTAGGTTAGGTTTGGATAAACTTGGTATAATTAATTTTGATCCATGTGGTATAAAAAGATAAATCCAGAAGGGGAAGCACATGAAGCATGTACCTACTTCGATATGTTTATATTATTAATTGAAATTGATGGATTTGAATTGATTTCTAAATGATGGTCTATAATTTTTGATATTATATCATAATATCATCCATAGGAGATCTGAGAAGGTGGTACCGATCATGCTTGTCTGATGGAAGATCCAATTATTTATACAAACAAGAATATTATAAAGAGTTTACTATGGGTTTCTTAGGTTTTTGGAAGGGGAATCCCAAGGGGTAAGTCCACTCTTGATGACTTAACTATGGAATTTTATATGAATCATCCACCTATATTTCCGGGGAATATGGGATTACATGGAACATATGAGTTGATTAAGAGGACTAACTTGGAATTTGAGATAATTGGTACCCCAAATGTCCAGAAGGTGAGACTATAAATCTAAATGTTAGAGGGGGTATCACAAGAGTGGTGTGATATATTGGTTCAGTCTAAAAAACATGAAAACCCCTCTTAATCTAAATTTTGGGTTATCTTATTCAATAAGTTTTTCCAAGAGATTTTTAGAAGGTATAATGCCTAAGAGTTTATAGAACTCTAATAATGTAATTTATCAGTGATGAACTATGCTGAAAGTTACACTGATTTATTTCATTTACACCAATTCCTAGCGGATATGGGACTACATAATCTATTTAATTTGATATTGGTATGTAACTATTTATTTAGAACCTGATGAGGTTTCTAATCCTAGAGATATATACAAAGGTTATGAACAATATCTCATTATTATGATGAGCCTTATAGAGTTTTGAGGATTAAGAAAATCATATTTTACTCATAATACATGGAGTAAGTATTCTAATGAATGTAAGAGGAGGTATAAGGATGTGTGTTAGGGAAAATATAAATGAGAAGACTAAGGAATATGTTATTCATTTTCTTCTCATTGAGGAAGGGTCTTGCTAGAGTTTTATTGATGTGTTTGGGATAATTATATTC
The DNA here is from genome assembly GCA_963277665.1 of Viscum album. Classification (NCBI taxonomy): domain Eukaryota; kingdom Viridiplantae; phylum Streptophyta; class Magnoliopsida; order Santalales; family Viscaceae; genus Viscum; species Viscum album. Next base: position 28,177,732 of record OY728128.1, on the reverse strand, counting down.
GAATTATTTATCTGAATGATATGAAAGAGTGTCATTCTTATCAAAGGATAAAATACTTGCATACATTATATAAGAGGATTCCTCAAAGATGTGGTGGATGACATATGTCTTAGACTCAAGTATATCATACATAGTCAGGTGGATTACCTCAAAGTGATAAAAAGGTATAATTAGGATGGATAGAGAGAGTTGGTGGGAAGGGTTTGCATAGATCTCATCAGCAGGGAATAAATCCTTAAGGGGGTTATGGTTCATAAGTTCAAGACAATGGTACCTATTTATATTGTAATTTTTATATTGATCATATAACAACTGATGATTTTGAGGGGCCATTTATAGTACAAGGTGTGATATTAGTTACTTTTATTATATTTTATGCTCTTTTAAATTGGTTATGATGCACTCCATTATATCTTATTGGTTGGTGACGTATTTATATATATAGATTGAGTTATTTTTGTGTAATTTAACCCTTGAAAGTCCCTTGGGGAAGAAGTTAGAGTGTATATTGTGGTGACTAGTATGTGCGATAATAGTAAGTGGATAATATAATTTATAAGACTATTTGATCCTAGCCATGCCAAGTCTCAGTGTGATATTTAACATGGATTAACTGAATTTATTTTTATATCACAAAGACTACTATCATAGGTGAGTGTCTTTTATGTCTCCACTTGTATTATTACATATTCATTAGAGAGTATGATTTACTAGAATACCGTACATAAATTGACTTAATATAGTTTAGAGCTATCACTTCTCATATAGTTAGGGATGTGTTTAGGTAATTTGAGGGGATAAAGACATGTGTCTCCTCTCTAGAAATTGATCGTTTTAATAATATATTCCCTAAATATCTCTCAAGATTACCTATAGAGAGGAAGTATTTTTTTTCCATTGATTTGATACCAGGAGTCGAGTTAATATAATTCTCCACTTATCATATTTCTCTAGATAAGATAAGGAGATTTAAGTTTCAACTTGAGGGCCTTAAGGAAAATGGGTTTATTAAACAAATCACTTCATGGTGGTGTGCTCTAGTGTTGTTTCATATGAAGGATAGAAATCGTTTAAGGTTATGTATAGATTAAAATAGTATAATCTAGGTGGAAAACAAGAACATGTATTCACTTTTAAGATAGATGACATGTTTGAACAGTTGAGGGAATCCCAAAGGTTGTTTGAAAAGTTGAAGTAATCCCAATAGTTCTTTAAAACTGAAATATGATTTGGTTATCATTATATTAGTGTATAATAATATTAGATTCTATATATGATTTTCCTGAGTTGATGTTTATTTGATGTGTTCTTGATGATGCCTTTTAGTATAAAAAATTCACATGTTGTGTTTATAAAGTTTATAAATATTATTATCAATCTATTTTACACTTTTTCACGGTGACATTCATTAATAATATATTTTTATACTCCTAGATACACAAGGAACATGGAATTAATTAATAAATTATTCTCAGAACACTATGAGTTTATAGGAAATATTCCAAGCTCCCAAAGTTTTATTTATGGACCATAAAGGTAAAATTATTGAGGTGTGTGGTGTTCGATTCATGTATCTTATAGACCTAGAGAAGGTAAATACAATGATTCCTTGGGGTAAACCCAAAAAAAATTCAAGATCGGGAGGATTCTGTGATAGGAAAGGTATCATGTGGTTCATCAGTGATTTATTATGATTAGTAGAAAAGATGATATCCTTGATCATAAATTGTAAAGTTTGACTGGTATGACAAATATGAAATGAATTTTCAGGATCCAAAAATAAGGTTTCACTTCTTTTAATATTACCCCATATGATTATGAGTTACATTTTGTATTTTAATGTTCCTACCATTATATTTGTAGGTGTATTGATTTATGATGACCAGGTGGTAAAATATGGAACTTGGAATCTTAGGTCACATCAAAATAACTAACTGACACAAGATCTATAGTTGATAGTTGTGTTTCGTGTTCAAAAATATTGGAACCAATTTTTTATTTTATGATAGATTAATGGTTTATATTAATTATAATATTTTTAAGTGAGTCTTTTCATAGAGATATTTGAACGAAAACAATGGAGATGGGTGCAATACCTTTAGCCTTTTTTATTTGATAAGGGGTTTATACTGGAAAAAGATAACGAAGTGGCAGATTTATTGATTATAAAGACTCAAAAAATAAGTAGATTATATGTTAAATGTTGAGTGGTAACTTTTATTCTTATTCTTATTATTGTACATGGAAATTTTAGTGGATCTGGACAGGTATGTATTAGATCTTTTAGAATTTAATCATCAATTTACAGAAGGTAAAATACTATTAAGAGTGAGATTTTAAAATTTTATGTTATTCATGAAAGATTGTATGGTTAGGAAGAACTTATAGGATAAAATTTGGACACTAATTTAGTCTTATATATTAATGTGAGGGTGTTGGTTTTGATTATCATTTTAAAATAGGTGAAAAATTATTCTCACACCTCTATATATATTATTAAACATGGTTTTATATAATTTTATGATGATGTAGAATGCCAGTTTTGGTAATTTGGCATAGAGATGGAAATTTTTGGTACAGATTTATGGTGCCTCACCAGTCTGGAAGTTAACTATAAACACTAGAAACTCAATGGATTATTATATCAATTTATTATTTTAATATTTAAATAGTATTAGGATATGATATATTTCATGAATATACTTATGAGGTCACCCCAAGGTCAGGATATAGTGTCGGTCATCATTGATTGACTGATGGATTTAACAAAATTACTACAAATCATTGAGACTTAGTTAGTGGATGACCTATATAGACTGTACATATAATATATTGTTAGAAAAAAATTATTTTATATAGGAATTTTTTTATAGAGTGTTGTGGGATTTACATATCAATCTTGACATGGGATTCAATGAGCTCTGGGGGATCAAGATAAATTGAGTATGGAAAACCATCTATAGACTGATGGCCCATTATAACATATTATCAGGATTTAGAAGGATATGTTACATGTATGTATCTTGGATTTTGTAGGGGAATTAGAGTTTCACCTATAATTTCTAGTGTTTTCATACAATAATATATTCTATTCATCGATATTGAGCGAAAATTTTGAGGCCTTTTATAGAAGGCCATGACATTCTCCCTTATTTTTGATAGATAATAGAAAATTTACATTTTTATGAAATAGTCTCATAAAAGAAATTATAGACCATGTGTATTTAATTAATAAATTTAATATTATAGATCAAATCTAGAATAATTTTAATGAAAACTATAGTCCCTAACCATTGGAGTTTTATGTTAGAGCTCATACATTCTTGGGTGTTACCATGATTGGGACACCATTTTTTGAGGTGACATAGGATGTTGGAACCTTGGTTCATGGGTCCATTTGACATTCTAAAGAGTATCAGGATAGTGTCTTTATAGTTAATACTTCCTCTTTGGTATATTTCCACTCATGATGTTATATATATTATCTTGAATATATAATTAAATCCCTATACCTATCATTGGCTATGATGATTATGATTTAAAGGTAGATTTATTTTATGAGATGTTGCTTAAGTATATTGTGGATTATAGTGTAAAAAATCTAATTTGGAAGATAATGAAACTTTTTTAGGCGGTGTTTTAGAATGTTCGATCCTATTTTGTGACTTGGTATTATGAGGTATATATGGGGTCTCAATGGTAGAATATGTTCCCTGAGGATGCTTGATGATACTTCTTATAAATGAAAATCATTTTATTGGGAATTTTGTAATGGACGTGTATTTTTAGATGATATGTTAAATATATTTTTAAACTTATCATATTGAATTATAGTAATTTATTTTGAGTCATATAATTTTGGATGTTGGATATAGAAATTTTAGGGAAAAGGAAGGAGTGTAGTATTGTTGTAGTGCAACATGCACTATTAAATACTTGGTTGGATCTTACAAGGTACTCAGTGAGGTAGGTAGATAGTAGACCAAACCCATAACTTTTTCCATTGGGTACTCGATGGCCTTTTTGGTTGTTATTCCATGATTGATTTTTTTTAATTCTTCTAAAAAACTTAATTAGTATCCCCCACCTTCTCCTAGAAAATTTATGTATAATGAAAACCAACATAATATTTTTATCCAACCTGTATTAGATATAAATTGTTCTCAACATTCATTATAATGATAGATTTTAAATCCATATACAACAGTGGTCCCATCTAACTAAGTCTATTCTAAGACACCCTTAAATCATTTTTTCTATCTCTATTTGGTAGAAATTCATATAAATCCCCAAATTTTACCATTTTTAGGTTTCAATGAAATATACTGACTAGAGTTGAACCAGGTAATGATTCTCCTTGGGTTTCTTAATGTTAGTAAGTGGTAGGAAGTATTTTTCACATTTCATGATTATATGTGTATTTTTTGTATGGTGGTATTTGTAAGATCATATAATTGTAAAAGGTGATATAAATGAGGATTTATAGAGTCTAAAAATTCAATTATTTCTAGGTAGATACTTGGTGGTCCTTGACAGATGTACTACCTTTGATTAATTCATTTTTAGGCCATATAGAAACCATGTTTCTCATTGAACCATGTGGAGATGTTAAACAAGGAAACAAATGTGGATATATGAGCTTACTAAAGTTGATGAATAGACTAATATGGTCTCTTGTAACCATGACTGATGGTCATCTAAGGGATTAAAAATTCTAGACATTGTGGATTATGTGATTGTATAACTGTGATATTAAGTTAAATAAGAATTAAGACTCAAAATCATGTATGTGTCTAAATGATGATTAATATATAAATCAGGATAGGTTGTGATAGGATATGATCCAATGGGTATGTACGGGGGTTTTGGGCCTTGGGACAGGATACATGGGTTATCTGAGAGAGATAAAGATACTTCTTGAATTATTTATTACCTACTTGATTGAATGATTGGATTCCATTACATTGGTATAATGATTTGTTTTTTAAATTGAACATGATGAATATGTCATAATGGGTATGTATGGATGGATGGTCCATTGAAATGTAAGAATAGAATAGTTGAAATGGTTTAAGGGTTATGCTTTGGTTCGATAGTGTCTAGATATTAAATTTACCACTTCTCTTATATTGATGTTATATATAGATTATGGAATGTTGTATGATATTGACAAGTGATCTATATTACACTATGATTCTTGTCATTATACCAAGGTTTGACTATGTTAAAAATGAATATAGAGACCTGATTTATTAGACTGAGAAATTGTAATGAAATTTGATTTTTTTTCTTTAGGGTGCTCATGAGGGGTAAAATGGTAATTTAACCTAGAATAAGATCTCAATAAATTTTTACGATGACTTTATTGGTCCTAGAATATGGTTTTTTTACATTAGGATATGATTTTGGAAGAATTATAAATCGTTTGGGTTTTGACAGAATAATTAATATATATTTAATTAAATATTAAAATATTCGCATGGGTTTGGGTGGGAATATATTTTGAAATAAGTGTCAGATTGAGATTTTGACTCTGCAATTTAGTTTGGGATGAGGGTTTTTCTTAAGAGAGGTATAAAACTACTTCAGGTTTCTGTACTCAAGATGAGTATTTAAATGGGCATTAATTAATTAATTAATTAAAATTAATTTAATTTATTCACTCCCCCCCCCCAATTTGGAGATTGGTATACACATCAGAAGGGGAATGAAATCTACCTTGTGTGAAATTTTTGGACTAGGAGGGGGAGGATAAGAATATACTACTTGATTTCATCCATGGTGGAGATCATGACCAGATCGAGGTGCATCAGCTTCTAGGAGTTGATTTGGACATGAAGTTTCTTCAGTTTCACCATGAGGTAGGCATGTTTTTGAGTTTTATGCCCCAATATCATTTTTTTTATGTTTTGTATCCCTCTTAAAATTTCTAAGTATCCCATGGGGTTCAATCAATGCATAATTGGGAGAAAAACGGGGGTTTCAGGAGGTTCGTAGGGGTTTCCTTTTTAGAAATCCCGAGTACGCGGTGTTTGGATTTAAGAATACACACCATGTGTTCTTCCCAATTAGGAAAGATGGAATTTTTTATAGTACATGCTGTATAATTTATGTAAACATAATTTAGTAGTACATGGACATGTACTTGACCATGTGGAATAGTATATGGGCAGATGAAGTTTTGGAAAGTACACGCCACGTACTATGGGTACACGACTTGTAGTAAGACATGGCCATGTGGCCATGTACCTGGACAGACAACCCATGTGAGGGGTACATGGATATGTAGTAGTATAATAGAAGATCCCATGTACACCTGGGCCATGTAGACCCCATGTCTATTTTTACCATGTAGAAGTACATGGCCATGTGTAAAATTAAGAGTACACACCATGTACTCAGAAGTACATGCCACGTACTTTTTCTTGCTTTGGAGTTTTTGGTGTTTAGTGACTTGGAGTAAAAATTATACTTTTGAGTAGTCCATTCTGAATGTTATTCCACATAGATCATGGTAGTTAAATCCTTTTGGAATTTAGATTCCATCTAAATGATGATTCATACCAAGATAGTTTAATATGAGGATTTCCTTGAGGTTTGTATTCAAAATACTATAGTGGGTTGGGTGGTGAGGTATGAAGCCTAGGTGAGGGTTGGGAGATAGGTGATCAGCCAGGACTAAGTTTTCCAAGGAAATATACTTGAGGTTCCTTGTATGGATATTATAAGGTGGGATCAATTAGTCTATCTGAGGAGATTTTGTTTTGTCCCTGTGTGCCGAGACTGGTTGCTCGAGGTTAGATCAGTTGAGGTCCAACTCTTGGGTTTGAGGACCAAAGATATAGGAGAATTTTGGATAGGTATATGCTGTGGGATTTTTTTTATGGAAGGGTGCCATTTATTTGTTGATATGGGTCTTAGATACTCATGAGGATAACATAATGGTATGATTATATATCGAGTGATCAGTGGTTTCCATAGTCGGCGGTTGCGAATACCTCAGTTGCATGGGTTGGCCTATTATGAGTAGCCCTTATTAGGTCCATATTTTAAGGTGGACATGAGGACTATGAAGTTACTAGTCAGGATACAAGTATCACTAAGAGGGGGAGGGGGTGAATCAGTGATATTTTTTTCTTTTTATGTTTCCTACTTTTTGAAACAACCTTCACCTCCTGTTAAAGAGTTTCTTCCCTACTGAACATACACAACCACATGAACACAAGATTTACAAGGTTCACTACTCAACAAGAGTAGCTACATACTTGGTATGGTACAGAAATAATCCAGTACCACACAATCCACTATAAAACAATCCTTTGATGTGGAATACAATGAGTAGGATATACCCTTACACCCATGTAGCACTTTGAAAACAATCCAATAGTGTGTGTGCTCCCTCTTAGCACAAATAGGGTAATGCAATGATTCTGTGCTTCTTAATTAACTTTCAAAAATCAAATATTTCAAATAAATTCTTCACTTTCCTACTCAGAAGCTAGTAAGAACCTCCTGGAGTAGACAGCTTGCGCGACACTCTCTACTTGCGTGGTTCCTTGCTTGCGCAGCTCCTACTTGTGCGCCTTACTACTTGTGTGCCACCTGCTTGAGTGCCTCAAAACTTGTGCGCTAAAACTTGTGCACCACCCTTACTTACGTTCCACCCTTCTTGAGCGCCTCTATGAACTTGTGTAGAAAAACTTGCACCCCAAAACTTGCACGACAACACTTGCATGCCAAACCTTGCGCGACACCCTACTTGTGCGCCTTGTAAATAACCCTCATCTTGCACTCCACTTCAACTTGCACGTCGCCCTATTCTACTTGCATGATCAGAGAACCCTCTCCCACTTGCGTGGCCAGAGCACAAATTCTCTCTAAGTGTTGATCATTCATAAAATGAGGACTTTAGTCGTCTATTTATAGGCATTTTGGTGACTTGCGCTCCATTCTTGCGCACCTCACTTGCACGCCGCTCCATCACTTGTGCACCCTTCCATCACTAGCGTGACAATTTATTGCCTTTATTATATTTTTATATGATGATGTTGGAATATGACTTGTGTTGAACATGCACTTGCGCGCCAAGACTTGCACGCCAATACTTGCATGACACTCTTGACTTGCGCGGCACTTTCTAACTTGCGTGCCACTTTATTTCCTTTGTTATATTTTGATTGGATGATCTTTGAAATATGACTTGCGCTCCACTTATACTTGCACACCAATACTTTCACGCCAATACTTGCGTGCCAAAACTTGTGCACCACTCTTGACTTGTGCGCCACTTTCTTTACTTTTCCAAAGTCACTTCTTTACATTTTCTGATTTTTAGGCCCAAAAATATGGTAAACACTGGAAAATGGAACCACCTTAAACTGTTATTTTGTGCCGCCTCCAGATGGTCTATTCCTTTGTCATTTATATCTTCACTAATTCCCATAACCATTCTTCAACTTTCATCATGAACTCTTCTATCGTTATATATATCATTTGACAGATCATCATTAGCATCGTCAGAGTTACAATGGGAAGTACTAAAACTTCCTTATCTTCCAGCAACATCATTCCTTCCAATCAAAACTATATATGACATGCATCATCATTTCTCCCCCTTTCCTTTATAAGTCTTGAATCACAAGTTCTCCTAACTTATGATATTTGTGAAATACATATCAGCATAGCATCGTCTGGTTTGTGGTCCTTTTACAAAGTGAATTGATTTATCTTCTTCGACAACAAAATACAACACTCTACAAAGGCTAACTCTTCAAACTTTCTTCTCCATCCAACTTGGTCCCAAAAAAATATTGTGGATGTACATTTAGAAATTCATGGATTTTGGATTCTCTTTTGAGTGCGTTGTAGATCGATGATCAGTTGGAGGCTACTGAGGGCTTTAGAGATATTCCACTTATGTTTAACCAAGAGGATCCAAAGTGAGATTCCTAGAACATTGTATTGATTTAGAGGACCCAAAGAAGGATTACATTTCTTGTTTGTTGACTTAGAGGTCCCAGTGGGTTCCCAATTGATAGACCAACGCTGAGCGGGTGTGGGTGTTGAGATGATTTGGTTATGGGTGTTCATTGAGACATTAACTGATTTATGAGCTATTTAGACAGAGATTTGATGATGGGATTGGGAATTTGGTCAACCCTTGATATGTTAGCGCTTGATGATCATACATTATAGGGAATTTTTTATATGTTCAGGCTACCATGTTTTGGATTTGAGATTAAATGATATGGGTTGGAATCACTGAGAGGGTTGGACATGTGGTTCATATATATGGTTCTAGATGTTTGACATCCTACTATACATCTGAGGTTGATAGAGTTATAAAGGAAATTCCCCATGCATATTTTTGAATGTATAACATGAAATTCCACATCCGATGCTAGGTAGGTTGGACATCAACCTCCATGATCGTATGACATGAGGTTGGAAATTAAATTCAGTATTGATAAAAATAATTTTTATGGTTTGAGTGATGGAATAAGGTTCTCGACATATTGTTTTTTGATATGGATGAGATAATAGATATGATGATCCCCATATGTGATTTAGATACTGATATGAGGCCCTGGGAATAAGAAAAATACTATATGGATCACATGTTAGATGGAGGATTTGGACACTGATAGTATACTCTATGGTTTATGCTCTAGAATGATATTCTGGGAAGTGATGTAATAACATTATAAATTGGATATAATACTAAGGATCCTAATCTATGGGTCGATACTATAAATATTCTCTAGGAACCGATGATGTTGATGTATTGTTCGATCCTAGAGTGATATCCCAGGAACTATCATTTGTGATGTCTGGGAAAGAAGTTAGACTGATTCTTTGGGTTTTGGTTACACTTTAGCATTGAATGAGTACCCGAGACAAGTCCATCTAGGTACCAAGTAAGAGATAATGAGTAAATTAATGAGGATTGGTTAGGGAGACCATGTTTATTATTCCCATATGTTATTTTGGGTACACAGTCCTCCATATGTTCTTAGATACATTCTGATAATGGTCAAAGTAGGTATGGGAAATTGGGGTCCCAGAACATAAAATCAATAGTGGTATTATTTTATTTTATTGATTTAAGTTGTGTTTTGTCTAGGCTGATAATATTGTATAAGAATTCAATTATTAAAGTAGGTTATAGGTTCACCATTGGGGGTGACCAAATGATATTTATTTATCAACCCCTATATGTGCACCTCGGTGTGTGCAGACCTTATGTATGATTTTAGGTTGAGCATGAATGCATGATGGATATAGTGAAGGATTGGGATTTCCTGATTGAGTAGGTTTCTCTTGTTGAGTTTGATGATTGGGATGGACTAGCTTGATAGGGTACTAGAGAATACGTATGTGAAATGGATTAGGGCCAGAAGTAGAGCCTGATGTATTTATTTTTCAGTTTTTTATTTGTATATTTGATCAGCCTAGTGGGTGATTGATATTGTATGTATGGAATAGATGTTCTAGACTTATTGTATTTCTTTTTATTATATCATTCTCCTATTTCAGTTAATTTATTATTTTTGCGTACTATAATGTGTGTGTTATTTGGTTATTTACCTTTGGCTATGTACTTTGATTTAGGGGTATAGTCTGCTCATAGTTCTATCTTAGACCCCCACTTATTTTCAGTACCCTTTAGTGTATGAGGAGGCTTGATTTAGGTCTTGTGGTGAAATAGTTTTGGGAATCAGTTTAGTGGAATCTGGGAAAAGACATTAAAAAGTGGTATTAGAGTAGTTACTTTCCTAGTTTACTCTGTGGGGTTTGATATACAAGAGATATAGGATTATGTCAAAGCCTGTGATGGATATCAGAGTGGTGCATCATGGACACTTTTTGGGGTTGAATGTCCAGGTTACTAGAGCTTGTTTTGATTTTCTTAGTTTTCTATGTTATAGTTGTGTATGATTTTCAACTTGGGTGATGCAAATGTGGTTTGTATGTGATCCTTTATGATGAATTCATAGCTCTTGACAATTGGAAATATGATAGTGATTAATTTTGAAAGTTTTTCTATAGAGGAAAGAGGTGTTTCATCCATTGTGTTGGTTAAATTGGATCTACATATTATAGGCTAACTATTTTGTGATTTTATTTATTTCCTTATGATGATATATTTTATGGACCTACAGTGAAACACTCGACTATGAGGGTGCTGATGTGGTCCCCATACACAATAGGTGTAGTGACCCTGATGGTTAGTGGGGTATATATATAACTATTGGAACCTTATTATAGGTTTATTTTGGAGATTGGTTATGTGGCCTAGTCCTCTAGGGATTGGTCTGATGTGAAAACGATCGAAGAGGATAGGTTCCCCGATTGTGGTTAGTTGGTTTGGAATGTGACATATTTTTTATATGAGACCCTAGAGGTTGGTGTTTTTATATTGTGGTGTTAGGTAATGTGAGAGAGATACCATCTTTGATTCTTGTGATTTGTAGACTTTTGTGAATTGGTAGAGACCTAGGTGGTTAGACCTAGTGACATAACATAATAATTGACTAGTGGTACTATGTGGGTGAGCCTAGTGACCTTAATTATGTGACTCAAGATGAGGGAGTTGCTGATGTTTGACTTTTTATGGTGACTTGTGAGATGGGTCGACTGAGTTGTGTGTGATTTTTGGTGTATGAGGCACAAATGTATGATTTTGACTTTTGAAAATGGTCCATGAAGGGTGCATCATAGTATAGGGTTTAGGTGTGCTGGATTCCTTTTTTTGATTGGGATCACTCACGTGCTAGTGCTTTAGACGTTTGGTTAGTTTTATGAGGGGAATATTCATTTAGGTTCCTAGACTAGGTAATACTTATGAATGCGAGTTGTTCTTGGAGGTTATGAGTTGAATCAGGAGTAAATGAGTTGCTCGAGGTTATGTGGTTGGGGATTGTGAGCTTAGTTTTAATGGGGGTGTATTTTTTTGGAATTAGTGTAGGTTTTTTGTTGGGTGACAAAATAATTTTTGATGGATAAACATTGATATAATCTTTGAGACATGAGTGATGATGACACCATGTGATGTTTGGTTTGTGGATTGGGTGCTATGGAAGCATACCCCAATGATGTTTGGGTTGAGAGGGTATCCATGAGCAGGCTGAGAAATAATGTTCGTGTGATGAGAGGCTTGTGGACATGGTGAACCTATTCCCTTAGGATACAATCATGAAGTTCAAGGAATGGATGAGGTTTTGGTGGTATTCATCGATGAAATATCAGTGTACTCCAAGTCTAGATATGATCATTCCCAATATCATAACATCATCTTGAGTACTCTGAATGATCATCGACTATATGCCTAGATATCTAAATGTTTCTTCTAGTTTGATATGGGGTCTCCCTAGAGGTTGTTCTCATGGAGTGGTGTATGTGAAGCTATATGGTGGGATGTGAACCATTAGATATTGGTAAGTGTGGTCCTGATGATAGATGGGATGTCGAAAAATACCATGGGTGTCATCCTTGGAAGCCGATGATGGATGATAGTTGATGTTACATTTTATCACTATGGTGGGAGATAGACGACCATGTATAGTTCCCAGGGTTGGATATAATTAGGTCATGGGCTATAGATATGGTGTTTATTTGTGAGGCGATAATAAGGATACTACTATGGTGGGGAGTATCAGATCAGATGTAGTATCGTGACCCTTATAGAGGAAGGGTCAAGGATATAGTAAGAACAAAATCAAGTAGGTCGGTGGACATCTATGGATGAATTTTTATAGATGTATCTGATAGCGGGGAAAACCATGTGCCTAATGGTTAGTTTTGGACTATGTTGTGGAATCTCAGGATGGATGGATATGGCTAGGCTCTATCCTAGTAGATGTTTATTATAGAAAGCTATGGATTATACTTTAATGGGTTATACACCTTATTTTTTGAAGATATATAGAGGATGTCTATTTTCATCCTAAAGTATAGCACAATGAGTTGAGAATAGTTTGAAGACCATGGTGGTTGGAGATGTGTGGTTAGAATACAATTAAGGCTTGTCGAGTACAAGAATTTTAATGGTTGGGAGGTTGTAGAGACCTAAGATTTCATGAATGATAAATTGTATATAAATTTGATTTTTTTTTATTTTGGGTGCTCATGCGGGGTAAAATGGTGATTTTACCCTGGTAAATGATCTCATATAATTTTTATGAACCCTCAATTAGTCCTAAAATTGGATTTTTTCCTTAGGATAAGTGTTTTGTGGAATTTAAAACCATTTGAGTCTTGTTAGAATATTTAATATTTATTTATTTAGATATTAAAATATTATCATGGGTTCAAGTGGTGATATATTTTGAACAGAGTGTTAGATTGAGATTATGACTCTGTGGTATATTCAATAATGGGGGTTTTCATAGGTGAGGTATAAACCTGCATTGGGTTTTGAGACTCGAGATGAGTATTTAAATGGTAATTTAATTAATTAATTAATTAAAACACTCCACCAATTTTGGGGTTTGGGACACATAGCTAGAGGGGGATAGTTACTCTATTGTGCGTGATGACTAGACTGAGAGATGATGGAGAAGGAGATGCAACTAGACTTCATCCCTGGTGGAGATCAGGAACATATCGAGTTGCAACAACTTTTAGGAGATGATTTGGACTTGAAGCCTTATCATTTTTTCTATGAGGTATGCTGGTTTTTTATGTTTTTGAAATTTCATGCCATGTGTCTGAGTACATGGGTATATGAAGTTTTTCAAATTGCATTCCATGAAATATGGACACATGTCGTGTAGTGGGACATGTCCATGTGGCCATGTACTTGGAGAGATAACCCATATTAGGGGTACATGGGTAGACCCCATTTATTCCCTTCCCATGTATTTGTACATGGGTAGAACCTATGTCTATTCTAGAAATGTGGAAGTACATTTCTAGGTGCAGGGTTTAGAGCACATGCCTTGTACTCAGAAGTCCATGTGGTGTACTTTCTAAAGCTTGGTGGTTTTGGGAATTTTATTCCCTAGATTAAAAATTGGAATTATGAGTTGTCTAGTCTAAGAATGTTTCAATATATATCATGATGGTAGAAGCCTTTTTTCATTTAAGGCTCTTAGTAAGGTGTTTTGGATGAAGATAGTTTAGTAGGAGGATTTCCTCGAGGTTTGAATTCAAAATCCTCATGGGGGTTGGATGGTAAGAAATGAGGCCCAGGTGAGTGTTATGAGCTCGATGATAATCTTGGACTGATCATTACATGGAGATCTATTTGATGTTAATTGGATGGATCTTGAAGGTGGGATCAAGTAGTATCTCTAAGGATATTTTGGTTTGTACTTGTGTGTCGGAACCAGTGGGTCATGGTTAGAATAGTTGGGGTTCATCTCATGGGTTTGATGACCAAATTTGTTTAAGACTTTGGTATGGGTTGACACTATGAGATTGTGGTTATTTCAGGGATCCATTCAGTTATTGAGATGGTTTTAAGAGACTCATGAGGATTCCCTAGTGGGATAAATACTGGTCGAGTGATTAGTGGTTTCTATAGTTAACAGTTTAGAATGATCGAGTGGAATGGTTTGTCTTGGCATGAGGATACCTTGTTGGGTCCTAATTTTGAGGTAGTAATGAGTATTTTTAAAAATACCTGTGTAGTCTTGATTTTATTTAGGATTCCCTTTTGGATTCATTGTTGAACGATGATCAGTTGGAGGCCACTAAGGGCTGTTAGAGATATTCCACTTATCTTCGACCGAGAGGATCCAAAGTGGTATACCTCCACCTTTGTACTAGTTTTGAGGATCCAAGGAGGGATACCCCTAGTTTTTTAGTTTCCTTTGATGGCCAAGTGGGTGCCCAATTTATATACTTACCCTAATCATGTGCGGGTGTTGTGAAGTTTTTGTTACGAGAGTTCCTTGGGACCTGAACTGATGTATAAGTTATTGAGCCTGATATGTGTTGACGAGCATGGATTTTTTTTCTAGACCTTGATACATGAGAACTTGATAATGATACACCATATATTTGTTGTGATATATCTTGGTTTGCTTATTTTAGCGCTGAGATTAAATGATATGTGTTTACATCACTGAGCGGGTTGGACACAATATTCTATGGATACCGTTCCAAATGTTTGAATTTCTTCTCCACGTATGAGGATTTTAGAGTTAGAAATGATGTTACCCATGCATGGTTACACATGAAGAACATGAAATTATACATCATATTCTAGGTAGGTTGGACATGGAACTAAATTCCCATATAATATGAGGGTTGAGATGATGCTCCGTATCGGTATCGATAATTGTTATGGTTTGGGTGCTGGACAGAGGTTACATCCATGTTGAATTTTTATGTGGATGAGATGGTGGATATAAAAATCACAATATATTATTTAGATGCCTTAATGATGCTCTAATCATGATAAATATATTATATGGATCATGTGTCAGAATGAGGTTATGGACAATGATAGTATATTCTATGGTTTATGTTATATAGTGATGATCTAGGTAGTGATGGAATACTATGAGGAATAAGATATTGGAATGAGGATCCTAATATATGGGAAAGTTAAAATTGATGCTATGGGAACCATGATGTTGATGTATAGTTTGGTTTGGGACTAATGCACCAGGAACAATCATTTTTTATACATGGGATAGAGGATAGACAAATGCTCTAGGTTTTGGTAGTAGTTTAGCACGAAACGAGAACCTAAGACTGGTGAGTCTATGTATCGAGTAATATATAATGAGTAAATTCATGTGGTTTCTTTAGGGAATCCATATTTGTGGTGGCTACATGTTATTTGGGATTAATGTTCCTCAAGAAGTGCTCTGAGACATTCTGATACTCGCCAAAGAAGGTATGGTTCATTGGGGTCATGGACCACATGATCAATGGTTGTATTATTTTATTATTTTTATTTTAGTTATGTTTCTACTAGTCTGATCAAATTTCATGATCATTTGCTTATATCTATAGGTTATAGTTTCACCATTGGGGGTGACCTATTGATATTTATTTCTCACCCCCTATACATGCAACTCAGTGTGTATGTAAACATTATGTTTTATTTCAGGTTATGCATAGATGCATGATGGATAGGGACAAGGCCCAAGACTATATTATTGAGTAGGTTGATCATGGGGGGTTTAATGATCGGGATGGGGGAGCACGATGGGGTACTAGAGAACAGTCATGTGACATTTTTCAGAGTTGGAAGTTGAGCCTGATTCATTTATTTTTTAGTTATTTATTTTGCATATGTGATCATCCCAATGGGAGATCAATTTTTTTATGTATGGAATAACTATTTGAGCCATAATGTATTTCATTTTGTTTCAGCATTACTCTATTTCAATTCATTTATTATTTTTCACATACTATTATGTGTGTGATGTTTGGTTATTTACTTCTAGTTATTCACTCTGTTATGGGGGTATAGTTTCCACATTGTCCCACATACTTTATTTCTTTATTATATTGTGTCTATTGAGCTGATGTGATATGATCCATAAATTCCATGTCTCATATTTATACCTAATGTGACATAAGCTGACTATGATACTCTATGTATCCTAAATTACTGTGATACCCTCCAATTATGTTAGGCCACATATCCTAACTTGATGTGATATAATATATCTATGTTATGTCATGTCTCCGAACTTTTTATGATACCAGAAATCTATATTATGACTAAATCCCCAATATGTGATGTGATATGGGATAATTATGTTATTCTTTAACCCATAATTTGAATTTATGTTTTTTATGGTTCTATATCATACACGAATAACCAATAATGGCTAAATTAATAAGGGATGGGGTTCTTGGTGATCTAGAAAGTATATGACGACCCATATAGTTGTGTGATAGATTTTACTTGAATGATATAACATTTCATTCATCATGTTATGTTCACTCACATATATTATGGGAAATATTATTGGACCATTGGTGGTTTCCTATTGAGTTTCATACTCAGGCCCTAAACATGCACACTGATGGATATAGAAACTTAATGTATCATACTGTGGGTAAAGGGAAGGGCTTAATGACAAGAGATTGAATTGGTATAGACATGATAGGAGCTGGTGGAGACTTGGTAATTGATATGGATAAAATATCTTTGGGATATAATGGATCTATAGTTTAATTTCATTTACATATTTTATTGTATACCTTAGATTCACTAGGAGAACCTTGGCATATGACTATTTGACATTATTTGACATGACATGATATTTGTTTATTTATTATTGTGGTTGTATTTACACTATAATTCTACTTGGGTTATTCCATAACATTATTGTAATTATTATTATTATTATTTAGTTTCTTATTGACATTGATAGTATCTAGTATATGTATTGAGAGTAAATATCTCTTTATTGTTATATTTTAAAACCATTTGTGTTAGTGGATAACCTATAATGATCTCATAGTGCGGTTGAGGTCAAATGTTACCATCATCTTAGGTTTTGAAGTTCAATGATAGTTTGGGGAATTATAAATTATATATATAATAAAAATTCAACAAATATTAAAGGGAGAGTAAAAAAACTAGTGCTCATAAATGGAAATTGATATATGAGTTTAAAGATTATAAAATTTCATCAAAACAATCCCCTCGAATGTTTTAAATAGAATTTCTTTAAATAATAAAATATTAAATTAAATACACCATAATTGAATAAAAAATTATTTAGGAAAAATTTAGAAGGAATTAGTGAAGAATTCATTTTTGATCTCCCCTCTCCATCTTCATCTTCCTCCCATTTTACTTCAAGTTTCTATATAAAAATGGATATACCTATCTGTATTGAAAGTGTTTAAATTATTTTATTTTCCTACACTAAACTCATTTTATTTTTCTATGTATAGTTTTCCAAATATATTATTATTTTTAGCTAAAGTGTTAGAGGAAAAGTTTTCATTCGTTGGAGGAGTTCCAACCATTCATTGGAGGAGCATTGTTGGTTACAATCATGTAAAAAATTATTCTCCTCATTTTCCATAGATGTTGATAAGTAATAATATCTCCAAATAATCCTATTAATATGAAATAAAAAACAATTCTGAGTCATGGAATTAATTAATCTATGTTCACAATGTATCTAATAACTCAAATTATAAGTTGTGTTGATTGAATGGATATATAAGGCACAATTTTTTTAAATGTTATAACATTCATGAGGTGGATTAGATAGCCCCTGATTGAAAAATATATAATGAATAATGATTCATGTTCTTTTGAAAACCAAGGGATCATGATCATTAGATAATTCCACTTGAACAATTGTCAAATAATATAACCTTTAGAACTTTCTTTATTAAATATACCAAATAATTATCTATTCCCAAATATAAAATCAAAAAGGCTTTATATAAGAAAAATATTTCCTTCATATAGAGTGTGATTAAGAAAACACTTCTTCTTACCCTTTTCCCAATGAAACATTTTCTTCATAGATAAGTAACTTCACTATCAAATCATTTTCAAAATATTTCAAAACTTAAATTGATAAATCCATTCAAATACTTGTTAAACAATAAATATAAATTTAAACCAAATAATATTTTACATTTAATATTTTATCATGTGAATATATTTAACATTTAATATTTCATCATTTTTTTAATTTACATGAACATAATGAAGAATTAAATTTAATCCAAATATTATTTTTTAATTTCAAGAAAAAAATTAATTATTTATAGAAACATAACATTTTTATTTAAATAACCATATGATATAATGAATGGATACACAAATAATTTTAATTTGAACGAAAAAAACATTGAATATTATCTAAGAAACATTTTAATATCCTCAAAAAAAAATATTATATCTCAAAACCTAGAACATCAAGGAATTACATAAATTATATAAAAAATCCATAATTCATAATTTTAATTACAATTAAAAAAAGAAAAAGAATTAAATTCAAATTAAAACTTTAAAATGGATAAAATATGAATATAATAGTATGTATCACACATGTAAAATATTAGCATATCATATAACCTAATGTGGAAATAGTTATTGAACTATTTTAGAGGGTTCTCCATCAAATGAATCATTTATTAATAAATTATAGGATCTATAAGTCAATTTATTCAATAATATAGAAAAATACTCTAAACCACTCATGGATGATCTCATGTGTTGTGTTTTTTTGATTATTCTATTGAATTTGGATGCATTAAATTTCTAAAAAACTTATATAAGGAATCATATAAAGTCTATGATGTTTCTATGTTATTTTGAAAAATATTATAAAAATTAAAAGAAAAATATATATTGTAGGAAAAGATATACTTATAGTACTATCTATGATATGATAAGGCTTAACCATGTCTACTTATCAATGTACCATAAATATTTGTATGTGATTTTGTTTCTATTGATAATAATGAGATGTATTCTATAAAAAAAGTGTTATATTTGATGGGTTTTAGATGATCGATATATAATCAATAGAGTGGAAGAAACCCATTTATATCTTCTTATTTTTCATCACAAATCGATATGAAAAATTAAGAATATAAAATAAACAATTGTAACTTTACTATTTTGAAATCCATCTATATTAAACATGTAGGATCTTTCTTAATGGAGATCATCGAAAAATAATTTCTAGAGTCTTACCTCTATAAGAATGAAATTGGCCACTAAGAACCACACTCGTAATGAGAGGACCCTTGAACACCAAAGGCGTTCCATCACCTTCTTCATGAATATGAATGGTGATTAGGGTGGATGAGAGAAATTCGACTTAGTCTTAGTAGAATTATGTATACTCAATAGGGGGATCAAATCACTTTATATATGCTCTCCTTATTCAATTAAGGGATTTGAGGGTTAGCTACCATCACATAGCAGCTGATATTCATTACCCGTAACACATACTTATTAAGAATATTATAATTTAAATGTTTCAAATGATTTATCATGCCATAAATGATTCAACGTTTTGATTTATAACTAGAAATAAACTATATAGGAAATATGATAATATCCATGCACTCATATCACAATTTTATTGTAAGCTATGATAGAGGCATTTCATGTATTAAGTGATATAATTATATAATAATTTGTGATATGCATCACATTAATATCATAGGATATGAAGAAATGTATATCGTAAAATATGATATACTTTATTTTACTGAATATCCAATAATTTTTCACTAACACAAAAATACCATATACACCTTATGAATGCTTCAAAACTCATTATGAATCCATAAAAAAATCTTTTGGATAGAGTTTATCAAACTCTCTTAATTTTCAAACAAACAAATTACCAAAAACTTATTCCTTAAACTAAAGCCTAACCATGTGATTCTACAAGCCTTTTTATAATTGAAAATAAATATGAAATTATGAATCCATAGATACATTCAAAGAGATTCCTATAATAAAACTTCTATTTTTATTGACCATTAAAGGGTTATGGTTTGATCTTGATCTAATATACTCATATCTATATTTGAACATATCAAACACAATATATGTTATATACACCATATGTATACCTATATAATCAATTTTTTTATGAAATAAATTGAATACTATACATAGAAAATTTATATATAGTATAGGCTATCTCATACAATCATGATTCTCTAAAATACATTGAATAGAGAGATAAATACATCATATGTCATTCATCTAGTAGATGAGAACATCACATGTCCGTCATCCATGTACCTGAGCACCTCACATATCACACAATTAAGAATGACCTTGAATTTCCTTATTTTAATTCAATCAAGGGACCAAATTTCATTTATCATTATATGATTTAAAAAATCTCATCTTGATTAAGCTCCAACAAACAAAATGATCAAAAACATACTCAATAACCCATCGATAAGCTAAGACTCAAGGATTGTGTAATAAAGGTATCGAAGTATGAAGGATATCATGATAGGTATCTCAAACACCTCAAGTAATGATAATTAATAATAATAATACACCAATAAGTATATAAATAACTATATCATCCCCCCATTTTATTACATAACTTTACATATCATTTTACAAACAGAATATCTTTAAAGTTTAGTGTCTTGGAAATTAGGTGCATAATAAATAAAAACATAAAACATTATTATATTCAAATTGAAAGGATTATTTAAGTTTCATCATATATAAATGTATTGAATCTCATAATCTATGGACACACATCAAATTAAAGGGTGATCATAATTCCTAGTAAGGAAAAACATGGGAAACAATTTACTTGTTATCTTGAGGAATATCAATAAGAACTTGAAGAAATACATAAAGGCATGAGAAAGTTAAATATAATAAAATAAATAACATAAATCATAACCTGTAAATGTGGATACTACATTTAATTTATAAATTCATAATCATATCACCATAGTTAATCCTCAAGGTGTTATACAAATTACCATGGTTATTCCCCAAGGTATCATAAAAGTTGTTATCTATAGAGATTAATTTCTTTACCCAATGCATTGGAATGTTATTAGGGTGAAAAAACTTAATATGTATTTATTTTTATGTGAGACACATAGATCACAATAAACCATTTAATAAATAACCCATAGAGAATAAAATAAATTGGTTTCATATCAAAATCATGGCATTTTAATAAGTGATTAAAAACATGACCATTATGTCATTTATAACCTAAAAAAAGGGAATGAAATATTTATGTATATAAATTAAAGAATAAAATAAATAATTTTTATTTATTTATTAATACCCCTAGAAATGAAATAGGTTTGGGTAGTCATGTAAATAAAATAAAATAATTTTGTGAGAAAAAGAGATATTTTGAGATGAAAACTCTACAGCATAACAGGTATGAAATATAGTTTTATAAAACATTAAAAATAGTGGGGAAAGGGGTTGAAAATTCATAAAATAATCATAATAAAATATATGGAAATAATAAAATGGAAATACGAACGTGTCATGGAAATTTTAAAGGCATACCACATAAAACAAAACCTGAAAGTTAAATAGAAGTTGAGAATTCCCTTACGAAATTTCGGTAGTCTAACGACGTCACTTAAAAATTCATAAAATGAGTTGATGAGAGAAAAAGGGGTGTATCACAATTTTTACATATTATTTACAGTAATGTGATATGTAATTACATATCCCAACATAATAATATATAAATTAAAAATTTATAACATAGAAAGAGTGCTTGAAAAAAGAAGGGTGGTAGATTCCCTTACATTGAAGAGTGAGTTCTAAAACTCAAAGATCGGGACCATGGGAAACTAAAGAAACTTTGGGAGGACTCCATGGGAGGTAATAATATCCTAAATTAGAGGGTAATTCTTTTTAATTAAATAAAATGGAGGAATTGGTGGTATTTATAGAAAAATAGAGGGAGTTGTTTATTAATTTCCTTGGACACCTCATTAGTGGTATTTGAAAAACAATGGGCTTACCCATGGTATTTTACCATGGTATTGGCCACTTGGTACACCTAATACCATATTGTAATGTAAAACATTCCACCATAATTATTAAATAATTATTACATCATTATTACATCATTAATGATGTCATTAAACACATCGAAAACTCAAAACTGTATTTTTACTATTCACCGAAAAATAAAATATTTTATAAAATTCTCATAAATTAACCATAACCAAATATCAATGTTATAAATTAAAAAGACATTTATTTTATCATAATAATTCTCAGAATATGATAAATTTAACATTTAACTATAAAAATACTTAATTATTAAAAATAATAGAGGACATAGAATGCATAGTAAATTTTTCAACACATGAAATGAATATAAATTATTTTATCATTTGTAATTAAAACAGAGTGTTTTTATAAAAATATTTCATCATAATAAAAATTATTAATAAAACCTTATTTTAATATAATAATTTTTATCTCTCGGAAAAGTACAATTTTTACCTGAAAAATCAATTTATCAAATTTCATCTCAATTTTTAAGCAAAACTATTCTTAAAATAGGAATTATGATTTTTTTATTTATACTAGCTTAGGCGAGGCTACTATTCCATTGTTCATATTAATATTCATAAGGGTCACACTACTATTCCAAAGGGTCAAGTGACTATTCACCAAAAAACAATTTTAATCCCATTAAACTCTAAATATCATAGTATTCACAACTATTTATGTCTATTTTTTGAAAATAATTTCATAGAATAAAATATTTAAAGTATAATAATTATTTAAATGAAAAATATAATATCTTTCACTATTCATAAAAAATATGAAGCATCTTAAAAAATACAGAAAATTCACCCTAAATTAATTTTGACATTCAAAATTCAAAAATTATATTCTCATGTAATGAAATTTCATTATATGTGATTCTATTATAAAACATTATAAAAATTTTATTGGGAGGAAGGAGATCCAGAAATAAAATAAGTATATTTTTTTGGGTCGTTAAATTCTTCCCCCCTAAAAGAAATTTCATCATCACAATTTTCTCTTATTATAAATTTGTTACTATTAATAATATTACAATTCTAAAGTTATTATAGGTCTTAAAACATAATTCTTAAAAAATATTATTCTTTAAAAAAAATTATGTTTCCTATAAATATTTATAATGGTTCCGAAAAAGCTTTTGATTGACCAACCATATCCACCGATAGTGTCAAACCCGAAGTGCAGTAATGCCCATTTTCATGCACTAGTTCCCATTAAAGTCTTGCTCAAAGTGATGTTTTAGGGTTTTACCCTTAGATATATCGGTTCTAGTGCCACATCCACTTATTCGTATCTGGAAATGGATTTATTTTTTTGGAAACCGCTTACTTAATATTTCACCAAAATATCAGGACGTTTTACTATATTTAAAC
Source organism: Viscum album (assembly GCA_963277665.1). Lineage (NCBI taxonomy): Eukaryota > Viridiplantae > Streptophyta > Magnoliopsida > Santalales > Viscaceae > Viscum > Viscum album. The sequence continues at coordinate 28,153,882 of OY728128.1, read as the reverse complement.
TTTTATATTTAAAAATTTCTCTAACCTTCTTACTAAAGTTTTAAAATACTAATTTTCACAAATAAATAAACCATTATTTGATACCAACTATGGTATCCTGGATTTTTATAACATAACTTTACATATCATTTTACAAATAGAGGATCTTAAATGTTTAGTGTCTTGAATATTATGTACATAATACATGAAAACTTAAAGCATTATTCTATTACACGTTAAATGATTCTTCAAGTTTCATCCTATGTAAATTTATTTCATCTCATAACCTAAGGATATACATAAAATAAAGGGGTGAGCATAATTCCCAGTAAGGGAAAACAAGGGAGATATTTTACTTGAAATCTTGAGGAATATCAATAAGAACTTGAGGAAATACATAAATGAATGAGAAATAGGAATATAATAAAATTAATAACACGAATAATAAGATGTAAATGTGGATAAAACATTTAATTTAGAAATTCATAAGAAAATCACTAAGGTCAATCCTCAAGGTGTTATAAAAATTACCAATGTTATTCACCAGGGTATCGTAAAACTTTTCATCTCTTGAGATTAATTTCATTACCCAATGCATTAAATCACCATTAGAGAATAACATTAATATGTATTTATTTTCATATAATACACATAGATCATAATAATCATTTCATAAATAGTTCATATAGAATAAAAGAAATGGATTTCATATAAAAATCATTGTGCTTTAAAAAGTGCTTAAAAACATGATCATTATGTCATTTATAACCCATGAAAAGGGAATGAGATTTTTATGTATGTAAATTACAGAATCAAATAAATAATATTTATTCAGTGATTAATACCCATAGAAAAAAATAGGTTTGGGTATTCACATAATGAAAATAAAATAATTTCTTGAAAAAGAGAGAGATATTTTGAGACGAAAATTCTGCAGCATAATAGGTATGAAACATAGTTTTATAAAACATTAAAAAGAGTGGGGACAAGGATATACCATTAATTAAAGACTAATAAAACAATATATGGAGAAAATAAAATGTAAATAAGAATATGGTATGAAAATTTGAAATTCAAACCACATAAAAGGGAACTTGTAAGGAAAAGATAAGTTGAGAATTCCATTGTGAAATTTCAGTAGCCTAACGATGTCACTTAAAAATTTATAAAATGAGTTGATGAGGAAAAAATGGGTCTATCACAATTTTTTATTAATATATAAATTAAATATTATATTAAATTAAATATCCCAACATAATAAAATTTAAATTAAAAAAGGCTTAACATGAAATAAGTGCTTGAAAAGAGAAGGGTGGTAGTTTCCCTTACCTTAAAGAGTGACTTATAAAACATGAAGATAGAGACCATGGGGGATGGAGGTAACCTTGAGAGGAATCCTTTGGAGGAAATTATATCATATATTAGAGATTTATGAATTTTTAATGAAATAAAATAAAGGAATGGGTGGGTATTTATAGCAAAAGAGAGGGAGTTTTTTTATTAATTTTCCTTGTACACCTCATTAGTGGTATTTGCAAAACCATGGGCTTTCCCATGGTATTTGCCTATGGTATTGGGCATTTGGGAAACCTCATATCATATTTTAATGTACAATAGTCTACCATAATTATTAAATCATTATTCCATCATTAATGATGTCATTAAACACACCAAAAACACAAAAACTATATTTTTACCATTCCCTGGAAAACAAAACATTTTATACAATTCTAATAAGTTCACCATAACATAATATCAACATTCAGAATTCAAAATTTACATTTATTTTATCATAATAATTCTCCAACTATGAAAAATTTAACTTTTAATTATAAAAATACTTAATTATTAAAAATAATAGCGGACAAAAAATGCATACTAAACATTTTGACACTTGAAAAAAATTAAATTATTTTATCATTTTTAATTAAAGAGTGTTTTCATAACACTATTTAGTCATAATATTAATAAAACATTATTTTAATATAATAATTTATATCTATATGAAAGGTAAATTTTCTTCCCAGAAAATCAATTTATCAAATTTCATCTCAAATTTTAAGAAAATCTATTATTTAAATAGAAATGATGAAATGAAAATTTTATTTATACATTCTTAGGTGAGGCTATTCCATTGGTCATATTACTATTCAAAAGGGTAACATTACAATAACGAAGGGTCAAGTTACTATTCACAAAAAAAATTAAGTTGATCTATCAAACTCTAAATATCCTACTATTCAGAATAGTGTATATCTGGTTTTTGAAAATCATTTAATAGGATAAAATATTTAAAGTATGATAATTATTTAAATGAAAAATACAATATTTTTCACTATTCATAAAAAAATATGAAACTTCTTAGAAAAATAAAAAAAATTCACCCTAAATTAATTTTGACATTTAAAATTGAAAAATTATGTTCTCATGAAATAAAATGTCATTCTATATACTTATATTGTAAACCATAATAAAAAATTTATTGGGAGGAAAGAGCTCTTTAAATAAAATAAGTACATTTTCTAGGTCGTTATAATAACCTTATTAAATTATATGTGATATGCATTGGTTTTTCAATGCATATAATATGACTAGACTTATTTCCTAATTATTATATAATTTTTTATCATATACAACTCTTTATATTAATTACATGATTTTAATCACACTGATCATAACACATCATCACAACCCATAATACTATGTGATGATCATCAATTCGGGATAACTCAAATTCATAATTTGAGGAGATATTTTCATCCCACTATTCCTGTAATATAAATATCAACACCCATGGATAAATGATAAATAGAGACTTCATTTTTTATAAAACCATGATATATTTTACAATAGTTAAATCCAATCTCTCATGTATCTAATTTAAATAGATTTAATATAATCCTATTTCTTTTTTCGTGTTAATGGTTTTGTTAATGGATTTACTAAATTTTCCCCTATAGACACCCTTAGATCTTTACAGAACTCCTCTCAATGATCTCTCACATGAGAAAATATTTTCAAAGGAGGTGATTGTTCTTTTGGTGGGACTAGGGTTCCTTGTCTTGGTAAATAGATTTATTATATTCATAATAAATATTTATTGATCCCTCGATGCTAGGAACCACTGTAGGGATTCGTGGACATATATCATAAAAATTTAAACTATCCAATGCTTCAATCATGAAACAAAACTATATAACTTCACATACTTGAAGAACCTTGTGTTTTTATGTAATGAAACTTTGGAAGATAAAACACCCCCTGAATCAACACATAAAAATGAAACCCTCTTACACAATTAAATAAACATTGCTCAAAAAAGAAAAAGATAAAATAATAATAAATTAAACAAAAAAAGGACAATAAATTTTATATGGTTTAAACAGTAGTTTTACATACATGGGATAACACTACTACACTTTTAATTCCATAGAACTTATATAATTAGTCACTATTTATAAACCATCCAATTTAGGTCACCAATATATCATCAAACGAGACTTGTACCAGTGGTCCCACCCCAAATTTATAGTGGGTCCCATATTATCAACTAGTTCCACCAACCTATGATCATTGTGTAGAAGAAACCATTTTTATTTTCCACATATGATTTCTTATAGGTTTCTTTTATTTGACTTCCAACTTTCAGTGAATTGAGAAGGTTCCTATTATATATCATTATAAAAAAACATAAATAACTAATTTTCTCTAAAATACCTAGGAAAATACTTACATAAAATGAATTAAAAAAATCATTTATTCTATAAATTTTGATCTTAAATCATTTATATGATGATCAACTTGACAACCCAATCCTGTAACATAACATCCAAACCATACCAACTACTAGATTTCCATTTTCATGAGTCGTCACCAGGACGAAATGTAAGTTTTGAAGTTCTCCTTTCAAACACAGTGAATCATAACCAAAAATAGACTTTATATTTCCTAAAAATCTCCCACTTGAAGACCAATTTTATTGAAACATGAAAAACACCAACACTTAGGAAAATTCTAAACATCCAAACTTCCATAGAAATATAGTGTTTCTTATACACCTTTTGATCACCCTAGTCCCACTGAGGCACAATGTTTCCTCATACATTCTTAGACTAAAACTTTGGTTAACATGTTAGCTAGATTTTTACTTTCATCGATCATCCACATATTGATCACATATTCCTCCACAATCTTCTAGATGAAATGATATTTTAGGTCAATTTTCTTTGTCTGCGAGTGAAGTAATGGATTCTTATATATATAAATTGAACACTTAGTATTACACAATAATAATACAATTACATGACTTCTTATGATATCCTACAACAAAAAAATTAATCATTTTAGTTATTTTCTTGATTTTATGATGACCACATATTCAAATTTCATTGTGAATAGTTCCACCACTAGATGCAACCACGATATCTAGCTTATAACTATTCCTATAAATGTAAACACAAAGCTTGTGCTACTATTCCATGTTCCTATATTGCCTCAAAAATTTTCATCCTCATAACCATGAAACATATCATCCATTCTAAAAATAAAAGGATACATCTTCTAAAAAACTGAGATACCAAAAAATATTCTTCACAACTTCCTAATGTTCTTTTTCAAGATTTTACTTAAATCCACTAACTACTCCTATTGAAAATGAAATGTGTATACTTGAACACACCATGAAGTACATCAAACTTCCTATCACTAATGTAAATAGAAATTTTTCTATATACTTAACCTAATTTTACATTTTTGATTATTTCTATTGGGAAAATATTAAGTTTCTTGCAAATGGGTATGACACAAGTTTACATTTTGGAATTTTCAATCTCTTAATAAACTTCTAGATATACTAATCCTAAGATAAAACAAAACTTACAATATTCTTTTCTCTTTCAATAAACAATACTAAAATTTTCTGGATTTCTCTAAGGCCTTTAATCTCCAACCTTTTCACCAAATCAAACTTCACATACAAAATTTGTTTAATTTCTAGACCTTCTTGGAGCGACGACATCCACGTACAAGGGAAGGAAAATAAAACTCCCCTCAAAGAACACATTTTTCTAAAAATAATGAATAATTATTCTTTAGATGAACTAATTATCAAAGTTAAATACATAAAAATTCTACTTCCACTACCTTCCAACTTGTTTCAAAACATAAATATTCATTTTCAGTTTATACACGAAGTCCTTTTTCTATTTTTCTATGAACCATCTGATTTATCTATATAAATTTCATCCTATAAATCACCAAGAATAAATGATCATTTTACATATCAAAAATTATTGATCCATCTTAATTTACTATAAGATACAATTTACCTTCCTTTAAGCCTCAATCCATGACCATGGAACCCTGATTAATCTTTTATACTCTATTTAAAAATATCATACCAAATCTTACTTTATCTAAATTTAAAATTGAAATTATGTTCGTCCATAAACCTAGTATATTCTAAACTACTTTTAACACAAGTTTTCTTTTTTTATTTTTTTATAATTAAAAATCACCTATCCTAATAACCTAGAGAGATTCATCATTGACTAATTGAACCTTTTAAAACCTTCTAGATACAAATTTCACCAAACACCACCTCTTTTCAATGGAATAAAAGTATGAATCAAAATTAATGATCCCTGATTCCAATTTAATATTAGAAATTAAAAATAAACTTCTATTAACTTCACCCAAAGAATTAAAATAAATTTAATTTTTTAAACAAACCATTTTGTAATTAACCATATGATTAATTCAATCTTTCTTCAAGTTTCCACTCGTTCCAAAATTCCAATATACAGGTCCAAGTCTAGTTGATTTTCCTTGACTTCTATCCCTTGATATATCTTATAATTTCTTATAACCTTTCTATTGAGGATAACTTCCTTTACCTTCTAGATTGAATTTGGTTCTAGAAGGTTTATGGTGTCAGATTTCCTATGATACTTACTTACAAATGTTACCATAACATTCCATTATTTCACTAGTGACGATTGCAACAAAAGATCCCACACATATTTTATGAACTTTACATTAAATGATTCAATACAAATTTGAATCATGTTAAATAAATTCATGTGATCATCTATTGGTATTCCTTACAAAATTATCATTATGATTATCATCCAAATCATGAACAATATGATCATATTTGTTATCTTCCCATTCATGTTATACATATCATTCTTCAGCTTGGCTGTTGTCTTCACTTTCTAGATGTTATAGGAAACATTACATGTCAAATAAATCCATATCAATATGAGTTTATTTCTATCCAGACATTCCCATCCTAATTTTTCCATTTCTATTAGTTTGAACACTTTCAACTAAACCACAAGGTCCTTTTGATTTAGGTTGTACTCATTTTATATCATCTAGAATCCAAAACCCATACCATAAAATCTATCTTCCCAAACCTTTAATTTTTCTAGTGATATACCATATGAAATTGTTTACTCACACTAAATTAAAGTACATCAAGAGAAGAGTGTTACTTGAGAGTCTACTGACGAGTGTTATACTAAGACTTATTAGACCACAAGATCTAATACCACATGTAGGGATTCAATACCACTGGTCATCAGAAGTTAACCATCTAAATATTCAAGTACAAAATAAAGATATGAAACTTCTAATACTGGAAGAACCCAACATCTATATGTAATAGAATTTATGAAGAAAACCACACCATAAATCACCACACTAGAATGGAACCCTTATAAACACTCAAACAAACACAACTCATAGAAACAAACCATTAAGTGAAATAAAGAAAATAATAAATTGATAATAAATATTTATATGGTTCAAACATTATTAATATATCCATGATATAACACTACTAAAATATTCATTTCATGTAAGTTAAAACATTGAAATCACTATTTATAAATCAACCAATTCGGATCAATATCCAATCATTGTAAGATAAGTGTACAAGTTGTCCCACTTAACCTTTATTGTGGTGACTAACTAGTCAACCAATTCCATTGACATCATTCTTTGTGGGGGACCCACCATTTTCCTTGAAGACCACTGATTTACCATAAGTAATGATTTCTAAAAAATCAACTTTTAATGACCTGAGAAAGTTACTCTTACATATCATGCTGAAAACCCATATGTAATTCATTTTGCATAAAACTTATAATAAAAAACCTATGCTACTTTGATAAAAAAACTTTCATATTCCATAAATATTTCTCTTCTATCATCCAGATGATGATCACATTCACCACCAAATTATTGAATATAACATCGAGACCACTTCCTTTATCGTAATTTCATTTCCATGAGTCTTCACTAGGATAAAATTAATGTTTTGGTGTTTCTACCTCCAAATAAAGTGAATAATAACTTGAAGTTAACTTCACATTTCCTAATAACCACCACAAGTATAGTGATAGATGTATCATTCAAATTATATTCCTTTATATCATCTGATGAAATGATTTGATCTGAGTCTATTATCAAGTCTTATATGGTGTATTTTTTGGAACATTAAAAACAAATAACTCCCTAGTTTATGCTAATCAAAAAAACCATTTTGAGATCTTATATCATATTTATCATATTTGAAACTAGAAATCAGTGTAATCATTTTTAATGATCTCATCCTCTCTTCCAAAAATAAAAAGATATCCTAAATTCTTCTTAAATACTTGAGGAATTTCCTTATAGAAATTCAATGAATCTCACTAGGATCACATTGGTATCTTATAGTTGTGATAAAATAATAAGAGGCATATGGATGAAAACATAACATGAAATAAGAGAAAGACCCCAGGGTAGACATATAAGTAATGCTATCAATTCTTATAACACTTTTGAAGGATATTGACCCCTCCTAAGATTCATTTCTTGAAACAATGATAAAGACATATTCTTGTAGTTATCCATAATAAAGCTATTTATTACTACAATATATATCTTCTAACTCATTCCAAGAAACCTTTTAGATCAATCTCTATAGATCTTTATACCTAATATGTAGGATTCTTGAACTATTTCTTTCATTTAGAGGAATTTTCCCAATCACATTTTTATAGAGTTAAAATCCAATATATCATATTCAATAAGGAGTATGTCATCCATATACAATATCATAAAATCAAAAAACTCCCACTAATTCTCTCATAAAAACAATAATTATCCATGTTCTTGATGAATAAAAACTCTTTGATTACATTATTAAACAAGATATTCCAAATTTTAGAGTCTTTCTTTTAATTATAAATGGACTATTGAAACTTGAAAACCTAAGTAGACTCATTTTTGACTTCAAAATATCTGGGTTTTATCATATAAAAATACTTAACTAAATTCACATAATGGAAAGAAATTTCAACATACATTTGTTATATATCATAATCACAATGATCTATTATGGAAATTAATATCTGAATGAAATTTTTTATTTCTACCGGTGAAAAGGTTTCTTTATAGTTACTATGATTTTTTATAACCTTTTCCTTTATGAATGATTTATAGCTATAAACTCTTCCATCCATGTCAATTTTTTTGGAGAACCCACTTTCACCCTATGGGTCTCACCCCTTTAGGTGAACCAACAAATTTCTAAACTTTTTTAGTATAAATGCGGTCCATTTGAAATTACACACATTTTAACTATCACTTAGAATCAAAACTCTAAATGGAAACTTGTTGGTTAGTAGGTTCATCACCCATGAAGATCACTTCATCATAATTTTCCAAAAGAAAAATATATCTACTAGGACCCCAATGAATCATGCTAGACCTTTGGGGTTATTGGGTAACATGACTTTTTTATTCTTCCAAAAACTCTTTATGAAACTGACTAAAAGTTCATATTAGGGACACTTACTATCTGTTGGTATTGAACCTATCTATGTATAATTTCCCTCACATTGAGTCCTTTATTCAGGTCAACCTTCTCAAGAAAATCAAAATATTGATCCACAAACAATTTTTGTTTAGTAGGATTATTTTAATATCCCATGTTTTTTATTGAGTTGAAAATTCTAAAGGAATTTGAATTTTTGTTTGGTAGATAGGAAAAATCTTAAAGAAAGATTAAAAATGAAATTATGAGAGTTAAAAATATTTTAAATATTATTTTTGGTGGGTTTTGAGTCCCAAGAGGTTTCTTAGAATCTTTAATGTGTTTTAGAAGCTTCAGGATTATAAATCTTAGTTTCAAGAGAGGCAATCCTGGGTGCACATTTGGCACATAGTTAGTGCTAACCATGCAAAAAAAAATTTGGTTCCTATTTTGTATAAGAAAAAGGTTTGTAAAAACCATGAAAGGGGAAAAAATAACCATTCATGATGGTGTAGAATCAGAGAGAGACACACATAGTTGGAACATGATATATCTAAATATGCACTCCAATCGTATGAGGTGATGGTTCGTAGGATAGTGATCCCACATGGTTGTCACATTTTTTTCTTAATAGTGAAGCCTAACCATTCACCTCTTAAAAATTGGAAAATAACCATTTAAAACCTACAACCTTAAATTGAGTTTGAATCCATTTATTCCCCATTCACACCCAAAAAATCTCCTATACACCCCTCTTCCTTGTCCTCTTCCTTTGGGTGAATCTACCTCATTCTTGGTATGATTTGACCACCATCTGATGACTTGGAAGTCTAAAGGTGATTATGTGATTCCTATAACAAATTTTATCAGTTTATCTTATTATTTATAGAATGATAATTGTGAAAGATAATATTACCTATTTTAGGGCATCAATTTGTTTCTCAATACCTCCCGATCCATCTCGAATCGAAGGATGATAATGGATGAGTGGATATTATTAAGCATGAGGTTGGTGGTCTATAATTTTTCCATCAAAATAACATTGTTTATAATTTTACACCATTTTTTCCTACACCATATTTTCAATACCTTTCTACTAAATTATGAAATACCTTAAATTAAATTTCAAACATTTAAACTTTATGTTCATTAGACCACTTTTTAGGATTAGAGGTTTGTGACATTAACATGGATTACCCCATTAGGCGTGTCCAACTATTTATACTCATTATATATTTATTTAATTTGAACAAAACTCCACTTAGGTGTGTTTGGATTCACTCCTACAAAGGTATTTTATTTAATGATAGTAATTTACTTGATTGAATTACAATAGCGCATGTATACTTGGCCATTATTTACCTAAGAGTGAGATGACGAATGAAATTGTTTTATTTTATAAATTTCATATAGAATTAATTTCCCTATATTAAATCAATACTTTATCAATGTTTACTTAGGATGAATCCTAACATTATTCCTTGTTTGTGTAATAAATTATCCTTGGGTGTGATGACCTTGCTCCTTGTGAGTAGGATTGAAATTCCAAATAAATGAAATGTTAAATGGTTAAAAACCATTCCTTAATTATTTCTTTCTTATAACAAGATATTAAATGAACTAATAAAATTTAACACACCTTGAGGTGGGTTGGATTGTATCTTTATTAGAATGATTAATTTAATTAATTGTAATGTTAATGGTAAGAACATGTCACTTGTCCATTGATTACTTAGTACTTATATTGGGTTTCCTATTGAAATTAAATGACTAAATGAATAAATGATATTATGAAATGACATGGATTCTTTCCATGGACTTGTTGATTATTTAAATGGAATTATATTAAGCATTGAGTGATACTTTTATCCTTATATGGAATTTATTATAATGGATCATAGGTTAATTAAAATCATATTACACCTTGAGAGATACTTGGATTCCTTATACTAAATTACTTGGATAGGTTCATTGGTTAAATTAAATTATATTAAGCCTTGATCAATACTTGTAATCTTTATATAGAATTCCTTGGATGAGCTCATTGATTAAATGATCTATATTATTCTATGATCGATAGTAGAGTTCCGGATAGATAATTACTTGGATGAGATTTTAGGTTAAATGAATTATAGTATACCTTGAGCGGTACCTAGATTCTGATATGGAATTCCTTATACATGCTCATATGTTAAATGAAATTATATTATTCTTGACTATTATTTGGATTAACCTTGATTTTTAAATCATTAATGTCATGAAACATATTGAATCTTATATGATCATTATTATATATGGATGAATTGTTTTCTAATTAGCCCCTGCAGGACAAGTGTTACATATGAAAAACCGAGGCATATAGACATGGGTCCAATTTCTAATTAACTAATTTTATATTCAAATACTTCCAACTTATACAGAAGTGGGTCGTGTTGTCTAGGTATCTGATAAGAAGCCTAAGCACGACATATATTATATTTACTTTACTGATTTACTTTTTATATACCTACACACTACTCATTTTATATTTATATACTATATTTTTATTAGACACCATCAATGGTGGCCTTATGAGTTTTACTCACACCCTATTTTAGCTACCGACTGCTACCTAAATAGAAATATATACTAAAATTTAGGACTTGGTCCGTGCTTCTTTTCTGTTGTATATTTTGGCATAGGAATTGGTGTTGGAGGAGTAGTTTATCATGTAAATAGGATGCATCCAAAGTTGGAGAATTTTATATATTTATTATTTTTTAGTTTATCCCTATTTTATTTTAAATACTTATATTTTTATTTAGCATGTTCACGAATGGTTGGTTTTATTATCACTTTCTGGGTTATATGTTCACTATTAACTGTGAGTTATTATTGTGATCCACTGCCTTTCATTTATCTATAATTATGTTATGTTCATTACTACTCCATAGGGTATATTATCCCCAATGTACCACATTTATACCATTTCTTCTAGTTAGTAGCCTCTGAAATATGGGGAATCACAATTTAGGACCTGTCTCCAGCTAGTCCGATTACTATTTATAGAGTGAACCGGGTTGGGATGTGACAAAGTGGTATCCCATCTCTTCTTTTCCTTATCTTTCTTTTTATGCATGGTAGATAAGAGACTTGGAATGTGTTGAAACTTGGTCAATAGCTCATTTATGGGAATGGCGACCCCACAAAAGAGGTAAATATCAAGTTTCTAGCAATGAAACTATTGTTCATACTATTCATTATTATATTCATTTTTTATTTCACCTTGAGTGATTAATGTACTTTTCCACTGGTTATTGATTTGTAATATTTACCTCTTTGAATTATTTGGAAATATATGAGGTGTATTCATGCATCATTATAGGAACATAAGATTCACATGTCATTAAAATTATTATCTTTACACCATTATTGTGATTACTTAGCATTCTTACCTATTTACCACGTTTTTATGATTAAATTCTATGCATACCTATAATATCTACTGATATACTAACTTTACTTATGATGTTTGTGATATAAGGTTGGTAAAATAAAGTGTCTACATTAACCTAAATAGTGTTCTTCGACAAATCTTGATGATGTAATTCTATATAATCAGCCTAAATGTTTTTAAATAAATGAAATGGTTTTAAATTATTCAATTAATTAACCTAAATAGAGTCAAGAAAATGGACATGAATTGGAGTTTTTGGGTAAATTCAAGTCATTGCGTATGGATGTTCATTAAATGGTGTGTTAATTGAATCTTATAAAGGACTGTACCTCTATAAATTTTAGAATAATGACCTATATAACTTAATCATTATATGCTTCACTCATCCCTTTTGGGTGAGTTTTAACATCGTATTCCTATGTGATAACCCCATGGAGAGTGTGTTAAAGTCTTTATAAATTTAACTATTTTGAGTTATACTTAAATGGAAATCCAATTGTAATTTATAGAGTGATGAATATATAAATTGGGAATGGATTCCCATATAACTGAACCCAGACTGGAATGATGGGACCTTTGTAGGTCACCTATATCTTTATATTCCTTAATACTTAACTCCTTGGGGGTATATTAATGTTAATTAGGGATGGTTATATTAAGAGTCACCAACCACTAATATGTTGTTTCGTATAAATTTATGGATGCACCATACTAAAATGATCTTTTTAAATTGATAAAAGACTTATTGTCAGTTCTTTTACTGATATGAGGCATTAGTTAGTTAAATTACCCATCACAACCTAAAGATTGTTTTCCTATATATATTGTGAGTGGAATTTTCTTTAACTAAGCCAATTGTGAGTACTTATCAATAAATAAATAGTTATAAGGAAATTATGAGATAATTTTCCTAGAATTTCATGATACATCATCTAAATAATGTCCCGATTACAGTTTTGTGAAACATTTTCTTTTATAAATGGTATTTGGCATTGCATATATTTTATCCTCTTTAATTATGATAATAAGTGTGAAGTTATGAAATAGATTAAATAAAACCTTTTCGTGGTTTTGTTTATGAAGAACCCTCATGTTGGGGTTAAGAGGAATTTTAGATCTTGTCCAAAAAGGAAAGTACCTTTAATTATAAGTAAACAAGGTTACACCAAATGAAAGAAGTATTTTTTTAAAGAATATCTTTGAATGAAATAAAAAAGATCTTTTGAGACATCATTGGGTAGTGTCAGCTCATAAGTAGATATCCCTTTATTGGAAAGCCTAACAACTAAGTGATTTTCTTCATAGTAGGCATGAGTGATGATGTAATTCATGGATGAGAGAGAATCCAAGAAATTTCTTAATTGAGTAGCGAGATTCCAAGAAATATGAATAGTACCATTCTTGGTTTCATGCACAATGGTGGTAAAATCACACCCAAGACATAAGTTTAACTAATCATGTTGATTTTTTATATTGACTGCATTTATGATCCTTATAATTTTTTCTTTTAGAGAAGTGGATATCCCACAGGGACCATAAAGGTAGCCCATTTCAACACCAAGATGGTTTCTAAAAATTGCACCATATCCAGAATGACATGGATTACCTCTCAAAGCTCCATCAATGTTAAATTTGATCCAACCTAGTGTTGGGTGAATCCATATGACTTCCAAGGTTCTATTTGATGCATGATAATTACCTATAATAACAAAATTCTTTAACATAGTAAAATCATGGATAGTGTTATCACAAAATCCTCTTTGAATGGTATTTTATTTTTTTATTGCCATGAAAATTTTAACCAAGGAAGAATGTAAATAGAAAGGAACACTATAATGGATCATTTTTTTCTAAGATGTCTAAATGACATGGAGGATTTTGATAATGGTAGCCACCAATAGATTCTAAAACTACCAATAAATTGGAATCATGGTGCATTCCATAAGTTAGTCTTTAATGTTTGTTTCCCATGAAAAAGATACCACAAAGAGATCAGAGGAAAAAACACATAATGTAGTAGAATTTTAGAAACTAAGGAATATGTGATCCAGATAATCATGATGTTGGATATACCTAGTGATCTTTTAGGCACGATAATAGTTTAAATTTGATGCCTTGTGAAATTTGGGGGTTATCCCATTATGGAAGAACCCTTGAATATAAGAAACTAATAGAATTTTGAGATGAGTTCCATGGAACATTTTCTTCTATTATTTGACTATTTGAGTCAAATAGGACAATTAGTTGATGGGACTATACCCTTAGGGAGGAGTGTTATTGTTTGGTTAGTTGATCCTCAATGGGTTACTACCATATACATACACACAATGAGGGTTAAATCCTTATCCTTTTCTACTAACGTTGTGATCCTATAAGGAAAATTCCTTTATAAGGATTCTTAGGGAGTATTAGGGTATGATAGTCTAATTCTTGGTAGGTTGTGCCATTGTGCCAATGTTGATATACTTTAACCCTTGTGGATCAATGATCCTTCAATTTTCATTCAGTTTTAACTCCATTAGAGATATTTTATAGGAATGTTAGATTTCATGTAATATAGGTCCTTATATAGGATATTATTATCATGAGATATACCTCAGGGATAGGTGGTTGAACCTAGTGGCCCTATTTTGTGACTTGATTGGTAAAGCTAGGTGGGTGACCTAGAGGCCCATAGTTTTGAATTAGACCTTACTTAGTAAGTGTTTAGTTTTATTGAGGGAAACATATGAAGAGGGGTTGGTCCAAGCTTATAGATTCATTTTTATATGGTGATCTAGGTTGTTTTCTCATTTTGAGACTGATTTCAAGAAGGTGATCGTGTTTTGCGATGTAGGCATGGTGATGCCTGCAGTTTCTGAGAAAGCACCTAGAGTGCTTGTGCTTTGAGATTGGCTTCAATGGGTAGGATTATTCATATTCCTATTCATGTTGACTAGTGGTTATGCAACTGATTATTTAATTTCAGATATGATTTGATGAGGTGTGTGGTTTTTTTATAAATCAAGGAAAAAGAGAGGTTCTTTATTTTTAAGGGAATTGCAAGGAATCTCCTGGCGTGTTAAAAAATGACATGCAATATAGCGTGGTCAGTTTATCCTTATTGATGGATGAATTTTGGGAGCATGAGTTAGGTGTTAAACCTGGTGGTATGGGAGTGTACGACTGATTTTCTAGACGAGATAAATATAGTTCATTCTGGTTTCATGTGGTACCATTTAAATCACCAATCAGTGAGCAATAGTGTGTGATCCAAGGACTGATGGTTTCAAAGAAGTGATGTTGTGGGAAGGGGTTCCCATGAGTTTTTATTAAATGATAAGTGTTTCTATCTAGAAGATGATGCATTGAGAATAGGACAGGTTCCATGAGACAATTGACCCATGGGAGAACTTGATATTCATTTTTGGGAGGCATGGTGATAGGGGTTGGTTAAGGGAATATATAACATGGTTGGATGTGAGCATGGATTGTGAAGAGAAATAAACAATTATATATGGAATATTAGTATACTCATAGTTTATAGAAAATCATTCTTAATATCTTTAAATTATTCTGAGTACATTAATAGTGAATCTACTATACAATAACATATTTAAATATCATTTATGGTTTGACAGACGGGCTCCATGGGAGTTGTTCTCAAGGAATGATATAAGGTAATCCATTTGGTGGGGAGCACACTATAGGCCATTTAAGGTCCTTGACCCTTAATATAAGTTGAAACTCAATGAACACCATGGGAGCAGTTCTCATGAATTAGGAATGAGTGATGGGTGAAAATTTTTTTGAAACTAAAAAATGAGCAGGTCCTTAGCCATGCTAGTCATTATGTTCAATAATGGATGGTGAATGAGTTGTGTTAATTTTGAGATCATTTTGGTGGTGTGATGATGAGGATTCTCCAAAATTGTACAGAAGAACGTCAGTCATTGGTCAGCAACTGAAACATACATTTTCTGAATACAATTTTGGTATTTAAATACATTGATTTTGGTAAATAAATGGTCAAATATTTCCTGGTTATTTAATAATTTGTCCATATTTTATTGGATATAACATTTATGGAGATGATAAAAAAGAAAAAAATGCCATTTTTTCTACTTGAAAATGGATTCCCATGATGGAGGATGTCAATGGGAAGCTTACAGAGGATGGAACTATAGATCCAAGGTGAAATAGAGCTTCCCGAGATGGAAATACATGATTAACATCATAAATCAAGTTCAAAACATGAATAAATCAGGTGTGAACCAAATATAAAGAATTAAGATAAGACTTTTTTTGAGTAGGTCCTGAAATTTCATGATGTGACATAATTAGTCATGTCGTGACCCATTTTGGAAAGACCAAGTAATGAATGTTTGACAATAAATTTTTATGGTGACTCCATATTTATGACATGAATTACAATTAAAGACTGAGAATGACCTAGGGAGATATTATGATATATTTATGGATAATTAAATAATTCCCCAAGAATCCATTATCTATATAAATAACAGTTCTAATGTTCCAATCCTTGATTAATTCATTACGAGATGACACCATTGGGATCAACTACTACTACTGTCATGATGAGTAGAATAATATCTTTATTTTTCTACCCCTCATGGATAGATTGAGGGGTTAGACATTGTGTGATGTGATTGAAATTAAGTGGGATTTATTGTATTAATAAGATTATTTTAATATAATACATTTTAAGGTCTTTTACTAAAACCCTAATATTCTTAAATTCTCTTCATCACATTTACCATACCTGACCATTGCATGATCGGTGAGGGAGTGATTCAATTTAAAGAATTTAATAGCGAATGATCATCACCATGACCATTATATGGATTATTCCCTATAAAACCCTATAGTTTAGTTGTCTATTTTTTTGTGTTATAAATTTCTAGATTCGATAACCCTGTATAATTAATGATACCTATGGGGCTATCAATTTTTGTCACCATTTATGAGGATAAGAGTAGATATTTTATTAGTTTAATAATTTCGGTAAAATATTTCTCATATTTTCTATTTTCAAATTTTATCTTAGGATTTGTATTTTATTTATTTTATCACTTTTTACCAGACACATGTAGTTATGGTTGTGATGCATGGGATGCAAAGAATGATGGCTACAAAGAATAGGTTTACCTATCTATTGGAGTATTTTATGAAAAAACACGAAGAAATTTAAATGAAGAAGAATCAATTCTAAGAGTTCCCGCAATGGTAACAAAGTTAGGAAGAAAAAATGCACAAATTCCTAGAACTAAATTATAAAGATATGAATTATGTGTATGAAAGAAAGGAAAAATAAGCATAGGTAAGTATAAATTCAAAAGCTGTCTTTGATCCAAACTATGATTCCCTTGATTTTTAAGGATCGAAGAATTAAATAGAAGGTAATCGAGATATTGAATTTGAACGGGAGAATACAAAATTTAGTGAACCATAACAAGAAGAAGAGAAAAAATAGGAGTAAAAGGTACATCATTTAAGAGTTTTTTCATAGATCCCTTGTAAAATTGGGATTGGAGCTGGAGAAAGAAGAACCAATTGCACCCTATGCTAACTATGTAAAAGAAAAAAGTAACAATAGAAGAAGAGGAAAAAGATATGAATAATGGCCATGAAGTGAACATTAAATAAATTCAACAAATAGATACAACCATTGTAGAGGAAGTATTCTACTAATCTAGAAAGATTCCAAATTCTTCCCACTCACAATCAAACAAACTAGATTTTAGCGACCTCCAAAATTTTTAATGCCAATTACACCAAGGAGGGGAAGAGATGATTCAAAAAAGAACAAATTAAAAATTGGGATAACATGAAACCATGAGACTTATAACACACTATGATCAGCTTAACCAGTGCAATGCATCAAGATTTTATGGTATTTTTCTATTAAAATTTAACATATTTGATAGTTTATTCTTCACACAACACCAATCTTAAAAACATAATATACTATTAAATATGACTGTTGGAATAGTTATGTAAAAATTAGGAATAGTAATATGAAAAATAGAGTGGTAAGTTCACCTATGAAAGTATAAATAATTCTTTTGAAATTATAAATGAAAATATGGTAGATTTATATCATAGAATAAGTAAATAAATGTTTTAGAAATGATAAATTAAGTGTTGGTATTTTTGGGAAACATAAATACTTATTTACAATTTTATTATTAATATAATGATTTAAGAGAATACTTATTTTCATAAAATATATTAATAAAATAATAATTATTTTATGATTATATGATAATTTTAAGAGACCATAATTAATTTTTCAAAGTGACATAAAAATAGTTATAATTTTAAAATCAATATTTTTTTGAATAAATGATGATTTTAATTAAAAATAAAATTTCTCATATTTAGAAAATTTTTATCATAAAATTGAGCCCATTTTTTAATTATACACATCAAAAAATGGTTGGGGTAATGTTTTGTGATTTTTTTAAAATAGTTTATTTTTTGGTGAATAGTGAAGTACGATAATTGGCGGTATTTCACATTATAAGTAAATAAAAGAATTATTGAGTCATTGATGATGTATGGTTGAAGAAATTACTCATTATTTATAAGTAATATTCTCTAGTTACTTTATTTAGTTACAATAATCAAAACTATTTATATTCTTAAGCTAAAACAATAAACTAATGATTAAAATAGTCAAAAAACACCCCTCTCCTCCACTATAAATATAAACCCTCACCACCTCTTCTCCTCACAACTTCCAAGCCTTGAATCTTGTCCATTTTTTATAAAATCATATTCCCAAGTATCTCCCACACATACAAGATCCTTTGGTCTTAAAAAAATACCATTCTCGAGTTCCTTAAGGAGGTTCTCAAGGAGAAGAAGTTCAAGAGGTAAAATCCTATTTCGTTTTCTTTATTTTTTTTTCAATTTATTTTCTTTTATTATCCTTTACTAACCTAACTATACCAAAGTTTCTTGATAAATATATTATCCTTTATATACTGTAATATTATTATGATAATGTTATATCAACTATCAATTATCTTCTCTTCTCCTTTTATTCTAAAAATGAAAACATCATATGTGAGGTTCCGATTTACCGCATTTGTGGACAATGAGTTTTCGTTTTTTAATTACACCTTCAATGATGGTCATAAAACCATTTATATTGTTAAAAATTATTATAATATTCATATTTAATTTTATTTAGAATTCTAGAGCCATCATATATACATAATATTAATTATGAAAATAAAAAATAGCATGTGATGATTGAAAAAATGTCAAAATAATATAAATGATTATCATTAATATTTTATCTAATTAATCATCACCATATATGTAAAAAAATGATATATAAGGCCATTTAATATTATATAATTTCATTAATAACTTATAATTTCAATTCTATATAACTATTCTCGTTTTACCTGATCTTCCATACTTGTATACAAGTGAACAAATCATGAAAACCAAGGAAATTGACACTCCCGAACAACAAAATTGAATCTTATAAATCCTAAAAAAGGCCATAAATGAACTCAATAAAATTATAATAAATAAAATACCTGTTTAATATGTTCTAAATTAAATTATTAAGGAATATAATTTCATTATCCAAGAAATTTAGCACAAGTACAAAACACTTTTAGGCATAAGGTAAGGGTTTCTTCCAGAACATCCATTTTTTCCTTCAGAATACCCTTTCTCTCTCTATACCCAAATGTAATTATTAATTATTATTATTTAATACTCTTAAATTCAATTTTTATGTTCCAAATATATGTACCAATATCAATTATTCTTTATTTTATAGGGAAATACATTTTTTATATGGTTCCATTCTCAATTCCTCTTGAAAAGAAAGCCTAATTAAAGGGAACTTACTAATTTCTTACCCATTTTCAAGTACTATCCATAATCTATTTTAAGACACCAATATTTTTCTAAAAACAATATTTTAACATAAAAAAGTATCTTATTTAATTTCTTATTTTATGAAACCAATTGTTTCTTTTTTCACTTTAAATACTCATTTATATTTTCCCTTAAACCACACTTAAGTGGCTAATTTCTAAAGTTTCTTAATTTTTTTACATGTATTCACTTAAATTTAAATATTTAAGTATTAATATAATTTTATTATTCTTCAAATAAAATTTCATTCCCTTTTATTTTCTGGGATATACGTGTTTACAACCTGATTTTTGGTGAAAAATAAAAATGATTTTCCAAAATAACTCTTATTTCCAAAGTAAAAGAGTATTTATCTCAAGAATTTCTCAATGATTTTATTTGAATAATTTTATATATTTCAATAAACTAAGTTGAAAATTATGATTAATTAAGATCAAAAACTTATTTTACCATCTAACATATTTTATTGGACAATTTATGATTATTTTTATTGGGGATGTACTATGTTGATACCATTAACCATATTACCCTAGATAGTTTAAGATTATGTTTACTAATTTGGGATATTATTAAATTTCATATTCTATTTTCAGTATGAATGTATATGTTGATTATGTTTCAAAATTTTCATATGAGGAATTATTTTAACATAGTAAGTGATGGGTGAGGCTTGTTATATCCCCTAGATGCAATGGTAGGTCTCATGAGAAAAACAAGACTGTGTTTTTACCCATTTATGTGTGGTGTCTTAGCCGAAGCCTGAATGATATGTTTATGATGTCCTACATTATGGATTCTATCATTATGATATTGGTAATCATTAATCTACATGATTATTCAAATAGTATAATATCCATTGTTAAGTTTCATTCTCATGTGATTATTTATATCTAATTATTTATTCAGATTTTATCCCTTCCATATTATGCTCAAAATTATATTTTAATGGAATTTTTTTAGTTATTCCCCTTGTGTTATTGTTTATGTTTATGATAGCCTATGTTTTTTTCTAACCCTCATTGAGAATTCAAGATCACCCCTTTCTTATGTTTTATTTTTCCCTAGGATTCAAATATATATATTATGAATGTCTTGTAGGGATAATATTAGAGTTTATGGGTGTTTCCAATGTAGTTTATATGTTGTTTTTCATTTCAAGTTATAATGTAGAACATATGTTTGTATCTGGTTTTCCAAAGATATAAAACTATTCGGTCCTTCAAGATGTGACTTAGTTTTTTATTATGCCAATGTAACAAAGTAAGGAACCGACTTCGGGCTACAGGGGTTGGGGTCATTGTAGTTGGTATTAGAGGAAGTTTAGTAGAAACTTCAGAAACTTGATTTAAGAAAACATAGAATATATAATAAAATCCTACGATAGAATTTTGATGTATTCTTAATGATACCAACCTTATTTTTTAGAGATTAGTTATACCTAAATTTTCAATTTAGGATTATGTGATTCACTATTCTAGAAATCATACATTATGTTATGATAAAATCTAGTGTATTCCATTTTTTAGAAATGGAACATTGTATAAGGAATAAAAATCATATCAAAATGTGTATCCCATGTAGGGATTTACATCTTATGAAAGATAATGATGTTGGATATATAGCTGCAATTAGAGATGAAAAACTTATAAATACAGTAGGAAAATTGGCTCAGGTTATGAGCAGTAACCATTCTTACATGGAGCATCCTGATCTATAACATTGTGTAACAATGTTAGACCTCTTTACACGAAAAAAACCTCCATCATTCAATGGGACTACAAACCCATTTGTAGCTAAGAAATAGATAAGTTCGTTAGAGAATATATTTCTCACTTTGGGATGTAATGAAAAGGGTAAAGTTATCATGGATGTTTATTGTCTCTCATGATATGTGGATCAATGGTGGTCATTAATTCAAAACACAATAGAGGATGAAGAAATTGAAAATATGGAGTATAATTATTTTAATGATGTTTTCTTGGAAAAATATTTCCCTCACAAACAATGAGTGGATATAGAGAATTAATTATTGAGTCTGAGACAAAAAGAGGATTAAAACATTTCCAAGTATGAACCCAAATTTACAAGGTTATAAAGTCACGCCATAGGCTATATACTTTATCCAAGGAGCATGATTTCCCATTTATTTAATGGTCTTAATCTAATTATATGATGGGAAATAATCTCCCAACAATTATCATCATATGTGGATATAGTAACATGTATAATTAAGTAGGAGACATAATTTTACAAGACGTAAGGTTTCAAAAGGAATCCAGATAAGAAGAGGGATACTGAGTACCATAGAAAAAAATAAGGTAAAAGGGAAGAATAAAATTTCCAACTTGAAATTAATTTTGAATGAAACATCATGGAACTTTCCCATTAAGAATGATAGTTTTTTACATGTGTAGAGAAAAAGTCTATAATTCCTATGATTTAAAGGGAAAGAAATAATCCATTAATGTCTAATACTTTAGCTGTAAGTTATTGGGGAACTATGTAAATAATTTTCCTAGATGTTAAGGAAAATTTCCCTATAAAGGAACAAGGGAACAAGTCTAGGATTATATAGTAAAAAAAACAGAGTTTTAAGTTTCTAATGATGTGGTGGCATGCCCTTTAACCATCTCATATAATTTAGGTAAAGATTTGTTTGATTTTTGATCATCACATTCCTTTATATCTTCCAATTTTTTCATTCAAAATTAGATATTTAAAATTCACATTAATAAGGTATTTTACAGTAAAAAATACAAGTGGAAACCTTATTGAAACAAATATGCATAGAGAAGTTCCAATTATGAACCATAAATGTGTTCTAATTTCTAATTTTATTATCATACTTATCGTATATTTTTATATAATCCTTAGAATGGACTGGAATTCAAAATATAATGAAAAAATTTATTGCAAAGAGGTGGAAATTAGTATTCAGGATAAATATATGGAATTTCTTATATTTATAGGGGATACTTCATCATCTGATTCATATTTGGGTCCTCCTTCTTTAGCTCTTCAAAATGGGATTCTTGGAGAATAAGATCAGATAAAACCTTCAGATGGAAAATAATATCTCAAAATTGAGGACATACATATTATATTGTAACAGATTGATGCATTTCTAGAGGATTGACCTAGAAATCCTATAGAGTGGGAAGTTGAGTTTTCTATTGATTTAATCTCATATGAAAGACCTATATCAATGACTCCTTAAATAATGGAAAAAATGGAGTTAATAGAGTTAAAGAAACAACTAGAGGATTTAAGTGATAATGTATTTATACCCACTAGTGTTTTACCTAGGGAAGCTCCTATTCTTTTCATTAAGAAGAAATATAGATCTATGAAGTTGTGCATTGACTATAGGGAGATCAATGCTACTACAATAAAGAACAAGTATCAATTTCCTCACATTAATATTTTATTTTATCAACTTCATGGAGATAATTTTTTTTTAAAAATTGACCATCATTATGGATATCATCAATTGCATGTGAATAAGGAATATATTCCGAAGATAATGTTTTGAATAAGGTATGGAAACACGATCTTAAATTAATTCCATTTAGACTTAATGATGCACCCTATAACACCCCCAAAATGATAAACGTTTAAATGACTAAATTATATGACTCATGTCAACAAGGCACACCTTCCTTTTCAGGAGCCCATCTGATTAGAACTCCACAATTAAACATTCTTGTCTTGGAGTAGTGATCAATATGGGTAAAATTCTGGGAAGTTTCTTAGTGTGTGTGTGAGTAAGGAAAAAGCAAACTGGAAAGGAAATGTGTTGGCCAGTGGGGACTATCATTAGTCAGATGATCCGTTTGGACATGTGGGTGGGCCCCAGGGTGGGGACCACATGTTTTTATGGTAACTTGTGGTACCTAGGGGCCAGGACCCGATGACCATATTAAGGTGGGGTGTATGTGCTGTCACCAGGGCCCGGTTGTCACAACTGGTGTCAGAGGAGGAACCCAGCCTTAAATGCGGTGCACTGTCTGGGTTGAGATGTAGGGGACACAATGAGGAAATTGTTTTCTAGGGGGGGGGATGTAACACCCCGGAATGATAAAGGGATAAATGACTAAATTATATGACTCATGTCAATAAGGTGAACCTTTATTTTCAAGAGGCCATCTGATTAGAACTCCACAGTTAAGCGTGCTTGGCCTGGGTGGTCTCCAAGTTGGGGACCACGTGTCTATGGGGCAACTGGTGGTACCTGGGGGCTAAGACTCGATGAAAATATTAAGGCGGGGTGTATGAGCTGTCACCAGGGCCTGTTTATCACAATTAGCATCTGAGGAGGAACCCAGCCTTAAGTGCGGTGCACTTCCTGGGTTGAGATGTAGGGGCCACAACGAGGACATTGTTTTCTAGGGGGGGGGGGGTGAATGTAACACCCCAAAATGATGAAGGGTTAAATGGATAAATGATATGACTCATTTCAACAAGGTTCACCTTCCTTTTCAGGAGTCAATCTGATTAGAACTCCATAGTTAAGCGTTCTTGGATTGGGTGGGACCCATAATGGGGACCACATGTCTGCGGGAAAACTGGTGGTACTTGGGGGCTAGAACCCGATGACCATATTAAGGCGGGGTGTATGAGCTATCACCAGGGTCTACTTGTCACGATTGACATCAGAGGAGGAACCTAGACTTAAGTGAGGTGCGCTGCCTGGGTTGAGATGTAGGGGCCACAACGAGGAAATTGTTTTCTAGGGGGGGGGGAGGGGGTGAATGTAACACCCTAGAATGATAATGGGTTAAATGACTAAATGATATGACTCATGTCAATAAGGTGCACATTCATTTTCAGGATCCCATCTGATTATAACTCCATAGTTAAGCGTGCTTGGCTCGGGTGGGCCCTAGGTTGGGGACCACGTGTCCGCGGGGCAACTGGAGGTACCTCGGGGCTAGGACATCATGACCATATTAAGGTGGGGTGTATGAGCTGTCACTAGGGCCTGGTTGTCACAATTGGCATCAGAGGAGGAACCCAGCCTTAAGTGCGGTGCACTTCCTGGGTTGAGATGTAGGGGCTACAACAAGGACATTGTTTTCTAGGGGGGGGGTGTGAATGTAACACCCCAAAATGATAAATGGTTAAATGAATAAATGATATGACACATGTCGACAAGGTGCACCTTCATTTTCAGGAGCCCACCTAATTAGAACTCCACAGTTTAGTGTGCTTGGCTTGGGTGGGCCCCATGGTGGGGACCACGTGTCTGCGGGGCAACTGGTGGTACCTGTGGGCTAGGACCCAATGACCATATTAAGGTGGGCTGTATAAGCTGTAACTAGGGCCTGGTTGTCACAATTGGAATCAGAGGAGGAACCCGACCTTATGTGCGGTGCACTGCCTAGGTTGAGATGTAGGGGCCACAATGAGGAAATTGTTTTCTAAGGGGGGGGGGGGGGGTGAATGTAACACCCCAGAATGATAAATGGTTAAATGACTAAATGATATGACTCATGTCAACAAGGTTCACCTTCATTTTCAGGATTCCATCTGATTAGAACTCCACAGTTAAGCATGCTTGGCTTCGGTGGGCCCTAGGTTGGGGACCACATGTCTGCGGGGAAACTGGTGGTACCTGGGGGCTAGGACCTTATGACCATATTAAGGTAGGGTGTATGAACTATCACCAGGGCCTAGTTATCAAAATTGGCATCAGAGGAGGAACCCAACCTTCAGTACGATGCACTGATTGGGTTGAGATATAGGGGCCACAACGAGGACATTGTTTTCTGGTGGGGGTGAATATAGCACCTCAAAATGATAAAGAGTTAAATGACTAAATGATATGACTCATTTCAATAAGGTTCACCTTAATTTTCAGTATCCCATCTGATTAGAACTCCACAGTTAAGCGTGCTTGGCTTGGGTGGGCCCCATGGTGGGCACCACGTGTCTGCGGGGCAATTGGTGGTACCTGGGGGCTAGGACCCGATGACCATATTATGGTGAGGTGTATGAGTTGTCACCAGGGCTTGGTTATCACAATTGGAATCAAAGGAGGAACCTAGACTTATGTGTGGTGCACTACCTGGGTTTAGATGTAGGGTCCACAATGAGGGCATTGTTTTCTAAGGGGAGGGGGGTGAATATAACACCCCATAATGATAAAGGGTTAAATTACTAAATGATATGACTCATGTCAACAAGGTGCACCTTCATTTTTAGGAGCCCAACTAATTAGAACTCCACAGTTAAGCATGCTTGGATTCAGTGGGACCCCAGGTGGGGACCACATGTCTGTGGGGACACTGGTGGTACCTAGGGGCTAGGACCTGATGACCATATTAAGGTGGGGTGTCTGTGGTGTCACCAGGGACTAGTTATCACAATTGGTATTAGAGGAGGAACCCAACCTTAAGTGCGGTGCACTACCTAGTTTGAGATGTAGGGCCCACAATGAGGATGTTGTGCTCTAATGGGGGGGGGGTGATTTTAACACTCCAAAATGATAAAGTTTTAAATGACTAAATGATATGACTCATGTCAACAAGGTGCACATTCCTTTTCGGGAGCCTACCCGATTAGAACTCCACAGTTAAGCATGCTTGGCCTGGATTAGTGATCAGGATGGGTGATCTTATAGGAAGTTTCCCAGGGTGTGTCTGAGTGGGGACAAAGAACACTAGAAAGTTCATGTGCTGTCCTGTGGGGACAATCATTAATTTTTCAAAGTGTCATAAAATTCTGTTAAAATTTTTAAATCCTAATTTTTTGAATAAATGATGATTTTAATTAAAAATAAAATTTCTCATATTTAGAAAGTTATTCTCATGAAATAGAGTCCATTTTTAAATTCTAAAAATAAAAAAATGGTTAGGGTAAATTTTTGGGACTTTTCTCAAATAGTTGATCTTTTTGGTGAATAGTGAAATACATTAATTTGCGGTATTAAACATTATAAGTAAATAAATGCATTATTGAGTCTTTTATGTTATAAGGATGAGGTAATAACACATTATTTCGAACTCACATACCCTATTTACTTAATTTAGTCACAATAATCAATATTATTGATAGTCTTGAGGAAAAATAATAAATAAATGATTAAACCAATCAAAAAACCCCCTCTCTTCCACTATAAATACCACCACTCACCACCTCTTCTCCTAAAACATTCCAAGAATTTAAGCTTTTCTAATTTCAATGAAATCCTCTTACCACATATCTCACTCACATCATAGAGCCTTTTGTCTCAAAAAAAGACCATTCCCAAGTTCCTTAAGAAGGTTCTTAAGGAGAATAAGTTCAAGAGGTAAAATATTCTTTCATTTTATTTTAATTTCTTTTCAATTTATTTTCTTTTATTATACTCTCCTAACCTACCTATAAAAAAGTGTCATGATAACCAACATATGTTTTATATACTATAATGTTATTATGATAATGATATATCAACCATTAATTATATTCTCTTTTCCTTTTATTCTAAAAATGAAAACATCATCCGTGCGGTCCCAATTTACCACCTTCATGGACGATGTGTGTTCATTTTTTAATTTCACTTTAAAGGCTGGTCATAAAAAATATTTTTGGTTAAAAATTATTATAATATGTATATTAAAACTTATTTAGTATTCTAGAACCAATATATATACATAATATTAATTACAAAAAAAAACAAGTAAATGATGATTGAAAAAATGTAAAGATAATCTAAACAATTATCATTAATGTTTTATCTAATGAATCATTATAATATATTGAAAAAATTATATATAAGAGAATTTAATATTTCTTTAATTTATTTTATAACTTATAACTTCAACTCTGGATTACTATTCCCATTTTAAATGATCATTCATACTTGTATACAATTGAACCAATCATGAAAATCAAGGAAACAAACACCCCTGAATGATGAAATTGAATATTTTAACACATAAAAATAGCCATAAATGAATTTAATAAAATTATAATAAATAAAATAAATGTTTAAGATGTTATTAATTAAATAAATATTGAATATAATTTCATTATCCAAGACATTAAACACAAGTGGAGAACACTTTCAGACATAAGTTGTGGGTTTCTTCCTGAACATCCATTTTTTTCCTTTGAGATATACTTTATCTATTTTAACCCTAATGTAATTTATAATTATTCTTATGAACTAATCCAAAATTATATGGTTATGTTCCAAATATATGTACCTATCTCAATTATTTTTTATTTTATGGGGAAATACATGTTTTATAAGGTTCCCTTCTTAACTCCTCCAGATAAGTAAGCTCGATTAAAGTGAAGTTCCCAACTTCTTACCCATTTTCAAGTACACAACATAATATTTTCTAAGCCCCCAATATTCTTCTAAAAATTATATTTTAAATGGAAAACTATATTATTTCATTTATGTTTTTATTTAGAAAATTATAACTTTTTCCTCTTTAAAGATTCAATTATATTTTCCCTTAAACCGCACTTAAGTGGATCATTTTTAAAGTTTCTTAAATACTATTTTTACATGTTTTAACTTCAATTTTCAAATTTTAGTATATATATTATTTTAATATTAAAAAATTATAATTTCATTCAACTTTATTTTCTAGGATATATATGTTTACAATCATATTTTTATGACAAATACAAATGATTTTTCAAAGAAAAACTTCTTTCTAAAGTAAAAGGGTATCTCTATTAAGAATTTCTCAAAGATTTTATTAGAATATTTTCATACATTTAAACAAGATCTATTAGAATCTTAGTATTAATTAATATTGACATCTTATGTTACCATCTACCATATTTTATTGAATGGTTTATAATTATTTTGACTGGGGATGTACTATCTTGATACCATTAACCATATTACTCTGGATATTTTATGAATATGTATACTGATTGGGGATATTATTTATATTTCATATGATAGTTTTAATATGAATCTATAAATTGATTATATTTCACCCCTTTTATATGAGTAATTCATTTGACTAAGTGATGGGTGGGAGCCACTATAGCCCCTTGATGCATCAGTATGTCTCATGAGGAAAATTAGACTATGTTTTTACTCATTTATGTATGCTTTCTTAGCCAAATCCTTGATGTTATGTTTATTATGTACCACATTATTCACACCCTCATTATGATATTATAATTTTATAATCAATGTGACTATTCTACTAGTATAATATCCACATTAAAGATTCATTTTCTTGTGATTATTTATATGAAATTATTTATTCATATTTTATCCCTACTATATTATGCTGAAGATTATATTTTAATGTTACATTTTTAGATTTTAACCTTGACTTAATGTTTATGTTTATAATAGATTCCAATATTTTCTCACCCTTACTGATCATATGATATAACCCATTTCATTTTTTTATTTTTCACAAGGATACAAAGATATATATTATGAACGAATTATAGGGATAATCTAGGAGTTTATGGGTATTTCCAATGGATTTTCTATGTTTTTTTATCATTTAAAAATTTAATTTAAAAAATATTTTTGTATTTGGTTTTCCGAAGCTACTAAAATATTAGGTCCTTCGTGATTAACTTTTTTTTATTATGACAATATAATAAAGTAAGGAACCATATCTAGGATACTGAGGTCAGGGTCATTACACCGAGGTATGGTCAAGCTAAATGAACATAAAAAAAGAGTAGCTTATGAGTGGAACCCTTGTATTTTAATGTTTATTAGGAATGCTAATTCATCAATTTCTTATAATTTAATTTTTTATTTGGAATTAATTTTAATTTCCCTTTTATTTTTATGAATTATTGAAAGACATACGATTTCAATTACTTCTTTTTATTTTCATGCCAATCAAAAGAATTGGTGAGAAAGTAGTAGAAAGAGTTAAAAATAATCTGCATGACCAACTCACATCATGAATCCCATAAATTTCATGACATACAAAAAATACACATCCTGAAACCCATTCATATCATGAATCAGGTGTAGGAAAAAGCTATGAACCCAAATTCAAAGAATAATTAAAAGGGAGGAAAGAATTTGAATTACGAATTTTCCACGGTATTCCCCATATTTAATTTTTATAGATATTTAAATTCCAATTGCATCCCCCACCTTTATTATTTCTTAAATCACTATTCTTAAAGACTTAAACTAGTTTGGATACTTTCTATATAACAACCCTGATCCAGCACTCTAGGATCCGATGCTAAAAACATAAAAATTACATTTTTAGATTTTATATCGATGAAGGTGACCCAATTTTTTTCCATCCATAACATAAAACATAAAAAGGAAATATTGTATCACTTAAACACCCAAATACCTTTTAGGTTTAGTGTTTTAAGAATCAATAAAAAATATTACATAATTAATACTCATGAATTCAAGGGATTATTTCTCCCCAATAACCATATTTTAGTATTCCATATTAAGTTGTCAACATGTACCACAAAATTTGTCATGATAACAACCTTTATTGTCATAAAAAATTTAATCATCATTCTTCATAACCTAGGGAATAAGAAACATAACAGTGATCTCAAATTCTTAGTAAGGGTAGACATAAACATTAACAAATGATTTTTTTTAATAAAAACAGAACAATTGAATGATGAAATAATCAAAGTATATGAGAATAAGATAATAATATTAGTAACCATTAATACTAGGATCATGAATCATGAAGCATGGAATAAAAATTTATCAAAGTCAAGAGTCAAAAGAATCAATAATCATGGTCCCTGTGATTTCAATCATTATGAAACAAATAATTAAAATCCATAGAAATAATTAAGAAAACATGTTTATATCTTGAAACATCATGTTCATAGAACACATACAATAGCCTTAAAAATATAATTACTACATGGTATAATTCTATACCGAATGAATTGGATTACTATTTGGGTGCACCTATCATATAAGCTATATCAGTCTCACATTGTGCTATCTGGGTGCACCCTTCATATAAGATATACTGGGCTCACACATGGGATATAATGGGGATCATCTATTTGTAACCAATATCCAAGAACCATAACATTAATAAAGTATATAAATCTTTCACCTCATCATAAAAATAATAAAAACATATTTTATTCCTTTTATTACTTGATTAATATGTGGAAAATAAAGAGTTTTCAGGAAAATATATTTGAAACATGATTAACTCATGGAAAATAAATAGGTTCCTTGAAAATATCATTGAAACATGATTAATCTATGGAAAATAAATCAGTTCAATGTGAATATCTTTGACACATGATTAACCTAAGGGAAAGAAAAAGGTTCCCTAAAAATATATTTGTAATAATAATAATCTATCCAGATAAATAAAGAGGATCGTATCATCACAATATATCCCATTTAATAATACATAACATCAAGGGGTTTTGATGTTGATGAATTTAAGTACAATGAAAATATAATTGAAAACATTATTGAGGAAAATAAACTATTTACAATGAAAATCATTTTTGAAATCTAAGAATTCACAAAATATTGTGAAAATAGTTTTCTTTGAAAATAACCTTTGAAACTTATAAAGTATTCAAATAAATTATTGGCCATTATAGTGGGGAAATCCATCTATGTCATAAATTTTAAAAATAAAAATTATTTTCAAACAATTTGTAAAGGTATTTAAAGTGACACATTTGGAAAATGTTATGAAATTAAAATTTTAAAACCTTCTAATATTATATCATAAAAATATATTTAGGTAATAATTTATGTTTATAAAAAACACTTTTTAAAACATTTTAGAAAACATTGATACGAAAGATAAATATTCTTGATCTAAAATAAATATACAAGATCAGTATCACATACAAACAACTTTATTGATATTTCTTCAGTAAATAATAGAGGAAATAGAAATTAAGCTTGTGAACCAAATTATTAATCAATATAGAATAGAATATATGTAGTTTATAAAAATAATATAACATTATTTCCTCCTAAATAACCTTCAACATAATAAATACCCCAAAAAAAGTAATTATATCATAAAACCTTTTCCACTTTGGCAACTCTTCAATCCTAAGCCCAATGAAATAATGTATTAAAATGATACTTTAAATATCAAAAAAATAAATATGTTAATGATATAATATTTGAAAACATTATTATATTAAAATATTAAAGAAGAAGCATGAAAATCATTAATATATTTCTCAAATAAAAAGAATTTGAGACGAATAACCCTTACAAAAATCATACCATCAAATTTGATAATTATTCAAGGAATCTATTATGTAAATCAAATATAAATACACATAAAATAAATGGAAATAAAACATAATATAATTATAACTCCTTACACACATAATATTATAATAACTAATACCACAAATAAGTAATATAACCTAGTGAAAATAAATTGAGTTATAAAATTATTTACCATTGAGTAACTTTCAAGTCAAATCAACTTGGATGAAATAATTCAACTTGAAACTTAAATTACCATAATGCATGAAGGATTCATGATATTAAATGTAAAATGTGAAGTATTTAAACCATATAAAATAAATTATGTTCATAACATTAAAATACGACTCTATGAATGAAAATTGAGATGAAGACCCTTACATATTGAATCCCATATTTCCATGTATGTCCTTTAACTCTTAAAAAATAAACTTATATCAACTATTTAATTTTATAAGAAAATTTTACAAGTTTAAAAAATTATAATTAAATAATTTATCTTATTTATTTTTAATTTTATATTTAAATACTTAAACATTTAATTATACATTAGGTATTTTGAGGACGTTCAGTTCTTTGTTTCAAAACGCATTCAGTCTATTGACCGAGGTAAAAGAATTCATTATTTCATCATATCCAGAATAATAATAATTATTAAATTATTATATTTATAAATAAATGATAATTTTGAAATCATACATGAATAATGGTTATGAAAAAATGAACTACATCACAATCATGGAGACGGTAGTCTGTATGTACGCATAAGGAACATTTCTATTTTTCAAAAATCATCATGGAAAGAAGATAAGTATTAATTAATCTTAATAGAATTATAATAATATCATAGATATACTACTATTTCTTGAAATAAATTAATATATATCACCCATGAGATGGGGTGATGAAAAAATAATCACATCACTTCTTAGAGGCAGTAGTCCACACATATTCACAAACACCGTTATGATTTTTTAGTGAGTGGAACTGTAAGAAAGGAACTGATATATTATCTTTTAATAATGATAAATATGTAAAAATATCATAATTATTTCACATATATTCATTAAAATTATCTTTATTACATTTCATATAACGTGTTAGTGAAAAATGAATCATATCACTTTGTGAGGTGGTAGTCTTCCATACACACATTTGATGTTATCGTATCCACCACAGAATGAAATATAAGAAGGTATATGTGATATAAAAATTCAAGAAGTACAATTATGTTAAAATTATCATAAATATACTTTAAATCCATCATTATAACCAACAAAAAGTGGAGGTGATGGAAAATTAATTACACTGGTTCATAAGGCGGTAGTCTGCCGAACACATGAATGATGGTTTTGTTTCATATTTTATGGAAGAAGAGATTTATTTAGGTTATTCAATTAACATAATAATATCTTAGTATATGGTATATAATTGTGTTATTATATCAGTATAATTGAAGAAGTTTTTAAAGAGATGGAAGAATAAATAAAAAAAATGATCAGTTAAGCACGATACCTCATGTTTGAAAAATATACTTAAGTTTGATCCAAAATTCTTATTAAGATGTATTTAATATAAAACAAGGTTTTATATTTAGTGGTTATGGACATAAGTATGTTATTTATGTTGGACTTCATGAAGCCAAATAGATTGGAAAATAAAAAGGTGTTCCCATGTTTTTCACAAGACACAAGGATCCAAAATGGACCATTAATGAGACTTAGACATGACAATGTAAAAATATAGATAGAAAATAGATTTCATTATCTTTTTTAGGTAATATTTACCATTATCATTTTTTAACCCCTGGTAATCCTATTTACACCTTCACCACAGTAAAAGATTTTTACTATTTTCACTATTCATTGTGACAAAAAATTAAGTTGACCTTATTAGATAATATAAATTTTTCTAAATCAAAATATGGAATAAATTTAAAGAAAGTCAATTGAAATAAATGGAATAATATAATTTAAAATTAAAACTCATAGACATGGTGAAAAATGATTTTTCATGAAATGCATTCTTCAAGCATAAGATGAATTTAAATTATTTATGACTAAAAATAATCCTTGTATGAATTAAAATTAAAATTTATTGATATATAATCTATAAATTTCCTTTAAAATTATTCCTCATTAGGGTTTTTTTAATTAATTAAAATAGAGAAACATTATGCACTTTAAAGTAATTTTTGGAAAAACCCTATTTTTAAACCTAAAAATATATATACTAAAAATTAGTAAAAAATGATTAAAATAAAATTAATTGGATTAAATATAATTAAATAATACTTATGTTACTTTAAATTAAATTAAAATAATAATGAGACTTTAAAATTACTTAATTTTTTAGAAAGAAATGGTAGTTTTACAAAAATCGGTATTTTTCACTATTCATTGAGAAATCGTTATTTTCTGAAAAAATAAAATTTTAAACCTCATTTTATTTTGATATGATTATTTATAAAATTATTTTAATTTTATAAAATAAATTTTCCAAAAGTTTAAAAAATTAATTATAATATTTTTGCACAAAAATATGTACAAATTATTTTTGAAGTAAACATATTTTTAATGAATAAAATGACTTTACTAAAAATTGATTGATTATTTTCTAATAATTTATCAATAAATTTATATTTAGTTGGAAATTTATATACATATTATTAATAAATTAGTTAATATTATTCATACCCACTAATGTAGTGGATAAATTATATCTATCATATTTAAAATAATGTTATTTCATGGTTCGTTTAAGCTCAGTATTTCCTATCTTTTACGCTATCAAAAATAAATTACTTTAAAAAAAATATAGGTGATACATTCCATGAAATTAATTTAAATTTCCTTGTCAATTAATTTTAATGAGAAATATAGGGAAAATAATTTTTTGAGATAAGTATGTAGTTTTGGATTTAGAAAATAATTATTTAGGGGAGCATGTTTTTTTTGTAAATGAATTTTTTAGATTTTTTTATGAATTTAATTTTTGAAGTATTAAATAATTTATTTAATTATTCATATGAATTCCCATGATTAGTTTTCTCAACCCTTTATCTCATTCCTAAGACATCCTATGGACCCAATATTTCTTATTCTTTCTATCATATATTTCTTCAGAGAATCATGCATTTTCCTTTTTAGAACTAGCTTGATATATTATTAAAGATGTACTAAATAGAATCATGTTTAATATAATTGAGGGATATTTTCCTTAACCCTTTATCCTTGGACCCATTTTAAATTAATATTTTTTTATCCCACAGAATCTATGAATAACCTTTTGAGTAATTGAGCCTTGTTACAATATTATTTTATCCATTCCTACCCTACTCAAAGTATATTACATGATATTTAAAATTATAATTTTGAGGGAGAGATTTTTCCATGGTAGGCTTTGATGTACATCTTTGAGGATATTTTTTTTGAGTTTATGATATTTTGGTGGACTACATGTATTTTTTACCATAATTTATCATTATATACCTCTATTTCTAAAAATAATATGAAAATAAACAATTGGTTGTGTCATAAGAGGATAAAAAATCACCATTATCAGAATGATGATCTTTTGACTATATGGGGTTAGGTGGTGGATGCGATATTTATCTTAAGAATAGATTTAAAAAAAAGAAAAACATAAAAGAAAAAAAATACAGAAAGAGATGACGATTCATTCATTATTCTTAATTTTATCATCAGACCACTTTTATATTTTTGGGGGGAAGAGATATATGATATATATAAAAGTAGATTCACATTGAGTATATCTTTTTATATAATGCCCTATGCTTTAGAGTCAAACCTCATTTTTGAGATTTATTCATTTCACACCATTACCCACCTACTATAAAGTCTTAGAGACATTTCAACCATACTGGAATCCCTCATGATTAATTGTTAAATCTATCTTTACATGGTG
Source organism: Viscum album (assembly GCA_963277665.1). Taxonomy (NCBI): domain Eukaryota; kingdom Viridiplantae; phylum Streptophyta; class Magnoliopsida; order Santalales; family Viscaceae; genus Viscum; species Viscum album. Next base: position 28,117,648 of record OY728128.1, on the reverse strand, counting down.
GAAATGTTAGATTCGATTCATTCCTATAGAAAGTTACATGTTCTTGAGTTATGTGCTGAACTCTATTCACATTTTTACCCTAATGATGAGTGAAAAAATTCAAAGTGTAGTAAAATTGTAAATTGAATTATAATTAATATTGTTTAGAAAAATTAAAATGGATGAATGAAAAATATATCCTATTTAAAAAGTTGGAAAGTAAAATTCTTGATTGATTTGTTTTTTTGAAAAAATAAGGTTTGATGAATTTTTCTATGTGATACACGAATATTTATTTTCAAATTTAATCAATTACTTTTGTTAAAATTTTGTTTAAATCATTGTAATTTGAGTATCATTTGTAGTGTTTTGATAATAAATCATTGACAACAAGACTAAATTCAAGTGTGTAGGTTTTGATACTTATATTTTATGCTTTCATTTTTAGTATTTAAATACATAGATTTTGGTAACAAAATGTTTAAATATTTCCTGGTTATTTAATTATTTCTTCATATTTGGTTGGATAAATGGATTATGTAGATGTTAAAAAGGAACCCAAACAATAATTTACCCACTTAAAAAAGTTTTAACTCGATGAAATATGTCAATGGGATGGTTTTGGGGGATGAAACTGAAGATATGAGAAAAACCAGAGCTTCCAAAGCTAGAATTACATAATTCATGTTGTGAATCAAGTTCAGAACATGAATAAATTAAAATAAGTTAACCATGTATGTAGAATTAATATAAGAAAACCAATTTCATAGAAGGTCCTAAAATTTTGTAATGTGACATCATAAGTCACACTAGGAGCCATGTTAGATAGACCCAATAATAAAAGTTTGATAGGAAATTTTGACGGTGACTCCCCATTTATAACATGAATATCCATTAATGTATGGGAATGACCACGAAAGATATTATGATTCATTTAGGGACAACTAAATACTACCCTAAGATTCCCATATCCCTATAAACAAGAGGTCTAAATTTCTATTCCATGATTCATTCATCGAGATATGTCATCATTGGGATCAAGAAATGCCACTACCCTGATGAGTAGAATGTGATATTTATTTTACTACCCCCTCATAAATATAATGAGGGGTAAAATTTGTGTGATGGAATTTTAATGAAGGGTATTTATTATATTAATGTATTTTATTTTTTAATGTAATTTATTTTGGGTCTTTTATTGAAACCCTAAAATTCCTAAATTCTCTTCTTCGATTTTAAATTACAAGAACATTACATGATTGGAGATGGGGTGATTAAATTTAAATAATTTACTAGTGAATGATCCTAACCAAGATTTTTTTTGGATTATTCACTTTGTTTATACATGGTTCTGATTTAACAAATTATAGAATGAACTAAAATAGAATGAGCATCATGAAAAGGGGAAATCAGTGATTTAAGGGTTATTTACCATGACCATTGGATTGGACCTAATTTAGTGCTAACACCACATGTTTTATAATTCAATATATTATTCCCTAATCAATCATGAAACTGGATTTTCAATTACCAAACATATTTTATATTTTATTGAACCTCAACATCCACCAATATATCTCTTCAAATGAATTAGTTTAGATTTAAATCATAAAATATAGTGGGTCTCTTTTATTAAATTAATATTTTCTCTAAAAATTTATCATGGGTTCAACCTCGAACATGCATTTCCTATACTGTCCTATAGTTTAGTGGTCTTTTTATTTCATGTTATAATTTTCTAAATTCAGTAACTGTATATAATTAACAACACTCGTGAGGCTATCAATTGTTGGGTTTTTTTCCAAGGATAGGGGAAAAAATTTATTGGTTTAATAATTTAGGAAATCTATTTTATCATATTTTATATTTTATGATATTATCACATGTTTTTTATTTTATTTTTTTATCACTTTTTACCGCAATTTGGTATTTTTGGATGTGATGGAAGGGCTAAAAAGCATGTGAATACTAAGGATATGTTTTCCTTCATACTAGAGGATTTTATATAGCAACTCAAAGAAGTTAAATTGAAGAATAATAAATTCAAATAGTACCCACAACCATACCCAAGTGAGAAATAAGAAACACACCAATTCTTGTAACTAAATTCAGAAGAGGTGCATCATGAATATAAATGAGAGGACAACGAAGACGAGGAAAGTACAAATTCTAAAGATTACTTTGATCCTAACCATGATGAAATTGTATTTTCAGGAGGAAAGGTTGAAGAATAAAGCGATCTTGAAACTAAAATTGAATGGGAGAATTTATAATTTAGAGAACCATTGGAAGAATATGAGAAATAAATAAAATAATAAGGTACACAAAATGTGGAGTTTTTTCATTTATTTCTTGAAAAAACTAGATTTGAACCAAAGGAAGAAGAAGAAAAATCTTCACACTACACTGAATAAAAAAAATAAAAAAAATTATAAACAAAATAAGAGGTCGAAGGGATAGATAATAGCCATGAAGTAATCATTAAATAAATTTAACTGACACAACCTGCCACTGGAGAAGAAGTATTCTACCAAATCTAGATGGATTCCCAATTCTTCCTACTCACTATTAAACAATCTATATTTTGGTCACCTAAAAATTATTCAATTTCAGTTACACTAAGGAGGAGAGGAGTTGATCCGAAGGAACAATAAAGTCCAAATTGGGTTAATGTGAGATGGTCAACCTTATACCAAACTCTAATGAGCTTACCCATGTATAATCAAGTTAAATGACTATTAAAAAAGGGAAGCTTCTGGGAGACATCTTGTGTATTTTTTTTGGAATTTAAATTTATCACTTTCTTCGAATTTAATTTTATATTAGGATTTAATTTCAATTTCACTTATATTTTAAAGAATTATTGAAAATACTTGTTCTTGTTTCTTTATATTTTTAGGACCATTAAATGTACTGGTGAGAATGTAGCAGGAAGAATGAATAAGAAGCCATATGACCAACTCACATTGTGAATCCCATATCTGTCATGAAATATAGAAAATAAAAGTTATTAAACTCATTCATGCCATGAATATAATGTTGGAAAAACCTTTGTAACCAACTTTGAACCATAATTTAAAGGGGAGTAAGAATTTCAATTTTAAAATTTTCTACTATATTCTCCACATTTATTTTTTTTATAGATTTTTCTTTCAATTGAATTAACAACCTTGATTATTTATTTAATCACTAGTATAGGAGACATAAACTAGTTAGGATACTTTACATATAACAACTTCATACCCACATTCCTGGATCTTATTATATAAAAATGAACTTTACATTAATGTATTTGATACCAATGAAGGTGACACAATTTTCCCTATCTAAAACATATAAAATCAAATAGAAACATTGGATCACTTATATACCTATGTAAATTTTATATTTTGAGTTTTAGAGAACTTAGAAAAACACTTATATAAATATTAAACACGAATTCAACAGAGTTTTTTACCACTGTACCCATCTTTTCAAATTTCATATTATGTCTCAAAAGTCTCCGACAAACTTCATCATGTTAGAATCCTTTCTTCACATAAAACATTTAATCATTATTCTTCATAACCTGGGGAATAGAAAAAATAAGAAGGGTGAGATAAAATGATAAGTATGGTTAAACATAAGAATTAACAATTAAATGAAATCAGTGAGAATAATAATAGCACAAGGGTGATGAAATAATAAAAGTGCATGAACATAACATAATAATATTCATAACCATCAATACATGGATCATCAATAATGAAACATGGAATAAATATTTACTAAAATAAAGAGTCATAAGAATCAACAATAATAGACAATGTGATTTCAATTTTTATCAAAGGAATAATTAAAACCCTTATAAATCATAAAGAAAATGTGTCGTTATCCTGAATATAATCTTCATAGAACCCTTTAAAAAACCCTTATTGAACCCTTACAAATATAATAACCATACAACTGACTTCCATATCTAATGCATTGTAATGCTATCTGGAATCACCCATCATATAAGGTATATTGGGATCACCTGGTGTTATCTAGGTGACCCAGTAATATAAGACATATTAGGACCAACCATAAGCTATAATGGGGTTTAAACATTCATAAACAATATCTAAGAACCAAATCATTAATAAAGTATATAGAAATTGTGTCTCATCATAAAAATAATAAAAACATATATTATTCATTTCATTACTTGATTAACTTGTGGAAATGAAATGAGTTCCTTGAAAATATCTTTGAAACATGATTAAACCATGGAAAAGAAAAAGGTTCCATGAAAATATCTTTAAAACATGATTAACCCATGGAAAAGAAATAGGTTCCTTGAAAATATATTTATAACACCTATAATCCATCAAGAGAAAGAATGAGGACAATATCATTAAAAAATATCTCTAGTGGTGCATAAGTAACATCAATGGTTGTTAATGTTTCTAAATATAAATACCATAAAAATATCATTAAAAAAATTATTTAGTAAAATACCAATTTTACTTTTAAAATCTCTTTTAAAAAATAATAATTCACAAAATATTGTGAAAATATTTTTTTTAAAATAAAATTTGAAACATATAATGGCTGGTTCAAAAACAATAATGGTTACGAAGGTGGTAAAATCCATTCATTTCATAAATGTTACAAATAAATACTCTTTTCATACACTTTTTAAAGGGATTCAATGTGACCCATTTGGAAAACTTTAACAAAATTCCTTTCTAAAATATTTAAAGAGAATATAACAAAAATTATCTTTATGAAATCATTTATTTTTAGAAAAAAACACTCTCAAAAACAATTTATAAAACATTTATATGGAATAGAAAGATTCCCAATCTAAGAGAAATATAAAAGATTGGTATCATATACAAAATACTTTCTTGATATTTATTCAATAAATAAGGGAATTAATGGAAGTTATATATATAAAACACATTAATAATAAAATGATAATAAAATATATGGTTTTTAAGAAAATAAGATCACATTATTTCTTCCCAAATAACCTCCAATATGAACAATCCTCAAAGTAAGGATATTGTATCATAAATCCTTTTACATATTTGTAACTTTTCAATCAGTTTACACATGAAAGAATAAATTCAAATGATACTTTAAATATCATGAAAATAATGATATTCATGATATAACATGTAAAAAATATAGTATATACACCTCATAAAATAATATAGGTTTTTATTATAAATATATGTCTCAAAGAAATAGAATTTTAGATGAATAAGCCTTAAAAAGATTATACCATTGAATTTGAGAATTATTCAATGAATATATAATGTGTGTCAAATTTAAATCCACATAAAATTGGTAGAAATAGAAACATAAGATAGTAATTATTCATTACACATGTAATCTTATAATATCAAAGATAATAAAGAATTAATATAACCCAATGAAAGGAAATTGAGTTGTAAAATTATTGACCACTTGATAAATTTCATGTCAAATCCATTTTAATGAAATAATTAAAATTGAAAATTAAAATACAATGATTTATTAAGGATTAAATATATTACTTTAAAATAGGTATTATATACGTCATATAAAACAAATTAGATAAATTAAATTAAAATATTCCTCAATGAATGAAAATTGAGATGAAGTCTCCTACCTCAAGTCCAAAATTTCCATGTTTTCCCTTTAACTCATGTATAATAAAATTATATCAATTATTTGATTTATTAAAAAAATTATAGGTTTAATTAAATATAAATAACTAATTTATCTTTTTTTAAAATAATATTTAAATAATTAATGATTAAAGTCCATGTTGGGTGTTTTGAGGATGTTCAGTTCAATTTTTCAAAATGGATTTGGTGTGTTAATGAGGTCAATGAATTCATTGTTCCATAATCTACATAATAATAATCATGAAATAATTATTATTTTTATAAATCAATTATAATTTTAAAATAATCCATGGTTAATGGTTATGAAAAATGAACTATATTATAATCATGGAGATGGTTGGCCATATGTACGCATGAGCAACATTTCCATTTTTCAACGATCAATATGAAAAGAAGGAAATTATTATTTTATCTTTAAATAATTATTATAATATCATAAATATACTATTATTTATTTTATCAAAATTTATATATATCATCCATATGATCTGGTGATGAAAAAAGAACCGTATCACTTTGTGGAGGTGGTGGGCCACACATACACACGAACATCGTTATCATTTTTTAATGTGTGTAATAGTAAGAAATAAAATGATATGTTATCTTTTCATAATTTTAATTTTTTTTAGGAATATAAAAATTATCTCATATATATCACACAAATTCATTAACATTATCCATACTACATTCCACGTAAATCATTAGGGAGAAATGAATCACATCGCTTCATGAGGCAGTAGTCTGCCGTACACACAAGTGACATTATCATATCCACCATGGAATGTAATGTAAGATGGTATATGTGATATAAAAATATAATAAGTGTAATCATGTTTAAAATATCATATATATAATTTAAATCCATCATTATAACTAGCTGAAAGAGGAGGAGATGGAAAACGAATTACATTAGTTCGCAATGCAGTAGTCCTCCATTCACACGAATGATGGTTTCATTTCCAATTTTATAGAAGATGATATGGATTTATGTTATTAAATTTACATAATAAAATCTCATTATATGGGAGATAATTTTTTTATTATATGTTCATAATTGAAAAAGATTTTAAGAAGGTTGAAAAATAAATAAAATAAAAATTCTTGGTTAAGTATGATACCTCTTCTATTGAAATATTTTGTTGGTTAGCACATAAATACTTATTAGGATGGATTTATTATTAAAAAAATGTGATCTAGGTAGTGGGTATGTAAGTAAATAATGTATTTATGTAGGTCTTGGATGAGCCAAAGGGCTTTGAAAAGAAAAAGGTGTGCCCACAATTTTAAAAATGCCACAAGGTTCCAGAATGGAGAATTCCTAAGTCTAATACATGTTAAGGTCAAAATATTGATATAAAATACATTTTAGATAAGTTTTTAGGTAGTTTTAACCCTTATATTTTTATTTTAACCCTCGGTAAACCCGTTTTAACCTTAACAATAGTAAAAGTTTTTTACTGTTTTCACTGTTCATTATGACAAAAAATTATGTTGTCCTTATTATAAAATATAAATTATTTTTGACTCAAAATAAGTAACCCATTTAAAAAAATTCAAATCACATATGTGGAATAATTTATTTTAAAAATAAAACCCACGTATGTGATGAAAAACAATTTTTCAAGAAATAAAATTTTCTAGCATTAGAAGATTTTATATAAATTATATGACTAGTAATAATCATTATAAAAATTCTAATTAATATTTATTGATATATAATAAATAAAATTAATCAAAATCATTCATAATTATAGTTTGTTTTCATTAATTAAAATGGAGAAACATTATTCACTTTAAAACACTTTTTAGAAAAAAAATACATTTTTAAATCTAAAAATAAACTTATACTAAAATATAGAATAAATATGATTCAAATGTAATTAATTAGATTAAATATAAATAAATTATACTTATGTATATTAAATTAAATTATAATCAAAATGGAACTTTTAAATTATTTAATTTATTGGGAATAAAGAACAACTTTATGAAAATTTATATTTTTATCTTTTCATTGAAAAATCATTATTTTCTAAAAAAATACCAAAAATTTAACCTAAGTTTATTTAGACAGGTTTATTTTAAAAATTATTATAATTTTATCAAATAAATCTAAGAAATTTATAAAAATTAATTATAATAATTTCTCCAAAAAATCTATAGCAGCTATTTTTGAAGAAAAAATATTTTTAATAACTAAAATGACTTTACTAAAAATTGATTGATTATTTACTAATAATTTATCAATAACATTATATTGATTAGGAAATTTACATATATATTTTATAAATTATTTTATACTATTCATTCCTGCTAAAGTAATGACTATGTTATAATGGTTATATATAAAATAATATTATTTCATGGTTCGTTTAAGATCATTGTTTCTTGTCTTGTACTCTATCAAGAATAGACTCCATTTTACAGATATCAAGGAAGTAAATTCCATGCCATGAATTAAAATTTCCCTTTCCATTAACTTGAATGAGAAGAATGGGGAAAATAATTAGTTGAGATAAGAATATGGTTTTGGATTTATGAAATCATGATTTAGGGGAGCATGATATTTTGTGTAAATAGAATTTTTATGAGACTTTTCCATGCATATAATTTATGATATTTTCATTTATTGATTTAATTATTCTTTTTAATTTCCATGCTTATTTGTCTCAACCCATTATCTCATTCCCAATACATCCTTTAAGCATAATATTTCCCATTATTTTTATCATATATTTCTTGACAAACTCTTACATGTTCCATTCTAGAACATTCTTGTCATCTTATCAAAGCTATGAACAAATAGAATCACCTATAATATGATTTAGAAATATTTTGTAACCCTTTATCCTTTTACCAACCTTAAATTAATCCTTTTTAGCCTTGTTGAATCAATGAATAACCTTGTTCGGAATTGATCCATGTTACAAGTCTATTTTATCCAATCCTACCCTACTCATAGTATGTTTCATGATATTTAAAATAATATGTATGAGGGAGATGTTTTTCCACAGCGGCCATGATGTACACTGTTGAGGATATTTTTTTAGGTTTTAATGATATTTTTGGGGTGACCATGTATTTTTCACTATAATTTTTCATTATCCACCTCTACTGATAAAAGAATATGAAAATAAAAATAGGTTATTTAGTAATAGGATGAAAAATAACCATTAACAGACCAATGAGATTTTTATTTCATGTGGTTAGGTGGTGTATGTGATATTTATCTTAAAAATAGCCTTTGAAAAAGAAAACAATAAAATATAAAAAGGTAAAGAGAGGATTATTCATTACATATTCTTAATTTTATGATGAGATAATTTTTAACATTTTAAGGGGAAGAGGGAGATGGAATCTGTAAATAGAGAATATGATAGAGCACATATTTTTATATCATTCACTATACTTTAGAGTCAAACATCATTTTTTAGAATTATTTGTTTTCACACCATTACCAACCTACCATAAAGCATCAATTATGATTGATCCTTAATGAAATCCCTCATGATTAGTTGTGATCCCTATATTTATGTTATGGAGTTGCTAGATTCCATGAAAGCCTATGGTAAGTAACATGTTATTGAGGTATGTGATGACCTTTAATCTCATTTTAACCTAATGGTGAGTAGAAAATTCAAATTGAGGTAAAATTTAAAATGTAATGAATATTTAAAATGAATTGAAAAATTAAAATGGATCAATGAAAAATATTGACTATTTTAAATGGGGGAATGTAAATTACTAGATTGATTTTTTTCTTTTAAAAAGTTGGATATTGATGATTTTTTTTGTGCGATACATTAATATATAATTTCCCATTTTATCAATTTCTTTTTTTGACATTATGTTTAAATCCTGGTAAGGTGAGAATATTTTTTAGTATATTGAGATTCCATCACTTAGGAAAATATTTAATTCAAGTGTGGGAGGATTTGATATGCATATTTTATGCATACAGTTTTGGTTTGAAAATATATTGATTTTGGTAATTAAATAGTTAAATATTTCCCAATTATTTAATTATATTTTAATCTTTAAAAGAATATAATGTTTATTGTGTTGATAAAAAATAATAATCATTTTTTCACTTAGACAAGGCTTCCAATGATTAAGGATACCAATGGGATTATTCAAGGGGAAGAAAATGAAGATCTATGGTGAAAGAGAGCTTCAGTAGATATAAATACATGATTCACGTTGTGAATAATGTTCAGAAAATGAATGTATTAAAATGAGTTTACCAAGTACAATACAAGAAGAGAATAAAACCAATTTCAGATGAGATAATGAAATTTCATGATGTGAAATCATAATTCATATCGTGAACCATGCTGAACAGACCTAGTAATGAATGGTTTATGGGTAACTTTAATAGAGACTCCCCATTTATTACCCAGATGACCATTAAAGAGATGGAATAACCTAGGAAGATATTATGATGTATTTTTTGATAACTAAATCCCTCCATAAGCATCCCCTAAATAACTGGGCCATACTTTCACTCCATAATTCTTTTATCGGGAGATACTTCCACATGGATCAACAACTATTGCTGTTGGGATGAGTAGAATAATATCTTTATTTTTCTACCCTACATGGATAGAATGAGGGGGTAGAATTTTTGTGATAAAACTACAATGAAGTGGAATTTATTATAAAAAAGGTATTTTATTTTTGAATGTAATTCATTTTGGGTATTTTGCTGCAACCCTAAAATTCATAAATTATCTTATTTATTTTTAACATTTATGACCATTACATGATTGGTAAGGGAGTAATACAATTTAAAAAATTGACTTGTGAATTCTTTCCACCATTACCTTTTGGTGGATTATTCACTATGTTTAAATGTGGTTCTGAGTTAACAAACTATCGAAATAACTGGAATAATGGGACCATCATGAAAAGGGGAAATATGTGATTTCATATTTTTTTACCATGACCATTAGATTTTCCAAAATTTAGTGGTAACACCACATGTTTTATAATTCATTATATTATTTCCTAATCAATTATGAACACGTATTTTTAATTACCAATCATTTTTCTATTTTTCTTAAACCTCAACATCCACAAATAACTCTCTTTAAAAGAATTAGTTTATATTTAATTCATAAAATAGTATAGGTCTCTTTTATTAAATTAATATGTTTTCCAATATTATCTCTATGGATTTGACCATATACTTTAATTTTATATACCACCCTGTAGTTTAGTGTTCTATTTATTTTCATGTTATTGATTTATAAATTTGGTGACCCAGTATAATTAATGATTCCCAAAAGGCTCTACATTTTTAGTGCTATTGTGGATAATAGGAGTAGATATTTTATTTGTTTAATAATATAGTAAAAATATTGTCTAATCTTTCTATTTTCTGATTTCAATACATGATTTTTTTTATTTTTTTATAACTTTTTTATTGCAAGAAGGTACTTATGGTTATGATGGGAGGTCTAAAAATCATGATGACTACCAATAATAGGGTTTCCTTCATACCGGAGGATGTTTTTTAGCAACTTATAGAAATTAAAATAATGAAAAATCAATACAAAGAATTCCCACAACCATAACTAAGATGGAAATAAACAACACACCAATTAATGGAATTTAATTCTAAAGAGTTGTATCATGAGTGTGAAATAAAGGAAAATGAAGCAATGGTAAGTACCAAATTTGAAGCTAAATTTGATCGTAATCATGATTGCTTAGAATTTTCAAGTTTAGAGGTTAAAGAAGAATGGGATATTACTGATGAAATTGAACAGGGAATGCTCAATTTTGTGTACCATATAAAGAAGAAGAGAAAAAACCAGAAGAATAAGGTACACCAAATGGAATGTTTTTTAATATATTTCTTGAAAAATTGGGATTGAAACCAGAGGAATAAAAAGAACATGTTGCTCCCTATACTAACCACATAGAAGAAAAATATATCAACAGAATAATAGATAGAAGAGTTTGATACTTTCTATGATGTGATCATTGAATAAATTAAACCACTGTAACTTTCTGTTGAAGGATAAATATTCTACCAAATATGGATGGATTCTAACTTCTTTATACTCAATATCAATTAATCCATATTTAGGTCACCTATAATTTTTAAATATTGGTTAAATAAAGGAGACGAACTGATACAAATGTTCAAAGACGTAAAAATTGGGTTAATGTGAGACAGTTATCCTTATAACACACTCTAATTATCTTACTTAGGTATGGTTGAACTAAAATACTATTAAAAAAGAGAATATTCTAGGAAGAAACCTGAGTATTTTAACTCTTTTTTTTGTAATTTAAATCAATAAATTTATTGTAGTTCAATTTTATAGTAGGATTTAATTTCAATTTCCCTTATATTTTTAAGAATTATTAAAAATACCTATGTTTTAATTGTTTCTTTTTTAGATCTATCGAAATAATGGGCGAGTGTACAACATGAAGAATTTACAAGAATCTTTATGACTAAATCATATTATTAAACCCATATACATCATGAAATACAAAAAATAAACACTGTGAAACCCATTCATGCCATGAATGCAGTGAAATAAAAACTAATTCACCCAACATCAAAGAATAATTTAAAGGGGATTAAGCATTTAAATTCGGAATTAATTTACTATATTCCCTACATATAAATTTTTTAGAGCTTCAAATTCCAATTTCATTCCCTACCCATATTCTTGATTTAATCTTTAGTCTAGGAGACATAAACTAGTTAGGATACTTTTCATATAACAACCACAAACCTGTACTTTGAGATCCGATGATAAAAACCTTAACTTTATATTTATGGATTTGATAACAATAAAGGTGGCCTGATTTTAACCATACAAAACATACATGATAAAAAGGAAATTTTGGATCTCTTACATACCCAAGGACCTTTTAGGTTTAGAGATTTATAGAATTTGGAAGAACTCTTGCATAAATAATATCCATGAATTCAAGGGATTATTTTTTCCATTATTCCCATCTTTTCATATTCCATATTAATATTTCAATATCTCCCACAATCTTCATCAAACCCATCATTCTTCATGATGGAAGGAAAATCCATTCACATGAAAAATGTTAAAAATATTTTTTTAATGGGAGTCAAAGTGACCACTTGGGAAAATGTTAAGAAATTTTCTTTTTAATTTTTTTTAAAATAGGATCACGAAAAATAGATTTAGGAAATACTTAATGTTTATAAAAGAATAATTTTTAATTTTTTTTAATACAATGATATGGAAGAGAAGGATTTTTGATCTAAAAGAAATATAATATTGGTATCACATACAAACAACTTTATTGATATTTATTCAACCAATAATGTAGGAAATGAAAATTAAACATGTGAACCATATTCATAATCATAGGATAATAAAATATACATCGTTTAAGAAAATAATATGACATTATTTACTCTCAATTAACCTTGAACATAAAAAATACCTAAATAAGAGAAATTATATCATAAATGCTTTACAACTTTGGTAACTCTTCAATCATAATCCCAAATAAAGAATAAATTAAAATGATAAATTAAATGTCATGAAAAAAGTATAATAATGACCAAACATGTAAAAAGGGAAGTATATTCACCTAATAAAATAATATAAGTGAATATCATAAACATATGAAATAGAATTTTCAACGAATAATCCTCACATAGATCATTACAATGAATTGGGGAATTAATCACCGATTGGATTATGTTTATAAAATTTAAATCTATATAAAATAAGTATAAATAAAATAAAATATAATCAAAATTAATTACACACATAATATTATAATATTAAAGACAATTAATAAGTAATATAACTCAATGAAAAGAAACTGAGTAATAAAATTCTTAAACACTTGGTGATTTTCATGTAAAATCCACTTGGATGAAATAATTTAAACTGAAACATAATGTACCATGATGTTTGAAGGATTCATGGTATTAAATATAAAATGGGTATTATATAAACTATATAAAATAAATTATATGTATAACATTAAAATATGCCTCAATGAAGGAAAATTGACACGAAGTCCCTTACCTCGAGTCTAAACTTTCAATGTATGTCCTTTAAATATGGTATAATACAACTTATATCAATTATTTGATTTCTTAATAAACTTTTTCAGGTTTAATACATTATACATAAATAATTCATCTTATTTATTTTTAATTGAAAATTTAAATACTTAATCATTTAATTCAACACTGGGTGTTTTGAGGACGTTCAATTCATTGTTTCAAAATGGATTCGGTGTATTGAATGAGGTCAGATAAGTAATTATTACATCATATAAGGAATAATAATCATGAAATAAAAATCATTTTTATATATTAATTATAATTTTAAAATCATATGTGAATAAATTTTATGGAAAATGAAATATGTTATAATCATGGAGATAATAGACTATACGTACGCAAGAGCAACATTTCCATTTTTCAATGATCATTATAGAAATAAAGTAAGTATTATTTTATCTTACTAGAATGATCATAATATCATAAATATCCTACCATTTCATAATATATATATATCATAAATTTGTTGGAGTGATGAAAAAAGAATCACATTGTTTGGTGGAGATAGTTGTCCACACATACGCATTAACGCCGTTATCAATTTTCAGTTAGTGGGAATGTAAGAAATAAAATGATATATTATATTTTAATAATGATAATTATTTCATTAATATCATAATTATTTATTATATATCACATATATTCATTAAAACTATCCTTATTACATTCTATGTAAAGAATTAGTGAAAAATGAATCACATCGCTTTGTAAGGCAGTAGTCTGTCATACACAGAAGCGACATTATCGTATCCCCCATAGAATGGAATGTAAGAATGTATATGTGATATAAAAATTCAAGAATTATAATTATGTTAAAAATATAACATATATACTTTAAATCCATCATTATAACTAGCCAAAAGAGAAGGTGATAGAAAACGAATTACATCAGTTTACAACATCGTAGTCCACTATAAAAATGAATGATGGTTTTGTTTCCCATTTGATGGAAGAGGATATGTATTTAGGTTATTCCATTAACATTATAAAATATCATTATATGGAAAACACTTGTGTTATTATATCATCATAATCTAATAATATTCAAAGGAGGTGGAAGAAGAAATAAAATAAAAATGATTGGTTAAGAACGATACTTCTTCTTTGATAAATCAATACAGTTTAGCTCCAGAATCATTTTTAGGATGTATTTTAGATAAAAAAGGGGATATATGTAGAGGTTATGGAAGTATATAAGGCATTTTTTAGGTCTTTCCCAAGCCAAGGAGATTTGCAGATAAAAATATGTACCCAGATTTTTCACGTGCTACAATGATCGAAAATGGACCATTCTTGAGACTTAGACAAGATAACATATAAATTTGGACATCAAATATATTTTATAAATCTTTAGGAAATTTTAACCAATTTATTTTTAGTTTAATCCATAGTAAACCAATTTTCACTTTAATAATGGTAAAATATTTTTACTATTATCATTATTCATTATGGAAAAACATTATGTTGGACTTATTAGACAATATAAATTATTATGATTAAAAATATTGAATCCATTTCAAAAAATTAAATTCTAAAATTTTTAGAATTCAATTTAATAATAAAAACCACATACGTAATGAAAAATTAGGGTTTCAAGAAATTTATTTTTCATGCATAATATGATTTTATATTAACTCTATGACTAGTAATCATAATTGTTTGAATTTAAATTAATATTCATTAATATATAATATATAAATTTATTTTAAATAATACCCCAATAGGGTTTTTTTTAATTTATTAAAATACAGACACATTATTTACTTCAAAATAGTTTTTTGAAGAAAACACAATTTTAATAAAAAAAAAGTTATAACAAAATCTAGTAAAAAGATGATTTAAATGTAATTTATTATATTAAATATAAATAGATAATACTATTTTTATTTAAATTAAAATAAAATAATAATAGGATTTTAAATTAATTAATTTTTTAGAAGTAAAAGACAGTTTTACAAAAATCATATTTTTTAACTATATACTTAAAAATCTATATTTTGTGAAAAATCCCAAAATTTAACCCTATTTTTTTGATTATATTATTTAAAAATTGATATTAATTTTAAAAAATAAATATTCTAAAATTTATAAAAACTAATAAAAACAATTTCTCAAAAAATCTATACAAATAATTTTTAAGAAAACAAATTTTTAATGAATAAAATGACTTTACTTTAAACTGATTGATTATTTACTAATACTTTTTCAAAAAATTTATATTGAGTAGGACATTTATATGTATATTTCATTAATTATTTAATAATATTCATTCCTTCTAATATAATGACTAGGTTATATTGGTAATATTTAAAATAATATTATCTCATGGTTCTTTTAAGCTCGGGGTTGCATCTCTTGTATGGTATTGTGCACAATATCATTTTTTAAAATATCTAGGTGTTTCATTACATTGCATTTGTAAAGACCTGTAAAATTCAAGGGAAATTTTTTCTTAATTTTCTTTAGAATTTTACAAGAGCGCGGTTTCAGACGGCACCTGATTCCGAGGCCCGGAGTGCCCGGAATTAATTTTCCGAAGTTTGGCTCGGGTACGTTCAGTGAACAAACGAGCGGGAATTCCTAACTTTTGATCCGATGCTCGGAATTGAAATCCGAGGGCACCGATGAACTCGCAGCGCCGTTATTCGCTTAAAGAGACCTTTTCGGGAGTTGCGTTTGTTGCGGGTTGAAAGTTAGTTTTTGGGTTTTTAGTTTAAGTTAAATAAAATTTGTGAGGAACAAATTTTATTTTTAACTAGTTAAGTCCTACCAAAGGGAGTTGGGAGTGGGACCCACATCCACTTAACCTCCCTTGGGAGGATTAAGTGAGGTGGGGTCCACACGAACCCCAACTCCTCATTTTTCACTCAAAACCTCCCCTTTAACTCTTTTCATTTATTGTTGTCAACTTGAGTTACTTAATTAATTATGGGAGTTAAACCTTTTTGAATTTCAAACTTTTGAAATTCTAATGTGTTTTGTAATAATAAAATAAGAAGTTGTCTTATTTTATTATGGGTTGTTTGTTTGTCTCCTTGAGAGCTTTTGGAGAGCCTCTTCTTCTTCTTCAACTCAACGAAGAATGCGAAGAACGTCGTTCTTCAACGAAGAACTTCTCCGCCGAAGAACACGATCCATCCGCGACGCCGTATCCGCGACGCGACGTACTTCTTCCGCGTCATCTCTTCCGCGACGGTTTTCCGCGACGAACACCTTAGACAACGACTCTTCCTCCGACGTCAAAGGAATCGACACCGATATTCCACGACTACGTCAACGTGCGACTATCGAGGTAGAGGTTCTTGAGTTCGTTGTTTTCTTTATTATTTGACTTTCCTCAAGTCTTGACGAGGAACGCTCAATTTCCGACGAAGAACGCCGCTCCGCTCTTCTTCGTTTACCGTGTCAACGAAAGGGGACGCCGCTTCTTCCTCGGACCTTCTTCGTCAGCATACGAAGATTCGCCAACGACGTAACTCTTCGGGCATATCTCTTCGTCAACGGATTGACGAACGACGACCGCGACGCCCGACCACCGCGACGTTGTCTTCCGCGGGACGTTGTCAAATCTTCGATCTTATACCCGAGGTAGGGGTTGTTGATTCGATATTTATTTATTCCATTCCTTGATCGTGGTTTTCGCATGTCAAACATGAGACTTTTGAACGTTTAAGTTGAGTTATTTATTTTAACGTGAGGGGGGCCGGACCGCACGAACACGGCCGAACCCCCCTCCATCATTCTTGTTTATTCTTGCGGGCGGAAGCAAGGTGGCGTGGTGCCGTCGCACCACGCGGATAATTGTACGTTTAACTTACACGATGCCGTCGCACGCACCATGGAAGAAACAACAAGAACGCGACGCCGTCGCGCCGCGTTGAATGAATATCAAAGCACGACAAAGGGGCGCGGTGCCGTCGCACCGCGCCGGAAGACGAACGCCGCGGCCGGTTCCGGGCCGCGGCGGGACGAGGAGACCGCGGCCGGTTCCGGGCCGCGGCGGAAGAGAAGACCGGCGGCCGGGCCGCCGGCGTCGGAAGCCGAAGGGGGGGGGGACCGGAAATTCCGGTCCCGTTTGAGAAAACCGGCCGGCCAGCTGGCTGGCCGGATGCCTTAAAAACCGGGGGAATTAATCCCCCGGCCTTAACTTAAAACCCCCCTCTTTATGAGGGGGGGAGCGGTTTCCACGGGGGGGGGGGGGGGGGGGCAGGCGGCTCCCCCGGTTTCCCTTCAAAGCGGGCCCCCAGGAGGGGGGCCGTTGTTTTACAAAAACGGCGCGGCAAAGCCGCGCCGCCATCCAAGAAACGGGGGCTTGATTGCCCCCGCATGCGCAGCCTCCTCGCGGCGCCAGGCCGCCGCGGCCCGCCGCGCCGCCGCCGGCCACCGCGCCGCCCAGGGGGGGGTCGGGCCGGGTCGGCCCGGACCCGGACCCCCCCGTTTCGAACCAGAATTGGTTTTTGGCCCATAACTTGAGCCTCGGACCTCCGAATGACGAACCGTCTGCGGAAACGCGATACTTGGATCGAGACGGTCGTTTCGATATATCGCACTCAAGGTTTCGGTTAACTTTGAGTTCGGCCGGGTTGGTTCGTTCACGAAACCAACCGGGCCTTCGGAGCGGAAACGCTCATATCTTGAGCTACGAACGTCCGATTGACGTGCCGTCAGCCGCGTTGTGTTCCTCTTAGTGAGACGAATCTTTTGGCATACTCCGCCCGAGTTTTGGACGCAGGTGGAGTACGGTCGGGTTGGTTTTGCCTTAAAAACCAACCGGGCCCCGGAGACGAAAATGCCAATAACTCTCAGACCGGGCGTCCGATCGACACGCCGTCTGTTGCGTTGAGTTCCTGTTGACGATACGGAACTTTTGGATACATCAACTCTGGTCTTTGTGACAGTTGATGTATCAGCCTCTCGGCTCGTGGAGCGGACCCTCCGAACGAGCTTGCTTTGTGCGGGAACCCTAGTGCTGGCTGCGACTGTTCTACTACTACGACTGCTACTGTGACTTCGACGACGACAGTACAGAGATCCTGTGTGGATTCGACGACGACGACTACAACACTCAGCGATCCTACGTGGAACAGTGCTACCGAACCTGTGTGAGCTGAATCTTCTGTTTACCTTGGGCGATGGAGCGCTTGGGTGTAGCGGCGGACCCGTGGTACTTGACAGTGGTGGTGCGCTTGGATGCAGCAGCAGACCCTTGGCGGTGGAGCGCTTGGTTGTAGCGGCGGACCCGCGATACTCTACGGAGTGTGTGCGCTTGGTTGTAGCGACAGACCCGCGACGGTGGAGGCGTGCGTGCGGAGTACGGAGACCGTGTAGATGACTGAGACCTGACGACTGCTTGACCGACTCGACTTGGAGTGAGTCGACTAGCCCAGTGGACGGAGCGCCCAGTAGTTGGCAGCAGACCCACGGCGGACGGAGCGCCTGGTAGTTGGCAGCAAACCCGCGGTACTCGACAGGAGGAGTACCTCAGTAGGCTATCTGGGTGAGCGCCCGGTATTTGGCAGCAGACCCTCAGCGGACGGAGCGCCCGGTAGTTGGCAGCAGACCCGCGGTACTCGACAGGAGGAGTACTTCAGCAGTCTTAGGTTAGTGAGCAGTACCTCGGAGTCGTGACAGGACCACTGTACACTTCAGAGATGGGGCTCTTCAACTTTTACGGTTTCGATAATGAAAATCCTGGTTTGAGCTGAGTCAATGATCTTTGTGATTCCCCATGATTGAGATGGGTAGCTTGATAACTTAGGTATATGTATGGGCATATACCTGGGTAATGGTTATCCGTTGATTTCATAAACTTGTTATAATCTGTGTGGATTTACTGTTTACTCTTCTTTGTGGATTGGGTTGTTCTTGGGCTCGGTGTTGGAGCCGAATGAAAATTGATGACTTAGGTATATGTATGGGCATATACCTAAGCAGTGTCAGTTGTTACTTCGTGATTGTTACTTTTCTTCGTGGTTTATCCTTTGTGGATTTGAGAGACCTTCAGGGGTCTCGGGGTCCCTACTGAGTAGCTTATACTCACCCCTGCACGGGCTTTGCCCGCACTACGTTGTGTTGGTTGCAGACGACGGACAGCGTTGACCTTAGCTGAGGCTTGCAGAGCGGGACGGTACCCGGAGGTGGACCACTGGGCGGGACGTGCACGGAGCGGACGGCGGGACCCGTGGAGCAGAGGAGCTATCTGTACCCACCCTTCAGGTGGGATTTCTAGTGGGAAGCTCGGTGTAGCGATTTTACCTTTCAGTTGCTGTTTTACCCTTTTCGAGTTGTACTTTACTTTCAGTTTGGGTTTGTATTCTGGCCCATTTACTTTTCCGCACTTTCAGTTGTACTCTGCTTTTGTTTAGTGTTTACTTTCCGCTTGCTTACTCTGTGGTGTTTGTTTACTTTACAAAGGCAATGCCTTCCCTTTTTCTGGGATTTACGCCTTGGTGCTAGTCTCCAGCCCCTGGCCTATGGAAGGCGGGCTTGGGGTAGTCACGGCACGGACCCCGAGGGCGGGTCGTGAAAAATTGGTATCAGAGGAGTTCGGTTCTACCGCGAACTCCGATCTTTTCTATGTGAAGCAATAATGTTTAGCGTATTGAGTGTGGATATCAGTCCAGGGAGTCCAGTGTTGGTGCGGCGGCCGACGTATCCGTACACCAGGACCCTGACTTCTGATTTCCGACTTAATGCACGAAAACATTGATTGCGTGTGTGTTTCAAAGTTTTCTTTGTGATTACTTATATCAGCTCACCAGGTATACTGTTCTGACCGTGGCGCACCTGTTTCCTTTTCAGGATGGCCCCACGACGACAGCCAGCTAGGGTTCCGAGAGTTGAGCGTGACGACAGCCCACCGAGCGACGAGGCCTCGGTGCAGGGCCCTTTGTCAGCAGTGGCACCGGCGGTAGCACTACCCGCCGAGCCCCCGATACTTCCAGCACCAGCCGCTGACGATGCACGTCGCCTCAGCGCACTGCACGAGTTTCAGCGCCAGCGACCACCCAGGTTTCGCGGGGAGACGAATCCCCAGGCAGTAGAGGACTGGCTGGAGGCAGTGGTACGAGTGTTTAGGCTAGTGAGGACACCAGCAGACCTCATGGTGATCCTCGCTGCGAGCCTACTACACGCAACAGCAGGACGATGGTGGAGCTTGATGCTCCAGGTGCACGATGAGGCATCTCTTCTTTGGACGGACTTTGAGAGCCTTTTCCGCTCGGAGTTCGTCCCAGCCACCCTCCGTGCGGTGCGCATCCAGGAGATTCTTCAGCTGCGGCAGGGCAGCATGACAGTCGCTCAGTACTCGGCGAGATTTACCGATCTCTCGCGCTACTCGACCGACATGGTACGGGACCCATTCTTCCGGGCCCGGACCTTCGAGTAGGGTTTGAGACACGAGATCAGGGCATCGCTGATCTCCCTCAGCATACCGACTCAGACAGGAGTACTGGAGCGGGCCCTTCTGATCGAGAGCTTCCTTGCTGAGTCTACACCAGCACAGCAACTCACCGCAGGGCGGCACGTGGCAGAGTCATCTGCAGCAGGTAGCCGACGGATGACTCAGGGTTCCAGGCAGACCAGACCTACCGGTGGCCGACTGCACGACTCAGGCTCAGTTGTACGGGGAAGCCGGGGTGGAGTCAGAGCCAGGCATGCCGAGAGTGGGCAGTGTTACTCCTGTGGCGGGATTGGTCACATGGCTCGTGACTGCCCGACCCGCCATGCGGAGGAGCAGCAGACGGTTGAGGAACCACCTAGGCAGAGGCAGAGGTTCGACCGTGGCAGTCTGCAGGGAGGAGGCGGACGAGGCAGAGGAGCTGGCCGAGCAGCAGGTGGTGGACGACGCTTTGAGGCTCTACCACCACCACCACCAGGAGGTCCACCCCGACCGCAGGGGAGAGCTCAGCTTCAGGCAGCCGAGGCCTTCGATCATGGAGCTCTGGGAGCCGATGGACAGGAGCAGAACTAGTGGATACATCCTTTGTACTTCTGGTTCCTTGTTGCTTTTGTGTAGCGTCTTGTATTACGAGCTGCAATAATAAAAGACGCATACCTTGTGATGTTTTCGTTCATGTCCTCTATCGTAATGTTACTAAGAGGTTCCAGTTTTGGCTGTTGACTTGACCCTCACTTGTGAGACATCTACTGGAGGAGACCCAGTTACCACACACTGATGTCGACAGTGTGACTCAACCCTTGGAGGCGAGAGTAACGGTTGAATCTCTTAGTAGTAGCGTCGAGGCCTTACGACGTCATCCTTAGTATGGATTAGTATCATCCATGTTTGGATTGACTGTTTTAGGCAAAGAATGTGGTTCATCCAGGGGATGAGACCAGATTTCTCTTTTCGGAAAAGGAGAAATCTTGCAGCTCTGATGGGACCGGAGATGGTCCAGGACACGACAGAGAAGGTCCAGGTCATCTAGGAGCGGATGAGGACAGCTCAGAGCCGGCAGAAGTCATACGCTGACAGGAGGCGGAGGCCACTGGAGTTCGAGGATGGCGACCACGTCTTCTTGAGGGTCTCACCTCGACGTGGTATTCGGAGATTTGGCCGAGGCGGCAAGTTATCTCCGCGCTTCATCGGACCCTTCCAGTTTCTCAGCAGGATTGGCGAGGTGGCTTATCGCCTGGCTCTACCACCTCAGTTGCACCGGGTGCACGACGTCTTCCACGTATCTCAGCTGAGGAGATACGTGCACGACCCGACGCACATCATTGACCATGGGGAGCTTGACGTTGACGATGGGGCGACCTTTACGGAGGTCCCGGTGGAGATAGAGGATCGACAGGAGCGGGTCCTGCGTGGGCGATCGATTCCTCTTGTGCGCATCAGATGGCAACACGGGAATCTCCAGGAGAGCACATGGGAGCGGGAGGCTCAGATGCGTGCTCAGTACCCTCTTTTGATTCCCTAGTTTTGATGTATCTTTACGGGGACGTAAAGCCCTGAGGTGGGAGTAATGTAAAGACCCGTAAAATTCAAAGGGAATTTTTTCTTAATTTTCTTTAGAATTTTACAAGAGCGCGGTTTCAGACGGCACCTGATTCCGAGGCCCGGAGTGCCCGGAATTAATTTTCCGAAGTTTGGCTCGGGTACGTTCAGTGAACGAACGAGCGGGAATTCCTAACTTTTGATCCGGTGCTCGGAATTGAAATCCGAGGGCACCGATGAACTCGCAGCGCCGTTATTCGCTTAAAGAGACCTTTTCGGGAGTTGCGTTTGTTGCGGGTTGAAAGTTAGTTTTTGGGTTTTTAGTTTAAGTTAAATAAAATTTGTGAGGAACAAATTTTATTTTTAACTAGTTAAGTCCTACCAAAGGGAGTTGGGAGTGGGACCCACATCCACTTAACCTCCCTTGGGAGGATTAAGTGAGGTGGGGTCCACACGAACCCCAACTCCTCATTTTTCTCTCAAAACCTCCCCTTTAACTCTTTTCATTTATTGTTGTCAACTTGAGTTACTTAATTAATTATGGGAGTTAAACCTTTTTGAATTTCAAACTTTTGAAATTCTAATGTGTTTTGTAATAATAAAATAAGAAGTTGTCTTATTTTATTATGGGTTGTTTGTTTGTCTCCTTGAGAGCTTTTGGAGAGCCTCTTCTTCTTCTTCAACTCAACGAAGAACGCGAAGAACGTCGTTCTTCAACGAAGAACTTCTCCGCCGAAGAACACGATCCATCCGCGACGCCGTATCCGCGACGCGAC
Source organism: Viscum album (assembly GCA_963277665.1). NCBI lineage: Eukaryota > Viridiplantae > Streptophyta > Magnoliopsida > Santalales > Viscaceae > Viscum > Viscum album. The sequence goes on along the minus strand of OY728128.1, from coordinate 28,094,233 downwards.
GTACTTCTTCCGCGTCATCTCTTCCGCGACGGTTTTCCGCGACGAACGCCTTCGACAACGACTCTTCCTTCGACGTCAAAGGAATCGACACCGATATTCCACGACTACGTCAACGTGCGACTATCGAGGTAGAGGTTCTTGAGTTCGTTGTTTTCTTTATTATTTGACTTTCCTCAAGTCTTGACGAGGAACGCTCAATTTTCGACGAAGAACGCCGCTCCGCTCTTCTTCGTTTACCGTGTCAACGAAAGGGGACGCCGCTTCTTCCTCGGACCTTCTTCGTCGGCATACGAAGATTCGCCAACGACGTAACTCTTCGGGCATATCTCTTCGTCAACGGATTGACGAACGACGACCGCGACGCCCGACCACCGCGACGTTGTCTTCCGCGGGACGTTGTCAAATCTTCGATCTTATACCCGAGGTAGGGGTTGTTGATTCGATATTTATTTATTCCATTCCTTGATCGTGGTTTTCGCATGTCAAACATGAGACTTTTGAACGTTTAAGTTGAGTTATTTATTTTAACGTGAGGGGGGCCGGACCGCACGAACACGGCCGAACCCCCCTCCATCATTCTTGTTTATTCTTGCGGGCGGAAGCAAGGTGGCGTGGTGCCGTCGCACCACGCGGATAATTGTACGTTTAACTTACACGATGCCGTCGCGCGCACCATGGAAGAAACAACAAGAACGCGACGCCGTCGCGCCGCGTTGAATGAATATCAAAGCACGGCAAAGGGGCGCGGTGCCGTCGCACCGCGCCGGAAGACGAACGCCGCGGCCGGTTCCGGGCCGCGGCGGGACGAGGAGACCGCGGCCGGTTCCGGGCCGCGGCGGAAGAGAAGACCGGCGGCCGGGCCGCTGGCGTCGGAAGCCGAAGGGGGGGGGACCGGAAATTCCGGTCCCGTTTGAGAAAACCGGCCGGCCAGCTGGCCGACCGGATGTCTTAAAAACCGGGGGAATTAATCCCCCGGCCTTCACTTAAAACCCCCCTCTTTATGAGGGGGGGAGCGGTTTCCACGGGGGGGGGGGGGGGGGGCAGGCGGCTCCCCCGATTTCCCTTCAAAGCGGGCCCCCAGGAGGGGGGCCGTTGTTTTACAAAAACGGCGCGGCAAAGCCGCGCCGCCATCCAAGAAACGGGGGCTTGATTGCCCCCGCGTGCGCAGCCTCCTCGCGGCGCCAGGACGCCGTGGCCCGCCGCGCCGCCGCCGGCCACCGCGCCGCCCAGGGGGGGGTCGGGCCGGGTCGGCCCGGACCCGGACCCCCCCGTTTCGAACCAGAATTGGTTTTTGGCCCATAACTTGAGCCTCGGACCTCCGAATGACGAACCGTCTGCGGCAACGCGATCCTTGGATCGAGACGGTCGTTTCGATATATCGCACTCAAGGTTTCGGTTAACTTTGAGTTCGGCCGGGTTGGTTCGTTCACGAAACCAACCGGGCCTTCGGAGCGGAAACGCTCATATCTTGAGCTACGAACGTCCGATTGACGTGCCGTCAGCCGCGTTGTGTTCCTCTTAGTGAGACGAATCTTTTGGCATACTCCTCCCGAGGTTTGGACGCAGGTGGAGTACGGTCGGGTTGGTTTTGCCTTAAAAACCAACCGGGCCCCGGAGACGAAAATGCCAATAACTCTCAGACCGGGCGTCCGATCGACGCGCCGTCTGTTGCGTCGAGTTCCTGTTGACGATACGGAACTTTTGGATACATCAACTCTGGTCTTTGTGACAGTTGACGTATCAGCCTCTCGGCTCGTGGAGCGGACCCTCCGAACGAGCTTGCTTTGTGCGGGAACCCTAGTGCTGGCTGCGACTGTTCTACTACTACGACTGCTACTGTGACTTCGACGACGACAGTACAGAGATCCTGTGTGGATTCGACGACGACGACTACAGAACTCAGCGATCCTACGTGGAACAGTGCTACCGAACCTGTGTGAGCTGAATCTTCTGTTTACCTTGGGCGATGGAGTGCTTGGGTGTAGCGGCGGACCCGTGGTACTTGACAGTGGTGGTGCGCTTGGATGCAGCAGCAGACCCTTGGCGGTGGAGCGCTTGGTTGTAGCGGCGGACCCACGATACTCTACGGAGTGTGTGCGCTTGGTTGTAGCGACAGACCCGCGACGGTGGAGGCGTGCGTGCGGAGTACGGAGACCGTGTAGATGACTGAGACCTGACGACTGCTTGACCGACTCGACTTGGAGTGAGTCGACTAGCCCAGTGGACGGAGCGCCCAGTAGTTGGCAGCAGAACCACGGCGGACGGAGCGCCTGGTAGTTGGCAGCAAACCCGCGGTACTCGACAGGAGGAGTACCTCAGTAGGCTATCTGGGTGAGCTCCCGGTATTTGGCAGCAGACCCTCAGCGGACGGAGCGCCCGGTAGTTGGCAGCAGACCCGCGGTACTCGACAGGAGGAGTACTTCAGCAGTCTTAGGTTAGTGAGCAGTACCTCAGAGTCGTGACAGGACCACTGTACACTTCAGAGATGGGGCTCTTCAACTTTTACGGTTTCGATAATGAAAATCCTGGTTTGAGCTGAGTCAATGATCTTTGTGATTCCTCATGATTGAGACGGGTCGCTTGATAACTTAGGTATATGTATGGGCATATACCTGGGTAATGGTTATCCGTTGATTTCATAAACTTGTTATAATCTGTGTGGATTTTCTGTTTACTCTTCTTTGTGGATTGGGTTGTTCTTGGGCTCGGTGTTGGAGCCGAACAGAAATTGATGACTTAGGTATATGTATGGGCATATACCTAAGCAGTGTCAGTTGTTACTTCGTGATTGTTACTTTTCTTCGTGGTTTATCCTTTGTGGATTTGAGAGACCTTCAGGGGTCTCGGGGTCCCTACTGAGTAGCTTATACTCACCCCTGCACGGGCTTTGCCCGCACTACGTTGTGTTGGTTGCAGACGACGGACAGCGTTGACCTTAGCTGAGGCTTGCAGAGCGGGACGGTACCCGGAGGTGGACCACTGGGCGGGACGTGCACGGAGCGGACGACGGGACCCGTGGAGCAGAGGAGCTATCTGTACCCACCCTTCAGGTGGGATTTCTAGTGGGCAGCTCGGTGTAGCGATTTTACCTTTCAGTTGCTGTTTTACCCTTTTCGAGTTGTACTTTACTTTCAGTTTGGGTTTGTATTCTGGCCCATTTACTTTTCCGCACTTTCAGTTGTACTCTGCTTTTGTTTAGTGTTTACTTTCCGCTTGCTTACTCTGTGGTGTTTGTTTACTTTACAAAGGCAATGCCTTCCCTTTTTCTGGGATTTACGCCTTGGTGCTAGTCGCCAGCCCCTGGCCTATGGAAGGCGGGCTTGGGGTAGTCACGGCACGGACCCCGAGGGCGGGTCGTGACAGCATTAGTTTAAATTTCATTTCCACTTAATTTGAATGATAAAAATGGGGAATATAATTAGTTCAGATAAGCATGTGGTTTTGGTTTTAACAAATCATTATTTAGGGGATCATGTTATTTTATGTATATGAAAGTTTTCAAATATTTTGAAATGCCATAAATTTTCGATATTTTAATTAATTTATTTTTTATTCATATTAATTTCCATAAATATTTTCATATCATTCCAAATACATCCTCTGAGCCCAATATCTCCAATTCTTTCTATCATATATTTCTTGAGTGATTGGGGAATGTTTTCTTGTAGAACATTATTTGTATGTTATAAAATCTATAAAAAAATTGAATCACCTTTAATATAATTGACAAATATTTTGCATAACCATTTATCCTTATACCAAGATTACATTAATCCTTTTTAAGCCCATAAAATCCATGAATAAACTTTTAAGGAAATGATCCATGTTACAATCCTATTTTATCTATTTCTTCCCTACTCATAGTATATGGGATGATATTTAAAATATTATGTATGGGGGAGATATTTTTATATGTCCGGCCATGATGTACATAATTGATGTTATTTTTTGGTTTGTAATTATATTTTGTGAGATACCGAGTATTTTTCACTATATTTTATCATTATGCACATCTCTTGCTAAAAAATATGAAAATAAAAAATGTGTTGTGAACTAAGAGGATGGAAAATCACCATTACCATATCAATGATCTTTTGATAGCATGTGGTTAGGTAGTGGAAGTGATATTTGTCCTAAGAATAGATTTCTAAAAATAAAAAAATAAAAGAAAAAAATAGAATAAGAGAGGATAATTCATTCATTATGCCTACTTTTATCATGAGATAACTTTTGATTTTTTTTTGGGAATAGAGAGATGGAATTTATAAAGTGAGATTATCATTGAGTATATCATTTTATATCATGCAATATAATTTAGAGTAAAACCTAATTTTTGAGATTTGTTTTACACTATTACCCACAAACCCTAAATACTAATAGATTTTTGAACCCTACTGAAACCTCTCATGATTAACTGTAACCTCTATCTTTACATAGAGGAGATTCTAGATTCCATGAAAGACTATGTTAATTAACACGTTTTTAAGGTATGTGCTGAACTCTATTAACATTTTTATCCTAATGTTGATCGAAAAAATTCAAGGTGAGGTAAAATTGAAAATTTAATTCTTATTAATAATGAATTGAAAAATGAAAATGATTTACTATTTCAAAATGGGGTAAGTAAAATAACTGATTGATTTTTTTATTTGAAAAAATAAGGAATTGATTATTTTTTATGTGATACATGATTATTTAATTTCTCATTTAATAAATTTATTTTATTGATATTGATTTTAAATCCTTGTAAGGTGAGAGTTCTTTGTTATATGTTTATATTACATCATTGAGGAAAATACTAAATTCATGTGTGGGGGAATTTGATATATATATTTTATGCATACATTTTTGGTATTTAAATACATTCTTTTTCATAATTAAATGGTTAAATATTGATGGGATATTTAATTGTTTTTTAATATTTAGGAGGATATAATATTTATGGAGATGAGAAAAATGAACCAAAATGATCATTTTTTTCAATTAAATAAGGCTTCCCACAATGAAGGATATCAATGGGACACATCTGAAGGATGGAACTGAATACCAAAGGTGAAACATAGCTTCCATAGCTAAAGATACATGATTCATGTCATGAATCAAGTTTATGACATAAATAAATTACAAGCAGTGACCCAAGTATATAAATTTAATATAATAAAACTTATTTCAGATTAGGTACCAAAATTTCATGATGTGAAATCACAATCCACGCCACAAACCATGCTAGACGGACACAGTAATAAATGTTTGACAGAATTTTTTGACGGTGACTCCCCATTTATGATTTGAATGACCATTAAATATTGGGACAGAACTAGGATGTTATTCGGATGAATTTATGGTGAATTAAATCCTACCATGTGCACCCCTTATCCATAAAAATAAGTGGTCTATAGTTTCACTCCATGATTAATTCATTGGGAGAGACCACTGATGAGATAAAAAACTACCGATACCATGATGATTAAAATAATATCTTTAGCTTACCACCCCCTCATGGCTATAATTATGGTGTAGAGTTTGTGTTGATGTGATTTCAATTAATGGGGACTTATTGTATTAAGGTATTTTATTTTTTAATGTAATTCATTTTAGGTCTTTTCCTATAACCCTAAAATTATTAAATTCTATTATTTCCTTTTAAAGTACATGAATATTCCCTAATCAGTGTGGGAGTGATATAATATAAAGAACTGAGTTGTGAAAGATCCCAATGATAAACATTGGGTGGATTATTCACTATGTTCAAATATGGTACCTAGTTAACAAAATATCGAAAGAACTGAAGTAATGTGACCCTTGTGAAAAAGGGAAATCATTGATTTGGGTTTTTTTACCATTACCATTGGATTATCCCTAATTTATTACCGAAACCATGTGTTTTCTAATTCATTATCTTATTCCCTAGTGAATCATGAACCCATACTTTCAATTTCCAAGCACGTTATCTATTTTTCTTGAATCTCTACATCCAACCTTCTCCCTCTTCAAATGAATTAGTTTAGATTTAAATAATAAAATAGTGTAGGTATATTTTATTAAATTAATATTTTACTCAATCCTATCTATGTGGGTTTTACCTTAAACTTTCATTTCTTATACTACCCTATAATTTAGAAATCTACTTTTTTGTGTAATAAATTTACCATTTCAGTAAGCAATCAGAATTAATGACACCTGTGGGGATATCATCGATGATCATGTTAGAAGGGTCATGGGACCTTAAAACTAATTATGTGATGGTTTTTTTGGCTACCAAATTCTATTGGATATATGGAACAATGTATGGGTGTATTTCTCAATAAATTCTAGGTATAATTTCAAATATAGACTTGGGTGAAGTCTGAGTGTGGCATCAGGATGGAAATAGAATATAAAGATCTATTGGTTCTAGGTTAGGAGTGCATCAGTTTCTATACATTTACACAGTAATGAAACATAATAAGAGATGGTTTATTCAGGTTACATCAATAGAAGTCAGTTATGAGCTTTAGTGAGTTCAATCGAAAAAATAACGGCGTGTTTTGAAAGAAAGGAATCAAAATTTGGTTTTGGTGACACATCAACTATTATAATCGATCATTTTTTAAAAGTTATCTAAAGGAAGTTATACATGATTTCTATTGATAAGTTCTATGTGTTCGATGAGAAACCATGATTGGCATGTATTTTGGTTGAAATGATTTCAATTCAAAGATCGACAAAGTTTTTTCATGGAAAAGATAACACGATTAGATTAAGTGTAGTCTATTGGAATTCAACCATTTAAATTAAATAAAGGACTATAGTAATTATATTCATGTGTTATTGGGTGTAATGAGATGAGAAACATGATGGGAGCATAGTTAGGATTCTAAGGACATGCTTTAGTAAGAAATTACAGTGGTGGGAGTACCATGAATTTAAATCATCCATTAATGTTTAGGACCTATGGTGGGAAACACTATAGGTATAATGATGAAAGAAATGGTTAAATGTTTGTTTATTAGGTTATGATATATTATTTATGTTTTGTATTAGTGTTTTTTATGAGCATTGGATTGAGTTTTAATGGCTTAAGCATCATGTGTTTAATGTGATGCTTTGAAGCACATAGAGTGTTTGAAAAGAAATGTAGCCATTTGAGTTGGAGTTCATGAACAAAGTAGGTCAGGTGATGTTTTTTTTCCATTAGGTCCTCTATGGGATTATAATTACTATGGTGGGGAGTTTTTAGGATATGAGGTTTTGGATCCAGTTGGAAATTCTAAAGGAATGTGAATTCTCATTTGGTGGATAGACCAAATCTTAAACTGGGATTCAGAAAGTAATTATGTGAGTTATAACTCTTGGCAATTTTTTTCAAGAGTGGGGTTTGAGTTCCGAGAGGCATCATAGAATCCCTAATGATATTTAGGATATTTGGGCTTTGAATCACAATTTTTTGAGAGACACACCTCGGCACACAATTGGTGCACAGTTAGTGCTAATAGTGCAGTCAAACTATGCGACATGTTTTTTTATAGGAACATAGTTTTTTCAAATTGTGAAAGGGGATCTATCTAACCATGTGAGATGGTTCATAATCATATAGAGACAAGTATAGTTGTATTATATCTTGTCTAACCATTCAATGCAACCTTGGGAGGTTATGGTTCTTTGAATAGTGAGCCCGTATGGTTATCACATGTTTTTACTAATCATAAAACCTAACCACGCGCCTAAAAAAATATTAATAACAACCATTTACACCTAAAACCTTAAATGGGGTTTACCCCATTTCCTCCTCATTCATTTCCAGTGTCTCTCATGCATTCCTCTATTCTTCCTCATATTCCTTGGGACAATTTTACTCGTTTTTCATCTGATTTGATCACCATTGGATGTTTTTCAATCCTAGTGGTGAGTCTATTATTCATATTACATATTTTCTCAGTTTTATTCTGATTCTCAGTGTGATCATTTTGGGAGATAGCAATCCCTATTTTTAGGGAATTTATTGGGATATTTATTTCTCTCATTCTAGGATGAATCAAATGATGATAATGGATGAGTAGAGCTTTATAAGCCCGAGGTATGTGGTCTACTACTTTTCCCTTATAGTATCATCATTTATAATTTTACTCCATTGTGCTACATGTTGAATTTTCTATTAATTTATCCTAAATTGTGAAATACCTTAAATTAAATTCCTAGACCATAACCTTGATATTCTTTAGATCCCATGACATGGCTGGAGGTTTGTGACCTCAATTAGGATCACCCCCTTGGGCACTTCCAATTGATTTCCCTCATTATCCATTTCTTGAATTTGACTAAAACACTACTTAGTTGAGTTTGGATTCCCTCCTAGGAAGGGATTTGATTAATGATAATAATTTACTGGATTGAATTATAATAGGGCATGTATACATGGCCTTTATTTCCCTATGAGTTATATGACCAATGAAATGGTTTTATTTTATAAATGAAATGTAGACTTACTTTCTCTATATCAAATAAACAACTTATTGATATTTAATTATGTTTAATACCAATTTTATTACTTTATTTTCTAGTAAACCACCCTTGGTTGTGATGATATTTACCCTTGTGAGTAGGAGAAGTTTTTGGAAAAAATTAAATGTTAAATGGTTGAATGCCATTACTTAATTATTTCATCATTGTAATGAGATGTTAAATGAACTCATCAAATTTAGTAACCCATAAGGTGGGTTTTCTTATCTCTTTATTGGAATGTTTAATTAAATTGCCTAGAATATGAATGGTATGACCATGTTACTTGAACTTTAATTCCTTAGTACTTTTTTGGGTTGTCTTTTGTAATGGAAGGACTAAATAAATAAATGGGATTATTAAACGGAATGGATTATTTCCATGGACTTCTTGATTATTTAAATGAAATTATATAAATCATTAAGAGATACTTGGATACTTATAAAAAACTCTTTGGATGAAATCATAGGTAAAATGAAATAATATTACACCTTGGGAGATACATAGATTCCATATACGGAATTCCTTGAATGGGCTCATAGGTTAAATGAAATTATATTAATCCTTGAGTGATACTTATATTCCATATATGGAATTCCTTGGATGAGAACATTGGATAAATGACTAATATTATTCCTTGAGTGATACTAGTGTTCTTGATACAAAAATATCATGTATGGGATCATAGTTTAAATGAATTACAATTTACCTTGAGTGATACCTAGATTATGATATAGAATGCCTTGGATGAGATCAAAGGTAAAATGAAATTATGTTATTCTAGAATTATATTTGGATTACCCTTGATTGTTAAATCACTAATGTCATAAAACATGTATAATATTATATGATCATTATTATATAGAGATTCATTGGTTTCTCCTTATGTCCCCCATGAACAGTGTTATATATGGATGCTTGGGGCTTATATCCATGGGTCATATTTTGACTTCAATATTCTTATGTGCAGAGACATCTAACATTGGCCAAATTTGGTATAGTTTTCTAGTTATTACAATAGGAGGATGATCCAGACTTGGTTTTTATTTACTTTATAGATTTAATTTTTATACACCTACACCCTAATCATTTTATATTCATATAATTTATTTTCATTTAAACCATTGGTGGTGGCCTACAAAGTTGCACTGAAACCCTATTTGGGTCGTCAATTATTAGTTGTATAGATATCATAATTATAGGTTAGGAATTAGCTCATGCTTCTTTGATTTTTCATCATTTGGGATAGGAGTTGGCATGGAGTATTTGCTGAGCATGTACTTGGGGATTCCTTCGGGAGATGGAGTGTTTTATTTATTTATTATTTTGTCAGTCTAGCCCAATGGTATGTTTTACCTACTATATATTGACCACATTTTTTATGACTCATCATGGTGAGGCATATTTGGTTTTATTGGAACTTTTTGAGTCATATATTCACTATTGAGTATCTGTTATTATTATCCTTCACTAACTTTCATTTATTTATGCCTCTTTAATGTTCATTACTGATCCAGAGGGTATAGTCTCTGCACTATACAACATTTAGACCCTCGCTTCTAGTTTACAACCTTTGGCATATGGGGAGGCATGCTTAAGGAAATTTTTCCAACCATTCCAGTTACTATTTATACATTGAAACAGGTAGATAATTGATAGTTTAAAAATAATATCTCATTTTTTTCTTTTAGATAAAAAAATAAGAATTTATTTGACTAGGGATAATATTATCAGAATCTAATCATCATATAATTACTTCAAAACGTCAAATAATACAAAAATAAAAAATAGGAAGTTTCTTATACCCAATCTCATATGGTATATTTATAACTAATTTATATTGAACATGGTTAAGTTATAATGAAATAGTTTCTAGAGAATCTCACTTGAATGAAATTTGAAGGCAACACTGAAACATCATTGATTGAACCATCCCTAAAAGGGTATGATTTATGCTCTGAGACACACTATTATAATTTGGTGTTTCAGAAAGAGTATTTCATAGATAAATTATATAATTTCATAAATAATCAATTAATTCAAAGATCAAGTATTCAACATCCCAATCTAACTGGAGAATATAAATAATTTTTCCCAATTCATTATGTACATTATTCTAAAAACCTTTGAATTGTTAAAATGTTTCTTATTGGTCTCTCATCAAAAAAAAAATCCATATTAGTTAAATTCATCAGTAAAGGTTAAAAAGTACCTAAACACATCACTTTCTTATTTACTCATTGGTACACACACATAACTATGTATATGATCCAATACTCCACTAGTCCAATCACCTTTTCCACTAAAATGTGTTTTGGTGAATTTTTATAATTAACAATATTCATATTTATGAAATGATTCATAATTGAATGATTCCAATAATCCATCTTTTGAGATCAGAAGGTTCTAAGGTTTTTTTGTTAAGAAGAAGCTAGTTTTGAAAGAATGACAGATAACTTAACTATTGTCTTTTGTTTTCACGAAATAAATATCATAATATCATTAATAATTCGTTATAAAGTTGAATAAAAAGAGTCCAATTATTTGAGGAATGTATATCGAGTATCACATACAATTTCTATCAATATGAAGCAATCATACATAGTGTGACACTGAATTTTTATCCAATTATCCTCACAAGTTGTATTAGATACATATTTTTAGTCAATTTTAAATTAGGTTATGCTTTTATGTTCCTTAAAGTATCAAAAATCATGATTATATGAAGGTATTCATGATTATTTCTTAAGTTGATTGAAGGAATGTTGATTGAAGCTACATGGTAACTACTAATGAAGACAGATCAGATAAATAATTGTATTAATTTTATCAAATGGACTTGTATAAAGATCAGGATGTGATGTTGCGATGTAATGATGTTACAACTAAAGATTTTAAAAAACAATAGGAAGTATTGTCAATGTTCTAGTAGTAAGGAATCCACATAAATATTCAAGAGTTCATCAGAAAGGAGAATGTTTGTGAATGAAACCAGATAATGGTTTCCATTGCCGATACATCAAAAAAAATGTTTTTGGTTGACTAGATATATTTCTATGCATCATCTTACTAAAGGCTTTTAAAGTAGGTTATTGGATATAGGAATATTATAATATCTATGAGGGTTTATCAAATAGAGACCAATGAAAAATAATCTCGGGACCCATCAAGAAGAGGAAGATATTTGTGAAAGTTTTATAATAGAATATCAAATAAAGACATGAGAAAAAAAGTTTATTATGAAGTAACATCAGATGAAGAATCAACAGAAGAAGAATTTACTATGAAGTACAACTGGATGAAGTTTTTTATAGTCTTTGCTAATTTGTTTTGCAATGATATCAAGTGTGATTACTATAAGATAGATAATAACAAATTCTATAATCGTAAAGAAAATATCATGACTCTAGATGGTATTTTATGAGGATTGAATAACAACATGGAAATTGTGATTTAAGTAAAGTTTTGTATGAAAATTATTAACCCTTATATGTTAGGAAGTTTGAATACAATCAACCGAATGAAGATTTGAGTAGGATGTTTGAATTTAACGTATGAAAATCAGCCTAAATTTTTGAAGTAACTCTACCTATATAATGGTAGGAAAGTGATTTTAGAGAGTGTGGATGATGTTATTATATTTGGGTGAATTACTGATGTTTTGAGGTGATAATTTAAGAGCTTCAGAGTTCTTATGTAAAAGCATCTGATGCAAAAAAATAAAAGTAATGGATACAAGACACAGTGTTCTCATAAGTTGGTATCAGATGAATAGGATCAAGAGATGATTGAACGAATATGGATTTAATAGATATCAATCAAGGTGGTACTGGACAAAGTTTTTTTTATCAATTGGCATTTGTTAAATGAGGTATCATATAGAGGGAATTAGAATGATTCATTAGACCATGTATACCAGAAAGAGACACCGGATGAATATATTTGAATATAGAAGTTTTTAAATAATTTCATTCTCACTACTATTAAAAAAATTGAAGAGGAATAAGATAACATACTTTTAAGAAAGGGAAGTGTGAAGAAAGTTCAAGTGGCATAGTGACAATATACTGATTCTTGTTGGTGAAGGTTCTTATTATTGTTGAAAACATTATTATATAATATTATCCATGTGAGGAGAATATGAAATGTTGTAAGGAATTTAGTGATATGTAATTGATGGATATTCACTACTTATTGTAACCACCAAAATTATTGTTTTCTAGTGGTAAGTGTGTCCTTGTATTTCATACAAACCATGCCAAGGACTAGATACTATTATTGAATAGAGAACCTTGTAAATACTTTTGTTCTTGTGGGAGTGTATGTTTATTATTTTATAGTAGAATATTTTCTCACTAACTGAAGGTAAAGGTTGTAACTTAATTAAGAAATCATAAAAAAATAATATCACTAATTCACCCCTCCCCTATCAATGATCACATTTGTCATGATTAGAGCAGTAAATTATCATTAAAGTGAATGATTCCTTCATCAAATCATTGATAATGTTTGAAGAAAAGTATGGCTTCCGGTGGTCATAACTTTTTCAATAATAAGTATATTCCTTTATTAAATGGGAAAAGATATAATATTTACATGGATCTAATGTTACCTTATCTTATATCCATTGGATATGAATTTTTTGAAGTTATTATAGTTGGTTTCCCTCCACTTTATAAGGGTGATCCATTAACAACTATTGATAAGAATAATTTGAATAATTATGGGTGATCTAGAAATGATATACGTACCTAACTTTTGGAAAGTTAATTTCTTAGGGATTAATGTAATGAAACAACTAAAGGCATCTAAGTAAAGTAAAATAACATTTATAAAGGAAATATTAAAGTAATGAAAGAAAAGATACATATCTGGAGATATAAGTATGAAGATATTAAAATGGTTAAAGATGAATCTATTGGTGACTTATTTATAATAGTTAATGAAATTTTAAGAACTATAAGATATTATTGTGGGAAGTATAAAGATTCATTTGTTTCTGAAAAGATTTTAAGAATTTTTATAGATAAAATTTATTCCAAGGTATCACATTTAGAATACATGGATCCTGAAACTCCATATCTGGATGATCTATATTGGTTTATCATCACTTATTAAATTAGAATATAAAATTATATCAAGATTAAATAAAAGTTTGATAAGAAAATTTATTTAAAATATGTAAATTAATGAATGTATAAGAAAGATATTGATAAATATGTTAGTGAATCTAACATTGAAGATGATGTTATTAATTTTTTTTATGAATTCATGTCTTTGTTTTCAAAAAAATGTGAAGCTAGGTACAATAAAGTGCAAAGTAAAGTTACCATTGAATTTGTTTGGATATGGATCCATTAGACTCTTTGATGCTAATTTTGTAATGTTAAAAGAATATGTAGATTTGGATGAATATGATATAATATCAATAAGATCTCTAGGAATAAATGAAGGAAAATAAAAGTATTATAAAAATTTAAAAGATAAGATGATGTTTAAAAAGCGAATTTTTTTTCATAGTTTTAAGAAGATTGTGACTGTGAAGAGGAATCCAGAAACTCCAGTGATAATGATTTTAAAAATTAATTATTTTAAAATTAAATAATGAGAGGTTTATCAGTGAGGAAAGTAACATCTATAAATATTAATATGAGGATACTCAAATGGATTTTATGCTTAAAATAGTGTTTAGATAATATATCTCATAGATATTTGGACTTGAGAAGTAGAATAAGTAGTTGTAGAAAGAAGAAATTTCATGAAATAATAATAATAAAGAATCAATTCATGAAGAAAAATCCAAGTAATCAAAGGAGATTGATAATTTTATGAAGTTAATTGATGAAAAGAAAAATATCAATATCAACCTTGATGAAAATATAAAGGTGATAAAGAGAGAATTTCATCTTGTTCAATAAAAACTTATTTAATCCAAGAAATGAATATTGAACTTATAAAATAAATTATAGAATTTGGTGACTGTTCTAGGAAATTTAAACATTAAAAGGATCATTAAAAATAATCCTCAGTGGTTAAAAATAATATTGAATATTCTCATAAGAAAAATCAAGCTAAGAAGATCATTTATATATTAAAAACATGAAGACTTTAAAATTCTTAAATCTATAAGGTTTGAAAGTACAAATAAAAATCAGATACTATTGAAGATCTTGTTAAGGATGAGAAGAAAACTAAACTAGAGTATAATATGTAGAGAGGATACCAAAAAATTTGTTCAGAAAAAGGTTCCAAGTTGGATGGTATGAAAGATGATGGGAAATAGGCACATAGTTCTGGAAATCATGTAAGTTAGTGAGGAAAATATTTTTTATATTGTTACTATTGATATTTTAGTGGATTTAGGAATATAGTGAACATGTATTGGTTCAATCATCAGCACTAAAATGGATCTTGGAGGAACTATGACAATTTTTTAAGGGGGAGTCGTCCCAATCAAATAAGGAAAACTAAAAAATCTAGTTTGGAAATTGAAAATTGATTTCAACCCCTGGAAACTATTTGTGAAAGAAGTAACCATCCCAAAAATCTTGTCAAAAAATGTATTTTTTTGTTATCAGTGTTATAAAGATTATATAAAAAATAACAAAATTCATATAAGAAGGAAGAAAAGGTCAAGGATAAGGCCTTAGTCATTGAAACATTTCTTAAAGCTACAAATGGATGATGACCCCAGATATTGGAATTTTATATTGGGTTTTCCACAAATAAAATTGACTATTTTAATTTGTTGAAACATGTGAATGATTATAAATAATGGATAATGAAATTTGAAAATTTTTAGTCCCTTATAATCTAAGGAATTGTATATTCTATCATTTAAAATGAAAAGTTAAAATCAAAAAGAGGTATATTATTTTATGGACTGAAACACGCTTCGTTAATTATTTTATAGTTCAATAACAAAGGAAATGATTTCATTTTCAAAATAGATGGTTTTGTTTTTAAAAGTATTGAATATGAGAAAATTGTTTCAAGAGGTAAATGGAACAAGGAAAAATTGTTTCAAGTTGGTAATGTGTAATGTTTAAGCTATCCAAGCTTGAAGGAAAAAAATTAGATATGGAATAAGAGATTGGGATATATGTTCCATAGGAATATGAGTATGTTGGTAAAAAGATAAATTATTCATGATATTATTGACGTGATAAGAAGAAGTGATTGGTTTTGTTCTATATTCCAAAAATAAAATATTACAAACATAGTATATAAGGGAGTTGAGATACATTGAACTCATCACTTAAAGATTATACATTACAATATATACGATTACAAGAGAAATAAATTTAAAAACAATGATATGTACTTTATTTATTTTATTAATTATTTTACTCACATTACATGTATTATTTTTTTTAAAAAAGAATTCAATGTCTCTCAAAATGTTTAAGTGTTTCAGGATAAGTGTTGAAAAGGAATGTGATTATTCTGTAATGAAGATTCAGATTGATAATGGTGATGGATAAAAATGGGAATTTTAGATATTATCTTGAAAAGTATGGTATTCATAATGAATTTAGTGTACCAAACACACCATTATATAATAATGTTTCTGAAAGAAGAAATTGAAGTTTTGTTGAGATATCACGGACAATGGTGATTGAACATGATACTTATTTATACTTTTGGAGGTAATTATTAGAGTAGATGTTCACATTCAGAATTATTATTTCTATAGGAAAAACTAGGAAATGACTCATTATGGGATTTATTATAATGAAACCCATGTTTAAAATACCAAAAAGTGTTTTTAATATCATGTGTTATCAATGTCAAAAGTGAAAATCTTAGAGAGTTTGACCAAAGAGGGTTTGATTGAATATTTCTTGGATACCCTCATAACTATATCGGATTAATGTTATTTAATAAATAAATAAGAAAAATTGTTGAATATATTGATTTTAAAGTTATAGAGCATTTGTATATAAATGTTTCATAGTAAGTTGGCAATAAAAGTGAAAGTCAAAATGAAGTTGTTTCTATTGAAAAACAAAACAAAATTTCTAATAGAAGTAAAGATGTTAAAGTTGGACAAGATGAATATTATGACTCATCTACTTCATGAGATGAGGGAAACTATCAATTATCTAATCCTAGGATGAGAAAATAATTAGAAGTGTAAAACATCATTGGAAATCAATGGAAACAGGTTCAAACTAGAACAACATCGAGGTTAGTTTTACAAACTTCTTTGTATTCTTAGGTTGAGCTAAGAGATGATGAGGACGCTTAGGATCATTGAGAGTGGATTGATTCCCTGAATGAATATATAGAATTGATTAAAAATAATGATACATGTGAAATCTTACCCAAACTATAAAATATTAATGTTATTAGAATAAAATTAATTTTCTAAAAAAAGTTAAATGATGAAGGAAAAATAATAAGAAGTAAGGAATTAATTGATTATAAAGGCTACTCAAAAGTTAATGGTATTTTTTTTAATGACACCTTTACCCCTATATAAATAATTCAAACTATATTAATATTTATTTTTATATATGTAAAATGAATATATAGGATATTCCATATGGATTTCAAGTTAGCTATTTTTAATGTAAAGATCGATGAAGAATTTTATATTAAATAACCGGGTGGATTATTACTTGGTAATGATAAATGTTGTCTGTATAAGTTGAAGAATTATTTTTATGGTTTGAATCAAGATATAAGATATTGGTATTATAAATTGGATACTTTTTAAAGAAAAATAAATTTTAATAAAGGTAGAGTTGATAAAAAACTCTATATAAAATAAAATCAAGAGGTTTTTCTTTTTGTGATTATTTTTTTGATGATATAATATTTGTAGGTAATGATGAAAAAATGTGAGAAAAGTTTTATGAGAATATGAAGAAGTTATTTTAGATTTACATTATAAGAGAAATTAAATATTTTCTTAGATTAATTTTTTTACAAAAGATGTATATCTTCATATCTCAAGAGAAGTGTTCTAGGGAACTTATGAAGAAGTTTGACATGTAAGATAGAAAGCCTATTTCCATACCCATTTTATTGGTAAAAAAGTTGGAAAAGGATGGGAAAGGAAAGGAGCTTAATCCTAAAGTGTTTTGAAATTTTATTAAAATCCTATTATATCTAATAGTCTCAAGGATATATATAGTGTTTATTGTTACTATTTGTTCAAGGTATTAAATTTATGCAAAGTAATTTCATCTTATGGATAGAAAAATGATTCTCATAAATATAAAAGGCTTAATTAATTTTGGAAAAAGATATTAACACACAAGAAATATTGATCTGTTTAGTTACACAGATGCAGGATGGGAAAGTTCTGTTGATAACAGAAGATCTACATCTGGTAGAGTTTTTTTCTTGGTAGAAAGATGTGTGAGTTGGAATACAAAGAATATAAATTTAGTAACTCTCAACACTATAGAATATGATTATATAACTTCCACTCTAGTTGTTGAGGGATACTAGTATTTGATAAAATATTTGGATATATTTGAGATTATTAATTAGTTAATATCAAATAATTTCTAATCAATATAAAAGTAATAATATTATAAAGATTTATTTTATATATAATAGAAGGTAATAAAACAAATTCTCTACGGTAAAATTTGGAAAGATTCCATGTCTTAACCAAAAATAATTTCCAATAGTGGTATAGGCTCTCTCCTACAATACTATGATATGAAAGGAAATTATGTGTGATTAAATTCCTACTACCTATTGAGACACATCAGGAAGAAACTAAGAGTAAAAAAAAAGCTTATAGGAGACTCATAGATGACATATTTGATGTTTAAATCATATTTCTATCGTCAGTGTCCAGTGAGTTACAATAAAAACATATGGACATGGATAGTTAAACAATATTATCTCATCTATTTGAATATGGAGAGGATAAAGTGAAACAAGAAATGAATAAGATTATGGTTACACTGAACATGTGGTTATTGAAATATGGATTCATATTGAATCATGATATTTAATTAAATCTCATTCCCTCATACTTATAACTTAGTTTCTCTGATTTTGTTATATACTATAAGATAAATAGTATAGATAATCCTATTCAATATCTTTTGGGTATGGTTCACCAAAAATATGTGAAGTTAAAGAAAGACAAATCTTTAGTTATAATAGTGGATAAAAATGAAGATAAAGTGAAAAGTCAAAAATAAAGTGAGATTCCAAAAGAAAATTCACAATGTATTTTTTTGAAACAAAATATTAAGTTGTAGAGAATCAAACAAGTAGTTATTTTCATCTCTTGTAACATGATAATTCAATGGAAGATAAATAGCAGTAAACTAAATTATAAGAAAACAAACTCTTTTAGATTATGAACACTCTTCATTGAAAGCAACATTTTTGTGTTAATTTTTATGTATTAGATACTATATGTTTCACACATTTGTATCAAAATATAAGAAACATGAAAGTTCAGAAACATTACCAGAAGTCAAGGTTCATTGTTCAAGTGGTAGAGAAAGGGTCATTCCTATTTCATTATATATAATCACATAGCTTATAATTTCATAGATAATTGATTATAGTTGAACTATTATTGAGTATTATAAAAAGGTTTATCTCATATGTCTTTTGGATATAATGAGACAATATTTCATTTTGTAATGAATATTGATTATGGTATTTTGAACGCATTAAAATTCTAGTATTACATGAATTATTTATAATGAATGTTGAATTTAAAATATAAGGCTTGGTAATACCCATTGTGGAAATATAATTCTCTGTCAAGGAAAAATAAAAGTAGTTTTCCAGGATATACATAGTATGTTGTTTATAATATTTAGAGTTAAAAACCACAAGTATTATTAACACGCTTAATTAATAAATTTTAGACCAAGAAAACATTAGAATTAAAGGTAATACACAAATATTCTAGTTCAAAATAATATTGGTGAACTATTTCAAGTAAATGCTATAGGTAAATTCATATAACTCTCAAGATACCTTTATTAAATTTAAGGAATGTAAGAGTGAAGTAAGGCACATGTATGATTATAAGATATGAGTTTCTTCAAGTCCATGAGATGAATAATATTTTAATCATTCATTCATTTTTCATGAAAATATAGTGTATATTTATTCCTAAACTCATATTTACTTATACACATAAAATATATGATAATGGTAAATAAGGATCAAGGACGAGACTTATAATAATTCATTGACCATTAAAATATACAATGTATTTATTCCTAAACTCACATTTCCTAGTATGAATCAGTGACATGATGTTTTAAAAGGAGGTTTGATGACAATTCTTATAATAATTCATTGATCCTTGTAATATACAATGGATTTATTTTTAAAATCATATTTCATTATACACATTGTATCCATTATGGTAGTAGAAGGATGATAAATTAAGAGTTTTATAATCCTTTTTAAAGTCTTCCATGATCTCTTTAAATAAATACATCACAAATAGAGACACTAACCCACAACTATATTCCAAATAAAATGATAAATACATATCATATGAGTTTTAATATAATAAAAATACATAATGTTAGTAAATATATGTTAATATGTAAAGAGTTTTTAAGTCTAAGTCAATAAAAAAACTTGAATCAAGAAGATAAATAAGTACATCTCAGTTAATGATCCTATAGACACTGAGGATACTAAAAACCCCAAGTTATAAATATTTGTCCAAATAGACTATATTTATAAGGGGGTGAAACTCTTTTGAGATAGTGGGAGTAGGTTTGACTTACTAGAATTCTATACTCAATATTCACAATAGTTATCATAGTAACACCAAACTCTACAAGTATTAATGGGAGGAATTATTATAGAGGCTCATATTGTGTAAGAAATTTAAACCCATAGAAATAGTTTTATGTTCACCATAGTGGGTTATATATTATTCTTTAGGAAAACATATTCCTGTAGTAATGTAGTAATGGTTATCTTTCTTTGATTAAAAAGTATATATGAATTCATGAATGGATTCCATATACCAAAATATAGTTTAATGATTTGGTATTTTCTCTAGATATTGTCAATCCATTGGTGGGAATAAAAAAACTATATGTGGGTGGTGAAATTATATGACCAATAAAGAATGGATAATTATTGAAAGGCTTAGTGTAATATAGATAGAGTCTATGAAAATACATTATCATTAATCATCATGACAAATCCATTTGATTTCTACTTGTCATAACAATTTTATATGATGGTTATATTGGACTATAATATGTTAAGACCACCTTACCTAGGAGGGATCCTTGTGGGTGATGCCTATATGTCATAACTAGAATGGGTTGGTGACATCAGATAAATACATTAAGGGATGCAAGTTACAAAGATATAGTTTGGAAGTAATATAATCATATTGATCATAGAATATTAATTTGGAATGAATGGTTTCAAGGTGTCTATAAGAGGTTTGTGGGAGTACCATAATTTTACAATATATATATATATAAATATATATATTAGAAAAACTTTTTGGAAAATGTATTTAGTATTACAATTAGTTAATACTAGATAGAATAACCAACTCTCTAACAATTGACTTAAAGTAACAACCCAAGTTATAGTGAATATTATCTATTGCGGTGGATATAAGGGCTTATTAGACTAACTAAAATTATATATACTGATTTGGTATTAAAAAATAAACGTGTGAAAAATTGATGAAATAATTTTTTCCAATGTCATATGGAATAAATCTATAAAATAAATCATTTATAAGACATAGGATTAGATTAAAATGGTGAGTATATTTCTATACACCTTTACAATGGACATATCACATATTCCATGATTTTTTCTAGGTATGATCCACCCAACACATTAATTATGGTATGAATAATATTATATAAATCTAGGATGACTGCACAAGATGTATTTAAAACTAGCCAATAGTACTTAAGAAAGTACATAGGATATGTACTTGTTACATAAAGAGGAAGGGACACAAATTTTAAATGGTATAAGATTAGTATTCTTATATATCATTTGATCCAATATCAAAGTTAGACTAATAAATTTATCAAGAGTAACTCATTAATGTTAGTGGACTCCATATCTACAAATTGTGATTATGGTGTAGCTTCAGATGCTGCTAAATAAGCAATATCAAAAATAAAATTATTTCTTATATTTCATGGAATCATACCCAGAAACTAATGTATTATCTATATGATGAGTTTATATAAGAGTTACTAGTGAAGCTGTAAATTTTATGTAAGAAAAATGAGATATATATAGAGATATCATCTCTTGAGGTATTTAAAAAAAATGAAGTTACATATAGCGGAGTAGCCATACAGAATGACAAGTGAGGCATTATGACTAAATATATAATTCAGTGGAAGCGTGATCTAATCATGTGAGAGATAACAAGTTGATACTAAACATGTTGGCACTAGTGCAAGTGGGATTGTTGGGAATGTGGGTTCCATATAAACAAATTTAATAGTACCATATCATGTATACAATGAGTTATGAATGTTGTATTCCTTCCATAATAGTGCCAATACTTCTACATCCATGATTTACAAGATAATTTACTTAGATTATTTTTAATATAAACAGGTTATAATAATTCATATCTATAATGAGAACCTCAAGATACTATTAAAATAATCTTAAAATTATGTTCAATGGTTTAGATACATTATACAAACAAGGTAAAAATTATGTCTGGTAATCAGGTGATGGGGGATCATAAGAATTAGGAATTCTTTTCATGAATTTTTCACTTGGATATCTTAAGTAGAGGATATCATGAGGAATAGATCAAAAATAAGAATATTATAATTTTCAGGTGTCATTCTTAGTACCTATCTATGAACATGTGTATTGGTCTCTCAACTTGATATCATTATCAATGTATATAATATAATCATATATGTTTATGTAATATGAAAACCATTACTTTTATGTCATGGAGAGGTAACTTGTATTGAGTGCATCATTTGTGGTATGAAATTGATTGAATAATCAAGATAATAATTATAACTTCCTAAGGGAATAGATATCTCATGCCTAATTGAACAGGATGATACTACCTTTATTAAATCCATAGACAAGGTAGAACAAGGGAATTCTCTCCTATAAGGTCATAAAATAATAAAGAAAGAAAGGATATTTACATAATGTGTTCATCCTAATTTATGGGATTTCATGAGACAAAGAGATTATATTTCCTAGTGTCTATCTATAAGAGGATATCATTGCAATGAATAATCCTTATCTCCTTAGGGGCCTTAATGAGATAAAGGGATAGATGTTCACACACCAAGAATATTAATAAGCTTTTCCAATTCTATAAAATTAGATTTTAGGAAATGGTGGACCCCATGGATAGGGCTAGATATGTACAATTATTAATGATCATAAAAAGTAAATAAATTTACCATTATAAATGTTTATAATAGTAGAAAGTGAATTTATTTTCTTACTGTATCCAAAAGTGTTAAGTGCATATGATAAATAATATTTTATAAATGAATATTTTTATTCTAGGCTTATTAAACATTTTTGGGAGTAACGAGTTGAGTTACTGACTCTTATATTTATCATGTAACATATTTTTAATGTTACAAGTGGTACAATACTTATGATCATTTTTAAATGTTTGTGAGGTTATAAGTGTTATTTTGGGAAGTTTTAGAAGGGGTAATGTATTAAATGACTTAAGTTAAATTTTCATAAGTTTGACCCGACCAATAAAAACCAAAATAAGACCAAAATCAAGGGACTATTCATTCCTTCTATTTTAGTAGTTCTCTACCTAACCTCTCAATTACTTGAGAGAGAAGTAAGAATTCAGGGAACTCTAATTGACGACTCACCTCCTACATTAGAGATATGGTGTTGCCACAATTTATTTGGCATCAAAAGGCCCTCATCTCTCCATTATATCAACTATAAAATGAATATAGATTATTCAACAAGCTTTCAGATCTTGTATAGATGATCTAGAGGTTTTGACATTGGGTTCTTCATTTAAAGATCACTGAAAATAAGTGGACACATGTTTAATCAAAATAAAATGAGGTATGTTTTTTATTTTCATTGTTCATGCTTAATTGATTCACATGAGATCCTCCAATTATTTATCAGGTGTGCCTCTGTCATTAACTAAGCTGGGATACCATCCAAACTGACACCCGACCTAGCCTATGACAGGGGCTGGAGGGAGTTAAAAATCCCCACATGATGAAAACTAGTTTCTAGTTTTCAAAATTACATATTTAGGAATTATTTCACACATGAAGAACCACCATAAAAATTATAATTAATAAAACATCACAATAATATCAATATAGAATCAAATAGATAAAACTATCACAAGTTAAAAAATTTACAACATTAACCAAAATCTAGAATACAAAATGGTAGGGAACCCGACTAGACTAAAACCCAAAAACCAAAAATACACAAGAGGGCCATCACCCTCAAGGCACCTCTACCAACAACTACTAGAGAGGAACACTATTAAGTAGATCCACCATCACCACCATATAATATCTTACCTTTACCTGGGTATAACATAACAAGATATATATACACCTGAGGGTGTATGTATGGTGTGAGACAATGCCAAATAGGATTCAACCCAAAATAAATTACATGCCATAATAATATAAGACAAATTAATATTCATGTTTGAAAAAAGAAACTGTAATTTTTTTAAAGGAAACATTTCAAGGAAAAAATTTTCAAATAAGAATTATTTATAAATTAACATGTGACTAAGGCCCACTATATTCCCATAGTATGCACAACATCAGAAGATCACCTTGGGAAATACTTAAAGTTACTAGAAATAGTGGTACCCTAGGAACCTTGTATCTCAGTGGAACCTGGAATAACAACCATAACCCACAATGTCCACACGCATGATCCACTAGAGAGGATTCTATCCAAAGTTATAGTGGTCTCCAATCCTCATCATAGTTTAGATAGTAAAGTATAACCAATCATTCTTGAAGATATTGGGCATCGACCCCATAGATTCGGTTAGCATACTATTCATAGTCCTCCTACCTAGATACATAGGATTCACATTGTGCTCAATTTCCATTTCACATGTCACATAGATCACCAATTTCACACACACACACACACACTAATAAATATGAATTCACATGAGAGACCACCATTTTTCTTAGAGAAAAAAATATTTCAAAATGATACAAAAACTTAAACCATTTTAAAACACACTTCGCCTCTTGTAACCTTGTTTTGTTTATCAATAAATTGTGCTCTGGTCTTTGACCAAAGCACTACCTCAAAAAAAAAATACACATGTAAAAAAACTCTTTGATACCAATTTTTGATTATTCAATCACTTCATTGAAGACATTCAAGAAGCCAGGAAAGCACACTGATGTGATCTAAAAATTCAAAAACATGGAATCATCTACCTCAATCTTAAAAACTTTTGGAATCTGTTGGAAAACAACAACTGCACCACAAATGAACTCTATAAATTAAATATCAAACCAAAAACATAATTATTTTACCCAAAACCTCAATATTGAACCTTTATTAGGTTAATAAATCCACTGGAGAAGAGGAACTCAAAGAGGGAGGACGAAGAACCTAAGAAGATGGGAAAACTAGGGGAGAAGGGGCTTACTTGATGATTATTTGAAGATCCCACACCAAATCCACCAAAGGAGGGAGCCCCAAAGGATCCAAGGTGGATAGGGGGAGGTTCCTAGGGATGAAAAACTCAAATGGATCAAGAAAGGTGGGATTTGGGGTAAAAATAGATGAGATAAAATGGGTAAAATTCATATTTTTAGTGACCGGGATAGGTTGCAGGGTTAGCCTACATGGTTTTACAAACTATGGAGAAACTATACACTCCCCTCTTTCAAAGATGAAAATAGCCACATAGTTTATTTTTGGAGGGCAGATGTCTATGCAGCCTGTATAGTGACATTTCCTAGGGCACACAATCTCTTCTTGGCTAGCACATGGTTTTCCCTAACCCTTAAACAATAGTACACCACCTACTGTCGGGTAAAAAATTTCTATGTTCACTCAATATGCCCAAGAAATCAAAGGAATAAATACAAGACAAAAAATAAAAAAAGGACTAACTCAAAATAAAATCCCGGGTGTGAAAATTATACCAACCATTAAAGCTTTACACCCTTGGAAAGTCATCGAAGATTATAACTAGAGAATAATAATTAATACTACTCCTCAATCCAAGAAATCCACTCCCATGTATCATTATCATCATTCTAGTGATGCCAAAAAACTCATAAAAATGGTATGTACTTCCCCCAAATCACATTTTCATGGGAATCCAAAAATCCATATTGGCCCCTCATACATAGACAAATCTAGTTCCAACACAAATTATTCCAAGGTCAACACATGTGATAGATCATGATTATACGTTTTCAACTGTGATACATGGAACATGTCATGAATCAACATCAATTAAGAGGGTAAAGCTAACTGGTATTGTAATGACCTAAACATTTTGAATGATATTTGTTTCCTAAAAATGTGTGTTATATTATTTTGAACTCAACATAAATATATATATTTAATAATAAAGTGGGTATAATTTGAAATGTGACCATCGTGTTTCGACTGTTATATGACCATTGGTCAATTATGACTGTTGAAAATTATATATTGAATAATTATATTAACATTATAATTAGTTTTATAAATAGAAATGACAATGGTTAATTAATGTATAAAGAAAATCAAATGGACTCATCTAGTAGAGTCATACCGTAAAAATCCCATTTATCAGAACTTGGGAGGGAGGTAGCGTCTTTGGGTTTCACTCTTGACCATGCCTAAGCCGATCTTTAGCATTTTATGCTTGAATGAAATCACTTACAAGAGAAGTACAAGTTTTACGATACCTTCGTGAAAAACCTTGGTAATTTTTATGACACCTCGATGATAAAAGTTGGTGATATGATTAAGAATGACTAAATTAAATGTTGTAGACAAATTTATATGTTATAAATCATGTTATTTTCATTAATATATTCCTCTTTTACCATTTCTCATTCCTTTATGATATTCTTTAAGTCTTTATCGATAATTATCATAATCACATGTAAACAGTTTCCCTTTCTTTCCCTTACTGGGCATTATGCTCACCGTTTCCATTGATGTATTTCCCCAGGTTATGAGATAAAATAATTGAATTGAGGAGAACCTATGATAAATCCTTTCAAGTGGATTAGAATAATTTTTTCCCGTGTTTTCATGTATTATTGACCTTTTTTTCAAGACACTAAAAATTAAAAGATCCTCTATTTGTACTATGTAATGAAATGTTAAGTATTAGAAAGGTGGGACTCCATAGGTATTCCACCTTACCAAATCACACGAGAACCTCAAAAGGACCGACATACCTCAGTGTTAGCTTGGATTTCTTACCAAGATGATGGTGAACCAAACAAGGGGCCACATTCAGAAACACTTGGTCACCAACCTAGAATTCCAAGGCTCGACACCTCCAGTTTGTGTAGGAATTGTGGATTTTTTTTTCTAAAAATGTTCCCTGGTCAAATTTAATATATTTGACGTTTTCTTCCTGAGAATTAGTCCCAAAAATTAGGTCTAACCCACCTATGCCCAACACAAGGGTGATCGACATGACCAACCATTGAGGAACTCAAAGGGATCAATTCATATTAATAATGTGTATTTATTATTATAAAAAAACTTGACTATACCAAAATGGATATCACATGAGCCTCCAAAATTCAACACACCTTCCTAGAGAATGTCTTTGAAGATATGATTTCCTCCCACCATCTGACCATATTTTTAAAGATTTTATGTCGTACTAAACTTGATTTGGGATCCCATTTATATCTGTATGTCTTTTGAAAACCACAAGGTAAAATGGGGGTCCCTATCTAAAACAAAAATTGATGACACACCATGAAGCCTCACTATTTTCTGATCATATAGACATCCCAATTAATCTACTTTATTTGATATCTAATTGGAATAAAATGGGTTTATATGGTCATATAGTCAATCAATACCCAAATAGAATTCCATACCCAGGGTGTATGTGGTAATACAATAATAAAATCCAAGGAAACCTTATCCAACTTCAAAGAAGGAATGGGTAATAGATGAAGTAAAAAGTAGGGTCTCTGGTTCTCTTCTTTAACCAGATCACACATATAACACATGGATTCAAAGTCAGATATATATTCTCTCATGCCCGACCACCAGAACAAATGACACACATAATAAAACATCATGGTGGTCCTGGGATGGACAACTTATTAATACTGGTGTCTATCCTACATAACCACCATCTATAGTGACAACGACACCACCACATGACCCTTGAAGAAAATAACTCCATATTAAGGCAACTTCGATTCATTGGACACCTCATCACCATATAAGAACTATGTAGAGTGTTGGAATAGCTCATCACCAGACTACTCCTGCCAAATCAACTCTATGAGGGAGGGCATTAGCTGAACACTGGTCAAGAATACACCACTATTGTTCTCCTTGGTCTCTAGATGAAACTATTCAAAAATCCCTATCAAAGTCAACTCATCCATGGACTCCTTCAATGGTTGAATCAACACTTTCCTTCCAAAATAATTTGCTACCACATTACCATTTATTAAGGTATAAACTATATTTAAATTGATCCCCTAAAGGTATCAATCCAAAAAAGCTTCTATATATTCAGATCATTTTGGTGGAATATGTAGTCCAAGCTCTTATAATCATAATAGAACAAAAAAATCTCCCCAAAAAGATAATGAAACCACATCTTCAAGGCATGCACCACTACCACTAACTCTAAGAAATGGGTTGGGTAATTATTCTAATGTGGACAGAGTTAGTGAGAATAATACGTTACCACATGGTCATCCTACATTAGTAGACACCTAAGAACCATACCTAAAGCATCACAGTAGACCACATATCCCTTTCTATATTTTCACAAGATTAAAACATGGTATGTGGAAAATATAAATTTAATCTACTCAAAGAAAACATAAATCTATGAGATAAACTTGAATTTTACCCGTTTCTAGGTAATTTCCGTAATGGGTGAAGCAAGCTGAGAGAAACCCTGAACAAACCTCTTGTAGTACCTTACCCAGCCTAAAAGATTCATGATCTCAAAAACATTATGCGGTAGCTCCCATGACATCACCACACTGGTCTTCTCAGAGTCCACCAAAACCCCTCATTCTGATATCACATTTACTAGAAAATTTAATTCCCTGATCAAAAAGTGTTCCTTAGATAACTTCACATAGAGATGATGATCCTGAAGAGTGACTAACATGATCCTCAAATGCTTCTCATGTTCATCCTCATTTTCAGAGTAGACCAAGATGTTATCCATGAATACCATGACAAAATAATCAGGATATAGATGGAACACGTTTTTCATGAGTTTCATAACGACTTCTAGAGAATTTGTTAACCCGAATGGCATGAACAAATACTCAATATGGTTGTACCTACTTTGGAAAGTTGTCTTAGGAAAATATTCCTCTATGAATCTAAATGGTTGATACACAAAATGAAAATAGATCTTGGAGAAACATATCACACCCATGAGCTAATAAAAAAGGTCATCAATGTGGGAAATGGGTATATTTTCTTGATCATAACCTTATTCAGCTTCTTATAATAAATACACAGTTTGAGAGATCCGTTGGCCTTCTTTTAAAACATGATAGTGGTTTCCCAAGGTGAGATGCTCAGGTAAATAAATCCTTTGGATTCCAAATCATCCAGTTATATCTTTAATTCCATCAACTCAGTGGGATCCATATGGTATGAGGGAATAGTTATCAATTCTATTCCTTATACCAAATAAATGGTGACTTCCACATCCTTATCTAAAAGAAAACCTAAAAATTCATTTGGAAATAACTCTGAGAAATCATCCACCACAGGAGGTAACCCACCCTCAGAACTATAACCATTTTCCTCCAATAAGACCGAAGAGATCTAAAAAATGAGATTGCCCAACTCTAATAGTAGAGGTCTATCACATCCCGAAAGAGGATCCTAATAACCTAGAAAAATTATTGGGAATATATTCGGTTCTATGATCCTCACTCATTGATGATAAAAATCAATTTGATCCTAAAAATGCACCATCCAATCTATACCACAGATCACGTCAAAGAGCTCCATTTCTAAAACTAGGAAATCCCATTCCAGCTTGAACCCTGGCATGGTGAGTGAAAAAGATGGACACTTGAAAACCTACTCTCACTTTATACAAAGCTTTATCACAAACACCTTCTCAAACAACATAACCGAAGTGGTAAAATTCAAAAAATCCATAAGAAGGTAAGGAATAAAAAAACTGAGGCAACTATATCAAATAGAAGAAAATAAATAGATGATGCAATAAGGATCATACCTCAAACTATCATCAGTCCCACTTTTGATTCCACTAGTTCCTAATTTAGAGCATGGAGGTGCCTCATATTTTCCCAAGCCTTAGAATGACCTAGACCAGAGGCTTTGACTTAAGGTCAATCTAACCAGAAGAAGATCCAACTGTACGGCCACAAACACCAAACTGAGAACCAGTCATCCTGGATGGTTTTGACTTGGTTGACATCCCTTTGATATTGGGACCAAGTTGGATGGTGAAGTAAGTAAGAAGAGTTTATTGTTACAAAGTGTTGTCTTTTATTTTAAAAGAAGATAAATCAATTCACTTTGTAAAGAACATAAAAATAAGATGATACTTTGCTAATTTGTATTTCAAAAATATCATTAGTTAAGAGAACTTGTGATGAAAAACTTATGATGTAATGTGAGAGAAAATATGATGCCAGTAATATTCAGTTTTGATTGGAAATAATGATGCTGTTGGAAGATAAGGAAGTTGTAGTACTTCTCATTGAACATCTAAAAATTATAAAGGTGTTATATCAATGACTATATATCAATATAGTTGTGGTTCATTATGAAATAAGTTGTTCATTGAATATTCCAGATGATAATGAAGTATCATTGGTGTTCGTGCCAAAGCAGATTTTAAGGTGGCGTCGTTTCCGAGTGTCTGCCAAATTTTTGGGCTTGAAAATCAGGAAATGGAGAAATGTTTCTTTTTTGAAAGGATGTTTCATGCAAGTTTAAAGATGGATTGGTATATTGCATGCAAGTTGAGTTCCATGATCCGAACATCAAAATCTGGAAAAGGGGAGTCTTGTGCAAAACATTGATTTTTGCGCGCAATATTGAATGGAGTTTGGAATGTTGCATGCAAGGCATTATTCGACGTCCAAACATCAAAAAATGGAAAATTCATGAAGTGCGCGAAAGATTAAAAAAGTGTTAGAAAGATTAGGTTTTCACGAAAGAGGTTTACACACCCAATGTGATGTCAAATGGGGTTTTGCACGATGTGTTAGGATCTTGTGCTTCAAATTGGGGTTTTTGTGTGCATGGGTCAAAAAGGCCAATAAATAAAGGTGAAACCCTCACATTAGAAGTGCTCGACACTTAGAGAAATCCCATGATCTGAGGAGAAAATGAATTTTAATTAAATGGGAGTGCGTGAAGGAAATAGTGTTGTGCACAAGAAGAAGAAGTTTCATGCAAGAAGAGAGTTTCATGTAAGATTGAAGTTACGCGCAAGAGGTGTTTCATAACAAAAGTAAAATCTTGTGAGAATGGAATAAAATTTTCTCTCAAGACACTTATATGGGTGTGAAAAAGATTTGGGTTCTTCTCACATATTTAGTTGTGCGTAATATTGTTCTTACTGGCTTCTGGGTAGGAAAGTGAAGATTTGTACATTAAAGAATACACCTGTTCAATTGTAAAGAAGCACTGAAACACTATAATTCCATATTTGTGCTAAGAGGGTGCACACACACTTGAGGATTTTTTTCCAAGTGCTACATGAGTGTAAGGTTATATCCTACTCATTTTATTCTGCATCAAAGGATTGTTTTCTAGGGGATTGGGTGGTACTGGATTATTTCTGTACCATACCAAGGATGTAGCTACCCTTGTTGAGTAGTGAACCTTGTAAATCTTATGTTCCTATGGTTATGTGTGTTTAGTAGGGAAGAACACTTTTACAAGAGGTGATGGTTGTTTGAAAAAGAAAAGAAAACATAAAAGAAAATGATATCACTGATTCACCCCCTCCCCCTCTGAGTGATACTTGGATCTTGACTGGGTATCTTCAATTGGTATCAGATTGAGGTTCCCTTCATTTGTTCTTTGCTGATGTTTTGAAGAGATGTTGTGATGGATAATCTGAATTGCGTGAATAGTAAAGGGATTTTGATATTCTATAGAAAGAATTATCATGTCTAGAAAGATAGAATGCTACCTTATCTTATGTCTCTTGGATATGAAGTTCTTGAAACTACAACTGATGGATTTCCTCCTATTGATGGCAAGGTTCCTCTTACACCTGTCGATAAGAAGAATCTTGAGAATTATGGAAGAGCTAAAAATGCATTACTCTCATCTCTTTCTGAGAGTGAGTTTTTAAGAGTGTAAGGTGTCGCTATAGCTAAATGCATTTGGGATTAGTCGAAGAGTATCTATAAAGGAAATACAAAAGGGAAGAAGGAAAAACTACAAATCTGAAGGCTATAGTATGAAGGTTCGAAATTAGGAGAATCTGAATCTGTTGGGGACTTCTTTACCAGGGTAAATTAAATTTTTAGTATAATCATATGTCTTGGTGAAAAGTTATAGGATTATACAGTTGTGGAAAAGATATTGAGAATTCTTCCTGACAAGTTTGATGCTAAAGTGTCTTCATTAGAATATAGAGACCCTAAAACATTATATCTGGATGATTTTCATAGAAATATCATTACTTATGAAATGAGAATGGAAAAGAATATGAATATAAAAACGAAAGATGATAAAGAAATGTCATTCAAGGCTACAAATAGAGATATTTTAAATAATACTTATATTGGAGATAATTCTCGTGAATATGATTTTAAAGATGAGGTATGTAAAAATTTTGATGCAATTTTATACTTGTTTTCTAGGAATGTGAAAAGAGGTATAAGGAAATACAAAGGAAAACTTCCCATGAAATGTTTTGAGTGTGGAAGCATTGGTCACATTATAGATAACTGTCCTAAAAATAATAAAGAAGAAGACAGTGAGGATGATGACAGAAGGCCAAGAAGGTCATGGAAGAAACAAGCTGACAAAAATAAACATTTTTCAAATGGGAAGGATAAACAGTTCTTCAAATAAAAAAGAAGAAGCATTTTTATCTAAAGATGAAGAAGAAGAAGAAGATAACGAAGCTGAATTTGTGAAATCCTTTGATGATAAATCATGAGAGAATACATTTATTGCAACAGTGATTAATGAAGATTACGAGAGTAATAGTTCTGAAGAAGAAGAAGAAACTCAACTTGAATATCATCTGAAAGAAGAGTTGAATGAATGTTTGAGGAAGATCAGATGGATTGAGAAGGAAAACCAGAAGTTGATAAATGAAAATACCACATTAAGAAATAAAGAAGGTTTTCCTAATTTAAAAATCAAGATGGAAAAGGAGATTGATAATCTGAATAATTCTTGTGAGAATGAAAAGAATCGTAATGATCATCTTGAAGTAATGATAAAGGCAAAAGAAGAAGAGTTGGTACTTGTCCAAATGAAACTTTTTGAAACTAAAGAAACTAATATCAATTTCAAGCAATCTATCTCATAATTTGGTGAATGTTCTAGCAAGTATTAATCAAATAAGGACTAATAGAAGTTACCTTCAAAGGATTAAAGGAAATATAGAACTAGTTCTGATAAGAAAATAGCTAGATAGGCTATGTTTGTGGCCGAAATTAGCAATGTTGAAAAATTAGAAGTACATAAAAATCTTGAGCCTAAAAAGATCTCAACTACTTATGGTGCTAATAAGTCTGAACAAAAATATGAGCTAAAGAAGAAGAAAGTGACAATTGAAAATAGGAAGGTTGATGGTCAACAGACTTCAATTAAGAAGGTTGTAGAGGAGCATGTTCACAACTTTGGTCATTATAGAAGGCTAAAAGGTAAATATTCATTCTATGGTTTCTGATAGTATTGTGGTGGATTCAGACATACTAAAAAAATGTGTTGGTTTGATCAAAAAAATTACTATTATTCCACAAGTTATGGAAGACAATGTTTGAGGGGGAGTCAATCCTCTCAAAAAGGGAAGTACGAGAAGGAAGTTCAGAAGAAATCTGAGAAGGCTCATGTGAAAGTTGAAAATAGGTTCCAACCATTGAAAAATACTTGTGAAAGACGTGAACAACCTGGAAATCTTACTTAGGGATGTCTTTTTATGTTTCCAGCACAAAAAAAGTTCTTAAAAAATCTTAGAAGTTGTATGTGGAGAATGAAAAAGGAAGAATAGAGAGCTATTGTCATTGAAACTTTCTTGAAAGTCATAAATGGAGAACATCCATGGATTCTATATAGTTGGTGTTCTTCACATATTGATATGAGACATAAAGTTGCTGAAGAATGTGAGATAATTCAAAGAAGGAACTATTATGTTTGGAAATGATGAGTCGTTGATGATCAAAGGTGTTGGATCAACCATCATCGTGAAAACAAAAATAAAATCAAGGAAAACATTATTTGTTGATGGGATGAAACACAATATGTTGAGTGTTTCACAACTCTGTGATGAGGGAAAAAAGTTATATTCAGGAAAGATGAGTTTGTTTTGGAAAATGAAAATGATGGGAATGCAGTTACAAGAGGCCAACATACAAAAGGGAACTTATTCCCTGTTGGTGAAGTAAAAAACTCTTGTTACATGGGTATGGTGGATGAGAATCAGTCATGGAATAAAAGGATGGGAAATATGTGTTAGAGAAATATGTGCAAGTTATCAAAGTGAGATAGTGTTCGAGATATGCCAAATTTATCAAGAAGAAGAGATTGGTGTTGCACTATTTGTGATGAAGGGAAGATTACAAACACTATGCATAAGAAAGTTGAAATTCTCTCAAAAAGACCCTTGTAACTCGTACACTCTGATATCTATGGACCAATGAGCAAGAAATCTACAAAAGGAGATAATTAATTCATTACTTTCATTTAATAATTTACTCGCATTACGTGTGTTATGTACATGTGACATAAGTCAGATGCCCTGAAAATGCTTAAGAGTTTCGAGAGGAAATAAGAAAAGGAATGTGAAGTTTCAGTGAAGAAGTTGAGAACTGATAATGGTGGTGAGTATAAGAATTAAGAGTTTGAAAGTTATCTTGAGAATAATGGAATTCAACATGAGTTCAGTTCTCCATACACACCTCAACAAAATGGGGTTACTGAAAGAAAGGATCGAAGTCTGGTGGAAATGGGGCAAACTATGTTACATGAACATTGTCTTTCTAATTTTTATTGGAGGCAATCCATGAGAACTACTGTGTATATTCATAACTAATGTTTCTATAGGCCAAACTCAGACATGACTCTATACAAAATTTTCTATGGAAAAACTCCAAGTTTGAAACACTTAAGAGTTTTTGGGAGTCTATGTATTACAAAGAAGAAAGGTGTAAACCTTGGAAAGTTTGATAAAAGATGAGATGATGGAATTTTTCTTGGTTATTCTCTAGAAGGAAGAGTTTATAGATATCTCAACAAACAAACATGAAGAATTATTGATTCTTAAGATGTAAAAGTTATTGAAAATGTTGAGAAAGAAAAGAAGTCATATGCTGATGTGGAATTTGAACAGGATAAAGAAGATTTTGTTAACGATTCTGATAATGCTGTAAACTATGTTAATCCTACACAAGAAGATGAATTCAACTCAGCAATCTCGAGTTATAAGGATGAAGTTCTAACAACTCATCCTAGTCTGAGGAAACAAGTGGAGGCTGAGAACGTTATTGGAGATCTACATCAGAGGGATCAAACAAGAAGAACAACAAATGATATAACACATACTTTTCTTTATTCAAAATTTTAACTGAATGATATAAATAAAGAATTTTATCATCCAGAATGGGTTCAAGCTATGAATGAAGAGCTTTATTATATAGAGAAGAATGATACTTGGAAGCTTGTACCCAATCTGGACAAAATGACCATTATTAGTACAAAGTGGGTTTTCCAGAACAAGATGAATGAAGAAGGTAAAGTAATAAGAAACCAAGCAAGATTGGTTTACAAAGGGTATTAAAAAATTTAAGGTATTTATTTGGATGAAACCTTTTCTCTGGTGGAAATATTAGAAACAATCAAAATCTTTCTTTCTATTGCTGCTAATGAGGTTATAAAATCTTTAAAATGGATGTAAAATCTACCAAATTGAATGGTGACCTTGGCGATGAAGTTTATATTGACCAAACTTGTGGATTTGTTATTGGAAAGGATGAAATTTATTTGTGAAGGTTGAAGAAGGATTTTTATGGGAAAAAACAGGCTCTGAGGGCATGGTATTATAAATTAGATACTTTCTTTAGGAAGATGAATTTTATGAAAGGTAGAGTTGATAGAAATCTTTACATCAAGGGGTGTCAGGATTCTTCACTAATTGTAATTTTTTGTGTCGATGACATTGTCTTTGCTGGGAATGATGAAAGATCATGTGAAAGATTTTCTGAGGATATTAGGAGGTTATTTTGGATTTCCATGTTGGGAGAAATGAAATACTTTCTTGGGCTACAAATTTCACAAAAGAAGAATCACGTTTTTCTGTCTCAAGAAATGTATGCTAAGTAACTTTTTAAGAAGTTTGACATGAAAAATTAGAGACCCATGTCCACACCAATTTCAGTTGGAACCAAGTTTTCTAAATGTGTATATGGAAAGAAAGTTGATTAGAAAAAGTTTCTAAAGCTGATTGGAAGTCTGTTATATTTGACTGCCTCAAGACCCGACATCATATATACTGTTACCATATGTTCAAGATTTTAGAGTGCTCCTAAAGAATAACATTTGATTGCTGGAAAAATAATTTCATATATATTGAAGGCACAAAAAAATTTGGAATTAGGTATGATGGCTTAAGAAATATTGATCTATTAATGCATTCAGATGATGATTGGGTAGGAAATGTTGATGATCGAAGATCCACATCTGGTGGAGTTTTCTTTTTGGGGAAAAGTTATGTTAGTTGGCATACCAAGAAACAAAATTTAGTAACTCTTAAAATATCTGAAGCTAAGTATGTTGCTTCTACTCAAGTTTCAACTCAACTAATGTGGATGAAGACTTAGTTGGAATATATACTTGTTGAAGTAAAGATACCCTTTCTCTTGGGTTGTGATAATCAGAGTGAAATCAATCTTACAAGGAACCCGGTGCAACATTATCATTTAAAACACATTGAAATAGAGTACCAATTCATCAAAGAGAATATAGAGATGAATGAATTGATGCCTGAGTACATTCCTACATCTAAATAAGTTGCTGATATATTCACAAAACCATTACTGAAGGAACCATTTTCAAAATTGAGGTTGAACATGGGTGCCCAACCTCCTTCTTATCATGGTTGAGGTACATGTTTCTGTCCCCACTCTCATCTTAAATTTGTATTGTGTTGTCAAGGGGGAGAATTATTTCATAAATCTATCCTTATGGAAGCATACATAAAGGGGGAGTTTTGTGTAAGCTGTGAATCCAGCATGTATGTGTGTGAACTATTCTAACTATTTGTTAGAGTGGTTGTAGGAAACAATGTATTGTTTTATTTCAGGATTGTTGAAGAAGTGATTAATTTTGATGTAGAAGCTTGAAAGATGTTTTGAAGAAGGATGAGGAGATATGATCAAGAAATTTCATAGTCATTACTTTTGGACAACATGGTTTTGGCTATCAATAATTCTTGTTTCCTACAATGAGTTTGGTCATGTAGGCTTAGAATTTTTTATAAGTGATCCATTGCTTGAGGTTACAAAGTTCAGTGACTTATGAATCTTGGTTGACAACAAAATCCAAATGGGGATATTGTTGGGACCAAGTTGGATGGTGAAGGATGTAAGAAGAGTTTTTTGTTACAGAGTGTTGTCTTTTGTTGTCAAAGAAGATAAATCAATTCACTTTATAAAGAATATAAAAATAAGATGATGCTTTTCTGATTTTTATTTCAAAAATATCATAAGTTAGGAGAATCTTTGATTCAAGACTTATGATTTTAAGGGAGAGAAAAGAAGATTTTAGTCATATTTAGTTTTGATTGGAAAGAATGATGCTGGTGGAAGATAGGGAAGTTGTAGTACTTCTCATTGAACATACGACAATGCTAAAGGTGTTAGATCAATGAATATATATCACAATAGATGTGGTTTGTAATGAAATCAGTTGATTGTTGAATATTCCAGATGATAATGAAGCAGCATTGGTGTTTTTATAAAACAAATTTTATGGTGGCACCATTTCCCTGTGTTTTCCAAATTTTTGGTCTTGAAAATCAAGAAATCGAGAAATGTGTTTTCTGAAAAGGATGTTTCGTGAAAGTTTGAATATGGCTTGTTATGTTGTGCGCAAGTTGAGTTACATGATTCGAACATCAAAATTTGAAAAAGGGGAGGCTTGCGTGAAAGATTGATTTTTTGCATGCAAGATTGAATGGAGTTTGGAATGTTTCACGCAAGGAATGATTCGAGGTACAAAATTCAAAAAATGGAAAAGGCATGAAGTGCGTGAAAGATTAAAAAAGTGTGAAAAAGATGAGGTTGGTGCGAAATAGGTTTACCCACCCAATGCGATGTCAAATAGGGTTTTGCGCAATTTGTCAGGATCTTGCATGACACATTGGGGTGTTAGCACACAAGGGTCTATAAGGTCTATAAATAAGTTTTGACCCCCTCAAATTATAAGTGCTCGACACTTTGAGAAATCCTAAGCTCTGAGGTGAAAAATAATTTTAAGTAAAGGGGAGTGAGTGATAGAAATAGAGTTGCATGCAAGAAGGAGAAGTTGCATGCAAGAAGAGAGTTGTGCACAAGATTGAAGTTGCGCACAAGAGGTGTTTCACGAGAAAATTAAAATATTACATGTGTGGTATAAAAGTTGTGCACAATACACATATAGGGGTACATGAAATATTTGGGTTCTTCGCACATATTAATTTGTGCATAAGATAGTTCTTACCGATTTCTGGGTAGGAAATTAATGATTTTTACTTAAAATAGTACACCTGTTAAATTGTAAAGAAGCACTAAAATATTGTAATTCTCTATCTATGCTAAAAGGGTGCACACACATTTGTTGATTTTTTTCTATGTGCTACATGATTTTAAGGGTATATCGTACTCATTTTATTCCACATCAAAGGATTGTTTTCTTATGGATTGTGTGGTACTGGATTATTTCGGTACTGTATCAAGGACATAACTACTCTTGTTGAGTATTAAACCTTGTAAATATTGTGTTCCTATAGTTGTGTGTGTTCAGTAGGGAAGAAATCTTTAACAGGAGTAGAAGGTTGTTTCAAAAAGAATGGAAACATAAAAGAAACTGATGTCCCTGATTCACTCCTCCCCCTCTCAGTGATACTTGGATCCTGACTAGGTAACTTCATCTGAAATATATTTAAGTTGTACCACAATGGTGTGGACATGTAGCTCTTCAAAACCACTAAAAGTTCACCATATGTCAACAATTATGGAAAGGTCTTGGTGGAGCTAGACACACAGACCACACACACCCCTCTTTACCACACTGATAAAATACGAATGATATAACATCTAAAGCCACTGACAAAGACATTTGGGAAGGATGAACTGAACCACCACCTCCCTTATTCTCTTGCTCATCCCACTTCCTCTTCTTCTCAGATGAACTACCACTACCCTGACCCACTACTGACACTACTCCAGAGAAACCAGAATTTCCACTATGATCGATCTCCACCATCAAAGCATGATCAACTACCTCAACATAAATGTTCAAATTGAACAAGAAGACTAGGGATAAAATTTCCAAAAAACAAATCTATCTCGAACCATTGATTCTTCGGTTTCTCATTGAAAACTACCTTGGTTTAAAATTAGAGTAACTCAGTGAAATAGTTGGCATACTCCAACACAGTCTGATCCCCCTGGTGGAGGTCTAAGAACTCTCAGGTCTTGGTGAAGGCCAAGGTATCTGAGAAATACTAATCATTTAAGATGACCTTGAAATCCTTGCAACCCATCTAATCGTGATTCACAGCCTGAACCACTGAGTCTCACCACCTTTGACGAGGAACTTCAAACAAAAACATCACACATTTCCCTTTTACTACCTCATGAGTTTCAGGAAACTCAACCATACTCTGTAATAATTAGGGCCCACTGAGAGCACGTACACCATGTATTAATAATGGTCATCAGTTCCTAGATTTCCAGGTACCACAAGTTTCCCCATAGACTTGTGGTACCCTCCTTGGGGTCCACACACAAACCCAAATGGGTCATATGACTAATGAATATCCCAACTATCCAACACATGTTCTTTCCAATGTGCTTTGTTATCACTCGCACACACCCTGAGAAACTTCCCAGTAGGTCACCTGTCCTGATCGCTACTCCCGGAAAAGCATGCTTAACTGTGGAGTTCTAATCAAGTAAGCTCTAAATAAATGGCACACCAGGATTATATGGGTCATATTATTTAGTCAATTAACCCTTTATCACTTTGGGGTGTTACATTCACCACCTATAGAGAACAACTCTCTCATTGTGGACCCTATATCTCAACCCAGTCTGTGCACCCCACATAAGGATGGGTTTCCCATATGATATAAAATGTAAAAAATGGGCCCTGTTAACATCACATACACCCCACATTAACATGGTCATTAGGTACTAGCCCACTTGGTACCACAAGTTTCCCCACAAACAAGTGGTCCCCTCCCTCGGTCCCACCCTCATGCCCGAACTAGTCATCTGAATAATGATTGTCCCCACATACCAACACATGTTCTTTCTAGTGCACTTTTGCCTCACTCACACACAACCTGAGATACATCCCAGAAGGTCATGCATCTTAATCACTACTTCATACCAAGCACACTTAACTGTGGAGTTCTAATTAGGTAGATTCCCAAAAAGAAAGGTGCATCTCATTGACATGCTTCATATTATTTAGTCATTTAACCCTGTATCATTCTAGGGTGTTACATACTCTCTATCATCTCAAGATAATACTATGCTTCTTGAGGAACCCTGCTACCCTAAAAGGATGCAGGCTTAATCTTGAGGAACTCCTGAGATTTGTTAGTTACAGGTCCTAGTTCATCTTCCCCAACATCACAAGGACTAGATCTCACCCCCTGACCAAAATCTTGGATAGTTCGAACCACAGTTTCCACTAGTATCTGATCAAATGGGGAGGGATAAATCTCTAGAGTCTCTTAATACGATTGAACATGAAGTATCTGAGGAGGCATCTTACAACATAAATAAAAAACCACAATGGAAATCCATCAACACACCATTCCGAAAATTTTCAGCAATAATAAAAAATTAAAAATACTTCCCTAAATATTAGAAAATCCATGTCCATCACAATAAAAATACAAACCACTTCAACCCCACCTGATGTTCATGAAAAGTTTGTAGTCTATATGTCTCACCTAGGGAATAAGTCAAACCAAATCCCAATATCCCATAGAGACCCATGATCTGTCATGAGGTGTGCTGGCTAGACACCCAAATCATCACCAAAACCTCAAGCCCAAAAAATTATAGATCATGTCTATCAAGACTATCCCAAATAACATGAACTAAAGAATTGGTAAAAACCTGTCTCTGATACCATTTTATTATGAACTGAGCTACAATACCATCCAACCTGACACCCATCCTGGCCTGTGGAATGGCCCAAAGGGAATTCCTGATCCCCAAGATCTATAAACTAGTGTCTGGGTATCAAAACTACTCATTTGGGAATGATTTCACCCCAAAACAACCACCACAATAAT
This sequence comes from Viscum album, assembly GCA_963277665.1. NCBI lineage: Eukaryota > Viridiplantae > Streptophyta > Magnoliopsida > Santalales > Viscaceae > Viscum > Viscum album. The sequence continues at coordinate 28,052,856 of OY728128.1, read as the reverse complement.
TTTCATTGATAAAAAAACACACCAAGATCAATATCCATAATCAAAAGAGATACAACTGTCACATGTTAAAGATTTTAAAACATTAAATAAAACAAAAAATACTAAATGGGAGGGAACATACTATACCACAACCCAAAAAACTCCAAGAAACAAGAGGGAAATCACCCGCAAGGCACCTCTACCAACACTTTCAAGAGTGGAATACTAGAAAACAGATCCAACATCACCACCACGATACATTTTACATTTACCTAGGTCAAACATAACAAGGTCTACATACAATAGAGTGTGTATATAAGGTGTGCTATAATTACTAGTAGGATGACACCCAAAATAGATTCCATTCCATAAAATTAGAAGAAAAATTAACCTAAAAGTTTTAAGATAGAAATTGGAAACAATTTAAAGGAAAATTTTAAAGAAAATATTTTCAAAGAAACATGATTTGAGAATTAACATTAGATTAAGGTCCACCATATGATGATGGTATAAAAAACAACACAATATCACCATGGGTAATATCTAAATGTACTAGAACTAGTGAGACCCTAGGAACCTTGGATCTTAGTGAAACATGTTATAACAACCATAACCCACATAGTCCTCATGTATGAGCCACTATAGAGCAGTTTATACAATGTTATATCAGTCTTCAATTATCATCATATTTTAGTTAGTATTTTAGCACTAATCCTACTAGAATAAACCATGCATTGTACCCACTATTCCAATTAGAGTACTAATCATGGTTCTCCCAACTGGATGCCCAAGATTTCATTTATTTTCAATTTCCATTTCAAATCTCACATAGCTCACCACTGTCATGTACAAACACCACGAAATATGAGTGCACATTAATGACCACCATTTTTCTTTGGTAAAACTTCTTTAAAAACATACACACAATAAAACCATTTTAAAACATTCTTTACACCCCTTGAACAACTCATGGAAGAAATTTATAAGGCATAAAAGAGAAAAAACACATTAAACACGATCATTTTCATTTAAAACCCATATACCAATCCATACAAATGTCAAAACCTTTTGAAAAAACATTTTTCACCATTCACACACTTCATAATACACATTCAAGAATTCAATCGAGCACACCAAAATCATATAATAATTCTAACACATTAAATCACCTCCCTCAAGATTAGAAACATCATGAATCTAGTAGAAATCCACATCCACACTATAAAGGAACCCTATAAAGGAAATATCAAACAAAAAACATAATTATATTACCCAATAACTAAATATCAAACCCTTATTTCATCAATCAATCTACTATAGAAGAAGAAATCAAAGAGGGAGGAAGAAGAACCCAATAAGAGGGAAGAAACAAAGGGAAAAGGGGCTTACTTCAGGATTCTATGAAGGTACCACACTAAATACACCAAATGAAGGAGGCCTAAGGGACCCAATAGGGAGAGGGGGAGGCACCTAGGGCGGAAAATATTGAATGGGGTGAGAAAGTGTGGATTTTGGGTTAACTTTGATGAGGGAAAATGGTGAAATTCATATCCTTAATATCCTAGACAAGCTTCATGTTTAGATCACATGGTTTTCCAAACTGCACAACAACCGTGTGGTCTCCTATTTCTAAGAGGAAAAAAATCACATGATTTACCTGGGGAGGTATAATTCCCATGCTATAGGCCATGTTGCCTATATAATGACACAGTCTAGGGAATATAGTCTCTTATTGGATAGATAAGAGCTTCCCTTAGTTGTGCACCCATTATGCACCACCTTCCGTCATGTTAAAAAACTCAATTTTCACCCAAAATGCATGGGGAAATGACGGTTTAAATAAATGAAAAAAATAAAAAAAAGAAATTCCTAAAAAAAACATGGGTGTGAAAACCTCACCAAATATAACATTCTGATTTACATCTAGTGGTTATATATTTTTTTCTCATCTTCTAATGGTTCCACCGTGCTCCGAGTACTAAGAATTTTCTTACTGATTTTCATGCTTATACCTTACATGTGTATCTCTGTGGATATGCATGTTTCATTTTTTATAATGAAGGAAAGGGAAGTTTATCATCAATAGATGGTTGAGTTAGTAGGGTCTTGATAGGGGTTAGTGGATTATTGGAACTTGAGATAGACCATGAACTTCTATTTTATAATGGATATATTATTTTAATCATTTTTTATATTATGTTGTATATGTTTTACCCACTATGTGAACCATGAAATGTAATTTTTTTGACAATATATAACATAAAAAGATTAATATATTAATTCCACATGGGTTATTATACAATTTTTTTTGTTAAAACATCAATCTATTCTGTGTGTGGGCCATGATTGGATGGAATATTTGAGTCTTTCTAGGAAAGTTCCCATGTGTTTTCCAGTGATGGTTCTTGAGATGTAATTCTTGATGAGGTTAATTGGGAACATGATGGCCATGACTTATGTAGCTACAAGGTGATCTGTTTCACTGGTATGATGAGTGGTGGTGTTGACCACTACCCATGTTATTGATTGAGGTTTACTATGTTTTTGTCACCATAGGATGTTTATAGTGCCACTCATAGTTGAGTATGAGGCCATTGAGGTTGTGTGGGAATAAAGGGACCCAAAGGATGGTGCTAACCATTTGATTATTAGTGGTATCCTTTACATATTTGAATATTAGAGTGATGATTATGATCATGGAATTAGAGGAGGAATATTCCCTAGATGTGTCAATATAATTGATAGGTGATTTTGATCAATGGTTCAGGAGAGACACTCACTGTATACACCGATTTTGTTGGGGATGATGGTCCAGACATGGTGAAAGTATTTTTGATTCTAGGATTTTTATGTGAGCTTTTTGGGTAATATTCAATGGGTTGTATCAGTTGAAGAGAAATGGGTATATGACCCTTAGTTCCTTTTAGTGCGTATAGACAGTAGTTGCATCACCCCTCTTCAAAAACTAGTCAAAGTAGGTAGGGTGACCACTTGTGTATTGATATGAATAAAGTGAAGATGGATGTCATAATTGTATATATATATTTTTCATCTTTCACATTTCATGAACCCATATATACATGGAAATTATTTAGGGAAACAATTGGTTGTGTCCTATTGAGTTCATAATCATACCCTGCACTGACCCCTCTAGGATGCATATAGACATTATGTTTCATGATATAGGAAATGGAAATACCCCTATAATCACTGCATAGCTAGATGGGGGAATAAGGGTTACATAAGAGGGGAATTGATGGATCTTGGGAATAGATTGGTTGGATCCTCAATGTTATTTTAGTGTTGGTTATTTTATACTTTCGTACAATTCAACATATGATCATCTTATAGGAAATCCATTTTATTTCTATACAAGATGCATGGCTTTATAGATATTTGTTTTGTTATACATATGTTATGTTATATTTATTTATCTTGGTAATTTAATTACATGGTGTTAAATTCGTGTCTATGTCACTACCACTATATTTATGAGTTACTTGCATATGAGGGTATAATATCCCCATGATATTATCCTAGACCCTTACCACTAGTCAATAGTCTCTATAATATGGGTATTCATACTTGAGGTCTGTGGAACTCCGGTTCACATAGTAGTTGGGAATCAGGATTTTGGATGCTATAAAGTGGTATGAAATTAGGTGTTTATTATCTTATTTGAGGTATGATAGATGGGTATTTAAGAATTTTTGGGGACTTTTATTTGATGTCATATTGTGTACTTACAAAACACAAGTATGGGTTTAAGACCATGTTTCTAGGTAGTTGGGAATTTGGTTCCTAGTTTTAATGGTTTCATTTGAGTTATTTTACCTAGATAAACATGATGATTTTATGTTATTGATTTATGGTTTTACTCCTAGAACCTATAGGCAAGAGGTGTATACTAATTCATCATTATTGGAATACAAAGCTCATATGACATGTATGTGCGTACTTGAGATCAATACTTTGAATCTAGAAAGTGGTTTTAGTTGTTTATAGTTTATATAACAAACAAATAACTTTTACCTATATAACTTATTTAGGTAATTATTCTAAGATAAATCAGGTTCTAAACTCCTAGTGTTGATGGATCTATCAATCCTACATGTGTTTGAATGGAACTAAGCACTGTGATGGGTAGGTAGGGTCATAAGTCCCTATAGAATAAGATTTGGGTGTGGGTAGGAAAGTGAATGGACTAGTGGGATATTCCAATTGTTTAAGATTTACCTATTTTGGATATTTAGGTTATTATATATGTGTTATGAAATGTATTTAGTTTCTAGTGATATTGTAATGACCCAAAATTTTGAATAAATTTTGTTTCCTAACTTTGTGCGTTATTTTATTTTATACTCAACAAAACTTTTTCATTTAATAAAATGAGTATAATTAAAATGAGTCCATTGGGTTCTGACTGTTATATGATCATTGGTCAATATGACCATTGGAAACTAAATGTTACAATTATTTTTTATAAATACAAGTGATCTTGATTAATTAATAGAGAAAGTAGATTTGATGGCCCCATCCAGTAGTCTCAGGCCGATTGAAGCCCATCTGAAAAAACTCGGGAAGGAGGTAGCACCTTTGGGCTTTGCTCTGGACCAAACCCAAGATGAAATTCATATAATATTGGCACCTTTATTAAGTAATGTGACCAAATGGATTAGTAATCTCACTTAAAGAAAGTATTAATATAATATTGGCACCCTGATTAAGTAATGTGATTCAATAAAATAGGCAAATAACTGTTTCAAAAATTATTGGTTAAGTATTAGTTTATTCAGGTGAATAGTGTTTTTTATTTAAAAATTAAATTAAAAATATTTAGAAAAATACATTCATAAAATGGAGTTCATTTTTGAAATCAGAGCATCGATATTTGGTTAAGGTGAATTTTTAGGATTTTTCTAAAACAGTTGAATTTTCAGTGAATAGTGTTTTTTAAAAAAAGTAAATTAAAAATATTTAGAAAATTATTTTCATAAAATAGAGTTCAATTTTGAAATCAGAACATCGATATTTGGTTCAGGTAAAATTTTGGGATTTTTCTGAGGAAGTTGAATTTTTTGGTGAATAGTGAAATTACAGTTTTAGAGTTTCGGGTGTTTAATGACATCTTTAAGGATGTAATAATTATGCAATAATTCTGGTCGAATTATGAATAGTAATATAAGGTATGAGGTGTCCCAAGTGTCCAATACCATGGGCAAATACCATGGGCAAGCCCATGGATTTTCCAATACCACCGATGAGGTGTCCCTTGGCAATTAATGCTTTGTCCCCTCACTTATTTTATAAGTACCAATACTTTCCCTCAATAATTTCATTTAAAAATCCTACCCAACTAATTTCTGGTCTCTTTACCTCCTAAGGAGTCCTCCCAAGGTTCCCTCAAGCCTTCCAAGGTCCCGTCCTTCATGCTTTCAAAGTTACTCTTCAAGGTTAGGGATCATTTCACCCTTCTCTTTTAAGTCACGACTTCATTTATGTTATGTCTTCTAATTTCCATATATTTATGTTTAGGGCATGTTATTATATGTTCTAATTTCTTTCCATTTCATTTCTAATTGTTGAGAGACCCTTTCCTCTCTCATCAATTTGTTTTCTGAATTTTTAAGTGACGCTGTTAGGCTGCCGAATTTTTCGTAAAAGAAATTGCATCTTCTCTTTTCTTTCATGTTTCCTTTTCATGTGGTATGTCATTAAAATATCCATACCATGATCTTATTCAGTACCCATACTGTATTATGAGTTATTTATGAGTGGGTGACCCTTTTCTCCTCTCTTTTCAATGTTTTATAAAACCATGTTATATAGCCGTTATGCTGCAGAAATTTCGTCTCAAAATTTCTATCTCTCTCTCAATAAACTCTATTGTTTATTTATGTGAATACCCAGACTTATTTAGTTTCCATGTGTGTTCATAAATATATAAATATGATATATTTTATTCTGTAATTTACATACATATAACCCTCACTCCCTTTACATGGGTTATAAATGACATAATGATTTTATTTTTAATCTCTTTTTAAATGTCACAATTTTGACATGAAACCCATTTATTTGATTCCATTTGGGTTATTTATGAAATGTTTTATTATTATCTATGTGGCTAACATGAAAGTAAATAAATATTAATGGTGAGGCCTTCTATCTCTCTAATGCATTGGGTAAATAATTAATCCCTAAATATGACAAGTTTTACGATACCTTGGTGAATAACCTTGGTAATTTTTATGACACCTTGGGGATGGAAATTGGTGATAAATTTATGAATGTATAAAGGAAATGTTGTAGCCAAATATTCAAGTTATTATTCAATTTATTTTCATTATGATATGACTATTCTTTCATTTCTCATATCTTTATGTTTTTATTCAAGTTCTTATTGATACCATAAGTACATTGATTCCCTTGTTTACCCTTACTGGTCCTTATGCTCACGCTTTCCTTTGATGTCTATCTCCAAGATATTAAATGCAGTAAATTTACATAGGATGAACCTTTTATGAAGCCTTACAAGTGGTTTAGAAGAATGTTTTATGTTGTTTTCATGTATTATGTTCCTGATTTCCCAGATACTAGACTTTTAAGATCCTCTATTTGTAAAATGTAATGAAACGTTCTGTATTAAAAATGAGGGATGCTATAGTTGGTATCAAAGGATTGTTTAGTTATTTATGGAAATTAGGATATGAAAACTTTTGGAAGAACCCTATAGAAAAGATTAAATATAATAAATCTTCCTAGTATTTTGGTGAGTATTGAGTAAGTGGTTTATCAAGAAAATACATCCCTGTCCAGATATGAGCAGGTAGAGGTGGCTATGGCACAAATGGACATAGGGGTAAAACCCGAATACACCGCTTTGAGATAGACAAAAATGAGAATTGGTAAATGAAAATGGGCCTTGATGAACTCTTGGTTACAACACTCCCGAGGGATATGTTTGGTTAATATCAAGCTTTTTATGAATCATTATGAAGGAATTATAGAAAAGATGCAATTGTCTAAGCGTGAAGTTTTAAGACATAAAATCCTTTTTAGTTAAAAGATTCCTAAATTAAATAAGTTTCTCATGAAGTATTTATTCTTATAGAAAATGTCCCCATCATCTAGGAATACATTGAAGTATTCCCTGAGGAGTTACCCGGACCTCCCATAGAAAGAGAGGTAGAGTTCTCCATTAAACTCATACCTGGATCTCATCCTATGTAAAAGACCCCCTATAGGATGGAAAATGTAGAGCTAGAGGAATTAAATAAACAACTCCAAGATCTTTTGGAGAATTGGTTTATTCTACCAAGTGTTTCTCCATGGGGAGCTCCGGTTCTCTTTGTGAAGAATAAGGATGGATTGATGCATCTATGCATTGATTATAGAGAACTGAATGGGATCACAATGAAGAACAAGTACTCTCTTCTAAGAATTTATGACTTATTTGAACAACTTCGTGGGACTCAATTATTCTCTAATATTGATCTTCATTCTGGTTATCATCAATTGAGGGTGAAGAATGATGATATTCCAAAAACATCCTTTCAATCAAGATATGGGCATTATGAGTTTGCTGTTATGCCCTTTGGACTGACTAATGCACCTGCAATTTTTATGGATCAAGAATAAGTTTATTTTGGAAACTTATGTTTTATCAAATAGATATCCTTTTTATAGTAAAATGATTTGGTGATTAAATGATAAATGTTATTTTGGACGATGTTTTATATTTTGGAGTACTATATGCCTAAGGGAAATAAAATACTACAGGATTTAAATTGAGGAGGAATGGTTGAATTTTTTTTGTAATAATTTATGTATTTATTTTGGACATATGGTGATTTGGGTTATTTCTAGAAAATGATGAACCTAGCATAGAGAATATGTGAATAGGTTAATTACACTTTATTATGAGAATTTAATAGTAGTCGACATTATTTAGAGATAAATGTTATGATTTATTGGGGAAGACTATGTGATTAAATCCTTCTGAGTTTTGGGTTCCAATCTTAGTTTGGATTATTCTGAATAATTTTAAGGATTATTGTGTATTGAATGGTCTTTCTGGAACTTTGGGTACTTTTTTTTGAATTTTGGAGATTAATAGTCATATTTCTTTTTATAAAGGATTATCCTTTTGGGGGATTATATGATCTCATACTAACCTTTTTAGTTTTAGTTTATGACTAAGGACAAGGGAAAAATATAGTTATTCATTTGTGGATTATGTGATTTTCTAGAAGATGATTCTTGTGCTTTTGATGAGACTATGTCTTTTTTGATTGGTCATTGTTTGGAGAAATGATTAGTCTTGGTGGGAAATTATTAGGGGATGAAACTCTACTTGAAGGTAAGTATATTTAATTATGTTTTTATTCTATGTAGTAAATTAATTCCTCAAAATTATGAAAAGGAACGTAAAATAGAAACTTTGTTGGTTTATGTTTCGTACTTGGTAATCAAAGACCATTTAACACATCTTATGTTTGTGATCTTCTTATGGTTAATTTTCTCCTAATCATGTTTCTATCTATCTCCATTAGAACAAGAACCTTTGTTTTCTCTTCCATATCCATGTTTTCCTACATGGAATCCTAGTATGGGTTAACTCGGGCGACCTTTGTACTTCCCTTTTTTCTTTTAAAGTAATAGTTTTACTGACTATTTTTATGATGTGGGACTTTCAACGAAATTTCCAAGCCCGATTTTAAAATTGCACGGACGCAATTTCTTAAGGGGGGAAGATTATAACGACCCGAAATTTTGAATAAATTTTGTTTCCTAACATTGTGTGTTATTTTATTTTATACTCAACAAAAAATTTTCATTTCATAAAATGAGTATGATTAAAATGAGACCGTTGGGTTCCGACTATTATATAACCATTGTTAAATATGACCATTGGAAACTAAATGTTACAATTATTGTCTATAAATACAACTGATCTTGATTAATTAATATAGAAAGTAGATTTGATGGCCCCATCGAGTAGTCTCAGGCCGATTGAATCCCATCTCATGGAACTCGGGAAGGAGGTAGTACCTTTGGGCTTTGCACTGGACCAAACCCAACCCGAACTTCATCTTGTGAAGCTGGAATAGAATCGCCTTCCTAAGAAGTTCAAGCTGATAGAAATCACTACTTGGGAAATGTTGGCCGACCCACCCCAAGATTCTATCACCCTAGCACACCATACTCTTAGGTCCTATGCTGGTGTTATAAGGGGCCATGTAATGAAAACGTAACTGCCTTGTGTAATCCCTTGATTTAAATAAAAATTGTGATTTCTTCTTATGGTGAACTTTGTGAATTTTCAAATGTTCGGATAAATATATTATGCATATTATTGATGAATTTTTGAAAAAGGGGATATTTTAAAATATTTATGTAAACGTTAAATAATTAATGATGTGTAATAATTTTCAAAAAATGTTTTTCTAGAAATGTGTTCAGTATGAAATTTAGAATCTAATAAGATCAACTTATTTTTTTAATATTAAATTATGAATAGTGATTTTATGCTTAGGATTAGTAATGTGGCCAAATGGATTAGTAATCTCACTTAAAGAAAGTATTAATATAATTCAGGCACCTTGATTAAGTAATGTGATTCAATAAAATAGGCAAATAACTGTTTCAGAAATTATTGGTTAAGTAGTAGTTTTTTCAAGTGAATAGTTTTTTTATTTAAAACTTAAATTAAAAATATTTAGAAAATTATTTTCATAAAATGGAGTTCATATTTGAAATCAGAGCATCGATATTTGGTTAAGGTGAATTTTTGGGATTTTTCTGAAACAATTTAATTTTCAGTGAATAGTGTTTTTATTTAAAATTAAATTAAAAATAATTACAAAAATATTTTCATAAAATGGAGTTCATTTTTGAAATCAGAGAATCTATATTTGGTTAAGGTGAAATTTTGGGATTTTTCTGAGAAAGTTGAATTTTCGGTGAATAGTGAAATTACAGTTTTTGAGTTTCGGGTGTTTAATAACATCATTAAGGATGTAATAATTACGAAATAATTATGGTAGACTTATGAATAGTAATATAAGGTATGAGGTGTCCCAAGTGGACAATACCATGGGAAAATACCATGGTCAAGCCCATGGTTTTTCTAATACCACCGATGAGGTGTCCCTTGGCAATTAATGCTTTGTCCTCTCACTTCTCCTATAAATACCAAGCCTTTACCCCATTCATTTCATTTCCAAATCCTCCCCAACGACTTTCTGGTCTCTTTAACTCCCAAGGAGTCCTCCCAAGGTTCCCTCAGGCCTTCCAAGTTCTCGAACATCATGTTTTCAAAGATACTCTTCAAGGTAAGGGATCCTTTCACCCTCCTCTTTTAAGTCGCGAATTCCTTTATGTTGTGTATTCTAATTCCCATATATTTATGTTGAGGTTATGTTCTTATATGTTATCATTTCTTTCCATTTCATGTATAATTTTTGAGAGACCCTTTCCCCTCTCATAAATTTGTTTTCTGAATTTTTAAGTGACGCCGTTAGGCTGCCAAATTTTTTGTAAAAGAAATCACATCTTCTCTTTTCTTTCATGTTTAATTTTCATTTGGTATGTCATTAAAATATCCATACCATGATCTTATTCAGTACACATACTGTATTATGAATTATTTATGAGTGGGTGACCCTTGTCCCCTCTCTTTTCAATGTTTTCTAAAACCATGTTATATACCTGTTATGCTGCAGAAATTTCATCTCAAAATTTTTATCTCTTTATCTCAAGAAATTATATTGTTTATTTATGTGAATACCCAGACTTATTTAATTTCCATGGGTGTTCATAAATATATAAATATTATATATTTTATTCTGTAATTGACATACATATAACCCTCACTCCCTTTCCATGGGTTATAAATGATAAAATGATCTTATTTTTAAGCTCTTTTTACACGTCACGATTTTGACATGAAACCCATTTAATTTATTCCATTTGGGTTATTTATGAAATGTTTGATTATGATATATGTGTCTCACATGAAAGTAAATAAATATTAAGGGTTCTACCTGATATCTCTCCAATGCATTGGGTAAAGAATTAATCTCTAGAGATGACAAGTTTTACGATACCTTGGTGAATAACCTTGGTAATTTTTATGACACCTTGGGGATGGACTTTGGTGATATGTTCATGAATGTCTAAATGAAATGTTATAGACACATATTCAAGTTATGATTAAATTTATTTTCATTATGATATTCCTATTCTTTCATTGCTCATATCTTTATGTTTTTATTCAATTTCTTATTGATACCACAAGTACATTGATTCCCTTGTTTACAATTACTGGGCCTTCTGCTCACCCTTTACTTTTATTTCTATCTCTGGGATATGAGATGAATTAAATTTACATAGTATGAACCTTTGATGAAGCCTTACAAGTGGTTTATAATAAATTTTTATGTTGTTTTCTTGTATTATGTTCCTGATTTCCAAGACACTAGACTTAGATCCTCTGTTTGTAAAATGTAATGAAAATTATGTATTAAAAAGGCGGGATGCTATCGACATGACACCTTGAAATCCTTTATTGGATATTTATGAGGGTAGAGATGAGTATTTCCAAGGTGTTTACCTATTTCCCCCTAAGGGATGAGATTTAGTGATACCAAGGTGTGATCCAGTTGGGGCCCTTAAGGGAAATTATGTGTATGATATGTATGTAGAGTACTGAAGGAATCTATTTAAAAAAGTTGTGTTGGGGTGACTTTTTAATGATTTGTTAAAGGTGAGTCTGGTGTGGTTCATCTAGAGTATTGACTAGGGAATCTATGAGTTGATCCTTCTATGAAATTTATGGATAAACAACTTCATTCCTAATATCATCCCATGTTTTAGGTACTGGTTAGACCCCAATTATTTGAGTTATGGATGGATTTGAGTTAGGATATATTTGATTAGAATGATATGAATATAGGGTATAAGGTGAATCCAAAATGTTCATTTTTATGGGACTAGAAAAAAATTTGCAGGACATACAGGTTTTGGTGGGTTTCAATAAGGTTATGACTTGGTTTGATTTCCAGGTTATGTTATTTGATCTTTTCATTCCTGAGATGATGAGGGAAAACTAATCGATTAAGATTATACATTTTATGCAGGGATGAAAATTATCATGTATTAATCTAATAAGGTTATAGATTTTATTTATTTTTCAACAAAATTGTTAGGGAATGAAAACACCTATGTGAAGCGATTTGAGGATAGATTTCAAAATTCCATCAGGGAACATGTGAACATTTTCAGGTTGAATCCATTCACTCAAGTAGGGAACCATTCATTGATAGAGGATAAAAACTCGAATGAATGAAATATACCTATCTGGGTAGTAGTGTTATGTGTGACTAGTGGTGGGGATATCGTAATCTAGAAGTGTGAGAATGAAGAAGCCTAATATGATGGTTAGAGCATGGGATCATCATTACCACCTTAGAGTGGGTCATCCTTGAAATGTTACTAGTGTGGGAAATGATGGAATATTCAGACCCAATGTGATAAACCAATTAAGAATTTTAGATATTGTGGAAAGATGATTCACTTAGATAGATTCTTCTATATGATATCTTAGTCATTTAGGGATCGTGGATCTTTCCAAGCCCAAGAATTTGAGTCAGGACAGTGAGTAGTGCTGGAAGGAAGTAGATAAAGTTCATATGTGTACTTAGGTCATAGAAGTGGATGGGGTCATAAAAGAGAGGGAAATGAATGATATAGAGTGTTACTCTTTAGGGAGGAAAATAATCTAGTGGATGGGGAAAGGATCATTTCTGTGTGATCGTGTTGATATTTTTTAATTAGGATATATAGGCATTGATGGTTAAAGGTTTGTCATGATCATATTGATTTTGCTTTTTGTAATAGGTAATGGTGAAATATGTGTGTTAAGTGTAATAGTATGTCCTAGTGGTGGTTGATTTTTGGGAATCAAGTATGATGGATGGTGACAGTGTGTTTGATGGTTAGAATGTGTGCATTTTAGGATGATGGTTTGGTGAGATACCATCATTCTGGAAGGTATGTTGGTTGTGGTGTGACTAGTTAAGTGACTCCTATGGTGGGGAGTCCCCATAATTTGGATCAATTTTTATGATTCTGCTGGTCATGAAAATTAGGAATAGATGAATATGTTTATCACTCTCATAGTGTTTTAGAAATATTATGAGTGAGATGGTCATGTTTCTATTAGTTTGGGTCAGCATTATGACTAGAGAAAAATCAATGGAATGCTATTCAATGGCGGGGGTCGATTGTAATGGTTGGAGTGTGTCATGTATAAAAATGGTATAAACATGTGTTTTTTATACCTTTATATGATGTTAGAGTAGTGTTTGGAGGCCTAAAGTTGGGTTTTATATTAAGAGGTGAGTAGTGTAAGAATCCACCATCATGAAGATTACTAAAAGAAATTTACTAGGAGGCCCACAAAGTTTTAGTTTCCTAGGTAGTGTCCGCTGGTGATTCCACTGAAACCTTGATAAAGGAGAATTAGGGCCTCATTAGGTTCCTTTGATGTTCTGATGGGACCCGAAAGGGTTCTAATAAGCTCCTACAAGTTTTATTTTTATTAATTAATGAGAAAAAATATATAAAAGTGGAATGGGGGATCCCATTCATTTAGAATGGAAAACCCCCTCCCTCTCTTGTATTGATCTCCCCAATGATGAGACTTATACCATTTGAGTTCCATTCATTGATCAGTCTTTCCTAGTGATTCATCATGGGTAAGGATTAATGTCTTCCTTTAAATATTTATAGTTTCTTCCCAATTGAAATGATTTTTCAACTAAAATTTCTATTTTAGGAGTTTTTATCTATATTTTTTACTTCCTTCTCTAGAATAATAATCACACTATGGAATCAAATGAGCATACTCCTTTAAGTTCTAGGTTTGCGGGTCTCATTCATTTCCTCTTTTTATATTAATTTTTACATTATGAGATTTGTGGGAGTGGATAGGGTGTGCAAGTGAATAGGAATATAACAACTTACATTTTTTTTGGTTTGAGGGATATAGATAGGGGTAATCTTGTAAGGTTAATAACTTGGGATATATCATTAATGGGTCATTATTTCTTAGTGTATTTAAGTCTTTATTGTAAAGTTTCAATGTATTTCTGAGTGATGGTTCATGGAACATGTTTAGTGATGAGGTTACTTAGAAACATGATTACTCTGATTTATGTGGACATGGGGTGATGTGTTTTTATGATATTACACTCAGTGGTGTTGACCACTACCAGTAGAGATTATTGGGGTTCACTAATCATATATAGATGTTGAATATTGGTGATGCCACTCACAATTGAGGTGGAGCCTGTTTGGGTCATGTTCACACATAGGGACCTAAAGGGTGGTGTTTACTATTGGATGATTAGTGGTATACTCTATAAATAATTGAATTAGGGAGATAATGATGATTATAAAACAAGGGGAGGGTAATTCCATAGATGTGGCCGTAAAATTAGGAGGTTATTTTGATCATCAGTTCAGGTGATATGCTCACCATTTATATTGATTTTTTGGGCATGTTGAGATGAACATGGTAAAAGATATTATGGATCCTAATCCATTAAAATTACATTTTTTTGGAATTATAAATGGGTTAGACTGGTTGGGTGTATTTTAGTAGAAGAAAAAGACATAATTCAAGTCTGTATTGACTATGTTCACATTATCTTATGTTGGTTTTATCTAGAACCTCATCATTTTAATGAACCTAAGTCTTCTTTAGTATGTTTCTAATAAGTTCCATGTTTTTTGAAAGATTACTATTTTCTATCCAAAATCATAAAAGAATATAATTTATGAACATACCATGAATATCTCTTATTAGTTTAAATATACTACCACTTGACCATTTACCTTTACTTCAATAAGTTATAATTATTTCAATTCTATGACTACTGGATGATACTACCCAAAAAATTTACTGCTCTGTGATGCTACCATTAGAGCATCTTCTATTAAAGAATCTACCACCAGAGCATATACCATTAGAGTTATTCTACCACCAAAAGAATATACCACCATGGGTATCTACCTCTATATATTCTAACACCATAATATATACCACTACTTTCAGCATAATAATCTACCATCATGCACTTTTATTGCTAAGTGATGCTACTACCAGGTATATCTACCACCAAGAGATTCTAATGCAAGAAGAGCTACTGCTAGTCATACCAACCACCATAACTGTTCATAATTAAATTCATAATTAATTCGTTCTATAACTATATCTAGACATATAATGCAAGTTATATGAACAAGAATTTAATAATTAATATTATTTAACAACTCTATATATGGATTAAATAAAAAGTAATTCTTCCTAAATCTATCTCTCAGTATATAGATTTAGATTATCTTAATATTATTATGCAATGGTTAATTGGACCTCATAGAATGCTATAAATTCATATGAACACATCATGTATTTAGATTTTATAGTATAATAGATACATTTGGAAAATAACAAAGAAGTATGAAAAAATGCATGTGAGAAAACACTGACTAGATGACTGAACAACTCCTCTCACCAAATTGCTTGTCCAGTTTAGTACCTATTAAAAATAGAGGATCAACAGGGAAATCTAAGACACTCTATTTTTCTATACATTCTATAAAAACTTGATTGAGACCATTAGAAGACATATTCAAGGAATCCAGGATAACCGAAGATGATTACACTAAGATACATCTAATATTAATACCCTCCATTATTTTCTCTTTCTGTTTTAGATTTTATTTTGAGTTGTGTTTTATAATACTAAATATCTATAAATAAATATTTTTATACTGAACTAGATATTTCTATACACTCTCTTTAAATTATTTTCTTTTTTACAACTATATAGAATTATAGAAGTGGCTCTTGTATAGCCTGAACTGCCTACATGCAATTGTTTGCTTCTATTTCTCTAATGATGAACTATAGGAGATGCTTTCTATAGACTCGATTATACGAGTATAACTATTTTTATAAATTTAATTTAGTTTTTGATCTTTTTATATTATAATAAACTTCTTGTCATTGAGTGATTTTCAAGTGGAGGGGATTATGTCTTAGTTTGAGACTGAACCACTTGTTTATTTCCACCCTATGATTTCCTTATTTTATTTATTTATAAAAAACAGTTTTGGGTTCTAAATATTAAATAAAAATAGTACTCTAATATTTAACTTTAATTTTTGTTTTATATACAGTGTTTTATTTGAGTAAATATGATTCAAAATTTAAAAAATGTTTTCAAACTTATTTTTAACTGAGTCATGATAGAACTTCAAAGAATCTTTTTAAAAAGATAAAAGTATATATCTCTACTATTTTAGTCAACTAGGTGTATTTAAAAAATTATGGGATTCTGTTTTACATCTTTCTTAATAGAATGTTTTAATTAGAAAATCAATTTACCCCCTCTTCAGTTGGCTGGTGGGACCAATATTTGTTATAAGAGAACTTTTTAAATTACTTTTTACTATAATCAAGGTTTAACAAGAGATCATAATTTTTTATTAAGTCTAAATTTATTTGTTTATAGATAATAATAGACAATAAAGAACTGATACTAATCAACCTTCTTATTTTAATGGAAATAATAATTCTCAATGGAAGATCAAGATGAAAATTCATATTGAGAGCATGGATTTTGATATTTATACTGTTATGAAAAATAAATATGAAAAACCCAAAGATTCTAGTGTTTAATTGAGTAATGAAACTATTGATACTCATGAATTAAATTACAAAGAAATCAACACATTATATTATGCTTTAGGAGAATATGAATTAAATATAATATCTTATTGTTATACTACTTCTAAAATAGGGTATACACTGAATATTTCTCATGAGGTAAGTTTAAATGTTAAAGATATGTTTTTGAATACTTATAACACTAAGTATTATTACTTTAAAATGATGCATGATGAATCCATTTCTAACATTTATATTAGGTTTATTAAAATTGTGAACATGATTCATGAACTTGGGAACCAAAATGTGGATAAAGATCAAGTGATGCATCATCTGATATGTTTTCCTGATAGGTAGAGGGGAACCTATGTTTCTATCATATAATCTTATGACATCAAAATTTTTCCAGTAAAAGATATTTTTTTGAATCTTATGATGTGTGAGGATTAATTTCAAGTAAGTAAAGGGGAAGGAGAAGAACCAAATTGAAAATCATTAGCCTTAAAGAAAACTAGATCAAAGACAAAAGAAAAATAAGAGATGATAGCTTGATTGAGGATAAATCAGTTACTGATAGTTATGAAAAAAAAGATCACTTACCCATAGATTCAATATATTATTTAGTAAGAAGAAATTATTCCAAAAAACCAGTTATAGTGAGAAGTATGATTGAAAATGATGTTGTAAAATTAATAATCAATCCAATGAAGTAACCTGCTATGAGTGAGAAATAAAGTAAAAATAAAAGGTGAATTTCTGGTGATAAAATATAAGAAAAGGTATGAGTTCAAAGGAAAATGAAAAAAATGATATGAAATACACCAGGAGAAACATATAAGATAGATCAAGAAAATTTTACTTGATAATAGAAGAAAAAAATTATAGATTTAACATGCATTTCATGGAAAAAACATCTCAGGTGTCAAATAATTTTCCATAATCTTATGTTAATAATTAAAATCAATATGAGAATTAAAATAGTGATAAAAAATTAGAATTGAGGATTTATTTGAGTATTTTAATATTATGAAAGAAACATTTAATTACCTTAAGGATAAATAAAAAGGTTTAAATAAGCATCAATCCTTAACAGTTAACTTTAAATATGATTTTTTTATGGAAAAAGATAAAAATTATCAATTATTAAAGAAAAAAAATGTTACTAAAATGTAAAATGAAGAACTAAAGAAGGATATAGATTTAATTATGAGTGTTATAAAACCTATGACTTAGATTCCTGTTAAACAAACCAAACTTAAATATAATACTATTATTGGTTACCAACCTGGGTAGAGAAATAGTTTGTAAACAAATTTGTTACAAGTTTTAGTTCTTCTAATTAAGTAAATATTTATTATTCTTATAGACCTAATAAAAATTTTATTTTTTAAAAGTATAAAATATGTTTATAGGAATCCAACTAAACAACTTTGGATTCCTAATTCTTTTATTACCAATGTTTACGAACCCAAGAAAATATGGGTAACAAAATCATTTATCATTTAAAATTTACTGCTATGATCCTTCTTTAAGTGTACCAATAAGAATTTATATTATCTTGATAGTGTTTGTTCTAGAAAAATGACTGATGACTGCTCAAGATTCAATAACCTTATTGAATTAGATGGTGGACATGTCACTTTTTGTGACATTTCCAAAGGAAAAATACTTAGACTCTATCAAATTGGTAAATCTTACACTGTTTTCATTTTTATAGTGTTATTTATAGATGGTTTTAAATATAATATTCTTAGTATCCCATAGTTATGTGATGATGTTTATCATATTATTTTTGAAAATAATTTTTGAAAAATTTATGATTCTAAGCATGATTTAATTTTTAGTTCTTTATGAAATGATAATGTTGATGATGTTGATTTTAATTGTTTATTTTATCAAAGTGTTTCTTATTTATGTGACTTTTAAAAAGAATTTTGGGTTTTGTATAGAATACTAGGTCACTAAAACCAATTCTCACATAGAAAACTAACTATTAAAGGATTAGTTAATTATCTACATAAACTGTAAAACCAAACAAAAAAAGTTTCAAATCCCTATCAAATGGGAAAGAATAAAAAAATATAATTTAAACCAAAGAAAGAAGTTTCAACTTATCAACACTTAGTTTTGGTTCACATGGATTTTTTTGGACCTTCTAGAGTTTCTTGTCTAACAGGAGAATACTATGGTTATGTTATAGTGGGTAATTATTCAATATATTCAATGATATGTTTCCTTACACATAAAAGTAAAGATATTTCCTATTTTTCTAAGTATGATAGATCTATAGATACCCTTAGTGGATTCACTATTGAAACCTAAATAAACGATCAACAAAATGATTTTGAAAAGTAGGGATTTGAATCTCTATGCTCACAAAATTGATAAAAACCCAAATTTTCTTCTCATAGGATTCTGCTAAAGAATATTTTAGTAGAAAGGAGAAATAAAACTTTTTAAGAAATTTACCAGACCATGATAAATGTGTAATACCTTCCTATTTATTTTTGGTTAGAGGTTTTTAATGTAGCTTTAAATATTATCAATATATTTCTACTTAGATAACTTTTAAAGAAACCCCCTTTGATTTATGGAATGAGATTAAACTGAAAGTTAATTACTTTAGAGTTTTTGGATGTAAAGGCATTATACTCAACACAGTAGAGAATTTAGAAATAATTTCATCCAAAAGTGATGAAGAGATTTTAATTGGATATTCAAGGTCCATTAAATCATATAATGTATTCAATAAAATTACTAAAAGTGTGGAATCATATGTACATGGAAAATTTTATGAAACAAATACACATGAACCTATGACCCATTAAATAATCCTGAGGATGACCTTTAGAATTTAGATATAAATGCCTCAAATATACCTAGTTATAATTATGTAAACCCTACTATTGAAAAACCCCATAGCACAAAACTATTTGAACCAAAACCATTAGAGAAAATGAAATGTCAAATACTTCAATCCCTATAACTATTAAAACCCATAGTGGTCATCCCTTAGATTCCATAGTTATAGATCTTGATAGAGGAACAAAAAATAGAGCTTATCTTATAAATCAGGTTGAACATTAAATTTTATTATCACAACTTGAACATAATGACATCAAATGATCAATTTATAATGAATTATAGGAAATGGAAATATAATAAGAGATGAATAAGTTTGATAGAAAGAAGTCCATAAACTCATAAAAAGTCCTAAAGGCTTCATAATCATTGGCACCAAGTAGGTGTATAGAAACTAGTTTAATTATTTCGTCACCATAATTGAAAATAAATATATATTGTTTTCACAATGGTATAATTAAAAAGAAGGTATTAACTATAAGGAAACCTTTGTATAAGTATCTAGACTTGAATCTATCAAATTGTTCCTTTCATATGCAGAACAGTTTAATTTCAAATCATATAAAATAGATGCAAAGAGTGAATTCCTAAATGGTTATATAATTGTGTATGTTTTTGTGTAAAACCCCTAGGATTTCAAAAACCTCATTTTCTAAATCATGTAATCAAATCAAAAAAATATTTATTAGTTTAAATCAATTTCATAGATCTTGATATGATATTATTAGTTGATTTTTTATTTCTAAAGGTTTTACTAATGGAATAGATCATACTTATTTACTTATTAAGATAATATAAAAATATGTTTTAGTAGTAAAAATATATGTTGATGACATTATCTTTATATCTTCATGAAATATTTTGTGTAATGAAATATCAAAAATTATATGAAATGAATTGGAAAATATTTTGATGGGTAAGTTACAATTCATCCTTAGTTTTCAAATTTTATAAAATAAGGAAGGAATTATTTTAAATCAATTTTAGTACCCTAATGATATATTTAAAAAATTTGGTATGGATAACACTAATGGTAGAAATACATTCAATAGAGAAATCTATAAACTAGATCTTGATGAAATTGGGAAAACATTTGATCAAACCACTTATAGAGGTATGAATGGATTTTTACTATAAATAACTGCTAGACAACCTCATATTATGTTTTTTGTGTGAAGGTTTATATATTTTCAATCAAATATAAAAGAATAAAATTTCATTTCTGTGAAAATAATTTCTTAATGTCACAAAAGTATAACCAATTGAGGAATATTTTATTATATACTAGAAGAATTTTATTTACCGAGTTGGTCATATGTAAATTTTAGTGGTTGTAAGATATATAGAAAAATAACTTCTGGAACATATCAATTTTTGGGAATGTGTCTAGTTTCTTAGTTTATAAGAAACAAAATTCAATTACATTATTTACTATTAAATATGGGTACATAACTACATGCAGTTTTTGTGAATATTATTTTGGTTGAAGCACACATTACTAGACTATAGATAACAATTTTGACATGCCCCTATAAATTTTGACAATAAAAGTGATATAAATATTTCCCAGAATCATGTATCTCATTCAAGGACATAACATATTGATATAATACAACACTTTTTTGAGAGAACATTTTCAAAAAGGTTATATATGTCTTGAATTCATTGGTACTAAACATTAGCTTTCTGACATATTCATAAATTCATTAAATTTTGTGGAAATGATCTATATCAAACATGAACATAGAATGATAAGGTTTATTTAGAATTTTATTCTTAAATTTACTTTATTTCATGTAGAGATTAATCAAAAAGACCTACTACCATGGTTGTTCTACTGTTGGATTGCTAGCAAGCATGTGCTATCATAGGATTTCTATCATAGATGTGCTTCCACTGGATTGATACTGTCAGATTACTACCATGGATATGCTAAAGTTGTATTGCTACTATAGATATGATTTTTTGGCTTGCTCTCATTGGATTTATACCTTTGGATTGGAATCATGGCTGGACTACCATTGTATTTATACTTCTAGATTTCTACCGTTGTTGTACTACTATGAGGATATTCCATGGCTATGCTAACATGGTATGCTACAGTTATCATTATACCATATGATCTACCATTCTTTTACTATTATTCAAAACACTATCATATCTATTTCTTCTAAATAAATTAATTATTTCAATAAAATTTATTTTCTTAGTATTATATTTATTGAAATATAATTTTTGAATTGCTAAATGATAAAAATACATCAATTAGAGTCATATTCAGAATTGATATTGTATTCACCTTTTTGAAACCTTCTCTCTTTTCTCTCTAAACCCACGACATTTTACCTTTAACCTCGAATCCTCATACTATTTTGAAAATGGTGAGTAAAGCATCCCGATGGATCTCTTGATGGGTCATTTCATTCAAAGAAGTCAATATGAGAATTGATTAAGTCTATAAAAACAATAAATATTTACCTTTCATATTGTGTTTTTTTTCAAGAATGAAGTTAATGATACATTGTTAAAATAAGTAAAATATCTTCTTTGGAATGTGAATTAGGACCACTGATGAAAAAAATGGATTTTAAGTAATGATAAGAAATTTTATCCAGGGTTTATATGTGTCTTTTATCTATTTAATAAGATATAGTTTAAGGATAATAAGGATATTATCATAATACTGATGGATATAAAAGATCTTTTTTTAACTTGAAAACAATGAGATAAATGTATGAGATTTACTTATAAAGGTATCTATAAGGATTATCAATGTTATGTTCCAGTTAATGAAGAGAACTTTATGATTGAGTATGATCTTCTTAAGCTCACTATAAATTCCATTGTGAGAAGAACAAATGATGTCGAATTAAATGAATAATGTTGATTTCTTTTCATGTTCATCTATTATATATTGTGTCCCAAGAAGGAAAAAATTGGTATAATGAGGTACTGAGATATTTATTTTTCTTATGAAATGAAGAGTCAAAATCAATCTCTTTAGGTATTTAATAGAGAACATGATAGATTTTTGAAATCCTAATTCAAGATCTAATTCTTTTAGTTATCCAAATATGATTTCTACTCTTTTGGAAGATATATTTCTTGTTCCCAAAGGAGAAGAAAAAGTAACTAAGTGTGATTTTTTCCTCAGTCAAGTCACCTATATAAAGATTTATATGAACTGGAACCCTTACTAGAAAATATCGGTAGAAATAAATGATAAATTATATGAAAATATAACCTAATAGTTAAAACTTCTAGACTATGAAATTTTATTGACCTGGTCTAGTATCCATATAATGTAGTGTACTATTTTTCTTTTGAAAAAGGAGGGGCTGATGTTGGTGCTAAAGTTGAAGAGAATGAATATAAAAATGTTATGGAGGAACATGTTCTAGTATTATTTGAATAAGAAAGCGATCCTGACATTTTTAGATGTCTAAATGTATCATATTGAACTATTATTCCACATATATCTATTTCTATCCAATATATTTTTATAGAAGAAGAAGAGGAATTAAAATAGACCTATGTTTCAAATGGTGCTCAGTTTGAATGATCTTCTACGGAGTGTCCAAAATAATTTTTTGAGTTATCTGATTAATCTAAGAATGATGTTTATAGTGGATATGATGATGAGAAATATAATCATAATTTCTATATTTTTGAGTGTAGTAAGTTTGATAATGAAGAATTTTATTTCATTTTTCAACATGCTTCAATGATCAGGCTTCAATAATCCAAGATGATCAAGATGCATCTGATAAAGGTAAGGATGGTGCATAAACTTAGGGGGATAAATACCCAGTATCTTTAGTATTAGTGATTAAGTACATTGACTTAGAATATTGAGATAATGATGATGACAAGGTCAGTCCACGATAGTATGGTAGACCTTCAATCTCATTTTCTTAGAAAGATTCTAAGGGATCTGTAGTAGATCACATAGATGAGGATCAACAATTGGAACCATTTCCCTCTAGAGTAACTACTGTGGAAAATATTCATGGTGATTATTATTTACATATTGGGGAGAGGAAACATGTACATCATCCTACTTCTCCTCTGACCTCTTTCCTAACCCGATCTAGTCTAAATTATTTCAGAGCTGATCTTTTATCCGATCT
Organism: Viscum album; assembly: GCA_963277665.1. Taxonomy (NCBI): domain Eukaryota; kingdom Viridiplantae; phylum Streptophyta; class Magnoliopsida; order Santalales; family Viscaceae; genus Viscum; species Viscum album. Next base: position 28,029,144 of record OY728128.1, on the reverse strand, counting down.
CAATAGGATTATCGAATCTTATTCCTTTAAAGATAATTAATCGAATGAGGACGATATATCACTAATAGTATCCTCAGTTTCAACTCATTTATAATCCAGAAGCTTCAAAAGAATTGGAAATTTAGAAATGTAAAAAAGATTTTGTTGGAGAAGATGAATTTCATTCTTTCAACCTTGGAGGAAATGAGATCCATTTTTACATAGAGAGATATATCACTTCTAGATATGTAGGAATATTTTTTTATTATTATGGATTCCTATTTTAGATATCCACCTCCCTCTTCCACTACCTCTATTTATGTTAATTTAATTAGATATAATTTTAGACAAGTACTAATAGTTGTTTTGTGTGAGGCTTCTATATATCATCATAATGAGCTTAATGAAATGAAATTCCATAGTGAGCATGTTTACAATATCATTAGATAATGATTAAATGAATCTAGAAGTGATAGATCAACAATTACTAAGGCTATTAACTACGATCTCTTTATGATTTTTACCAATAATGAACTTAATTCCCACTTTATGTTCTTAGCTAAGAGTACTAGGACACCTACCATCACTAAGAATTCCAAAATTCAAGTGAATCTATTAAATATTTTAGTACCCTTGATCAAGATTTTTATAGAAGAGAAGTCAAATTGTTTTAGAGTTGTGGAGCATAATGGTAGAGTTGTTACCCAGTTTATAAAGATGATGGTGTTATTTATCTACACTAAAAGGATAATTTTTATAGAACCACTAACCATTCCAATGTCTTACTTTTTTTTCACCCTTATTTACATAATTTTAGACCACTTCCATTACTGTTATCCCTTTTGGACTTAAAAATATTGATATTTTGAGGAATATGAAGCCAATTTCTTCTTCTATAGTATTCATGCATCATGCACCACCTTTTACCTCCTATCATATTCATCCTATTTCTGAAAAATGAATAGAAATATTTTATCCTTCCTCTAACCATTCTGAGGATACTTCTTTAGATTCATATTAGGATATTATAGATATTTTCTTTTTGATTTTGCTTTTATGATGTACTGTATCAATGTTAATGTTTAGTGAAAGTCGCCTCTCTTTATTCATAACTATATCCTAATTTCATTTCTTGTTATCAATATATTTTTTATAATCCCAAAATTGGGAGAAATAATGTATGGAATGAATAATGTATATGAATTACACTTGTACTCTTACTGTTACTAAGAATATTGTATTCTTTTCTTAAATATTTTATTCATGGTTATTAATTCCATCATTTATGATCCTAAAAAATGGGGAGATTTTTTTATTCCTCCAACACCTCCTTATTTTAGTGATCAAAAATAATATTTATTATGTTCCTAATAAGTTCCATTATTTATAATAATTAACTATTTTATAGAAAAAAATCATCAAAGAAGATATGTCCTAAACCTTCCATGAATATATAATGTTATTTGACATCTGATACCATCAGACCATATACCATCAGTTCATGATGACACCATTAGTTCAATTACAAGTCCAAAAAAATCTAGCACTGAATGATGAAACCATAATAGCATCTACTATTAGAGAATCTAAATCTAGAGAATATAATGTTAGTGCACTAATACCTCCAAGAACATATACCACTAGGTGTATCTACCGGCATAGTTTCTACCTCCAGAATATCTACCACTACTACTATTATAAAAACACACCATAAATCACTTATACCGTCTAATTATGCTACTTCTAGGTACATCTACCATAAATAGCTTCTACAAATATAAGAGCTATAACAAGTTATACCTACTATTGTAGCTATTCGGAATTAAATTCAAACTTAATTATTCCAATGGATAAATTTAGGAATTCAATGAAATAAAGATGCACATGTATTGAAGAATTATTACTCTTAAACAACTCTATAGAGTAATTGAATGAAAAATAAGACATCCCAAATATTTACATTATTTTGAGGATTCATATTATATTATTATTATTATTAAATGGATAATTAAACCTTATGGAATTCGATAAATTCAAATTAACCCCTTGTGTAAGGGAATAATGTAGTATAAGGGATACATGTTGGAAATAGTGTATATGTGTGAAAGAATTCATCTAGAAAAATAGTAATTAGTTGACTAAATTATTCCTCTCACTAAGAAGCTTGTCCAGTTAGATCCTACTGATAACATATTATTAACAAGGAATTATATGACAGTCTATTTTTATTAGATTTATATAAAAACATTATTGATCTCTCTAAAAGATATATTCAAGGACTCATGAACAACTGAAGATGATCATATTGAGCTACTTCAAATATTCATAATATATATTCTTTTCTCTTTTGATTTTTTCTTATCTTTTAAGTTGTGTTTTATTTTACTACAATTTATCTATAAACATAGAATCTTATACTGAAATACAGAGTTATAGACACTTTATTTCATTTATTTTATTTTTTACACCCACATATTACTATGGAAGATTCTATTTTATAGTCTAGACCGCATGCGTGAAGTCATTTTACTTCCATTCCTCCTATGAATAATTATGGAAGAGGCTCGGTATAACCTAGACTATTTGAGAAATTTTTTTTATATAACATGATATAGGTTTTAGATTTGTTTATTTTATAATAAATATCTTTGAAATGGGATATTTACAACTTTATGGGATTAGGTCTTGGTTTGAGGCTGAACCCCTTGTTTATTTCTACTATGTGATTTTATTGTTTTGTTTTAATTGTTTTTAAACAAAATGAGTATCTATTTTCTTATATTTAAATTGAAACATTACTCTGATATTTTACTTTAATTTTAGTTTTATATATGATGATTGATTTTAGTAAATCTGTTTCTAAAATTAAATAGTTCTATAAATATTTTTAGCCGAGTTTTGATTGAATTTATGAATAGTTTTTTAAAAATATTAGATTATAAAAATCTGCTGTTTTAGTTAAGTGAAGTGTATTTAAAAAATTTGGGCATTTAGTTTAAAATCGTTCTTAACAAAAAAAATTAATTAGAAACTCAATTCACCCCTATTTAGTTATTTATTGGTACCAACATCATACTTTAGTAATGAAAAAAGAATGCAGGGTGTTCGCCTATAGATTGATGAGAATAGAGTGAATGAATATATTTTTATTGTGTTAGTTTTTATTTTTGAAACTTTTCATGGACCAATTTTTTTTAATATTATCTAGGAAAACTGTTGGTGGTGGCCTAGTGATTTCATACTAAATAACTATATAGACCCTTTCCCATTCATTCAATCTTTATGTCTTATGATATATACAAAGGAAATGGTTTTTGTGATGAGTTCTCAGATGGAAAATTGTGCAAGGTTTTCTTGGGTGGGATGTTGATGGATATTGGCGCATGATTACATGGATCCAAAATGTCATGTTTGTGTTAGTGTTTTTTGATTTATTAGTATATGGTCGACCTATGAGTGATCCAATTTCGTTCTATATAATGCACATGATATTGTAGATATTTATTTTTCTGTATATATGGTATTTTGTGTTTATTTCTCATTGAAATGGAATTATATGGTGTTGAATGATTATCTATGTTATTACTACTATTGTTTTTGAGTTACTCACATAAGTGGGAATTGTCACCCCATGATCACACCCTAGAATTTCATCTCTAGTCAGTAGCCTCTAACATTTGAGGAGGCACACTAGAGTTATTTGGTACTCTATTTTGGACACAATATACGTGAACAAGGGTAAAATACATTACTATTGGTTACCTTTGGTGATCAAAGGGAACACTTGAGGTCACATATCACCTCTAACTTTGGTTGAGTAGTTTAGTGATGGGTTCAGGTAATATGAAATGATATCAATGAAATTGTTTTTATTTGATTATGTTATTTAGGGATTGGTAGATAGATATAAACCTGTTAAAACTTGGTATAGAAGTTGTAATAATTCCAATCGAATATTTTTATAGCTCATGTACAAGTTACCAAGGAGTATGGGTTGTTGTTAATAGTTTTATTGATTATGTTTTGGTTCATTTCAATGAATTATGGTGTTTAAAATTTATGGATTTTTTATTTACCCTTATTTTATAGTATAAAGAGGGAATGTATACATATATCATATTGGGAACATATGTCACATTATGTATACATGAATTTGTGGTATTATAATCAATAGATAAAATATGTAGTTAATTAGGAATCATTGATAATTTATTTAATATATTCTTAAATAAATTATCACTGGTAGGTTAATTAGTTTATTTTCTAGGAAAATATCTATGATCCTATATTGTGACTAATATTCATGTGAATTATTCATACATTATATTGGTATGTTTTCTATAATGGGGTGGTTTATGAATGTGAGTGCCTAGGTTATGATATGGAACAAATCACCGATGGATTTTTTATAGGATATATCTATATATATATATATATATATGGATGTATGGCCAGTTAAGGAATATTGAACTGATATATAATGAATTATGATCCACATAGTACAACAAAAGAAATATAAAAGGGGTATCACATGAAGCATGTGTCTATATTAATTTGTTTCTATTTCTAATTATAATTTTCAAGTTTAAATCCATTTCCAAATGATGGTTTGTAATTTTATATATTCTATCAAAAAGTTATCCCAATGAGCTCTGGGAAGGTGGTGTATATGATGCTCCTCTAGTGGAGGCTCTATTGACTTCTAAAAATAAGATTCCTCTAAATATTTTTCTATGGGTTTATAAGTCTGTTTAAAGGGACTCCTAATGGGTATTTACAATATTTAGGATTTCACTATGCAACATTATATGTATCATCCAATTATCTTTCATTATAATATGTGATTACATGGAACATATGAGTTTATAAAGTTAATCTACTAGGTACTTGAGATAATTTTTATCCTAGATGTTCAGAAGGTGAGTCTGGAATGATATATATTAGAGGTACCAAAAATTTAGCAGTGGAATATCTTATTTCAGTCTAAAAAGAATCGAAACCCATCTTAAGATAGATTTTTGGATCTCTTCTTCAATAGTTTTTTTCCTAGAGAAGTTGATAATGGATAGGGCCTAAGAGTTCATGTTACTCTAATAAATTAATTTATCAGTGATGAAATATGAATTGAGTTATAGTAATTTTTTTTAATTTACACAAGTGGTAAGAGGATATGGTACCACACAATATTTTTAATTAGAGATTTATATTCATGTATTTATTTATAACCATATGTGTTTTTTATCCTAGAGGTATTTACATAGGTGATGAAAAAGGTCTCATTTCTAAGAAGGTCCTTGTGTAGGGTTGAGAACCAAGATAATCATCTTTTACTCAGAATCTGTGGATTACATATTCCGATGGAAGTAAGAGGAGAAATATGGATGTGTGTTAGGGAAAAGATCAATGAGAAGGATAAGGAAATGGTTATTCCTTTCATTATTATAAAGGAAGGGGGTTTACGGAGTTTATTCAATGTGGCTGGGCTAGTGATATTCAAATTATATATTCTAATGATATTAAAGAGTGTTTCTATTATGGAAGGATAAAATATGTGTATAAATTATATTAGAGGATTCCTTAGGGATGTGGTTTATTAGGTATGTCTCAGAATCAAGTATCTCATACCAAGTTAGGTGGATCACCAAAAAGTGAATGAAATGTATTATTGGGAATGCTAGAGAGAGTTAGTGGGAATAGTTTAGAGGGACATCCTTAGTAGGGAATAAATCTATAAGAAGGTTAGGTTTCTCTGATACAAGACTACAGAAATGGTTTATGTTATATTTTTTTGATTGATCCTACACCAACAGATGATGTCGAGGAGAAATTTATAGTACCAAGTGAGATATTGGTGACTTTTATTATAGATTATGAAATTTTAATTTGGGTATGATTAACTCATTTATATCTTATTGTTTGGAGAATTATTTTGGTCTAGAGATAGAGTTCTTTGTGGGTTAGTTAACCATTGAAACTCCCTTAGGGAAGATGTTAGAGTGTATATAGAGGTGAGTAGCATGTGTGATAATAGTGAGTGGCAACTGCAATCTATAGGACCACTTGATCCTAGTCATGCCTTGTCTCAGTGTGATATTTGGTATAGATTGGTTGACATTATTTTAATATCACAAAGAATACTATAATATGTGAATGTATATTATGTCTCAATTTGGAAATTGTTACACATTCATTAGAGAGTGGGATTTACTAGATGTTCATAAAATACTTTACATAGGGTAGATGAGAGAAATCACTTCTCATAAAGTTAGGGATAATTTTGGGGATGTAGATGGGATAGAGTCACATGTGTCCTATCTATTAAATGATCACTTTAAAAATAAATTCACTAAAGATTACTCAAGCTTACTTATAGTGAGGAAGGTTCATTTTACCTTTGATTTGACTTTGGGATTGGAGACAATATAGATCCCTCTTTATCGTATTTCTTTAAATATAAAAATTAAATTGATGTTATAGATTTAATACCTTAAGGGTTATGGGTTAATTAGACAAATCAAACAATAGAGGGGTGCTCAAGTTTTCTTCTCCAAGAAATGTGGAAAACAATTATGGTTATATATAGATTACAAGATTCTAAATCAAGTGAGGTTCATGAACATGTATTCACTTCCAATATAAATGACTTGATTTACTAGTTTAGGGGAGACTAGTGGTTCTTTATGACTGAATTATTATTATATTATTATTATCTTACTGTATGAGAATATGACATTCTGTTAATGATTTTAATTACTTGATGTGGATTGTATGACTAATGATAGATTCCTTTTAGTATAAAAAATGCACATGTTGTGTTTATATTGTTGATAAATTATATTTTCACTGTATTGGACACTTTTTATTTGTTACATTAATTGGAAATATATTGGTATACTCCCCGATACATGAGGAACATAGAAAGAGTAATGAAATTCTGATTAGAACATTATGAGTGCATATGTTATATTCCAAGCTCCCAAAGTGTTATTTCTTGATGAGATAGGTAAAATTATTAGGGTGTGTAGTGTTTGATACATGTATTTTTAAACACCTAGAGATGTTGAATACTATGATTCATTGGGTAAAACGAAATTATTTTTTCAAGAACATGATTTTTCTTAGATAGGATAGGTATCATGTTGTTTATCTATGATTTATTATGATTATAAGTCTTGATTATATCATTGATATAAATAGTGAAGTGTCAATGGGATGATCAATATGAGATGAAATTTCAGGATCTATAAAGGAGGTGTCACTACTTTTGATATTACCATGACTTGGTAAGAGTTACATTGTGTATTTTAATTGTTTTACCATAATATTTAGTGGTTTATTTATTTAAATGGATTAGGTGGTAGAATATGGTTCTTGGATGATTATGACAAAAAAATAATAATTAACCAACTCATGATCTACAATAGAAAATTGTATTCCATGTACAAAAATATGGGAACCACTTTTTCTTTTGTGAGATGTTCATAGTTTGTATTGTTTTTAATATTATAAAGTGAGTATTTTCTCAGAGATACTTGAACCAAAATAGTGGATACGGGTGTAATAACTTTATTATTTTAAATTTGATATGGGGTTGACACTAGGAAATTATATCAAAGATTCTAATTTATTGACTATAAGGAAATAAACACAAGTAACACAAGAGTTAAAGGATGAGTGGAAACTTATTTTCCCATTCTTAGAAATGTACATGGAGATGTTAGAGGAAAATGATAAGTATGTATTAGAACCTTTAAGAATTAAATACTAACTTTTACATAGGTTAAAATACTATTATTTTTTATATTTGATTTTTTTATTTTCTTCATGAAGGATTGTATTGTCTAGAACACCTTCTAATATAATCTTTGGATTGTAATGTAGTCATATATTAACAGTGTGTGGGGGGTCTTGATGAGAATTTTAGAGGAGGCCACAAAGTATTCTCACAATTAAAGATATATTATTAAAACTAGTTTGATAAATATTTATTATGATGTTCAATTCTAGTTTTGGTAATGGGACACAAAGTTGTAAATTGTGGGTGAAGATTCATTGTGCCTCACAAGTTTGTAGGTAAAGGATAAACATAAAAAATTATTTGGATTATTATATCCATTGACTATTCAAATATGTAAATAGGATTAGGTTAGAGAAGATTTCATGAAGGGACTTATGAGTTCACCCCAAGGCAGAGATACAATTCTAGTTATCACAGATCAAATGGTGAAGGTAACAAACTTACTACAAATCATTGAGATTGAGTTAGTGGATGAACTATATATACTTTACATATGAGATATTGTTAGACTACATGTAGTTAATATATGAATTGTTTCATATATTTACGTGGGATTAACATATTAATTTTTTCATGGTATTCAATGATCTTAGAAAAATCTAGTGAAACTGAGTATGAAATATCATCAATTGATCGATGGTCACTCAGAGCATATTATCAAGATTTAAGAGGACATGTTACACAAATATATCCTATTTTTTTAGGTTAATTGTATGTTTATCTGGACTTGTTAGTGTTTTCATATAATAATTGTTCTTATTCATTGATATAGAATTTGTTTTGAGGCTTTTTACTGGAGGCCATGTAAATGTCCCTCATGTTAGATGGAGTTTGGAAAATCAACATTTCTATGACATTGTCTCACAAAATAAACCATATATCATGAGTATTTTATTAATAAATTTAATACGATGGATCAAAAATGGAAGTATTTTTAGGAAAATTAGAGCCAATAACTAATGATGTTTGATGATAGAGATCATGCATTCTTATTGGTGTCACCATGATTAGGAAACCATTGTTCTAAGAAACAAACGATATTGTAACCTTGGTTCGTGAGTCCATTTGAGATTCTGAAGATTATTAGGATAGCGTATGAATAATTATTAGTTCCTATTTTGTATATTTCTATTCATGATGCTATGTATCTCATCTAATAAGATATAATTTGGACCCTTGGCCTATCATCAATAGCAATGATTTGGAGTTAGAGGCAGATTCCTTGTATGAGAATTTACTTGTATACATTGTGGATTAGAGTGATAAATCTATAAGATAGAAGAAGATACCACTTGTTTAAGTAGTTTTTTAGAATTTATGGTCCCAGTATGTGACTTGGAAGTAGTAGGAAGATATGAAGTCTCAATGGGTAATTTTTTTCATTGAATATTCTTGATGATACTTCTTATATACAAAAATCTAATTAGTGGGAAGTTTATAATGGACCTAGATTTCAAGATGAGATGATAAATATATTATTATAATTATGGTATTTAATTATAGGTATTTATATATTTTTCATATAATTTTGAAAGTTTTATAAAAAATATTTATTGAAAAATGAATGAGTGAAGTATCATGGTAGTAAAACATGCACTATTGGATACTTGATAGGATCTTACCAGGTACTCATGAGGTTAGTAGAGGGAATACCAGGACCTTGAAAAATCCACTGGGTACTCGATGGAATTTCTAGATGTTATTCCTTGAATGATTTTTTTAATTATTCTAAAAAAATTAATTAACATCTCACAACTTCTCCTAATAAATGTATGCATAACGACCACCACCTAATATTTTTCTCCTACCTCTTTTAACTCCAATGTGTTTCAAACTTTCAGTATAATTCCAGATTTTATATCCATTTATGATAGTGGTATCCTATCACTAAGTCTATGTTAAATAACCCATTAATAATTTTTTTCATCTCTATTTGGTGTAAATTCATATAAATTACCTACTTTTACCATTTTTTAGGTTTTTATGAAATATACTGACTACAGTCAAATCAAGTAATGATTATCTTTGAGTTGATTCATGTTTGAAAGTAGTAGGAATTTTTTATCATATTCCATTCCTATATGTGTATTTTTTGTATGATGGTGTTTATAAGATCATGTAATTGGATGAAGGTGATATAAATGAGTATTTAAAGAGTCTAAAAATTTATGAATTTCTAGGTAGAGACTAGGTGGACTATGATGGTTGTACTATCTTGGATTAATTCAATTTTTATTGCACACAAAAACCTTGTTTTTCATTGAACCATGATGATTTGTTGAATGATGAACACAATTCAGATATATAGGACTATTTAATTTAATGATTAGACTAATATGGTCTCTTGTAACCATGATTGATGGTCAACCAAGGGATGAAGAATTCTACACAATGATGATGATGTGATTTTATAAATATGATATCAAGTTAAATGATATTTAGGACTAAGCACCATGTTTGTTTTTAAATGACTATTAATATATATAGAGGGATAGGATGAGATGGAATAAAATATTATGGGTATTTCTATGATCATTGGGCCTAGGGAAATGATATGTGGGCTCTCTGAGAGAGAGAAACATATTTCTTAGACTGGTTACTACCTACTTGATTGATGGACTAACTTCCCATCCATTGGTATTATACATGGATTTTAAATTGAACAAGATGACTGTGTCATAATGGTTATGTATGGATGGATGGTCCTGGGAAAGGGAAGTAAGGGTTATTCTAAAGGGGATGAGGGTTATCTTGGGTTGGATGATGACTAGGTTTCAATTTTACCACTTCTCTTATATTGATTTTAGATCTCTATTATAGAATATTGGATGGTATTGAATGGTGACCTATATTAAAATATGAGCCCTGTGATGATACCATGGTTTGACTATATTAAACAATGGCCTATGATCTGATAAAGAATACATGATTCCCTGAGCTTTCTATGTTATGTCACATCTCATAACCTGATGTGTTACGAAATGACTATGTTACATAACATTCCCCGATCATACTCTCTTTTATTATTATATTATGTCTATTAACTTTATTTGATATTATTAATCTATGTTATGTCTCATCTCTAGACATGATGTGACATATGACAACTATGCTACTCCATGTCTCCTGAATTATTATTCTGTGATACAATTATGTTACGCCACATCTTCTAACTTGATATAATATGACATGGCTATGTTATATATTATGACCCAAATTTTTATGATTCAAGACAACTATGTTATTTCAAAACCCTCGATATGTGATTTTACATAGGATAACTTTTTTATTCAATGACCAATGATGTGACCTGATATTGTTCTATCATTCTACATTAGGCATGAATGACCAATAATGGATAAAGAAGGAAGGGTAGGGATTATTGGTGATCTAGGAATTATATGATGACCCATCTATTTTTATGATAGATGTTACCTAAATGGAATCACATTTCATTCATCATGGTACATTAATTCACATATTTTTATGGGAAATATTAATGGATTGGTGGTGTCCTATTGAGTTTTATACTCACACCCTACACATGTAACCTGATGAATCTAGAAACATAATGTATCAGAATGCAAGTAAAGGCAAGGGCGTGGTAATAGGTAATTCAGTTAGTATAGACTTGATGGGAGTTGGTGGAGACTTGGCACTTGATATGAGAAAAGTATCATTGGGATATTATTGATCCATAGACTCATTTCATGTACATACTGTATTTTATACATAATATCCCCTAGCAAAACCCTGAGATATGACTATATGACATTATTTGACATGTCATGATATGTATTTATTTATTATTTTGGTTTTCATTACATTGTAATTCCACAAGGGTTATTCCACAACTTTTTTATAGTTATTATTATTTAGTTCTTGATATTTATGGAATCTAGTAGCGAACATGAGAGTAAATATCTCCTTGGTGATATATTTGAAAACCCATAGTGCTAGTGGCTAACCTCTCTTGACCAGATAGTGTACTTTAGGTCATATGGTTCCATCATCTTGGGTTACATAGTTCAAATCTAGGTTAGGGAATTGTACCTTATATATATAATAAAAACTCATAAAAAGTAAAGGGAGAGTAAAAAAGCTATTTTTCATAAATGGAAATTCATATAACAATGTAAATATTTCCAAATTTCATCAAAATAACCCCCTTTAATGTTTTAATAGTATTTTTTTAATAAGTAAATATTTAATTGAATCCATGGTAATTGAATAATAAAAGATCTAGTAGATGGATAGATGGAATTGGAGAAGGCTTATTGGTCGATCTCCCCTCTCTATCTTTATCTTTCCCTCCATTGAATTCATGTATCTAAACAAAAATGTATATCCCTATTTTTCTTGGAAGTCTCTAAAGTATTTTATTTTCTTACAAAAAAACCATTGATTTTGGTCTATAATTTCCAAAAAACAATAGTTTTTTAGGTTATGTTTTAGAGAAAAATTATCCATTCATTAGAGGAGTTCCGACTATCCATCTGAGGATCATTGTTTTTGAAAATCATATGGAAAATTATTCTACTCCTTTTTCATGGATGTTGATAAGTGATAATATCTGTAAATAATATAATTAATATGAAGCAGAACATAATTTTGATTCATGGAATGAATTAATATATTCTCAAAATGTATCTGAAAACTATAATGATTTGGTGTGTTGATCGGATTTCTATATAGGAAACAAAACAAAATTTTTGGAAGGTTATAATATATTTTTGGTGGATCATATATCCCATGATTGAAAAAAATATAATGAATAATTATTCATGATGTGTGGAAAACCAAGGGATCATGAGAAACAAAACATTCCAATTTAATGGTTGTCAAATAATATAACCTTTAACACATGCTTTCCCCAAGAGACCGAATGACGATATTTTAAAAAACCTCAAGTCAAATAGGCCCTAAATGAAAAAAATACTTCCTTCAAATATGATGTGATTAAGAAAACATTTCTTTCTCTCCTTTTCCCAATAAAATATTTTCTCCATACAAAAGTTACTACCCTATTAAATCATTTTCAAAATATTTCAAAACCTAACTGAATAACTCCACTCAAAAATATATTAATCAATGAATATAAAAATAGTCATATTAATGGATCACAAATATGATTCCAAAAAATAAAATCTATTAAAATTAAAAATTCCCCATGTCTTCAAAATTGGTCATCCAACCATAAAAAATTTCTAAAAATTTTCTATAGAAAAATTTAAATTTTATAATCCAAACATTTTTTATAGACTAAAATTTTTTTAATTTAAAAAATTAACCCTTTATTAATTCAAAAAATGTGACCATTAGTTTTTTAATAATATAATATTTTAATATTTTAATCATTAAATATTTATTTACTTCTAGTAATATGAAATTTAATATTTTATCATTTTTTAATTTCTTGGAAAATATATAATATTTAAATTTAAACAATATAGTATTTTTTATTTTAATAAAAAAATTAATTAATTATGAAAACATAACATTATTATTTAAATATCTATATAATATAAGGAATTTCTACACAAAACATTTTAATTTGAACCAAAAAACATTTGAATATTATCCACAAAACATTTTAATATCCTCCATATTTAAATATGTATTTCAAAACCCATAATATCATGGAATAACATAAATTGTATAAAAATCCTCAATTTATAATTTTATTTCCAATTTAAAAAATGAATTAATTTAAAATTTAATCATTAAAATAGTTAAAATATGACTATAAAAGTATGTATGACACATGTAAAATATGGGCATATTGTATCACCTAATGTGGAAATAGTTATTCAATTTCTACTGAGGGATATCCATCTTGTGTATAATTCATTGATGAATTATAGGTCATGTAAGGTAAGTTATTCAATTATATAGGAAAATCCTATGAACCAATCATGGGTGATCTCATTTCTTGTTTTTTCATCATTCAATTTCATTTGGAAATTTTTGATATATAAAATACCCAGAAGAGGTATCATATAAATTCCATGATGTTAGTAATTTTTTTGAAAAAATAATATAAAAACACGAACAACATTCTATATTATTGGAAATGATATACTGATATTGTTGTCTATGATATGAGAAGGATTGACCATGGCCATTTATCAATGCTTCTCAAATAAATGTATATGATATTGTTTCTATAAATAATCCTAAGTCATATTGTATAAAATAGATTGTTGTATTTTTATGTTTTTAGAGGATTGAAATATAATCAATAAAGCAAGGAAAACCTTTTTATATTGAATTATATATCATCATGAATTAATTTGAAAAATTAATAACATAAAATAAACAGTTGCACTGTTACTGTTGAAAAATCCTTCCCTATTGAACTTTGTTGTATAATTCTTGATCAAGATCACCGAGAAACAATTTTCAGACTCTTTCCTTCATAGGAATGAAACCAGCCACTAAGAACCTCACTTGTAATGAGGGTCCCCCAACCTTCAAATGTGTTCTAGAACCTTCTTCACCAATATGAATGGTATATATAGAAAAAGGGATATATTTGAATTTTGATTTGTAGAATCATGTGTACTCAATAGGTGGATCACATCCATTCATATAGGATCCCTTCATTCAATGAATGGAGATGAGGGTTAGCTTCTATTGCATAGTAGTTGATTTTAATTACCCAAAAGACATTCTAATCACTACAATAAAATTTCTTGTTTGTGGTCGGTTTTTTTGATTTGGTGGTGGTTTGAACGACTAACAAATGTTTTTACGATGGCTTCAAAAAACCACCACTAAAGTTGGTGTTGACATCCAACACATTTTCATTTATTTTATTTAATGATGATTTCTATTAGCCATTGTAGAACATATATTTATTAGTGGGTTTTAGGTAAAACAAATGGTTATGATTTAGTGTCGGTTTATACTGCCACCATATCCTCAATATTTCTTGATAGGATAACTACCATAAAAATAAAAAAACCTTTGATAAATAATAATGACTTTATATAGAGGTTGTTATAACCACTGCTAAAAAACTGACATTATATAGTGGTAGTTTAAACGTTCACTAAACAATAATACTTCATTTCTAGGAGTGGTCTAAACCGCCTCTTCATTGTTATTTTAAAAAATGAAATTGAATAGTAGTCAACCCTGAATGAAAACAAACAATACAACATTACACTATACAGAGTTCCAGATTATCATATACCTATCATCAAACTAATACCCCATAGTGACAAGGAAAACAAAATAAAAAATAATATGATTGTACCAACCTTGAGCCATCATAGCATGTGCTGCATATAAAAGGGAGAATAGGGAATAGATAGAACTTAGATTTCCATTTCCTCACAAACCTATATGTCAAGGGAAAACACTATGAACCCAATCATGATGGGAATCAGTATGTTTTTCTAACATAAGATGACTATATATAGAAATCATATAAAAAATAAAATTATAGTTATATCCACATACATGCCTTTAATAGCATGTTTAGAGCAAAATATCAACATAATTCCCACCATCATCACCATGCTAAAATTTCCACTCACCACCATCACTAAAAATAAATAAACCACCAAACTATCCATACATCCCATGAAAATCATCAATAAAAAATTTATATGATTCCCTATAAAACAATGTAATTTAACTCATGAAAAGACTTTACATTATTAATCAGGTTTCATTCATTATGTTCTTTAATTCCATATTTAATGAAAAACCAATAAAGTCATTATTCATATTTATTTCATACATTACATGTTAATTTTAGATATCCTCAATTTCTAATCATCATAATATAATTTAATTTTAGCCACACCCATATCAAATTCATTATTACCAAGTATATTCCACTACCACTAGGTAACTACAAAAAAATCCAATTTCCACTATCCGCGACATTATCCCACAAGAATCTATATATTCTCTCTTTTTAGCTTGTGCTAGATTGCAGAATCCCCAATGTATAACTCTTTATCCTCAATTATATCATATTTTTTCAACAATGTCATTTTTTATCACTGACTACCCCAAACATAACTAACATCCCAAACATTACTAATCAACTGAAAACCAACCCATAATGCATCTCATGATATCCAACATAGGCCTACTATCCAACAAATTCCAAGCAATTCGTCCAAAAATGGCCATAAAAATCACATGTTAACAACATAAATATTAACCTCATGATGATAAAAACAACAATAATAAATTCAATGACACACAAAAATATACATCATTATCCAACAGTTCCCATTTTTTCTATCATAAAAATTTCATTGATATTAATCCCCTTTTCCCAAAAAACTGGTTCATTATAATATTTATGTCACTAAAATTTTATGATAGGTGAAATGAAAATAAATTTTTTGAAATGATGCATAATTCCAAGCAACATCATTGATTTTAACTATTATAGGTATCATGTATCAAGCACATATGAAATAAAAATGTAAAAAATTTAACTTATGAGACTCACTCCATTCCTTCAATTTCATTAAATCTAATTCATTTTCATTATTAATAAAATCCATGATATCCACCCAATGAATAAAAACTTGTTTATTAAATAATTACATGAGGAATGGAGAGTTATCAAATCACCTACCTCAACCATAGTATTAAAACTACGACATAGGAATAAAATGAGGAAGAAATTTATAAAAGAACAAACACATATTAGGGAAACTCCAATAAAAAATATCATAGATATTGTTCATTAAAATCACATCTGAAAGATTCATGAATTATAAAAATATCCACCTCTAATGACAACTCTAATCACTACCCAATAAACGATTCTTGGAACCCTCTACATCTCCGTATCATCTTCCTGCTACATGTACCCACATGAAAATTATACTAAATATTAAAAATTGTTATTTATTTATATTTAAACATAAATAAAATAAAATTTTGTGAAATAAATGATTTTGATGTTGTGTGATTTACCTTCTCACCACCAGTCATCGAAACAATTTTATTGTGGGAAAGATCCATTTGTCTTTTGATATTAATCAATCAATGTTTTTTCAAAGAGGATATATGAGCCCCTTGTTCTTGAATTGTGTTTTGGATAAAAAAACTCCCTATAAGAATCTAGAGGTAGGGAGTGACTATAACCATGAGTATATTTAGATTGAATCCTTGATTTCCTACCAAAGTCCCTAGATAGAAATGGTCCAAAACCCATCTCGAACACTCGACCAGGATGCTCCTTCCCAAGGAGTTGACCAACTTGGTCATCCTGGGAGACTGAGAAGGACTGTATGAGATTAACATCTAACAGTTATTTAATTTTTACCTATAAATAAAATATAAGTTTTATCATAATAAATACATATTAACATAGTGACATGTGACATTAAGTTATTACAATGAACAACAAATTCATACCCCAACTTCTTTGGCAGGCTCATTAACATAACTCCCATATGATTTTGTGTGAACATTCAATCACAGTTCTATTTAAGATACTTGGTGCCCAAAGCTCTATGAATTCATTAAATAAAGATAAATATACAATTTAATAAATTAAATAGGTAACATTGTCTTATAAATATTTAATCTTGTGAAAATATTACTAGATTCAACTGATTTCTAAAAAAACACTTTAACCTGGTAGTGTGAGGGATGATTTTCTTAGCTCGACTCGATGCATTATTACATGAAGCAACCTGAAATAAATAAAATATAATTTAATATTAATGTATGAAATATAATATCCTTATCCTATTCATTTATTAATATTAAATGAGATTAAAATAATAATATATATTTAAATACCATGTTTTTCTCATGATGATGACAATCAAAAAAAACCTTCAATTGATCTCTAGGTACCCCTTAGGGTACCTTATCATATAGTTGTTGGGTGATCAATAAAGTATCATTGAATTTGTTCCCCAATCTCCATTTAAAATCCTTCCATTTCTTTTCCAAAATTTTCAATTTCCACTTTCATGCTGTAAGATCAGCAATGGTAAATTGGAAAAACATCGATACAAAGAGATTAATTTTTAAAATATTTGAATTTAATTATATAATATATTAAAATTAACATTATATATGAATCAAAAACCTCATTTTTCCATGATTGAGGAATATTCCTCCAATCAGCATATGTAATCGGTTGGGTATCCAACACCATCACTATTTGGCCTAGAATGTAGCCAAATAATTCGATGGCATCATCTGTAGGGACCCCATATCAGTCAAATGAGAAAACTACCTTTATTCTGTTCGGATTCCAGACATCTAAACTTTTCACATTTCTCTCTATAGTGGTATTTTTTCATCTTTCATGAAAAAATTTAGTAATATAAAAAATTTAAATAAATTTATTCATATTAAAATTTGTACCTATAACTATCAGCCACCAATATCCCCATGAAGAAACATGATTGATGACCTACTCCATTACTATTGAGACTAATGAATGGGGAGGCATTGGCTGAGCTACTGATGGGATGCTGACAGAGGGTGTTCGAGAAGATGATGGTATAGAGGGTGTGAGAGATAGTATATGGGAAATCATAGGGTTTCTCAGATGCTGTAGAGAGGGAGACCGATGGATCACCATTTTTCTGTATGGTCAAAGGAACGTCAATGAAGAGTTAATTTTGATTATTAAAATTATTCCTCCTTGGAATTATTTTCATTCAATAAAATAAAATTAACTTTATAACATATATTTCAAAAAATTAAAGCAGAAAAAATTAAAAATGATAATAGATTTATGGTACTGAAAAAATATATACATAGCTATGATAATTAATGACTTCAAAAATAACATAAGTGGTAGATAAATTAATGGATGATTTCACATAAAATCATTTTTTAATTAAATCTTGTCATTTTCCTAATCTATCATTACTTTATCTACTTTATTCACCCATGCAAGACTAATATTTTCAAAATCATGATGGAAAAATAAGTTCTCTTCTTGCTGTTGATGGGATTCAATGCCCAATGTCAAATATTCCACTTCATATCCCATATCATACAAGTCATTTTGTTTTACGTGATCAACTAAAATCCACCCTTGATCCACAACATCTTCCACATAATATAAAATTTTCTCTTATGATGATAAGATATAAGGATCATGTAATTCATGGTCACCAACATCCATCAAGTGAGAGAAGTTCATTGAATTAAATTGTAAGTAATATCTTTTAAAATCCCCAAAAATATTGACCTAATTTCATTTGAATAAACCAAATTAAAAATGCACGTGGTAGTTTAATTCTATAATACTAGTCAAATTTCCATAGTATCCCTCTTTGGAAAACATAAATATAACACTATTGTCTATTTTCAAACCCACTTCCCAATAGAATGAACAAATTTTAAATCCGTCAACATTGTAAGCACCCAAATTTATAACCTAATTTAGGGGACCTTGATCAAGAAACATCAAATACATTGAAAACACAACTTGAGTATCAGTATTAATGACCTAAAAAAATTAATATATATTTTTAGATTTACAAAATATATTCATCAACCTAATATATATAGATTTTAAAATATTTATCAACATACATGTTGTTTAAACCATTATACAAGATCTTTATTAACAACTTTTGTTTTATCATTCTCATTTCATATTCGGCCTCTCATTCATCTATTTTCTTATATCCAGGTATCTTCAATAAATGGATCTTTAATTTTAACTATTTCATAGAACATATCTACGTGTCTATAATAATTATATTGCTCTCAATGTATTATTTGATCTCCTCCCAAATAATTGGCCAATAGCACGAAATATTTTTGATTTCCCCTATAGTTGAGATTGAGTTGAAGTGTCTTCAACGCATCCAACATGATTGAATAATTTCTCAATATCATCCAAGTATATAGAAAAAAAGAAAAAAATTTCCTCTACCAAATAGGCTTAAAAAATAGAGTGTTTAGGTTGAGCTTTATTTATCACTCATGATTTCAAATTACCAAGATATATATGAAATAAAATAAATAAAACAAAATTATTCATTTAATTAAATTCCAATAATTGTTTAAATAAGATTAAAATCATATAAATAAATAACCATTCAATTGGATACATCTCTCGATAATTTATGGGCACTCCTAATTTAGCTTCATCGACCAAATGCACAATTGAATGCATCATGAAAGTAAAAAACAATGGAAGAAATATCACCTCCATTTCACAAAGTGTCACATAAATATCTTCTAAAGTATTTCATGTTCAAATTGTTGTATAGTTTTCTCACATAATTTTATGCAAAATGTGAAAAATTGGAGTATAATAAAAGTAACCTTTTCAGGTAATAATGTATGAAATCCCAATGATATTAATTTTTTTTAAAAAATATGTGATATGTGACTTTTCAATCCAAGTAACCTATGATGATTTAAGTCAAAAAACATTTATATGTTACATTAATACCCATTAAATTACTACATATGTTTTAAAATTTTAAGGAATTCATCTTTATCCAAAATTTTCATTGTAAAAATTTCCAGAGCATACATTTCATTATCACCGGACCATAGATCATGCTTTATGCTCATTATTTGTAAGTCTTTATGAGCATTGCGATGACCCTTATATTTTTTATGCTCATTAAGCAATAAGAATTTCAATTTATCACAAATATTCCACTCAATATGCATAACATCAATATTATTCCACAAAAAATTAAATGTACAAATACAAAATTTTGATGAATATGTTTTTTTATTCAATTGTTGCATTCCATTTTCACTTGAAAATGAACATACAAATCGTTTCCTACTATCATTAAAATGATTCACCTTCAAATATTCTATTTCAAACTTTCCAAGTTTTGGAAATATTTCATAACCTGTCAACAAATTTAGAGGTTTTCTATGATCAATTTAACCATTGAATTTTGACTTGTTCAACCATAATCTATGAGATGCATCAAGAAGTATTTGATGAAACAAAAAACACCATTTTTTTCTAAGGTAGTTGTTTGTGATCAAAATAAAATTTATAAAAAGGACAAGATAAACCCATGTAAGTGTTCCATCATTCTAAACTACTATGTATAGGGATTTCACTAATGGTCCACATTAGATAAGCTTTAATTTTGAAAATTGTTTTAGAAGATGCATCATGTGTCTCAAAACCATTTCTACATAACTCCTAAAATTATTTAGTTAGAGGCTGAAAGTATACATCAATATAATTTCTCAGAATATTTTTTCAAGGAATAATCACCAAAATGATAAAATATTGTTATTTCAAATGCATTCTTATAGGAATACTTTTAGGGATCAAAACAACCTTTCAAATGCTATAACTGGTGCTAAAAGTCAAAAATGGGTTGAATCCATCAATAACCAATCCCAATAGAACATTCTTAGGATAAAATGAAAAATATATATGTAATGAATCAAATTTATTCCACTATTTTCAATCTATTGGATGTCACATTAACCAATCATTGTTATCATCTAAATAATTAAACGTCAAGTGATCGATATTTTTCGATGAAATTAATAATCTTTGCAATCTAGGATTTAAAGGATAGTAACACAAATACTTCATAGGTATGTTATTTTTATTCTTATTAATAGTAGTATATTGATTCAGAATTACAACATCACCCATTGAATTCCATCTATAATAAAAGAATTATTTTTCAATTATGTATACATGAATCCTCTCCCCAATAAAGTGTACAATCATTACGATAATCTTTTATTTGTGTATAATTTAGATCAAAGTTGTTAACAATTTTTTAATATCATATAATGGATCATAGATCATGGATTCAAGAAATGAATCATGAAATAATTACAATATTATGGACATCAACTTATTTATAATTCTACATAGGCATTTTATGTGGTACCAATTCAGCAGAAAAGAATGTTTTGAATATTTCAAACATCCACTAAACAACTCTTGATTTCCATCATCGACTATACAATGAAATTTTTATATTAAGTGATGTTATCTATTACAGTAGTCTCTAAAGAATCAAGAGGATGATACAATGACATGTTACAATCTTGATCTAGTTGTCCTATAGTACTAAAAACATCACTTTTCATGTTTCTATTTATAGAACCCTCAAATAGTTATTCTAATATGTTTTGATGATGATGTTTTTTCCTTGGAATTATAAATGCATCATTTATATGGTTTTTCAATTCATTTTCTATTATCGAAAAATTTGGGAGCTCATTTTGTCTATTGACATCATTTCTCAAACTTTCTGTAATGTTTGATTCTCCACACAAAATCCAACACAAATATTGAGGAGGTAATTGCTTCAATATCAAGTTTTCATAAACTCTATCTATCTTCATCCAATTATAAATTTACATTTAGGACATATAAATATTATTCTCCCATCAACTTATTGATTAGAAATTGAAAAATCTAAAATGTTCTCCAAACCCTCAGAATACTGTGGTGTGTTCTTCAGTAAAGTTATCCAATGTTTATCCATATATATCACAATGTTCATATAAATTATTAAAAAAATTAAAACATATATGTATTACTAAGTAGGAAGAGGTAAAATGGTAAAATATGGTAAAGTGGAATTATTTGTAATAAAATAGATTCAAGCTTTAACTACAATGTAATTTTTTTGGATGAATAGATTATAGATAGGAATATAAAGGGGTGTTGGCTAGTGAGTAGTTTTTCAAGTATGGACCCAATGCTTCCAATGTTCACACCATCTAGAGAAAGTCTCATCTCAACCATAATAATACAAACACAATATTCAAGGAATAAAAATAGTCTAACATTGATGCATGAGAACAACCCTAAAATATCACAATCCATAAGGAATTACCCAAGAGAAAAAAAAGATAGACACATCGGCTAAGTCACCTAAAAATCCTAATCATTCATAAATCCAAAATAACACCCATATGGAATACTAATAATTACCCTATATAACCTCTAGAAATGGTCTTAAATCAATATTCTGGATAAGTCCCCAGGATAAGGCTGAGAAACAATACCACTAAGCATTGAATCTAAAATATGGAGAAGATCCCTAACTACACCACCATATTCAAGGTCTGGGTAGAGTAAAATACTTGAAATGTTAAATCAAAAAAATTAGAGTAATTACTCTTAAGTAATACCTTTCTACCATCATCAAGACCTTTTTGGGATACATATACCTTATGACATTAAATATTAATGAAACTAGTTCACGCATCATATATCAAATCAAAAAATCCCTATAAACTAGGGATCATGACAAAATGAAAATTAGATCATATAAGAAATGCATTTGAAACTCATTATAAAATTATTCAACTTTACAAATAGAAAAGACTTAAAAAAACCCTGAAACTGGTTGTATAAAAATACACCCACTGGAAAATAAGACATCATTAAAACCTTTCATTTCATTTAACTTAGATAACTGATACAATGTTACCCATAGTTCATTTTCTACAAATAAATAAATCACTTAAAATTTAAAAAGAAAATGAATTTCCTTATTAAATTTAATAACACTTTCATGATTTTATTTTAAAACTAAAAAAAATTTAAACCAAGGAACCTCTCACCAAAACACTATTTAAATCAAAAATTTTAAAAGAATTTTATGTTTTCCAAAGAAAACATTCATAATACACTTGTATAAATAAGGGGAATAACAAAAAAATCAACCATAATACATCCCCAAATCTTGAACACACCAAGAGAAAGTCCATAAATTACACCAAAAATGATCAAAAACATCATTAGAATTGATTTGAGAGTTAAAAGAGGTCAAATAAAAAACATGGTGGTGAAGTAGAATTATTCACAGCAAGGAGCGGGATTAGGAGAAAAAAATGTGGGGGAGATGGATTTGGAAGGGGAGAAATCAAACCTATATGACCTCACCTTTAGAGTGGAATTGAGTGAAGGAAATGGAAGGGATATGGATTGGGTGAGGATGAAGACTCGGGTGAGGGAAAGGGCGGGGGAGACTGGTCGACGAGCTATGACTGTAGTACTAGCACGGGGTCAGTGGGCATGAGATCAGAGGATACTAGACGAGCTCCCGTGAGGGGGGAAGTGATGGTGCTAGGGTTTGGGGTTGGGGGGGAGATCAAGGAAGAAGGGTCAGAGGAAAAGGGTGGGGCATGGTGGAAAAGGGTGTTGTTTAACAAAATAATTATATTTAGTGGAAATTAATAACAAACTGCAGAAAAATCAGTTAATTAATTTTAGTGGCTATTTAGTAAAATGCCGCTAAAAACTACAGCTAAACAATTGATAGGTTGTATTGAATTGGGAATATTATTTTTTGATAGTTTCAAATTATGTTCCATGCCATAAATTAATCAAACCATTGATTCATAACCAGAGGTAAACCACATGTAAGATGCAGTAGTATACATTCACTCATATCACAATTTTATTGTAATCTAGGCTATCAGCATCTCATACCATATATGATATCATTATGTCATACTTTCTATATGAATCACATTCATATCATAGGATATTAATAAAGGTATATCATAAAATATTATATAATTTTTGTAATTCATATCCAATAATCTTCCACTTACATAGTGATCCTATACACAATTTATATAAATCTTTACAACTCATTATGAATCCATCCAAAAGTATTTTGGATATAGTATTTCAAACACTCTTCATTATTGAAAAAACACTTTATTGAAAATTTTATCCTTATACAAAGGCCTAATTATGTGATGTAACAAGACGTTATAGTATTGAAAAAAATGAAATTATGAATCCACATATATAAATAAAGAGTGGCCTCTAACAAAACATCAATGGTACCCGAACTTTAAATGGGTCTGGTGTGACCTCGTTCTCACATACTCATATCTCTATATGAGCATATCCAACACATTATATATCATATAAATCATATTTATACCTATATTATCAATTTTTTGAGGACATCGATTAACCACAAGACACAGAACATGTCAATCTAATATAATCCATCACATATATTCATGATCTTTTAAAATAGAATATCCAGAGAAATGAATGTGTCACATGTCATTCTTCTAGTAGATGATCACTTCACATGTAACTCATCCATGTACCTGAGAAAATAACATAACACTCAACTAATAATGGAAATGTATTTCATTAATCTAAGTTAATCAAGGGACCAGATGTATTTTATCATTATATGAGTGAAAAAATATCATCATTGTTAAGCTCCAGCTAATGGCATGATCAAAGACATACCCATCCACCTCTCGAGTAGCTAATCCTTAAGGATAGTATAACAATTGCATCAAAGTATGAAAGTCCTCATTCAAGTTATCTCACAAACCATTATTTATAGGCATTTATAATAACCATACACCCCAAAGTATATCAATAACCGTATGAAATTTTATGTGATATACATTGGATGTTAAATCCATATAATGTGACTCAACTTATTCGCTCATGAGTCTATGATTCTTCTATCATATAAAAATCTTTATATCAATCAAAATATTTTAATCACACTGGTTTTAACAAATCATCCCAACCCATAATAATCCATGATGATCATTAATTTAGGAAAACTCAAAGTTATAATTTGAGGGGATATTGTCATTCCACTATTCATGAAATATAAACTTTTTCACACATGAATGAATGAATCATAGATTTTTAATTTATTATAAAACCATGATACATTTTAAAGTAATTAAATATATTCTCCCATGTATTTAATACAAATATATTCAATATAAACCACTAGATTTTGATGTGCTAATGATTTTTTGAATGGATTTTCTACATTTTACTCTATATACACCATTAGATCATTACATCAATACTTTAAATGATCTCTAAAATTAGATGGTATTTTCAAAGGATGTGTTTTATCCTTTGTTTGGACCGTGGTTCCTTGTCTTGGGAAATAACTCTGTTATTGTCATAGTAATGATTGATTATCCCTCAATGATAGAAACCACTCTAGAGATTCATGACCAAATATCATAAAAATTTAGACTATTGAAGGCTTCGATCATGAAACAAATATTTAGAACTTCCTAGACTATAAGAACCTTGTATTTTAATGTTCTAAAACATAGGAAGACTAAACACACCTTGAATCATCACACTAAAATTAAACAACCTTGCACACTCAAATAAACAAAACTCATGAAATTAAAAATTCAAATGAAATAAAGTAATAAATAAATGAACTAAAAATATTTATATGGATTATAAATTAGTTTTACATCCAGGTGAAAACACTGTTACAATTTTCATTCTGTAAAAAATTATGACATTACAATCAATATTTATAAATCAGCCAATTTAGTTCACTAATAAATCATACATAAACACATATACAAGTGGACCCACCCCACCTTTATAGATAGGGAACATATTATCAGCTAGTTTCACTGACCTATGATCTTTACGAGGGACCCACCATTTTCCTTGGACACCTCTAACAGCTCTTAGGTTCCATCTCACTAACTACTGAATTTTAGTTAATTGAGAAATTTACTCTTACATATAATTCTAAAATACATTAAATAATTTCTTTATTATAAAATAACTATGAAAAAACATAAATAAATTGAAAAAAACAAACATATATCATATGTTATTCTCTTACATCATCTAGATGATAACCTCCTACATAACCCAATCCGAAAACATATCATCTAGACTAAAACTTTAGCTAGACTTCCACTATAATGAGTCTTCATGAGGAAGAAATGTCTGTTTTAATGTTCTTATTTCTAAAATAGTAAATCATAACATGAAATTGAGTTCATATTTCCTAACAATCTCCCACTTGAGGACGATTTCTTGGAAAAATGACAACCACCAACACTTAAGAAAATTATTAACATCGAAAATTTTATAAAATCATAAAGTGTCTCCACCACCTTTTGATAACCCATGTACCACTAAGGAATAATGTTACATTATATATTTCTGGACTAAAAATATCATTAACATGTATGTTGGATTTTTAATTTTATTGATCTTCCACATCTCTAACACTTCATCCACCAGAATATTATAGATAAAATAATAATTTAGGTTAATGTGCTTTGTCTGTGAATGAATGAAAAAATTATTTTCCAAATGAATTGAACCATAAATTATATGGAATAATAATCCAATTTCCATACTTCTTCTAATCTCCCCCAATAAACACTTTAATCATTTTAGTTATCTCCCCACTTTTTTGATGACCACATAGTCAACATTCATTGTAGATAGTGTAACCACTAGTTAAAACCTATATATCCAACTTATAGTTATTCATATAAATTTAAACAAAAATCCTATGATACTCTTACATGTATTGGTATCTCCTCCAAATATTTAATCTACATTACCTAAAAATAGATTATCCATTCTAAAAACACAAGGATATATCTTCTAATCCTTTGAGATACCATAGAATATACTTCCCACCTTCCTAATGTTCCTTTTTTGTTCTATATTTTCCTTAAACTGACTAAATACTTACACTAAAAATGAAATGTATGACCCTATACATACCGTGATGTATATAAAACATTCTATCACGAATGTAAATTTAATTTTTTCCCTTATACATAGCTTCATTTTTCATTATATATTTTTTCAGTTTGGATAATATTATGTTTTTGGCCAATGAGTTTGAAACCGGTCACATTTAGGAATTCCAAATCCCTTAATGAACTTATATATGTACACATTCTAAGAAAAAACCATGCTTATAATCTTCTTATCTCTTTCAATATGAATTAATAATATTTTCTTCACTTCACTAAGGTATTTCATCTAAAAACCCATCCTGAATCTGTTCACTTTCCAGACCATCGAAGAGAATGTCATCCATGTACAATAGAAGGATTATAAAGATCCTATTATTGAACACATTTTAGTTGAAATAGTGAACCAAATGGAATCATATGATATCTTTCTCAACTGTAATGACATCAAAAATTTGGTTCCACTACCTTTTAACTAGTTTCAAATCATAAAGGACCTTTTTATCTTACACACCAAGTCCTTATTCCATCTTTCCATGAACCATATGATTTTTACATATAGATTTTTTCATTTTAATCACAATTATGAAATGATGCTTCCACATATCAGAAATTATTACACCATTTAAACATTCCATAGCGTATCATGTCCTTTCCTTTAAACCTTAAGCTATAAACATGGAACCACGAGTAATATTTTACACTCAATTTAAAAATATCATAAAAACACATACTTTATCTAACTAAAAGAAGGAAATTAATGTCTTCTATAAATATGGTATGAGTTAAACTCCCTTTAACACAATTTATTTTGTGTTATTTATTTACAGTTTAAAATCACCCATCCTCAAAACCATAAGATCTGCCTCAAAATGAAAATGAACTTTTCTAAAACATCTAGATACATAATTCACCATGAAACCCTTATTTTCAATGTAATTGAATGAAGCCTTAAAATTAATGATTGAAAATCATAATAGAATATTCACACATAAAAATAAAATTCTTTTAAATTCAAATGTTGAATTAACTAAACTTTAAATAGCAAAAGAACCTCTTCTGGAATTCATCATGTGATCCATGAACCATTTCTTCAAGTGTCACCTCTTCCCACAATGCCAATATATGGGACCATGTATAGTCAATTAATCTCAACATCTATCCCTTGATATATCATATGATTTTTATGACCTTTTCAATGAGGATACCTTCCTTTACCTTCCACATTGAATGTGGTTTTATAATGTTCTTGGAATTTCCTAAATCTCAATTCTTTATTCAAAATGAGATCAGAAACAACCTCAAACACTAGGTTGGATTTTATACAAGAATTTATTATATAATTAACTATGAAATCCCAATATTTTACTAGATAAGATTTGAAAAAAATGATCCCATGCATCTTCTGTAAATATTACTTTAACCAATTCTAGCTGACTCTAAATTATGTTAAACACATTCACATGATAATCCTATGACATTCCATCCAAAATCCTTAGTAAGAATAACTTCCAAATCATTTACAATATGATCATATTTGTTACATTCTCATTAATGTTCTCCAGATAATTCATCATCTTTATTGATGTATTTACTTTATGTATTTTATTGGAAAAATTTTGTGCCAATAAAACTCATATCAATCAAAGTTTATTTCTATCTTGAATTCCCTATCCTATTTTTTACATTTCTCCCAGTTTGACCACTTTAAAGAAAACCATAAAGGTCTTTCAGAATCATATAGTCCTCATTCTATATCCTTTGTAATCTAAAATGGATCCCATCAAATCTATATATCTATACATTTCATTTTTTCCTATGACACACCATCTAAAATAGATTACTACAAATGAATTGAAAAACATCAAGATAATAGTGTTATTTATGATTATACAACTGAGTGTGCCACCAAGAATTTTTTATTCCATTATATTAGATAACACTAAAAGGGATTTGATTCCATGAATCATAAAAAGTTAAATAATAAAAAAATTTAACTACATAATAAATATTGGAAAATTTTTAAACTGGAAGAACCCCACATAATGATGTAGTGGAACTTGTCATGAAAATTTCACCCTAAATCATCACACCAAAATGACACCCTCATGGACACTCAAAAAAATACTTCTCATAGAAACAATAATTTTCAAAAATCAAGTAAAATATTAAATGAAAAAAATATTTATACTGTTCAAACATTATTCTTATATCTATGAGAGAACACTATTATACTATTCATTTCATGGAAGTTACAATATTGAAATCACTATTGAAAAATCATTGAATTTATATCACTATTAAATCATCACAAGACAAATTTACTAGTGGCCCCACTCCCCCTTTATAGTGGGCCCATCTAGTTAATCAATTTCTCTAACCTCTTATATTTGTTAAGGACCTGCCATTTTCCTTGGATACCTCTAATTTTACATTGGTTCCTTTTTTTTACAACAAACTTCAAGATGATCTTTAAAATTTACCCTTACATATCAAGCTAAAAACCTTATGTAATTAATTTTCCAAAAAAATCTTTAGAAAAACCTTATACAACTTCAATAGGAAAAACATACATATTCTACAACTTTTTATCTCCCATCATCTGGATGATGATCAATTGTATAACCAAATTCTAGAACATAACATCTAGACCACTACATCCATTTTAATTTCACTTCCATAAGCTTTCACTAGGCTGGAATGAAATATTTGGAGTTTTTACTTCCAAACATTGTGAACCAGAACTTTAAATATAATTCTTATTTCCTAATAACCACACTGATTTTAGTGATAGAGTTCTTAATCCAAATATATTCCTTTATAGCATCTAATGAAATGACGTTAACTGATTATATTGTCGATTATTTTATAGTGGCATGTTGGAAACTTTTAAAATGGACAACACCACTATTTTTGATAATCACAGAACATTATTGAGATATCATACCATCATTATCTTATTTGAAACTAAAACCGGTGTAACCCTTTTTAATGATATCACCCTATCCTACCAAGATTAGGAACATATACTTACTTGTTAT
This sequence comes from Viscum album, assembly GCA_963277665.1. NCBI lineage: Eukaryota > Viridiplantae > Streptophyta > Magnoliopsida > Santalales > Viscaceae > Viscum > Viscum album. Next base: position 27,998,865 of record OY728128.1, on the reverse strand, counting down.
TAAATAATTAAGTATTTTATTGATAATAATTTATTTAATCTCAATAGGATCATATTGGTATCTTCTAGTTATGTTTAAATAAGAAGCTACATCAAGATGATCACATAACATGGAATATATGAATGATCCTAGGGAATACTTATAAGGAATAAAGTCAATCATTTATAACTCTTTATGAAGATCTTGAATCTTCTTAAGATTTGTTCCATGAAACACTGATAGCATCCTATTATTAGAGTTTTCCATACTAAACCTATTTATTACTATAATATATATGTTATTAATCTTTCGATTAAATATTTTAGATCAATATCTAATGATATTTATACCTAGTATGTAGGATTATTAAAAAATTTCATTCATCGAGAGGGATTTTCCCAAAAACATATTTATATAGTGGATATTGGAGGCATCATATTCAATAAGGAGTATGTCATCCACATACAATATCAGAAACATCAGCACACTCTCACTAATTCTCTAGTATAAACTATTGATCAGGATAGTGATGAAAAAGATAAAGACACAAGATGGGGGGGGGGGGTTAATTTTGTACATCAAGAACTTTAAAAAATCCACTATTCCACTCTTTTTTGTCAAAAACCCATTCCTTTTCTCTCAAAGATGAGAGAGCATAGAATATAAATAAAGGAAATGAACATAGTGATATATAGTGTTTTAGGGCACACAGATCCCCAAGTATACTCCACCAATGGTAAAATCCATGATCTTGATGATTTTTACTATGTCCTCTTTTACTAATAACATAAATCTACAACTGAGTTTAGGAAGTTGACACCTTTATAATAAGGCTTTATAGACCCTTCTAGTTCTTTTATTGGGTTACGTAAAACCAAAATATAGTGCCAGAAGATGACACTTAATCAAAACTGAGTTTGAGTAATCTAAACTCCAACAAATCAATAGAGATTGATTTTGTTTGATTGTATGAGTTTAAATTCACATTTTCAGAAACAAATGATAGACGTATTCATATCTTTAATATATCACAACATCAAATAGATCTTTAACTTCACACATGCTTTCTGTAAACATTGATAGAGAAAACACTAGGTAGATGTTTTAATATGTATGCCTCCAAAGTGTATCTATGACAAATTATTCTTTGTTATTTAAAATCAATATGTAATGATAAGGTGAAGTACCAACAACAATAATAACACCATTAACAACTACAACAATATGACATATCAAAACATGCACATATCCAAATTGTAGCTCTGAAAATAGTTACACACAGTTTTGTCTGTATATCACTTTTTTTGTTTAGTCACTGATTCTATATAATCTCCGATTTTGTATAATCACCTCTTCTATATATATATTTTTCCACAAGTACACACAAATTAATATATATACCAATGAAGATGAGACACGATATTTATACTATAGTTCGAGCATCTCTAGGTCAAAAATAACTTCAGAAATATCACATAATAAATTTTTAATATTTGAATTCAAAAAAAATCAATAGATTCATAACATCCCATAATAATGGTAATTATTTACTCCATTGAATATGAGTATTTATTTTGATCATAAAGAACCTTCAAATCAATAAAAAAATTGTTTTGAACAAACCATTAATACCATCAAGACCATTGTATAAATCATGGATAATATCACAGATTCAAACCTCCCTGGTTTAATAGTCAAACGCAGTGTTCCTTTATGTAATGGAAAAATACAAACACAGGGGTTGATAATGAAGGGTTTTTCATAAAAGTACGGTTGATGTACCATACATTTGTTTCCTCAAACATAGTTTTGCTTCCAAACATAGGGTTGTTGAATCACACTTTCCCAATATAGTAGGGGTTCTGATCAATATGCATTGTTCCATATGTAGGGTTTATTCCTTACATTATTCTTATCAATGTAGGGTATAAATAAAATTTCCAATATATACAGAAATATGTTTCACACCCATTGAGAAATATTCCCTTTGGACAAATGACTTCATTATAAGTCCCGAATAAACATTTATATGAATAATAAATTACTAAATTTTACTTAAACGTAAATTCATTAGTAAAAAATGTGGGAATTTATCAGTATTAAAACCAAAAATAAATTAAATTTTTTTTTTGAATCAACACATGCTCATTAATCTTCCTATTTTTCATGCCACAAAACCCATGTCAAAAAACAATGTTTGAAATAAATAAAATTTTCATTTAAAAATATTTTCCTTTATTCTCCCCCAATATCCTTCATTATTTAGATTTTAAAATAATTTTTCTCTATAAAAATTATATATTATTAATAATAACTTTATTTATTTGAGGAAAAAAATTTACCTTATAATATGAAAACTAAAACTCTGATAAACTCTCCATTTTTTTATTTATAAAAAGTTTAAAACACTGATAAACTCTCCCCCTTTTTGTGAGATTAAAAATATAAGATTAAAGAGTATTTAAAATAAACTCCCCCTAAAATCATGATAAAAAATTTATAAGGATTTTAGGAGTATAATAAATAAAAATAACCTTGAATCTTATCATTTAATACATTCAAATAATTGGAAAAATAAATTTGACTAAATTTTCACTATTTATTAATACATTGTTTCATTAAATAAAATAATTAATTTTTATGGGAGAATTATTTAAATATTAAATACGTGATTATATAAGATGATTAACAAAAATAAACTACAAACTAACTGTTAGTTCATAATCTTGTTTAACGATATATTTTAAAAAGGGTACAATAATATAAAATAAATAGAAAATAATAAGGGTTTGAAAGAAATGGATGGTTCATCTGATATTTCCATACATTGATGTTTATAGATTATAGAATCTATGACTCTTGATGGTCCTTATAATTTGATTTGAATATCTGATATTATTTTTCATAAATAATATGATCATTTTTCAACCAAAAACATCTTCAAATTTTCATGATCTAGCTTTGTAAGAGATTCCTTTCTGAACAATTCCATCTTCCATAACATTTCTCTTTTTAAATCTTCAAAATCAACATTCGATATTTAACTATTTATCACATTATGATAATCCATTTGTAATGAATTAAAATCCAATTTCAATATATAATTTTTATACATGTCATCATAAAACCTTTGAGATGCTTCTATATCAAATTTTAGTTTACCTTTTCTTTATTCAGATTGTTGAATTTGATCATAAGATTTTCTCAAGATAATTGAAAATAGGATACTTTCTATTCGTCATGTGTTTGAACTTACTTATTTCATTAGAAAGACTTTTCAAGTGAATCTTTATAAAATTAAATAGATAAACTAGATGGATTACCATCCATCCTTTTTGTAAGAACGATTTTCTTCTGAACTTGATGAGTTTAAATGATTCATCTTCTGGTGTATGATTTTTCAAAAGCTTTTGAAGAAGATACTTTGAAGAAGTTGATTTAATTTATTAAAATTTTTTATAAGAAGATGATATATTAGGTTCTGAAATTACATATGATGTGTCATTTTATTTATACGAATAAAAAAAATCATTACATATTATGTAAGAACAATATTCTAGTTTTCATGAAATTTTTTAAGAACATGAAATACAATGATTTAAAAAAATATTATCTAGTAAATAATATAGTTTTAAAATATTTTGAAAATAAACTTCTAGATATAAGTATATTTGAAAAAATATTGTTTTTAAAATATTTAATGTACCAGAATTAGATAAATATTTAAAAACAAATACTTATTCAGTAGGTGACATTAGTATTGATGATTTTTTTGATTAAAAAATACTTCGGAGTTTTGTAATCCTTATGTAGATACTTTAAAATATAAACATTGATCAAAAAATTATATATTTAATAGTTCATATTTCTAATGTAATCATGTATAACATTAAATACAATTTTTCTTGGTACCCATATACATTTGGTTCTGGAAATGTTAGAAATTAAATTTCCATGCAACCAAGATTGTTTATTTTTAGTGGATTTTCAACTTTTTATGTTAACCAATTATTCTTAACAACATGCATTTTTAATAACAGAAAATTTAGGTTCTCTTAAACAACAATAATTTTCATAATGAATAGTAATACAATATTAAAAACATTTAATATTTGGAATCATTTTACAATTTAAACCAGAAAAAAATTAATACTTATATATTTTTTATCTTTCACCATTACTTTATATTACAAATTTTTCTTTTGATATATTATTTTAACCAAGGAGTTGATTAAATTATTTTTCTCCATTTATAAGAATAATAAAGGCTGGTTTTAAATCATAAATATTATCCAATTGTTATTTAATTTTAATATCATGTAGATCACTTAATTTATAGGAGTTATAATTTAAATATAAAATTTATTTTGAAAAATTTTCGTTATCTAAAAGAAAAATATCAAAATATTTATTAATTTTTCTATGATTTTCTTTAGAGATACATATTTTTTTTTGGTAAAAAACAATATTTGTTCAATTGATCATAAGATAAGTTTTCACAAAAAGAGTTTTAAGAGTAAGAAGATTGTAGCTCATGATCTGTATGTGCCATTAGAAATACCATTTTTATTTTAATTCTTAGAATCATAATATGTATAAGATTCATTATGAGAATCAAAATTATTAATCCAGGAATCCTTTATAATTCTCTTGACTTTTATTTTGTAGTTGGATTTACTTTTTGATTTTTGTAATGGACAATTTTCATTTGTTTAACATTTTCCTTGCATTCATAACATCTATATCATAAATCGAATTCTTATTTATTTCTTCATATATTTTCAAAATTATTATCAATATTTGATATATATTTATCCAATTCTAGATGGTTTGAATAAGATGATTCATTCATAGTCATTCTGAGAGTATCTTCTTCATGTTTTATATGATTTAAAGCTTTAACATGCATCTATGCTTCATATATCATTACTGTTCCAATAAACTCCTTCAAAGATAAATTTGTTACAAGTGTTGATTGAAATATAACAATAGATATTCCATTCCACTAAGAGGGTTGTACTCTGAGTTCTTTTAATTCTTGTTCTAATTGTGAAATAGGATTTCCTAAAGAAGAAATATCATTGACTATTTCTGTCAACCAACCATTCATCTAGGCGATGGTCTCATATTCATTCATTCTAAAAGTATCAAAATTTAATTTCATTGTACAGTAACTTAATTGTATGATGTTGTTAGTTCCTTCATATGAAATAAAAATAGTCTTCACACCTCATATATTATAGGACATTGATATACATGATTGAATCCATCAGTTCCAAACCACACATAATATCAGTCATAACTTTTGAATTTAGATCATATTCTATTTATTGATCATTAATAAAACTTTATAGATCTACTTTTGAGATTTCATTTGGTTTAACTACATTCAAGTACAACCATATTCCATGATTTTTCATGTATATGATCATACAGCTTCTCCAACATCCATAATTTCCACTATTAAAATATGGAGCATGGATCATTGACATACCTTCTCTCAAATAATTCATTTTCATATATCATCTTCTAAATATATAACATAGTATTTTTAGAACTAGAAAGTATATGAATCTTTAAATAACATTTTGTTGATGATGAATAGATCAAACAGAATGAAAGAAAAGGAAGAATCCTTTGTTGAAAAAATTACTAGTAGAGCCCTACCTTTGATACCAATTTTTGGGTTAGGATGGTGATGATGAAGATAAAGATGCAAGAGGGGGGGGGGGATTATGTACATCAAGATCATTAAAAAATTCAGAATGCCTCTCTTTTTTAGTAGTGAACCTTCACTTTTCTCTCAAATATGAGATATTAGTGGATATAAATATTGGAAATGAACATAATGATGTATAGTGGTTCAGGGCACAAAGATCCCCTAGTCAACTCCACCAATACTCAGCTCCATGGGATTGGATATTTTCACTAGGTCCTCTTATCATAAGACCTTTAATCCATAACTGAGTTCAGGTATTTGACACATTTACAAAAAGGATTTATAGAGACTTCTGGTTGTTTTACAGTGAACTATATAACCACAGCTTAATGTAAGAATCCGACACATAATGATGATTGAGTGTGAGTAGTCGAAACTCCAATAAATCAATACATATTGATTTTTTGATGGTATTATTAGAACTTCACAGTTATAGTAAAAACTAAAAGATGTATTCAGATCTTGAATATAGCACAATTATAGATATATATTCAACTTCATGTAGGGTTAATTTAAACAATGTTAGAGAAAAAATTAGGATGATGAATAAAAATTTATTCCTATAAAGTGTATCTAATAAAAATTCTTCATCATTCATGATAATGAATATGTTATGATAAGGTATATTTGCAGTGACAACAATAATAATAGCACGTATAATAATGAGATGACAGATCAAAACATTTATGTCTCCAAAGTGTAGCTATGAAAATAATGAAACATTGTTTTGCGTGTATATCAATTTTACTATATAGTCACCACTTCTGTATAATCACTACTATATAATCATCTCTTCTGTAAATATATTTTTCCACAAACACACACACACACACACTGATATATATATATATATATATATATATATATATATATATATATCGATGAAGATACTGTCAATATTTTTATTGTTGTGGGAGCATCTCCACTTCAAAAATAACACCAGAAATATCATAGACTAAATTTTGAATATTTGAATTAAAAAAATCAAGGGATTCATAAATTCCCTTAATAATAGTAATGATTTAGTCCATTGAATATGAGTATTTTAGTGAATCATATTGAGCCATTGAATCATTCATAAAATAATTTTGAACAAACCTTTAATATATTGAAGAACATTGCATAAATCATGGATAATATTGGCGATTTAAAACACCATCATTGAGTAGACAAACATATGGTACCTTCATGTTGTGAAAAAACTCCAAAAAATGGGTTTGAAAATGTAGGGTTGTTCAAAAAAGTAGGATTGATATACCTTATGTTTGTTTCCTCAAACGCAGGGTTTCTTATGAATGTAGGGTTTCTGAACTATAATTTCCCAATAATATAGTGTTGATGATCTATATGCACTATTCCAAACATATGTTTTATTCCATACATTACGATTATCAATATAGGGTATGGAAATGTTTTCCTTGATATGCTAAAATACATTCCAAAAACTTGGATGAATATTACTTTTATATTATTGGCCTCATTATAAGTCTAGAATAAATATTTCCACAAATTATAAATTCATGATATTAACTTAAAAAAATATTTAGTAAACAAAATGTACGAATTTTTTTGCATCAAAACTAAAAATAAATTAATGAAATTTTGGAATCAGCACATGATCAAGTTAAATATGATTTATCCACATTAGTTATGAAAAAAAATATTTTATTACATCATCAAATAGGATATTCAAACTTTAAGAGTCATTCTTTTAACCATAAATAGACCTTTGTAACATTAAATACTTAACAGATTCATTTTGAAATTAGAAATAATTTGGTTTTATCATCTACACATCCTTAACTAAATTCCAATCATGGAAATAGATTTTGAAATCCATTTGGTATATCTCATAATAATGACCGATTATGTAAAACATTATCCAAATAGAATTTATCATTACTACCAGTGAAAATGATTCTTCATATTCAATACCAGGATTTTTTATAACCTTTTTAAAAAATTAATTATTTATAGGTTGTAAATCTATTATCCATGTCAATTTTATTTTGGAAAACCCAATTTCATCATATGGATATCACCCCTTTATGTGCACCAACCAATTTACAAACTTTACCAGTATATATACAATCCATTTCAGATTAAATGCATTTTAACAATCAATTGGAATAAAAAAATAAATTGATAACTTTTAGTTAGTAAAATCATCACCCATGAACATTAATTAATCATCATATTCAATACGAAATCTATATCTCTTAAGATCCCAATTAATCCTTACAGAGCTTCATGATTCTTAGGAAAATTGCATTTTCATTTAAATTGTTTATAAAGATAAATTATATTTTAAATTGGGTTTTATGTAAAATTATTTCAATAATATATATATTAATAAAATTTTGGTCATTATAATCAAATTTATATTGAAATTGGATATAAAAAATTATAAATGTATGGCCATTTTCTCTTTGAAAACATGCTTTCTCATCGTATCTAAGAGATTGATTTTAAATAAAAAATTAAAATTTCTATGATTTGAATTTATAAATATAAATTAAATATTTGGAATCAAAAAAAATATTATTTAATAATTTGAACTTAATTTTTTTTATCAAAATCAATAGTAAAAAATAGTAAAAATTATATACCATTTTTAATTTAAAAATTGGTATACCAGAGAATTAAAATAAAAATATAAGGGTTAAAAATAACCCAAAACATATCCAACACAGATTGGATGGAAAAATTTTGACCATATCTCATTGATTCTATATAATTACCATCTTGGATTATTGTTACATGAAAAAAACATGGGTGAAAATATTTCATTAAAAAAAATACAAGTGTCCCACTCACCTCACTTATAAAAGGCCACTACCACCCCTCACTTATTCACAAATTCAACCAATTTTTTTAGATAAATACTGACCAAATAACCTAAAAAATTCTCACATATAATAATTTAATCATTATTTTTGATATAAATATAACCTAGTAATTCTTTGGGTGAAAAAATATGGAGGATACCTGAAGAAGAGCTAACGTTCATCAATAGGCATTTTTTGTTTATTTCTTCCTCCACCTATTTAAATTATTATTAAAATGTTTTGATTTAAAAAAATTATCTTATATATATTTATATTTTATTTGTAAATATAAATACCTACAAAGATCTCTACTTCCATAAAATGGGTTCTGAAATCACTGTTTGTGTGTAGGGCAGACTACTGCCTCGCAAACCGATGCCATTAATTTTTCCATTACGCCCTCTCATGATTTGGTATTATAATGGATATAAATTATATATATATATATATAAAATTATTATAACTAGGTATACATTATATCATATATAACTTTTTTAATTTGAAATCCATATGGAATAAGATAACATTGCTCGTGTGTACAACAGACTACCGCCTCGTGAAGAGATGTTATTCTTTTTCACTAATACATTACATGGAAGAAAATAAGAATAAATATATGATATATAAATGACATTATTATAATATTAATTAAATATTTATCATTATTAATAGAATAAATGTCATTTTATTTATAACTTTTTCACCCAATTAAATATGATAACTCCGTTTGTGTACGTGTGGACTACCGCCTTCACGAAGCGATACAACTCTCTATTTTCATCCCCACACCACATGGATGATATTATGAGTATATTTAAAGAAATAATATAGTATTTATGATATTATTATCATTATTTAATTATTATATATTAAAAAACTACATTCCATAATGATGATCATAAAATGGAAATGGCACTCATGCATATGTAGGACCTGTCATCTCTATGGTCGTAACATGCTTCATTTCTCAAAAACATCCTTCATGATTGGTATTAAATTTTTTATTGATGTGTAAGTATGATAATTATTTCATAATAATAATTATTATATATATTATGTAACCATGATCAATGTAAGAGTATTGAAAATAACAAATCAAAACATATAAGAAAAACAATGTAGTTGTTACATGAAACAAGATTTTAATAAGGAATTTCTTATAGGTAGGTAATATGTGGTCATAAGTAAATTTTATGAGTTATGATAAATATGATTATGGTTCTGTAATTAGTGAATAATGAGCATATATTTTTTATACATGAGTTTTTAATGTGTGTGAAGGAAGTCGAGACTTAATGTAAGAGATTTCTAATCTCTATTTAATATTTGATAGACATATGCCATATTCATAACTAATTTATTTCTTGTAGTGTATATATTGCTCATGAATGTATCTTATGGATATTATCATTAAAATTATGGGGATTTACATTTCAATTTGAGTATCTATCATTCATGGGGTTTACGGTTATAATGTTACTAAAGTGGTAATATATTTTTGTTTCAGTTTTCCTTTTTTGAGACATATGTTATGTTATGAACCTATCATCTTTTATGCAGGGTATATACAGACCCTATGATACATAATATCATGAATTTAGTTATTATAATTTTATTATAATTTTATTATAATTTTATTATTTAATTCTGCTAATAATTCAATGTTACTAATGTGATATGGTTTTTATGGTACAGTCTCAGCATTTCTTAATATTTCTCATGATTATGCTTCCAATGATGAAATAATATGAACTATATATGAATAAACTAATGAATTTTATTATCTTAAGGTTATGTCATGAGAATAAATGTTTTCCCTTCAATTCCCTCTCATTATGTTTTGAATATTTAAAAATAATGTTTTATAAAAAATCATCTTTTCAATTGAAAATACTTTTCATCTAAAACTATATTTTCAAGAAATGTTTAATTTTTTTTTATTTTTAAAATGATTTATTGAAGATAGTTTTACCCATGTATTAATTTTTACAATTTTTTTAAAAATTAATGTTAATTTATTTTTAAAAAACAATTCCTATTTTTCTTTTACCAAAAATATGAAAGGAATGTTCATTTTAACCTGTATGACATGAATAGAATTTACCACCATCATAATCATTATTTGGTATGAAGCTTCCTTAATAAGTTTTCAATGTTATTTTAAAAGAAAATTATTTTAAAAATATTATTTGTTTTTAAAATTATTTTTCATACAAGAAATAAAATTTTCTTGAAGAAATGTTTTAAATGATTTTAATGTTTCCTTTATAAGTTCTCAATGTTATTTTAAAAGAAAAGTATTTTGAAAATGTTTTAGGTTTTCAAAATTTATTTTCAATGAAATTTTATCTTCATTAAGAAATTTTCCAAGTGATATTTTAAATACAATCTCTATACAAGATGATATACATTGATGCAACTTATTCTTTATTATGTATACAAACCAAGGATTCCATTATCATTATTTCTCTGAATGGTTTATCATGAAAATATATTTATGAAACCCACTTCACATCCATAGGTAATACCGTGATTTAATTAATATGAAACCCACTTATTTTCCAAGAGTTATGAAATAATGAAATGATGAAATGAATATGAATCGTGTATCTTTTACATAGGTTATGACATGATGGAATTTTTATGAAACCCATTTCAATTCATGGTTTATGATATTATGAATGTTTTAGGATCTTTTGATAGACATATGTATTAATTTCATTATGAGATGGGTGGGACATATATCTCCCTCAAATTAATTGGGTAATTATTAATTATATATGAGCTCAAAGGATACATGGGATGTTATCCCGAGCCCAAAAGTGGGTACCAGAGAGGTTATCCAAATCCCAGAAGAGGGAACATGGGTAGTCATCCAGATAACAAACTATGATTTGAACTAATTAATAATTCCAATGGAATTTAAATTTTAGTTTTTGGTGGATGGATTGTTCTTTTAAATGATATAATGAATGTAATTTTTAGAGTTATAACCATTTAAAGTGATGTTTTTAGGGTTGGTTATAGACATGATATGTTCAAAGGGTGTTCCATCGTGTTTCGAGTGCATCAGATCCTAGGAACTCAAAACTAGAGAAGTGTGAAAGGGGCACACATTTTGTCTGAAACTATGAAACACTCTATAAAAAACAAGGAAGCTTGCTCTATTAGAGTTGGAAGTGCAACATAATTTTATCTAACCATGAGAGAGGATATGAATGGCCTTGTGGTTTGCTATAGGTTTTGAAAAAGGTAAATCACATGGTTTGGGCATATTTTCCAAAACTGTGTGAATAAACCATTTGAACCCCCTTCTAAAGTAATAGAGGAAGAATAATTGGCCCATGGTTTTGCAAACCATATGACCAAACCAGGGGACCCAATTTTTAAAGGTGTATTGTCCATTTTTCCATTAATGATCTTTTTACCCCCTTTTCTCCTTTCTTTCTTCTCCTCCAACAAATGAGGCTCTTCTTGTCGTCTGTGGGTTTAAAATCAATCCTATTATAAAGATGGTAACATATTTCTCATATGAAGTAAGAATCTATCACTATTAGTCACATTGGATACACATAAGTAATCTATTTATTCCCTTTTCCTCCTTTCTAAAATTGTCTTCCTATCTGTTGTGCTATTTTGGTGTGAAATCATTCATACTATTTTCATGGTGGATGTCCATTTCTTTAATTTCATCCAAACTAGACCGAATCAAATCACGATACAAGATAAGTGAATCATCCTTGGTATAAGTTAGGTGGTATATATAGCTTTCAAAAAGTTTCTCTTGATTTATAAATATTACCATTGTGTCATGCACTGGCCTATGCCACACACTATCCCAAAATTATCTCTTAATTTATAATTCATTATACACATGATGTATTACTCCCATTTAACCATTCCAAGTAATTATAGGTTGGTGAACTAAATTATAACCACCCATTTATTTGTTCCAAGTTATTTTTCATAACATAAATATTTTTTTTAAAGCTCTAAATTCCTTCTAAGTGGTAAACTTGGATTATATATGGAATTTTCACTAGTAGGTAATTTATAAATTGATAATAGTAAATCCTAAGTGACATGTTGAACCTTATATTAGATTTACCCTGTATGGTATCTTTCTAAATTCCTTTTTTAGTGATGTGTGTTATGAAATTTTAATGTGAAACTTGGTTGTTCTAAGTGAATAATTTGTTGAACAATGTCATGTATTATAAGAAAACCCCTAAGATGAGGTGCAATGTCTTCTAAATTGTGTTGATTAGTGATTTAAATTTTTCTTAGACTTAAAGTACATTTTTTCTTATGACCTTATAGTATTTTTTAGATATATGATGTTCTTATTACATGAAATTAAAAGACAAACTAAAACGGATTGAATAAAAATGGAATGTCCTTCATTGTGACTAATTGTTTGAATGAATAACCACCTTATAAGTGGGTTAGAATGACTTGAATCTAGAGATAATTTTCTTGATATTGGAAATGGATTATTTAAATTGAATGGAATAAATTACATGAAATTTTAATGGGTGGTACAACCACACCACTTTCTATATTTGAATAAGCATGGATTATGTGAATTGTATTAAATGGAATGGGTTTCAAGGACACACCTCTTTTATGATATTAATTTAATATGAATTAAAATTACCTTGGTTATATTCAGTCATGAATAATAAAAAGCATGATAGGTAATGCCTCATGGAAATAATTCTAAATATAATTAAACCTAGGATGTAGGATTTAAAATTATGGTAAGAGTTATGTCAGGAAAGTTGATTCATGCTCCCTTACATAGGGTGTTGAGCATGACATCTCACACAATTATCACTATTTGGATGGTTGGTATGATGCACCGCATCTTTTGTTTCAGGTGTTGGAATGATGACAAACCATTTTTTGAGGGTTAGAATGAAAACAAACACACCATATCAAATGTTGAAAACATTGTTTTCCATTAATTATGATATGTAGGGCTTGCACACTTTACATGGGCTTATAAACCCATTTAGAGTGGTTATGGATGCCTGAGTTATGACCTGATCCAACAAGAACCTAGTATTCTTGGTATATGGACACTTACGTCTGAACATACTTTTTCCATATAGGTGGATGAAATATATAACTATAATAAATATATTATTACTGTATATACAATTATTTATAAGAACTCATTCCGTCCATGAGCCGATGCAGGAAGAGTCATCCTGGCATCTTGTTGGAACCTAATTCGACTGGTGTTTATTTATTTATAATTGTTTAAACTTCATTATACCTAGACACTACTTTACCTTATATTCATGAACTATATTTAGTTGTATACATAATTGGCGGTGGCCTACTACAATTTTTTCTCACTCCCTTCTTGGATAGCCATTGCATTAGGGTACCCGAGAAGATCTCATGTTTAGAGGACCATGGATTATTGATCGCATTGTTAGGATTGTACCTTGGATATTTGGAGAAATGGAATGAACCATAATTGGTATAAGTTAGTTGGTCTATAGATCTTTCCTCATGTTTCTTTCAATTTATAAATATTACTTTTTTCCGTGCATTGACCTATATTGAGTGTCACCGTAAAATGATCTATTCAAATCTAATCCATTATATTCATGATGCATTACTTCCATTGAGCCTTGCGATGTTATTAAAGGATTTAAAACTCAACTATAGAAACCCATATGAGTGTTGAGAGTTATTTTTCATCATTTAAATAATTTTTTAACAGCTCAAAATTCCTTCTAAGTATTCGACTTGGATTATAAATGGAATTTACCCTAGTAAGTAATATCCAAATTGATGATAGAACCTCTTAAGTTACGTGTTTAACCTTGTATTATATTTTTCATGTTTGGTATATTTATAAATTCTTCTTTTTGGTGAATATAGTAATTCCTTTTGAATATGATACTTAGTAGTTAAAAAATAATTTTTTGTTCAATAATGTAATGTTTTATAATAAAACCCCTCTAATGAGGTGCATTGTATTCTAAATTAAAAAGTGGAGATTAGTGATTTAAATTTGGATTGGCCTTAGGAAATTTGTGTTTTCTTATACACTTATGTTATTGTTAGATATATGCCATGATAAGTACATGGATGAAAATGATAATCTTAAATGGATCGAATAAAAAGTGCATAAAATTCCTTATGACTAATTGCTTCAAATACCAACCACATTCTCTATGGGTTGGCATGAATTGACTCCAGAGATCCTTTAATTGATAAATAAAAAGTATTTTTTTAAATTTAATGGTTTAAATTAAATGAAATTGAAATGGGTGGTATGACCACACCACTTTCTATATTTTAATAAGAATGGATTATGTGAATTGTGTAAAATAGAATGGGTGGAAACTCTACAAATCTTTTATGGTTTTAATATAATATTAGTTGAAATTACCTTGGTTATATTTGTAATTAACAAATAAAAATAATGATAGGTAATGCCACATAGATATTATTGTAAATATTATTATGCCTGGGATATAGGATGTGGAATGATGGTAATGGTTCTATTGCGCATGATGATTCACACTCCCTTACATCAGGTGCTGGGAAAGATATCTCACACCATTAACACTATTTGGATTGTGGGAATGATGTAACATGTCCTTTGTTTCAGGTGTTGTAATGATGACACACCCTCTGTTTTTAGTGTTGGAATGAAGACACGCACACAATCTCGAGTGTTAAGAATGATGTATGTCATTCATTATTAGATGTAGGGATTGTACCCTTTTCTAGAGCTTATGGCCTTGTTTATATTGGTAATGGATATCTGAGTTATGCCCTGGTCGACCCAACACCTCGTATTCTAGGTATATAGACCCTTAAATTCACACTTACTTGTTCAATATAGGTGGATTAAATATATACCTATAACATATATGTTATTACTATATATATATATATATATATTTTTACTCATCAGGAGCTCATTTCGTTTATGATCCAAAGCTGGTAGAGTTATCCTGGTGTCCTGTTGGAACCTAATCTGATAGGTGTTTATTTATTCAGTATTGTTTAATACTCTTTATATCTAAACACTACTTTACCTTATATTCACGAAGTGGATTTATATATAGAGACTACTAGTGGCAGAATACTAGGATTTTATCTCACACCATAATCCGGTTTCCAATGCCCTAGGGTACCCAAGAATATCTCATGTTTATCGGAACATGGATTATTTCTTATAATATTATGCTTTTACATGGTAGATTAGGATCAAGGGACTTAGCTAGAGCTTAGGATCCTCTAGGAGATCACCCTAGGGGATTTTATTTATTTTCATTATTTTTCATACTACACTATATCATGTTGCCTACTGTGTGTCTAATGTTTTAGTTTATGTATCATCACTTGGAGATTCATACATTTTTGTATATTTCCATTAGCCATCTCTTATTTGGTTTTTATTATTATTAAACTAAATTTTCTTTCATTTACCATTAGATCCTCTATTTTTTTATAATTTATTTTATGATATACCATTGTTCTACTATGATCATGAAGGTATAGTATCCCCACTATCACATCCTTAGACCCACGCTGCTAGTCAAAATCCTATGGCGTACGGGGATACATGCTTGAGGCCATGTGGAGACTGGTCCAACTACATGTTTAATGGTTAGTTGGGTCATTGCGATACAATCAGAATCCCAATGTAGGTACAAAATTGGTTATCCTTAACCTAACATGTTATGACTATATTGGTGGGTATCCTTTAAAATAGATTTTATATTATTATTTTTCTTCCACAAATCTATGTCTTATGCCAATATTATGCTCCCATGAATCATGATATTCTATTACCTTAGAATTTATGTCTTATTAACTACCAATATTTATTCCATGACTCAAGATTATGATATTTGATATGTAGGTTATGGTTTTTAAATTCTATGCTCATTTTATCATACGCTTATGCTTATATAATGATGAAATATCTTCTATGATTACACTTACTGAGCATCTGAGCTCATTATTTCTTATTTTTCCTTTCCCCAGGTTGTAAAGAAAAGTTTTAAGTAGGAGTAATAAATGGGAAGATATTTTGGGGATACATTGAAGATCTTTCCTTAATTAAGATTATTATATTCCATGATTCAAAAAGTCACTAAACAATTATGGTCCTCAAGCGTGTGTTTTTGTAATGTAAGGAACATTCATATAAAAAAATGTTATAACCATGTATGAGAATCATGTGTCGCTATAAGTTCATTGGATAGATGAAGCTTAATAGATCTATAAGGGTATATTAAATGGATACCAATGAACAAAAATCCGAGAAACCATCAGATCAAAGAAGATAATTGTGAATGTTTCACAAGGGAAGATCAAATAGATAAATTATAAAAAGTAGATTTTTAGGAAGGAATACTAGATGAAGCACTGCCAGATGAATATGTTTCTATGATGTTGAACCAGATTAAGTTTTTATAATATTATCCATGTATTTTGATAACATATCAGGTGTGGTGATGCTATGATAGGCAATAAATAGTTATATAATCACAAATTGAAGATCATGATTCTAGATGAGATTTCAGGTGGTTTGAAGAATAACATCAACACCGTGATTTAAGGAAAGTTTCCTATAAATATTATTAAATCCAATCTTTTAGAATGTTTGAATGTGTTCCATTGTAGAAGTATTTGATCACGAATTTTTAATTTTATTTTTTCACCTAAGCCATAATTATTATAGTGACACTATCTATATTAAGGGAGGTAATAGATTTTGTAGAGTGTAGATAATGTTATTATTTATGGGTGAATTAATATTTTTTAGAGGTGCCAATTTAAGAGATTGTGAGTTCCTGTGTCGAAGAATCATGCAAAGTAGCATCAGAATGACTGATACAAAATAGATTCTCCCATCATTTGGTATTAGATGAATACTATGAAGTGTTGATCTGCTGAATAAGATTTCTATTGATATTAGTCTAGGTGGTACTAGATAGAGTTTTATATCAGTTGATATCAGTCAGATGAGGTATCAAATATAGGTAATTTTAAAAGTGTATCTAATCAAGTATATTATACAAAGACACCAGATGTATAGGTTCGAACATATGATTTTTTAAAGAAGTTATTGGTTGCTGTTGTGAAAGAATGTGAAGGGGAAGAAAGGGAAATACTTGAAAGAAAGGAAAGTGTTAATAAAGTTTATGTAGAATAATTAAAATTCATTAAAGATTATTCTTGAAGGTTTTTATTTTTGTTGAAAAATATTGTTATATAAAATTATCAATGTGAGGAGCACATGAATTTTCAAAAGGAATATAGTGATATGAAAGTTATGTATTTTTCCTAGTTTTTGAAACCCAAAAAAATGATTGTTTTATAGTGGTTTGTGTGTCCTTTTATTACATCCGAACCATTACAAGTACTAACTACTCTTATTTATTAGTGAGACCTATTAATACCTATGTTCATGTGGGTGTTCTTTTTTTTATTAGATTCATTTCACACTTACCAAAGGTGTAGATTGGTTCTTAAGTAAGAAGCCATAAAAAGAGAAGATAACTAATTCAACCCCTCCCCCTATTAGTGAATTTTTTTTCATGATTATACCTTTTAATTGGAATAAGAGAGAATTTTTTCCTTCATTTTATCTTTGACAAAGTTGGAAAAAAGGAAGAATTTCATTGATATTTATAACTCTATCAATAGCAAGGGGATTACAGCCTTTTAGGTAAATAACTATCATATCAAGAAGTAAAGAAATTTACCATATCTTATACCCATTATCCATGATGTTCTTGAAGATAATATATTTGGGTTCCCTCCATTTATAAGAATTTTCCTCTAACAATTGTTGATAAGAATAATTTGAAGACTGATGGTTGTTCCCGAAATTTTATACATTCTCCACTTTCTAAATGTTAATTTCAAAGGGTTTAAGGTACAACAATAGATAAAGGCATCTAATAAAATTTAAGGAGAATTTCAGATGGAAATAAGAATATGAAGACAGAAAATTTATTGATTTGTATATTTAACTATGAATATCTTAAAATGGGTGAATATGAATCTATTATTGACTTATAAGCACCATAATATGTTATTATGATATGTTGGATGATTCAGATGTTGCAAAGATTCTAATAATTATTTTGGATAAATTTTATCCCAATGCCTCCTCTTTAGAAGATAGGGATCCTAAAACTCCATATCTGTTTGCTATTTATAGTATTCCAACCACTTATTAAATGATAATTGAAAAGAATATAAAGAATAAATAAAAGGTTGATTGGAAAATCACTTTCAAAGATGAAAATTAAGGAACTTGGAAGAAAGTTACTGAGAAAGAAGTCAGGGACTCTGACACTGAGGATAATGTTAGTAAAAAATTTGATTAATTCAAGTATTTGTTTTCTTGAAAAGTGAAAATCTTCCTAGGTAATACAAATGAAATTTATTATTATAGTTCTTCGGCTATGGAACCATTATAAACTTTACTGCTAATTATTGAAGACTAAAAATAAGATGACGATGGTGATGAAGGGGTTATAATATAGAGATGTTCTCTAAGAAATAAGGTATAAAAATAAAAGTATTATAAAAATAGAAATTATAATAAGTTTTATAAATACATAATATAATCTTTTTAACCAAGTTTGAGGAAGATAATGATTGTGGAGAAGAAGTTGGAAACTCTAGTGGTGATGCTTCTGAAAAATTGCTTATTGAAAAATTATATGATGAGAAGTTTTCTAATAATGAATTTAGTGGCTCTGAAGAAGGATATGAGGAGACTAAAATAGATTATATTCTTAAAATAGTGTTGAAAGAATGTATCAAAACAGATTATTAGACTTGAAAAATAGAATAATAAGTTAAAGAAACAATTTCTTTTATCAATCAATCAACAATAATTTCTTGAAGAAAAATACAAGTTGTTAAAAGATATTGTTGATATGAAGAAGTTAATTGATTAATATAAAAACATCAACATCAATCATGAAGAAAATATAAAGGTGATTTAGAAATAATTTTATCTTTTTAAATAAAAAATTATTGAAGTTGAGAGAGGAATATCAAACATACAAAAATCATTTTTAGAATTTGGTGAATGTTCTGGGAAATATAAACATTAAAAAGATCTAAAAAAATATTCCTCAAAGGTTAGAAATAGTGTTGATGATCCTAAGAAGAAAAATCATGTAAAGGAGATTATGTATATTGCCAAAACAAGTAGAATTGAAAATTCATAAATCTTTACATTTTAAAAGTTGTAATCAAAAGTTGCAACTACTTAAGATCTTGTTAAGGGTAAGAAAAAAATTAAACTCAGGAAAAATATTTTAGGAAGCTACCAAAAATTTAGGGCACATCAAAGTTCCAAGTTAGATGATATGAATGATGTTAAAAATAAGGTATATAGTTTTGGACAATATGTAAGTTATAGAGTAAATTATTATTTATATAGTAATTTCTAGTATTGTGGGGTATTTGTATATATAGTAAAAATTTACTGGTTCAATCATCATTAATACAAGGAATTTTGGAGTAACTGGGGGTGGTGTTTGAGGGGGTATTCAACCCACCCAAAGAAGGATACATGAAAAATCCAGATTGAAAAATGAAACTAGATTTTAACCATAGAAAACTATTAGTGAAATATGTGATCATACAATACATCTTGTTATAGTAATCCTTTTTCATGTTAGTATCCCAAAAAAGTTAATAAAAATATCTCAAAAGCTGCATGGGATGGAATAAAAGGGTAAAGAGAAGGCCTTAGTTATTTAAACAACTCTCAAAGCTATGAAAGGTGAAAAAACTTAGATATTGGATTTTGGATATTGGGTGATCATAAAATATGATTAGTTATTTAAAGTTGTTAAAAAATGTGAAAGATTAGAAATAAGGGATAATGATGTATAGAAATGATTAGTCCCTTAGAATCAAATGCATTAGACATGCTATTATTGGAAATGAAAATTTCAATTCCAAAAGAGCCTTATTTGTTGATGGACTGAAATAGAACATTTTATATGTTTCAAAACTCTATGATGAATTATATATATTTTTTTTCAAAAGAGGTAGTTTTTTTTGTTAAAAGTATTTATTATGGAAAAGTTTCAATAAGAGGTAAATGAAAAAAGTGAAACTTGTTTCAAGTTGATAATGCACAGAGTTCATGCTATGTAAGCATGATGGAAAAAAATAAGATAACGAATAAGAGGTTGGGATATATGTGATAGAGGAATACAATAAACCTAACAAAAAGATAATATATTCATGATTTTCCTAATATGATAAGAAGAAGAGATTGGTGTTATTCCATATACCAGAAATGGTTGATTAAAAACATAGCACACAAGAGATCTGAGATACATTCAACTCATCTCTTAAAGAATATACATTCTTATATATAGAAGAATATGATAAATAAACAAATAGAAAAGGATAAGTACTTTATTTACTTTATAGATGGTTTTTACCACATTACATGTATTACTTTTTGGAAAAATAAGTCAGAGGCTCTCAAAACATTTCAAAAAATAATACATGTAATGTGAGTAAAATCATCAATAAAGTAAATAAAGTACTTATCGGTTTCCATTCATTTCTTTCTCATATTATTATATATATATGAATGTATATTCTTTAATGGAGGAGAAACATTTAAAATGATTGTTGTCATTCTATAAATAAGGTTTGAACTGATAATTTTTTCTAATACACAAATGGGATGTTTAGATATTATCTTCAAATGTATGGAATTCATCATGAATGTAGTGCACTGTACACAAAAAAATATAACGGTTTTTCTAAAATAAGAAATAGATTTTTTGTAGAGATAGAATGATCAATATTTATTGAACATGACACTTGATATTTTTGGAGAAAAGATATTAGAGCATTTTTTCACATTCATAATCACTATTTCTATAGGAAAAACTCGGATATGACTCTTTTCAAGATATATTATAAGTAAAATCCATTTTTAAAATATCAAAAGGTGTTTATCAGTCCATGTATTATCAAAGTAAATGGTAAAAAACATGGGAAGTTTGATCAAAGAGGAGTTAAAGGAATATTTCTTGGATACCCTCCTAATGGTATAGGATACAAATGATTTAATTATGAAAAAAATATTTTTTTTCTCTAAAGATATGAATATTATTGGGTATTCTGATAGAATGTTTTCAAAATCATATAAAGATATAAGAGAAGGTGAAGATTATTTTTTTAATATTGAAGAATATAATAATTTTTTTATTTAATTAAAGATATTCAAGCTATTCAAGATTAAGATTATAACTCATCGATTTAATGTGATGAGGGAAAATCTCATTCATTTCATAAATATGACGAGATAAAAGGTGGACATCCAAAAAATCATTAGAGATCAAGGGAAATATGTTCAAACTATAAGAACCTCAAGGTTAGTTTCACATACATCCCTATATTCCAAGTTTGATTCAATTGATGTTGTTGAATATTTTGAGCATCAAGAGTGGATTAATTTCATGAAGGGATATCTAGATCATATTAAGAATAATAATACTTGGAAACTCCTAACCAGACCAACAAATATTAACATAATCAGAATTAAATTTTATTTCTAAGAAAAGTTTTATAAAGAAGGTAAAATTTTAAAAAAACATGGCTTAAATGGTTTGTAAAGGCTAGTCACAAGTTGATGGTTTTGATTTTGATGAGACATTTTTTATATTATAGGGACATTAAACTATCAAAATATTTATTATTATTATGGAAAAATGAAGATATTACTAATGGATATAAAGTTTTATTTTCTAATTTTTGTGACATCCCAAACCCATTTCACTAATAAGTAACCAAACCTAGTTGGAAACAAGGAATCAAGTATGCCTCCCCATATACCAGAGGCTACTGACTTGAAATAAGAACATTTGGTGGATTGGTGGGAATACTATACCATCATAATGACAATGTAGAACATCATTATATCCAGATCAACCCATATTAGTAGCATAAAGGATAGCCCAATAGTTGATGAATAATCATTCATCATATAAATAACCAATCAATCACATATGTCGATGTCATATACAAAAATAATGATCATGTCATGCTATACAAAAATGAAATACATGGGGATCATGGAAACATGCATATACAACATGATATATAAAAATGAACAAAATAACCAAGACTAAATATCATAGTATCCCGAGAATAAGATTGATCCTCTACCCCTATACACCATCCTAGAATGATAATCAAGCATCCATGGTAGGCCTCTTCCCCTTGTACCTACCTACATCCATAAATTATATTTGGGAACCTGATGAGGGCCCATATATGGTGTGAAATATAATCAGTAGGCCACCACCAATATTGATTAATTCAATCCAGTACATGGGTAAATAATAATTAGTGTGCAAATAATAGTAAAAACTATAACTGACATGTTGAAAATAAATAATCCACATAGGTTTGGGTTCCCATGAAATACCCATCCTATGATTCCTACTTTGTAATAATCCATAATATATCTAAGTAAATGGTTAGTAATTATTCAATTTAGAATAGAGTCTCAAGACTCAAATTGTAGCCACAGTTTCCCCCATGAATCACAACTGAGAAAGATATGTATAATATGGCCATCATAAAATGTAAATCTATGACCGAGTCCAATATTGTTATTTAGCTTGGAAGTCGAATCATGTAATTAATTTATTATTTAATTCAAAGGAAACTAAATCATGTTATTATTATTTCTATTTTGGATCCCATGTATGACTCTAGGAATAACATTAACTCATCAACTTCTAAGACTATCCTCAGAATTTGTTATAGGAGCCCCAATATTTCAATAGGTGTGGTATAAAGTCACCTCCCTCCAATTATATTATTATTGGTCCAAAAAGGGTGAAAAAATGTCACTCATGGTGTAAATAATTATATTCCCTTAGATTCTATCCTTACCAGTTCACATAGGGATTTCAAGTATCACTCATGGATTACATAATGATATGCTCTTTTTGTCTATACATGGAAGTCCAAATAGGTAGTCCAAGTATCAATTAGGGCATACATAATCCATCTACCAAGTGATTCTATCCATGTAATTCATATGAGAGCCCCTATGTCACCCATGGTGTATGATAATGTCTTTTATAAATCACTTAAATAAATAAGCTCGATGAGTCAGTTCATGGAATTTTGAGTCAGAACCTATATATCACACTCGACATGGAAATATGAATGTTCATGGGCCCAAAGACTAACCAAACTAATTAACATCACATGTAATTCAATTGGCCATAAAATTTATATAAAGAATTAAATCACCTTAGAATGTGTCTCAAGTGAATGACTAGGATTAGAAGGCCAATCCTTCCATGAATCCTCCCATTTATATTAATTATCAATTTGGTTTTTAATGACCATATCAAGACTAATTGATAAGGGATGATTTTCATGGGATTAGTGACATAGTCTTATATTCCCTCTTTCTTTTAGTTTAATTTAAATGTCAGTCATTTCATTTAACATCCCAAAATTGAGTGGTAAAACCCACACCGTAAGAGGTGAATCAAGTTCTTATGCCACCCAAAGTGGTTTTATACAATATATAAACACACAAAATGGGTGGTTCAATTTCAAGGTTCTTAGCCTAATTTAAGAAATAATAATTTATATGGAATTATATATTCATGTCTATTCTTTTAAATTAAGGAAAATTCCATTTTACAAGCATTGCATAGAAAAACTAGCTCACAAAATAATGACATAATATAAAAACACAAGGAATTTAAGGGTAAATCACAACACCACCATTATTAGCTTGGTAGTCAACTCATTGTCCATTGTTTACCTCTAATCTAGGCAAGAATAGAAAAATAAGCTAAATAAACAAATTCCATGAAAATGTTTCATATTATCTAACATAAAAATAACTCCAAAAATAATGAGATAAATAAATAATTGTGTTAGAGGAATGAAGAGCTTACTTGTGTGCATCTAACAAGATGAATGATGGATTGATCAGAGTCCAAATAGAGAAGATAACTCAATGCATAAATTTAGGCATGGAGGATGAGATCCCAATAGATGATCTTATGTGTGTGAGAAGTGAGGTGATAAAGAGGATAAAATTAGATTTATGGAAGGAGGGTAAAAAACATAAATTCTCCCTTTTAAAGAGGGCACATAGTTTGGTCAGATGGTTAGAGAAACCATGCACCAACCATGTGCCATGCACTATCCATGTAACAACCCTTCACATAGCTATCACGCAGATTTTGGGTAAACTATTCTCCAACCATGTGGGGTCACTACCTAAATCACACTAAGGGTGTGGGATAGGCACACAATTTTCCAAGCCATATGCAGCCCATGCGAGTGACCTCGATAATAGGTATATAGTTTTTCACATGGAAATTTAGCATCCCCTTAATCATTTTTTAAACCACGAACCCTTATATATGTGCCCCTTGATTGAGCTGTAGAGTTACTACTAACCATTCCCCAATCATGCACCTCAAAAAACATTTCTGAAATCTAATGCATCAGGCTTCAAATAATCCACTTATGCTCCTGAAACCTTCCTTAAACTATTACTATCATTTATAAAATAAAAACTATTAATTATAACTAAAAAATAAAGATTATATACCCTATAGAGAAGCTAGGTTATTAAAATATTCCACCATTAAATTAACTCATCCCCAAGTTTCCCATCTAAGGGTGGTGATGTATCATCTGAGAATAACTCTGGACACTAAGAAAAAATTTTGGCCTCTCACTTCCAAGTCTCATCCTATAAACAACCATTATTCGAAAAAACCCATTATAATGGAACTCAGTGACCTCAAAGAACATTTATTCCCTGATAAATAATACAGATAATTTTGTCCTAAAAGGATGCATCAAACTCCAATTCAACCTCTTCATGATTAATAAAATGAGATAAATTTGAATGATATCAGTGAAGATCATATACAAGGAAGAGGTTGTGTACAACCAAATACCTCTGAGATAACTACAACCAATATGCTACTGGCCTAAATCACTCTAAAATCTCAAAGGGCCAAATGTAATGAGGTGATAACATCAATTTTTAATGAATCTGTTTATGACTTAGTCTAGGTGAAACATATAAGAAAACCCAGCTCTGCATCTGAAACCCTAGTGCTTTATGGTGATGATTGGTGTATGACTACTAGTTAGACTAATCTATAACATCTTCTTCCAAATAAACAAAACCTACTCTAATGTCTTCTGAATGAGATTAATACCCAGTAGAACTACCTCTCCCACCTCAAACTAGCATATGGGTGAACAAAATTACCTACCAAATTGGTTTTCATAAGGATTCATCTGTATGATCACCAGAAATCCCTTATTGTAAGTGAAAATGATGAGAGGCAAGTGTTTCTACCAAGAACCTCTAAAATTAAAAATGTACGATCAGATAATATGCCCCAAAACTTTTATCGTATGCTAAGACATAACATTGGTCTATGGGTTATAGGATGTAGTCAACAGTACCTATAAACCCAGTTCCCTCTTCAACCCTTTCCAGAACCATGATATGAATAAAATATCACTTTATGATATGATAGAGTGTTTTAATTCATGGAGTTTTACGATCTCATTAATGTATAAACTTCTAAGATCATACCCCAAAAAGGTATCCTGAAAAGGTAGAAAATAGGATACCTTTTTCAATTTGTCTAAGATCAACCATATGACGTCATGTTCCTATGGATATATAGGAAGTACCATCACAAAATCAATGGTAACATCATACAACTTCTACTTAGGAATAGGAAATGGATATAATATCCCTAATGGTCACTGGTGTTCTACCTTCACTTATTGATAGGTGTAAGAACGAGTAACAAACCTAGATACCTCCCTTTTCATCCCCGAACACTTGTATTGGCTGTATAATTCATTATACATATTAGTAATAATAGAATTTAATTCCCATACTGAGGCATAATAATCTCACATAAACTCCCATCAAACATTTTTGGGATCCTAGATGCATCCATGAATGCATAAGATCTAATTCTCATCAACGACCCAACTAGGATGCAGGTCTTCACCTGCAATTCTCTCCCAAAGGACCAATCCCTCAGAATTTGATAGCTACCTCATATTCACTCTCTCCATAAGTTAAGAGGTCAGTGATAATGAGATAAGTAAAGACTATCCAAGATAGTCCACAACCTCCAAATGCATTACAGAAAAATGAGCCATAAGCTGCCACTCGCTACTGGGCTCCTAAACTTTCTATGTTTGAGTGTTCCTTCTTAGATCACCAACAACTATATTTCCATTTATAGGTGTATATTCAGGATAAAAGTTAAATTATTGAAGGTATTTGACCCACCTTTATTTCTTGATATTCAGGTCACACAATTTAAATATGTATATGAAGATTTTGTGGTCTTTATACACCATAAAACAATCTCCCAGTAAATAATGAAACCAATAGAATAGTGTATGGACAACAATGGCTATCCCAAGATCATGTGTTGGGTAATTCCGTTTATTAGGCGCCAACTGATGAAACCCATATGCCATGACTCGATCCTACTATATTATAATGACTCCCAAATCAATGCCTAATGCATGACAATAAACTGTATAACATCAGACAAGCTCTGGAAGGATTAAAACCAGTACTGAGGTCAATAGACCCTTCAGATCCTGAAAGGACTCCCTACACTCTTTATACCATATAAACATTACATTTTTCTTAGTCAAAAACATTAATGGTGTTTCCAGACATGAGAACACCTAAATTTAGAACATGTTGTAACAATATTTCCCTAATAAACTTCATATATCAAAGATGTTATTGGGGTTCTACTATGAAACTAAAGCTCTCAACTTCTCTAGGTTAATTAACACTATAGATTATGAGATAATGTGACCCAAGAAGTGAACATTATTAATCCAAAAGTGTCCCTTTATGAGATTATCATATAAAAGATTACATCTTAGTGTATTCAATATAATCTCAAAATGTTTGGAATGGTTGTCTTAATTGTGAGAATTCACCAAGATTACATAGATTAAGACCACCACAAATGAATCCAGATATGGGTGGAAAACCTAGTTCATATATTCCATGAAAAATTTTGGTGTGTTTGTGAGATCAAGAAACATGACCAAATACCCATATAAGATACATCTACTATGAAATAACATATGTGGTATATATGATGGTCTAATACACACATAATGATAGCCTTAACTCAAACAAGTAATAGAGAAAACCCTTATTCTTTCAAGATGGTTAAATAGTTATTCTATATGTGGGAATGGATACCAGTTCTTAACCATAGGAAGGTTTGACCAATGATAATCTATCAAAATATTGAGCGTACCATCTCTTTACTGAAGAAAATAACTATTGAACCCTATGGTGAAAAACTAGGTCGTATAAACCCTTAACTTACAAATTCTCTAGCTACCTATTGAGCTACAACAACTCAGTAGTATCCATCATGTATTGAGGAATGGATACTGGTACAACTCTTAGCACTAGCTTGATAGAAAAATCTACCTCTCTCTTGGGTGGTAGTACTCAAAATTCATCTGGGAAAATATCCCAAAAATGATCTACCTATGGAGGGAAATTGTCCTAACATGTTCCCTAATCATCTAGATAAAATCAAGAAATCTGGGATGTCATCTCATCTAGACCATGATTCTCTGGTCCAACTTAGGTTGTCTAGAAATCCCATTCATCCTTTTGAATAAAATTATCTCCCTCTAGTGATGTTAAACTCACCCATTGGTGTTAGAAATCAATGTAATCATGATAGGAAACCAACTATTTCATCTAGATAATGATGTGAATCCCTATCATATCGAGGATAAAGTGGTTCTATACAAACCGACACCCACCTATCTCGAGGGGGTACTCCTAGCACTGGAGTACACTCTCCAATTGAATCCACAATGAAGTATCAAGTGTCACCACACCACAGGAGAACTAAATATCAATACCAAGTATCTCTAGGATAGGCCTAGATATTAAGGAATGGAAAGTTCTTACATCAAAAAGAGAAAATAATAATGCAGTGGCTACTATAATAGTACCTCTCATCATATAAGGTCTAACACTCTGCATCTCATGTATCATATGCACTGCATATATCTATCTTGATCGGTGTCCCTTTGATATAGCTTGGATACCTTGATCCGGACTACTCTACTTGTGTTGTATGTCTTGTGTATGACTACCCTGAACATAACCACCATGTCCGCCAAATTACCAGGCCACAGTCCATATACCTACCTAATGAGAATCTTCTTACCATTATAATGAACATGGAGTTGGTGAAGAAACTATATCACTAGATACTAGAGGAAAATATATACAAAAGTGTTTAAGATGACCCATCCTACCATAAGACCGACATTCGACAGAGTCCTTAGTACTAGGGGGTTTAATATTTCCAGACCTACCACACTAATGGAACCTCATGTGGATACCTATGTGTGAACCCTAGATACTAATATCACAACCTGAAATCACCAAATGATTCA
Source organism: Viscum album (assembly GCA_963277665.1). NCBI lineage: Eukaryota > Viridiplantae > Streptophyta > Magnoliopsida > Santalales > Viscaceae > Viscum > Viscum album. Next base: position 27,969,807 of record OY728128.1, on the reverse strand, counting down.
TTCTACTATTGGTTGATGCATTTATGGATATGTGTGCCAAACTTCCTAGGATCCCACCCCCCATACTCTCTCAAGTTGTGCTCAGTGACAAGCACCAGATTCACAATCCCAGATAGGGTAGTAATATAAATGTCATTCTTCTACAATCATATGTAATTACTAATATAATCCTCAAATAGCCTAGATATTTATAACTCGTCACTTAAAAAAATAGGTGTTAAGAACTAGAGAATTGTGAAATAGGAAGAATAGTCCATGATTGATAAATCACCCTGCTCCATTTGTACAAACTCCCTGGATCTATTATCCCTCAGCATATCAGGATACAAATAATCATAGTAGGCCATTTAAAAATCCATCCAAGCCATATCCCAATGATGATACATCTAGGTAATAACGTTCCACCATCTCTTGGAAGTTTCCTAATGAATAAACATATCAATCTTTTCTCACATCTTGGTAGGTGTCTCAAGATGATTGAAAATTTATAGCATGGCCTCTATCCATGAATCCATAGCATGTGGACCACCATAACCTAAAAATGTGAGTGGATGGTACTACTGAAACTCATGCGTAAAATCTTCCATAGTTGAGGTAGGTCCCCGGGATCCCTGAACATACTTCATAAAGAGTTTGAAATCCTCTTGAAATCGAACATCGAAACCCCTATATGGTATAACTATATGTCACACAAGGGGAACTTTTGGAGGTTTTATGAGTGGACCAGGGCCAATCACCTCTAGAGAAAGGTTATCACCACCCTCCAGGTGCATGAATCAAGGCCTTCATGGTGGAATGAATCTAAAAATTCCAAACATTTGCCTCAATAAAATATTTTATAACCACTATAATCACATATATAATAATTTGATAGGTACAAGTATATTTATATAATAATAAAACTGATTTTCCTACACCTAAATATTTGTATGGTTGATATAAATATCATAATAATTATAATAGACACTACATACTACCCACTATTGAGGTCACGTCAGTGTCAATTTCCATACTATAATTTAAAGGATCCAGTATATAGAGTTTAAATTTAATGTTATAGTGGAGAACACCCATTAAGATGAAATTGGAATCCCATTTTAACAATAACCATTTAATTTTATAATTGAATTTATTTAGAGTTTGTACTTATTTACAGAACAAAAGTTTTTAAATGATTGAGTTATGTAGATCAAAATTTCCAATTTATAAATCCCTACACACTTTATAAATTGAAATTGGGATCCATTTAATCAAATCAAATTATTTATCTAATACCTGCATGAAATGTCAGCCCAATTTCATGGATATAGAATGAAGGCACAAAAACATGTTACAGTCATTGCATGTAGTAATATAAACATGGTATGACATATTCATGACTTATAAATCCTCATGTTCCAATAATGATACATGAAGGAATACTTCCTTTCCATATCGATCCAAGGGTATAATTCCATTTTCCTAATGAATATAAATCATCAAGTGCATAAAATAATGGTGAAGTCAATACAACTATAGTAAGCATAATCTTGAGAAACATTCCCCATCCCATGTAATTTGGATTTTTAGTGTACCTGAGTTAGAAACTCCCAGGCATGGGATGATGACCGAATCTAGACATGTCCTATTTCTCTTTTCTACCATCCCAATTAGTAATGAAAGGAACATAAGAGAAAAGAAAAACCTATGATACCACTTTGTGATGTCCCAGACCTGGTTCACTCAAATGTAACCAAACTTGGTTGGCCACATGGACTCAAGAACGCATCCCCATAGACCATAGGATACAGACTAGTAATGAGGGTCTTTGGTGGAACTCTGGGAAGACTATACACTCATGATAAGAATGATACGAAGTTGTATATCCAACTAAATTAATAGCGGAAGAATAAAATATTACAAAATAGTGAAATAGTAATCATCCATTATATAAATAACTTAGTAATCACATCTATAATTTTCATATAAAATACAATGATCATAGAATGCTCTATAAAAAAGAAAATATATGAGGATCTAATAAAAATTCACATATAAGATGCCATAAAAAATGAAAAAATGTCCCAAGGCTATCTCTAGTAGCATCTCGAGAACAATCTCAGTCCCTTACCTGCATCCTTGAAGTTTTTATAGGTACCCAACAACGGACCGAAAAGAGAGTGATATATACTCCATAGTCTACCAACAATGGTGTATAGTTCAATCCAGTCTGAGATTATATAATAAGCAGTGTACAATTAATAGTAAAAGATATAAATTAAGGGTTAAAAGAATAACCCACATTGGTATGGGTTCCCATGGAATTCCCTTCCTCTACTATATACTTCACCCTAATATGAAATATCTACGAGTGAACATTTTTTCATGATTTAATTTATAATAGAGTTATAGTTCTTTGATCATATCCAAGGCATCCCTTATGAATCATAACAGAGAAGCATATGTATAATAAGGCCATCATAAAATGTAAATTTTAGATAGAGTCCAAGATTGTTCATTATCTTGGTAGTCATGTCATGTAATTTATTAATTACTTAATTCTATAGAAACCTTATGCAATTATTAGTGTTCCTAATTTGGATCCGCGGTATCACTCCTAGCATAACACAAATAAATCACCTTCCAATCCCATCTTAGGTATTCCTTAGGTGACTATAAAGGGATTATATGTGTACTCATGGTGTAAATAATGATCTTACCTCTGAGTATATCATTGTAAATCCCTATATGGAGTCTAAGTATCACTCATGGTGTATATAATTACCTATCCTCTAAGTCTATCCTTGGAAGTTCACATAAGGAGTCCAAGTATCCCTCATGGTGTACATAACCTAGCTTCCAAATCAATCCATCCAAGATGTTCATATGAGAACCCCTATTTCACCCATGGTGCATGATAATTTCATTTACAATTCATTTAAATAAGTAAGCCCGATGAGTTTGTTCATTGTGTTCCAAGTCAGAACCCATGAATCACTCTCGGTGTGGAAATATGAATGGTCATGGGTCTGAAGTGAAACCATAAAACTTAAGTTGACTTTTTATTTAGTTGGCCATAATATTTATATAAAAAATTATCTGACATTAGAAGGTGGCTCAAATCATAGCCCAGACATTTAAGGGATAGCCTCCCTTGAATCATCCCATTCATCTTAATTTTGAATTTTGGTTTTAAAGACCATATGATGACTAAGAAAGAAGAGATGATGTACTAGGGTGTAGGGAAATGGTATTCCATTCCCTCTATCATTTAATTCAATCTATATTTTAGTCATTTCATTTAACATCCCAAAATAAAGGGGTAAAAGGATACACCTTAAGAGGCAAATCAAATTTATAGGCCACCCATAGTGGTTTTATTCCATATAGCAACACGCCCAAGGGATGGTTCAATTTCAATGTCCTTAACCTCTTCTAAGACATAAATGGGTGTCATTAATTATATAGGTCATTCTTATTCATTTAATTTAATGGAAAATAAATTGGGAAAAAATTTCTTTGAAAAAATGATGCATGACACAATGACATGATACATATACACCAATAATTGAAGGAAAAAGCATGATACCTCCAATGTTAGCTTAGTAAATGAGTCCTCATATGTTGCTGGCTTCTAATCTAGGATAGAATTGAATAAATCAAGTAAATAGTCAAATTATTTTAAAATTTGGCGTATTAGCTCAAAACAAATTATCTTCATTAATAGAGAGATAAAAAATGAAAGGTTCAAGTGGAATTAAGAGCTTGCTGGTACACATCCAAAAAGATGAATGGTGGCTCGATTGGATTCCAGATAGAGGAGATACCACAATGCCATACTTTAAGGATGGAGGAGGAGCTCCCAATAGATGGGTTGTTGTGTAACATCCCAAGTTTTAATTTAAGAATTATTTAATTTATTATTTCCCTTAGTATCTTAATTTAAGCATTATTTCAATATTAGTAATAATAATATTAATAAAACCAAATGAAAAAAACAATAATTTATCCACAAAGAAAATAAATAAATAAATACAAAAATTATAATGAAACTCTTAAATGAAAATTTCTTTATAGCACTAAAATTATAATTTATTTTTATTTGTTAATTATAGAAATTAACTTTTTAGAAAAAAAAAAATTTAAAAAATATCTCTAAAGTAAAAACAAGGTGTTTTTATAGTTTAAATGTACTATTTTAACCATATTTATTAACCTTAATGTATATATATATGTATATGACTAAATGATTGTTTTTTAGAAAATTAAAGATTTTAATAAAAAAATTGATGGTCATTGATATAAAATTGTTATCTTAAAAGTAAAATATGTTGAATTTACTTATGGCATTAAATAAAAATTATAATATTGAAGATTATAAAATTAAAAAATAGAGTATATATATGTATATATATTTCATAAAATAAATAATAATTTAATATATATATATATATATATGAAGTATCTAATTTTAAATGTATAAATATATCTTAAAAAATGAATACTATAATTAAAATTCTATTATTATAAAATATTGGAAATAAATAAAATTTTAACATTCATACAAATTATATTTTATTATTATTATTATGTTTTATAAAATTTCTATTTATAAAAATATATAAATAAAATAAATTATGATAATTATATGAGTATTATTAATTATTTATAAAATATGAATTATGAAAATATTATGAAATTAAGATAATATTTGAATATTATAGAAATTTATTTTAGAAAAAAAATAATGATAAGAGGATTGAGAATCCAAAATTAGGAGGGATTCATTTTATAGAGAGTTGAGTTAGGGTTATCTTTAGGAGGCTGAGTGTGGATGGGTCGAATACGTGGAGGATCAATCATGGAGAAGGGATTCAATCATGGAAAGAAATTCAAGCGCAGATGAGAAGAATTAAACACTCAAGGAGTGGTTCGACCATTGCTGGAGGATTCGATCAAGGAAAGGGGATTCAAACATGGAGAGGAATTAAAACATATATAGGGGAAATCAAGTTCTTGTTAATGGTCTTCCTTCTCCAATAATCTTGATTTACAGGTATGTGTAAATTTTTAAGGTGTTCGAATCTAGTTGAAAGCCTATTTTGATGATCGTTTTCGATTAAATAGTTATATGTTCATCAGTTTCACAGATATTTCTTCCTGGATCATCATCCTATATCCCCTAGTCATCTCTTTCCTACACACATAATATATATATCATGTTTCAATCAATGTAAATACTCAATTTGTATTTAGATGTGGTCAACAACATTTATTATACTAATTTTCATTGGATATAGTTTGAAGCTTCTTGAATAAGTCTCCACCAAACTAATCTAAACATAATATAAAAATATATTTTTTGTAATTGATATAAATGTATAACCAAATTAGTTAACAATAGATATTAATTCTTTCTTGTTCTCCATTTTCATTTCTTGGATAGCCCCATTGTTGTAATGCTTGCTACACCAGCCAGAAGAATTAGAGTATCCTGTTTGATATCACCCTTTATTTTCTTTTTCTATGGAAATAAACTACAAGATTATATATATATATATATATATATTCTATCATTGAATTTATATAATAGATATAAAACCATAATTTATCCTTTAAATTTAATCTGGTGTAGATAAGCCATGTTTTCAAACTTCATAAATCTAAATCATAGTTGATATACATGTATCAATATAGATTATTCCTTAAATATTGTATATATAGATATAAAATTGTGGCTATAAAAAATATCCTTCTAGAGTTTTGTAAAGTTATTTTTAAAGACCATAAAATAGAGGGATAGTAAGAGAGTCTGAAGAGTATACCGAGAAAAATGAAACTAGTTCCTTTCAACGATTCTACAAATAAATGTAAGGGAATATTTTAAATTTCTAGAATTTATTTATGTTCAAACTTATTTCTATAAAGGTGATTTATTTCAAGACCACTTATGTGTAATGGATTAATTTATTTTCAAACATTCTTATTATTTTAAAACAAATATTTTTTAATTCAATTCAACGTTTTATTCCACAATTTAAAAAAAACATTATTTTTTAATGCTTAATTTAAAAAAAACATGTTCTATAAGATATTTTTTAAAATATATACGAAATTTAATAATGATAAAATCTATCATTTTATGTGTATCTTGGTGTTTAATTTCCATAAATTTCCTTCATATTAGATTTGGCCATTATCTATTTTTATTGACATTTCTTGCATTTTTAATAGAAGCAATTGATTTAATTTCAAATCATTTATAATTATGACTTCTATGTGTAAGTAATTACTTTTGAATCATTGATTTAACATACTGATTATATGAAAAGTGGGTTTCTTACAAGATCAATGTGATACAATTATTTACAACTATGAAAGTAAATTATGTTTGAATTTTGAAATGTATTTTAATAGGTTGCGAATGATAAAGGAAAATATTCTAATTTTTTTTCATAAAATTATATACTTTGGTATCAAATGTGATCATGAGGAATAGAGAGAGAACTCATGACCTGAATGAGACATTTACTTATAGGTTATATTTCTAGTGGGATAATAGTTTTTTTATGATTTTCCATTTATCATTTTAATCCATAAAATTATTATTATTTTCCAAAGGAATTTAAAGAGACACATAAGAATTTTTTAAAGGGTAATATTGTATATATTTTAAAATGATAATTTTTTAAAAGGCTTTAAAACATATTTTCTTACTAATCTTTCTAAAAAACCTAACTTGTTATTTATTAATATAAAGTATTTTTCATTTGATATGAATTGTTTTCAACAGATTTTAACAGTATTTTTCACTAGTTTTAAAACCCCTTACTAGGAAATTTTATGCTCACCATATTTTTTAAAATATATTTCACAAGTTTAGTAGAAATTAAAATGGTTCTAATATCATATAAGGAGGTAGTTCACATGATTATAATTAGTATTTTGTATAAATTTTGTAAAACTCTGATGATTTTTAAGGTTTTGAATAATTCTCCAGAACCTAGATTGGAAAAAGATCAATGGTTGTATAATGTACTATATATTTTTTAGTTATATTTTTTAATAAAAAAAAAACACAAAATGTTTTTAGTACCAAATATGGAAGTGTGATATTAGGATGTCACAAGTTTTTCATGAGAATTGAGGGGGGGGGGGAAAGTGAACTTTATATTTAAGGAAGTCGGGGAAAAGGCATCAATTCACTATTTTTAAGAGGTCGCTTGGTTTGGCCCCATAGTTAACCAAACCATGCACCAAAAAATGAGACATGTATTATCTATGGAACCAGTATTCTCACAACTATTATACGTGGTTTGGAGAAAACATGTTCCAACTATGCAAGGTCACTACTTAAGTGGCACTAAGGGTGCAGACTAGGCACACCGTTTCCCAAACCCAATGTAGATCATGCAGGTGTCCTTTATAACAGGTTGGTAGTTTTTTCACATGGTCATGTGCCCTACCACACATAGTTTTTCATTCCGATATCCCTTACATATGGGCCACACTATTGAGCTCATGGTTACTAATATCCATGCACTAATCAGTCACTTTATATAGCTTGTCCAAAATTCGAAGCTTCGAGATCTGAACAAGCCCCTGATGGTCTGAAACCGTACCTTAAACTCTTAAGAATATTCATAATAACAAAAATAAATGTTATGACTAAAAATAGAATATTTTATACCTTATAATAAATAAAGTTTCATAAAAAATGGATAGGTCGATGAAGAAGTTCATACTGAATATCCATATGGTTTCGTGCTTGGTCAAGATTAATGTTATGGGTGAAAGTTAAAGAAACATTTTTAGGGTTTGAATAAATATCTAAGATACTAGTATTCTAAATATGATACATTATTATGAATTTTTAATTTCAATAAAGGATGAGTTTATATAAACCTATACAAAAAATAAAATAAATAGGTTTTCCTTATAGTGATTTTTTATATTGATGATGTCATATTTTTAGGGAATGATGAAGAAATGTGTGAAAAGTTTAATGAGGTGACGAAGAGTTTATTTGAAATTTTCATAATATGAGAAATGAAAAACATTCATGGATTATACATTCCTCAAAAAAAAAATAAATATATCTTCTTATCTAAAGAGTATTATGTTAACAAAAATCTAATCAAGTTTGGTATGGAAGATTATAATCCTACTTCCACAACCATTTCAATGGGTAAAAAATGATAAAAACACGGTAAAGAAAATAAGTTTAATCCTAAATAGTTTTTATTGTTTATTGGAAGTATATTATGTCTAATGACCACAATTCATGGTATATTGTATATTGTTATTTGTCATTCCATGTATCAAAGAGATCAAAATAAATCTCAAATTATGATTAAAAAATAATTATCAAATATATCAAAGGAAGAATTGAATTTTGAATAAAATATTACCACATAGTAAAGATTTATCTATTTGGATATATATATATAGATTGGGAAGGTTGTTTCAATGAAAGAAAATTTAAATCTGATAGAGTTCTCTTCTTGTGAGTAATATGTGTGGATTGGAATACATTGAAGTGAAATTCAGTAATTATCAACACTTTAAAATCTGAGTATGTAACAACCAATCAAGATGAAACACAATTAATAAAGATAAATAAATAGTTGAATTATTTATTGTTTTATGTGAATTTACTCCTTACCTTAGGTTGTGATAATCAAAATTCTTTAAATATCCCCAACAATCTAATTAGACATTCTCACTATATGCACATTGTTATTAAATACATGTCCATGAAAATTAGTTTTGAAGAAAAAAACTAAAGTTATATTTTATTATTATAATTGATAAAGTTACTGATATCATTGTTAATAAATTTTTGAAGGGAACCTTTCAAAAGATAAGGTTAGTCATGGGTTTAAAAATCCACTCCCTTCATAGAAAATGTATGTAAATTCCATCCCATCTCTCATATTTTTTTTTGATAGTGTTGTAAAAGGGGGAGAAAATTGTACCATAAATTTATCCCTTGGTACGCGCTTTACCTATTAAGATAGAGAATATATTTAGGGAGTGTTTTTGAAAGAGATAATCTGTGGTTTTTGCAAGTGTGAACTTTTTTAATAGTTTTTTGAAGTTGATATAGGAAGTTGATTTTTTATAGGTTGAAGTATGTATCATATTTAAGATGTTTTTAGTACATGTAATGAGTTGAAAAGATTTTCATGAATTTTTTTATTCATTTATTTATGGACAACATGTTATTGGCGTTTAATGATTATTGTATCCTACAATGAGTTCACTTGTGTTGGATTAAAATTATTGGATAAGTGATCTATTTTCTGAGCTACCAAGTATTAGTAATTTATGTTCCTTTGTTTCCAAAAAAATAAAAAATGGGCCATTGTTGTGGACAAGAGGTTATGAGGTATTTTTTTTGTTTATAAGAATATAGTTTTGAAATAATGGAATATTTTTTAGCTTTTATATTTTTTCAAAAAAATTAATCATTTATCATTGTTAAGAATTACTTAAAAAGGTGAATGGATATATTCTAATAGATTGAGGAAAATAGATAGTGTCTAGTGGGTGAAGTCAATATTTCTAAAGAAATTAGATAGAGTGTGATGTTGAATGTTTTTCAAATTATCCTCACAACTTATTTTAGATAGATATATTATGTAAATTTTAAATCAAAAGAGTTTTTTGTTCTTCCATAAAGTATCAAACAACATGATTATATGATGGTATTCATGATTATTTATTATGTTTTTTGAAGTGAGTATGGTTGAATTTTCTTGGTATTCTCAAGTTAGAATGGAAAGAACTAATAATTATATAAATTCTACCAGACTATTGTTTTCAAAGATAAATATGTGATGTGGTAAAGATTTAGTTGGTGATTATAATGAACAAGAGTAAGTGTTGTCCATATTTTAGATAATATGAATCCACATGAACATTGATGAGTTCATTTAATTGAATAATGTTATAAAATTACATTTGATAGATTTTTATATTGTCGAGAAACCAGAAATATGTTTCTAAATGATCAGAAAGATTTCATTGAATCACCAGATATAAGGTTTCTAAAGAATTCCATTGAACAGAGGATCTATGAGGGTCTATCAGAAAGAGACTGAAAAACAAAAAATTGGGAACACATCATACATATTAATATATTTGAGAAATTAATCCAATGGGAGTTCAAACATCAATATTAGAAAAAGAATTTTGTGGTGAAGGAACATCGAACATCGAACAACTAGATGGAGAAGTTCCTATTAATCAAAACCAAATAATTTTTATAATATTTTCTAATTATTTTGAGATGATATAAAGTAGAAGAATTGTTAGATGGGTGGTCAATGATTATATAATCACTAATTAAATATTTTGATTCTTTATGATATTTAAATAAGTTAGAATAAGGATACTGACACCATGATTTAAAGAAATATTTCTATATATTAGTAACTATTATATTTTAGGAAGTTTGAATGAGGTCAAATGAATGAATATATGAGTGGGAAGTGTGAATTTAAATTATGACACTCACTATTAATTCTTATTGTAATAAAAAATACATAAATGGAGAGAAGTGTGTTGGGAGAGGTTAGATGATGTTATTACTACTTGGTGAATTATGGAAGTTTACAAGTTTTCAATTAAGATCTTGAAAGTTCTTATTTAAATGCCTCAAAAAAGTGGAATTAGACTGAAAGATATTGTACAAAGACTTACCAAAATTTATTATTATAAGAACAAGATGAAGAGAAGATCATATGAATAAGGTTTCAGTTGATTTTAATTGAGGAATTTCTCGACATATTATTCTATTAGTTAGGATTAGGTAGACGACGTATACGATAGATGGAATCAAACTAATGTATCTTAATGAGTGTACCAGACAAAGACACCCGACAGATTGGTTTAGACAGAGAATTTTGTAAAGAAGTTATTTATCATTGTTATTCCATAAATTAAAGACTAAGAAAAAGGTTTTCTTATAGGAAAGGATTTTGTGAGGAATATTCAGGTATAATGGTGACAACATTCTGAAGCCTGTCGGTGAAGGTTCTCAGTATTGGTAGAAAACATTATTATATCATATTATTTTTAATAGGATCACATACACTATTGGAAGGAATATATTTCTACATGAGTAATGGATATTACATGATTTCTGTAACCCCTAAAATGAATATTTTTCAATAGTTCTTGTTGTCATGGATTACTTCCAAACCATGAAAATAATTAGATACTCTTATTGAATAGTAAACCTTATAAAAAACTGTGTTCTAGTGGGTGTGATTGTTAGTTGTTTCACAACATAGTATTTTCTCACTAACCGAAGCATAAGGTTGTTTCTTAAGTGAAGAAAATAAAAATAAAAACTCACTAATTCACCCCTCTCCCTATGAATGATCACATAGATACTGATTGGACATTTCACCATCATTATGGAGTCTTTGAATATGTTTCTCAATTATATGTACAAGGTGAAAATACCAAAAATAAATTGGACTATAATCAACCTCTACATTATAATTATTAAAGTTATAGACTTGATTATTCATATATAAAATATATAAACTGCTTACCATATTCACTTTTATATGAACTAGTTCATTCACATATATAGAATAAATGTTTCTCAAAATGATAAATGAAAATACCATCTTGTGTAAACAAGATATAGAAAGCATATTTCTATTTAAATACATAACTAAATATTTTTTTTTCAATTAAAAACTAATAAAATATATTGAAATAGAAAATACTTACCCACCTCCATTATAGAAACTATTACTCCATTTTCAATACACAAATATACCTCGCCTTTTTTTTCAATGCACTACTATTTTTAGCTAGTTTTTATCACAAAAAATGTGGGATTCAATCCAGGTAACTAATTCCCCTGAGTTAGAGTTAGAGAAATTAATATCTATAATTTTCATATTCAGATGCTTAGAATGATTCTATATGATAACAAATACCAATTTTATATACCAGTCTAGAATAGTTTAATAGGTCATACCTTTAAGATATCTCAAAATGAAATTCAGCATGCATGCTGTAATATATAACAATATCATATCTATTGGTGAGTATAATGTTTTATATATTTTCATGAAGGACATATAATGATAGTATTTCCACTAAAATGATAACCCCATAAATCATTACCATAAGTAGGAAAGATCAATATTTCACTATGTTTTGAGTATATTATAGTGTCCCTCTCAAAGCATAATTATTTACGTTGGCCATAATGCCAATCATGTCACCTGTGATTCATGGATAGTTGACTGGAAAAATATTTTCCTAAATCCATCATATGGTTAGATGCCCAAAGATATTCCTTTGATGTCTTAGATCTTAGGATTCAAAAGATAAGAATCACATAATTATTACAATAGGATTTAGTTTCATAACTCTTAGTGTTATCCATTTCCATCATGCTTTACATAAGATAATCCACGAGTAACCAAAATTATCACGAACACAATAGGTCGGATGATCAGAGCCTTGATATGTGTTTTATTTGAAAGGATATAATACTTAGTATTTTAGGGGATTTATTTTAAAGTCTCAAAAATTTTATATACATCATATTCATGTTAAATTCATAAATAATATAATTCATGAAATCTTCATTATAAAATGTTTTATTCCATTATTTATGAATTTTTCTAAAAATTTAGTTTTGGAATCCCTATTACACCCACATGATTAATATGTCCAAAAAAACAATAACGCGTAACTCTATACTATACCTAGAAATTTATGTTACTCACCCAAAAATAGTATCCAAAAATATTCACACATATCCAAATGCATCCTATGCTGTGGTACATGAAATTTTCTTGTAACATATTATAATTAAATGAAATTAGTAATATCTACATGCTACTAAAAAACTATCCTTTAACAACACTAGAAATGGCCTTTATCAACCCTATAAAATCATTGAAATCTTCAACGACATTAAAAGCTCAAGATATTTATCAGTGCTCAAATGGAACTGATAAAGGGTAAATTTATCATCACTCACAAAAGAGATGATAAGTAGGACCTCTATTTACACTTTTAGAAGTGATGATAAAGGTCCCATTTATCAGCACTTTTTTAGCACCGCTAAAGGTATCTTTTATCAGTGCTTTTATATGCACTGATAACATAATTGCTATCATCACTTTAGAAAAAATTAATAATTAAGTTTTTATGAGCACTTTTAAAAGCCCTGATAAAGGGAGATACTGAGAAAACTACAACTCAACACTAGAAACACAATTTAAACACACCAATAACTCACGAAATATCAATAAAAAAATTTCATAATAAAAAATTTAAATTAAATGAAATTTACAATAGAAACACCATAAAAATTATATTACAAAAATTTCAAACATTAGTTTATACAATTACATAAATAATTGTTTTTACATACATTCAAAAACAATCCTAACTGTAGGACAGAGCACTCTAACATGGTAGACAACATCTGAGCCAATGTGTTTATTCTTTCTTCACCACAACACAAAAAAAACATTTCCATTAAAAACTTCTCAAAATAAAGGTTCTTGTATAAGAGGACTCGCTCCTTGATCTCTAGATTAAGACCCCCAATGAAAAGAGAAGCTTTCAACAGATTCTATGACACCACCTCTGGACAAAAGGAATCTAGGTCATTTATGTATTTAACCTAATCCTTCACCACTCACTGAACACACTCGAAACTCATGAGCTCTTCCCTATTCATTGTCTTCACATCCATAGGTATAAACCATCATAAAAAGAGGGATATAAAATCTTCCCATTTTCATCTCGAATTACAACATTGGTGGGGAAAACAACTTCCATTCTTCCAAAGATGGACCCCCCATGTAGACCCAAAACATCATGAACTCAAACTACTTAGGGAGTTTAAAACACTATAAAGACATGGTCAACTTCCTTAATCCACTTCACTACCTCTAATGAACCTCGATATCCAAAAAATATGGGCATAAACTGAGGAGAACCAGAAATAAGGAATGACCTACTTGAAACTTTAGGGAACTTTCTGGGTGGCATATTCTAAATATCACAAAAATCATAGAATCAGGTTCAAAATCAATCTTAAACACAATTGAAAGTAACATCTTGGGCTAAAAAAACTAGATGTATAGAAGAAAAATTAAACCAAGGATGGGGAGCACATATGAGGCTATTGGAACAAAAAAAACAAATTTATCTAAGTCCTCAAGCTCTATGAACAACCTATGAATTTGTTTTAAAACTCTTGATTTATGATTTTATTTCATTTTATCTATGTTCTTTTTTCTTAATTATTCATTATGTGTTTTCTATCAAAATAAATAATATTAATTATTCATAATATTAAATTTAAAATATTTTTTATGTGATTGGGGATAGAGTTATTGTGTGACCTTATAGGGAAATTTCTCAGTTTGATTAGTAGAAATTGCCAAATTTCTGTGATTGAAATCTAGAAATACATTAAGTCACCCATAAAGAAATAAGATAATGTCACAATGATAACCATATCATATTAATGCTTATCATTCAATGAAATCACTTTATAATTATATATCTTAAAAAAATTGATACTTTTGTTATTAACCTATATTATTGATTTATCTTTATTTAAATTTCTTGATATGAACTCATCAATGAACTAAATGGGTTATAGATTTAACCAGATAGTTCAATTTCAATGAAAATGGTAAATATGTCATCTTCATAACATTAAAGAAAAAATATCATTTCCTAAATTAGTCAATTAATGTAATATAACTTCTAAAAAACCGAATAAAACTTAACAAACCAAGAAAACATGTTTCCACTATTTACATGAAAATTTCAATTTATGTGGATTATAATACACATCACTTATGAAATCCAATAGATATTTAAATACACACATATGTAGTTAGAAATAACTAATGACACATATAATAAAGGGAAAGATTATTTCAAGTCCAGTCCTTATAACCCCCTTCTTGAGGATTATAAGGTTTAAAATTTGTTAGAATAATTGTATTATACCTATAAGAATCCAAAACCTAATAGTCAAACATAAGTTTTGTCCTATAATAAAAATGAAATCTAAATCACTGGATATATGTTTATGAATATTTCCAATACATTTCATGGATCACATTATATTGGGTAACTCATATAATGTTTTGATGTGACAGATATTCTAAAGACATTATAACATTAATGTTATAAATAAGAACACTCATAATGTTATAAAATATTTATTAATATTCATGTGATGAAATGTAAAATGATAGTTGTTTCTTTTGAATTATGTTCTACCCATAAATGTAATGTTTCTTCAGAGGAGGCCTTAATAAATTATTCTTATATGGGTTTTAACCAAGTAAATGAAGTGTTTGAAAGGTCTTTTGATCCATCAACGCATAGAGATTAAGATCATCTATGGTGGGAGACCCTAGAAGATAAAGTATTCGACTATAATTTATAATTATTTATATAACTCTATTTATAAGAGACTAGAGAGATATTTTTTCAGTGTACAAAAAGGTTCATTTATTAAGGGGTCATCCTTGATCAAATATTATAAAGAGACGGTTTACATAATATAGGCAAACACATTCTTTATGAATCAAATAGACTGTATAAAATTTAATTTCTTATGTAAGGGAGTGGTTTATATAGAGGATAAATGAGTTTAAGGATAGTTGCTATAGTAAAAAATTTTATAGATAGCCCTCCATAAAGAAATTACATGAGGTAAACAAAACGGTTCATCTTCAAGGCCATCAAAGAACCAATAAAAAATATTATTTGAGTTAATCTTGGCCATAGAGAGCATACATGAGAGTCCATAATATTTTTTATACACAATATAAATGACTAAATATGGTAATTAATCTTAAAATACATTATTGTTAAGGATTATATCTCAATAAATTAATTTGGATGGTCCTCTAGAGGATCCGTGCAAGCAACGATGAGGAGATGAGATGTAGGGTTCATAACAGTGAAAAAACTCAAAACACAGAACCCTGAATGATCAAACAATGACATAAGAAATGTAGAAAATAACATAACTTGGATTCTAATCTTGATTCGTCTGATGGATCGTAGTGTAGTCACGCCGACAATAGAGGAGTTCTGCGAGATCTTCATAATCATGTTGACTGAGTGCTAGTTAGGGGTTTTTAAAATATATTGGTAACATTTTTAAAATCACTTTTAGAAAATAACTGATAAATATCTCTTTTATTAGTGTTAAATTGATAATCAATAATAAAAGTGATGTTTATCAGTGCTAAAAAAAGAACTGATATATCTTGATATTTATCAATGCTAAAAAATGTGTTGATATAGTAAACCTTTTATCAGTGCTAAACAAAAGGTAGCGGTAAAGGGTATTATTTATCAGTACTTTCAATTAGTGCTGATAAAAGGGAACCTTTTATCAGCACTCATTTTATCATTGATAAAGATGTAAGCTCTCAGTGTATTTTTCTAGCGCTGCTATATTTCGACATTGTTAAAGGCCAGTTTTGTAGAAGTGACATGAGTAAACCTAGATCCAATGATATCCAACCCCCACCTTGGATGAATAAGGCATAATCCTCTAGGCTAGTGAGAAGTACAACCCAAATCCCCTCTCCTTAGGGATACCATTCATAAGAGAGATTCAAATTCATCATTACTCAAATAACCAATGTGTATAAACTATATTCAATAAATACATTCAACCTAATAAATTTAATAACAAATAATGGAAAATTTATATAGAAAATAAATCTTATGATTCCATACCTAGCATGTAATACATGACATGAAAATATATAAGACGAAAGATTCCACATAAATTAAAGAATACACATTATTAACATTTAATAAAAATTTTCTAAACATAAATATTCAAAATTAATAACAAAATAAATATAAATTTTATTTATTTTATAAAACGAGATATTAGTATAAAAATATATCATTTAATTTAGGCATGGAAATACCCAATTTACAATTCCTAAAAAATATTTTATAAAAATAATTATAAACTGTAAGAAATTTTAATCAAGATATTAAAAATCATTATTTTTATATTGATTCATTTTTTATGATTGATGAAGTGTAATTATCCATTGTAATCTATGATAAATATAATTTCATTTGATAATTTATAACATTGGAAGACTATAATATATATAGATATATGAAAAACCCAGTGTTTCATTTCTATTTTCAAATAAAAAACCTAATGTATGAGGTAGAATATATGTAAGAGACTTTATCTCACAATGAAAAAAACCTTACATATTGAGATATATTTTACATAAGGGAAATTACTTATTTACTTTTCTATTTTTATTAATTATATACATTGTATCATAACTATGACTTGATTATTTGTTTCCACACAACTTAGATTTCAGTGATAACCTATGATATAATATATATCAAAACTTACAGCATATAAAAAACCATGGGTTTTTAGTTTATTATACCTTACGATACACACAAGTCATACAATATGACTAATACACATTAATTTATCCTATAAAATAATTTAATTTTGATTGATCTAGTGATATGATAGTAGAAATTTGTGCATGCCATATCACACACTATGATATGACTTCAAGAAGATTAAAATGTGCATGTTTTCAAAAATTAGTAAAAGAACATATTGATTCATTGATGTATAGGTCTATGATACTACATACGAAACTAGTAAAAAATTCATTTTATGAAACATGTTTTTAAATTGGTTAGAAAATAACCAAGGATTAAAATAAAACATGTATATTTTTCATGTATGTTATTTGATAATTGGTGTGAAAAAATTTTAAAATTTTATTGAAACATCAGGACCATAAATTATGGTTTCATTTTTTCATGTGTCAGCCTTTAGTTTCTATCACATGGAGTACTTTACCCCTTAAATATTTGATTTGGTGGCCTTAAGTCTCTTTATTTATTGATTATGTGGCCTTGAATCTCTTTCAGTTGGCATCCACCACCTTCATCTATTGTAACCCATCATTGGCCGCCACTTTAGCTCAATCAACACCTTTTTCCCATTCGTGGCACCTTGTCAATCACCGCTATATGATATTAATATATAGTTTCTGTTTATTATTTCATTTTTTTGTTCATCCAAGGTATTTTAATTTGTTTTTTAGTTCCAATATTTTATTGATTCCACATTCTATTTTCAATTTTAATTTATAGTTACAATTATTATGGAATCCCTCCTTTTTATTACATAACTTTTCATTACATTTTACAAACAAAGGATCTTTAAATTCTAGTGTCTTGGAAATTAGGAACAATAAAACAAGAAAAAATAAAACACACTTTTAAATCCCATTTAAAATAATCTTGAAAAGTTCATCCTATGTACAATTACTCTATCTCATAACCTGGAGACATACATCAATGGAAAGGGTGAGCTGAAGGCCCAGTAAAGAAAACAAGGGAATCAGTTTACTTGTGATATCAATAAGAACTTGATGAAAACCATAAGACATGAGCAATGGAAAAAAGAAGAATATCACAATAAAAATAACATGAATCACTACTTGAATATGTGGCTAAAACATTTCATTTAGACATTAATGAACATATGACCAAGGTTCATCCCAAGGTGTCATAAAAAATTACAAGGTTATTCACCAAGGTATTGTGAAACTTGTCATCTCTAGAGATTAAATTACTTACCCAATGCATTGGAGTGATATCAGGGCACACCATTAATATGTCTTTACATTCACGTCATCCAAATAAATCATAATTAAAAATTTCATAAATAACACATAGAGAATAAAAGAAATGGGTTTCATTTCAAAATCGTGACGTTTTAAAAGTGCTTAAAAATAAGATCATTATGTCATTTATAACCCATATAAAGGGAGTGAGGGTTATATTTATATATTACAGAATAAAATATTTCATTTTTTGGTATTTATGAACACCCATAGAAACAAAATAGGTCTGGGTATTCACATAAATAAACAAGATAATTTCATGAGAGAAAGAGAGAGAAATTTTGAGATGAAATTTATGCAGCATAACAGCTATATAACATGGTTTTAGAAAACTTTGAAAAGTGTGAGGACAAGAGTCACACACTAATAAATAACTCATAAAACAATATGGGTACAAAATAAAAATAAATAAGATCATGGTATGTATATTTAGAGGAAATACCAAATGAAAATGAAACTTGAAGGAAAAGAGAATATGAAATTTCTTTTACGAAAATTCGACAGCCAAACGACATCCCTTAAAAATTCAGAAAATCAGTTGATGAGAGTGGAAAGGATCTCTCATAATTTGGAAATGAAATGGATAGTAATAAGTATATAAAATAACATAACCCAACATAATAATAAGGAAACTAGAAGCCATAACATAAATGAAGTCATGACTTAAAGGAGGAGGGTGAAAGAATCCATTACCTTGAAGAGTAACTTAGAAAGCATGAAGGTTGGGACCTTGAGGGATTGAGGGAACCATGGTAGGACTCCTTGAGAGGTAAAAAGTCTAGATCTTTGTTGATTAGATTTTGGAATTAAATGAACGAGGGAATGACTTGGTATTTATAGGGAAAGAGAGGGAATATTTAATTAATTTCCAAGGGACACCTCATTAGTGGTATTTGAAAAACCATGGGCGTTCCCAGGGTATTTTCCCATGGTATTGGCCAGTTGGTACACCTCATAACATATATTAATATTCACAAGTCTACCAGAATTATTACATTAGGATTACATCATCAATAATGTCATTAAACACCCGAAACTCAAAACTATATTTTTACTATTCACCGAAAATTCAACTATTTCAGAAAAATCCCAAAAACTTAATATAAATTAATATCTATGCTCTAAATTCAAAAATAAACTCCATTTTATGAAAATATTTTTCTAAATATTTTTAGTTTATTTTTTAAATAAAATAATTATTTATTTAAAAAAACGACTCTAAAACAGAACTTGTTTTGTAACACCTTGAAAAAGTAATCAAGGTTCTGTAAAATTATCGTATAACCACAAGAAAATAAAGTAACAATTTATGATTACATTTTATAAAAATACATTTTCCATTTTAAATTATTAAATTGATTATAAAATTTTAATTAAAATATTTATGACATACAAAAGTACCAATACTTATATTATGAAATTTTTTTCGCTTTTAAGATGTCTAAATTATATTTATACATTCATGGGTGAAGTTTCTATTTTTTCGGTAGATTTACTATTCATTACTATTCCTAAGGTTATATTACTATTCATACTTTGTTATTCACCAAAAATTAAGTTGATCTTATTAGACTCTAAATTTCTTACTTGTCACAATTGTAGAAGACCATTTTTCGAAAATAATTTCACATAATTAATTATTTAAAGTTTACAAAAAACATTTAAAATACCACTTTTTTCCAAAATTCATCAATAATATGGAACTTCATCCTACATTTATCTAGACATTTGAAATTCCCAAATTTTACCATAATATGAAATAAAAATTTTATTTATACCAAGGGATTACAAAAAGTATCTAAGGCCTCGTTACATAGCCCCTTATAACACCTGCATAGGACCTAAGTGTAAGGTGTGCTATAGTGATAGAATCTTGGGGTGGATCGAACAACATTGCCTGAGTGGTGATTTCTATCAGCTTGATCTTCTCCCTTAGGTGATTCCATTCATGCTTCACATTTTGAAGTTCGGCTTGGGCTTGGTCCACAACAAATCACAACGATGCTACCTCCTTCCCATTTTCCATTAGACATGCTTCATAGAGCCCGAGTCTACTAGATGATGCCATCAACACTTCCTTCTATATTAATTAACCAAGATCATTTGAATTTATAAACAATAATTGTAACATTAAGGGTTTAGTTTCCAATGGTCATATTGACCGACGATCATATAACATTTGAAACCCAACAGTCTCATTTAATTATACTCACTTAATTAATTAAAGGATATAATTTTTTTGGGTATAAAATAAAATAAGACACAAAATTAAGAAACAAATATTATTAAAAAGTTCAGGTTGTTACATTATTCCACCTTAAGAAATTTCATCCCTGAAATTCTATCTCATACCCTCTGATGAGAAAAGGTGTGGGTACTTCTGTTTCACAGACTCCTCTGGTTCCCATGTGCCTTCTTCACATTTGTGGTTCCTCCACAACACCTTAACAAGGTGGGTAGTCTTATTGTGTAGAACCTTGTCTCTACGATCCAAGATCTCTGCTGGCTGCACTTCATAAGAGAGGTCATGTTCCAGTTGTACCACCATAGGATTTAGTACATGTGAAGGGTCAGGTGTGTACTTCCTCAAGAGGGATACACGAAAGACATCATGAACTTGTGCTAGATTTGGAGAAAGTGAAAGCCGATAGGCCACTGCTCCTACGCAATCAAGGATTTCATAAGGGCCAATGTACCTAGGGATGAGCTTCCCTTTCTTCCCAAACCTCATGACTCTCTTCCAAGGTGAAATATAAAGAAATAATTTATCATCTAACACAAACTTCCAGTCCCTTTGACAGTTGTCGGCATAGTTCTTTGGCTGACTTTGAGCAGCATTAATGTGTTGTTGGATGATGTGGACATTTTCTGTCATTTCTTGTAAAAGATCAGGCCCAAGAATCTTTCTCTCACTATCTTCATGAAAAAAGTAAGTGTTCTACATCGCTTACCATATAGAGCTTCATAGGGGGCCATTTGAATCTCGAGTGGAAGCTATTGTTTTAAGGGAACTAAACTAAAGGGAGATGTTGATCCCATCCACATTTAAATTACATTCAGAATGTTCTCAGCATATCCTAGAGTGTTTGAATAGTACTTTCAGATTAACCATCAGTTTGGGGGTGATAGGCTATACTGAAATTCAATGCAGTGCTCAGTGCATGTTGAATAATTCTCTATAATTTTGATGTGAACCTCAGATCATGATAATATATGATGGAATGTGGAACTCAATGAAACCTTACCACTTCCTTCATATAAATACTAGCAATTTAATCAAGAGAGAAATCTTCCTAAATAGAGATAAAATGGGAAGTCTTGATGAGACTGTCCACAATAACCCATATCACATTTTTTTGGAAGTTCTTGGTATACCAGTGACAAAGTCCATAGTGTTATTGTCACACTTCCATGCAGGTATGGGTAGTGGTTATAATATCCCTTTGGGAAGTTGTCTCTCTGCCTTCACTTGCTGACATACAGGGAACCTTGAAGTGTAGTCAACAATATTCATTTTCATATTATCCAACCTATAATGATCATGAAGGTCTCTATACATTTTCGTTCTTCCTGGATGTATAGAGAAAGTAGATCTTTCAGCTTCATCCATCATCCCCTTCTTTATTTCCAGAATATATAGAACACATAGTCCTGTATGAAATTTCAGTACACCTTCTTGATCAATATTGAACTCACAAAACATCCCACCTTTACAGCCACAAACTTCTTCTATAATGAACGGTCTTCTTTCAGAGATTTCTTGATCTTCTCAAGTAATGAAAGTTGAGAAATCATTTGGGTTAGGGTTGATAATGTCCCTTCCCTTATAATTCCCATGTCTAGATTTACTAGGTCATTGATCAAAGGATATCTTGTAATCCTCATCATGGAAAGAACAACTAGCACTTTCCTACTTAATGCATCCGTAACTTTGTTGGTCTTTCTTGATGACAATGAATTGAACAATCATAGTCTTTGAGAAGTTCAAACCATCTCCTTTCTCTCATGTTAAATTCATTTTGTGTGAAAATATACTTCAAAATTTTATGGTCTATGTATATATCACATTTCTCCCCATAAAGATAGTGCCTCCATTTCTTTAGAGAAAAAACAACTGTAGCCAGCTCTAGATCATGCGTAGGATAGTTCTGCCCATGATTCTTCAACTGTCGAGATGCATAAGCAATGAATTTTTCATTTTTCATGAGGACTCACCCAAGAACTTTCAAGGATGCATCACTAAAAATAAATAATCATTTTCACTTGAGGGCAGAGTTAACACGAGTGCAGTAACCGATATCTTCTTCAGCTCTTGGAAACATTCCTCGCACTCCCTTTTCCAGATAAACAAGACCCATTTTTGAGTTAACTTGGTTAATGATTTATAAAATCATGAAATGTTTTTCACAAACCTCTTTTAATATCCTACTAATCCAAGGAAACTACGAATCTCAGTTATTATTATAGGCTAAGTCCACTCCTCTACAACTTTTGTCTTTACAGGTTCAACTGTGATTCCTTCATTGGTAACAATGTGCCCTAAGAAAGCAAAGTATTGTAACCTGAATTCACATTTAAAAAACTTTCCAAAAAGATTCTCCTTCTATAGAGTTTTCAAAATAACCCTTAGATAATCCTCATGATCCTCATGAATTTTGTAATATATCCTAATATCATCAATAAAAACTACCACAAAGTTATCAAAATAGTCCTTAAAGGCTCTATTAATCAAATCCTTAAAAATAGTAGGTGCATTTGTTAGTTCGAAGGCAATAACAACAAACTCATAATGCCCATATCTTGATCAGAAGGTAGGTTTTAGAATTTCTTTTTTCTTCACCCTCAATTGATGATAACCATATCAATGATCAATCTTAGAGAAGAATTGAGCCCCATGAAGTTGGTCAAATAATTCATCATTTCTTGGAAGAGGGTATTTGTTCTTTATTGTGATCCCATTCAGTTCTCTATAATCAA
Source organism: Viscum album (assembly GCA_963277665.1). Classification (NCBI taxonomy): domain Eukaryota; kingdom Viridiplantae; phylum Streptophyta; class Magnoliopsida; order Santalales; family Viscaceae; genus Viscum; species Viscum album. The sequence continues at coordinate 27,946,123 of OY728128.1, read as the reverse complement.
TGCATAGCTACATCGATCTATCCTTCTTCTTCACAAAGAGAACAGGTTCTCCCTAAGGAGACACACTAGGTTGGATAAACCCCTTCTATAAAAGATATTGGAGTTGTTTCTTTAATTCCTCAAGCTCCACATTTTCCATCCTGTATGGGGTCTTTGATATCAGTTGAGATCCATTTATGAGTTTAATGGAGAACTCTACCTCTCTTTCGGGGGGAGGTTTGGGTAACTCATCAAGATATATGTCAATTTATTCCTGGACGATGGGGACATTTTATACCCTCAAACCCTCATTTCATTGTTCTTTATCACTAATGAACTCCATAAAGAAGGATATAGGAGGTTCTTCTAGAAAAAGATCAGGTTGAGATATCTCTCCTTATAAGATAACTAAAGGTTTTCCAATCAAGACTACAAAGATTTCCTTCCTTCTGCATTTGATCTTAGCATTATACATTGAGAGATAGTCCATCCGTATTATAATGTCAAATTACATAATGGGAATGACTACTAGATTTATGATAAGATTGTTCTCACTAAAGTAAATATCAGAGTTTCTAAACACTGACGATGCTTGGGTAATCCCACCAGGAGTGTTGATTGATAACTCTACTTTTAGAAATTCGGGGGTTGATCATAAATTTTTTGAAAACTTGGAGGAAATAAAGGAATGCGTAGAACTAGAATCAAACAAAGTACTTGCTAGCTTTGAGAGAAAAAAAAAGATTACCTGCCACCACATCATTCAAATCATCAACTTCAACTATTGGGATAGCAAAAGCACGACCTTCCTCCCTTGGCCTTTTCAGATGCTGATGGTGGTTCAACACCAGTGACCTCAGATTAGGACAATGATTGGATAACTTCCCAAGTTTTCCACACTTAAATCACTAGACATCAGGTAGAGTCTGCACCATCTTCCCCTTGTCGTTAGTGTTTGGAAGTTTATGTTTCACCTCACTACAAAAATTCCTCGCAATATGGACATCTCTTCCACAGATGTAGCATTTCCCACTCCCAAGCAGCCAGTTACTCGAATGCTTCTTCCCACATTTATTACATGTGGGATGTTGCAATTTCATACCTTTTATTCCCTGATCAAAGGTCCTCCCTATTCTAGGCTCCATCAATCTCTTATTGTTGTTAGATTTATGAGACCACTGAGTCTCACCAAACTCCAGCTCGACTTTCGTCTCACTCCGCAGGATCTCTTCATAGCTATCATAGTCTCAGTTGGCTAGATTCATCCACAGATGAGGTCTTAGTCCACCAAATAATCTATCAAACTTAAAATTTGTATCCCTGACAAAGCTAGAGGTGTAACGTGAAAGCCTTGTGAAGTTCATCTCGTAGCTTCCCGTATATTTATTCTCCTTCTGCTTCATCTTGAGAAAGTCCTTCTTCATTCTTGTTCTCATGGAATGAGGGAAATACTTACTAAAGAAGATCCCTCTGAACTCTTTCCACCCTATAGCTTCAACCTCCACTCTTTTCCTTGTGTTTTTAATCAGTTCCCACCACCGATAAACTTCTCTTTCTAAGATATAGACAGCTAGGGTGACCTTCCCTTACTTTGAACAGCGGAGCACAGAAAAGATCTTCTCGATATAGATGATCCACCACTCAACAATTAGTGGTTCAGTCGATACACTAAAGGTTGGTGGTCATTGACATATAAAGGACTCAACAAAATGTTGTTCCCTTCGTGGAGAGATTGGTCTCTTAGCTTGATTCAAGTTATTTCCAATAACTTGTGTCAGTTGGTTCATCATTTTCAGGAAAGTTTCCATTCTGACTTCCATTAGAGTGTCATTAGCATATGGTCCATTGTTGTCACCATTTTCATGGTTCCTCCTATTTCCCTCCATTTTCTAAAATAATAAAACCTAAGTGAGAAGTTTATTTCATTTATGAATCTTTTAACTATAAAGGATTTTATGTATTAAAACTCCATTCTTTAAACAATTACATTTCCCAATAAATACTTCATAATTATTCATAAAAATCTTTTGATTAACCAAACATATCCCCCATGAGTGTCGTAAAAAATAGTGCAACAAGACCCATTTTCGTATACCAAGATACCCAGGGTCAAGCCTGAAAATCCTTGTCAGATTTTTCACTCTTAGGTACATTTTTGCCAGAGCCGCCTCTACCTGCTCGTATCCAGATAGGGATGTATTTTCTTGATAAAACAGTTACTCAATACACACCAAAATACCAGGAAGTTTTTATATACTTAAAATTTTATATAGGGTAATTCATAATTTCTTCAAATGCTAATTTCCATAAATAACTTAACTATCCTTTGATACCAACTATGGAATCCCTCCTTTTTATTACATAACTTTTCCTTACATTTTACAAACAGAGGATCTTTAAAGTCTAGTGTATTCGAAATAAAGAACAATAAAACCTAAAAACATAAAACACTATTTTAAATCCCCTTGAAAATATTCTTGAAAGGTTCATCCTATGTAAAATTACTACATCTCATAACCTGGAGAAATACATCAAAGGAAAGGTGAGCTAAAGGCCCAGTAAGGAAAGCAAGGGAATCAGATTACTCGTGATATCAATAAGAACGTGATGAAAACCATGAGACATGAGAAATGGAAAAAGAGGTATATCATAATAAAAATAACATGAATAAAAACTTTAATATGTGTCTAAAACATTTAATTTAGATATTCATGAACATATCACCATGGTTCATCCCAAGGTGTCATAAAAAAATTATCAAGGTTATTCACCAAGGTATCATGAAACTGGTCTTCTCTAGAGATTAAATTTTTTACCAAATGCATTAGAGAACTATCAGGGAGAAACCTTAATATGTCTTTACTTTCATGTGATCCGCATAATTCATAATCAAACATTTCATAAATAAACCATAGAGAATAAAATAAATGAGTTTCATTTCAAAATCATGACGTTTTAAAAGTGCTTAAAAATAAGATCAGTATGTCATTTATAACCCGTGGAAAGGGAGTGAGGGTTATATATATGTCAATTATAGAATCAAATATATATATTTTTTGTATTTATGAACACCAATAGTAATGAAATTGGTTTGTGTATTCAAATCAATAAACAAGATAATTTCATTAGAGAAAGAGAGAGAATTTTTGAGATGAAATTTCTGCAGCATAACGGCTATATTACATGGTTTTAGAAAACATTGAAAAGAGTGGGGACAAGAGTAAACTACTCATAAATAACTCATAATAAAGTATGAGTACTTAATAATAATAAATAAGATCATGGTATGTATATTTTAATGAAATACCATATGAAAATGAAACTTGAAGCAAAAGAGAAGATGCAATTTCTTTTAAGAAAATTTGGCAGCCTAACGGCGTCACTTAAAAATTCAGAAAATTAGTTGATGAGATTGGAAAAGATATATCATCATTTGGAAATGAAATGGACAGTAATAAATATATATAAGAACATACCCCAGCATAATAATATGGAAACTAGAAGCCGTAACATAAATGAAGTCATGACTTAAAGGAGGAGGATGAAAGAATCCCTTACCTTGAAGAGTAACTTCTAAAGCATGATGGTTGGGACCTTGAGGGAATGAATGAGCCTTTGGAGGACTCCTTGGGTGGTAAAAATACTATATCTTCATTGAGGAGGGTTTAGGAATGAAATTAATGAGAGAATGGCTAGGTATTTATAGAGACATAGAGGGAATATTTAATTAATTTCCAACGGACACCTCATCGGTGGTATTTGCAAAACCATGGGCCTGACCATGGTATTTTCCCATGGTATAGGACAATTGGGAAACCTCATAACATATCTTACTATTCAATAGTTGACCAGATTTATTAAATCATGATTGCATCATCAATTATGTCATTAAACACCTGTAACTCAAAAGTGTATTTTTACTATTCACTGAAAATTCAACTATTTTAGAAAAATACAAAAAATATACCATAACCTGATATCGATGCTACAGATTCAAAAATGAACTCTATTTAATGAGAAATATTTTTATAAATATTTTTAATTTTATTTTTAAATAAAATCATTATTTATTCAAAGAAAAACAACTATAAAACTATAACTTGTTTTGTAACACCTTGAAAAAGTAATCAAGGTCCCATAAAATTATCATATAACAAAAAGACAATAAAGTGAAAATTTTTTATTGCATTTTATGAAAATAAATTTTCATTTTAAATTATTAAATTAATTATTAAATTTTAATTAAAATATTTATGAAATGTAAAAATACCAATACTTATATTATGACCATTTTTTCACTTTTAAGATGTCTAAATTATATTTATAGATTTATGGGTGATGTTTCTATTTTTTTGGCCGATTTAATATTCCTTACTATTAATTACTATTCATAAGGGTATATTACTATTCATACATTACTATTCACCAAAAATTAAGTTGATCATATTAGACTATAAATTTATTACTGGTCACAATTGTAGAAGACCATTTTTTCAAAATCATTTCACATTATTAACTATTTAATGTTTACAATTTTTTCTAAAATACCCATTTTTCCAAAATTCATCAATAATATGGAACTTCTCCTCCAATGGCCCGAAGGCCTTCATTTTTTTATTGATTTTGATAATCCACCTTTCAAGGGGTGAGGTGGAGCCCTTACAAGGACTGTAGGCATAAGTATTACATGGCCCGTAGGCCTTAGAGGAATTCATTGCCCATAGGCTTCAAAAATTACATACAACCCAGACTAACTACTTGGAACTGCTCCTCCCCAGCATCTTTATCATGAAATCATCTATCCACCTTCGTATGGCTGTTCAGCTAGGAATTCCCGTGCATGCACAGTCTTGTCCTGATGGCAGGTTCCATACCCTCTCATTCTTGCAATCTTTTTAGATTCTGCTGGGGGGAAAGCTCCTTGATCATCCTTCTTTGTAGAGCTCATTCCTTGTAAGTTGTCTGGTTGTCATCTGAACTTAAGATGGAACGAAGACCTTGAGGTGGCCCAAAGGCCTTACTGACCTGAAGGCCTAGGTGGCCCAAAGGCCCTACAGGACTTAGGGACCAAATCGATGGCCCGAAGGCCCAAACGGGGGCAAATTCCCAACTGCTACAGTGCCAAACAGTGCCTACTACAATTCCCGCTACAGTACCTGCTACAGTACTGCACAGTTCCCGCTACAGTACTGCTACACTGCCTGCTACAATGCTGCTACAGTCCCCCTGAAATTCTACCTCCGCCTGGATTTGAACCCTGGTTGCTTGGATGAACTTACGGAGTCCTTACCAACTGGGTTAAGGCTCATGTGCTCAATAATATGGAACTTCATCCAACATTTATCCGAACATTTTAAATTCAAAATTTTTAAAATAATAATAAATATTATTATTATTTATACCAAGGGATTACAAAAAGTATCTAAGGCCTTGTTACATAGCCCCTTGTAACACCTGCATAAGACCTAAGTGTAAGGTGTACTATGGTGATAGAATCTTATGGTTGCTCAGACAACATTACCCGAGTGGTGATTTTTATCATCTTGAACTTCTCCCTTAGGTGATTCCATTCAAGCTTTACATATTGAAGTTCTTCTTGAGCTTGGTCCACAGAAAAGCTCAGTGATTCTACCTCCTTCCCAAGCTCCGACAGATGGGCTTCATATGGCCCGGGTCTACGAGATGGTGCCATCAAATCTTCTTTCTATATTAATTAACCAAGATCATTTGAATTTATAAACAATAATTGTAATGTTATGGAGAAACACGGGTGGTGGACTTGTCATAGTTTTTAATATTCCAATAAATAATTCCAGAGCTAGGCGTGAAGACAACGTGCGATTCCGAGGCCCGGTGTGCCCAGAATTAATTTTATAAAAATATTAAGTATTTTTATACTATGCACATGGAGGGGGTGTGTTATATCCTAAATGGTAGCTCAGAACGGGAATCTGAGGGTACGGTTGTGTCCGGAGCGTGTCGTTTAGCGTAGACGGGGTGTAAACTTTGGGGCCACGGGCCTGCTGTGAGAAAAGCCACCAGGGGAATTTTTGTAAATAAATGGAAAAGTTTATTTATGAGAGTTGGTTCAAATAACTACTGAACGGAGTCTCAGATCACAATTATGAGTGTTCCATTGCATTCATAATGCCGTGTTTACCCTATATGCGATATAATTTTAATCGGCGCTAGGTGCCGGGTCGGAGGCGTGTTGGAGGGGAGATAAAATGAAGTTTTTATTTTTTAAAAAATTAAAAAAACCAATCATCTCTCCCCCCTCCCCGACCTTGCACACGTAGGTGATGAAACTGACCCCTCCCTACTCCGTTTCTTCACTGAATCAATCCAAAACCGTCCTTTTTCAACACCGATCGTCAGCGGATCGAGTTTCAGGGCGTCGCCAGTGTAGTTCTGCACCCGAAGCTTCAGTGATCCGCCAACAGGTAGGCGTTTTGAGTTTTAAAATATTAGATCCTGTTTTGGTTGGTTTTTCTCTGTTTTGACCTTGCAGATGCGTAGATCTGGTCACGAGGGGTGCACAGATGCCTTCGGAAGCGCGTTTGGACCCCGGGGTGCCTCCGGCGGCCCTCAGAAGGCCTGTCGGTGCGGCCCGCAACGGTAGGCCGCAGGACTCAGCCGGGACCGCCGCACTGAGGCAGTCTGGTGCCAATAACCGGTGATCCCTGTGGTGGGGGTCAACTAGGCGCGTGCATGGGTTGCACCACCCCGTGTGGGAGTGGACCGCCGGCCGGAGTGTCCGGCGGCGGCGGCGGCTGAGTTAGCCGGTGCGGGTTGGTCCAGGCTGGCCGGACCGGCCGGTTCAGGCCGGTCCGACCCTCTCTTGGACATGGGGGTTTTAAAACCGCCATATCATGCTCCCTTAAAATCCAAATTGCACGCCGTCTATGGTGACGTGACCCTGGCGACGAGGTGAACCCTTTGGTGTGGGTTCGTGAGTTTTAAGTTTCAAGATCGTGTCCTGGGAGCTTGAAACGTCGAATAAAATAGTAATATTTTATTATTGTTTGAGTTTGGGCCGTTGTATCTTCTACCTGAAATGTCAGATTGATATGACATCAGTGGCATTGAGGCCCTGATGGCACGACAAAATTTTCATGTTGGTTTTCAGGTGTTGGGACCAAGTTTGGGGTTCGCACCCCATGAGGCTGGGTTTGGGCGGATAAGGAGAAACACAAATTTCTCACCAGGAGTTCGATTTTGGCGGATGAATAGTCGATCCTCTAGGTTTTTCTGAGAGGATCACAATGGTGTGATCCGTTCAATGAGTTTCGGGATTGAGGCATGGGCCCCACCTGAGCTGGCTTCGGTGAATAGTACCTTTTTCACCGGGTGTCCATTTGGGATGATCAAGTAGTCGATCCCGTGTATTTTTGCAAAGAGATCATAGTGGTATGATCTTCTTGATGAGTTTCGGGATTGTGGTGTGGGCCTGCACAGGCTAGCTATGGTGAATAGTTCCTTTTTCACCAGTTGTCTGTTTGGGGCGAGTAAATAGCCTATCCTACATTTTTTTTTCACGTGGATCACGATGGTGGCCTCGGTATCGGCCTTGGAGGTGTGTGGTGTGGCATTGTGGGGGGGGGGGGGGGGGTTGCTCTGGTTAGCGACATTTGGACCAACAGTGGTTGAAGGTACTCCCTTGGTTCATTCCTACGAGGGTTCACATGGTATCACAACCTTAGTATAGGTTTGAGATCCTCTCGATGGGATGTTTAATCAGTTAGAGTTGTGGCATCACTCCGGTGGGCCCGGAGCGAGATCCCCTAGCATCCTTTCCCTAGATGGGGTTCTTGGAATCGCTGTGACCGCTTATCCACGGGTGACGATCCTCTATCTAGCAGGTTAAACCTGTAGGGTTTGTGGCATCATTAGGAATATAATCCCCTATGACGTGGGCCCTACTCAGTAGGGCTGCATTATCGTTGGGTATACGATCCCCTACTCAGTGTGGGGTGTTGGTAGGGTTGCAGCATAGTCAGTTTGATCCACTACAGCGTGAGATGTACCAGACATGATTTCGGTATTGTCGTGACCGTCGTAACATGGGTGATGATCCTCTATCTGAGTGATGTGTTTTTGTTGAGTGACAGATCGGGTTGTGGTATCCCCCAGCAGATCCTGGGAGTGATCCCCTATATTTGAGCTCTACGAATTCCAGACCGGGTTGTGGTATCCCCCAATGGACCCTGGGAGTGATCCCCTATCTGTGAGATCTTAATATACGAGTGTGGGTTTTGGTATCCCCTAGAGTACCTTAGGATTGATCCCCTATCTGAGGATTTTTTTTCTTACTGTTTCAACATGGTTTTCTCAATGACGATATCCGACGAGAATGATCTCTCGGGTGAGCATCTGAGGTGTTTGTGTGGGACCCGGTGGAGTGTATCTCTCAGACGAGTGTCATCTGGGATGACAATTATCATGGAGTGTGATCTTCTAGTTGTGCACCTTTGCTGGTGATGAGGTCGGTACCTCATGTGGCTTGGTGCGTGAACTGAGTATATATAGATGTTCAAGGTGTATGAATGTCCATACACCCGAATTGAGTTGACTAGTTGTGTTTAGTCGAGGATGGTCACGAGATGGAGTTTCTCTCTCATTTGGGTTCCCTTTGGCTGGGGTGATTGGACTGTTGATTTTCAGTTTCTCCCTTTTTTTGGGGGTTTTGGGGTGCCTACTAAGTATTTTTATACTCACCCCTGCACGGGCTTTTCCCGCACATGTTTCTGTCTTGTGCAGACCACATGCCTTTCGATATTGTCCTAAGAGGACAAGGTGCAGGATAACCTGAGTGAGCGGGAATGACCGTGGAGTCTTACCAGAGATCTGTCTAGGAGCTTTCTAGTGGTGCTTTTGGCTGCGTACCCCTTCTTCTGAGCAGGTTGGATTCTTTTATAGTTTTCTTTTAGTGGGCCCTGTTTTTCCCTTTTTGTACTTCTGTTGCACTCTAGTTTGGGATAGTTGTATGCATGAATTTTCTTTTCAGTTATATATATATATATATCTCTTCACTGTTTCATGGAGGTGTATGTGGGTGCGTGTGTATAGGTACCTTAGGCTAATGCCTCCCATGTGTGTGATAGTCTTCTCGGCGCTAGACGCCAGCCCCTAGCCTATTGGAGGCAGGCTTGGGGAGTCGCGGCTCCAGCCCTGTTGGGTCGGGTTGTGACAGATTGGTATCAAATGAGGTTCCACTTTTGGGATCTCAGAGCGTAGCTTGTCTAGCTGTGAGTTTGGTTTGGGTTGCATCGCGGTAGTGTTATGATGTTTCGAGTTCAGCTTTAATGCCAAGGACTCTAGTTTTGGTGCGGTGGCTGACGTATCCATAAACCAGGACTTTGATAACCTGCCTTTCGACTCAGGAAGTTTGGACACTAGTCACAGGGACATAATAGTGCATGCATCATATAGGACTGGGTTTTTGGGTTTCCCTAGTTCTTCCTGAGTCTACTCACCAGATATACTCTTTTACTATGGTGCATCTTGAATGTATTTCAGGATACCTCCACGACGACAACCAGCGAGGGTTTCACAGCAGGATTGTGGTGATGATCCGCCCCATGTAGAGGCTGTAGACCAAGGCTCAGGTTCTGAGGCTGCACCTCCAGGTGGTCCACCAGTTGAGCCACAACCTGTCGAGTAGCAGGTTGTTCCCGAAGTGCAGGATGAGGTTACACGCAAGCTAAGTTCACTACATGAGTTTCAGAGGCAGTGACCTATGAGGTTCCGAGGAGATCCAGACCCTTAGGCAGCTGATGACTACCTTGAAGCAGTCACCCATGTTTTCCGCCTAGTGAGGACACCTCCAGATCAGATGGTGGTCCTAGCGGCGAGCCTTCTACATGGTTCGGTCAGGATATGGTGGAGCCTAGTGATACAATCCCATGACGAGGAGACGCTCACATGGGAATAGTTTGAGTCGCTCTTCAGGGAAGAGTTCTATCCGGTGACACTGAGGTCAGTACGGATTCAGGAGCTTCTGCAGCTTCGACAAGAGGTTATGACTGTGTCGGAGTACTCAGTGAGGTTAACATACCTGTCATGCTACTCCTGGTATATGGTTCGAGACCCATTATTTAGGGCTCGAACCTTTGATCAGGGCCTACGCAGGGACATGCGGATAGGTGTGGTTTTTTTGTATCTTCCCACCTATGCTAGAGTGCTGGAGCGAGCCATAGTGGTGGAGAGATTTCTAGCTGAGCATACCCACCTGTTAGTGCTGGGCACACGAGAGCTGAGACTTTGTCAGTCGGATCGGCATATGGTAGCCAAAAATATACTCAAGGGCCCAGAAGTGGGAGACATTTCAGGAGGTCACCCCAGGATGGAGGATCTGAGGCTGAGGGCTCACAGGGATCATAGGCCAGTTTTGGTCAGCCACCGGAGAGGCAGTGTTACGTTTGTGACAGTCGGGGACATCATGCTAGAGATTTTCCGACCCATCGTGCTGCTGAGAGGGATTCGGTTGACAGACTACCTTGGGAGAGGTAGCGTCTGGAGCAAGGAGGTCCGCAGGGTGGCGGACATGGCGACAGAGTTGGTCCAACTACAGGAGGTGGTAGGTGGTATCAGTTGCCACCACCACCACCCCCAGATGGTCCACACCAAGCTCAGAGAGCTGGGAGATGAGGGAGAGGACAACTTCATGACCTAGAGGCTATTGACCCAGAGGCTCCGCAGATGGATAGAGGTACAACTTGTGTCTTTTTTACTTTCTACATTAGTTTTGATATACACTATTTAGCGGTACTCTTTCCATTCCGTTTCTTGCTTGAGGTTTGTTCAGGGCGTTGGTAAAACCCTATGTGGGTGTTGTTTGACATGATTTTAATGTGTGTGGAAGAGGGATACTTCCCCCACCGAGACATGTTTTTGTGACGTGATTAAAACTGTGCGGGCAAGTCAGTGCTGCCCAAATCGGATAGTGTTGAGGTGTGGTGGATGAGTCCCTCTGACTTATGTGTTCGGGCATGGGTGTTTGTTGGCGAACTCGCTGGCATGGGAGATCTAGTTGAGTGTCCTGTCTCTTTCCTTGTGCTTATGGATTTTCTGGGACAAAAAGTTCTAAGGTGTGGAGGATGTAGCGACTTAGGTTTTGGACCTATCAGACTTTGGAATATTCCTATGAATAATTCTAGAGCTAGGCACGAAGACGACGTGCGATTTCAAGGCCCAGTGTGCCCGGAATTAATTTTATAAAAATATTATTTATTTTTATACTATGCATGTGGTCGGGGTGTGTCATTTCTAAAATAGTAGCTCAGAACGGGAATCTGAGGGTATGGTTGTATCCAAATAATGTTGTTTACCCTAGGCGGGGTGTAAACATTGCGGGCACGGGCCAGATGAGAGAAAACCCACCAGGTGCGTTTTTGTAAATAAATGTAAAAAGTTTATTTATGAGTGTCAGCTCAAATAACTCATCAAAAAAGTCTCAGATTGCAATTATGAGTGTTCCATTGCATTTAGAACTCCGTTTTTACCCTTGGCGTGACATAATTTTAGTCGGCATCGAGTGTCGGGTCGAAGGCATGTTGGCGGGGAGATAAAATTAAGTTTTTATTTAAAAAAAATTAAAAAAAACCAGTAATATCTCCCCCTCCACCACCTTGTATGCGCAGGAGATGAAAAGACCCCTCCCTTCTCCATTTATTTTCCAAATCAAGCCACAGCCATCCGTTTTCAGCACTGATCGTCAGCAGATCGAGCTTCAGGGCACCGCGGGCGTCGTTCTGCACCCGAAGCTTCAGCGATCCGCCAATAGGTAGGTGTTTTGAGTTTTAAAATAATGGATCCCTTTCTGGTTGTTTTTTTTCTATTTTGAGCCTGAATATTTGTAGATTCGGTCTTGAGGGGCACACAGATGCCTTCATATGTGCATTTTGACACCCAGGGTGCCTCCGGCGGCCCTCAGAAGGTCCGCCGGTGCGGCACCAGCGCAGCGGCGGCGATCCGCGGTGGTGGGCTGCGGGACTCAGACGGGACCATCGTACCATGGCCGTCCGGTGCCAATTACCAGTGACCCCCATGGTGGGGGTTTTCTAGGCATGTGCGCGGGATGCTACGTGCTGCGACGGAGCAGACCGCTGGCCGGAGCGGCTGGTTCAGGCCGGTCCGGCCCTCTCTGGGACACATGGGTTTTAAAACCCCCTGTATCTTGCTCCCTGGAAATATGAATTGCACGCCATCTATGGAAACACGACCCTGGAGACGAGGAAAACCCTTCGGTGTTAGTTCAGGAGTTTTAAGTTTCAGGATCGTGGCCCGGGAGCTTGATATGTCGAATAAATACTAATATTTTATTATTATTCGACTTCGAGCCGTTGTATCTTCTACCGGGAGTGTCTGATTGATATTTCGTAAGTGGCGTTAAGGCCCTGAAGTTATGGTGGAATTTTATTGTTAGTTTTCGGGTGTTGGGATCGAGTTTGGGGTGCGGTCCCCATGAGGCCATGTTTGGGCGGTTACAATGAAACACAACTTTCTCACCAGGAGTCCGATTTTAGAAGATGAATAGTCGATCCTATGTGTTTTTCTGAGAGGATCGCAATCGCGTGATCTATTCGATGAGTTTTGAGATCAAGGCATGTGCTCCACCCGAGTTGGATTTAGTGAATAGTCCCTTTTTCATCGGGTGTCCGTTTGGAACGATCCAGTAGTCGATCCCGTGTGTTTTTCCTAGGGGATCACAGTGGTATGATCCTCTTGATGAGTTTCGGGATTGTGGTGTGGGCCTGCATGGGTTAACTACAGTGAATAGTGCCTTTATCATCAGTTGTCTGTTTCAGGCGAGTAAACAACTTGTCCTTCATGTTTTTCCATGTGGATCGCGATGGTGGCCTCGGTATCGGCCTTGGAGATGCACAGTGTGGCGTTGTGGCGGGTTGCTCAGGTTAGCGACGTTTGGACCAACAGTGGTTGAGGGTACTCCCTTGGTTCGTTCCTATGAGGGTTCACACGACATCACAACCTTAGTATAGGTTTGAGATCCTATCGATGTGATGTCTAATCTGTTAGAGTTATGGCATCCCTCCGGTGGGCCTAGAGCGGGATCCTCTAGAATCGTTTCCCTAGATGGGGTTCTTGGTATCGTTGTGACCTCTTATCCATGGGCGGAGATACCCTATCTAGCAGGTTAAACCTGTAGGGTTTGTGGCATCATCAGGAATATGACCCCCTATGCAATGGGCTGTGCTCAAAAGGGTTGTGATATCATTGTGTATACGATCCCATACTCAGTGCGAGATGTACTAGATAGGGTTTTGGTATCATCGTGAATGTCATGACATGGGTGAAGATCCTCTATCTGAGTGAAGTGTTTCTTTTGAGTTTTAGATCGGGTTGTGGTATCCCCCAGAATATCCTGTGAGTGATCCCTTATCTATGAGCTTTACGAATGCCAGATCGGGTTGTAGTATCCCCCTGCGGACCCTAGGAGTGATCCCATATCTATGATATCTTCGTATACCAGTGTGGGTTTTAGTATCACCTAGCATACCTTAGGAGTGATCCCCTATCTGAGGAGTTTGTTGTTCTTGCTGTTTCAACGTGGTTTTCTCAGTGACGATATCCAACGAGCATGATCTCTCAGGTGAGCATCTGAGGTGTTTGTGTGGGACCCAATGGTGTGTATCTCTCAGACGAGTGTCATCTGGGATGACAATGATTGTGGAGTGTGATCTCCTAGTTGTGAATTGTTGCTGGTGATGAGTTCGGTACCTCATGTGGCTAGGTGCATGAGCTAAGTATGTCTGGATGTTCAAGGTGTATGAATGAGAATACACCTGCATTGAGCTGACTAGTTGTGTTTAGCCAAGGATGGTCACGAGATGGAGTTTCTCTTTCATCTGAGTTTCCTTTGGCTGGGATGAGCGGACTGTTTCCTTTCAGTTTCTCCATTTTTTGGGCGTTTTTGGGGTGCCTACTGAGTATTTTTATACTCACCCCTGCACGGGCTTTGCCCGCACATGTTTGTGTCTTGTGCATACCACAAGCCTTTTGACGGTGTCCCAAGAGGACCTGGAGAAGGCGAACCTGAGTGAGTGGGACTGACCATGGAGTCTTACCAGAGCTGTGTCGAGGAGATTTCTGGTGGTGCTTTTGGTAGCGTACCCCTTCTTCCGAGAAGGTTGGATGATTTTGTAGTTTTCTTTTGGTGGGCATTGTTTTTCCCTTTTTGTACTTCTGTTGCACTCTGGTTTGGGATAGTTGTATGCGTGCATTTTCTTTTTAGTTTTATATATATCTATACACTATTTCATGGAGGTATATATGGGTGTGTGTGTACATGTACCTTAGGCTAATGCCTCCCATGTGTGTGATAGCTTTCTCGGTGCTAGACGCCAACCCCTGTCCTATTGGAGGCGGGGTTGGGGAGTCACGGCTCGAGCCCCGTTGGGTCGGGCCGTGACATGCTAAGAGTTTAGTTTCCGATGGTCGCATTGACCAATGATCATATAAAATTCGAAACCCAATTTTCTCATTTAATTATACTAAATTCATTAATTAAAGAATATAGTTTTCTTGTGTATAAAATAAAAAAACACACAAAATTAGGAAACAAATATTATTAAAAAATTTGGGTCATTACAATTATCCACACATCTAAGTTATTTTTTAATTGATGAATGATTATTTTGAGATTTAATTCAAATTAATTGATTATTTGATGTATTTTTGTTATAAATAATGTCATTTTACAAATCAATTTGTGTCTAAGGTAATTTCTTTTACATTGTGAATGAGTGTTTTGAAGGTTTAATGGATTATGGAGTTTAAATACGTTGTATTGATAATGTATATTTAGATGATTATAATGATTTCATGAAACATTTTGAGTTTTTATGAAACAATGATTATTAAATATGTTCAAAATTAAGCTTTTATTTATCAAATATGCTATCTTCCTTTTATTTTTGAATTTTTTATGGTATTTTTTATTGATATTTATAAAAGTATCTTTGTAATTAAACATGAAAATATAAAAAATTATTTTCAATTATTGATATTTTATTTAAAAAATAATGAATCAAAGTTGAATTATTACACCATGAATAAGTGATAAATATGTTGAAGGTGTTGATTCATATTTTGGAATTTTCGAAATGAAATATTCCAACCAATGACCTATTTATTAGTTCAAGATTGAAATTTTTAATTATGAAGAAGATGAAAATTTGATAAATCAATGATCATTTAATTTTTCCGGGTTTTAATCCAAGTTACAACCCTTGGATTTGGCAAGGTGAAACTTGGTATAATTTCAGATCAATTTATGACAATAACTTTCTAGATGATGAGTGTGATTAAATTGAATAAATGATATATGATATTGATGTAGAGGAAATTGGGAAAGAACCGTCAATTGAGAATCTATATTGTAACACTAAAAAACCATTTTATCTAGGGTTTAAGGAATTTATTATTTTATCAACAATATTATGATTGATTCACCTAAAGGTGAAAAATGTATGGAGTGACAAGAGTTTTATAGAGTTGTTAAATCTATTGTATGTCATACTTCCTAAAGACAATGTTCTTCTAGATTGAAATATAATATGAAGAAAATATTATGACTGATGGGTTTGGATTACATGAAGATACATTCCAACCTAAATGAATATGTCTTATATAGAAATAAATACGAATTCCTGTTATAGTGTCCAAAATTTGGGACATCATGGTATAAGTTAAAAGAAATATTTTATTCTAATTTAGTAGTTATAGAGACTCCCACCAAGGAAACTTGGTATCTTCCTATAAGTACATGTTTGTGATATTTATTTTCAAAACAAAACGATGTAAAAAGGTTAATATGACATGTATATGAATAGATATGAGGCGGAAAATTGAGTCATCCAGTTGATTGTCCATAGTGGAGGAAAACTGATCAACAATTTCCTACAATTAGAAAGGATCTTAAAAATCTTATACTTATACTGTTCATATATAGAATGAATCCATATCCAAGTCTTAGTATAAAAAATAGTTCATATCCTATTTTATTAGTACTTTCCACCTTATCACCTAAATTTTGTATGAAGTGGAAATATATCATGTTGAGTTTAATGATTTCTGGACCAAAATAGTATGGAAATGATATTGATTTCTTCAAGTCACCATTAATTTATGATTTGAGATTTTAATGGGTGTAAGGTATTAGTGTGTATGATTCTAATAAAATGGAACATTTTTAAAATCATAAAATGATTATATTAACTATAAATGAATTCCCATCATATGAAAATTTGTCTAGATACAGTGTTAAGGGGAAAAAACATTTCTAAATTGTGAACAACATCAACTGAAACACGATAGAAAAAGTATATACATGGGTCATCATAGGTTTTCCTATATGGATCGCTCTTATTCTATATTAAAAAATGTATTCAATAGATCTCAAGAATTTTATATTTCTTTAAAACATTTGCCTACTGATTAGTATTTTGAGAGGGTGGAAAACATTAATTTCACATTCAAAAGACACAAAAATATGGTAATTATAGAAATATTTGTAAGAAACAATGAATATTTTTTATCTACCATTTTGGAAATATCATGAGGTAAAACATAACATTGATGTCATGCATGTGGAGAATAATGAATGTGACATTTTTATTAGAACATTTTTAGATGTAAAATGAATGACTATAAATGGGTTGAATGAATAATTGGACTTACATTAAATGGGTATACATCTGGAGTGAGCTTCCATCTTAATGAAAGATGACCATACCTGCCTCTGTCTTGTCTTACATTATACTAGAGGGATGAATTTTTTTAGTGTCTCCCGAGAATAAAAGTTCCTAAAGATTATTATTAAAATGTAAAAAAAATTCACTTAAAGATTTCAAGTTGATAGGAATGAAATATCATGATTGTCACATCATGATGAAATAGCTTATACCCATTTCATTGTAATGAATATTTCGCATCCAGGTAAGTTTGACTATCAGGAAGGTGTGATATTTCTTTTAATTCAATTTGTAACAATGTTATTGATATTAATTTTTTGAAAAACGTGGTGAATGATGCAGTTTCAATAATTTACAAAGGGAAATGTATTTTCTTTTATCTTTTTTTTGATATTATGGTGCATTTAATGGATCATTTGGTGTAAGAAATAAATCTTTTTGGACCAGTATATCTACATTGGATGAATCTTTTTGAAAAAATATATGAATATATTGAAGGGATATATTAAGAATCTATATCGTCTTAAAGCCTTTATTGTTCATAATTATATTTTCATGTAGGATATAGAGTATTTTACATGCTATTTTTTTGTACTGGAGAACATTGTGTTTCTTAAACATTTCTTTAAAAAATTCAACTATGGGGGAAATGGGGTCCCTGGATTGAAAGAAAAATCATTGATAAGTGAATAGAAAAATAATGTCCTTTATATAACTTAAATAACATATATGATGATCAAACATATTTAACATTTCATATTAATGAGTTAAAGTAATATTATCCAAAGAAGAAAAATTTATGGATTTTCAATGATCATAATAAACTTTTTTACCATGGTTTATAGAGAATGTACATGGTAGATTGGGTGTATTATAAACATTGAGATGGTTAGCAGGAAGGCTAAGTTTAAATTTGATAAATTTTCTTGTGT
Source organism: Viscum album (assembly GCA_963277665.1). Classification (NCBI taxonomy): domain Eukaryota; kingdom Viridiplantae; phylum Streptophyta; class Magnoliopsida; order Santalales; family Viscaceae; genus Viscum; species Viscum album. Next base: position 27,928,497 of record OY728128.1, on the reverse strand, counting down.
ATGACATTAAAGGATATAATTCCATATGAAATATTTGGAAATCTTAAGTGCTGTGCAGAATAGAAGTGTATTTGTGATCACAGAAGAAATTAATTTTTTTAGTGTCAATGAAAAACACCCAATCTATACATTATGTTCATATTATAGAGTCATAAAATAAATATATAAGTTTTATTACATTAAATTTTTAGTTCTAATGCTTAAATGCAAATGGGTTATCGGTAACAACGATGTTACGCATGATGAATTTAGAATGAAACTAGTTAACATGAAAAGATTAGAATACATATATTATTTTTTTATCATGGTTGTCATGAACCAGTCAGGTATTCCATCCAATCCAACACCTCACTCAGCCCATGACATGGCTTGAAGGGAATTCTCAATCCCCAAAAGATGAAAACTAGTGTACGGGCATCAAACATTACACTTTGAGAAAACTTTTACTCATATAATTAACCAAAATTATCCAACAAGAATAAAACATCATCACTTATCCAATAACCATATCTAAAAGTGATATAATTTTCACTAATTAACTATTTATCAATTTAAACCAAAAAAACAATATGTATGTGTAACCAACTACATGACCAAGATTCCATGAAACAAGAGTGTCAACTCTCTCATTATACCTCCACCAACACCTGATTGAATAGGAACACTAGAAAGTCGATCCTCCATCACCACCATGGAACATATTGCCTTTATTTAGGCCAAACATAATAGGGTCTATATACACCCTAGGGTGTATATAGGGTTTGAGATTATTCCTAACAGTATATCACCCACAAGAGATTCCATTCCATAACATAATAAAGTAAATCAACATGCATGTTTTTAATGAAAAAGAAATGAAACATATTAAATGAACCATGATAGTTTTATTGAAAAGAGAGAATAAATTATAAAGAAACCATATTTTAAAATTATAATTGAAATCACACACATTAATGAGCCAAACCATAAGAATGACATCACATGAGCACCATTGGTAATCCCTAAGTTACAAGGGTTAGTGGGGATATAGGATCAATATACCTCATTGAGATGGTATAGAAACCATAAAGCACAACATCCTCATTCATGAGCCACCAGAGAGTAGTAAATCCAATGTTTTAGTGGTCTTTGATAACAATCAAATGTTTGTTTAGTGTTTTAGTATTTTTACTTATAAGGGGAATCATTCCTTGTCCCTGGTAATCTCCCTTTCATACATGAACTAGTCTTCCTACCCATTCACCATAGATTCCATTTTTGTGATAAATATCATCCTCTACTGACATAAGACCCATTTTATGGACAGACACACACCTTCAACAATAGAAAATACCATAAAACCAACAATTTTTATTTGGAAAATCATCTTCAACCAATATTTCCACCAAAAAAAATTTGAAAATGTTATTCTCACCACCCACACAATCCATAGAACACATTTATAAAGTATAAAAAGAACACTAAAATCATCGAATAATTATAAATCATGTAATCACATACATTTAACTTGGAAACATTCACAAACCTATGAAGAACCACAACCACACCATAAGGATACCCTATAAAGTAAATAATATACCATAATCATCGTGATTAAACTCAAAGAAATAAAGTTAAACCCATTTTTAGGAAACCAAACCACTATAGAAGAGATAACCCAAGGAAGAGGAAAGAAAAAACAAATAAGATGGAAGAAATCAATATATGGGAGGATTACTTGAGTTAACTTGAATATTACACACCAAATCCAATATGAAAATGTAGTCCATGGGATCCATGAGGAATGGGGAGTGATTACACCACATTTCATGGTTTTATTGCACCCTTACATCACTATGTTAAATGGATTTTGTTTAAATTAAAATAATTATATCAAATTAAAATTCTTTCTTATTTCAATTATTCTTTTTTAACTATTAAAAATTAAAATTTAACTTATTTTGATGAATTCATTATCGGAGTAGTTGATTTGGAGGATCCAGAATGATGTTCAAGCAGTGTGGACCAAACGGTGCAGGATCCCCAGAACCCATGTGGACACTAACGCACACTGAAACCTATACGTGAATTTAATTGGGATAAATATTTTTGGGATGATCCTTAATTAAGTTCTATAAAACTCGTCCTAAGAAATACAATCTCATTTTTTTCATTAATGGGCCCATATAATCTGATTTGTCAAGGAAAAGGAATATGCTTGAAGCCAAAAGCGGTGTTCTGTATTTAGGCTATATCTGTAGTTGTGGGCATCCAAATTATACCATCTTTTTTATGGATATAAAAAAGAGGTGGTAAAATATGTTTTTAGTTTATTAAAAAGTGATAAAATAATTAATTAATGTTGTGAACCATGGGACAAGTGGTTTTAAAAATCTAAGTTCCCATAACCCCCTTCTAATTTTCCTATAAATTGGAACCTTGGGAATGCCATTTTCATGTTCGGTAAGGTGGAAAATCTCTAGGATTTTGGATACCCAATGTTGTGCAGTCTTAATACTAGATTATTTATAGTCCCCTATCCCCATAGGTTGATCAAGGATAAAGGTTAAGTTCCACCTGAGCCTCCTCCTTCTCTCGATGGAGAGATAAACAGTGGATGATAATTTCAAGGGAGATACACACACATGGTATGGAGTTCTGAAACTTTTTATTCTATTGTATTTGTGTAATTTCTGTGTCAATTATTTCACATATTCTTTATCTTAACATTCTTCTCCTCTGAATGCATTTCTTTGGTTTAATTAAGTGAAACATGTTTTATTTCAACATCGGCTGGGTTGAAATTTTAAGTGGCAATGTTGAGTTGTTCCTATTGGAAAAAAGAATAAACCTCATTATCTAACAAAAACCAAATATATCAATATTATTTGGAATCCCTCACTCTATGCTAAAGTTTCAAACCTTGAAAACACGATTGTTGTGTCAAGGGTTGGTTCATTGTGCATAATTTTAAGATGTTAGAGGGGAATCCTGATATTGACAAACCTCAACCAAAGGATTCCATTGAACCATAGGTATTTTTCAGAATTATGAACTATCCAATATGTGAAGTGAAATTGGAATTAACTTCTTCTCTAAGAACCCTAAAATTCCACTATTCTTTTTTACCTATTAAACTATCTAATTATGTCATTTTATTTTTAAAATTGTTTTAAAAAAAAACCCCATAATCTAGTACATTTTATTAAAAATAGACACTTTAATCACCCAAAACTCCTTGATATATTACATAGGGTCTTCCCTAGACTATAAATCAACTTTAACAACATAATAAATTTTATGTTTCATGACAAAATAGTCATATTTTGTCATTGTTTCTGAGGAAATATTTTGTTTTTAGTGGGTGTTTTTTATAAAAAAAATATTTTTTTAAATATTTGTGTCATTTTTTTCATCCCTAATTATTAAGTTTATTTATAAAATATTTCTTTTATAGGCCTTGTATATGAAATTATCTTCATCAAAGGAACTACTTCCTTTCAATCATGAACCAGATAGGATATTGTCTCATCGACACCAAGAAGCACCGAATGATCCACTGAAGGAGGACACACAAAAAATTAAAACCATTATTGATCCTTCTTATTCATCTGAAATGAGCATAAAAATAGAAAAAAAATTCACAATATGGATGAAAATAACCATAAATTAAAATAACTAACCTCACATGATGTAGTGATTCATCTCGCATACATTCAAATACAAGGTGAGGCATGAAATTTTTAAATTAAGTATGGTTCAATTAAATTATTACCAATATTTCATGGAATTTTGGGAGAAGATCCACATAAAAAGTTAAAATAATTTCATCATGTGTGTTCTGTATTAAAACCTACTAATGTGGATGAAAATCAATTAAATCTTAGGGAATTCCCTATTTAATCAAAAGACACTGCAAAAGATTGGTTGTATTATGTTAATTCACCTATTATAGATGTGTGAACATGAAACACCTTTTTCATGAAAAGTATTTACCAGCCTCCTAAACGGAAAAAAATAATGAAAGAAATTAGTTGGATACGACAATAAAAAGAGGAAATACTCCATGAATACTGGGAAGTATTTTTGTGTTTATGTTCAATTTTCACACACCAAAAAATAAGCGATCAACTATTAATACAATATTTTTATGAAGGATTAATTAATATTAATAAAAACATGATTAATGCTCCTCTAGGTGGTTCCCTAGTGGATAATACCCCAATTATTGCAGTAAACCTAATCTAAAATATGACGTAGAACACAAAAGAAACTCCATACAAGGTCCATTGTACCCATTCGAGGTGTCCATGTGGTGAACAGATCTTAATTGAGAAGATGGTAGACCTAATGTTTGAAGAGGTAAATAACCTTCTACGAAATATTTCTCCTTCCCAAGGGAAATCACAATCTCCTCCAATCAATTGTTGTATTTTTTCTAATCACACCCATTATTCTGACCAATGCCCTCATCTGAGAGAAAATTCTGAGATTTGTGAGGAGATATTTCCAGGCCTCCCTTATTACCAACCTTTTAGGAAAGAATTACACTATCCATCCAACCCTGGGTGGAATGAAAACCAAGAATATAGTCAAGGGGGGTATTTAAACCAACCTCAATAGCCAGGGAACCAACCAGAGTAGAGTATTTTTCAACCACCACCACCCAAAAATCCTCGACCACCATAATGTCTTTTCCAACCACACCTCCAAAACCTCATCCTAGCATAGAATCCATGATGATAAACAATTATGAAAATAATCTCCAATTCATAAAACTCCCAACACATCCTTATAAGACCTAGAAAATCAATTAGTCCAACTCACCAACTCGGTGGGGGACATCCAAAGTCACAAGTTAGGTAAACTACACTCTCAACCACTAGTCAAAATTTGGTAAAATGAAAATTATAGTCCCATCACCATTCATAGTGGAACACAATGAAAAATCCAAATCACCCTTCATTTAGAGTCATCCCCTCTTGAAGAAACCACTATACCTACCACTGAGAATGGTCTAGATGAGGAACAAACACATCATGAAAAAGAACTAGAAAAGGAAAGATCATTTTTTATGAACCCCCAAGACAACCCATTCATATTCCATTTCCCCAACAAAACCTTGAAAAAGAAGCAAAAAGAAATTGAACTTGATAAATAAATCATGGAAAATTTCAAAAGAGTGTAGGTTAATATCCCCCAAATTGATGTCGTGAAGAAAATTCCATATTTTGAAAAGTTTCTAATCGAGATGTGTACACACTTACAGTGAATTTTAGGTGATGAAGAAGTGATATTTGGGAGGAACATCTCAGAATTAATTGAGTTTTCACTTCCAACAAAATGAAACAATCCTGGAACATTATTGATTACATGAACCATCAGGGAGTATTTCTTTTCCAATGGTACTATTTATTTGGGTGCCTCTATAAATGTGTTGCCTCACAATATTTTCTATTCATTACAGGTTGGGGAACTAAATACCTTTCTAATTCTCATCGAATTGGGAAACTAGAGTACTTCACAGCTAGCTAGTTTTTTAGAGGATGCTCTTATGAGGGTTAAAAAATTAATATTTCTTTTTTATTTTTATGTTATTAAAACGGAATATGATAGGAGGGATGGAATTGAAAAGATTATACTGGGGATACATATATTGAAAATCACCAAAAACATAATTAATGTCTCCAATGGTAAATTATCAATGGATTTTGGTGGCGACATTGTCAGCATAATCCTCTTTGATTCCATGAGGAACCCTTGAGTAGAAAATTCCTCACTTTATGTTAATTGTATTTATGTACTTCTATCCACTGAAAAACATTCTTTTCTTTCACCTGATCCACTTTTTTGGTTTTCATCATTAATAAAAATTGGAGTAAATGAGTCATGTATTGAATTTTGTAGTGGTCAAGAAAAATGTATTGCATAATCATTAATTTATGATTTCTTGATCACTGAGGATACCATGACCATTAATGAAACTACTATTCTTGGAAAAGTTTATTCCTCATCGAAGGATGTTTACACTGAGAAGTTAGATGAGATTATTTAAATCCAACATTAACATTCACTTAGATAAATAAAAAATCCCCCTAAATTGGATGATCAATCAGTGCATCAAAATTTGAAATTTTCAAATCTTGAGAATGGAAACAAACTTCCTATCATCATTTCTATTTTACTCCCTCTTGAGCTTGAATTGCGACTTCTTGAAATTTTTAGGGAGTATAAATAATAATTAGGATGAATTTTTTTTACATTCTTGGTATTATCCCATATATTTTTATGCATCATATATTGTTAAATGATGAGACTAAACTAGTGAGGAAGGGAAAACATCAACTGAACCCAAACCTACATGATGTTATCAAAAATGAGATAACAAAATTATTGGCTATTGTAATCATTTAATTTATCTATGATACCCTATGAGTAGTCAAATATAGGAAGTTCCAAAGAAAATTGGTCTAATAGTAATAAAAAGTAAAAATAATGAATTAGTTCCATCCTGTGTGAAGAATAGTTGGCGCGTCTATGAAGACTATTTTTTACTAAACCAATATACTAGGAAGAACCATTTACCATTTTTTATTCACAGACCAGATGGTATATAGGCTAGTCGGGAAGCTCCACAACTATATTATTGATGGGTATTTTGGATACTTTCAGAACCATGACGTCCTTGAGGATCAGGAAAATATAACCATTACTTGCCCCTTTGGAAAATTTTCATATAGAAGGATTCCATTTGGTATATTTAGTGATTCAAGTACTTTCACTATATTGAAAATTAACCTGTATTAAATTATGAAAAATTCTATTTCATGGTGTGAAAAGTTATAGTACTTGATCATGTCATTTATTAGGATTATATCCATGTAGATAAATCAAAATTGGATGTTATTTATTCAGGATAATTCTAAAAAAATTATGGGATGTGTAGCCTTTCCTATGTCATGCTGGATTTTATAGTCGTTTCATTCATGAATTTAGTAAGATTTCACTCACTCTCTCCCAATTACTCCAAAATTTAAACAATTTTTTTTGATAAAGAATGCATAGAATACTTTAATAAGATGAAATGGAGCCCCAAATCAACCCCAGTAATCCAACCACCTCAGTGGAATTTACCATTTGGGATCATGTGTGACACTTCTCACTGTGCTGTTGGAGAAGTGTTATCACAACGGTTCGATCGAGCTCTATATGCCATAGCCTATGCCTCATGAACACTACACCATTTCCAAGAAAAATATGCCACAAATGAAAAATAATTCCTTTCTATTGTATTTTCCTTAGAGAAATATGGGTCATGCCTCTTAGGGTCCAATGTAATTGTGTTCTTAGACCATGAAACCCTTTGGTTTATCGTTATGGAACTGCAAGACAAACCATATTTCTTTCTCTAGATGCTCCTACTTGCATAATTTAATCTAGAAATTCAGGATAAAAAGGGAGCAGAGAATGTGGTGGCTGGCCATATTAGTAGGATCCTCCCATCATAGGACATTGAATAACCCAACGTATTCCCATAAATTACATGTTTCTTGATGAGAAATTGTACTGCATCCAAGATGATATTCCTTGGTATGATGAAATTGTAAATTATTTGGTATCATGTTGTATTCTTACCAATTTCACCAAAAACAAAGATGATCATCAAAAACATGAGTCCTGTTGGAACATTATATATAACCCCTACCTTTGGAACACATGTACTGATCAAGTTATCAAGTGTTGTATTTATGATAGTGATTTTTAGTCGGTCCTTAGGTTCTTCCAAACTCTTACTTATGGGGTCCACTTTGGTCCCCAACAGAATGCTTGTTGGGTCCTTGATTATGGTCTCTTTGGGCCACATTATTTTTGGATGACCATGATTTCTATAAATCTTTTACTCACTTTAAAAAATGGGGAATTTCTCTAAAAGAAATGAAATTCAACAAAAACCCTTTCTCTTTCATGAAGTTTTTGATTTTTGGGGTATTTACTTTATGGGGCCACTTCTTAATTCATTTAGAAACTTGTACATTATTTTGGAAGTTTATTATGTGTCAAAATGGGCAGGGGCATGAGCCATAAAGAATCATGATTTAAAGATTGTCATGGAAATTTTTAGAACCCAAATTTTCTGTAGGATTGGATTACCTAAGAATATCATCAGTGACCAAAGTTATCATTTCTCCAATGGAACAATGAAATCACTTTTTCATCAGTATGGGGTTAGGCATAAGGTGTCTACTACAAATCACCTATAAACCAATGGTCAATTTTAGGTGTTTAATAGAGAGGTAAAATATATTCTTGAAAAAATAGTTCAATCTAACTGAAAATATTTTAGTTTTAGACTCGATGATTCATTATGGGATTACTGTAATGCCTTCAAAAATCCCATTGTCATGTCACCAAATTGGTTAGTTTTTGGAAAGTGTTGTCATCACCCAATTAAGATAGAGAACTATTCCTACTAGGACATTAAATAATGAAATTATAATCATTCTGGTGTAGGTAATTTGTGGATGTTATAGATTTATGATCATGAGGAAATGCGTAGAAATTATTATGAGAAGTCCCAAATCTATACAGAGTGAACCAAGGCTACCCATGACTGGCTCATCCTACCTCATCAATTCCAAATTTTACAGAAGGCCCCCCTTTTCAATGAAAGTTTAAATTTTCACCCATGTAAGATTCCTTCCAATTTTATTGCCCTATACACTATTATTAATGTTTATCCATCTAGTGTTGTCCAGGTTACAAATAAAGATACAAAACAAATATTCACTATTAATGGGAAGTGGCTCAAGAAATTTCTCAAATCCATTTCAGAGTCCTTGATAGTGGAACTCCATGTTAAAGAAGAAACCAACCAATTAAACACACAATGTTTTACCCTTCCTTCCCACATTCTCTTTTATTATAGTAAGGTAAATACATACTCTAATAGTGGGGGTATGGGTACATTTTTGAGTTAGTTAGGAATTCTTATCATGTTTCTTTCGTTTTACTCCATTTCACTTTCGGAATAGTATTATTACATTCCCCCTACCCCTCACTTTTGTTCTGGAATATTCATTTTTTATTCCCAGTTATTCATTGATATTATAAAAAATTCACAATAGATTTCCATATTTAATATTGTTTTATCATTAAAAAAATTCATTGACGAAAAGTGTGTTTTAGAATTAATTTAATGTTTAGGTGATAGTTTTTCATATAAATTGGTTGTTTTTAAATGATATAAAAGGTTTTATCATTTTGAAACCTTTGATATAATCGAAATGCTTTGTTTCCATAGTTTATATGAAATTATGTGACTTAAGATCTCCAAACATATTTTCAACTGACCATGTTGTGTGAATTTTTATTACTCAACAGAAGGTAAATATAATTTAGGATAATATTTATAATCTCTACATAATTATTTTTCCATACATTTGTTACTTATCCAATATTTTTCAATACTATACATGATTGACCTATGCATGTATACATGTTATCATACTATTGTACACCCTAAAAAACATATGAAAACCACAAAAAATATGGGATGTGTCTTGGCTAGGTCAAAAACTACTCTTCCTAGACCTTTTATCTAGTTATAACTATTACAATTAGTGTTTTTAGGAGATCAAATAATGATTGAAAGATGAGTGTGAGATTCATTTCAAATGAAACTTTTGAAGAAAAAATCAACACAAATAATAAATTATGGGAGTGGTGAAATGAAAAAATATGGGGATATCTACGTTGGGAGATTATTGTTTGACTTTCAATAATTCTTAAGTGAGTGGGTCATGGAATCTGATTGCAATGTATGTTGGGAATGTTCAGTGGATAGAATCATTTAAGAATATTTTTTTCAATAACCTATATTTACTGAATGTAAATTGGAATGAATAGAATGATATTATTTTCATGAACACATGTCGAGATTTAGTGAAATATTTTAATTTTGAATAATTTTTTAAAATTGGTATCATTCATCTTATTGAGTTTTGTTTTGATAAAATTTATGAGGCATCTTCTTCCATGATCACTAAGGATAAATCCTTGGTGTGGTTTCTTATTTGATCACATTGATATCAGAAATTAAATACAAAATATTAAATATTTATGATGTTGGGAATATCTACATGAATAATTTCTGGAAATGTTACTATTCCCAAGAGTGAAAATGTTTTGGTGTAGGGATGTGATTGCACCACGTTTCACAGTTTTATTTCACCCTTACATCATTTTAATAAACTAGTTTTGTATTATAAATTCCAATTATTATAACAAATTTCATTCACTAGTGATTCTATTATTTTGTGTTTATCACTATTAAAAAACTGGTAATTTCACTTTTTTGATGATTTCATTATAGGTGGAGGTGATTTGGAGGATGTAGAATGAAGTTCCAATAAAGAGGCCCAAACTACGTAGGAGCCCAAGAACCAATGCGTACACACACTCACACTTACACCAATAAGTTAATTCAATTTGCTGGAAATTTTGTGAGATGATATAAAATTCAATATTTTATAACTCTTTTTAAGGAACCCAATCCTAATTCACCTATTAAGGGGACCATATGAATAGATTTATCCAAGTAATGGATTCTCATCGAAGTTAGTAGAGGTGTTATTTATTTTTTCTATATTAAGAGCCATGTTCCCACAAATGATTTCAATTTTACATAGAGATATTAATTATGTTTTTCATAAAGTTTATAATTTTATCAAAATCTATATAAAACTTTATAAATGCCTAAATCCATTTTCAAAGTGGTTTTACAAAATATGGGTTCAAAAAACCACCTTCCACTTTTCCTACAAATTGGAAGATTGGGAACCCTATTTAATACTTGGACAGGAATGAAAACATATGGGGTTTTGGAGACTGAAATGAGTACTATATTCATCCTAGAATCATTGTATTTACCTATACTCATAGGGATATCAATGATGAATATGAAGTTCCACCATAGTGTCCTCCTCCTCTCGATAGTGAGTTAAACAGTGGAAGATCAATTTGAGAGAGCTACACACACATGGGAGGGATTTACAAATTTTTTTATTCTATTAGTTTTGTTTAATTTGTGTGTCAGTTATTTCAATTATGTTTTATCATAATAGGTTTCTCCTCTGAATGAATTTCTTGGGTTTAGTTAAGTGAAACACTATTTTTTCTACACTAATTGGGTTGAAATTTCATGTGGGAATATAAGGACCCGACCTTATTACATACATAATCTTGAATTTAGTCAATAAAACACTTCTTTTACATTAAATATATTTTCATTTTTAGATCTTTAGAGAATTAAGACAGTACATTCATGAAATTACACATTATTACAGAGTGGATACCATAAAAACAGTTTCCAGTTTTTTCAAAATATAAAACATTAAAACTTAAAACAAGACTCCCTAACAATTGTTCAAAATTTAACGTGGCTTAATTACTTGTATTAAACATCCATTAACCTGTGAAAAATCATTTAAAAACTTGGGATGAGCACAAAATCTCAGTAAGGGATGGAAAAGAAGGAGCGATCAAATTAATCCATGAATACTCGTAACATATGAAAGAATTTTTAAAAGACATTATTGTCACCCATATATACTTACTTTGTGTAACATGAGATTTACACAAGATCCAAACAAAACATGGGAACATAAATATAATCATAAAGGTATCTTGGGGCATTACTTACATAATCTTGTAACCCTCTCAGCTACCTTATAATTTGTAATCCTCACGACTATCTTACAATTTGTGTAACCATCGCAGTTACACTTGGAGTAACCATACGGCCGACCTCCAACATAAACATACCCAATGAATTGGAGGGAGATATATATGTCCCAAACTTCAACAAAAATAATTCCCAAGAACCAAAACATAATCATACAATATGAATAATTCCATAAAAACATTGATTTAGAATTTCGTAAAACCGAATTTAAAAAGAGGATTTCTAAAGAAAATCCCCTTATAAATATCATAGAATTGAAGAGAGACTTAACGGAGTCGATGTAGTATGTATATATATAGTAAATAAACATAATAAAACATAATATAAACAGAAACAATAACACAAACAATTTAAATAGAACATAAATAATGAAGTGGAAGGTTAACCCAACGAATGGAAATCGGGTTAAGAATTCCCTTACCTTGGGTTTTTCTTACTTCCAACTAGTCTAAACCTCCTGTATAATGGTTAAAAGAGTGTTATTAATATTTTACAGAAACAGTTTCATGTTTATAACATCTTATATGATCAATTCATAACATCATTTCACCCTTTAATTGTTAGTATTTTTCCCCTTTCACTGTTTTTGGGGGAGTTCTTTGCATGATTTCCAAGATTGGTTCATGATGGATGTTCTTGTTGACTGGAAGTGAAACTATAGAATTGGAATAGAAAGGTATTTACATATTTAAAGTACCATAATTTATACCATTTATCATTTTGATTTTTAATATGATGATGATTCATAAGTTAAAACATTAATGATGTTCGTTTGGATCATTTTAGTGGTTCTTTGATAATAACAAACTCATTTTGTCTTATAAATTAGAACAATGAGTAAAAAAGAATTACAGAACCATGGATGAGTCATAAAACATATATTATAACCAGTTTCAATCATATAAATGGTATAATGACCAGACTTGAAAGAATTAATGGAAATTAAAATCACATTGTCCACGATATCAGTAATTCGACACATCACGGACAATGTTTTTATTCCTTAAATAAGTGGGTGAGGAAAAGAATAATGATGCGGAATTATCCATGAACATGAGAAAATATATAATATACATTATTTCTGGAGATTTCATGTTTCTTGGGTAAGGAGATATGAAGAAATAATAAGGAAGGAACTCAAAATAAAAGAAAAAGTGAGAAATCTCTTACAAAAATTCGGCAGCCTAACGGCTACACAACATGATTTTAGAAAAAATTAAAAAGAGAGGGGAAAAGGGTCACAAATACATAAATGAATCATAATATATATTAGATCAAGAATAATAATTAATTAATAACATGGTATGTAAACTTGAAAGTTATACCACATAAAAGAGAACTTGAATGGAAAAAGAAAGAAATTGATAATTTTCTTACCTTGTAGAGTAACCCTTAGAACATGAAGGTTGGGACCATGGGGGCTTGAGAAAAACTTTGGAGGACTAATATGAAGGTAATGATTCCAGATCTTCGTTGAGGAGAAATTGGGAATGAATTTAATGAAGGAATGGGTTGGTATTTTTAGAAAAATTGAGAGAATATTTTAATAATTTCAAGGGACACCTCATGATTGGTATTTGAAAAACCATGGGCTTTCCCATGGTATTTTACCATGGTATAAGCCACTTGGGACACCTCACATATTATTTAACTATACACAAGTCGACTAGATTTATGACATCATTATTATATCATTAATGATGTCATTAACACACCGAAACTAAAAATTGTATTTTTTACTATTCACTGAAAAATCAACTATTTCAGAAAAATTCCCAAAATTCACCCTGACCATTTATCGACGTGTAGATTTCAAGAAGGAAATCCATTTTTTGAAAATAATTTTATAAATATTATTTATTTAATTTTTAAATAAAAGCATACTTAATTCAAAAATTAACTATTCTAATTCTGTAACTACTTCTATATCACAATGAAAAATTAACCAAGATGTTATTATCTTAAAGTATTAAAAAAATAAAATATAAATAAAATTCACTATTAATTAGGGTCATATTACTATTCATAAGGGTATGTTACTATTCACCAAAAAAACAAGTTGGTTCCAATAGACTCCAAATAACATACTAAACACAATTGTAGATGACAGTTTCTTGAAATTAAAAACATAGAAGTGGAAAAGTTATGTTTTAAAGGCTAGTTAAAAATATATACTTAAAACAAGGTTCCATGAATTTCTATTTATTTTTTGAGAAATTTGGGGTGTTACATTATCCCCACCTTCTGAGAATTGCATACTAACAAATTTATTTACATATTAAAAAACAGAGAGTACTTTTCCCTCATAGGATTTTCAGACTCCCATGTTGCTTCTTCAACCATATGGTTCCTCCACCAAACCTTTACCCAATGGATTACCTTATTCTGCAATACATGTTCCCTTTGATCAAGAATCTGAAATGGTTTCTCTTCATAATAAAGGTTCACTTCCAGCTGAACTACTTCTGGGCTCAAGACATGTGATGAATCTGTCACATACTTTCTCAACATCGAAACATGAAAAACATTGTGTACCTGAAACAAACTCAGAGGAAAAGATACAAGGTATGAAACTGTTCCAACATTCTCCAAGATTTCAAAAGGACCGATGAACTGTGGACTTAGCTTTCCTTTCTTACCGAAACGCATCACACTTTTCCAAGTAGAGAATTTAAGGAAAGTATGGTCACCTACCTTGAAAGAGAAGTCTTTCCTTCTATTATCTGCATAACTTTGCTATCTACTCTGAGCTGTCCTCATGTGATTCTGGATCATCCTCACTTTATCAGCCACTTATTCTACTAATTCTAGCCCCATCAACTTTTTTTCACCAACTTCATCCCAAAACGCTGGAGTCTGACACCGCTTCCCATACAAGGCCCCAAAAGGTTCCATATGAATACTGGAATGAAAACTATTATTATAAGAAAACTCAACTAAAGAAAGATATTGATCCCACATTCCCTGATAGTCCATTGAACAATCTCAAATAATATCCTCTGAAGTTTGAATCATTCATTCTAACTGCCCATCTGATTGAGGATGAAAAGCTGTAATGAAATTTAACTTTGTGCCCAACGACTTCTAAATTCCCTTCCAAAAGTTAGAAGTGAACCTGCGATCTCATTCAGATACAATAGAAAGAGGAACTCCATGTAACCTGACAATATCCTTGAGGTACAATCGAGAAAGCTGATCCAAATACATTGTATCTCAAATATATTGAAAATGTGAAGACTTTGTTAGCCGATCAACAACAACCAAAATCACATTGTCACATTGAGAAGTCTTTGGTAGTGTCACAAACCAGCCTGAGTCGACCCTGAACCGGTCACCCAGGCTAGCCCACGACAAGCCCCGAGAGGCGTTCCCAATCCTCCCGGGATGGTGACAAGAACCAAGGGCATCAATAGAGTACAAAAGGGAACGATTTCTCCCATATATAGACAATCAAACAAAAAGCAGAAATAAACGGACAACCCAAAATAAATTTATATAAAAATTGAACAAAATATTTTTTATACAAGAAAATAAAAGGTAGAACAAAAACAAAAACTCAAATGAACAATCCCAATGACCAACTAACTCCATGTGACACTTCTGGTCACTCTCCAACACAATGATCAAAAGTCTCCCAAGGTGATTGAACTAAAGATGAAACCTGCACAAGGGCTAAAAAAAGAAGAAGAATATAGGTGTGAGTATTAAAACTCAGTAGGTTAGCCCGATATTCCATTCCCAATGAACATTCCTTTAAAATAAATGAAACATCAATTTATAGTTTTAAATTCAAGACATGAAAGTATGGTTTTCAAATGAGGTTCCATGCTATAATAATTATCAGACAAAAACATGCATGTTTAATAAACAAAAATGCAAGTAACTATTTTTTTCAAAGAGGTGAAACTTCAAAATGAACATAGTTTTCAAGAGGGCTGCTTTAAATAATTTTAACATTCAAATAAATAACACATAATACTGAATTTACCAACCAAACACACCGTATGCCTATGGTGAGTACAAAATAGCCAATGAGCACTAGTCATGGGAATACCCCTAGGCACTAGTTTGTTGTGAGCCCCAGGCACCTCGTATCTCAGTGAAAGTAACCATAATAAATATTCGTTCTCGTGCACGAGCCACTAGTAGGGAACATACCCATAACCTAGTGGTTCCCAATCATCATCATCATTATAGTTTAGTTAGTGTTGTCATCGTCAAACTTGCTACGTGAAACAGGGGCCAACCCCCACAGAATCACTATCATACTAGTACAGGTCCGCCCACCTAGATACCCAGGATCCCCTTTAGTGCTCAATAAAGTAACACAAAATATCAAATACACATTTCACATCTACATTCCATTCCAAAACCATAAAAACACAAACATCCCATAATCTTTCTTCACATTTCTAACACTAATCAACATACCGCTAAATATTTTGGTAAAACAATTTCATGAAGTGTATTGAGGTTTTTCACATAAAACTCTTTCAAAAACACTCTTTAAATTATAAACACACATCAGAAACAAACCAAATCATATTTTTCATCCCAATAAACATTTAATAAAATCATTTAATGGACCATAAAACAATCCCAATTGCCCAACTTGTTATATACAAGTAAAACACTCCTTCATTTCTAGGAAATGCCAAACGGGCCTTTAAACATTTTCTCAAAACTAACCTTTGATGAAGGTATGAATTTTAATTTTATTAATTATCTGTATAAAAATAATTTACAGCAGCAAACCTCATTCATAAATCTCTTATAATACTCAGGTTACATATTCAAAACACAACCATTTTCATAAAGATGTGGAACGGTCCATTTTTGGGCAACTCCGGCCAAAATATGTTATAAATCAAAACCCACTTGTTTGTAAAAACAAATCCAAATTTGAAATCAATATAAGTAACCAAAAATACCATTTATAATTCTTCCAATTCCTTTATAAATCCAATCAAATAACTTTTAAATCACACATCACACATAAAAGCCAACCGGGCAATTTACCGAACACATGTCATGCCCTTTTTAAACAAAAAAATTTATTTTATGTACATGAAAAGAAATAAAACACCAATTGAATGTCATATTTTCATTCAAGATACTGTAAAATGTTAAAAATACCATAAACCAGATTATAAACCTCACAAAATATTTTCAAAAGATAATGGAACATTTAAACAAACACTTGTTGAGCACTTTCATGACAAAACAACACTACCTTTCACATAACAGTGATTAAACAATGACTTTGCACACCAAGAAAATTATAAAAAGGATTAAAAACAATAATAAAAATTTATATCAGTATAGGATAATATTAAAATGATTAAACTTCTATGATAAAGGCATGTGCAAGGGATATCCTACCTCAAATCTTTGGCGTAATTGAAACGCACACCCGAAATCACCCGCCGTGGGTTTATAAACCCACAAACTATAAATAACAGGCCTAAAAAAACATAAAACCCATAAAAAGACATTTTATAACAATACCCTAGGTCGATCCAGACTAGGGTACAATATAAAACCAAGAAATAATGAATGGAGGGGGAAGAGGAAGAAGAAAGGAGAAGGAATCTCACCTTTCATCCTAGAAAACTCTTCGTCTTCCATTAGATCTGAAGCCCTAGAGAAAAGGGAATGTCTTGAAAATTCTTGGAGAGACTCCTAAGGTCTGGAGGAACCAGGGGAAGAATATTGGCGGCTAAAAGAGTATTAATTGATTGACTTATGAATGATAAAATTTACCTTGGAAATTCTGGGCGATTTGAGGTTTCCTAAGTATTTTCTCCCTAATCCACGACCCACATGAGCTCTAAAGAGGTAAAATAGATTATGAAGGTTAAGCTATGGTTATTGGCTTCTATGGGGAGGTGGAATCACCGAAAAAGAGTAAAAAATGAAAACGATATAAATGAAACAATTTTTTTTTAAAAGCAGGAAATGGGCCCATGGGCTGGCCCAATACCTAAATAAGTAACCCAAATTCACCCGGATTATGAATTTATAATGGGTCCAAAAGGATACATAAATTTTAATATATCAGTATAGGACAAGTGGTAAGTTGAATGGGTGAAAAAGGATGAAAAACAAAAGAGTTATAAAAGAAACAAATTCAGTTTTTAAAACTGGGAATGGGCTCACGGTTGACCCAAATCATGAAGTAACCAACCTTTCTTCAAAAACTCCTAAACAAGCAATGGGGATCCCAAATTATGGTGGTTATACATATATGAAACTTCAAAACTCGAGATTCATCTCATTAAATACCCATGAAGAGGATCGGGATTTCTAATGGGCTGGATCAATACAAAGACAGAAAAAAAACCGTGTGTGACAATTCTCCCCACCATTAAAGCTTTCCGCCACCGGAAAGCCATAACACTTTCTGGCTGAAAAAAAAACAACACCTAAGGATTCCAGAATGTACTCCCCACCATTAAGAATCAACTATCCCTAGAAATATTCTTAGGATGAAAATCCAGGAGACCCATGGTGGGTCTCCCCACCATTAGAAACCAACTAGCAATGAATAGACAAGAATTGAACAAGAGAATGAGTTGGGACTCACTCACACAAGCCCAAAAAAACCATCCTACAAAAACCTACTATACCAAGTTAATAGAGTTACAACATGAACATATAAACCACCCACTCCCGAATGGAGGGTACAATAACTTGGTCGACACATTCAGCACAATTCTGGACCCCCGCCACTTGGGGATGGGAGGGAAGGGGACCCAATAATTTGGCCACTGAAACCACAAAAGAAACAAATAAACTACCCAAAACTCTCCACCTAGCAATAGGTAACACCAAGACTACACATGATTTTTACAGGCGGTCCACACAGGGACATTGATTGAAAACCCACATCCATGAAGGAATAACCATAGACACTGTGTGAGGGGTTAAGTCCACCACGCTTGTTGCGACAAAGGGAAATTCATAGAAATGAGGAACCAAAACATTGACATATTAACTAACTTACCAAAACAGAGGAGTAAGGATCTTAATCTAGCACTCCACACCTCTGTTGATTTCCTGACTATGTGAAAAGCTTCACTCCGAGGCCTATGGCTGGAGCCCTGATTCTTGAAGCATTTGCTGCACCGCAGTCAGGTGATAAGGATCACACCACTCAAAAAAAAACACACTTGATCACCAAACAAAAACCTTCATCTAAATAGGAACTCATAGATACATATCAAAATTCCATATCACTCCAAATGAGGGGCATACTGGACAAGGAATTAGACGAAACACATCAACATCACCGAACACAACTGCTCTGTCCAAAAGAATTATCACGACCTAGAAGCACTTTTAATAGATCCCAAACTACTCTCTATTCCAACAAACAGGTTGAGGCATCATCAAAAGAGGTGGATTTAACGTTTGAAATGAATCCTTAGGTTGATCAACAGGAAATATTTCCAACAGAGAACTATCCCTGGCCACATCACAACATCAAACACATCTTTAGAAACCCAATGAAAATTTCTCCAAAACCAAGACACCAACAAGATATCATCTCAAGATACAACAAGAGTATGAATTGTAGATCACAAGGAAGCTTACTGAATAAACAACGCTTCTACAACATAGAAAAAAAACAGGCCACATATCCATTGGTTTATAAAAAAAAGGACAACATTTTTCAACTCAAAACACTTTTGAAAAACAAACTAACTTGGTGGGTTTCAACATTCACCAATGGTGTTTCATCAAGTCTCACCCACATGCACATTTCCATGCCACCCCAGGCACCCAACCACCATACCATATATTTTATCCTTCTAGATATAAATAAAACCATGCATGTGAGCACTCATGAAAACACCAAAGGCTAAAACAAAACAACATCATTCCAAAAATCTTGTACCTTCAAAAGGAACACCAACCACCAAGTGAAAAACCCTTTTCATATTTCACAAAAAAACCCACAATTCATTAAGAACCATTTTCTTAAAAACCTACCCCTTTTCAATTTAAAAAAACTTTTTAAATAACCGAGCCACTCCAAACAACCCCTTCCCATTTTTTTTAAAAAAAAATCAGCAATGTATATTTTTATAATCTGAGGTCCATTGAGACCAATACCGTTTGTAGTAAAACACCAACCGATCAAAAACAATTGCCAAAACTAATTTATCCAATTCAAAAACTTTTTAACATACTAAAATACCCCATTGAAAAAAAGATCCAGAATCACTTTAAAATTATTCACAATTTCAAAACATTTTATTTCAACAAACCACAATTTTAGATTATGGATAATCCAATCCCTTTAAATCATTTCTGTTTCCCCCAAATTTTTTTCACAAAAACACAACCTTCCAAAACCATTCTTATATTTAATTATTGAAACCCCCTTTTTTCACTTTTCAAAATCTAATCCTTACATTAAAACCCTTTTCCACAATTCTCACACAAGGATTTTATAAACAAAAATTCAGAATTCAAGAAAGGTTCAAGAGACCCAAAAAGGGAACTAGTGTCAGTGGGTGACTTGAACATATGGTTGGCGGCCATATACCAAACACAACACCAACACAGAGAGACTTATTAGGACCATTCCCCAGCTCCACATAGCTTGCCAGGACCTGTGAGCTCACAGAGGCCATTAGTCAGACTCCCCTTATCATATCCCAACACCAAAAAAATCAACCAGAACAAAGGACACTAATAAAACTGGACTCCCTTGGAAACCTGAGGATTAGAACAAGAAAGAGTTCGCAACGCTCTTCTTGCACTTACCCCTAAAGTCCCAACAATCCTACTCCATCTACCTTGACATCCCCAAAATAACAAGGGCACTCTAAAAAGAAAGGTCCGCTAAGAGACAACCTCCTCTGATACCATTTTTTCACGAACCAGCCCGAGTCGACCCTGAACCGGTCACCCAGGCTAGCCCACGACAAGTCCCGAGAGGCATTCCCGATCCTCCTGGGATGGTGACAAGAACCAAGGGCATCAATAGAGTACACAAGGGAATGATTTCTCCCATATATAGACAATCAAACAAACAATGGAAATAAACGGACAGCCCAAAATGAATTTATAGAAAAATTGAACAAAATATTTTTTATACAAGAAACTAAAGGTAGAACAAAAACAAAAACTCAAATTAACAATCCCAATGACCAACTAACTGTAACATCCCAGGTAAATAAAGAATAAAGAATTTTCATATTTATTAATATTTATGAATTATATATTAATTTTATTTTAAAGGGGTTGCTATGTTCGATAGCGTACCCGATACGCAACAATGAGTTTCTTTTAAACTTACGTAGCACACTAGTAATAAAATAATATTATTTTAAATGTTAGTTAACAAGTAGCCGTTGTACTGGCGGGAATGGATAGAAATAACTAAAATATGATTAGATATGTTTTTAAATGTTTATACATCTACCCAATAAAAGATAAAGGCTTAAAATACGGAAAGAGTTCAATTTTAGGCATATATACTTTAATTTTCACTAAAGGTTCACTTATCACCGTTTAATGGTGAACCATCATTAAATATAGTTTTGATCACTCTTATACATTCTTTTGGACCAAATAAAACTCTTATTAAGAATCGGGACATCAAATTTTACTTTGTGTAATTTTTTGGTACCTTTCTGATAAAGTTCATTTTTTTTATGAATAGTGTAAAATGTTGTATTTTAATTCAAAACCTCTTTTTAATCTAAATTATTTATATGATTAGATTATTATTTTAATTGGTTTTAAAGTGAAATTAGAAAATATTTTTACCAGTTAATCCAATGGTGGTCATTGGAATCAATTTCACTTTGAAATTGGACTTAAACTGGTGTCAATCTTTTGATACTTATTGTTTCACAAAAACACGCTATTTGTCATGACAACGGGAATTAATTATTAAATTAATTAATTTGACTTATATGTTTTGAATTTTGTAAAATGGACTTCATTTTTGAATTCGGAATATCAAATATAGCTTAGGGTGAAGTTTTGGTAATTTTCTGAAAAACTTCAATTTTTGATGAATAGTGAAACCACTAAGTGGTAATCAAGCAAACTGATTTTTCAGTTAAATGAAAGTTTACCACTAATGTGTATTGAATTTTGAAAATCCTACATACATGGTTGTCATTAAGAAGTAAAATGTGGTTCAATGAGATTAAAATAATTTTTTGGTGAATAGTAACTTTTTTTCATTAATCGCGATTAGAGGTAATTAGTGTAGTTTAAGGTAAAAGTGATATTATAAGAATGTGAAAACACCATGAAACTTGTCCTAAACCTATTGGGTGAGTCATGGACGACAAAGAAAAGCCATGGTCCAACTTGGGGACCCCATGGAGCCACTTTAGTTGGAAAATGACATGAATATATTTTTATTTAATGTTAAAGTAAAAATGACACAAACATAATATGTTTTACAAAACCAATTTTTACATGGGGTTATAAAGCTCATATTTTTGATTATAAATATTAATTGGAAAGATAAAAAGATTTCCTACATCATAGTATTTTTTTTATAATTTTTATACATTAAATAAATTAAATTATTTATGACATAATAATGATGCAGTGATGACATCATTATTTGACGATTTAAGTAAAATAGAAAGATAATGTAAAATCTATAAACTAAACATGTCCAAAACCAATTGTATGAGTGGATTTCGAACCCTTATAACCTTATACACTAATTATATCAATGTGGGACCTTTTAAAACCGAAACACATTTTCAAATAAAGTAATATTTCTTTACTTTCCAAAAGTGCCCCTCCTCTCCTCTTATAAAAGGCCCCCACCTCCACCTCATTTCACACACTTCTCAAGCCTTTGGCTCGGCCAACCCCTGCCCAATTACTCTCTCCACATCCCTCTACTCATCCTAGAGGATTCCCTTTGGGCATAATCCTTTCAAAGGAATCCTTTAGGCTCAATTCAAAAGGGAGTTACACTTTTAAAGGTAATTCATTCTCTCTTGTTCATTTGTTTTATTTTTCTTCTCCAACCCTCTAAACTCTTTTTATTTACTTCTTTTGTAACAAAACCAGTATCTTCAATATACTAGGATGTTTTTATAATATTTATTTGAGCTACACTCTCACACAACAACATCAAATGGTTAAAGAACATACGGTTTCCGTGGATGGCGAAATTCTGCCTCCCGAAACGATGATTGTTCAATACTCATTTAACACCTTCAAGGGTGGCCATTATGATGTCACTATTTTTATATATGATATATAATATGTTTATGTTTTCTTTAAGCTTCTGTATTTTTCATTCTTGGCATACCTTTATGGTTTCCATTATGGGTAAACACGATATCTTCATTTAAGGAAGTGCGGACTACCGCCCCCTAAAAGTGATGTGATTCGTTAATGCCATATGTGGGATGTGTAAAGGATGGATTCAAAGTTATTATATATGATGTTATACTGGAATTATAATATACCTCTATATCATTATTATTTCTTTCCGTTAAAGTATGAGATAGAAATGAAAGTAGCGTTCATGCGTACGTACGGCTTACCGTCTCCATGAACGGTGCATTTCATTTCTTATCCCCAAATGTAATGTACTATTAAAAGTAAATGTATATAATGGATATATATAATTAATGATATATCTATGTGATGAATATAATTCTGGAATTGAAATATACATACCTCTAATTTAGATTTAATTCCACTAATATGACAAAGAAATGAAAGTAGCGTTCATGCGTACGTACGACTTACCGTCTCCATGAACGGTGCATTTCATTTCTTACCTCTAAATGATTATGTAATATTATAAATACATGTATATGCTGGAAATATATGATACATATTATATCCAAATCGGGAATTTCATTCTGGATATAAAGAACTTTTGACCACATGAACAACATGTAATTGTAAGAAGTCAACTTTCGACTTAAGAACCAAATATTGACAAAACAAACATTATTAACTTAAATGGTTACATAATATTTATAACATGGTAATAAGTTATATAAAAGGAATAATGAACTTTAAAAAGGTTCTTAATCAAGTATAAATTAACTCAAGTTTATTATTCAGGACGTTAAAGAACGATCGAGTCAAGTCGGACCCGAGGTAAGGGAATTTCTTAACCCAACTTCCATTCTTTGGGTTAATCTCCTACTTTCAAATTATGTCATGATATTATTATGTCTTATTTTGTATTCTTTATGTGTACCTATATTGAATACACATAATAGATCTATTTTATTTTAAAAATGATCTTTGTAAGGGACTTCGTCTCAATCTCCTTTCATTGAGGCATATTTCGTTTTATACACAACTTTCTTTTATACGGTGTATAAACCCCTTTGACTTTACTTTTATATAAAATGAATCTTTTTCTACGAAGCGTTTTACTAAACGAAAAAAAGGAATGTTTTTTTAACGTACGCGGTGACAACGACCTTTTCCGCCGCCACGAGTATTATTTGATCATTGGCTTCCTCAACAAGCCGTAATGTTTTTAAAATAAAATAAATACCATATACTCTTTTATGTATTTTGGTATTGAAAATGGTTTTGATAAATGATTATATTATGATATATTTTGATTGAAATGTGGAAATGTTATCATTCCTTTATATTGGTTTTATGTTTTATGATTTTATATTGGTACTTGGACATTTTAACGGGTGGTTACGTTATAAACCATATGACGGGTGGTGCCGTGAATACCAGGACGGGTGGTTACGTTATAACCTCCAATGCATTGGGTATGGAAGTCGGCCGTATGGCTATTCCATTAAGTATGTATGGAAATTGGCCGTATGGCTATTCCATTAAGTGATATGTGTGGAAGTCAACCGTATGGTTATTCCACTTAAGTATGTTTATGTCCCAAGTTACCTTTATATATTCTATGTGTTCTTTATATGGGTTTTATGGTAATCTTTTGGTTACAAAAAGGTATGTAATGATACTTTATTCAGTGAAGATTTTTTTTTACTACTTCATGAAGGTGAAGGTATTACTTTGATATAGTATACATGGTTTACTTGATGTTTGAAAAACTAACAGTCTTCATTATTTTTGTTTCCCTTACTGAGCTTTTTATGCTCACCCCAAGTTTTTTCGAAATGTTTTTCACAGGACTTAAAGTGGAATAAGGTCAAGGATGGGATCAAGGGAATTTCATGCTATCTAAAACATGGAATCTAGATATCTTTCTTTTTAAGAGTTTTTATTTTATGGAGACTTAGTAGAAGTGTCTACTTTGTAATCTTTTGAGATGTAATAGTTATGTTCTAATTATCTAAAACTCTAAACCTGAAAAGATCCTCAACATGAATTATTCGTTTAATTCAATATTAAGTAAGGTTTAAGGCTGGGGCCTTATAGTTGGTATCAAAGGTCGGTTTAGACAACTTTAGGAGTTAAAAAAGTGTTAAATTATAATATGATTGAAATGGTATAGCATTTACAGATTACCATGTTGCTTCGCCTAAGATATTTCTGTGTTCAAAATGGTTTTCCGTAGAGGAAACAAAGCAGCTATGTTGGGACGACATCAGGAGGAAGATAACCTTCCAAATCATCAACCTGAGATGGTCGGAATCAGAACTGAACAGTTTGTTGCAGTGATGGCATAGTTGACTCAAGCGATAAATGGCGGTGGTATCCATGCACGAGATCAGCAAGATCAACCACAGAGGAACATTTCAGTGGTGGAACATTTCATGAGGCAACATCCCCCATCATTCAGAGGATCATCTGACCCTATGCAAGCTGAAGGGTGGATTAAAGCACTGGAGAAGATTTTTGATGTCATGGGGTGTTCAAAACATCAAAAGGTTAGTCTTTCTGTTTACCGTTTTGAAGGTGAAGCTGATCAGTGGTGGTCGATGGTGAAAAATATAAGGGATAGTGATGAGATTGAGGATCTTCACTGGGATAAATTCAAAGGTATGTTTCTTGAGAAATATTTTCCTAAGGTGGTTCGTCTTAGGATGAAAAAACAGTTCCTAGAATTGAGGTAGGAGGATGATTCAGTGGCTACTTATGAAGAAAAGTTCACTCGATTGGCAAGGTATGCTCCAAACTTCATACGAGATCTTGATAGTAAAATAAACCGTTTTTACTCAAGGTTAAAGCCAAAGTATCGAAGGGCTTTAGCTTCTCATGAGTTCAAAAGTTATGAAAAACTTGTTCTATGTACGGAGAAGGTGGAAATGGAGTTTGCCGATGATCAGGTGTTCTATGAAAAACAACAGAATAAGAGATCTAGTTGGCAGGAAAAGGGGAAGAATTCATCAAAGAAGCAAGGAGGTAAGAAAACCAAATATCCATCCTATGAGAAGTGTGGTAAAATGCATCCTGGAGAATGTTTATCCATGTCTGGTAAGTGCTTTCGGTGTGGTAAGTCTGGTCATATTGCTCGTAACTGTAAGGAAGATGATCAAGCAGGAAATGAAAAGCCAACGGTAAGATGTTTTAAGTGTAATGAAATGGGTCATTATGCAAACAAGTGTCCAACGAAGAACTCAACTGGGGGAATGAAGCCAGACTACAAGCAAAAAGGGGTGGTAAAATCCTTTGTAGCAACTTCAGCAGATGTTGGGCCATCGAATGAATTGGTATCAGCTCCAGGGAGCTCAGTATTTTTCGAAGATTGACTTGAGGTCGAGGTACCATCAGTTGAAAGTAAAAGAAGCAGACGTTCCGAAGACTGCGTTCCGTACTAGATATGGCCATTATGAATTTTTAGTTATGCCTTTTGGGTTAAACAATGCACCTACTGTATTCATGGACCTTATGAATAAAATTTTCCATGAGTTCTTGGATAAGTTTGTGTTTGTGTTTTGAGGTTTGGGAAGAGGTTATGTGTGCCTTGTGATTCGCAGTTGAAGAATGAGTTGTTATGTGAGGCTCATAGTTCTCCGTTTTCAGTTCATCCTGGCAGTACTAAGATGTATAGAGATCTGCGGGAGTATTACTGGTGGGATGGAATGAAAAGATATATTTCTGATTTTACTGTGAAGTGTTTGACATGTCAACAGGTTAAAGCAGAGCGGCAGTTACCGAAAGGGATGCTTCAGCCTTTACCAGTGCCAGAGTGGAAATGGGAAAACATACCCATGGACTTTGTTGTGGGATTACTGAGGATATCTCGAGGTAATAATGCAATCTGGGTTATTGTTGATCGCTTGACCAAATCTTCTCATTTCCTTTTTATACGAGATACTTTCTCTCTAGATCAACTTTCCCGTTTGTATCTTAAAGAGATAGTCAGGTTACATGGAGTTCCTCTCTCCATTGTATTGGATCATGATCCCAGGATTACTTTTAAATTTTGGAAAGGCCTTCAGAAGTCGTTGGGTACTGAATTAAATTTTAGTACAACTTTTCATCCTCAATCAGATGGGCAGTCAGAACAAACAATCCAGACATTGGAGGATATGCTACGAGCTTGTTTGATGGATTATCAGGGAAGTTGGGACCAACATCTTTCTTTGGTTGAGTTTTCTTATAATAACAGCTTTCATTCCAGTATACAGATGACACTATTTGAGGCATTATATGGGAAGCGGTGTCGAACTCCAGCATTTTGGAATGAAGTGGGTGAAAGGAAGCTGATGGGACCAGAATTGGTAGAAGAGATGGCAGAAAAAGTTCAGTTGATTCAGAAAACACATGAGAACAGCTCAGAGCAGGCAGAAGAGTTATGCGGATAACCGGAGGAAGGATCTATCTTTTGAGGTAGGTGATCATGTTTTTCTCAAGGTTTCTCATTGGAAAAGTGTGATGAGATTTGGTAAGAAAGGAAAGCTGAGTCCAAGTTTCATTGGACCATATGAAATTCTGGAGAAAGTTGGATCAGTTGCTTACCGAGTGGCTTTACCTCTGAGTTTATCTCAGGTACACAATGTTTTTCATGTTTCAATGTTGAGGAAGTATATGCCAGATCCATCTCATGTTTTGAGCCCAGAGGTAGTTCAGATGGAAGAGAACCTATCTTATGAGGAACAACCGGTCCAGGTTCTTGACCACATGGAGCAGGTGTTACAGAATAAGGTGATTCATCAGGTAAAGGTTTTGTGGAAAAACCATGTGATTGAAGAGGCAATGTGGGAATCTGAAAATGCTATGAGGGATAAATACCCCCACTTATTTTGATAAGTGAATAAAATTGCGAGGACGCAATTCCCAAAAGGGGGGAAGGATGTAACATCCCAGGTAAATAAAGAATAAATAATTTTCATATTTATTAATATTTACGAATTAAATATTAATTTTATTTTAAAGGGGTTGCTATGTTCGATAGCGTACCCGATACGCAACGATGAGTTTCTTTGAAACTTACGTAGCACACTAGTAATAAAATAATATTATTTTAAATGTTAGTTAACAAGTAGCCATTGTAGTGGCGGGAATGGATATAAATAACTAAAATATGATTAGATATGTTTTTAAATGTTTATACATCTACCCAATAAAAGATAAAGGCTTAAAATACGGAAAGAGTTCAATTTTAGGCATATATACTTTAATTTTCACTAAAGGTTCACTTATCACCTTTTAATGGTGAACCGTCATTAAATATAGTTTTGATCACTCTTATAAATTCTTTTGGACCAAATAAAACTCTTATTAAGAATCGGGACATCAAATTTTACTTTGTGTAATTTTTTGGTACCTTTCTGATAAAGTTCATTTTTTTATGAATAGTGTAAAATGTTGTATTTTAATTCAAAACCTCTTTTTAATCTAAATTATTTATATGATTAGATTATTATTTTAATTGGTTTTAAAGTGAAATTAGAAAATATTTTTACCAGTTAATCCAATGGTGGTCATTGGAATCAATTTCACTTTGAAATTGGACTTAAACTGGTGTCAATCTTTTGATACTTATTGTTTCACAAAAACACGCTATTTGTCATGACAACAGGAATTAATTATTAAATTAATTAATTTGACTTATATGTTTTGAATTTTGTAAAATGGAATTCATTTTTGAATTCGGAATATCAAATATAGCTTAGGGTGAATTTTTGGTAATTTTCTGAAAAACTTCAATTTTTGATGAATAGTGAAACCACTAAGTGGTAATCAAGCAAACTGATTTTTCAGTTAAATGAAAGTTTACCACTAATGTGTATTGAATTTTTAAAATACGACATACGTGGTTGTTATTAAGAAGTAAAATGTGGTTCAATGAGACTAAAATAATTTTTTGGTGAATAGTAACTTTTTTTCATTAATCGCTATTAGAGGTAATTAGTGTAGTTTAAGGTAAAAGTGATATTATAAGAATGTGAAAACACCATGACACTTGTACTACACCTATTGGGTGAGTCATGGCCGACCAAGACAAGCCATGGTCCAACTTGGGGACCCCATGGAGCCACTTTAGTTGGAAAATGACATTAATATATTTTTATTTAATGTTAAAGTAAAAATGACACAAACATAATATGTTTTACAAAACCAATTTTTACATGGGGTTATAAAGATCAGATTTTTGATTATAAATATTCATTGGAAAGATAAAAAGATTTCATACATCATAGTAGTTTTTTTATAATTTTTAGACATTAAATAAATTAAATTATTTATGACATAATAATGATGCAGCGATGACATCATTATTTGACGATTTAAATAAAATAGAAAGATAATGTAAAATCTATAAACTAAACATGTCCAAAACCAATTGGATGAGTGGATTTCGAACCCTTATCACCTTATCCACGAATTGTATCAATGTGGGACCTTTTAAAACCGAAACACATTTTCAAATAAAGTAATATTTCTTTACTTTCCAAAAGTGCCCCTCCTCTCCTCTTATAAAAGGCCCCCACCTCCACCTCATTTCACACACTTCTCAAGCCTTTGGATCGGCAAACTCCTTCCCAATTACTCTCTCCAAATCCCTCTCCTAATCCTATAGGATTCCCTTTGGGCATAATCCTTTCAAAGGAAGCCTTTAGGCTCAAATCAAAAGGGAGTTACACTTTTAAAGGTAATTCATTCTCTCTTGTTCATTTGTTTTATTTTGCTTCTCCAACCCTCTAAACTCTTTTTATTTACTTCTTTTGTAACAACACCAGTATATTCAATATACTAGGATGTTGTTATTATATTTATTTGAGCTACACTCTCACACAACTACATCAAATGGTTAAAGAACATACGGTTTCCGTGGATGGCGAAATTCTGCCTCCCGAAACGATGATTGTTCAATACTCATTTAACACCTTCAAGGGTGGCCATTATGATGTCACTATTTTTATATATGATATATAATATGTTTATGTTTTCTTTAAGCTTATGTATTTTTCATTTCTGGAATACCTTTATGGTTTCCATTATGGGTAAACACGATATCTTCATTTAAGGAAGTGCGGACTACCGCCCCCTAAAAGTGATGTGATTCGTTAATGCCATATGTGGGATGTGTAAAGGATGGATTTAAAGTTATTATATATGATGTTATAATTGAATTATAATATACCTCTATATCATTATTATTTATTTCCATTAAAGTATGAGATAGAAATGAAATTAGCGTTCATGCGTACGTACGGCTTACCATCTTCATGAACGGTGCATTTCATTTCTTATCCCCAAATGTAATGTACTATTAAAAGTACATGTATATAATGGATATATATAATTAATGATATATCTAAGTGATGAATATAATTCTGGAATTAAAATATACATACCACTCATTTAGATTTAATTCCACTAATATGACAAAGAAATGAAAGTAGCGTTCATGCGTACGTACGACTTACCATCTCCATGAACGGTGCATTTCATTTCTTACCTCTAAATGATTATGTAATATTATAAATACATGTACATGCTGGATATATATGATAAATATTATATCCAAATCGGGAATTTCATTCTGGATATAAAGAAATTTTGACCACATGAACAACATGTAATTGTAAGAAGTCAACTTTCGACTTAAGAACCAAATATTGACAAAACAAACATTATTAACTTAAATGGTTACATAATATTTATAAAATGGTAATAAGTGATATAAAAGGAATAATGAACTTTAAAAAGGTTCTTAATCAAGTATAAATTAACTCAAGTTTATTATTCAGGACGTTAAAGAACGATCGAGTCATGTCGGACCCGAGGTAAGGGAATTTCTTAACCCAACTTCCATTCTTTGGGTTAATCTCCTACTTTCAAATTATGTCATGATATTATTATGTCTTATTTTGTATTCTTTATGTGTACCTATAGTGAATACACATAATAGATCTATTTTATTTTAAAAATGATCTTTGTAAGGGACTTCGTCTCAATCTCCTTTCATTGAGGCATATTTCGTTTTATACACAACTTTATTTTATACGGTGTATAAACCCATTTGACTTTACTTTTATACAAAATGAATCTTTTTCTACGAAGCGTTTTACTAAACGACAAAAAGGAATGTTTTTTTTAACGTACGCGGTGACAACGACCTTTTCTGCCGCCGCGAGTATTATTTGATCATTGGCTTCCTCAACAAGCCGTAATGTTTTTAAAATAAAATAAATACCATATACGCTTTTATGTATTTTGGTATTGAAAATGGTTTTGATAAAGGATTCTATTATGATATATTTTGATTGAAATGTGGAAATGTTATCATTCCTTTATATTGGTTTTATGTTTTATGATTTTATATTGGTACTTGGACATTTTAACGGGTGGTTACGTTATAAACCATATGACAGGTGGTGACGTGAATACCAGGACAGGTGGTTACGTTATAACCTCCAATGCATTGGGTATGGAAGTCGGCCGTATGGCTATTCCATTAAGTATGTATGGAAATTGGCCGGATGGCTATTCCATTAAGTGATATGTGTGGAAGTCAACCGTATGGTTATTCCACTTAAGTATGTTTATGTCCCAAGTTACCTTTATATATTCTATGTGTTCTTTATATGGGTTTTATGGTAATCTTTTGGTTACAAAAAGGTAAGTAATGGTACTTTATTCAGTGAAGATTTCTTTTTACTACTTCATGAAGGTGAAGGTATTACTTTGATATAGTATACATGGTTTACTTGATGTTTGAAAAACTAACAGTTTTCATTCTTTTTGTATCCCTTTCTGAGCTTTTTATGCTCACCCCAAGTTTTTTCGAAATGTTTTTCACAGGACTTAAAGTGGAATAAGGTCAAGGATGGGATCAAGGGAATTTCATGCTATCTAAAACATGGAATCTAGACATCTTTATTTTTAAGAGTTTTTATTTTATGGAGACTTAGTAGAAGTGTCTAATTTGTAATCTTTTGAGATGTAATAGTTATGTTCTAATTCTCTAAAACTCTAAACCTGAAAAGATCCTCAACGTGAATTATTCGTTTAATTCAATATTAAGTAAGGTTTAAGGCTGGGGCCTTATACTAACTCCATGTGAAACTTCTGGTCACTCTCCAACACAATGATCAAAAGTCGCCCAAGGTGATCGAACTAAAGATGAAACCTGCACAAGGGCTAAAAAAAGAAGAAGACTATAGGCGTGAGTATTAAAACTCAGTAGGTTAGCCCGATATTTTATTCCCAATGCACATTCCTTTAAAATAAATGAAACATCAATTTATATTTTTAAATTCAATATATGAATGTATGGTTTTCAAATGAGGTTCCATGCTATAATAATTATCAGACCAAAACATGCATGTTTAATAAACAAAAATGCAATTAACTATTTTTTTTCAAAGAGGTGCAACTTCAAAATGAACATAGTTTTCAAGAGGGATGCTTTAAATAATTTTAACATTCAAATAAATAACACATACTACTGAATTTACCAACCAAACACACCGTATGCCGACGGTGAGTACAAAATAGCCAATGAGCACTAGTCATGGGAATACCCCTAGGCACTAGTTAGTTGTGATCCCCAGGTACCTCGTATCTCGGTGAAAGTAACCATAATAAATATTTTTTCTCATGCACGAGCCACTAGTAGGGAAAATACCCATATCCTAGTGGTCCCAAATCATCATCATCATCATAGTTTAGTTAGTGTTGTCATCGTCAAACTTGCTACGTGAAATAGGGGCCAACCCCCACAGAATCACTAGCATACTAGTACACGTCCGCCCACCTAGATACCCAGGATCCCCTTTAGTGATCAATCAAGTTACACATATTATCAAATACACATTTCACATCCACATTCCATTCCAAAACCATAAAAACACAAACATCCCATAATATTTCTTCACATTTCTAACACTAATCAACAAACCGCTAAATATTTTGGTAAAACAATTTCATGAAGTGTATTGAGGTTTTGCACATAAAACTCTTTCAAAAACACTCTTTAAATTATAAACACACATAATAACCAAACCAAATAATATTTTTCATCCCAAAAAACATTTAATAAAATCATTTAATGGACCATAAAACAATCCCAATTGCCCAACTTGTTATATACAAGTAAAACACTCCTTCATTTCTAGGAAATGCCAACGGGCCATTAATCATTTTCTCAAAACTAACCTTTGATGAAGGTATGAATTTTAATTTTATTAATGATCTGTATAAAAATAATTTACAGCAGAAAACCTCATTCATAAATCTCTTATAATACTCAGGTTACATATTCAAAACACAACCATTTTCATAAAGATGTGAAACAATCCATTTTTGGGAAACTCCGGCCAAAATATGTTATAAATCAAAACCCACTTGTTTGTAAAAACAAATCCAAATTGGAAATCAATATAAGTAACCAAAAATACCATTTATAATTCTTCCAATTCCTTTATAAATCCAATCAAATAACTTTTAAATCACACATCACACATAAAAGCCAACCGGGCAATTTACCGAACACATGTCATGCCCTTTTTAAACAAAACAATTTATTTTATGTACATGAAAAGGAATAAAACACCAATTTAATGTCATATTTTCATTCAAGATACTGTAAAATGTTAAAAATACCATAAACCAGATTATAAACCTCACAAAATATTTTCAAAAGATAATGGAACATTTAAACAAACACTTGTTGAGCACTTTCATGACAAAACAACACTACCTTTCACATAACAGTGATTAAACAACGACTTTGCACACCAAGAAAATTATAAAAAGGATTAAAAACAATAATAAACATTTATATCAGTATAGGATAATATTAAAATGATGAAACTTCTATGATAAAGGCATGTGCAAGGGATATCCTACCTCAAATCTTTGGCGTAATTGAAACGCACACCCGAAATCACCCGCCGCGGGTTTATAAACCCTAAAACAATAAATACCAGACCTAAAAAAATATAAAACCCATCAAAAAACATTTTATAACAAAACCCTAGGTCGATAAAGACTATGGTACAATATAAAACCAAGAAATAATGAATGGAGGGGGAAGAGGAAGAAGAAAGGAGAAGGAATCTCACCTTTCATCCTAGAAAACTCTTCGTATTCCATTAGATCTGAAGCCCTAGAGAAAAGTTAATGGATTGAAAATTTTTGGAGAGACTCCTCAGGTCTGGGAGAACCAGGGGAAGAAGATTGGTGGCCAAAAGAGTACTAATTGATTGATTTATGAATGATAAAAGTTACCTTGGAAATTCTGGGTGATTTGAGATTTCCTAAGACGTTTCGCCCTAATACGAGACCCACATGAGCTCTAAAGAGGTAAAATAGATTATTAGGGTTAGTATATGGTTATTGGATTCGTGGGGGAT
Organism: Viscum album; assembly: GCA_963277665.1. NCBI lineage: Eukaryota > Viridiplantae > Streptophyta > Magnoliopsida > Santalales > Viscaceae > Viscum > Viscum album. The sequence goes on along the minus strand of OY728128.1, from coordinate 27,894,063 downwards.
GTGGAATCACCGAAAAAGAGTAAAAAATGAAAAAGATATAAATGAAACAAATTATTTTTTTAAAACAGGAAATGGGCCCATGGGCTGGCCCAATACCTAAATAAGTAACCCAAATTCACCCGGCTTATGAATTTCTAATGGGTCCAAAAGGATAAATAAATTTTAATATATCATTATAGGACATGTGGTAAGTTGAATGGGTGAAAAATGATTAAAAACAAAAGAGTTATAAAAGAAACAAATTCAGTTTTTAAAACTGGGAATGAGCTCACGGTTGGCCCAAATCATGAAGTAACCACCCTTTCTCCAAAAACTCCTAAACAAGCAATGGGGATCCCAAATTATGGTGGTTAGACATATATGAAACTTCAAAAATCAAGATTCATCTCATCAAATACCCATGAAGAGGATCGGGATTTCTAATGGGCCAGATCAATACAAAGACAGAAAAAAACCGTGTGTGACAGGTAGTCCCACCACAAAGTCCATGGATACATTCTCCTATTTCCACTCTAGCACTGGAAAAGGCTAAACCATCCACTTAGGTAACTGCCGCTCTTCTTTAACCTGTTTACACGTCAAACATTTCATTGTAAAATCATAAATATCCCTTTTAATTCCTTCCTGCCAATAATACTCCCGAAGGTCTTTCTACATCTTCGTACTACCAGGATGAACAAAAAATTTAGAACTATGTGCTTCACACAACAAATCTTTCTTCAACTGAGAATCACTAGGCACACACAACCTTTTTCCAAATCGTAAAAAACAATATTTTTCAAGGTTAAATTCTGGAAACATACCCATTTTAACCAAATCTATCTTTTTATATAGCTCACGGTCTTCCATTTGTTCTTTCTTAATTCTGTCTGACAATGAAGACTGTACTAAAACCTAAAAAAACATTGGTATTCCCTGCACCAACAACTTCTAAGAAAAAATTCATCAAATCATTAATCAAGGGATCATGTTCCAAAAATAACATGGTTAATGATGCTTGATTTTTCTGACTTAAGGCATCCGCTACTTTGTTTGATTTTCCTGGATGGTAATTGATCGTGTACTCATAATCATTTATCAGTTTTATCTATCTTCTCTGCCTCATGTTTAATTCCTTCTGAGTTAATATATACTTTATACTTTTATGGTCAGTATATATTTGGCATTTGGTTCTGTATAGATGATGCATCCAAATTTTCAAAGCAAAAACCATAGCTGCCAATTCCAAATCATGTGTTGGATAATTTAGCTCATGAGGTTTAAGTTGTCTCAAAGCATAGGAAATTACCAAATCATTTTGCATCAAAGCACAACCAAGTCCCTTCAAAAAAGCATCACTGTAGATGACAAACTCACCACTTCGGGAAGGTATGGCCAAAACTGGAGCATTCACCAATCTCTTCTTTAGTTCTTGAAAACAAACATCAAATTCCTCTATCCAAACAAATTTAACCCCTTTCCATGTTAACTTAGATATCGGGCTAGATAACCATGCAAAGTTCTTAACAAACAATCTTTAATAACCTACTAACCCAAGAAAACTACAAATCTCTATAACATTTTTGGGTCTTGGACATTCATCAACTACTTTTGTTTTAGTAGGATCAACTGTTATTACATCCTTACTTACAACGTTCCCAAGAAAAGAAATATGTCGCAACCAAAAATCACACATGCTGAATTTTCCAGACAGTTTCCTTTCTTTTAATATTTATAAAACAATCCTTAGATGTTTTTCATGCTCCTCTTAATTTTTAGAAAATAAAATAATTTCATCAATAAATACAACCACAAAATTATCCAAGAACTCATGAAATACTCTCTTCATAACATTCATGAATACAGTAGGTGCATTAGTTAATCCAAACGGCATAACAACAAATTCATAATTCCCATATCCAGTATGAAAGGATATTTTAGAGTTGTCATCCTCCTTCACCTTCAGCTGATGGTATCTGGATCTCAAGTCAATCTTGGAAAAGTACTGAGCTCCCTGGAGCTGATTTAACAAGTCATTAATATGAGGAAAAGGATATTTTTTTTTAACAGTGATGTTATTAAAAGCTCTATAATCAATGAAAAGTCTCATGGAACCATTTTTCTTTTTAACAAACAAAACAGGAGCTCCCCATCGTGAAGCGATAGGACGAATGAAGCCTTTGTCAAGAAAATCCTACAACAGATTTTTCAATTCAAGATGTTCTATTGGAGCCATATGATATGGGGGTTTTGAAATTGTCTTAGCATCAGGAACTAAGTCAATTGTGAATTCAACTTCTCGATCAGGTATGACACCAGGTAACTCATAAGGAAAAACATCAAGGTATTCATTTTCCACTGGCACATCATTAATTTGAATAGTTCCCTTGTTTTCAACAATATGAGAAAGATAAATTTAATTTCCATCTTTCAATAGTTTCTCAACTTCCTAATATGTTATCAATTGTATGGGTTCATTCTTGTATACAAACTGAAACTCTTTCTAAAAAAAAACTTCCTTAGCTCTATAATAAATCTCAGCATGATAATCCGAAAGCTAGTACATTCCCAGAATAACATCAAACTCGACTAAGGGTAAAACAACAAAGTTTGCAGGTAATGTCCTCCCACAGACCATAATAGAAAGATTCTTATAATTCTTCATTGCTATAACATTTCCCCCTAGTGTTTTAACAACAAGTTAGGGTCTCATTTGTTCAGGTGATATTTCCAAATTACCAGAACATTTATCAGAGATGAAGGAATGTGTAGGCCCCGTATCAAAAAAAACTTTAGAAAAATCTGATTGAACAAACAAAGTACCAGATACAACTTCATTAGATAGCCTGACATTTTCTAACGTAGTTGCAAAGGATATCACTACACCTTTCTTCTTGTAGTATGGATTCTTTGCATCATTTGGATCACTCTTTGGGCAGGCATTTGCATAGTGAACCATCTCACCACATTTAAAACACTTTAATGTTTTCTTACCAGGATTAGTATTAGGATCATTTTCATTAAAATATCAGGCCATATGTACAAACTTACCACATTTAAAACACTTTCTAGTTTTTCTAAGACATTACCTTGGGTGTTTCTTGCCACACTTTTCACAAACTGGAAATTGGATTTTCTTACCAACAGATTTTTTTGGTTGATTCTTACCAATTTCTTGCCAACAGGACCTCTTCTTCTCTTTGTTTCTAAAATGAACGTGATCATCAGTAAAATCCATATCTGCCCTCTCAGCAAATCGGACAAGTTTCTCATAACTTTTTAATTCACAGGAGGAAAACGCCCTTCGATACCTTGGATTCAATCCTGAGTAAAAGCGGTTGATTTTACTATCAAGATCGAGAATAAGATTTGGAGCATAACTCAACAGTTGGGTGAAGTTCTCTTCACACACAGTAACTGAATCTTCCTCCTTATGTTTCAATTCAAGGAATTTATTCTCCATTCTATGTCGCACCACCTTAAGAAAATATTTTTCAAGGAAAATACTTTTAAATTCATCCCACTCTAAGGCATAAAAACCCTCTCTACACATGATATTCCTTAGTATTAACCACCACTGATCAACTTCCCCATCAAAACGATAAATGGATAGACTTAACTTTTGATTGTCTGAACATCCCATAACATTGAATATCTTTTCCAGGGCTTTAATCCATCCTTCAACTGTTACTGGCTCAGAAGATCCATTGAATGTAGGAGGATGTTGTATCAAAAAATGTTCCACTACTGTCAGGTTTTGTCATGGTACCTCTATTGGTTCTCTTTCGTGAATGACACCACCATTTATTGCCTATGTTAGTTGAGAAATTACTATCACAAACTGCTCGGTTCCAATCCCTACCATTCCGGACTAGATTTCCGGAAGGATGTCATTCTGTCGGTACCTCACCTCTTCAGCATCCCTGTTCCTTCTATGGAAATCCATTCTGAACAAACATGTCTTGTATGAAGCAACATGGTAATATTTAAATTCTAAAACATTTCAAATTAAATATAGAGTGAAAATCATTTATGGTATTCTATTAACGTCACCCTAACCCCTAAAGTTATCTAAAACATACTCCGATACCAACTATAAGGACCCTTCCTTATAACATACATAATCTTGAATTTAGTCAATAAAACACATCTTTTTACATTGAAGATATTTTAAAGTTTAGAGCTTTAGAGAATTATGAAAATTTTACAGACTGTATACCATAAAAACACTTTCCATTTTTTTCAAAATATAAAACATTAAAAATTAAAACAAGAATCCTTGAAAATTATTCAACATTTAACATGGATTTATTCCTTTTATTAAACATCAATTAACTTGTTATAAATCATTTAAAAACTTGGGATGAGCACAAAATCTCAGTAAGGGATGGAAAAGAATGAAAGATCACATTAGTCCATGAATACTCGTAACGTATAAAAGCATTTTCAAAATACATTCTTGTCACCCATATATACTTACTTTGTGTAAAATGAGATTTACACAAGATCCAAAAAAAACATGAAAATATAAATATAATCATAAATGTATCTTGGGGCATTACTTACATAATCTTGTAACCCTCTTGGCTACCTTATAATTTGTAACCCTCACTGCTACCTTACAATTTGTGTAACCATCACAGTTACACTTGGAGTAACCATACGACTGAATTCCAACATACACATACCCAATGCATTGGATGGAGATATAGTTCTCACACTTAATCATAAATAATTCCCAAGAACCAAAACATAATCATACAACATTAATAATTCCATAAAAACATTGATTTGGAATTTCGTAAAACTGAATTTAAAAAGAGGATTTCTAAAGAAAAGCCCCTTATAAATATCATATAATTGAAGAAAGACTTAATAGAGTGGATTGAGTATGTATATATACTATAAATAAAAATAATAAAACATAATATAAACAGAACCCATAACAAAAAATTTAAATGGAACATAAATAATGAAGTAGAAGGTTAACCTAAAGAATGGAAATCGGGTTAAGAATTCCCTTACCTTGGGTTTGTCTTACTTACAACTTGTTTAAACCTCCTGTATAATGGTTAAAAGAGTGTTATTAATATTTTATAGAAATATTTTGTTGTTTATAACTTCTTATATGATCATTTCATGACATCATTTCACCCTTTAATTGTTAGTATTTTTCCCCTTGCACTGTTTTTAGGGGAGTTCTTTACATGATTTCCAAGATTTGTTCATAATGGATGTTCTTGTTGATTGGAAGTGAAACTCCATAATTGGAATGGAAAGGTATTTACATATTTATAGGACCATAATTTATACCATTTATCGTTTTGATTTTTAATATGATGACGATTCATAAGTTAAAACATTAATGATGTTCGTTTAGATCATTTTAGTGGTTCTTTGATAATAACAAACTCATTTTGTCTTATAAATTAGAACCACGAGTAAAAAAGAATTACCGAACAATGGGTGAGTCATAAAACATATATTATAACCTGGTTCAACCATATAAATGGTTTCTTGACCAGAATTGAAATAATTAATGGAAATTGAAGTCACATCGTCCACGATGTCGGTAATTCGACACATCACAGACAATGATTTTATTTCTTAAATAAGTGGGATAAGAGAAGAATAATGATGAGGAATTATACATGAAATTGAGAAAATATAGAATATAAGTAATTTCAGGATATTTCATGCCTCTTGGGTAAGGATATATGAAGAATGAATAAGGATGGAACTCAAAATAAAAGAAAAAGTGAGAAATCTCTTACAAAAATTCCGTAGCCTAACGGCTACGCAACATGGTTTTAGAAAATATTAAAAAAAGATGGGACAAGGGTCACTCATCCAGAAATGAATCATAATATAGAGTAGATCAAGAATAATAAGGAAATAAGAACATGGTATGGAAACTTGAAATTTATACCACATAAAAGAGAACTTGAATAGAAAAAGAAAGAAATTGAGAATTTTATTACTTTGTATAGTAACACTTAGAACATGAAGGTTGGGACCTTGGGGGCTTGAGGAAACCATCGGAGGACTACTATGAAGGTAAGTAGGCCAGAGCTTCGTTTAGGAGGAATTTGGAATGAAGTTAATGAAGGAATGGGTTGGTATTTATAGGAAAAGTAAGAGAATATTTTAATAATTTCCAAGGGACACCTCATGGGTGGTATTTGAAAAACCATGGGATTGCCCATGGTATTTTTCCATGGTATAAGACACTTGGTACAACTCACATCTTATTTTACTATACACAAGTCGTACAGATTTATGACATCATTATTATATCATTAATGATGTCATTAACACACCGAAACTAAAAACTGTATTTTTTACTATTCATTGAAAAATTAATTGTTTCAGAAAAATTCCCAAATTTCACCCTAACCATTTATCAACGTGTATATTTCAAAAATGAAGCTCATTTTTTGAAAATAATTTTCAAAATATTATTAATTTAATTTTCAAATAAAATCATACTTAATTCAAAAATTAACAATTATAATTATGTAACTACCTCTATATCTCAATGAAAAATTTACAAAGATGTTATTATCTTAAAGCCTTAAGAAAATAAAATATAAATTAAATTTACTATTAATTAGGGTCATATTATAATTCATATTACTATTATTAAGGTTATGCTACTATTCACCAAAAAAGTTGGTTTGAATAGACTCCGAATAACATACTAAACACAATTGTAGATGACAGTTTCTTGAAATTCAAAACATAGAAGTGGAAAAGTTATGTTTTAAAGGCTTGTTAATAATATCTACTTAAAACAAATTTCCATGCATTTATATTTATTTTTTGAAAAACCAAGGGTGTTATAGGGAATCTTGGGTTGTTCTGACTGGAGAACACAATCACCCTCTTTCTCAAACACATACATGAGATATAAGTATAATTTATAATACAAAACTCTATTCTTGAGGTCCAAACCCTGACAATAATATTTTTGTGTCATGTGGTGGTTCATGGTGCATCGTTTTAAGAGGAATGCGGGGAATAAAGTTCTTGGAATCCCTATACCAAAGGATTCAATTAAACCCTGTTTATTTTTCAGAATGATGAACTATCCAAGATGTGCAATGAACATAAAATAACCACCTTCTCCAATAATTAAAAAAACAGCACCTTTCTTTGTCAACTATTAAACTCTTTTATTAAGTCATTTTATTTTTATAACTATTTTCAAAACCACCCCTATTTTAGACCATTTTACTAAAAATAAACACCTCAAACCCCCCAACTCCCCTAGAAAGACGAACTAGGGTCTACCATAGACTATAAATCAACATTAGAAACATAGTCAATTTGATGTGTTATTAAAATAATGTTAGGAATACGTGCCTAGGGATGAGAATCTTAAATGGAAGAGGAAATGGTAGGATTTTGTTTAATATTGGAGAAGGGAAGTATATTAAATTCAATATTTTTAATTATATGGGAAGAATGAATAATTTTTGAAACAATGAAAAAACTGTTTAGAACCTCTATCTGAAGGGGAAAGATGTCATGTGGTCTCCAGGGGGATGATGCACACCCGTGCGGCTGACCGTGCACCTCAAACAGAACCACCAGTATAGGCACATGGCTATCCCACATGTCCATGTGTGGGTCATGCACTCTGGACAATTCCACTATCAATGGAACATAGTCTATTTTGGGCTGGAGCATGATTTATTATAACCTTTCTTCAGCCACGTGCCACATTCTATTAGGTCCAAAGACTCAATTGTACACCAAAAACATCTGAAAAATCCAAGATATGGATATAAGACCAAAACATAAAAGAATGTATACAAATAAAATAAACCATATCTATGAAAATTCTCCCCACCAAGAAAACTTTCCTCCTTTGGAAATCCAGCTCAAAGTCTGATCAGAGAAAAAAATGGGTACTACTCATAAAATCAGCACATCCACTCCCATGAATCATGTACATAGTTACCATACTATCAAAGAACCTGAACCAATGGTATGGATTTCTCCTAAATCACTTTCTCTTAGGAATCCAAAATCTACAATGGTTGCTCAAAAGCATACATATTAGGTTCCAACTCCAACTCTTCCCAATTTAGCAAATTAAATGGATCCGGATTGTGCTTTTTCAGTTGGGAGACATGGAACATGTCATGGATTAACATCAACCGAGACAACAAAGATAACATGTATCCCACCTTACCCACTCACTCATTAATATTAAAAGGTCCAACATACCTCATATCCTTCTTCCCTTGTTTACCAAGATGGCAATAACCCAAACAAGGATCCACATTCAAGAACTCCCAATCATCAACTAAGAACTCTAATGGTCATTTCTGATAATAATAATAACACATGTCATGACCCAACCCAACAGGGCCCAAGCCGCGACACCCCAAGCCCACCTTCAATAGGATAGGGGATGGCGTCTAGAGCTGAGTAGGCTATCACAAACATGGGAGCCATTAGCCTAGAGTACCTGTACACACGCACCCACAAACATCTCCATGAAACAGTGCAGAGAGAATTAAAACTGAAAAGTAAAATGCATGCATACAACTATCCCAAACAGAGTGCAACAATAGTAAAAAAATGGCTAAACAGGGCCCACCAAGATAAAACTACAAAGCGCGCCCAACCTACTCTGAAGAAGGGGGAAACGCTGCCACAAACACCCGCCAGAAAGCTCCCTCAGCACCGCACCAGTAAACACCCCGGTCAGTCTCACTCACTCAGCTTCATATGCTCTAAGTCCTCCTGGGACTCCGTCCAAAGGCATGTGGTCTGCACAAGACACAAACATGTGCGGGCAAAGCCTGTGTAGGGGTGAGTATAAATATACTCAGTAGGCACCCAAAAAACCCAAAACAAAAGAGATCAACTGAAAGGAAACAGTCCGCTCATCCCAGCTAGAGGGAACCTAGATGAGAGATAAACTTCATCTCGTGAACATCCTCATCTAAACAAAACTAGTGAGCTCAGCTCAAGTGTATTCCCATACATACACCTTGAACAATCTAGATATACTCAGCTCACGCAACAAGCCACCTGAGGTACCGACCTCATCACCACCAACGGTTCACAACCAAGATATCACTCACCACGAGCACTTCCATCCCAGATGAAACTCGTCCAAGAGATGCACTCCATCAGGTTCCATAAAAACACCACAGACGCTCACCCGCAAGATTACGCTCGTCGGATAGCATCACTGAGGAAACCTCGCTGAAACAGCTAGAACTCCATACTCCTCAGATAGGGGATCACTCCTAGGGTCCGCTAGGGGGATAACATAAACCACATCGGTACATGAAGATCTCACAGATAGAGGATCACTCCCAGGGTCCCCTGAGGGATACCACAACCCGATATGGCATTCAATAGAAACCCGTCACTCAGATAGAGGATCACCGCCTGCGTAAAGGTGGTCACGACGATACCGGAACCCTATCTAGTATAACTCGTGATGTAGGTGATCGAAATGATGATGTTGCAACCCTACTGAAACCACGCACTGAGTAGGGGATTGTATAACCAATGATACCCTAACCCCACTAAAACCACACGTTGAGTAGGGGATCGTATAGACAACGATATCGCAACCCTACCATAATCCTCTTGCTGAGTAGGGGATCATATACCCGATGATGCCACAACCCTACTAAGCATGGCCCACTGCGTAGGGGATCATATTCCCGATGATTCCACAAACCCTACAGGGTTAACCTTCTAGATAGGGGATCGCCGCCCATGGATAAGCGGTCACAGTGATACCAAGAACCCGATAAAGGGAAATGATGCTAGAGGATCCCGCTCCGAGCCCACTGGAGGGATGACACAACTCTAACAGATTAAACATCCCATCAATAGTATCACAAGCCAATACTAGGGTCGTGATGCTGTGCAAACCCTCATAGGAACAAACCAAAGGAGTACCCTCAACCACTACTGGTCCAAAGATCGCTAACCCGAGCGACCCGCAACAACGCCACCCTGCGTAGCACCAAGGCCGATACCAAGGCCACTATCACGATACACGTGGAAAAACACGTAGGATAGGCTATTTACTCGCCCGAAATAGACAACTGTTGAAAAATTCACTATTCACCATAGCTTTCCCATGCAGGGCCCATGAAACAATCCCAAAACTCATCAGGTGGATCATACCACGGCGATCCCCTGGGAAAAACACATGGAATCGACTACCCGTTCGTCTGAAATGGACACCCAGCGGAAAATTTGTGTTTCTCTGAAAAGGACAAAACCTGACCTTATGGGGCCCACACCCTGTTCTTGGCCCTAACACCCGAAAACCAACAATAAAATTACTCCGTACCATCAGGTCCTCAACGCCACTGATGGCACGCCAATTGGACGCTCCTCGTAGAAGATACAATGGCCTGAAGTCGAATAATAATAAAATGTTATTATTTTATTCGACATTTCAAGCCCCTGGGCCAAAATCCCAACTCAAACAATTCTCAAAGTGAGTTCAAAAGGTCCATCTCGGTGCAAGGAACGCGTCTCCGTAAATAGCTCACAATTCAGAGTTACGGTTTGTGAGTTATGGGGGTTTAAAGAACCCCTGGAAAATCCTGGTCGGACCACCGCCGGCCTCGCCGGAAACCACCATGCCGCTGCCAGATTCTACCGCGCTACCACTGCCATTTCCGAAATCTGCCGCGCCACCGCCATGCCTCACCGGATTCCTCCATGGGCACCACCGAAATCTGGGTTTTCCGCCCAAAAACTTTCGGGAACCCCCGGGAGCACCCCGATGCTCCAAAATCAGATCCGAAACATGTTTTAGAAACCTCGGGACCCGAACTACAAACCCCTATGAAGATTTGAAGAAAAAACCACCAAAATGGGATCTGGGTCTTTAAAACTCAAACTGCCTACCTCACGGGCGAAACGCCGAAGCTTCGGGTGCAGATCGACGTCGGCGACGCCCTGAAGCTCGATCTGCTGACGATCGGCATTGAAAACGGATGATTCCGGATCGAATTGGTGAAGAACGGAGGAGGTGGGGCGGGGTTCCATCCGCTGAACATAGGAGGTGATGGAGGGGATGTGATTGGTTTCTTGTTTTTTATTTTTAAACTTCATTTAAAACAAAGCCCCCGACCAGACCTCCCAGCGCGGAGGAAATTAGGTCGCCCCAAGGGAAAACGCGTCGTTCTAAACGCAATTGCGGAATCATATTTGTGATCCGAGACTTCGTTCAGAAGTTATTTGAGTTGATTCTCGTAATTAAACTTTTCCACTTATTTATGAAAACACCCCATGTGGCGTTTCTCACCACGGGCCCACGCCCGCAAAGTTTACACCCCGCCTAGGGTTAAAGACATGTTTCAGACACAATCGTGGCCTCAAGTTCCCGTTTTGAGCTACCGTTTGGGAGATAATGCACCCCCACCACATGAATTGTATAAAAATACTTAATATTTTTATAAAATTTATTCCAGTCGCACCGGGCCTCGGAATCACACGCCGTCTTCATGCCTAGATCTGGAATTATTTGTAGAAATATTCCAAAGTCTGATAGGGACAAAAACCGAGTTTCTACATCCGCCCCACCTAGAACATTTTGTCCCCAAAAATCCCTAAGCTCAAAGAAAGTGACTGGACTCTCAACTGGGTCCCACACCAGTGAGTTCACCAACAAACACCCATGCCCGAACACATAAGTCAGAGCGACTCATCCATCACACCTCAACACTATCCTCTTTGGGCGAAACTGACTCGCCTGCATGGTTTTTAATCACATCACTAAAATGCATCTCAGTGGGGGAAGGATCTCTCTTTCTCACCCATTTGAAGCACATCAAACAACACCGACACCGGGTCTTACCAACGCCCTGAACAAAACTCGAGCAAGCAACGGAAAGGGAAGATTACTGCTATACAGTGTCTATCAAACTACTGCAGAAAGTATAAAGGACACAAGTCGTATCTCTATCCATCCGCGGAGCATCTGGGTCAACAGCCTCCAGGGAATGCGGCTGTCCTCGCCCTCGGCCACCAGCTCCCTGAGCTTGGCGTGGACCTCCTGGGGGTGGGGGGTGGTGGTAACTGATACCTCTTACCACCTCCTCCTGCTGCACCAGCTCTGTCGCCACGTCGCCCGCCCTACGAACCTCCTTGATCGAGACGTTGCCTTTTCCATGGTGGTCCATCGACCGGCTCCCTCTCAGCATCACGTCAGGTTGGAAAATCTCTAGCAAGATGTTCTCGACCGTCGAAAGCGTTACATTGCCTCTCCTACGGCTGACCAAAACTGGCCTGCGATCCCTGAGCCTCAGATCCTCCATCCTGGGGTCACCTCCTAAAACGTCGGCCATGTCCAGACCCTTGAGTTTGTTGTCGGCTACAAGATGCCGACGTCTCAACTCTCGCATGCCCATCACTAACAGGTGGGATCTGCTTAGCTAGAAAGCTTTCCAGCACCAAATCCCGCTCCGGCTCTCCAGCATTGGTGGGCAGACACAAAGAAACCACACCCACCTGGATGTCTCTGTGCAAGCCCCTATCGAAGGTCCGAGCCCTAAAGAACGGGTCTCAAACCATATCCAGGGAGTAGTGTGATAGGTCTGTAAACCTCACTGAGTACTATGATACAGACAAGCCCTCCTACCGAAGCTGCAGAAGCTTTTGTATCCGCACTGACCATAGCGTCACAAGATAGAAATCTTCCCTAAAGTGCCGATCAAACTCATCCCACGTGAGCGTCTCCTCGTCATGGGACTGCGTCACTAAACTCCACCATCGCCCAGCCGAATCATGCAGATGACTCGCTGCTAGGACCACCATCTGATTTGGAGGTATCCTCACTAGGCGGAAAACTTGGGTGACTGCCTCAAGCAAGTCATAAGCTGCCTAGGGGTCTTGATCACCCCGGAACCTTAGAGGTCATTGCCTCTGGAACTCGTGCAGTGCACTCAGCCTGCGCGCAACCTCATCTTGCATTGCTGGCACAACCAGCTACTCAACAGGTGGCGGCTCAACTGGTAGACCACCTGGAGGTGCAACCTCAGAACCTGCGCTCTAGTCCACATCCTCTACAAGGGGCGGATCGTCAGCACAATCCTGCTGTGGAACCCTTGCTGGCTGTCGTCAAGGAGGCATCCTGAAATACATTCAAGAAGCACAATAATTAAATAGTATATCTCGAGAGATCACTCAGGAAGGACAAGGAAAAACCCAAAACCCAGTCCTATATGATTCATGAACCATTATGTCCCTACGACCAGTGTACGAATGTCCCGAGCCGAAAAGCAGGTTATTAGAGTCCTGGTGTATGGATACATCGGCCGCCGCACCAACACTTGAGTCCCTAGCTTGAAAGAAGAACTCAAAACTTCCTAACATTACTGCTATGAAACCCAAACAAAACTCACAGCTAGACCAACTACACTCTGAGATCCCAAAGGTGGAAACTCCTCTAATACTACTCTATCACGACCCGACCCAATGGGGCTCAAGCCGCGACACCCCAAGCGCACCTCCAATATGCCAGTGGTTGGCGTCTAGCACCGAGTATGCTATCACACACATGGGAGGAATTATCATAGAGTACCTATACACACGCACCAACAAACATCTCCATGAAATAGTGCATAGATAGTAAAACTGAAAAGTAAAATGCATGCATACAACTATACTAACTAGAGTGCAATAGCAGCACAAAAATGACTGAACTGGGACCACCAAAAAGAAAACTACAAAGCGTGTCCAACCTGTTCTAAAGAAGGGGGAAACGCTACCACAAACACCCATCAGAAATCTCCCTCGACACCACACCGGTAAACACCCCGGTCAGTCTCACTCACTCAGCTCCGCCTACTCCGGGTCCTCCTGGGACTGTGTCGAAAGTCCTGTGGTCTGCACAAGAAAGAAACATGTGCGGGAAAAGCCTGTGCACGGGTGAGTATAAACATACTTAGTAGGCACCCCAAAAACCCAAAACAAAAGAGAGCAACTGAAAGGAAACAATATGCTCATCCCAACCAGAGGGAAAGTAGAAGAGAGAGAAACTCCATCTCATGACCGTCCTTGTCTAAACACAACTAGTCAACTCAGCTCGGGTGTATGGTCATACATACACCTTGAACAATCCAGATATGCTCAGCTTGCGCAACAAGCCACCTGAGGTACCGACCTCGTCACGAGCAACGGTTCAAAACCAAGAGATCACACACCATGAGCACTTCCATCCCAGATGACACTCGTTTGAGAGATTCACTCCATTGGGTTCCACACAAACATCACAAACACTTATCCGTGATATTTCCCTCATCAGATAGCGTCACTGAGGAAACCTCGCTAAAACATCTAGAACACTGAACACCTCTGATAGGGGATCACTCCTAGGGTCCGCTAGGGGGATACCACAACCCACACCAGTACACAAAGATCTCACAGATAGAGGATCACTCCCAGGGTCCCCTGGGGGATACCACAACCCGGTCTGGAATTCGAAAGGAACGCGTTACTCAGATAGAGGATCGTCGCCCGCATAAAGGTGGTCACAATGATACCAGAACCTTATCTGGTATAACTCGCAATGTAGGGGATCGAACCGACGATGCCACAACCCTTCTGAAACCACACACTGAGTAGAGGATCGTATAACCCATGATACCACAACCCCACTAAAACTACACGCTGAGTAGGGGATCATATAGAAAATGATACCACAACCATACCATAATCCTCTTGCTGAGTAGGGGATTGTATACCTGACAATTCCACAACCCTACTGAGCACGACCCACTACGTAGGGGATCATATTCCCGATGATCCCACAAACCTTATAGGCTTAACCTGCTAGATAGGGGATCTCCACCCATGGATAAGTGGTCACATTGATACCAAGAACCTGATCTAGGGAAACAATGCTAGAGGATCCCGCTCCGGGCCCACCGGAGGGATGACACAACTCTAACAGATTAAACATCCCGTCGAGAGTATCACAAGCATATACTAGGGTCGTGATACCGCTCGAACCCTCTTAGGAATGAACCAAGGGAGTACCCTCAACCACTGCTGGTCCAAACGTCGCTAACCCGAGTGACATGCAACAACACCACCCTGTATAGCACCAAGGCCGATACCGATGCCACCATCACGATCCATGCAGAAAAACACACAGGATAGGCTGTTTACTCACCCGAAACAGACAACCAGTGAAAAAGACACTATTCACCATATCTTGCCCATGTGGGGCCCATGAAACAATCTCAAAACTCATTAGGCGGATCATACCACAGTGATCCCCACGGAAAAACACACGGAATCGACTAGTCATTCATTCGAAACGGACACCCAGCGGAAAAGTTGCGTTTCTCCGAAAACGCCAAAACCCGACCTCATGGGGACCACACCCCATTCTTGGTCCCAACACCCGAAAACCAACAGGAAAAGTCTATTGTACCATCAGGGCCTCAACGCGACTGACGACGTGTCAATCGAACGGTCCAGGTAGAAGATACAACAACCCGAAGTTGAATAATAACAAAATATTATTATTTTATTTGATGCTTCAAGACCCTGTGCCAAATTCCCGACTCACAAAATTCCCAAAGTGAGTTCAAAAGGTCTATCTCGAAACAAGGAACGCATCTCCGCAAATGACTCACAAATTGGAGTTACGGTTTGCGAGTTACGAGGGTTTAAAGAACCCCCGTAAACTCCTGGTCGAACCACCGCTGGCCTTGCCAGAAACCACCCCGCCGCGGCCAGATTCCTCCGCGCTGCCGCCACCATCACCGGAATCTACCACGCTACTGCTGCGCCTCACTAGATTCCACCATGGCAGCCTCCAGAATCCAGGTTTTCCGCCGGAAAACTTCCGGGAACCCCCCGGAGCACCCCAGTGCTCCAAAATCAGATCTGAAACATGTTTCGGAAACTTCGGGACCCGAACTACCCAACCCCTACGATGATTTGAAAAAAAACAACACAAAAATGGCATCCAAGATTTTAAAACTCATACCGCCTACCTCGCGAGTGAAACGCCGAAGCTTCGGGTGCAGATTGACACCGGTAACGCCCTGAAGCTCGATCTGCTGACGATCGGCGCTAAAAACGGACGATTCTGGCTCGAATCGGAGAAGAATGGAGGAGGCAGGGTGGGGTTCCATCTGTTATGCGTAAGAGGTGAGTGAGGGGATGGGATTGGTTTCTTTTTTATTTATTTAAAAACTTCATTTAAAAAAATGCCCCTGACCAGACCTCCCGACACAGAGGAAATTAGGTCTCCCCTAGGGTAAACGCGCCGTTCTGAATGCAACTGTGGACTCAAATTTGTGATCTGAGACTATGCTAAGAATTTATGTGAGCTGACGCTCGTAATTAAACTTTCCCACTTATTTACGAAAATCCCCCTGGTGGCGTTTCTCACCACAGGCCCGCGCCCACAAAGTTTACACCCCCTAGGGTAAACGGCACGTTCCGGATGCAACCATACCCTCAGATCTCCATTTTGACCTACCATTTAGGAGATAACACACCCCCACCACATGCATAGTATAAAAATAAATAATATTTTTATAAAATTTATTCCGGGCACACCGGGCCTTAGAATCACACGCCGTCTTCGTACCTAGCTCTGGAATTATTCGTAGAAATATTCCAAAGTCTGACAAGGCCAAAACCCGAGTTTCTACAACACATATAGTGGGTCTATTCTAAAAAAAAACATCCTGACCAAATAAACCTCATCTGATGTCTCCTGGACAAGAATTGGTCTAAATAAATAAATTTTGACCCACTTCCTTCAAACAAAAAGGTGAACAAAATGGATTACTATAAATTACATTAAAGGGTCCCATTATTATCAAGTATTGGAAACTATTATCATATGAAAGTTCCACCAACCCCAAATGGATATCCCTTGTTCCTCGGGAATACAACACCCGTGCCCGAATCATGTCTTCTAAGATTTGATTTTCCCTCTCTTTCTGGCCATCTGTTTGGGAATGGTATGCCCGAATCATGTCTTCCATGAAGCCACACTACCAATTGAATGTACAAGTGACCCAATTCATCAAAATTAGATAAATTATTGATTAGAGTGAAATAAGATGATTTGGTCATACATTCAATCACCACCCAAATCACATTCCGTATTCAGGGTGTAAGAGGTAAGCAAATAATGAAATCCAAGAAAACCTCATCCCACTTCCATATAAGAATGGTTAATGGGTGAAAAAACTAAGTTCCTTTGGTACTTTTCTTTATCCTACTAACATGTATAGCACTGAGATACAAATTCAGATATGTCCCACCTCATACCCGGACACCAAAACCACTGAAGTACATAATAAAAAATCTTGGTTGTCCTGGGATGAATTTACTATTATATTATGTGGTTATCCTACATCACCACCTTCCAAATCTACAATGACACACCTAAAATTACCTTGAAGAAAATAAATCCTTCTAAAGACAATGAACAATCACTGGACACCTGCCCACAATTTATGAACTACATAGACTACTTACACAACTCATCACAAGGTTTCCTCTGTCAAATCATATTTAGGGAGGATGGTTTCAGTTGAACACTAACCAAGAATGAACCTTCACCATTCTCTTTGGTCTCTAGATTCATATGATAAAAAAGCCCAATCAAAGTCCAGTCATCACTAGACTATTTCACTACTTCTGTTGTCATATTCATAGTCAAAGAATCTTCTACCATATTAACTTTTCCTAGGGTATACCCGATATCAAATTTTAAAACCTAATTGTACATGACCCAATGCCACCACCTCATATTCAGGTTCCTCTAGAAGAAAATTTAAGCCAATGAATTTTGATCTGAGTAGACTAGAAACTTTTCCCGAAAGAGGTAATGATGCCAAGTCTCCAAGGCATGAATCCTTGATGATAATTCCAGTTCATGGGTTTTGTAATCCTTCTCATGTCTTCAGAGTTGGTGAGAAACATATTCCACTGTATGATCATCCTACATCAACACACACCCATGACCCATACACGAGGCATCACAATAAACCGTGTATCTATTTCTAGTTTTGAGAAAGATAAAAACATAGGTTATGGTAAACCTCCAGTGACACTCTTAAAAGGAAACCAGAAATTATGGGATCCATTTAATCTTTAACCCTTTCAAGGTAGGAATAGTCATGGGTGAATAAATCCTAGGTAAATCTTTGAAAAAAACCTGTAATACCTTACAAGGCCAAAAAAACTCTTGATTTTGAAGACATTTCTTTACTATTCTCATGAAATCACTACCTAATTCTTCTTAGGGTCTAATGAAACCCCACATTATGAGATCACATGGCCCATAAAATTCACCTCTCTGATACAAAAGGTACACTTGGAAAGACAATTATAGAGATGATGATCTTATAGATTACCCAACAAGATCCTCAAATGTTGTTCATAGTCATCCTCAGTCCCAGATTAGACCGAATTTCATCCACAAACACCACAAAAATGAGTCAAGGTACTGATGAAATAACATATACAAGTGTTCCCTAAAAAACACTAGAGTATTATTTAATATATAAGGCATGAAAAAATATTCAATATGGTCATTCCTACTTCAGAAAGCTGTCTTAGGAACATCTTCTTCTATGAATATGAACCGATGACACTCAGAACACAAACCGATTTTTGAGAACCAAAATTAACCATTTATCTTATCAAAGAGGTCATTAATGCGGGTCAAGATGTATTTATTATTGATCATTAAATTATTCAGCTTCTAGTAGTAAATTCACAATTAGAGAGATCTATCAGCCTTCTTTGAAAAAATAGGGGCATCCAAAGGTGAGACTCATCAGTGAATGAATTCTTTGGATTCTAAGTAGTTTACTTATATATGTAATTCCATCAACTTGGTTGGAAAAAAATTATGAGGGAAGAGATATTGGATGAGTTCTAGATTCCAAATAAATAGTGAACTCCACATCCCACAAAGGTGGAAAACATAAAAAATCATCTAGAAATATGTAACACCTTACCCTAGAAGCCCAATGTTGGTGTATTAATTTATTAAGTTCATATGATTAAAAGAATCAAATATTTATGGACTGATAGGTTTAATAGCATTGGAAATCTATATTACATACATGATACCCATAATACACTGGGAAATAGGTAATACAAATATGATACATTAAAATAAAAGAAACTATACCCTTGAAAACTTATTCAATGATTTATTCTTCATTACCTAGGGAAAGGAAACATAATAAGGGTGAGATAAAATTATTATCATGGGAATGTAAATTGGAAAAAATAATGAATCAGTGAAAATAATCTAACATGGAAAGGTAAATAAATGATAACACATTCTACTCAATTAACTAGAAAAGGAAAATTCAATATGATAGACTAATAAACTGAAACAAATTACATTTATTAATGAACTTAAAATTAAATGTATCCATAGACATGTAGATAAAAAATCTCCTGGATGAATAATAACTGAAATATCTATGAAGGAAATGATTAGTTATTGGAAATAATTTTTGAGGCACATGAGTACCTATACAATTAATATCTATCCTCTAAATAGTTTATAACTACAGGTAGAAACCTGTTTAATTTTTCTAACTCAATCATCTCATGGGAGCCTATCTATGCATCAAGTATATATATAAAGCTTGGGATACCCCAATAATTTCATTCAAAAAAATTCATATATAATATAATCAATAGAAAATATGACATATAATATATATGTATTGAATAGAAGATATATATTTATCCATAATTCCCCAATTAAGCAAATAACTATCAAAGTAATCATTATATGTAAAATTATATATAGTTTGTGTAATAATACTATCCATCATAAGAAAATTTGGATATTGAAGGAAATTTAAACTGAATTTTTTTTACAATAAAATGACTATCTCAAAAGAAATTTGAGAATCAAAAAAGGAAGTTAGATTGCAAACAGAACCACTAAAAACGATCTTGAGGAGAATAATCTTTACACATTCCAAAGTTTCTGATACCACTTTGGAACAATTAAATAATAATCCCCATGAAGTTATGAAATTAAATGAAACTTATAATATCATTATAATAAGGATATTCATGATATTACATGTCAAAAGGAATTATATAAATTAAATAAAAGTGAATTGGTGAATAATAAAAGATAAGTCTCAATGGAATTTAATTTGATATGAAATTACTTTACCTTAACTTTCCTTTTTTGAATGGTATTTATCCTCTAGTATATTGATTTGAAATATGTTACTAAATTATACCATAACTATAATAATTTTTATAATATCATATAATAACTCCTTATAATATTTTATTACCCATTTGTTAACACTATTTCATTATTTTAACTATTTTGGGTATTAATTGCCTAGTTTTCTCAAGAATATTTTGACATTTCATTGGTTGTTCCTATTAATTAGGTAACTATTTTAGCAAATTAATAATGTAAAACAAGAACAAATTATCATATTAATCCATTAAATATGTATTTATAATAATCCATAATGTTTGGGGAGAAGAAATGAAGTGTATTATTCATGGAGATGGTAGGTCGTACGTACGCATGAACGCCACTTCCATTTCTTTGTCTTATTAAAAGAATGGAAAGTAAATGATACATATTTATATAATATTTTTATTATAATATTTCTTTAATATATGGATAATAGGCTCATTAAAATCGTCTTTAATATGTTCCATGTATAGTGTGAATGAATCTCATCGCTTTGAGGAGGAGAAAGTCCACTGTTCTAGAAACGATGTAATCACATTTACACAAAATGGAATATATAAAGGTATGCATTATAAAAAAATTAAAGATGAAAAAACGAATTATAATTATCACATATATTATATATAAATATATTTTCCATCATAATGGCCATAGAAAGATGAGTTAATGAAAAAATGAACAATAATCATTTTGGGAGGTGGTAGTTCTCTGTTCATGTAAATAGTATGTTCGTTATCCATTAGATAGAAGTGTTTTTAATTGAATTTTTAACCATTAACATAAAACCATAATATTAAATTTATTATACTTGTTTTTTATTTAATCACATAATTAGGATATTTTAGCGGATGTAGAATCAAAATGAAATTAGATAGTTTGTGAGAAAACATCACCTCTTAATCTCGTAAGTAATTTTGGTTTGTACCAAAAGACATTGTGGGATTTATTCATGCTCAAGGGGAGGCTTATACGATGAAATTATGGATTTTGGTGATATATGTTTTATGATATTGGTCAATCCCAAGTTTCTTGAAATGTTTAAGAAAGTGGGAGGAGAGGATGCCTTTTTATAGTAGAGGAGGAGTGACATTCTTGTAATATTTTGAAAAAGGAATTACACACTCATTTTTCACATTGAAAGTGGCTCCAATAATGGACCTAAATATATAAAAGGTGGTATAGGGTCTAATTATGTCCATAAATTGTCTTTTTGACATGTTTATATGTCATTTGGGTCCTTATGATTGAGGATTAGTCCCTTATTAAGATTAATTTAAATATAATAATTGTAATTAATTGTAATTACTTTCAGTAATATTATTTTTCAAAAACTAAGTTTCCTTTATTAGACATTATAAATTAATTTATTCCAAATATGTAATCCATTTTTTCAAATTATTATCACAAAAATTGTAACACCCCATGATTTCATAGTATGTTATTTTCTTTAATGTAATTCAATAGCTTGTGATACACGCAACACCAAGTTCGAGCGCACCACAACTTACCAAAATAGCCGTTCAAAAAGAGGTTATGAATAGTATTAACTAAATTTTTAATTTTATATACTCCAAATAATTTTAGAGTCCATATTAAGTGTTTATTAGAAATCATATTAGAACAAATTCATTTTTTCAGATAAAAGAAGTATTTTTCAAAAAATGCAATTTTACCAACTTTTAATGGAAAACCCATTTTAAATATAATATTTGGAACTTTTATATATTCAATTTAATTAAATTAAATTCTTATTTAGAATCAATAGATAAAAATTTATTTTGTATAAATTTTTGGTTCTTTTCTGATAACTTTCATATATTGATGAATACTGAAAAATACTAAATTTTAATTAAAAAAAACTTTTTTAATTGAAATAATTTATAGTGTAAAATTATGAATTTGAATGGTTTGGAAGTATAATTTGATTATATTTTTATAATTTAATACAATTTAGGTAATTATAAGTAATTTCATATTTAAATTTGACATAAACACATGTCAATCATTTTATAGTTTTTACTTTTTAAAACCCCGCGTTTCGATTTTGACAATGAGAAGTAATTTTAAAATAATTAATGAAAATTTTATGTTTTGTATTTGATAAAATAAAATTCATTTTTGAATTCATAATATAAAAATTAGTTTAGGTTACATATTTGGTATTTTTCTAAAAACATTCAATTTTTGATGAATAGTGAAAAATAATGCATTATTGTTTAAAAACCGAATTTTTATCTAAATAAAATTTTTTTTTATTTATTTAAGTCAATATTGATACATAATACCTATATTAGTTCAATGTTATTAATTGGAGTCATTTTTATAATAAAATTAGATGTATAAAATTTAATTGAACTTTTTACCGTCTTTTACCCAACTTCTAGGAGCATTTGAAAATTTGCATAAAAAATAATTTTATAACTTTTGTGAGTTGAATTTAAAAAATCAGAGAGATAGGGTTGAAATCAGTATGTAAAATTTGGTTCAATAAGATGAAAATAATTTTTCGTGAATCGTCACTTTTTACTTTTATTTACCACGGTTAAAAGTAAATAGGGAAATTAAGGGAAAAATGATATTATATTTTCCCTAAAACATGTCCTAATTCTGTTGGATAAGTGTAATTAGACAAAAAAAAACTTATAAGTAAAATATGTTCCCATTTGGTCCACTTGGATTAGATTAGGACATGTATTATTATTTTATTTAAAGAAGAGTTAAAAGAGTTAAATTCAATGCTTAATAACTAAACCATTTTTAATACAGGGTTATACACAATATAAATTAGACTATAAATATTCATTAGAAAGATAAAAATATTTACTATATAATTTCAGTTTATTTATAATTTTTATATAATAAATAATTTAATTTTTTTATGAAACAATGAGGATGCAGTAATTACCGTATTATTGAAATATTAAAATAATTGATATTATAAATATAAAAATTAATGAGAATTGAGACTTCTAATGAATTACTATAATTTTATAGGTTAATTTAAAATTCTAGAGTTTATTACAGAAATTTTATTCTCAGTGATAAAATTTTTATGGCTTTCAATAAAATAATATACTAAATAGTGTCAAAATTGACATAATTGAGTTTTTAAAACAAATACCATATTATTAATTGATAAAATATTTCTAAAAATATTAGGTTCGACCAAAGGACTTATATAAGGTTATATATATTAATAATGAACCACTTGGGGTTCCCTTGTCTTTTTATTGTAAGTTTATTACCTATATAATATAAAAATACAAAGAGACATGGTAAATGTACAACTATTTAACTAAGAGTTAAATATAAAAGATATGGTTAATATGGGGACCAAAAAACTGTATAAAACCTATTGGTTGTGAGGTTTTCGACCCATACCCACCTTATTCTTGAAATAAATCATTTTGGATCCATTAGAAACTGAAGGTGACTTTATTATAAAATAATATTTCAATCTTCCCTAAAGTGACCCTCACCTCTCTTATAAAAGGGCACTTCCCCTTATCTTAATTTCACACCTCCAAAGCCTTTTTGATCAGCCAAACATGGACCAAATATCCTCTCAAATATCCTCCCTTAAACCTAGAGGCCTTACTTTGATCAGAAATCCAACCTAAGGATCCCTTATGATCAACTCAAAAGGAAACACCTGAAGAAGAGGTGATAATTTCACCACCCTCTATCAAGTTCTTTTCTTCTTCCACTTCCTCTTTATTTATTATTTCCGTAAAACAATATTTCATCAAGTACCTTATACATACTGTGATGTTATTATAAATATGGTACAACCATATTCATTATTCTATCCATCCTATAAATTACAAAGTCACCATATGTGTGTAAGTATGGCTTACCGTCTCCACGACGCGATGAGATGTCATTCCCCATCATAAAAATTCAAGACTAATTTTCATTTGATGATTAAAAATAATGTTTAAAGACTTGATATCATTCTGTATATGAGTGAAATACATCCTATCCATAAAAAACGTGACTTACATAACAAAACACATAAAGGAAAACAAATCACTTAACACCCGAAACAACAATACTACTAAAATATTATTAACAATGAAATATTAGAAGATAATATATGATATCATATTTATTTATGTGGTTATTTTATAATTTAATAAAAATTATTTAATGATTATACCTAAGGTTAACTTACCCTCGACTAAGAAAAAATACAAAGTATAGGGTTTCTTATCTCACTTTTAATTCCGTGAGATTTCCATTGTTCGCCACTTATTTATTGCATGTGGTGTATCGTGTAATACCATTTGATATATATATTATCATGATAATATTTATATTCATGATATTCTGTGATTCATTTGGTGGTTATAAACTTTTGGTCATACGACATGATTTATTACAATGTGGTATGGGGTTTTCATCTCACTTTAATTCCCATGTGATTCATGCTATATTTTCCACTATTACCTTTTGTGTGGTGTATATACTACCCCTGATTGTACTGTTTTCATAATATAATTTCATTTATGGGTATTTAAATCATCATTGTATGATCCTTCTTTCATGAGGTGTATGTTTTTTAAGTTACCAAATCAGTAAGGGAATTTCAAATTTTAAATTTCCACTCAATCGATTTTATGAAAACTTCATTGATTACACTACTCTAAGATTATGTGTGAAATCGCTATTTATTTACTTACATAGTAATTTCCACTCCCCTTTGTGTGGATATACTTTTTATACACATAATCACTCTATTTTTAAATTCTCAAGTGATCGATATAAACTTGATAAGAGCAATTTTAACTCAATTTATATTCATTGAGTTAAACATCCATGTCATTGGTGTTGTTTTCAAAAGATTATGTGTGAATGTAATTTGATTGATTTACACTTAATATCCAATCATATTGAGTGTATTTATATTTTTCACACATAATTATGTCATTGATTTATCCCTAACCTAAGGATACGGTCTTTATAAATGAATTCATCTCAACTTACATTACATTGAGACATCTTTGTTGTTATGTGCCAATTCACTTTATTTGGTCTATATACTGTACTTTGACATAGTATACCATGAATTCCTTTATTCCCATGATATTATAATGTTTTTATTACCTCAATTATTTTTATTCAAGCGTCTCTCATTTGGTTAGGAACTCTAACTGAAATATCATTTTAAATGTTTTAGAAATTTATTCTTCTAAATCTTTCTCATTAGTATCCATGTTTTAAAAATTATTTTAAGGTTTTATTTATATGGAAATTAATGTTTTAAAATTTAAATTCCTTTTAAAAGTTTCAAAGTGGTACGAGACACTTTGATTCAAAAATCTATTTTAAACAGCTTCTTGATAAATAGTGACACTTTTAAATGTTTTCATAAAAAAGGGATATTTCTCTCAAATATTTTTACTGATCATTTTCAACTATGTCAACATCCATTATGAGATATTATTTCTGATTGAGGTTGATTTATTATGATATAAACATTCCATACTTTATTGACGTTTTTTGATATGTTTGACTGTGGATGTGTTATTTTTATACCATTCATGGTTTATGGATAAAGTATTGAAATTTCGTAAGCTTGTTTTAATATGAATTTTTATGTTATATTTAAGCCTTTTAATATGAGGAATGCATTGGACTTAGTAACTGAGGGGTGGTGCCCGCTATAGCTCCATGATGTATCGGTAGGTCTCATGAGACAAACTAGTGTCTTGGAAAAATCCCTTGACAAAATATTATTTGTAGTCTTGGCACGGGGCCTTGACTTTGTGGTTATGATGTCTGGCATTATGCAGTCAATAATTATGAAATTGGCTATTGATATTACATGTGATTATTTGACTAGTAGAGTATCCATGTGAATAAGTAAATGGAATTATTTGATTTATCTTTTCCATATTATGCTGAAATTTATGTTTAAAAGGCTTGTGTTATAGTCTTATAAATTTCCTTAAATGTTTATTCTTATTTATGACAGTTTCCACTATATTTTTATCCTTATTGAGCATCTGAGCTCACCCCTTTCTTGTGTTTTATTTTTCCCAGGATGTAAGGAAGTATGTTACGATTAACCTGCCGGAATAGGGTAAGAGATATAAGAGTGTTCAAAGGGGAAACAATGTTATTTTTTTTATTTCATGATGTAATTCGAAAATGATGTATGTATATAGTACTTCTAAGGATACTAAACTGATTAGTCTTTTGTGACATGATTCTTTGTATCATGCTAATGTTATGTAATAATGCACTGATTCTGGGTAACTGGGGTCGAGGCGTTACAGCTAGTATTTGAGAAAGTTTAGTACAAATCTTGGAAGATTGATTTAGAAAAAACACCAATTAGGAAACACTACCCTAAGATATACACTGAGTATTAATATAGAAGAACATAAAAAAATTTTGGTAGTGTAAATATTATATGGATTTTCCAAGAAATACATCCCTGTCTAGATATGAGCAGGTAGAGGCAGATCTGGAACAGATGTACCTAGGAGTGAGAACTCTGACAAGGAGTTTTGGGCTTGACCCGGGGTATCCTGGTACATGACAACAAGCCTTACTTCACTCTTTGTTTCGACACTCCTGGGGGATATGCTTAAGTTAAATCACATTTTTTTACAAACTGATTTGAAGTATTTTAATATAAGATAAGAATAAATAACATTGGTTAATCCTAAAGTGTTTTAGATTGAAAATATGGTGTTATTATATTCTATAAATGACTTTATTACTCACACATTGC
Organism: Viscum album; assembly: GCA_963277665.1. Taxonomy (NCBI): domain Eukaryota; kingdom Viridiplantae; phylum Streptophyta; class Magnoliopsida; order Santalales; family Viscaceae; genus Viscum; species Viscum album. The sequence goes on along the minus strand of OY728128.1, from coordinate 27,867,112 downwards.
TTTCTGGTGTTAGTCAATGGCTCAATTCCAAGGAAGTCATAGTAACAGTGAACAAGATGTATATGGTGGGAACCATGGTGGAAATGGGAAATGAAATGAAATGTTGATAGGTATAAAAGATATCATGTTCATGACGAATCATTTTTCCAAAAATATGATCAATAACATATATATTAACCAACTCCAGAATTCAACAAATAAGAGAAAGGCGGTGAATGATAAGAGCTCCAGCAGTGGAGACCATAGAGAAAAGAAAGCTCAATTTCCATCATGCAAGAAATATGGAAGGATACACCTAGGAAAGTGTCTCAATGGAAAAAAGAAATGATTTATGTGTGGGAAAGAAGGAAATAAAGTAATGAATTTCTGAGGAAAAATGAAGAGTACTATGGAAGAAAATAAAAATGATACCTAAAATCCATTTATAGTTATTTTCCATAAATATAGGGGACCTGGGCATTAACCGAGTGAATTCCCTATTCTATAGGATTACCTATTGGTCAAGGAAGAACCTATGTGGAAATAAATGGATATAGAAATGTTTAAATGTATTAGTGTTCTTTATTGATGGGATTACTTTGGATGAATTTTCTCTTGTATGTGTAACCCTGCAGTTTGTTATGTGAAAAATTCTATTTTAGTAGGTATAATCTTTTCTGTTGTTTATATAGTTATAAATAACCATTTGGGTTTATATGATCCTTGAATTTTATTCAATTAAAAGTTATTAAATTTTGGGATGAAAATGTGAGGTATGAGTAACATTTGGGGTGAAATTATGTTATGGTTATTTTGAGGAATTTATCTCATTTTGGGAATGTAATAAAATATAGTTTTTGAAAAAGGACAACATGCAGACCGTGTGACAACCCGTCACGTCAGACAAAGCTATGAGAATCGAACCCACAACTAGAGTGCGATTGGGATTTATCGCCTACCACTAGATTACGTGAAGTCCCTGGTTAGTGTGACTAATTATTTTTAGTTAAATGATTTTATTGATAAATAATAATTCGATTTGGGATCTTATGTCTTATCAAATGAATATCCTTAGTATAGGAAAATAATTTGGTGATTAAGTGATAAATGTTATTTTGGAAGACGTTTGCTTTGTTGGGAACACTATATGCTTAAAGAAAATAGAATACTATGGGATTTCATTTTATGAGTAATGGTGAATTTTTATATATGTTTTTATTATGTATTTATAGCAATTTGGGTTATTTATGGAAATGTTTAACGTATCATAGAGAGTATGTGATTAGGTTAATTTATTTTACGTATGTGACTTTAAGAGTTTTCAATGTTATTTGGAGATACAATTTAACATGGAAGACTAAGTAATCAAATTATTCTATGTTTTGGGATTCAATATTAGTTTGGATTATATTTAAGGATTTAAAGGACAATTGTTTTTTAAATGGTATTTGTTGAACTTTGGGTATTGCTGGTTTAATTTTAGAAATTAAGATTAGTATTTATTTCCCTAAAGGATTATACTTTTTTGGGATCATTGGTTCTTGTACTCACCATTTTGGTTTTGGTTAATCTCTAAAGACAAAGTAAATATATAGTTAATCTTTTTTGGATCATGTGATTCTCTACAAGTTGATTCTAGCGCTTCAGGGGTGACCAAGTCATCTTGAATACCCATCGTTTAAAAAAAGATGATTTAGTTGTAGAAATTTATTAAAGGATGAAACTCTACTTAAAAATTAATTATATCTCTTTATGTTCTTAGTCAATGTCATAAATAAATTCCTCAACTTTATGAAATGGAACTTAAAACCAAAAACGTTGTCCATTTACTTTTCCTACTGGTAAACTAATGCCTGTTTATCCTATCACAAGTTTATGGTTTTCTTATTGTTAACTTTCTCTTGATCTTATTTTCTATTACTATTCATCAGAACATGACACTTAGTTTATCTTCCATATCCATGTTTTCTTACATAGAATCCTAGTATGGGTTATCTCAGGTGACCTTTGTACTTCTATTTCATTATTTTGAAATTATAGTTTCATTGACTCTTTTTCCGATGTGGGAAATTCAATGAATTTACCAAGACCAATTTTAAAATTGGGAGGATGGAATTTCCAACAGGGGGAAGAATTTGAATCCTCAAGATTTCATAATAAGTTATTTTCATTAAAGTAATTCAATAGCTTTCGCTACCCGCAACAATGAGTTCGGCCACAACACGACTTACCAAACTAGCCGTTCAAAAAGAGGTTATGAATAGATTTAATGGAATTTTGTATTTTATATACTCCATATAATTTTATATTCCATATTATGTGTTTCTTAGATATAATCTAAGAACAAATTTATTTTTTCATATAAAATAAGCACTTTTCAAAAAACACAAATTTACCGCCTATTAATAGAAAACCCTATTTAAAAAAATATTTGACGCATTTATATATTAAATTTAATGAAATTAAATTATTAATTAGAATTAGGACATTAAAATTTATTTTGGATAAATTTTTGGTTCTTTTCTCAAAACTTTTATATTTTGATGAATACTGAAAAATACAAAATTTTAATTGAAAACAAAATTTTAATCAAAATAATTTATAGTGTTAAATTATGAATTTGAATGGTCTGGAAGTCTAATTAGATTATATTTTTATCATTTAATATAATTTAGGTCATTATAATTAATTTCACATTTAAATTTGATATAAACACATGTCAATCTTTTGATATTTTTTACTTTTTAAAAACACGCTTTCCGGTTTTGACAATGTTAATTAATTATAAAAAAAATTAATAAAACTTCTATGTTTTGAATTTAGTAAAATATAATTCATTCTTGAATTCATAATATCATAATTAGTTTAGGGTAAATTTTTGGTATTTTTTTGAAAACATTCAATTTTTGATGAATAGTGAAAAACACTACATTATTGTTTAAAAACCAACATTTTATCTAGATAACAATTTATTTTATTTATTTAAGTCAATATAGATATATAATAACTATATTTGTTCAATGTTATTCATTAGAGCCATTTTTATAATAAAACTAGATGTATAAAATTTATTGATCTTTTTACAGTCTTTTACCCCACCTTCTAGAGCATTTGAAAATTTGCATGAAACATAATTTTACTGCTTTTGTGAGTTGAATTTAAAAAATATGAGAGACACGGTTGAAATCCGTAAGTAAAATGTTTTTTAATAACATGAAAATAATTTTTGTTGTACAATAACGTTTTTACTTTTATTTACCACGGTTAAAAGTAAATAGGGTAATTAAGGGTAAAAATGATATTATAATAACCATAACACATGTCCTAATTATATTGGATAAATTTAATTCGACCCAAAAGAACCTTAGAAATAAAATATGATCTCTTTGGTGCACATGTATTATATTAGGACATTTATTATCATTTTATTTAAAAAAGAGTTAAATGAGTTAAATTCAAAGTTTAATAAATAAACATTTTTAATATAGGGTTATAGAAAATATAAATTAGACAATAAATATTCTTTAGAAATATTAAAAGATTTTTCCTACATAATGGTAATTTATTTATAGTTTTTAGATATTAAATAATTTAATTTATTTATGACACAATGATGATGTAGTTATTACCATATAAATGAAATATTAAAATAATTGATATTATAAATATCAAAATAAATGTAAATTGAGACTTTTGATGAATTAAAATAATTTTATAGGTTAATATGACATGTTAGGGTTTATTATATATATTTTATTCGAAGTGATAAATTTTTTATAGCTTTCAATAAAATCAAAAACCAAATAGTGTCAAAATTGACGTAATTGAGTTTTTAAAACAAATACTATATTATTAATTGATATAATATTCCCAAAAATCTATGGTTAAGACAAAGGACATAGATAATGTTATATATATTAATAATGAAACTCTTGGGGTTCTCTTGTCTTCTTATAGTATGTTTAGAAACCATATAATATAAAAATACAAACAGACATGGTAAATGTCAAAATATTTAATTAAGAGTTAAATCTAAAAGATAAGGTTAATATGATGACCTAAACCTTTATAAATCCTATTTATTGATATGTTTTCGACCCATAACCACCTTATACTATAAATAAATCATTTTTTAGCCATTATAAATTTAAAATGACTATATTATAAAATAACATTTCAATCTTTTCCTAAAGTGACCCTCACCTCTCTTATAAAAGGGTACTCCCGCTTCTCTAAATTTCACACCTCCAAATCCATTTGGCTCAGCCAATATCTGACCAAATATCCCCTAAACTATATTACCTTCAACCTAGAGTCCTTACTTTGATCCTGAAACCAACCTAATTATCCATTTTGATCAACTCAATATGAAACACACGAAGAAGAGGTAATAATTTCACCACCCTCTTTCAAGTTATTTTATTCTTCCAATTCCTCTTTATTTGTTGTTTCCATAACAAAATAATTAATCCAGTACCTTATACATACAATTATGTTAATATAAATATGGTACAACTATATTTATTATTCTATCAATCCTATAAATGACAAAGTCACCATACGTGTGTACGTACAGCTTACCGTCTCCACGACACGATGAGATGTCATTCCCCATCATAAAATTTCATGACTAATTTTCATTTTATGATTGAAAATAATGTTTAAATACTTGATATCATTCTGTATTGTAATCAAATACATCCTATCCATAACAAACACGACTTACGTAATATAACATATAAAGGAAAACGAATTAGTTAACACCCGAAACAATGATACTACTAAAATATTATTAACAATGAAATATTAGAAGATCATATATGATATCATATTTTTTTTGGTTATTGTATAATTTAATAAAATTTATTTAACTGTTATACTAGAGGTTAACATACCCTCGTCTAAGGAAAAGTACAATGTAAGGGGTTTCTTATCTCACTTTTAATTCCCTGATATTTCCATTGTTCGCCACTTGTTTATTGCATGTGGTGTATCATGTACTTCCATTTAATATATATATATATATATATATATATTATCATTATTATATTTACATTCATGGCATTATATGATTAATTTTGTGGTTATTAACTTTTGGTCATACGACATGATTGATTACAACATGGTAAGGGGTTTTCATCTCACTTTAATTCCTGTGATATTTATGCTATATTTGTCACTATTAACTTTTGTGTGGTGTATATACTGCCCGTGATTGTTATTGTTTGAATAATATAATTTCATTTATAGGTATTAACATCATCATTGTATGATCCTTCATTCATGAGTTGTATGTTTCGTGAGTTACCAAATCAGTAAGGGAATTTCAAATTTCAAATTTCCAGTCATTTTGTTTTTTGCAAACTTCTTTGATTACATTACTCTATGATTATGTGTGAAATCACAATTTATATACTTATGTAGTAATTTACACTCCCATTTGTGTGGATATAATTTTGATACACATAATCACTCTATTGTTAAATTCTCAAGTCATCAATATAAACTTGATAATAGTAATTTTAACTGAATTTCTATTCATTGATTTAAACATACAAGTCATTGGTGTTCTTTTTAAAATAATATGTTTGAATGTACTCTAATTGATTTACACTAAATATCCAATAATATTGACTGTATTTATATTTTTCACACATAATTATTTCATTGATTTATCCTTATCCTAAGGATACAGTCTTTATAAAGGAATTCATCTCAACTTTAATTACATTGAGTCTTAATTGTTGTTATGCTCCAATTCACTTTTATTTGGTGTATATATTGTACTTTTACATAGTATATCATGAATCCCTTTATTCTCATGATATTATAATGTTTTTATTACCTCAATTATTTGTATTCAAGCGTCTCTCATTTGGTTAGGAACTCTAACTAAAATATCATTTTAAATGTTTTAAAAATTTATTCTTCTAAATCTTTATTGTTGGGAAAAAATCCCTCAAGGTATCATTGAAGAATTTTTAAGGTGATTGCGTTTGTTGAAAAAGTGGACCTTTGTTTTTTTTGTTCACAAAGAATACCATTATGTATAATTTTTTGACAAAGGGGGTTTACATGGTGATTTTTTGGGTTCAAGAGAGGTTTTTGGCTATCCATGTTTGATTGAAGAACCTTGACAAAGGAATCGACGATCTGGAGACGGTACAAAAAGAGCAGATACAAGGTGGCATCGTTTTCCAGTGTTTGCCAAATTTTTGGGCCTGAAAATCAGAAAATGGAGAGATGTGTTTATGGAAAAGGGAGTTGTGAAAAAAAGAAAAGTGGTGCACGGAAAATTAAATGTTGCGTGAAATATCACCGTTGTGAGTGAAAAAGGAAAGTAGTGTGTGAAATATTTTCATGGTGCATGAAAAAGAAAAAGGTGCACGAAATACTAGAGGGTGCATGAAATAAAGGATTATTGTTTTTCGTGCAAGAGGTGTTTTGAGATCAGAAGCACAAAAATTGGCAAAGTCATGAGGTGTGTGAAAAATTGGAGCATGGTGAAAAACATGGTGTTGCACAGAAGACGTGTTTTTCGAGATCAATGTGGTTTACGCATGGAAGATGGGTTTTTCGTGTGGGGGTCGATTATGCCTATAGATATGAAGTGACCCCTCTCATTTAGAGTAGCTCAAGAATTAGAGATTATCCAAGCTCTCATGAGTGAAATTGGAATACTCAAATGAGTTTCACGTAAACAAAAAGTTTGCGCGTAAAAGGAGTATTTTGTGCGTAAAGAAAAATGTTTCACCTAAAATTTGGTAGTTGCGCGTAAAATAATTATTTTCACATATATCAAAGGCTGCACATAAAAGATGGGAGTTGCGCGTAAAATCAGTGTTTGCGCGTAACAAAAAGGTTTCACTCAAAAGAAACAAATGTGCGTAAAATAAGTCAGTTGTGCGTAAAAGAGGTGTTGCGTGAAAATTGGATTTCATGCAAGGAAAGTGAATTTAGCTCAAGGTGCAGTAAGGGCTATGCGTAAAATGTGGGGTTGACCGGTACACCCGGTACAAAGAGAGATTCATCTATGGGTGAAAGATGGACGTCAACAGAGCATCTACCAATAGTTAAAGATATAGATTTCTTTAGTGATAATGAAGAGACCTATAAGTATTTAAACTATGAGTGGATCATTTCCATAGTAGTGAGAAAAGAAAGAGGAAGAAGGTGAACCTCTCCACTGGCAGTGAGCCAGAGAGAGAGAAACAGGGAGTGACCCTTGGGGAAGCAGTGAGCAAACCCTAAACATTGTAAAGGCAATGAGCCTGGGTATAGAAGTGATCTAGCGTGAACATTGTAAAATGGAAGTGAGCTTTAGGGTAATTGGTATAGTGGCACCTTTCCATTTTATACTCCTTGGACATAGCCCAGTGAGGGTGAACCAAGTAAAAATCTCTTTGTATTCTGGTTTTCTTCCCTGCATTGCATCCAAAGAATTATTATCAGATAAAAGAGGAAAGAACAAGATAAACATTATCAACATAAGAGAAAACATAGTGAACCTTATAATATAGAGGTCAAGATCCAGTGGGGAAGGATTTATTTGAAATAGAATATCGATACCCTAATTCCTACCCCCCCTCAGGTTATCTAGGCCCCTTTTGGTCCTAATATTTCACATTAATATCCATGTTTTAAAAATGGTTTTAAGGTTTTATTTTTATGGACATTAATGTTTAAAAATTAAAATTATTTTTGAAAGATTCAAAGTGGTATGTGACACTTTGATTCAAAAATATATTTTAAACAGCTTCTTGATAAATAGGGATAATTTTAAATGTTTTCATAAAAAAGGGATATTTCTCTCAAAGTTTTTTACTGATCATTTTCAACTTTGTCAAAATCCTTTACGATATATTATTATTGATTGAGGTTGATTTATTATGATACAAATATTCCATACTTTACTGAAGTTTTTTTTTGATATGTTTGACTGTGGATGTGTTATTTTTATATAATTCATGGTTTATGGATAAAGTATTGACTTTTAGTATGTTAGTATTAATATAAATGTTTATGTTATGTTTAAACCTTTTCATATGAGGAATGCATTGGACTTAGTAAGTGACATGTGGTGCCCGCTATAGCTCCTCAATGCATCAGTAGGTCTCATTATACAAACTAGTGTCTTGGCACAAGGCCTTGACAAAATCTTATTTGTAGTCTTTGCACAAGGCCTTGACATTGTGGTTATGAGGTTCGATATTATGCACTCCATCATTATGAAATTGGCTGTTGATATAACATGTGATTATTCAACCAGTATAATATCAATGTGAATAAGTAAATGGAATTATTTTATTTATCTTTTCCATATTATGCTAAAATTTATGTTTAAAAGGCTTGTGTTCTAGTTATATACATTGAATTAAAATTTTATTCTTATTTATAACAGTTCCAGCTATATTTTTATCTTTACTGTGCATCTGATCTCACCCCTTTCTTATGTTTTATTTTTCCCAGGATGCAAAGAAGTATATTATGATTAACCTGCAGGAATAGGCTGTGAGATAAAAGAGTGTTCAAAGGGGACACAATGTTGTTTTTTTATTTCATGATGTAATGTAAAACTTATGTATGCATCTAGTACTTCCACAACTACTAAACTGATCTGTCTTTCGAGACATGATTCCTTGTATCATGCCAATGTTATGCAGTAATGCACCAATTCTAGGTAACTGGGGACGGGGCGTTACAGTTGGTATTAGAGAATGTTTAGTATGAAACTTGGAAGCTTGATTTAGAAAAAAATATGATTAGGAAACACTATCCTAAGATAGACATTGTGGATTAGTATAGAAGAACATCCAAAAATTTTGTTAATGTAAATATAATATGGGTTTTCCAAGAAATACATCCCTATCTCGATACGAGCAGGTGGAGGCAGCTTTGGCACATATGTTCCTAGGAGTGAAAACTCCGACAAGGAGTTTCAGGCTTGACCTAGTGTATCCTGGTACAAGAAAATGGGCCTTAATACACTCTTGGTTACGACACTCTCTAGGGATATGCTTAGGATAATGCACATTTTTTTTCAAACCGATTTGAAGGATTTTAATATAAGATGAGAATAAATAACCTTGGTTAATCCAAAGGTTTTTTAGATTGAAAATAAGGTGTTATGATATTCTATAAATGATTTTATAACTCATACTAGGCTTTCTCATGTTAGTCAATGGCTAGATTCCAAGGAAGCCATAGTATCATTGAACAAGATGTACAAGGTGGGAAAAGTGGTGGAAATGAGAAACAAAATGGAATGTTGATAGGTGTAAAAGATATCATGTTCATGATAAATAAATTTTCCAAAAATATGATCAACAACATATATATTAACCAACTCCTGGAATCAACAAAGAAGAGAAAGGCGGTGAATGATAAGAGCTCCAGCAGTGGAGACCAAGGAGAAAAGAAATCTCAATTTCCATCTTGCTGGAAATGTGGAAGGATGCACCTAGGAATTTTTCTCAATGGAACCATAAAATGATTTATGTGTGGGAAAGAAGGACATAAGGTAAATAATTGCTGAGGAAAAATGAAGAGTACTATCGATGAAAATAAAAATGATCCCAAGAATCCATTTACAGTCATTTGCTGTAATTGTAGGGGACCTAGGTATTACACGAGTGAATGCACTTTTCTATAGGATAACCTCTTGGTCAAGGAAGAACCTATGTGGAAATAAATGGATGTAGAAATGTTTAAAAGTATTAGTGCTCTTTGTTTATGGGATTACTTGGGAATACTTTTCTCTTGTATGTGCAACCCTATAGTTTGTTATGTGAAAATTCTATTTTAGGAAGAGTTATCTTTTCTATTGTTGATATAGTTATAAATAAAAATTTGAGTTTATATGATCCTTGAATTTGTGGAAATTACAAGTTATTAAATTTTTGGATGAAAATGCAAGGTATGAGACAACATTCTTGGTGAAATTATGTTATGGTTATCTTTAAGAATTTATCTCATTTTGGGAATATAATAAAATATAGTTTTTGAAAAAGGACAACACGCAGACCGTGTGATAACCCATTGCGTCGGACAATGCTGCGGGAATCAAACCCACAACCAGAGTGTGATTGTGATTTATCACCTACCACTAGACTATGTGAAGTCCCTGGTTAGTGTAACTAATTATTTTTAGTTAAATGATTTTATTGATCAGTAATAAGTTGATTTCAGATCTTATGTCTTATCAAATAGATATCCTTAATATAGGAAAATGATTTGGTGGTTAAGTGATAAATGTTATTTTGGAAGATGTTCGCTCTATAGGTAAAACTATATGCCTAAGGAAAATAGAATACTACATGATTTCATTTTAGGAGTAATGGTGGATTTTTATATATGTTTTTATTGTGGATTTATTGTGATTTGGTTTATTTATTGAAATGTTTAACCTATCATAGAGAATATCTAATTAGGTTAATTACATTTAAGTTTGAGACTTTAAGAGTAGTTGATGTTATTTAGAGATACAATTTAACGTGGAAGACTACATAATCAAATTCTTCTATGTTTTGGGTTTCAATATTAGTTTGGATTATAGTGAAGGATTTTAAGGACAATTTTTTATTAAATTGTATTTATTGAACTTTAGGTATTGTTGGTTTAATTTTAAAAATTAAGATTAGTATTTCTTTCTCTAAAGGATTATCCTTTTTGGGGATCATCAGATCTTGTACTAATGATTTTGGTTTTTGTTAATCTCTAAAGATAAGGTAAATATATAGTTTAACCATTTTGGATCATGTGATTCTCAAGAAGTTGATTCTAGCACTTCAGGTGTGACCAAGTAATCTTGAATACTCATCGTTTAAAAAAAGATGAGATAATGGTAGAAGTTTTGAAGAGGATGAAACTCTACTTAAAATGTAATTATATCTCTTTATGTTCTTATTCAATCTTATAAATAAATTCATCAACTTTATGAAATGAAACTTAAAACAAAATGTATTGTCTGTTTACTTTTCCTACTGGTATACTAAAGACCATTTAACCCATCACAAGTTTGTGGTTTTATTATTGTTAACTTTCTCCTGATCATGTTTTCTATCACTCTCCATCAGAACATGACACTTATTTTATCTTCCATATCCATTTTTTCATACATGTAATCCTTGTATGGGTTATCTTGGGTGACCATTGTACTTCTCTTTCTTTATTTTAAAGTGATAGTTTTATTGACTCTTTTCCAATGTGGGACTTTCAATGAAGTTCCCAAGCCCAATTTTAAAATTGGGAGGATGCAATTTCCAAAAGGTGGTAAGTATTTAACACCCCAAGATTTCATAGAATGTTATTTTCTTTAATGTAATTCAATATCTTGCGCTATAGGAAACACCGAGTTTGAGCACACCACAACTTAAGAAACTAGCCCTTCAAAAAAGTGGTTATGAATTGATTTAACAAAATTTTAAATTTTAGATACTACATATAATTTTATATTCCATACTATGTGTTTCTTAGACTTAATAGAAGAACAAATTCATTTTTTCATGTAAAATAATTATTTTTCAAAAAATGAAATTTTACCACCTTTTAATGGATAACCCTTTTTAAAACCATTATTTGAAACTTTTGTATATTCAATTTAAGGAAATTAAATTCTTCTTTATAATCTGGACATAAAAATTTATTTGGATAAATTTTTGGTTCTTCTCTCATAACTTTCATATTTGGATGAATACTGAAAAATACTAAATTGTAATTGAAAACAATGTTTTTAATAAAAATAATTTATAGTGTTAAATTATGCATTTGAATGGTTTCAAAGTATAATTATATTATATTTTTATCATTTAATATAATTTAGGTAATTATCAGTAATTTCACTTTTGAATTTGACATAAACACATGTCAATCTTTTGATGGTTTTTACTTTTTAAAAACTCGCTTTTCAGTTTTGACGATGGGAATTAATTTTAAAATAATTAATGCAACTTATATGTTTTTAATTTTGTAAAATAGAATTCATTTTTGAATTCAGAATATCAAAATTATCTTAGGCTAAATTTTTGGTATTTTTCTGAAAACATTCAATTTTTGATGAATAGTGAAAAACATTGCGTTACTGTTTAAAACCAAACATTTTATCTAAATAAGTATTTATTTTATTTATTTAAGTCAATATAGATACATAATACCTATATTAGTTCAAAAATATGAGAGGAAAAGTTTCCATTAGTAAGTAAAATTTGGTTTAATAAGATGAAAATAATTTTTTTGTATAGTAACTTTTTTACTTTTATTTACCACGATTAAAAGTAAATAGGGAAATTAAGTGTAAAAATGATATTATAATAACCCTAACATATGTACTAATTATATTTGATAAGTTTAATTCAACCAAAAACAACCTTATAAATAAAATATGATCCATTTGGTCCACTTGGGTTAGATTATGACATTTATTACTTTTTTATTTAAATAAGAGTTAAAAGAGTTAAATTCTAGGTTTAATAAATAAACCATTTTTAATATATGGTTATAAGCAATATAAATTAGACTATAAATATTCATTATAAATATAAAAATATTTCCTACGTAATGGTATTTTAATTTTATTTTTTATAAATTAAATAATTTAATTTATTTATGACACAATGATGATGCATTAATTACCTTATTAATGAAATATTAAAATCATTGATATCATGAATATCAATATAAATGAAAATTGAGACTTCTGATGAATTACACTAATTTTATAGGTTAATATGACATGTTAAGATTGATTAAATACATTTTATTTGAATTGATAAAATTTTTGTGGCTTTCAAAAAAATAAAATACTAAATAGTTTCAAAAGTGACGTAATTGAGTTTTTAAAAAAAATACTATATTATTAATTGATATAATATTCCTAAAAATATAATTTTCAGCCAAAGGACTTATATAAGTTTATATATAAAAAAAATTAACATATTGGGGTTTTTTTGTCTTCTTATAGGAAGTTTAGTAACCATATAATATAAAAATACCAAGATACATCGAAAATGTCAAACTATTTAACTAAGAGTGAAATCTAAAAGATAAGGTTAATATGATGAAATAAACCTGGATAAAACCTAATTGTTGAGATGTTTTCAAACCATAGCTACCTTATCCCCTAAATAAATAATTTTTGAGCAATTAGAAACTGAAAATAACTATATTATAAAATAATATTTCTATATTTTCCTAAAGTGACCCTCACCTCTCTTATAAAAGGGTACTCCCCCTTCTAATAATTTCACACCTCCAAATCCATTTTTCTAGGCCAATACTGGACCAAATATCCTCTCAATTATCCTACCTTCATCCTAGAGGCATTACTTTGATCATAAATCCAACCTAAAGAGCCCTTTTGATCAATTAAATAGGAAACACCCGAATAAGAGGTAATAATTTCACCACCCTATTTCAAGATCTTTTCTTCTTCCACTTCCAATTTATTTGTTGTTTCCATACCAAAATAATTAATCCAATACCTTCTACAAACTATTATGTTATTATAAATATTGTACAACCATATTCATTATTATATCCATCCAATAAATGACAAAGTAACCATACGTGCATACGTACGACTTACCGTCTCCACGACACGATGAGATGTCATTCCCCACCATAACCATTCTAGAAAAATTTTCATTTGATGATTAAAAATAATGTTGTAATACTTGATATAATTATGGATATGAATCAAATACATCCTATCCATAACAAACATGACTTACGTAACAAAACATATAAAGTAAAACGAATGAGTTAACACCCGAAACAATGATACTACTAAAATATGATTAAAAAAGAAATATTAGAAGATCATATATGATATAATATTTATGTATGTGGTTATTTTATAATTTCATAACAATTATTTAACTATTATACTTGAGGTTAACGTACCCTCATCTAAGGAAAAGTACAATGTAAGGTGTTTCTTATCGCACTTTTAATTCTGTGAGATTTCCATTGTTCACCACTTTTTTATTACATGTGGTGTATCATGTACTGCCATTTGATATATATATTATCATGATTATCTTTATATTCAAGGTATTATGTGATTAATCTCCTGGTTATTAACTTTTTTTCATATGACACGATTGATTACAACATGGTAAGGGGTTTTCATCTCACTTTAATTCCCGTGAGATTCATGCTATATTTTCCACAATTATCTTTTGTATGTTGTATATACTACCGATGATTGAATTGTTTGTATAATATAATTTCATCTAGGTTTATTTACATAATCATTGTATGATCCTTATTTCATGATGTGTATGTTTCGTTAGTTACCAAATCAGTAAGGGAATTTCAAATTTCAAATTTCCTCTCATCAGTTTTATGCAAACATCATTTATTAATTTACACTAAGATTATGTGTGAAATCACTATTTATTTACTTATGTAGAAATTTACACTCCCCTTTATGTGGATATACTTTTGATACACATATTCACTCCATTTTTAAATTCTCAAGTCATTGATATAAACCTGATAAGAGTAATTTTAACTCAATTTCTATTTATTGAGTGAAACATCGAAGTCATTGGTGTTGTTTTTACAAGAATATGTGTAAATGTTCTCTAATTGATTTACACTGAATATAAAATAATATTGAGTGTATTTATATTTTTCACACATAATTATGTCATTGATTTATCCTTAACCTAAGTATACCGTCTTTAAAAATGAATTCATCTCAACTTACATTCCATTGAGACTTCTTTATTATTATGCTCCAGTTCACTTTTATTTGGTGTATATACTATACTTTGACATAGTATATCATGAATCCCTTTATTATCATGATATTATAAAGTTTTTATTACCTCAAATATTTGTATTCAATTGTCTCTCATTTGGTTAGGAACTCTAACTCAAATATCATTTTAAGTGTTTTAAAAATTTATTCTTCTAAATATTTTTCATTAATGTCCATGTTTTAAAAATTGTTTTAAGGTTTTATTCATATGGAAATTAATGTTTTAAAATTTAAATCCCTTTTAAAAGTTTCAAAGTAGTATGGGAACTTTGATTAAAAAATCAATTTTAAATAGCTTCTATATAAATAGTGAGACTTTTCATTATTTTTAAAAAAATGGATATTTCTCTCTATGATTTTTACCGATCATTTTCAACTATGTCAACATCCTTTACGGGATACTATACTTGATTGAGGTTGATTTATTACGATACAAATATTCCCTACTATATTGATGTTTTTTTTGATATGTTTGACTGTGGATGTGTTATTTTTATACCATTCATGGTTTATGGATAAAGTATTGACATTTCGTATGCTAGTTTTAATACGAATGCTTATGTTATGTTTAAACCTTTTCATATGAAGAATAAATTGTACTTAGTATGTGATTGGTAATGCCTTCTATAGCTCCCCAATGCATCAGTAGGTCTCATGAGACAAACTATTTTCTTTCCTCACGGCCTTGAGAAAATCTTATTGGTAGTATTGGCATGAGGGCTTGAATTTGTGGTTATGATTTCTGACATTATACATTCCATCGTTATGAAATTGGAAATTGATATTACATGTGATTATTTGAATAGTAGAATACCCATGTGAATAAGTAAATGGAATTATTTGATTTATCTTTGCCATATTATGCTGAAGATTATGTTTAAAAGGCTTGTGTTCTAGTTTTATACATTACCTTAAATGTTTATTATTAATTATGATAGTTTCCGCTATATTATTATCCTTACTGAGCATCTGATCTCACCCTTTCTTATGTTTTATTTTTCCCATGATGCAAATAAGTATATTACGATTAACCTACAAGAATAGGCTAAGAGATATAAGAGTGTTCAAAGGGTACAAACTTTTGTTTTTTTATTTCATGATGTAATGTAAAACCTATGTATGTATCTAGAACTACCAAGGATACTAAACGGATCGGTATTTCGGGACATGAATCCTCGTATCATGCCAATGTAATGTAATAATGCACCGATTCTGGGTAACTATTGTTGGGGAATTACAGTTGGTATTAGAGAATGTTTTGTACAAACCTTGGAAGCTAGATTTAGAAAAAACTATCATTTGGAAACACTACCCTAAGATAGACATTGAGGCTTAGTATAGAAGAACATCCAAAATTTTTGGTAATGTAAATATTATGTTGGTTTTCTAGACAATAAATACCTATCTGGAGATGACCTGGTAGAGGTGGCTCTTGAATAGATGTACCTAGGAGTGAAAACTCTGACAATGAGTTTTGGGCTTGACCCAAGGTATTCTGGTACACGACAACGAGCCTTGTTGCACTCTTGGTTATTACACTTTTAAGGGATATTCTTAGGATAATTCACATTTTCTTTACAAACCAATTTGAAGGATTTTAATATAATATGAGAATAAATAAACTTGGTAAATCCTAAGGAGTTTTATATTGAAAATAATGTGTTATTATATTCTATAAAGGATTTTATGACTCATAGTATGATTTCTTGTGTTAGTCAATGGATGGATTTCATGGATGTCATAGTAACGTTGAAAATGGTGTAAAAGGTGGGAACGATGGTGGAAATGATCAATGAAATGGAATTTTGGTAGGGGTAAAAGATATCGTGTTCATGCCGAATCGGTTTTCCAAAAATATGATCAACAACATATATATTAACCAACTCCTAGACTCAAAAAATATGAGAAAGACGGTGAATGATAAGAGCTATAGTAGTGGAGGCCATGGAGAAAAGAAAGTTCAATTTCCATCATGCAGGAAATGATGAAGGTGACACCTAGGAAAGTGTCTCAGTGGAACAATGAAATGCTTTATGTGTGGGAAAGAAGGACATTAAGTAAATAATTTCATAGGGAAAATGAAGAGTACTATGGAAGAAAATAAAAATGATCCCAAGAATCCATTTAGAGTCATTTGTTGTAAATTTAGGGGACCTAGGCATTACCCGAGTGAATGACCTATTTTATAGGATAACCTCTTGGTAAAGGAAGAAAATATGTAGAAATAAATGGATGCTAAAATGTTTAAAATTAGTAGTGCTCTTTGTTGATGGGATTACTTTGGATGACCTTTCTCTTATATGTGTAATCCTATAGTTTGTTATGTGAAAATTATATTTTAGGAAGAATTATCTTTTCTATTGTTGATATAGTTATAAACCACCATTTTTGTTTATGTGATCCTTGAATTTGTGGTAATTACAAGTTATTAAATTTTGGGATGAAAATGCGAGGTATGAGATAACATTTGTTGTGAAATTATGTTATGGTTATTTTGAGGAATTTATCTAATTTTGGGAATGTAATAAAATATAGTTTTTTAAAAAGTACAACACACAAACCATGTGACAACCCATTGCGTGGGACAAAGTTGTGGGAATCAAACCCACAACCAGAGTGCGATTGGGATTTATCGCCTACCACTGGACTATGTGAAGTCCCTGGTTACTATGACTAATTCTTTTTAGTCAAATTATTTTATTAATAAATAATATGTTGATTTGGGATCTTATGTCTTATCAAATGGGTATCCTTAGTATAAGAAAATTATTTGGCGATTAAGTGATAAATTTTATTTTGTAAGACGTTCGCTCTGTTGGGAACACTATATGCCTTTAGAAAATAGAATACTATGGGATTTCATTTGAGGAGTAATGTTGGATTTTTATATATGTTTTTATTGTGTATTTATAGTTATTTGATTTATTTATAGAAATGTTTAACCTATCATAGAGAATATGTGATTAGGTTAATTACTTTTAATTATGTGAATTTAAGAGTAGTCGATGTTATTTTGAGATACAATTTAACGTGGAAAATTATGTAATCAAATTATTCTTGGTTTTGGGTTTCAATATTATTTTGGATTATATTGATGACTTTTTAGGAAATTTTTTTATTAAATGCTATTTATTGATCTTTGGGTATTGTTGGTTTAATTTTAGAAATTAAGATAAATATTTCTTTCTCTAAAGGATTATACTTTTTGGGGATCATAAGATCTTGTACTAACCATTTTGGGTTTTTTAATCTCTAAAGACAAGGTGAAGATATATTTTATCATTTTTGGATCATGTGATTCTCTAGAAGTTGATTATAGCACTTCTGGTGTGACCAAGTCATCTTGAATACTCATCGTTTAAAAAAAATATGAGTTAGTGGTAGAAATTTATTAAAGGTTGAAACTCTACTTAAAAAGTAAGTATATCTCTTTGTGTTCTTCTTCAATCACATAAATAAATTCCTTAAATTTATGAAATGGAACTTAAAACAAAAAACATTGTCTGTTAACTTTTCCTACTGGTAAATTAATGACTGTTTATCCCATCACAAGTTTGTGGTTTTCTTGTTGTTAACTTTCTCCTGATCATATTTTCTATCACTCTCCATCATAACATGAAACCATGTTTATCTTGCATATCCAAGTTTTTCTACATGGAATTCTAGTATGGGTTATCTCAGGAGACCTTTGTACTTCACTTTCCTTCTTTTAAAATGATAGTTTTATTGACTCTTTTTACGATGTGGTACTTTCAATGATGTTCTCAAGCCCAATTTTTAAATTGTGAGGACAGAATTTCCAAAAGGGGGAAGAATGTTACACAACATGATTTCATAGTAAGTTATTTTCTTGAAAGTAATTCAATAGCTTGTGCTACATGCAACACCGTGTTCGAATGCACCACGACTTACCAAACTAGCCGTTAAAAAGCAGTTATGAATATATTTAACTAAATTTTGAATTTTATATACTACATATAATTTTAGAATCGATATTATGTATTTATTAAACATAATATAAGAACAATTTCATTTTTCAGATAAAAGAATTATTTTTCAAAAAATGGAATTTTCCACCTTTTAATGGAAAACCATTTTTAAAACTAATATTTGAAAATTTTATATATTAAATTTAACGAAATTAAATTATTCTTAATAATTGGGAGATAAAAAATTTATTTTGGATAATTTTTTGGTTCTTTTCTGATAACTTTCATATATTGATGAATACTGAAAAATACTAAATTTTAATTGAAAACAAATTTTTTAATAAAAATAATTTATAGTGTTAAATTATTCATTTAAAAGGTTTGGTAGTATAATTAGATTATATTTTTATCATTTAATACAATGTAGGTCATTATAAGTAATTTCACATTTAAATTTGACATAAACACAAGTCAATCTTTTGATAGTTTTTACTATTAAAAAACCTGTTTTCGGTTTTGAAAATGGGAATTAATTTTATAATAATTAATACAACTTATTCGTTTCAAATTTGGTTAAATAAAATTCATTTTTGAATTCTGAATATCAAAATTAGTTTAGGGTAAATTTTTGGTATTTTTCTGAATACATTCAATTTTTGATGAATAGTGAAAAACACTTCATTATTGCTTAAAAATTGACTTTTTATCTAAATAACTATTTAATTTATTTATTTAAGTCAATATAGATACATAATACCTATATTAGTTTTATTTGATTCATTGAAGTCATTTTTATAATAAAATTAGATGTATAAAATTTTATTGAACTTTTTACAGTCTTTTATGGACATTCTAGAAGAATTTGCCAATTTGCATAAAACATAATTTTACAACTTCTCTGAGTTGAATTTCAAAAATTAGGAAGACACTGTTGAAATAATTATGTAAAATGTGGTTCAATAAGATGAAAATAATTTTTTGTGAATACTAACTTTTTACTTTTATTTACCACGGTTAAAAGTAAATGGGTAATTAAGGGTAAAAATGATATTATAATTACCTCACATATGTCTTAATTATATTGGATAAGTTTAATTTGACCAAAATAAACCTTATAAATAAAATATTATCCCCTTTTTTCCACTTGGATTAGATTAGGACATTTATTATTATTTTATTTAAAGAACAATTAAAAAAGTTAAATTCAAAGTTTAATAAATAAACCATTTTTAATATAGGGTTATACACAACATAAATTCGACAATAAATATTCATTATAAATATAAAAATATTTCCAACATAATGGTAGTTTATTTATAATTTTTATAAATTAAATAATATAATTTATTTATGACACAATGATGATGCAATAATTACCTTATTAAGGAAATATTAAAATAATAGATATTATTAATATCCATATAAATGTAAATTGAGACTTCTGATGAATTAAAATAATTTTATATGTTAATATGACATTATAGGGATGATTAAATAGATTTTATTCGAAGTGATAAAATTTTTATGGATTTCAATAAAATCAAATACTAAATTGTGTCAAAATTGACATAATTGAGTTTTTCAAAAAAATACTATATTATTAATTTATATAATATTCCTAAAAATATATGGTTCATACAAAGGACTAATATAAGGTTATACATATTAATAATGAAACACTTTGTGTTCTCCTGTCTTGTTATAGTAAGTTTATTAACCATATAAAATAAAAATACAAAGAGACGTGGTAAATGTCAAACTATTTAACTAAGAGTTAAATATAAATGGTAAGTTTAATTTGGTCACATAAACCTGTCTAAAACCTATTGGATGAGAGGTTTTTGAACCATCCCCAACTTATCCTTTATATAAATCAATTTTGATCCATTAGAAACATAAAATGACAATATTATAAAATAATATTTCAATCTTTTCTTAAAGGGACACTCACCTCTCTTATAAAAGGCTACTTCCCCTTCTCTTAATTTCACTCCACCAAAGCCATTTTTCTCGGCCCAAAACTTCCCAAATATCCTCTAAACTATCCTCTATTCATCCTAGAGGCCTTAATTTGATCAAAAGGACAACCTAATGAACCCTTTTGTTCAACTCAAAAGGAAACACCCGAAGAAGAGGTAATAATTTCACCACCCTCTTTCAAGTTTTTTTCTTCTTCCACTTTCTCTTTATTTGTTGTTTCCATACAAAAATAAATAATCCAGTACCTTATGAATACTGTGATGTTATTAAAAATATGGTACAACAATATTCGTTATTCTATCCATCATATAAATGACAATGTCACCATACGTGCATACGTACGACTTACCGTCTCAACGACGTGATGCGATGTCATTCCCCATCATAACCATTCAAGAATAATTTTCACTTGATGATTAAAAAAAATGTTTAAAGACTTGATATCATTATGGATAAGAATAAAATACCTCCTATCCATAACAAACATGACTTAGGTAACAAAACATATAAAGTAAAACGAATCAGTTTACACCCGAAACATTGATACTATTAAAATATTATTAACAAAGCAATATTAGAAGATCATATATGATATCATATTTATGTATATGGTTATTGTATAATTTAATAAAAACTATTTAACTATTATATATGAGGTTAATGTACCCTTAACTAATGAAAAGTACAAGGTAAGGGGTTTCTTATCTCACTTTTAATTACGTGAGATTTCCATTGTTTGCCACTAATTTCTTGCATGTGGCATATCATGTACTACCCTTTGATATATATATTATCATTATTATCTTCATATTCACGGTATTATGTGTTTAATTTTGTGGTTATTAACTTTTTTTCATACGACTCAATTGATTACAACGTGGTAAGGGCTTTTCATCTCACTTTTATTCTCGTGAGATTCATGCTATATTTGCCACTATTACCTTTTGTGTTTTGTATATTCTTCCCATGATTGTATTTTTTGCATTATAAAATTTGATTTATGGGTATTTACATCATCATTAGATGATACTTATTTCATGTGTTGTATGTTTTGTAAGTTACAAAATGAGTAAGGGAATTTCAAATTTCAAATTTCCACTCATTCAGTTTTACGCAAACTTCATTGATTACTTTACTCTTTGATTATGTGTGAAATAACTATTTATTTACTTATGTAGTAATTTAAACTCCCCTTTGTGTGGATTTAATTTTTATACAAATAATCACTCCATTTATAAATTCTCAACTTATCAATATAAGCTTGATAAGAGTAATTTTAACTCAATTCTTATTCATTGAGTTAATCATCCAAGTCATTGGTGTTTTTTACAAGAATATGTGTGAATATACTCTTATTGATTTACACTGAATATCCAATCATATTGATTGTAATTTTATTTGTCACACATAGTTATGTAATTTATTTATCCTTAACCAAAGGATACAATCTTTATAAAGGAATTCATCTCAACTTACATTCCATTGTGACTTCTTTGTTGTTATATGACAATTCACTTTTATTCGGTGTATATACTATACTTTGAAAAATTATATCATGAATCCATTTTTTTATCATGATATTATAATTTTTTATTACCTCAATTATTTTTACTCAAGCGTCTCTCCTTTGGTTATGAACTCTAACTAAAATATCAATTTAAATGTTTTAAAAATTTATTCTTTTAAATATTTCTCATTAATGTTCATGTTTTAAAAATGATTTTAAGGTTTTATTTATATGGATATTAATGTTTTAAAATTGTAACTCAATTTAAAAGTTTCAAAGTGGTATGAGACACTTTGAGTCCAAAATCTATTTTAGATATCTTTTTGATAAATAGTGAGAATTTTAAATGTTTTAATAAAAAAAGTATATTTCTCTCAAAGATTTTTACTGATCATTTTTAACTATGTCAAAATCCTTTATAAGATATTATTATTTATTGAGGTTGATTTATTATTATACAAATATTCCATACTGTATTGATTTTTTTTTGATTTGTTTGACTATGGATGTGTTATTTTTATACCATTCATGGTTTATGGATAAAGTATTGACATTTCGTATGCTAGTTTTAATACGAATGTTTATGTTATGTTTAAAAATTTTCATATTAGGAATGCATTAAACTTCGTAAGTGACTTGTGGAGCCTTCTACAGCTCATACATGCATCGGTTGGTCTCATTAGACATACTAGTGTCTCGGCACAAGGACTTGACAAAATCATATTTGTAGTCTCGGCACGAGGCCATGACATTGTGGTTTTGATGTCCTACATTATGCATTCCATCATTATGAAATTGGATATTGATATTAAATTTGATTATTCAACAAGTATAATATCAATGTGAATATGTAAATGGAATTATTTGATTTATCTTTTCCTTACCATGTAGAATTTTATGTTTAAAAGGATTGTGTTCTAGTCTTATACATTGCCTTAAATGTATATTCTTATTTACGATAGTTTACAATATATTGTTATCCTTATTGAGCATCTAAGCTCACCCCTTTCATATGTTTTATTTTTCCTAGGATTCAATGAAGTATATTACGATTAAATTGCAGGAATAGGCTAAGAGATATAAGAGTGTTCAAATGGGACACAATGTTTCTTTATTTCATAATGTAATGTAAAACATATTTATGTATCTAGTAATTCAAAGGATACTAAAATGATCGGTCTTTCAAGCATGATTCCTTGTATCATGCCAATATTATGTAATAATGCACTGATTCTAGGTAACTGGGGTCAGGGTGTTACAGTTGGTATCAGAGAAAGTTTAGTACAACCCTTGGAATCTAGATTTAAAAAACAACTCTGATTAGGAAATACTACGCTAAGATAGAAATTGAGGATTAGTATAGAATAAAATCCAAAAAATTTGGTAATGTCAATATTATATGGGTTTTCCAAGCAATACATCCCTGTCTGGATATGAGCAGGTAGAGGCAGCTCTGACAGAGATGTACCTAGGAGTGAAAAATCTGACAAGGAGTTTCGGGCTTGACCCAGGGTATCCTGGTACACAACAAAAGACATTGCTGAACTCTTGGTTATGACACTCATGGGGGATATACTTAGGATAATTAACATTTTATTTTCAAACCAATTTGAAGGATTTTAATATAATATGATAATAAATAACCTTGGTTAATCCTATGGTGTTTTAGATTGAAAATAAGGTTTTATGATATTCTATAAATGATTTTATGACTCACATTATGCTTTCTTAGGTTAGTCAATGGCTAGATTCCAAGAAAGTAATTGTAACATTGAACATGATGTACAAGGTGGGAACGATGGTGGAAATGAGAAACAACATGGAATATTGATAGGTGTAAAATATATCATGTTCATTCCGAATTAGTTTTCCAAACATATGATCAACAAAAAATATATTAACCAACCCATGGACTCAACGAATAAGAGAAAGGTGGTGAATGATAAGATCTCAAGCAGTGGATACCATGGAGAAAAGAAAGCTCAATTTCCATCATGCTGGAAATGTGGAAGGAGACACCTAGGAAAGTGTCTCAATGGAACATAGAAATTCTTTATGTGTGGGAAAGAAGGAAATAAAGTAAAAAATTGATAATGAAAAAAGAAGAGTACTATAGAAGAAAATAAAAATGATCCCAAGAATCCATTTACAGTCATTTTCCATAAATGTAGGGGACCTGGGCATTACTCGAGTGAATTCCCTATTCTATAGGATAACCTCTTGGTCAAGGAAGAACCTATGTGGAAATAAATGGATGCCGAAATGTTTAAAAGTATTAGTGATCTTTGTTGATGGGATTACTTTGGAAGACTATTCTATTGTATGTGTCACCCTGTAGTTTGTTATGTGAAAATGCTATTTTGGGAAGAATTACCTTTTCTATTGTTTTTATAGTTATAAATAACCATTTGGGTTCATATGATCATTGAATTGGAGGCAATTACAAGTTATTACATTTTGGGATGAAAATGTGAGGTGTGAGATAACAATTGTGGTGAAATTATGTTATGGTTTTTTGGACGAATTTATCTCAATTTGGGGAAATAATAAAATATAATTTTTTAAAAAGGAAAACACATAGACCATGTGACAACCCGTCATGTCGGACAAAGCTGCGGGAATCGAACCCACAACCAGAGTGTGATTAGGTTTTATCACCTACCACTGGACTACATGAAGTCCTTGGTTAGTGTGACTAATTATTTTTAGTTAAATGATTTTATTCATAAATAATAAGTTTATTTGGAATCTTATGTCTTATCAAATGGATATCCTTAGTATTGGAAAATGATTTGGTGATTAAGTGATAAATGTTATTTTAGAAGACGTTCACTCTGTTGGGAACACTATATGAAAAATGAAAATAAAATAAAATGGGATTTAAATTGAGGAATAGGGGTGGATTTTTATCTATGTTTTTATTTTGGATTTATAGCGATTTGGGTTATTTATATAAATTTTTAACCTATCATAGAGAATATGTGATTAGGTTAATTACTTTTAAGTATGTGACATTAAGAGTAGTCGATGTTACTTGGAGATACAATTTAACATGGAAGACTACGTAATCAAATTATTCTAATTTTGGGGTTCAATATTAGTTTGGATTATATTGAAGGATTTTAAGGACAATTGTTTATTAAATGGTATTTATTTAACTTTGGGTATTGTAGGTTTAATTTTAGAAATTATGATTAGTATTTATTTATATAAAGGATTATTCTTTTTTGGGGATCATCAGATATTGTACTGATCATTTTGGTTTTGGTTAATCTCTAAAGAAAAAGAAAATTTATAGTTTATCCTTTGTGTGTCATGTGATTATCTAGAAGTTGATTCTACCGCTTCAGGTGTGACCAAGTCATCTTGAATACTCATCATTTAAAAAAACTGATTTAGTGGTATAAATTTATTAAAGGATGAAACTATACTTAAAAAGTAAGTATATGTCTTTATGTTCTCAGTCAATATCATGAATAAATTCCTCAAATTTATGAAATTGAACTTAAAAAAAATGTTGTCTGTTTACTTTTCATACTGGTAAACTAATGACTATTTATCCTATAATAAGTATTTGGTTTTCTAGTTGTAAACATTCTCCTAATCATGTTTTCCATCACTCTCTATCAGAACATGACACTTAGTTTATCTTCCAGAACAATGTTTTTCTACATGGAATCCTAGTATGGGTTATCTTGGGTGACCTTGGTACTTCTATTTATTTATTTTAATGTGATAGTTTTATTGAAACTTTTTCTGATGTGGGATTTTCAATGAAGTTCCTAAGCCCAATTTTAAAATTGCGAGGAAAAAATTTCCAAAAGGGGGGAAGAATGTAACACCCCAACATTTCATAGTATGTTGTTTTCTTTAAGGTAATTTAATATCTTTTGATACACACAACACCAAGTTTGAGCACAACATGACTTACCAATCTATCCATTCAAAAAGAGGCTATGAATAGATTAACTGAATTTTGAATTTTATATACTCCAGATAATTTTATAATGCATATAATTTTTTTCTTAGACATAATATAAGAACAAGTTCATTTTTCAGATAAAAGAAGTATTTAAAAAATGCAATTTTACCACCATTTAATGGAAAAATATTTTTAAAAACAGTATTTGACACCTTTATATATTAAATTTATTGAAATTAAATTCTTCTTTAGAATCAGGACATAAAAATTTATTTTGGGTAATTTATTTTCATTTCTCATAACTTTCATATTTTGTTGAATATAGAAAAATACTAAATTTTAATTGAAAACAACGTTTTTAATCGAAATAATTTATAGTGTTAAATTATGAATTTGAATGGTTTGTAAGTATAATTATATTTTATTCTTAAAATTAAATAAAATTTAGGTCATGATAAGTAATTTTACATTTAAATTTGACATAAACACATGTCAATCTTTTGATAGTTTTTACTTTTTACAAACCCTATTTTTAGTTTTGACAATGGGAATTAATTTTAAAATAATTAATGAAACTTCTATGTTTTTAATTTGGTAAAATATAATTCATTTTTGAATTAGTAATATGAAAATTACCTTAGGGTAAATTTTTGGTTTTTTTTCTGAAAACATTCAATTTTTTATGAATAGTAAAAAACACTGTTATTTTTTAAAAACTGACTTTTTATCTAAATAACTATTTATTTTATTTATTTAAGTCAATATAGATACATAATACCTATATCAGTTCAATTTGATTCATTGGAGTCAATATTATAATAAAACAAGATGCATAAACTTTTATTGATCTTTTTATTTTCTTTTACACATCTTCAAGGAGTATTTGCAAATTTGCATAAAACATAATTTTACGGCTTCTGTGAGTTGAATTTCAAAAATCAAAGAGACATGGTTAACATCATTAAGAAAAATGATGTTCAACAAGATGAAAATAATTTTTTTGTGAATTGTAACTTTTTGACTTTTATTTACCACGGTTAAAAGTAAATAGGGTAATTTAGGGTAAAAATGATATTATAATTTCCCTAACACATTTCCTAATTATATTGGATAAGTGTAATTCAACTAAAAACAAACTTAGAAAAAGAATATGATCCCCTTTGGTCCACTTGGACTAGATTGGGACATTTATTATTATTTTATTTAAAGAAGAGTTAAAAGAGTTAAATTCAAAGTTTAATTACTAAACCATTCTTAATATAGGGTTATACACAATATAAATTAGACTATAAATATTAATTAGAAATATAAAAATATTTCCTACATAATGGTATTCTATTTATAATTTTTATACATTAAATAATTTAATTTATTTATGACACAATGATGATGCAGTAATTACCTTATTAATGAATAATTAAACTAATTGATATTATAAATATAAAAATAAACGTAAATTGAGAATTATGAAGAATTAAAATAATTTTATAGGTTAATATAACATGTTATGGTTGATTAAATAAATTTTATTTGATGTTACAAAATTTTTATAGCTTTCAAAAAAATAAAATATAAAATAGTGTCAAAATTGACATAATTGTGTTTTTAAAACAAATACTATAATATTAATTGATATAATATCCCTAAATATATAAGGTTCATACAAAGGACTTAGAAAATGTTATATATATTAATAAAAAACCACTTTGGGTTCTATTGTCTTTATATAGTATGTTTATTAACCATATAATATAAACATACAAAGAGACATGGTAAATGTCAAACTATTTAACTAAGAGTTAAATCTAAATAATAAGGTTAATATGGTGATATAAACCTATCGAAAACCTATTTTTTGAGTGTTTTTAGACCCATAATAACCTTATACTTTAAATAAATCATTTTGTATCCATTAGAAACTTAAAACGACATTATTATAAAATAATATTTCAATCTTTTCCTAAAGTGACCCTTACCTCTCTTATAAAAGGGTACTTCCCATTCACTTAATTTCACACCTCCAAAGCCATTTGGATCGGCCAAACCATGCCAAAATATCCTATAATCTATCCTACATTCATCCTAGAGGACTTAATTAGATCATAAATCCAACCTATGGAGCCCTTTTGATCAACTCAGAAGGAAACTCCCTAGGAAGAGGTAATAATTTCACCACCATCTTTCACGTTATTTTCTTCTTCCACTTCCTCTTTCATTATTGTTTCCATAACAAAATAATTAATCTCGTACCTTATACATAGTGTGATGTAATTATAAATATGGTACAACCATATTCGTTATTCTACCCATCCTATAAATGACAAAGTAACCATATGTGTGTACGTACGGCTTACCGCCTCTATGATGTGATGAGATGTCATTCCCCATCATAACCAATTAAGAATAATTTTCATTTGAAATTTAAAAATAATTTTTAAATACTTTAAATCATTATGGTTATGAATAAAATACATCCTATCCATAAAAAAATGACTTTTGTAACAAAACATATAGAGGATAACAAATCAGTTAACAGTCAAAACAATTTTACTTCTAAAATATTATTAACAAAGCAATATTATATGATCATATATGATATCATATTTATATATGTGGTTATTTTATAATTTAATAATTATTATTTAACTATAATACAGGAGGTTAACGTACCCTCAACTAAGGAAAAGTACAAGGTAAGGGGTTTCTTATCTCACTTTTAATTCCGTGAGACTTCCATTGTTAGCCACTTATTTATTACATGTGGTGTATCATGTACAACCACTTGATATATATATATATATATATATATATATTATCATGATTAAATTTATATTCATGGTATTATGTGATTCATTTTCTGGTTGTTAACTTTTGGTCATATGACATGATTGATTAAAATGTGGTAAGGGGTTTTCACCTCACTTTTATTCCCATGAGATTCATGATATATTTCCCACTATTACCATTTGTGTGGTGTATATAATGCCAATGATTGTATTTTTTACATAATATAATTTCATTTATGTGCATTTACATCATCATTATATGGTCCTTCTTTATTGAGGTTTATGTTTCATAAGTTACCCAATCAGCTAGGGAATTTCAAATTTCAAATTTCCAATCATTCAGTTATAAAAAAACTTCATTGATTACTTTGATCTATGATTATGTGTGAAATCACTATATATTTACTTATGTAGTAATTTCCACTCCCTTTTTTTGATATAATTTTAATACACATAATAACTCCTTTGATAAATTCTCAAGTCATTGATATAAACTTGATAAGAGTAATTTTAACTCAATTTCTATTCGTTGAGTTAAACATCCAAGCCATTGGTGTTATTTTTACTAGAATATGTATGAATGTACTCTAATTGATTTACATTGAATATTCATTAATATTTAGTGTATTTATATTTTTCACACATTATTATGTCATTGATTTATCCTTAACCTAATGATATAGTCTTTATAAAGGAAGTCATCTCAACATACATTCCATTGAGACTTCTTTGTTGTTATGTGCCAATTCACTTTTATTTGGTGTATATACTGTACTTTGAAATTGTATATCAGGAATCCATTTATTCTCTTGATATTATAAGGTTTTTATTACCTTAATTATTTTTATTCAAGTTTCTCTCATTTGGTTAGGAACCCTAACTAAAATATCATTTTAAATGTTCTAAAAATATATTCTTCTAAATATTTCCCATTAATTTTCATGTTTTAAAAATGGTTTTAAGGTTTTATTTATATGGAAATTAATGTTTTAAAATTGAAATTACTTTTAAAATTTTCAAAGTGGTATGGGACACTTTGATTCAAAAATATATTTTAAACAGATTTTTGATAAATAGTGAGACTTTTAAATGTTTTCATAAAAAAGGGATATTTATCTCAAAGATTTTTACTGATCATTTCCAACTATGTTAGCATCATTTACGGGATATTATTTTTGATTGAGGTTAATTATTATGATACAAATCTTCCCTACTGTATTGAAGTTTTTTTGATATGTTTGACTATGGATGTGTTATTTTTATACCATTCATGGTTTATGGATAAAGTATTGACATTTCGTATGCTAGTTTTAATATGAATGTTTATCTTATGTTTAAACCTTTTCATATGAGTAATTTATTTGAAAAATTAAGTGATGGGTGGAGACTAATATAGCTCCTCAATGCATCGATATGTCTCATGAGACAAATTAGTGTCTTGGAACAAGGCCTTGATAGAATATTATTCGTAGTATTAGCACAAGGCCTAGACTTTGTGGTTATGATGTCCGGCATTATGCATTCCATCATTATGAAATTGGCTATTGATATTACATGTGATTCTTCAACTAGTAGAATATAAACGTGAATAAGTAAGTAGAATTATTTGATTTATCTTTTCCATATTAAGCTGAAGTTTAAGTTTAAAAGTCTTGTGCTCTTGTCTTATACATTGCCTTAAATGTTTATTCTTATTTACGACAGTTTCCGCTATATTGTTATCCTTACTGAGCATCTGAGCTCACCCCTTTCTTATGTTTTATTTTTACCAAGATGCAAAGATTTATATTATAATTAACCTGTAAGAGTAGGATAATAGATATAAGAGTGTTCAAAGGGGACACAATGTTGTTTTTTTATTTCATGATGTAATGTAAAACTTATGTATATATCTAGTACTTACAAGGATACTAAACTGATCAATATTTCGGGACATGATTCCATGTATCATTCCAATGTTTTGTAATAATGCACTGATTTTGGTTAACTGGGGTTGGGGCATCACATAAATGGAAAAAATTCATTTAAATTTAATCTTGCACATGCGATGACAATGCAGGTTTTTAATGTAAAAATGTTTGAATGTTTGGTATGTATTTATAGTCAATTTAAAAGTGAAATTTGTTCAAATGACCTGAATCATATTAATTTATAAAAATATAATATAATTAAACTTTAAAACCATTGTAAAACATATATTATATTTATAAATAAATAAGTTGAAAAAGTAGTTTTGAACTAATATTCGGTATTTTTTACTATTCATTAAAAAATGAATCATTATAGAAAAAAAAATTCACCATAAGCTAATTTTCATGTTACAATTACAAATATAAAGATTATTTTTACATATTAAATTTATAAAATGGTAGAAAATTTGATTTAAAAATAGGTCTCCATCAAAAGGAAGAAAAAGTACCTTTATAAAAATATATAATTTTACATGTAATATTATGGTTGTTCTTATCTTGAGCCTATAAAATCTATGGGATGAATATAAAAAATATTTCATAGAATAATATATATATATATATATATATCACATTAATACCAACCGATAATTGAAATTAATTTAAAATATTAGGGTAAAATAGCTTTGTGATCATAAAAATATTTTTCTATAAAATATTACCTTTATATTCAATTGGTTATTATATTAATTTATAATTAATTTGTAATAATTAATTTTTTTATATTTTTATAAACCATAAATTTTCATAAGTTATTTAATAATAGTTCTAAAAATCATTTAATGACTAGTTTATGTCTTATTTTATTATATAATAATATTTTAATAGTATATTTTTGTTCTGTTAAAAATTGGTCTTACATGTAATGAAAGCTATCAAACAAGGTCATTCATTTAGGTAATTATAGATAACATGGTGTTTTCATGAATTTCATGGTATAAAACATATCGAAACTATTTAAAATAGTAAATATATTTTAATGTATTAGGGTATTATATTCCATTATATGATTTGTGTTGCGTTTCATGCACGCTATCAAATATAAAGTTTGTACTTTAGAATTTCAGGGTATTACTTTCTCTCTACCTTAAATAAATTATGTACTCACAATTTAAATGTGATCTTGGTGATAGATGGATTGAAAATAAAACATTGTTAAAAGACCCACTTCATAAAAATGGTTAATATAAAATCTTGTTAAAACAGAGAAAGGAAAGTACCATGGTCCCGTAACTAGGTTCCCAAGTAGGAGAACATAGGTCGAAAGTAGAAACATGGATATTGAAGAAATATCTAGAAATCATGTTCTGATGGAGAGTGCTAGAGAACCTATTTAGATGAATGTTTTTGACCACAAAACCATAACCATAGCTGTGAATAAAGGTTATTGATATCATCAAAAATGATTATTATATGACAATTTGTTTTGTTTCAAAACATTTTTCAGGAATTTATTCACTCTTTAAGAATATAAGTAAATATAAATTTCTATAAATATAATAATTTCATCTAATTATTTCTTTGAACTATTTATACTTAATATCTTAGTACTAGATGTATCATATGGTGAAGTAATATATTATCCAATAATATCACATCTAATGATCAACTTAAACCATTTTATATATGGTTATCTTTAACAAAATATTATGATACCAAACACTGGAAGG
This sequence comes from Viscum album, assembly GCA_963277665.1. NCBI lineage: Eukaryota > Viridiplantae > Streptophyta > Magnoliopsida > Santalales > Viscaceae > Viscum > Viscum album. Next base: position 27,834,605 of record OY728128.1, on the reverse strand, counting down.
AAGGTAAGTGAATTTCAAAAATGAACTTATAATAAGCCTTCAATCAATATGAAGCAGCCCTAAATTTTCACAATCCAAACATTTGAATAACTTGATGATGGAACCTATTGAAATATGGTAATAACTTGAATCACCATAAAACCTTATTTGAAATATGCAATCTTCCTTATTACTTAAGTAAGACACATGTTATTAGTTATATTACTTAAATATAAAAGTTTTATAAACTCCATAAATGATATCATATACCACATTTCAAGATGTCATTAATCAGTTCCAAGGTATTCAACACTTATCTAAATCAGTATCTTATTATTCATTATCTCAACATCAGAAATATATTAATGGTTTTATTTCCCTTAATCATGTATTTTCTAATAAGTTTAACTTTCTAATAAATAACTCTTCTCGGTACCATTTAACATATGATCTCAAATATATATTTAAAAATTATTGTAGTATAATCCTTATATATTTCATAATTAATATGAAGAGAACATCATCAATGAAATAGTTTTACAACATATTTCTTAGATCCAAATACAAAAGAATGTTAATCATCCCACTTTAGTTGTGTTAATATCATATTCTTGACTTTGTCCCCTTATCTTCTTATGAGGTATGTTATCTTAATGATTGGGGAATTTATTTTCATAGTGCCCTATATAATTTTAGTTGTGTCACTGAATATTTGCGTTGTCATTATTCCCATTTTAGTATTTTACCTAGTGACCCTTTTCTCGACACTTATAACAAACTCTCAATCCATTTAAGCATTTACTAGGGTGATAATTTACATAGATATAAAAATTAGGAAAATAATTATTTCCCTTCATCTCGTTCGAATCATTACATTTTTCATGGTCTTTATATAACCTATTTTTCTCTTGATTTCCCCAGAAAAAATAAGATCTCTAGGATTCCTTATCTTTTTTGAGGGAACATAAAAATATCTCTTCATGTGATGAGAAATTATGATAAATCAACATCCTTAAAATATTTTTATTAATACCTTAAATGTAGTGGTGAATCGTTCACTCTATTTTACAAATTAAATTTTTAGGATACCAGGTTAACCATGTATTGGTAGCTTCATAATCCTCAATACACTCTTCCTCCTTTTGCATTAAATTAAGAAACTTTATCTTCATCTCAATTTAATGACCATGAGAGATTTATTTAGCAATGAATGTATCCTTAAATGACCTATATTACACGAGTTCTATTTCTCCTCCTTCCATAGTATTCTGGATCACAGAACACCATTGATCAGCATCACTATCGAGATAATAGACCCTATGTGTAACCTTTTCCTTTTTTTTGCATTCTATGTTGGTAAATATATTATTCAGATACTTAATCCACTACTTAGATAAAATTGGATTATTAGTCCCACTAAATGATAGGGGATTCTTTCGCATAAAGTGATCCAGCATTGGATATTCTCTCCTTGTAATAGTTTTCTCAATTTGGGAAAGGTTATTTTTCACAACTTGACCAATCTACCAAAATATATCCATGACATTGTTAGTTATAATACTAGCTACATTGAATTTATTAATAGGTAAAACTCTACATTTGATGTGAGTGTTTATATCATTATTCCTTCAATGTTCCATTTATAAATAATAGAATATACAATTTTAGATCATAAAATTATGAACATTGTATAACTCTAAATATGGTATATCATATAATATAAACTTATGCATCATAAATACTAGAATCATAAAACTTGGTTACTTTGGAGAAATAATTTCTTTCAAACCCTTCATAATGGTAGTAAAAGAAAATGTGAACTATCCTATATGTATCCCCCATGAGTGTCAAACTAGGTGCACAATAAGGTCCGTTGTCGTTTACCAGGTTACACCAGGTCTGGCTGGCACACCTTATCAGAGTTTTTATTCCAAGGTGCATCTATGTATAACCAGGTAAACAGGTAGTATCCATATAGGGATTTATTTCTAGGAAAACCCACATAATCTCCACCTTATCAAAATTATAGGACATTCTTTAAAATGACCCGAAAAAATGTACTTCAATTATTTTTGGATCTCTTTCATTCTAATAAATTTTCATTTTGTTTTACAATAGAAGCACATCGAATTAATTCAGACCCAAATTTTAGTTTTCAAAAATGATATAATTATTATAAAAAATTAAGGTTTATGGAATAATGATTATTTTAATTAAATAGTATGATTTAAACTCCCATTTTAAATTTAAATGATAAAATAATTTTATTTTTTTATGTGTCAGAAATTTCTCTAAGAAATTTCAGTATTCCTTTACTATCTTCTATTATTTTTAATAAATACATATTTTTTTTATATTTAAAAGATACATTTCTCATACTTTGAGAATTATAATGGTTAAATAAACATTATTTTTGAATTTCAAATGTCAAAACTAATATAGGCTGAATTTTTAGAAGTTTTCTAAGAAGTATTAATCTTTTGATAAATAGTCTTTTATTTGATGAATAGTGTTGGATGAATAGTGTTTTCATGATGAATAGTTTTTGATGAATAGTTTTATTTTAATGAATAGTAAAAAATATGTTATTATTAAATAACATTTTCTGTGAATTGATTTTCAAAAATCCGTTATACATGGTTATAATCAGGGTGAACAATGTGGTTAGATATGATCAAAATAATATTTTTGTGAATAGTAACATACCCTTATGAATAGTAACGAAGAGTAATGAATAGTAAATTGGCCAAAAAATAGAAACTTCACCAATGAATGTATAAATACAATCTAGACATCTTAAATGTGAAAAAACGATCATAATATGTTTTGGTATTTTTGTATATCATTAATATATTATTTACAATTTTTTAATTAATTTAATAATTTAAAATGGAAATTTATTGTCATAAAATGTAATCATAAGTTCTTATGTTATTTTCTTATGGTTATATGATGATTTTATGGGACCCTAATTACTTTCTCAAGGTGTTATAAAATGAGTTATTGTTTTAGAGTTGTTTTTTTGAATAAATAATGATTTTATTCAAAAGTTAAATTAAAAATATTTATAAAAATATTTTCATAAAATGAAGCTCATTTTGGAATTTATAGAATCGATGTTACATTAGGGTGAATTTATGATATTTTTATAAAATTTTTTGTTTTCCGGAGAATAGTAAAAATACTGTTTTGAGTATTGGTGTGTTTAATAACATCATTAATGATGTAATCCAGATGTAATAATTATGGTCAACCTATGAATAGTAAGATATTTTATTAGGTCTCCCATGTGGCCAATATCATGGGAAAATACCATTGGAAAGCTCATGGTTTTGCAAATACCACCGATGAGGTGTCCCATGGAAATTAATAAAATATTCCCTCACTTTTGTTATAAATACCAACCCATTACTTCATTGATTTCATTAAAAATTCATCATAAATGATCCTATGGTCTTTTAACCACCCAAAGAGTCCTCCCAAGGTGCTCTCAAGCCCCCAAGGTACCAATCTTCAAGATTTCGATGTTACTCTTTGAGGTAAGGGAACATTTCACCCTTCTCTTTTAAGTCATGACTTCCTTTTTGTTATGTCTTCTAGTTATCATATTCTTATGTTAGGGTATGTTCTTATATATCCTAATTACTATCCATTTAATTCTCAATTTACAAGAGACCTTTTCTGATCCCATCAACTGATTTTCATAATAATTAATTGACGCTATTAGGCAGCCGAATTTTCATAAAAGAAATCGAATCTTCACTTTTCGTTCAAGTATCCTTTTCATGTTGTATGTAATTAAAACATATATACCATGATATTATTTAAATTTTTATATTTCCCTATACTGTATTATGGGTTATGTATGATTGGGTGACCCTTTTCCCCTCTCTTTTTAATGTTTTCTAAAACCATGTTATATAGCCGTTATGCTGTAGAATTTTCGCCTCAAAATCTCTCTCTTTTTAACACGAAATTCTCCTATTTTATTTATGTGACCACCAAAACCGAATTCATTTCTATGGGTATTCATAAATAAAAAAATGATATATTTGATTCATAAATTTACACACATGAAACCCTCAGTCCTTTTCCATGGGTTATAAATGACAGAACGATCTTGTTTTAAGCACTTTTAAAACGTCATGATTTTTAAGTGAAACCCATTTCTTTTACTCTTTATGGGATATTTATGAAATTTATGATTATTATATATTTGTATCATAGGAAAATAAATAAAAATTTAGGGTGCACCTTGATAGCACTCCAATTAATTGGATAAAGAATTCAATCTCTAGAGATTAAAATTTTCACGATACCTTGGTGAATAACCTTGGTAATTTTTATAACACATTGGGGATAAACAGTGGTGATATTTTTGTGAATGTCTAAATTAAATGTTTTAGACACATATTCATGTTATGATTCAAGTTATTTTTATTATTATATTCCTCACCTTCCATTTCTCATGTCTTTACATTTTTCATCAAGTTCTTACTGATATAACAAGTAAACTGATTCTCATGCTTTCCTTACTGGGCCTTCTGCTCACCCTTTCCTTTGATGTATGTCTCCAGGTTATGAGATGAAATAATTGTACTTAGGATGAACCTTTGATGAAGCCTTACAAGTGAATTAGGAGAATGTTTAATTTTTTTTATGTATATTGTTCCTGATTTCCAAGACACTAGACTTTAAAGATCCTCTGTATGTAATATGTAATGAAATGTTATATAATAAAAGGCCAGATTCCATAGTTGGCAGCAAAGGATAGCATAATTATTTGTGTAAATTAGGCTATGAAACCATTAAGAATAATCCAATCAAAAGGTTTAAATATAGGGAAAATATTTGGTACTTTGGTGAAATATTATGTAAGTCGTTTCTAAACAAATAAATCCATGTCTGAATATGAACAAGTGGATGTGGATCTAGTATATATGTACCTAGGATTGAAAAATCTAACAAGGAGTTTTGGGCTTGACTTACAGTATCCTGGTACATGACAATGGGCCTTGCTTCACTCCGGGTTTGACACTCCTAGGGGATATGTTTGGTTAATAACAATTTTTTATGAATCATTATGAAGGATTTATAGAAAATGTAATTGTTGTTAAAGAATAATATTTTTTAAGACATGAAATTAATTTATAATTATATGTTTTCTAATAATAATAAATTTCCAATAAGATAAAATTGCGAGGATGGTATTTAAGGGGTGAAGAATATAATGACTTGAAAAAATATACATCTTTTATTTATGGATCTCTTTCATCCTAATAACTTTTCACTATGTTTTACAATAGAAGAACATCGAATTACTTTAGACCCAAATTCTAGTTTTCAAAAATGATATAATTACTATAAAAAATTAAGGTATATGAAATAATGATTATTTTAATTAAATAGTATGATTGAAACTCCACTTTTAAATGTAAATGATAAAATAATTTTATTTTTTTATATGTCAGAAATATGACTATGAAATTTCAGTATTCCTTTTCTATCTACTATTATTTTTAATAAATAAGTATTTTTTTATATTTAAAAGATAAATTTCTCATACTCAGAGAATTATTATGGTTAAATAAACATCATTTTGAATTTCAAATGTCAAAATTAATATAGGCTGAATTTTTATAAGTTTTTTAAGAAGTATAATTTTTTTGGATAAATAGTATTTTATTTGATGAATAGTGTTTTCTTGATGAATAGTATTTGATGAATAGTGTTATTTTAATGAATTGTATTTTTTTTTTATTATTATAAAACTATTTCTATGAATTTTTTTTCAAAAATCTGTCATACATGGTTGTAATCAGGGTGAAAAATGTGGTTAAATAAGATCAAGTTTTTTTAGTGAATAGTAACATACCCTTATGCATAGTAATGAATAGTAATAATGAATAAATTGGACAAAAAATAGAAAAATCACCCATGAATGTATAAATACAATTTAGACATCTTAAAAGTGAAAAATGATCATAATATAAGTTTTGGTATTTTTGTATGTCATAAGTATTTTATTCATAATTTTATAATTAATATGATAATTTAAAATGGAAATTTATTTTCATAAAATGTTATCACAAATTGTTACTTTATTTTATTATGGTTATATGATGATTTTATGGGACCTTGATTAATTTCTCAAGGTGTTACAAAATGAGTTATAGTTTTAGAGTTGTTTTTTGAATAAATAATGATTTTATTTAAAAAATAAATCAAAAATATTTGGAAAATTATTTTCATAAAATGGAGTAAATTTTTAATTAAGAGCATAAATATTAGGTTATTGTGAATTTATGATATTTTTATAAATTGTTTTGTTTTTCGGGGAATAATAAAAATACATTTTTTAGTTTAGGTGTGTTTAATGACATCATTAATGATGTAATATTGATGTAATTATTATGGTATAATTTTTAATATTAAGATATTTTATGATGTCTCCCATGTGGCCAACATCTTTTTCAAATACTATGGGATAGCTCGTGGTTTTTCAAATTCCACCGATGAGGTATCCCATGGAAATTAATAAAATATTCTCCACATTTCCTATAAATACCAACCCATTTCTTCATTTATTTCACTCAAAATTCATCATCAATGAAGATATGGTATTTTTACCTCCCTAGGATTCCTCCAAAGGTGCACTCAAGACCCCAAGGTCTCACCCTTCAAGCTTTCGATGTTACTCTTTGAGGTAAAGGAACTTTTCAGCCTCCTCTTTTAAGTCATGACTTCCTTTATGTTACGTCTTATAGTTTCCATATTTTTATATTGGGTTATGTTCTTTTATATCATTTTTACTATCCATTTAATTCCCAATTTATGATAGACCTTTTCCTCTCTCATCAACTGATTTTCTGAATTTTTAATTGATGCCATTAGGCTGTCGAATCTTTGTTAAAGAAATCACATCTTGTCTTTTCTTTCAAGTTTCATTTTCATGTGGTATGTAATTCAAACAGAAAGCCATGATCTTATTTAAATTTAATTATGTCCCTATACTTTATTATGAGTAATTTATGAGTGGGTGACCCTTGTCCCCCGGTCTCACCAAAATTTACCTATGTTTTTAGGGTTAAGCCGTCGCTTGTAGTGTAACTTGGGTTGTCGAATCCTCAGAGACCTAAGAAGAAACCTAAAAACACTACATTTTATGGATTGTTTTGGATATGTAGTTTCCAACTTTGGGTTGATTTTTATGGGTTTTAAGATAGAACTACTAGACTTAAGTGAATTCAATTTTAAAGAATGAGTTGATCCTGGGTTATCGCTTGGGGTGGATTGGATTAAATTTTTTTTTTAACAGTTTAAACTTCTTGTATTCGAGATGGGTTTGTCCAAGAAGATCAAACAACTTCATCACTTACTGGTTTAATAACAACAAAAAATAATACTAATCACCTATAATCTTGGAGGATCTAATTTATGATCACTCCTAGGTAAATGTCTGTATTAGCATTTGAAGTATGTGGCCTTAAAATTACACGAGGATAAAGAAGTTTTGAAGTCATCAAATAAAAATATCAATTAAGATAAGTGATTAGAAATTAATGGGGTGATAAATAACATCCAATCCGGCCCCTTTCCACTTCCTTGGATCCAACCATAAAAGGGTAATCCCTCCATTGATGCTATGGTTTCAATGGAAGTTGGAAGTAGACTCATGAGGGAGGAATTAAGGAAGTAAGAAAACAATAAAAAGAAAATGATCACTCCACCGTTGTGTGAATAACTTCACAAGGTTTGGTGTGAATAAACTCACACCTTGAGGAAACGGTATCAAATTAATATGGAGAATAATATAATAATAAGAAAATATGAAATGTTATTAAGAAACTAAGATGAATTAAACCAACTTACAATTGAGGAAAACCTTTATAAAGGAAAAGTGGTATCATAACATTACAATGAAAGAAAGAATCAAATATACTTAAATCATCCAACACTACTACTTTAAATAGTCATTTTGGGAACCTTGGGTCAAGCCTACAATAGTGAAACTCATCCCACTTGATTATGGTAGGCTTAGGGTTGTGGAAATATAGTGGAATTTGGACTTTTCCACTCTTGACCCGAGGTGGCAGCCAACTTGCATCGACTAAACAGAAGTGCCTAGATGTCCATCTAGATGGACGAATTGGAGTGGTACTTAGAAGAAAAATTGTAAGCTACAGATTCTTCCTAGATCTCTATAAAATTTACTACCGAATGAATTATTGGTTGTCGATATATGATTAAATTTGTGGGATGTTTTTCTGGGCCGCGAAATCTGGCCAAGAATTTTATCTCTAATTTGGGAGACTGGAATAATTACAATAGAGGCTGAAGTAGCAGTGGATTCTGTAGAATTATATGTTAATCTTTGTGTCTTATATCATCCCACAAAATATCGGGTTCAGTGGGTCTATATTGTGGGCCCCACATTCTCATCAGTGAGATGGTGTCCAATCTTCCTTCTCCAGAATTGTTTGCTTTCATCGCCAAATATCTCCATAATACAATATGAATCCTCCATTTATCCCTGAATGAAAAATGTTCATATTGTAGTTTATATCCTTTTACCAAAATATCAAATTAAAATATGGATAATTACATTCCATAAAATCAGATGAATCCTTGGGCCTAAACCAGTGTACATTAGGCATGCAATGCACAAATGATGAGAATGGATGTTCAAAATTAAAATCCACTAAATTAGGCCCATAAGATCAAAAATGAACATTAAATACCATTAAAATGTAATTAACATTTGTGTTTTTATTGTCTAATCATACCCCAAACTTGAGATTTTCTAGTCCTGAGAAAAATGCATCTCAACAATATGAAATTCAAATTTCCTTTCCCAAAAACATTTTAATACACAATGATCACCAAAAAACATTATACCAAACAATCATGAAACCCAAAAAAATATTTTAATACAAGATAGTTTCATAAGAAGATCCCAATCCCAAGCCCATTCCTTTTTTCAAATTTATCACCATATTTAATCCAATATCAATTAAGAGTGATGATGTGTTATGCATCACATTAAATAGGGGGTTTATCTTTATTCAAGGGGGAAATGATCGAAGAACTAGGTGGAATCAAATTTCAATATTAAGATGAGTATTAAAATTTTTATATTTTTTTTTACAATTTTTCCATGGTAATTTAAATTTCACTCAAAAGAGTTAACCCCTATAGCGAGACTTTGTCGATGACTCCCAGGCTCAAAGACCTTAGGGAACCAAGTGAAGCCCACATACTTGGGCATCAACTCGAGTTAACTCAATCAAGAAAAAAGTCAAATTACCATAAATAGAGATACAATTACTAACTCTGAGCCAAACAAATATGGAGTAATGATTCTCATGTTTCGAAAGCCACACATTAGGTCATTTCATTTCTCTACACGCACATTTATTGTTTTTTTGAATACTCATATTAAAACTAAAATGATCACCAAACCTATGATATTTATTTGGGGGACCCCATGAACTCTAACTAATACCCAAATAACTATAGGACGTGTGTTGTGATATCTTTTTTCAATTTGGATAAAAATATAAACGATGAAATTTCACATTAGACAGACACAATTTCCAAAATCTATGCTCATGATGTTTTACGTGGATTAAAATTAGAATCAGGGAATGATAAATTATTTGATATTCAGTTTTAAAGTGTACAATGTATATTATCATGTTCAAGGTTAAAGAAAATTTTCCTTCCATTAAGGAACATTTTTTTCAAATCAATAATTTTTTTGACACAAAAAGCAATTTTTTTTCTCCCCCCAACATAAAATAACAATGTCCCCAGTATTTAAAGAAAAAAAATTAGAAGGGGGAGAGGCAGAGAATGAGAGTTCAAAAAGGAAATTGAAAATAAGGATCATGGAATGAAGTCACCTGGTGGTTGAAGTTGAAATTCTTACTGCTCTCTTTTAATCTCTTGATCTCCATGCCACCCTGAGAATTTATTAGTGGAAGAAAAAAAAACAAACAAAAGAAATATATATATATATATATATAGATATATTTACATTTATATATATAATAAAAAATAGTAAAATATTATTATTTATACAAAAATTATATATTAAGGAAGCCCTATAGTTCATAGGTCAGTGGTAAGCGCGTGCCCCTGTCTCCCTTCGGTCCCAGGTTCGAGTCCCCGCGACTTCATCGATTGTGACGGGGTTTTCCCCATGACCTAGGATTTGTTCTTTTACTTTTTTTTATTTTTATTCTAACCTACAAACACATAAAAATAATATGAACTGATGATAGATTGTCTTATTTTTCAATTTCTGGGTAAGGTATTACTCAAGGATCACACCATGTGACATAGATGAATATGGTTCTCCCCTTTCATACCCATCCATACTCATAATAGAAGAACATGTCAACAGTTTATTTATTAGTATTATTTTTAAATATCATTATGATTCATTAATCCTATTATAAAAATAAAGATGATTCAAAAAGATTGGAAATAAGAAAACCACAGGTTACCTCTCTTGCAACACTTTTGTTTAACGTTGTTAGCTTGACTTGGACTCCTAATTGATTAATTATTTTCTTCATCTAAGGTAGGCTCACACAATTATTCATCAAATTCATGTTTTTGGATTGATTATATGAATGGTTTGACTCTAGGACCATTAAATTTAAATGTTTGACCATTGGTGGGATATTGAATTTCAACAGCACCATGGGGATACACCTTATTCATTGTGTATGGACCTGACCATCTAGAGCGCAATTTCCTTGGGTGTGAGTGATGTTTAGAATTATACAAAAAAACAGGGTTTTCTAGTTCAATGTGTTTGGTTTTAAGGTTTTGATATTGGTAGGCTTTTACTTTTTCTTTATTGATCCTTGAATTTTCATAAGCCTCCATCCTAAGTTCCTCAAGTTAATTGAGATCTAATTTCCTTTTTGTTCCAGCCAATGAGAGGTCATAATTAATTTTCTTAATTTCTCAAAAAGCCTTATGTTCAATTTACACAGGCAAATGACAAGATTTTCCATAAACCAACCTATATGGGGACATTCTTAAAATGGGTTTAAATGTGGTTCGATAGGCCCAAAGAGAATCTAAGAGTTTTCTTGACCAATCATTCCTAGATGGATTTACCATTTTCTCAATATTTTGATTGATTTATTGATTGGCTAACTCATATTGACCATTGGTCTATGGGTGGTAAGCAGTGGACACTTTGTGAGAAATTCCATACTTTTCCATGAGTGCAGAGAAAGGATGATTTCCGAAATGAGTACCATGATCACTAATGATAGCCCTAGGAATTATAGATCTAGAGAGGATGTTTTACTTGAGAAATGTAATTACAGTTTTATGATCATTAGATTTTGTAGGAATGGCCTCAACCCATTTGGAGACATAATCGATAGTTAAAATGATGTACAGATATCCACTAGAGTTTGGGAATGGACCCAGGAAATCGATTCCCCATCAATCAATGATTTCAACCACTAAGATGGGAGTGAGTGGAATTTGATTCTTTTTTATGATGGACCCTACTTGTTGACACCTAGGAAAACATTAAAAAAATGTGTAGGAGTCCCTTAAAAGTATGTGCTCGAATAGTCCACACTAATGAACCTTAGCATATGTTTTCTTATAGGAAAAGTAACCTCCACATGCCTCACTATGAAAAAATTTAAGGATGGACTCTTGTTCAGATTCTGGGACACACCTACTAATGATTTGGTTAGGACAAAACCTATAGAGGTATTGATCATCAAAAACATAGTTCCTAACATCAGAAAGGAATTTCCTTCTAGCATGAGTCCCTAATAATTTTAGAATGACTCATGTAACTAAGATGTTGGCTATGTCAGCATACCATGGGCAATCACTCACTGAATAGAGGTGCTCATTGGGAAATTAATCAAACACAGAAAGGTGATTTTATTTGTCTTTTAATTTCATCCTTGGGAGTTAATCAGCTACAACATTTTCAACACTCTTTTTATCCTTGTTTGTTAGGTAATATTCTTGTAAGAGAAGGACCCACCTAATTAGTCAAGCCTTAGCATCTTGTTTTTGGAAGAGGTATTTTAGTGCAGAATGGTTAGTGAACATAGTAATGGGGGATCCTAAGAGGTTGGACCTAAACATATATATGGAAAACACAATAGAAATTAACTCCTTTTTAGTGGTGGTGTAGTTGATTTGGGCATTATTTAATGATTTTATTTCATAAGAAATGACAGAAGGAGTTTTATCACAACATTGTCCTAACACAGCTCCTACAACCAACTCACTGGCACCACACATAAGTTCAAAAGGAAGGTTCCAATTTTGAGATTTCATATTGTGAGGAGAGGTGAGAGAGGATTTCAGGGTTGATAATGAACCCTCACATCCTTCTATCCAAACAAATGGAGCATCCTTTACTAAAAGAGAACAAAGGGGATGAGAGATTGAACTAAAGTCCTTAATGAATCTTCTATTGAAACAAGAATGTCCTATGAAATACCCCACTTTTTTGATAGTTTTGGGTGATGAAAGGTGAAGAATGATGTCAACCTTGGCTTTATCAACTTCAATCCCCCTACTCAAGACTAGATGGCCAAGGAATAGTCCCTCTTTTACAACGAACTGACATTTTCCCAGTTTAGAACTAGATTCTTTTCTTAACATCTTGATAAGACTCTCTCTACATTCCTCAGACATCCCTCAAATGTATCCCCAAGTACAGAGAATTCATCCATGTAGACCTCTAGAAAATCCCCTACCATGTCTGATAATATTCACATCGTACACCGCTGGAAGGTTCCTAGGGAATTTCATAACCTGAAGGGCATGCATTTGAAAGTAAAGGTGTTGAATGGACATGTGAATGTAGTATTCCCTTGATCCTCTAGGGAGACATCAATTTGATTATACCCCGAATACCCATCTAACAAATAGTAGAAGGCACGACCGACCACTCTCTTATGGGCTTGGTCAATGAATGGTAAGGGGAAATGGCCCTTCTTGGTAAATGATTTTAGTTTCTTATAGTCGATGCAGACTCTCCAACCACTACTCACCCTTGTTGGAAGAATCCCTCCATACTTATTTGTTATCACTCTGATTCCATCCTTTTGTGGTGCAAATTGGATTGGGCTCACCCACTCACTCTAACCTATGGGATAGATGATACCAAATTTTAAAAATTTCAGAAGTTCTTTTCTCACTAATTCCTTGAGAATATGATTGAGTCGTCGTTGAGGTTTATGGCATGGATTTGAACTAGATTCCAAAACAATCCTATGGGTCTTGATATGTGGGCTAATAACAGTAATATTAGATAAGGTCCAAATAATGTATTTCTTATGTTTCCTAAGGAAATATAGAAGCATCCTCTCATGATTGGCTTCAAGAGAAGAAGAAATGACCACAGTATGTGTTTTGTTGTCACCATGAAGGCATACTTCAGTCCAGTGTGAAGTTCCTTCAATTCATGATCATGTTGGTTCAGAATTTCAGCAAAAGATTGGGACATTGGATCAAGATAAATTTTGTTTCCCAGAGTTTTAAATATGATTGATTCTCCACATGTAGAAGATTCAGCTACTACATTGGCTTTATCATATTTAGCGAAGGAAGTTGGAGTGGTCTCCATGAATTTGGTTTCCTAAAAGGTTTCACTGATTCTTGGACCTAAGACTTCATCAAAAGAGAAATTTGAAAATGATTCAAGCCAACGGGATAAAATTTCTTCATGTAAACAATGGAAATAAATCTCATCCTGACTTAAACATCAATAAAATATTCCTTGATGTTCTATGGATTCATTATCAATGATTCCTATCATGTTTACTTCATGAATGTCCATGTCATCCCATATTTGTGATCTTGCACTATAGATGTTCAAGTCTAGACTCATGTTTCTAAAGGTGATGGTCATCTTCCTGTTTCGAAATCAGATAACAGAGATGATTGTTTCAAGGAAAGGACACCAAGGATGATTGGGGTTTGTTACTTATTCCCTATATTTTGATGGTTGTGAAGGATAAATAATTCATCAGGGTAGATGATGTTTTCAACCTTTACCAAAATGTCCTTTAAAATCTCCTTTGGAACCCTAATGCTATGATCAGTAAGCTGAAGTGTGACAGATGTAGATTGGAGCTCTTCTTCACCTAATTGGCAGTGCACTGCATAGGGGATGAGATTGACACTAGCACCTAGGTCACACAAGGCCTTGATAACTTTTATCTCTCCTTGTTCAACATTGATGTAAGGGAAACCTAGGTCTTTCAACATAGGAGGAATGGTCCCTTTAATGGTGGTACTCACATTAGCAGCCAAAAGGATTTGGGTTTTATGTGAAAAGTTTCTTTTAAAATTGCACATGTCCTTAAGGTACTTTGAGTAGAAAGGTATGTTTTGGATTCAATCGAGAACGGGAATGTTCAACTTGAATTGTGAGAATATTTCCCTCAATGTTTCACTCAATTTAGGCTTTGTTTCCCCCCCCCCCACGAGTTAAGGAAATGGTGTAGGTTGTGGGGTTTTTTGTTGAAGAGTTGTTTCTTTCACACTGTTATCAGTTTCCTCAGTTTGATCTTATGGTTCATTTGAATTTTCATTAGAGATTGAAGCTTTACAAGGTTTCTGACTTCCTTTTTTAGGTTTCTCAATTCATTTCCCACTTCTTAAAACTGTCATAGCCAGTAGTTGTTCATGAGTTGTTTGAGTGAAACTTGACTCCGCCCTTAAATTTTAGGATGGTATCGACTGAGTAGGCATGGGTGCCTTTCTAGATTTTATTGTTTGAAGTTATTTTTTAAGGGAAGAGAATTCTAAGTTCCTTTTGTCTATTTTTTTACACAACTGTTCTAGTAGGCTTTGTGGAACAATTTGGGGTTGCGCTTGAGAAGATTGGTTTATCCAATGGAGATATTTTAGAGGTGGGATGGTTTGTTGAAAATGGACTGGTGGTTGTTTGTATTGGATAGGTTGGGTTTGGAACTAGTTATGGGTTTGGTAGTTCTGATGGGGGTAAGTATTTTGTCCCTGTGGTTGGCTTGGTTGTTGGTTATCCTTCCAACGGAATCCTGGGTGGTCATTATTACTTGGGTTGAAGGTGTTTTGGTTTTGAGGATTTTGAAAGTTTAAGGAATTTACTTCCATTGGGGGTCCTCATAAAATAACATCCTTAATGGATGGAATGGATGGGCAGTTTTCTGTCTTATGGTCAGTTTTGTCACAAATTGTGCAAATAGGGTCTATAGTTTGGATTTCATGGACTTTCCTAAGGTCTATCTCTTCAACCATGCTAGAGAGTGCTGCGTGTTTATCCCTAAGGCTTTCCTCTTTTATAAGTGTATGAATTACAGTAGTTATTTGTATATTTTTAGAATAAGGTGAAGTTCTGCATGTTTGGTTTTGTTCTGCAAGTATTTCTAGATACTCGTAAGAAACATTTGGGGCTTTTTTTAAAGGTTCCATTACACATCATGTCAATGAATTTTTTGTTCCCAGGACCAACCCTTCATAGAAAATTCTCACTTGTTCAGGTAAAGAAAAATTATAATGTGGAACCATGTTTAGGGTGTCTTTGAACCTCTCCCATGTTTCATAGAATGAATCTCCCTCTTGTTAAATTTTTTTTGGATTCTCTTTTTAAGTGAAATTGTTTTGTGGTGGGGAAAGTATTTTTTATATAATTCTATTTGTAGTTGGTCCCTAGTGATGATGGACGATGGTCTCAAATTTTTTAGCCAATTTTTAGCTTGATCCTTTAATGAAAAAGGAAATATCCTCATCTTAGTTGATTCTATTTGATGTGGGGGAGACATGGTTTCAACAATGTCATTGAACTCCTTAACATGAAGGTAGGGAATCTCGAAATCCATTCCATGGAATGTGGGAAGATAGTTTAGGACATGGGGTTTAAATATGTAATTGGAATTTCCTAGAGAATTGTGTATAATTCATGAGAGGTCATTGGTCCATGTTGGTGTGAGGTATCCAATCATGGTTTGATCGACTAAATTCGACACGTTTGGGGTTCCCTCATTTGGATTTCCATTTTTGTTCCCACTCGGGTTTATGAGTTAGTTTATTTGAAGACCTAACATTGAAATGGGATAAAGTTTTGACTCTGGAGTATTAAGAAGATTAAGATTTAATGAAAATAGTTCCCTTGTTGTACTTGACCCCCCAACCTCAGAACTGTCCACCCTAACTAGATGGTTTGATTGATCACAGGTATAGGCAGACATGCGCCCAAAGAAAAAAACAAGAAAGGGAAAAGATAAGAGAATCTGGATAAGAATAGAATAAATGGGGGAGAAGAGAATGGGTGTTGAGATAACTTACTTGGGTCCTTGGAAACGACGACAAAATTTGGTCTTTCCCAAATTTAACCATGTTTTTAGGGTTAAGCAGTCGCTTGTAGTGTAGCTTGGGTTGTCGAATCCTCAGAGACCTAAGAAGAAACCTACAGACACATACATTCTATGGATTTTTTTGGATATGAATTTTCCAAATTTTGGATGATTTTTATGGGTTTTAAGATATAACTAACATACTTAAGTGAACTCAATTTGAAAGAATGAGTTGATCCTAGGTTATCGCTTGGGGGTAGATTGGATGAAATTCCTTTTTTAAGAGTTACAACTTCTTATATTCGAGATGGGTTTATTCAAAGAAGATCAAACAACTTCCTCACTTACTGGTTTAATACCAACACAACATATAAATAATCACATATACACTTGGAGGATAAAATTTATGAGCACTCCAAGGTAAAGGTTCGTATTAGCACTTGAAGTATGTGGCCTTAAAATTCAACAAGGACAAATAAGTTTTAAAATCATCAAATAAAAATATCAATTAAAATAAGTGATTAGACATTAATGGGGAGATAAATAACATCCAATATAGACCCTTTATACTCCATTTGATTAACACATAAGTGGGTTAGAACTCCGTGTATTCTATGGTTTCAATGGAAGTGGGAATTAGACTCATGAGGGAGGAATTGAAGAAGTAAGAAAACAATAAAAAGAAAATGATCACTCCACTGTTGTGTGATTAATTTCACAAGGATTGGTGTGAATAAATTCACATCACGAGGAAAATTATCAAATTTTACGGAGAAGAAAAAAATAATAATAAAAGAATAACTTTTATTAAAAAATAAGATAAATTAAAACAACTTACAATTGGGGAATTACATTACAGAGGAAAAGTGGAAGCGTAACCTTACAATGAAAGAAAGCATCCAAGATCCTTAAATCCTCCAACACCACTACCTTATATAGTCATTTTGGGAGCCTTGGGTAGAGCCTTCAAAATTTAAAGTCATCCCACTTGATTATGATAGGATTAGGGTGGTGGAAAGCTTGTGGAATTTGGACTTTTCCACTCTTGACTCAAGGAGGCATCCAAGTTGCATCCATTGAACAGAAGCGCCTATATGGCCTTCTAGATGGCCGAATTGGAGTGGACCTTATAATCCAAAATTGAATTTAACTATGTCTCCTATATCTCTGTAAAATTTAATCCCAAATGAATTTATGGTTTCCGAGATATGATTAAATTGGTGGGATGTTTTTCTGGGCTACAGAATATGGCTCATAAGTTTATCGCTAACTTGGGCCACCTAAATAACCACAATTTATGCCGAATTAGCCCTGGATACTGTATAATTATTTGTTCATATATATTTCTTCTATCATACCACTTAATTTGGGCTTCCATGGGTCTGTATTGTGGCCCCATATTCTCATCAGTGGGATGGTGTCCAATCTGCCTTCTCCAAAATTGTTTCCTTTCATCACAAAATATACACATCATACTTTATAAATAATCCATTGATCCCTGGGTGAAAAAAGTTCATATTTAAGTGTATATCTATTTACCAAAATATAAAATTAAAATATGTATAATTACATTCATTAAAATCAGATGAATCATTAGGCCTAAATCGCTGTACATTAGGCATGAAGTGCACAAATAATGAGAATGGATGTTCAAAATTAAAATGCACTAACTCAGGACCATTAGTTCAAAGAAAAAATTTAATACTGTTAAAATATAAATAAAATATGTGTTTTTATTGGATAATCGTCACCTCTCTTTTTAATTTTTTCTAAAACCATGTTATATAGCTGTTATACTGCGTAATTTCCGTCTCAAAATCTCTCTCTTTTTCACAAGAAATAATCCTATTTTAATTGTGTGAATTCCCAAACCTATTTAGTTTCTATGGGTATTTATAAAGACAAAAAAAATATATATTTGATTCTGTAATTGGCATAAATTAAACCCTCATTCCTTTTCCATGGGTTATAAATGAAATAACAATCATGTTTTTAAGCACTTTTAAAACATCATGATTTTGAAGTGAAACCCCTTTCTTTTACTCTCTATGGGTTATTTATGAAATGTATGATTATTATCTATGTGGATCATGTTAAAATATAGATAAATTAAGGGTGCACCCTGATATCACTCCAATGCATTGGGTAATGAATTTAATCTCTAGAGATGAGAAGTTTCAAGATACCTTGGTGAATATCCTTGGTAATTTTTATGACACCATTGGGTTGAACCATGGTGATATGTTCATGAATGTATAAATTAAATGTTATAGACAAATATTAAAGATATGATTCATGTTCTTTTTATTATTATATGCCTCTTCTTCAATTTCTCTTATCATTATGTTTTTCATCAAGTTCTTATTGGTATCACAAGTAAACGGATTCCCATGCTTTCCTTACTGGTCCTTCTGCTCACCATTCCTTTGATGCATGTCTCTAGGTTTCGAGATGCATTAATTTTACTTAGGATGAACTTTTGATTAAGACTTACAAGTTTATTAGAAGAATGTTTAATGTTTTCATGTATATTGTTCCTGATTTCCAAGACACTAGACTTTAAATATCCTCTATTTGTAAAATGTAATGAAAAGTTATGTAATAAAAGGTAGGATTCCATAGTTGGTATTAAAGGATAGTTTAGTTATTTGAAGAAATTAGGCTATTAAAGCATTTGTAATAACCTTATGTAAAGGTTTAAATATTGGACAACTTCTAGGTATTTTGGAGAAATATTAAGTAAGTGGTTTCCAAACAAATAAATCCCAGTCTCAATACGAAAAAGTGGATGTGGCTCTAGAATAGATGTACCTAGGAGTGAAAACTATGATAACAATTTTTGGGCTTTACTCGCGATATCCTGGTACACAACAATGGGCCTTGCCGCAATCCTTCTTTGAAACTCTTGAGGGATATTTTTGGTTAATCACATGCTTTTCTTGAATCATTATAAAGGATTTATAGAAAATGTAGCTGTTGTTAAAGAATAATTTTTTTTCAACACCTAAAATTACATTATAATTATAATTTTTCTAATAATAATAAATTCTTAATGAGATAAAATTACAAGGACACAATTTATTTAGGGGGGGAGAATGTAACGACCCAAAAAATGTACTTCTTTTATTTATGGATCTCTTTTGTCCAAATAACTTTTCATTATGTTTTACAATAGAAGTACATTGAATTACATCGAACCCAAATTATAGTTTTAAAAAATGATATAATTTTTCTGAAAAATTAAAGTATATGGTATAATGATTATATTAATTAAATAGTATGATTAAAACACCCATTTTAAATGTAAATGATAAAATAATTTTATTTTTTTAAGTGTCAGAAATCTCACTATGAAATTTCAGTATTCCTTTTCTTTCAGATATTATTTTTAATAAATAATTAATTTTTTATATTTAAAAGATAAATTTCTCACACATAGATAATTATTATTGTTAAATAAACAAAATTTTTGAATTTCAAATGTCATAATTAATATAGGCTACATTTTTAAAAGTTTTCTAAGAAGTTTCAATTTTTTGATAAATAGTATTCAATTTGATGAATACTGTAAGTTGAATAGTGTTTTCTTGATGAATAGTATTTGATGAATAGTGTTATTTTAATTAATAGTAAAAATATTTTATTATTAAATAAATTTTTTTGTGAAAAGATTTTCAAAAATCCATCCTACGTGGTTGTATTCAAGGTGAAAAATGTGGTTAAATAAGATAAAAATAATTTTTTGGTGAATAGTAACATACCCTTAATAATAGTAATTAATATTAAATTGGAAAAAAATAATCTTCACCCATGAATGTATAAATACAATTTAGGCATCTTAAAAGGGAAAAAATGATCATAGTATAAGTTCTGTATTTTTGTGTTTCATAAATATTTTATTTACAGTTTTATAAATAAATTAATAATTTGAAATGGAAATTTATTTTCTTAAAATTTAATCATAAATTGTTACTTTATTTTCTTATGTTTGTATGATGATTTTATGAGACCTTGATTACTTTATCAAGGAGTTAGAAAATGAGTTATAGTTTTAGAGTTGTTTTTTGAATAAAAAATGATTTTAATTAAAACTTAAATTAAAAATATTCAGAAAATTATTTTCATAAAATGGTGTTCATTTTTGAATTCAGAACAGAGATATTGGTTTAGGGTAAATTAATAATATTTTTATAAAATGTTTTGTTTTTTGGTGAATAGTAAGAATACAGTTTTGAGTTTCTGTGTGTTTAATGACATAATTAATGATGAATCATGATGTAATAATTTTGGTCAACTTGTGAATAGTAATATATGTTATGATCTCTCCCATGTCGGAAATATAATGGAAAAATACCATGGGAAAGCTCATGGGTTTGCAAAAACCACAGATGAGGTGTCCCTTGGAAATTAATAAAATATTCCCTCACTTTTTCTATAAATACCAACCCATTCCATCATTCAATTCCTTAAAATTTCATCTTCAATGAATATCATATCTTTTTACCTCCCAAGGAGACCTTTTAAGGTTCCCTCAAGCCCTCCAAGGTTCCAAAATTCAAGCTTTCTATGTTACTCTTTGAGGTAAGGGAACCTTTCACCCTCCTCTTTTAAGTCATGACTTCCATTATGTCATGTATTCTAGTTTCCATATTCTTATATTTGGGTATGTTCTTAAATATCCTTAATATTGTCCATTTCATTTCCAATGCACAAGATACCTTTTTCGCTCTCATCAACTTATTTTCTAAATTTTTAATTGACACCGTTAGGATGCCAAATATTCGTAAAAGTAATCACATCTTCTCTTTTCTTTCATGTTTCCTTTTAAGGTGGTATGTAATTCAAAAATCTATACCATGATCTTATTTAATTTTTATTATGTCCCTATACTATATTATGATTTATTTATGAGTGGTTTACCCTTTTCCCTCTCTTTTTAATGTTTTATAAAACCATGATATATAGCCATTATGCTACATAATTTTCGTCTCAAAATCTCTCTCTTTTTTCACAAGAAATTATCCTATTTTACTTATGTTAATTCCCAAAACAATTTCATTTATATGTGTATTCATAAAGAAACAAAAATGATATATTTTATTTTGTAATTTATATACATGAAACCCACATTCCTTTTCTATGGGTTATAAATGACATATCGATCAAATTTTTATGCACTTTTAAAACATCACGATTTTGAAGTGAAACCCATTTCTTTTACTCTCTATGGGTTATTTATTAAATTTATGATTATTATCTATGTGGATCACATGAATATAAATACATATTAAGGGTGCACCTGTATATCACTCCAATGCATTGGGTAAAGAATCTAATCTCTAAAGATGACAAGTTTTACGATACCTTGGTGAATACACTTGATAATTTTTATGACACCTTTGGGATAATCCTTTGTGATATGTTCATGAATGTATAAATTAAATGTTGTAACAACATATTCATGTTATGATTCATGTTCTTTTTATTATTATATTCATCTTCTTCTATTTCTCATGTCTTTATTATTTTCATCAAGTTCTTATTGATATCGCAAGTAAAATGATTCCCATGCCTTCCTTAATGGGCCTTCTACTCACCCTTTCATTTGATGTATGTCTCAAGGTTATGAGATGCAGTAATTTTACATAGTATGAACCTTTGATTAAGCCATAAAAGTGGATTAGAATAATCTTTAATGTTGTCATGTATATTGTTCTTGGTTTCCAAGACACTAGACATTAAAGATCATTTGTTTGTAAAATGTAATGAAAAGTTATGTAATAAAAGGCAGGATGCCATAATTCGTATCATAGGACAGTTTAGTTATTAGAGTAAATTAGGTTATGAAAACATTAGGAAGAACCCTATATAAAGGTTTAAATATAAGAAAACATCTTGGTATTTTGAATAAATATTTAGTATGTGGTTTCTAAGAAAAAAATTCCCAGTCTGGATATGAACAAGTTGATGTGGCTCTAGCACAGATAAACCTAGGAGTGAAAACTCCAACAAGGAGTTTCGGAATTGACTCAGGGTATCCTAGTACACAACAATGGGCATTGACGCACTCTTAATTTGAAACTCCCGAGGGATATGTTTGGTTAATAACAAGCTTATTATGAATAATAATTAAAGATTTATTGAAAATGTAATTGTTGTTAAAGAATAATATTTTATAAGACATGAAATTACTTTATAATTTTATGTTCTCTAATAATAATAATTTTCCATTAAGATAAAATTGTGAGGACACAATTTATTTAAGGGGGAATAATGTAACGACCTGAAAAATATACTTCTTTTATTTATGGATCTCTTTCATCCTGATAACTTTTCATTATCTTTTACAATAGAATCACATCAAAAATACTTCGGACCCACATTTTAGTATTGAAAAATGATATAATTATAATAAAAAATTAAGGTATATGGAATAATGTTTATTTTAATTAAATAGTATGATTAAAAATCCACTTTTAAATGGAAATGAAAAAATAATTTTATTTTTGAAGTGTCAGAAATTTCACTATGTAATTTCACTATTCCTTGTCTATCTAGTATTATTTTTAATAAATATGTATATTTTATATATTAAACATAAATTTATCATACTTTGAGAATTATTATGGTTAAATAAACGTCACTCTTGAATTTCAAATGTCAAAATTAATATAGGATGAATTTTTAGAATCTTTCTAAGAAGTATCAATTTGTTGATATATAGTATTTTATTTGATGAATAGTGTTGAATAAATAGTGTTTTCTTGTTGAATAGTGTAATTTTAATGAATAGTTAAAAAATATTTTATTATTAAATAACTTTTTATGTGAAATGATTTTAAAAAATCCATTGTACATGTTTATAATTAGGGTGAAAAATCTGGTCAAATAAGATCAAAATATTTTTTTGTGAATAGTAACATACCATTATGAATAGTGATGAATAGTAAATTGGACAAAAAAATAGAAACTTTACCCTTGAATGTGTTAATACAATCTAGACATCTTAAATGTGAAAAGCAATCATTTTATATGTTTTGGAATTTTTGTATGTCATAAATATTTTATTTACAATTTTAAAATTAATTTAATTATTTAAAATAGAATTTTAATTTCATAAAATTTAATCATAAATGGTTAGTTTATTGTCATGTGGTTTTACGATGATTTTATGGGACCTTCATTACCAATACCATGGGCATGCTCATGGTTTTTCAAATACAACCGATGAGGTGTCCCTTAGAAATTAATAAAATATTCCCCAACTATTGCTATAAATACCGACACATTACTTCACACCTTTCATTAAAAATTCATCATCAACTATTCTCTAGTATTTTTACCTCCCAAGGATTCCCCCCAAGGTTCCTTGAAGCCCCCAAGGTCCGAAATTTCATTCTTTCAAAGTTACTCTTCAAGGTAAGGGAACCTTTCACCCTCCTCATTTAAGTCATGGATCCCTTTATGTTATGTCTTCTAGTTTCCATCTTCTTATGTTGGGGTATGTTATTCTATATGATTATTACTTTAAATTTTTGTCCAATTGATGAGATACCTTTTCAGATATCATCAACTGATTTTCTGAATTTTTAATTGATGCCGTTAGGCTGCCGAATTTTCGTAAAAGAAATCACATCTTCTCTTTTCATTCAAATTTCCTTTTCATGTGGTATGCCATTCAAAAATACATACCATGATATTATTTAAATTTTATTATTTCCCTATAATTTATTATGATTTATTTATGAGTGGTTGACCCTTTTCCCCTCTCTTTTTAATATTTTCTAAAACCATGTTATATAGACATTATGCTGCAGAATGTTCGTCTCAAAATCTCTCTATTTTTCCCAAGAAATTCTCCTATTTTATTTATGTGAATTCCCAAAGAAATTTAGTTTATATGGGTATTCATAAATACAAAAAAATTATATATTTGATTCTGGAATTGACAAACCTAAAACCCTCATTCTTTTTCCATGGGTTATAAATGACATAAAGATCATGTTTTAAGCACTTTTAAAACATCATGATTTTTGAATGAAACCCATTTATTTTACTCTCTATTGGTTATTTATGAAATGTATGATTATTATCTATGTGGATCACATGAATATAATGGAATATTAAGGGTTCACCCTGATAGTGCTCTAATGTGTTGGGTAAATAATTTAATCTCTAAAGATGACAAGTTTCACGATACCTTGGTGAATAACCTTGGTAATTTTTATGACACCTTGAGGATGAAACTTGGTGATATGGTCATGAATGACTAAATTAAATCTTGTAGCCACATATTCAAGTTAACATTCATGTTATTTTTATTATTATATTCCTCTTCTTCCATTTCTCTTGTCTTTATGTTTTTCATCAAGTTCTTATTGATATCACAAGTAAACGGATTCCCATACTTTCCTTACTGAGCCTTCTACTCACTCCTTCCTTTGATGTATGTCTCCAGGTTATGAGATGAAGTAATTTTACTTAGGATGAAACTTTGATGAAGCCTTAAAAGTGCCTTATAATAATGTTTAATATTTTTATGTATATTATTCTTGATTTCCAAGACACTAGACTTTAAAGATTCTTTGTTTGTAAAATGTAATGAAAAGTTATGTAATAAATGGAAGGGTTCCATATTCTTATATACTTATAATCAATTTCAATCAAGGTATGTGACCAAAATTATATTTTTTATAAATATAGTTTCTATGTTTTCCAGTAAACCTTCTTTTATACCAAATGTATCACCCAGACCCCAAAATTCCAGAGTTAGGGTATTAATTTATTACATTTTCATGATTAAAAGGAATAAAATCCTGAAGGACCGATCAATTTAACAATATTGGGAATCCATATTATATACATTATACCCATAAAATTTTGGAAAATAAGAAATAAAAACATGATACATAAAAATCAAATAAATTGTTTCCTTGAAAGAATATTTGAAAGATTTATTATTTGTAACCCAGGGAATGTAAACACAATAACTGTGAGATTAAATTATCAGGGAGGTTATGTAAAGAAGAATCAATAATGAATCCATGGAGATAAAACAAAATTTAAAAGTAAATAACTTATATCATATTCCATTCAAATAATTAGATAAGGAATATTCAATATGGTGGAGTAAGAAAATGAAACACATGCCAATTAATCAACGAACTAAAAATTAAATGTACTTATTGATATTTCGATGTGAAATCTCATGGATAATAAACAAATAAAATATCTATGAAAGAAATTATTAATTACTGGACCTTATATCTTAGGGACATGATGACCTATACTATCAAGATCCATCCTCTGAACAGTTTTGAACTATAGGTAGAAACCTGTTTAACATGGCCAACTTAATCTCCTCATGAGAACCTATCAATGCATCTAGGATATATATAAATTCTGAGATCCACCCATAATTTCATGTCCAAATATTTCTTCATATTGAATAATCAATTTAATAAATAGAAAATATGCCTTATCAAATATATGTATTTAATAATAGATAAGAATTTATGAATAATTCTATAGTTAATCAAATAACAGTCTAAGTAAACACCGCATGTGAAATTATATATGGTTTAGAAAATTATATTATTTATTTTATGAAAAAAGGATATTAAATGAAATTTAAAATGAAAAAAATTATAATAAAATTATTGTTCCAGGATAATGTTAAAAATGACCAAAAGAAGTGAGATTACAATGATAATCATTACGAATATTCATGAGTAGAATAATGCTTAAACCTTCCAAAGTGCCCTGTACCACTTTGAATCATTTAAATAATAATCCCCATGAAGTTATGACTTTAAATGAAGCTTATAATGTAATGATAATAATTATATTCATGATATTACATTTCAAAATTTAGTATATATGCCACATAAAAGTGAATTGATGCATAATAACAAATAATTCTCAATGGAATGTAAATTGAGATGAAATTTCATTATCTTAACCTTTATTTTTCTTGTTCGGTAATTATACTTCTATATAGTGGTTTAAAGTATTTTAATAGATTAAACCAAATCCATAATCATGTTTATAATATAACATATTAACATATAATATTTTATTACCCATTTTTTAAAATGATTTCATTATTTTTAACTATTTCAGGTATTAATTGCCTAGTTTTCTCAAGTATTATTTGACTTTTCATTTGTTTTAACTATTTATTATATCATGATTTAATAATATCCCAAATTTAAACCAGGAGTTAATTATAAAATAATTCTGATACATATGTATTTATAATAATACACAATGTTTGGAGATAAGAAATGAAGTGCACAATTCATGGAAATGGTAGGCCATACGTATGCAAGAAAGTTACTTCCATTTCTTTATCTTATCAAAATAATTAAAATTAAAAAATAAATTTTTATAAAATATTTTACGTGTCATATATATGTCATATATGTTACATAGGTTCCTTGAAATCATCCATAATATGTTCCATGTGTAGTGTGAATGAATAAACTCACTTTGGGGAGGCGGTAATCCACATTTCCACAAATGATGTTATCGTATTTAATGAAAAATAGAATATATACGAGTTTGTCTTATAAAATGATTATAGGAATATAAAAACATTATAAATATCATATATATCTCATAATAATTTAGTTTTCATCATAACTTCCCCTAGGAGAGGTGGTAAAGGAAAAATGAAAAATCATCATTTCGTGAGGCATTATTTTTCCAAACATGTAAACAATATGTTTGTTATCCATTTGATAGAAGTGTGTGTAAATATTGTCTATCCCATCCCATAAAAATATCCTATTATATCAGGTATAATTTTTTTGTTATAAAATAATAGAATAATAAGATTTGAGGGGGCACAGAATGAAAATGAAACTATAAATCTTAAGAGAAGACATTACCTCTTAATCGGGTAACTCCTTTTGGTTTTTAAAAAAAGGACTCCTTGGATTGATTACTTCTCAAGGAGTGGATTATAAGATTATGGGAGGGGTATTGGAAAGATATTTGGGTAGTGTTTATTCTATCCAAAGTGTCTTGAGATGTGTGAGGAAGTGGGAGGAGATGATTCCTTTTTATAGCGGAGGAGTGACACTCTTTTAATATATTGAAAATGGAATTCAATACACATTTTTCAAATTGAATGTACCTCCAATAAAAGAATTAATTTGAGAAAAATGAGTATAGGGTCTAAATATGGCCATAAAATAGCTTTTAGAAAATTGTATAAGCCATTGGGGCCCTTAAAATTGATGTTTAGTCCCTTATTAAGCTTAATTTAAGATAATAATTGCTATTAATTTTAATTACTTTTAACAATCATTTTGGTAAAAAAATAATTTGATCATATTATAAATTATAAATTGCGATGACTTCAAATATGGAATCTATTTTTCTAAATTATAATCATATAATTGGAAGAAATTAATTTAAATTTATTCCCCCAGATGGGACAACAATGTGGGGTTTTAAAGTAAAAATGTTAAAAGTTTTCTATGTTTTCAGGTCAATTTCAAAGTGAAATTGATTAAAATTATGTATATTGGATTAATTGATAAAAGGATAATCTAATTAAACATTAAAAACAATCTAAAATCTAATTTATATTTTTAAATAAATTATATGAAAAACCAATTTTGAACTAAAATTTAGTATTCCTCACTACTCATTAAAGAGTGAATCTTTATGGAAAAATTACAAAAATTCACACTAAGATAATTTTTATGTTTTTCTTCCAAATATGAATTATATTTTGACATATTAAATTTATAAAAAGGTCAAAAATTGTATTTAAATTGGATCTCCATAAAAAGGTAACAAAACAACATTTATTAAAATATTGTATTTTATGTGCAATATTGGGTTTGTTCTTTTCATGAGCCTATAAAATCTAATAGATTAATATAAAAAATATTGTATTTAATATATAATATATATATATATAATCAATAAAGCCCACTAATTGAAATTAATTTAATTTATTAGGGTAAAATAGCTTTGTGATCATAAAAATAGTTCTCTATAAATATATTCCATTTATATTCAATTGGCAACTATATTAATTTATAATTAATTTTGAATCAATTAATTCATTTTTTGATTTTTACAAAACATATATTTTCATATGTTATTTAATACTATTTATAAACACTCATTTAATGGATAGGTTAAGTCTTATTATATTACATAATTATATTTTAATAATATATTATTGTTCAATTAACACTTGGTCTTGTGTGTAACACAAGCTATCGAACAAGGTCATTATTGTGTTTAATTATATATAACGTAGTGTTTAAATGAATGAAAAGATATATAATATATTGAATCTATTTAAAATATTAAATATATTTTAATGTACTAGGGTATTATATTCCCATACGTGCTTGGTGTTACATGTCATGCACATTATTGAATATAAGGTTCTTAATTTAGAATTTTGGGATGTTACAAAATATCTATGAAAACTCATCCACCAACCAAGTTAATCCAACCTCAGGAATAATATTATCATCCTCCAAAATGATTGAAACGATCTGGAAAACAAGGTTTCCGAAATAATGAAGTATAGGTCTAGCACATCAAGAATAAAGTCCCCATTAACATTGAAAAACCAAAGACCTTCCATCAGGATCGAAAAAACTAACTTACTTGAGATAACAATCGATCTGCGCTTGAAATTTCACCATTCAATCCAAACTGAAGATCCAATCAATGAGGTATATTTCTACAATCTGGAAGTCCTATTCCATCTCAACCCCTAACAAGATAGGCACCTGGAACCCTACTCTCACATCTTACAAAAAAGCATAACAAAATCCATCGAATACGACTTGAGATCAGTAGAAAATTTCAACAAATCCACAATTTTGGAAGAAATAAAAGAGACAGAGGCACTTTTATTAAATTAGGAAACAACTATAGATGATGCAATAATAAAATACCTATAAATATCATAGGTCCTATATCTAATTCCACTAGCACTTGATCCATTACATGAATATCCCTAAAACCTTCTTGATCTTGAGAGTGACCACCAACGTGCAGATCATCCTTAAGATGACTCTACCAAAAATAGGATATAATCATACAACGATGACCACCAAACAAAGATCCTAATGTATTAGTTGAATAAGACTGGTCTGAAATTCACTTGGAAACTGTAGAAGATACATCACCCTTATATAGACATGTAACTCTGTAAAACTACTACAAGAGTCCCATAATTCCACACTGATGGAAAGGCCTAGGTGGGTCTGAAAAAGATGACCTCATGAGCCATGACCTTCCACACTGATGGAATATGAATGATTTGACATCCAAAGCTGTAGATGAAGGAGTTCGGGAAGGATGGACTAATCAACCTCCTCCCATATTTTCTTTCTCTTCTCACTTACTCTACTTTTTTGATGAACCAACATTCCACTGGACCACTACAGGAACTTCCCTAGAGAAACCAGACATTCGAGAGTTGTCAATATCTACAATAAAAGCATGATTAACCACCTCAATATATGTATTCAACTTTAACTAGAATACTTGGGTCTAATGTCCAGTTGCAACCAATTTGAAACCATTTATCCTTAAGTTTATCATTGGAAACCACTTTGGGTATGGACCTAAATAACTCAATGAAATTATTGGCATACTCTAACATGGTTTGATCCCCCTGATGGATATCTAGAAACTCCCGAATCATAGAGAAGGATAGGGTGTCAGAGAAATTCTACTAATTGAATATTACCCTAATGTTTTTCCAACCCATATGCTCATGCTTCCTGGATTGAAACACTGAGCCCCACACCTCTGATTAGAACCTTACAATAAGAATGAATCACATTTAATTTTAAACCCCTCAGGTGTTTCATGAAACCCAAAAATTAATTAAATATTTCCAATAAAATAATATCCTTTCTAGGGCTCCACGCTACCCCATAAAAAGGAGACTTGTTCTTGAGAAACTTTTGAGCATTTTCCTTATTAGGCTCTAGTTTGTATTCCCTAAAATTAAATACACTATATCCCACTTCAGACCTAATTCCTAGATAGCTCGAACAACTACATCCACCGCCCTCCAGTCAATGGGTGAGGGATAACTCTCTCTTACCTCTTCTCATAATTTCATTGAATATATTTACGGAGACATGGAACTACAAAAAAACCAAAAAAAAACCTTCAATACACAATTCTGAAAAAATTTAGCAATAACACAAATCAAAAACATTTCCATAAATAAAAAAACCATAATAATAACAATCACAAGTCATACCACTCCACCCCCACTCAGTGTCCATGCATAGTCTGTAGCCTATATATCACACATAAAGGAGAATTAAAAAATAATTACCAAATATCCCATGATGACTCAAGGCCTATTAAATTGTGTTTTGGATATACACAACACTCACAACTTGATCCTCAAGCCCATAAAATCCTTGTTTTGGTCTATCCAGACTCTCCCAAATATCAAAACCCAAAAAAGGGATAACAACATCTCAAAACATTTTATCAAGAACTACTATAAGATTCCATCCATCATGAAACCTGACCCATCCTGTGACATGGCCATAAAAAAATTCATGATTACCATAGGATAAAAACTAGTTCACATTCATTAAACATCACACTTTGGGAACAATTTCATACACATAATTAATAAAAAAACCCACAAGAATAAAACATCATCACATAACCAATAACCCTAACTAAAATAAATACAACTATCACATGTTAAAAAAATTACACTTTAAACCAAAAACTAAAATGAGAGGGGGAAACACTACATGACCAAGCCTCCATGAAATAAGAGGGTCACCTCCCATATGACACCTACACTAACACTTGAAAGTAGATGAGAACTATCAACCAAATACTCCATCACTACCCAAAAAAATATTTCCTTTACATGGTTTAAACATAACAAGCTCAACATTCACCTGAGGGAATATATAGTGCGTGGTCAGGATCCCGATAGGATATCACCAAAATGATATTCCATTCCACAACATAATATGAAAAATCCACATTCATGTATTTAATGAAAAATAAAGGAAACATCTTATATGAAACTGTACAGTTTTATTGAAAATGGAGAAGAAATTTTCAAGGAAACATGATTTTAAAATTATAAAAGGAAGCACACTCAACAATGATCCAAGCTGTAGGAATTACATCATATGAGAAACCACGGGCCATACATAAGGTACTTGGGTTAGTGGGGGAATATGATCCTAAAACATCAGTGACATTGTATAGAAACAATAACCCATAACTTCCTCACACAAAATCCGCTAGAGGGAACACTATACAAAGTTATAGTAGTCTACGATCATCATCAAATGTTTCTTTAGTGTTGTAGTGTCAATCATACTTAGGGGAACCCAACCTCGACCATATCAATCCACTTAGAATACCGTACCTAATATTCTCACCTAGTAACCTTGGATTCCATTTTTTTGGGCTCAATATCATCCTATCATGAAAGAAGACACATTTTATAAACACACACACACACACACACCCCATCAACATTATAAACACACATGAAAACTGACCATTTGTATTGTAAAAACAATCTTTAACCCACATGAACAACGAAACCATTTGAAAATGTGATTCTCACCAGCCAAATAATCCATATAACCCATTTATAAATTATAACAAGAACGTAAAAATCATCCAATAATGCTAAATCATGGAATCACCAACCTTTCACTTGGAAACATCCATAAACCAGTGGAAAATCACAACCACATCACAAATAGGCCTTCTACAGAATATAACATACCATAGTCATCATGTTTAAAGCTAAAGAAACGAGGGTAAACCTATTTTTGGGAAACCATACCACTAGAGAAGAGGCAACCAAAGAAATTGGAAAGAAGAAACTAGGAATAATAAATAAAGAGATCATAGTCTTATCAAAGGATTCTTAAATATTCCTCACCAAATCCACTAAGAAAATGGAGTCAATGGGAGCCAAGAGGGAGGAGGAGGTGAACCTTGGGCTGATAAACCTGAATGGGGGATAAAATGGGTGTATTTGGATTAAAATAGGTGAAGGGAAAAGTCGGGAATTAAAAATTTTGAATGATCTAGGAAAGCCTCATAGTTTAGAAACACGGTTTACTAAATTGTGTGGAAACCATGAGAAAAATCACTCCAATGGAGAAAAGGGCCACACGGTATCCTGGGGGAGGGTGTATGCCCATGAGGCCAGCTGTGTGCCTCCTAAATACCTACTAGTCTAGGCACAGAGCTAGACCACACGCCCATGCATGGGCCATGCTTCCTGGACAATGCTATTTTTTAGGGAACATTGTCTCTTCTAGGCCACCACAAAATTTATACTAACTATGTGGAAACCATGAATCACCCGCTGTTGGGTAAGAAAACTCCATTTGGAAAGAAATGTCTTGGGAAGAAGAGATATGAATATAAGACCAAAAATTAAATAAATAACACGTCAAAAAAATATAGGATGTGAAAATGGAAACACATGAAAAACAAATTTTCCATGTTCTTGATCCATGAAATTTTTAGGGTAATATCATTTTGCAAGGAAACAAATGGTATTTTGTTGATGAAAAACATGGTGATAATGTTGAGCTATGTGAGATCCCTATTTCAATGTAATAATAAAAAATAATATTGACCCTCACATAATAGACATGGTTTGTGACATATAAAATGATCATGAGGATGGTATATAGAAAAATAATCCTTTAGAAATTTCCTAACAATACAGGTAATATATAGTTTTTTTTAATTTTTAAAATTTAACAAAATTTTAGATATATTTTTTATTGTTTTTTTACATAAACCACATATGTTAACTAATATGTAAAATTGTTTATTTAAATTAGTTTTTTTTCAATTATCCAACTTTATATGTAACTATCGTATTTTTGTTAATTTTTATTTAATCTTTTTTTATTTTGCCTTTATGATTTTATGTTTCATAAATATTATCGTATTTTTTTAACATTATTAACTACTAACAAATAAGATAAATAATATAGTCTGTATTCTCTTTAATTTTGTTGTTAACTACTCAAAAAAGTGTTTTTCTTAGTATTGTATTTGATTGTTTTCTTTAGATCAATTTAATATTTTATTCAATTTTTTATATAACATTTTGATTTTTGACCATCTTTAATGTCATTTAATTACTCATTAATGTTGTTAGAAATTTAGATCAAAATTTTTAAAAATAAAAATATATATTTTTAGTATAGTTTACTTTTTTACTTGATCATTTTTCATTTTTAAATTAATTATATATATAATAGTTGTATTTTAATATTTCTATTCTAATTGTTTGCTACATTGATTTGTAGGATAATTTCATATTGAACATTAGAGTCACCTTGAGATTATAGGGAGGACCGTACACATAATTCATTTGAAAAGCCTCCTAATCCATCTATATAAGAGTTATTAACTTCTATAAGATCATAAAATACTTCTAGTGTTTGTAAACTTGGTAGTATGCATCCAAAATTATCAGTCTCCCATAGTTCAGACTATAGGATACTAGTTGATTTCGATGATAATGATATTCCTAGGGGTCGAAATTTGATGGAATATAATACATATATTGTATTATATGCTTGATCCAATATTAGAATTTTGATTTGTGATTGGATAATTTTCAACAAGGAGACAATATCTTAATTATGGATGATAATTTTTGTAAGCTTATTTGTTATTATTTTTCTTACAATGAAATGTTTCTAATAATATAGTTTTTTTCCATTCTTATTAGTTGACATTTGATATACCTGACATTGAAGGAATCACTAAGATATTTTTATACTTGGATACTAGGATATTGGTGGATTTTAAATCAGTCATCACATTAGATTTCATTTATGGGGAAATAAAAAATGAAAATCCATACAATATATTTTCTTTTTTAGTTGGAGATACATAGAATAAGTTTTTTGATAGTAGAAAACAGGAATAGTTTTTTGTAAGTGCAATGTTATATTTTATAATATTTTAATATATTAATGTTTTTTTATTCTAAATTTATATAAAATTATGAGATATCATTATAAGATCCAATATAAAAAACTATACCCTCATGCTTTATCTCATGAAGGGTATACGTTATTGGATGAAAAAATTATGACAATTTTTTTTCAAAAAATGAGTACTGAATCTTCAAGATCTAGAGAGGTTGACCCTCCATACCCTCTAGCTATACATGATAAATGGAATAGGGCCTGAATGTGAAAAAACGGAAATATCTTGTGGAAGAGTTGAGGGATGTTGTTGACAAAATTGTAAACATATATTTAATTTATTTATGTTATTTAATTTAATTAAAATATGTATACATTGTTATTTACTTAAGAATTTTTCAATTATTCTATACATTAATATCTTAAAGATAAGAGTAGATATAGGACCTCCATACCCAAGGGTAGGAAGGATATTTTAGCTACTACATTGGGAAATCCCCAAAACATGGGACACATAGAAGGATACGTGTTATGTGTATCATTAAAAAAAGTGTTTTGTTTTTTGGGAGGTTATTCAAGGGAGGATGTATATAATAGGAAAATAGAATATTTAGAAGATAATGTTTAGGATATGGGTGATATGATGGAGGAAATATTCATAGATTCGGTATAGTTTATGTTTTAAGACATGTAAAAATAGTTTCATGTTACAAATCCCACTCTTCTACGTCCACCTCTAGATCCCACTCCATCTTCACCTACTAATACCACCCCTCCACCTCATCCTACATATCCATATCCTATACCTCCTTCTGTACATATTTTTGTATATTGTGAGTTAGATGTTGAGGATCCCCAAATAAAATTGTTTCATATGGGATTATCTATTATATTGATGACACTGTTCTCCATCAGTAGATAGATACATATACTTATAGGGTAACTATGTAGGTTATTATATATACATTATAAAAGTACCCATTCATATAGACAATTTCACCACAATTGAAAAAATTATCATATATTTTTAGTTCGACCATCTAGACTTTTCCAACAAATTACTTTTGAGGTTTGTATCAATTATTTCATTTATTTATTATTGGTGTTGATTTTTTTTCAAATTTTAAAATTTATATATTTATCTATTTTTATAGGAATACATTATGGTTAAAAACATATTGTATAGAAAACAAGTACATTTCTCTATGACATCAAATAAAACTTCTTCTAGACTTTATAGATTATCAAAATATTTATAATTATTATTCCATTATTATGAGATTCCAATGAATGCTAATATTTTTGGGCATGAACTAAAAGTGATAATTTTAAATAGAGATATCATGGAGCTTATAAATGGATATTCTGGGGGAATAAACATGATGACTATATTTTCCATGTACGTTTATTATCATACAAATTTTAGTTATTTTAATTTATTAAAACTTGATACTTTTTTTATTCAGTATATATATATATACATTTTATTAAGTGTTTTGTGACACTAGTAAATGGATTTTTATACCCATAATGTATTTCACCAATATCATTGATAATGAAATATGATGAAAGAAATATATGTATTATTGAAATATTTCAAAATAATGCAATTAAGTGTTGAATTAAAACATATCTTGATGGTAGTGGAACATATATTTCTTAAAGTATTATTTATTTTAATTGAATAACAATAACCATTATATTTTTTGTATATCAGTCACCATTGGATGTTGTGTGTTTTTTTCCTAGTGAAAAGACAGCTTATTGGTTATTCTCTATACATGGTGAGCTTTGAGAAACATTTAATGTCTTAATGAACACATAAGTTTGATTATTTGAATTCTTTATTATTATAATGGAATTTAATATTATTTCATACATATAATTTTAAAATAGAAAATGAAATTAATTTAGAGAGACAACTGGAAAGAGGAGTGAAAAGATTAAAAATTTAAAAGAAAGAAAATATTACAACTTATTTATAATTATGAAATTTTGGATTATGATAATTAAAATATTATTTTGAATTGATGAATTATTTTAAAACATAAAATCAATCCCCAAATAGGAATAATGGAATGAAGATATTATGTTCTTTTATTTATATTCAAAATTATTTCAATAATGACAGTTACAAAATCCCAAAGTGTTAGATTTCATTATAATATTTCATTTAATATAATTTATAATTATATTGAAAATAAATGTTAAATTTGTTGTTTTTATTTTTTATTTTTTGATGAACCTCTAACTTATACAGAGTAAGAACTAAATCACTTTGAAACACAATGGGTAGAATATTTCATACGTTAGGTTCGATTTTAATTTACTTGGAATATTTATTGCAAAATTTTAAAACCCAACTATAACTCTAAATATTGAAGGCCTTTTGATTTTTATTTATTTGGGATAATCCCATTTTTTAACTAGGTTGAGAGGTAACTATGAAATGACCTAAAGGCCTTGAGACACTATGCCCAATACATGACCTGAAGGCCCAAAGACCCGACTACATTAGAACTATCCATCTATGGCATCTTCTTCATTGATGGTTCCTTACACGCCACCTCATATTATTGGTCGGATAACTTTTCACCATGTAGAGTTTCATAGTGCCTAGTACTGATGGAAGTTTCCATACCCTTTCATTCTTCTAATCTGGTTAGCTCTGCTGGTGGTTGCAATTTTCTCTGATTCCTCTTATGGGTTTTTGTGATGCTATTTTTTTGGTTTCTCATGCTATTATTGTATTACTGGACATATGTATTGTAATTAAATTTTATATTTTTTTTCACATATGTTATTTTATAACTAATGTGAAGAATTTTATATAGTGATTTATCACATAGTTTTTGAAATAAATGACATGATGAACTAATTATCACTTTATTTATTTAAAATAATTGATTTTATTTAATTTTTATCATGTAAGTCATTATATAACTGAGGTGATAAATTAATCTTGATGTATGGTTATAGTGGGGTTTCTATATCTGTTTTAAAATGGACGATGTTAAA
Source organism: Viscum album (assembly GCA_963277665.1). NCBI lineage: Eukaryota > Viridiplantae > Streptophyta > Magnoliopsida > Santalales > Viscaceae > Viscum > Viscum album. Next base: position 27,797,302 of record OY728128.1, on the reverse strand, counting down.
AACCATATATAACATTGGTTAGAAATATTCTATATGAAAAACTATTTTCAATGTCACTTTTAATTATACCCCATGGTAACTGATGTTAAAAAAATATGTTTTTCACATGTTTTGGTTTTGGAGGATAATTATATGATAAATGTAGTGGAAGAAACACATTTATAGTTCCCAATATATCATTACAAGGAAATATAAAAAATGGAGAATATAAAATAAATTGGTACAACATTAATGTAATAAAATTCATCTCAGTCGCACTTCTATGATATTTTTTGATAAATATCAGTACAAAATATCCACAAGAAACTTGTATCTATATTTATGACATCACCATTAGGATCCTCATTAATAATGAGAGGACTACCAAAATCTAAATGTGTGTAATAATTTTTTTGGTGATTATGAATGATAAACATGGATGAAGATGGAGATTTATATTCGGCTTGGTAGAATTGTGTTTACTCAATAGGGGGATTACATCCCTTAATAATGTCTCTCTTCTTTCAATAAAGGGAGTAAAAGGTCATCTTCCATTGCATGATAGCCAATGTGAGTTACCCATAACAAAATCTCATTAATAATATTATCATTTGAACAATTTAAATGAATTTTCTTGCCACAAATGAATCAACCAATTGATTCATAACAGAATGTAAACCACATGGGATATATGGATGTAACCATTCACTCATATTAAAATCCTATCATAATCTATGATATAAGAATATCATTCCATATAAGATATTTGGGATCGTAATATGTGATTTACATCATATACATATCACAATCGTGACTTAGGATATATCATACAATATGATACATTCTATTTTAATGTATATCCAAATGATTTTTATATCAATATATAGATACCATTGATAATGAAAAAATTAATAATTTTGGGTTTTGGTATATCATTGGGAATGATATTGTGATATTTTCATCCATGAAATAAAATATAACCAGTGGCATTGCATAACTATGTTGCAATAGTTTTAATTTCATATTTGAGAAGACACAAGATATGATATATCTATTTATGTTTTAAAGTAGTTATATTGGATATCTCTACTGGGTTATGGATGTAATTTAGGATTATTCAATATCATAGGTAACTATATGTTCATAAGATAACTTGTTATATATGTGTAGTTTTTTCATAAATAATAAATTAATATAAATATAAGTATTTTTATATTGGTATTTCTTAAAAAATTATAAGTTCTTCATTATAAAATTACTATAATTAAAATATTAAATCAAATATGAATATTTTTTATTAATGACATATTTTTGAAACAATTTATACCACACAAAAGTAGGTTCGGGGGAAGAGATCTAGGGATAAATAATTTTAAAATATAGGAAAATGAAATTATATATATTTTTTAAATTATTAATATAAAATATTCACATGGATTAAAAATTTGAATAGTTTATGTTTTTATAAATCATATATTTTAAATATATAGGGGTTCATATTTCTACCATATATTTGAAATATGAAATCTATATATTTTAGATATAAATTTAAATTTTTAATATTTATATTTTATGGAATTTTTGTATTACTTTTCAATGAATTATAAATTATTTTTATTCACAATTTATGGAATGTTCATTATAACACATGTTTAAATTTTCCTTAATTTACGAATATAAATTTTTTATGCTCTAAATTTTACCATGATTTATATAAATTGTTAAAATTTATTTTATAGTAGTCTATACCATGTATTCAATGTGTTTTATGTAATAAATAATAAGAATTATTTTAATTCAACCAAGGTTAGAGGTTTTTTTATTATAATTAGGATTTTTGGATTTAATATTAAAATCCTAGCATATTTAGAATTAAAATTGCATTGAAAATATAAATCACTATTGATAAATGATATATAGATTGTGGGAACTTTTCTAAGACTTATCATTATCCCAAGGAAACAACTATATCTATATTGTTGGGTGTTTTCTACTAATCAAACCATACATTCCATCGAGCAAGATTTAAGTTTATCATCATTTTAATAGGAATTTATTTACTAAAATTCCTTATTAAATGCTTGTAAAATAGGATAATCATTTAATTTTTCATAATGTATATTAATATAGTTATAAGTAAAACAAAAAATGTATATTTTTGATCCTTTTAAGAATAATACAAATTACGTGGAAGTAATTTTCTCAATCCTTATCAAAATATGATAATTTTTCTTAAAAAAGAGTATTTTATTATATATATTGTAGAAACCAATTAAGAAAAATTAACCCTCTAATGAATCTAAAATTGAATAGAAAATTTATTATATAAGAATTATTCTCTTTATATCTACACACATACCCTTATTTCTATATAATTGAAGTTATATAAGAAATATTAGTTCATTTTTTCATATGAGATAATATATAAATTAAAAAAGATATATTGCAAATTGGAATGGAATGAGAGGTATACGACTTTAAAGGTTCTGTTATAGTGTTTGATAGTAGAGGGGAAATTTTTTACTCATGTTCTCATATGACTTGGTGGAGAAATTTTTCTAAAATATTTGAAGAATACCTATGGATAAATATTGAAATAGAATTCATCCTAAAATCATTTTTAAATAGTTCCATTTAATTCATTATTAATTATATCTTTAATGAATTTAATAAGACTTTACCCATCATCCTAAATATGTTGAGGGTTACTAATGAGGAAATGGGAGGGTCTATATTTGGCTTTATTATGATGACATATAATAATTAGGTTAAAATTTTTAGCTATTGAAAAATAAAAATGGTCATAGAGAGTCTTCGTTATGTATTCTTCATTAAATCTTAAAGGGGGAATTTTAAAGGATTAAAAATGTTTCCATTTTCTAAAGATAATAAATTGGAAATAAAATTTAATCAGATACCAAAATGAGTTTATAAAGCATCATAGAATATATATATTAAAATATTATGTTATAGAAACAAATCAATCATGCTATGATTTATGGGTATATAATACCTATTGTATATAACACCACTGTGCATACCTATCAGATATCAAAAATAAGTTAAACATTGATAGATATAGATTAATTTGTGTGTTTTAGTAATACAAAATATGTTTCTATATTGAAGTAAGGAAATTTGTGGAATTTTTTTTTAATAACACAAACTATCTTGTTTCGATGGTACTAGAGTGAAATTCAATTATCAATTGAATGAAACTATTTGGATATTTCTGAGAAGTTTTCAAAATTATGACACCAATAAGTCATCTACTGAGCTTGTTCATCGTAATTAAGCTAAAGAAATTACATCATAGAAAATAAGACTCTTGATGGATGATTAGATCCAAGAAATAATATATAAATAAATTCACTAAATATGATATAATAAAAGCATGAAATTAAAAAAAGGATGTATATAGAAAATGCTCAAGAAGATTATAGAATAATTATAAATATTTTATGTGGTAAAACTTGAAATTAAATTCCTTATAAATCATGGTGTTTTTGAATTTTAAGAATTGGGGGATGTTTTCAATTTTCATACTTTTGATTTTTTGGGTCTCCAATAAATATGATCAAAATTCATTCTCATTCAACAAATTTTCATGATTTTAGAAAAGGCATAACTCTAAGGAATTTGAGAAAGAGTTCCTTCTATAAATATATATCATTAAAAAATCAAACCTAAATTGCTTTTTTTAATGGACTGAGAGACATTGTATTGAGAATATTATATTGATTTAATCAAACCGAGGAAGACTAAACTGAGTTTTTTAGAAGAGTTTAAGAATTGTAGATTTATAAATGGAATATAATATTTAGTTGATCATACTGAGACAAATAGAATGGGTTCACTAGACTGAAGGCCATCAGAATCATGTTCATTAGACTCAAGAATTTTTTTAGAGAAGATTGATCAAATTATTTATTATTTTTTTGGTTTTTCATTTATTTTATAATAACTCATTATAAACTATCTAGAGTCAATATAATCATTAATATCATGATATAAAAGGTTTATAATTGTATTTTGTACAATTTGTATTTATTTCATCATAATAGTGAATTTACACACACCCATTAGAAGGGATTTGGATTGGATATAGGTTCTCATACAGAGGCTAAACCTTATAAATCATTTATGCTTTAATTTCATTCATATTTTTTTTTTCATGTATGAGTATTTTCAAAAATATGGCAAGGATATGAAATTTTACGTATTGTAGGGGTTATGTTTTAAAAATTATTGAAACTTATAAAAAATTGAACAAATGATTCAACCCTCCTCTTAATTGTTATTTGATCATTTAGATCTTCAATTAGTATTAGAGATAGGTTCCATTATTGAATCCTTATCATGGATAATATTAATTTTTTCAATAGTAGAAGATTTCATATATTTTATGGAAACATTTATTACGGACGTAAAAATAGGATGATTCTTTATCTTTTATCTATTGGCCTGGAAGTTGATGATACAACTACAATTGGTTTTCCACCTATAAAAATGGATTCCCTGATGACTTTTGATTATATGTGAAATAGAAAAGTTAAATTAAAATCTAGAAACTATATCCATATATACTTATTAGAAAATGTTAAATGAATTTGATGGGTCTCAAAACTTCTAATAATATGTGGGATATGATGGAATGTACATTCGATGGGAATACTAATGTGAAGGAAGAAAAGATACAAATCTGGCGTAGTAAGTATGAAGAAGTAAAAATGAGAGATAATGAATAAATAAATGAATACTTCACTAGAGTAAATGAAATAGTTTTCAACATTATAAGTTTTATATATCTTCTAGAGGATACTATAATTGTGACGAAATTCATGAGAAACTTTGTAGACATGAATATTTCTAAAATTTATTCTTTATAGGATAAGTATGTTTTACCTCTGGATGAATTTCATAACATTATTATTTCTTATGAAATGAAAAAATTTCTATTGTTCAAATAGAATATGAAACACTAAATGGATTTTAAAGCTATTAGAAAGATGAAAATTCATGATGTTGAATATACTGATCCTTGTTTTTTTAGAGATAAAGAGAATGATTAGTTGAATGGAAAAATCATGTGACTTATATATAATAACTATTGACAAGGAAGAGGAAAGTATAGAGGTAAAAAACATCTCACATGTTTTGAGCGTGGTGGAATCAAACACTTTACAATGAATTACTCTATGAAGAAAGTTGGTGAATATCAAGATAATTATGATAAAAAACCTTGATGGAAGAAACCAAACAAAAACGATAAAGAAGAAAAATCATCGAAAAAATATATGGATAATTTTATTGGGAATAATATAAGTATGTTGAGTAAGAAATATGAGTCAAACTCATTAAAAAATATTTCTTCAAAAGATAAAAGTTTATAAAATGTAATAAAATTCATTGAAAAACTTGAGAAAGTAGAATTCTCCCCAAATAGTGAATTAAAAGAATGTAAAGAATCTTACAGTGGGTATCATCTCAGAATAGATCTTATTTCATGTCTTGATAAGAATAAATCTCTTAAACTGAAGTTAGAATGATAAATAAATACAGTGGAAAGTTTTCAAAATGTGACAAAGATATTTCCAAGAAAGAAGAATAATACATCCAATAGATCTTATGTAAGAAAACTAGAATTTATTAACACCAAAAGTTGACTGAATATCTTAGTAACATGCTGGAATCTAAGGAAGTAGAAGCTAAAAATTTTCAAAAAAATATTTCTAAGGCTAAATGTAACTTGATTAATTTGACAAAAAACTTCAAAAAAATCCTTGTATGTAAAATACGAGACTTCTAAAGTGTCCAAGAAGGCTCAAAATAAGAATCAAGTGAATTCCTCACTAAACAAATTAATGTTTCATCTGATTATTCTATCATTTAAGGTTCTATAAAAGTTTTCTATAAATCTTGGGTGGGTAAAGGATGTGATAAACCTATCAAATCATCAAAAGTAGAAAACTCAATCATAAGTAATGATGGTATATCTTTTGAGTATGATTGAATATAAATAAGTTATCATCCAAAATAATGTTTCTACATAGAAAGATATTTATTCAACAAAAATCTAACTTTGATTGATATTTATAATATTGTGGAATCTTTGGGAGATGAGCTTAAAATTTTTAGAATAACTTGTCACTTCTCAGAAGAAGTTATGAACAATGAGAATTAAACGGTGGAAGAAGGATGAGTATCCTTACTGGGCCACAAGAAATTAGAAAAAGAAAAACTAAAGTTGTTGGAAACATTCCCAAAAAAATCAATTTGAATATCTCAATGAATTTTGTTGAATATGTGATCGGTGTAGTCAACATCTCCAAATATGTATGAAAATCCTCTTAGAACAAGTATCTCCTGGTAGAAAAGAAAATAAAGATGTAAATAATAAAATTAAGAAAAAATACTTTGTTCTTGATAAATATTTGAAAACAAGTAAAAGGAACAAACCATGGATGCTTGATAGTGGTTATTCTTTACATATGACAGGTTACATAAAAATATTGAATCATGTTGAAAGTCATGATGGAGGTGAAGTAACCTTTGGTAATGATTGTTCCTTAAAAATAAGAGAAATCCGAATAGTTACGATTGAATAAGAAATGATGAAATATGAGGAATTTTTTTTGTTGATGGTCTAAAACATATCATATAGAGTGTGAGTCAACATTATGACTATTTAAATGAAGTGTTATTCATAAAACATTATTGTGTTATCAAAAGTGAAAATTTTATAAATTTTTCCACAAAAGGAGAAAGAACCACATTGGATCTATTCCAAATAGAAGAATTTTGCAACTACTATTAATTAAGTGATGACAATTAAAATAAGGTGTGGCACTGAAGTCATGGACAACTAGGGAAGAAAAACAATAAAAAAAATATCTAATGTTAATTCTATTTGAAACTTTTAATAATTTAAAAGAAGAGAAGAATATGATTTTGTAACTTTTAATAAAGTTAATATGACTAATAAAATTCTTAAGAGAGTTGTGATTCAATCTATTAGAACACTTGAACTTATTCATTTGAATTTATGTGGGCAGATGATACATGAATAAATTAAAGGGTATTTTTAATTTATCAATTTTATTGATTATTTCACTCATATAACAAACATCATGTTTATGAAACAAAATTTAGGGGCTTTGAAAATGTTCATATTTCCCAGAAAAGAATTTGAGAAAGAAATGGTGGTTTATATAAAGAAGTTGAGAACAGATAGTGGTACCGAATTCACAAGCTATGATTTTGAAACTTATCTGAGAAAGCATGGTATAAAACATCTATATAGTGCTCCTAATACTCCAAAAAATGGAGTTTTAGAAATAATTAATAGTTTTTTTCTAGAAATGGGAAGAAGTATGTTTTCAGAATATAAACAATCAAATTTCTATTAGAAATAAGCTGTTAATTTTTCTATAAATGTTCAGAATAGATGTTTTTTGAGACTTTTAACCAACATGAATTCTTATAAAATGTGGTATAAAAAAATCCCTTGATGTAATTAAATGATTTTTGAATTCAATGTTTACTAAAAATAAAAAATCCAGATCATGGAATGTTTGATGAGATAGTTTAGTAAGAAATTTTTATGGGTTATTCACCCAATGAAATAAGTTACAAATATTTGAAAAAATGCCCAAAAATATTGGTGGAATAATTTGATGTGAAAAAAATTAAAAAAATCCTTAACAAGAGTTATTGATAATAATGAGGATGATAATCTAAAGATTTCCAACAATTTTAAAATTAAGTAAAAAAAAACTTACAAAGATTCTGGAGAATCGTGTGATAAATAAAGTTCAACTGGAAATGAATCTTTGAAATTTTATAACTTACAAAAAATATGTTTAGTTTGATAATAATATTGGAAATTTGAAGGCTCCAGTTTTGACTAGATTACGTTTGAGATTATAAAATCAGACTTTGGTTATCTCAAAATTTAAACTAGAATTAGTTTGAGAAGCTATTGTAGATAAAGAATGGGTGGATTATATGAATAATGACTTGGATTAGATATACAGAAATGAAACATGTGAAGTTGTTCTAGGGATAGAAAAAAAAATTATTGGAACAAACTGGGTTTATAGAAAAAAAATGATTGAGCATAGAGATGTTAAAAATAAAAAATTCAATACCTATTTATAAAGTCTATTATCATGAGGAAGGTGTGGATTTTATAGAAAACTTTCCCCAGTTTTAATATTAGAAACAATTAGAATGTTTCTATTAGTTGCTGGACATCGAAATTACAATGTTTATCAAATGGATGAAAAGTCATATTTTTTAAATGGTGAGAATGAAGAAGATGATATATTGAACAAAATTTTGGGTTTATAATTTATGTGGATGATAAAAAAGGTTATATACTGAAGAGATATTTGTATAGGCTGAAATAAGGTCCACATTCTTGGTATTAAAAACTTAAAAATTGTTTGGGAATGTTGAATTTTTTATAGGAAAAGTTTATTGTAACTTTTATATGAATGAAGATAAATCCTACACAATAATTTTTATGCTGTATGTGGATGATATAATTTTTGATAGTGAGGAAGAAGATTTTATTTAAATAATTTTATACTGAAATGAAGAAGAATTTTGAAATGTTAATGTTGGTAGAGTTATCTTTTATCCTTGTATTACTAGTTTAGAAAAAAGAACACCACATTTTTTTATCTCCTGAAAATTATGCCGAGGAATTTTTGAAAATGTTTAGAATGATAAAATTAAAATAATTTTCTACAACTATATATGTGAGAACAATGTTTAGTAAAGATGAGTCTAGAAAATGTGTGAACTATAAAGGATTTCAGAAGATGATAGGAAGTAAACATTACCATACAACCTCAAGTCTGGATTTTTTATGCTGTAACTTTATGCCCCAAGTATAAAATTAATCCGAAAGAATAACATATAAGGGAAGTAAAGATAATTCTTAGATATTTCAGTAGAAAAACAACACATCGGTTATTGGCCAAAAGAATTTTTGAGATGAGGATTCATGGTTATAATAATACTAATTGGGTTGGAGATTGTAAGGATAGAAAATCAACATCCGGAGGAACATTTTTCTGGGGTGAATGTTTTGTGAGTTGGAATAGTATGGAAAACATTTCAGTTACTTTAATCATATCTGAATCTGAATATATTTCAACTACTCAGTCATGTACTCAAATGTCATGGATGAAAGTTCAACTAGAAGACTTTAAAGTGAATATTTATAAACCATTGAAGTAACTTTGTGATAATCTTAGTTCTATTGATCTTTCCAAAAATACTATACAAAATTTAATATGAAAAAATTGATATAAATTTTCACTTCATAAAAGATAATGTTTCTGTAGGAGATTTTATGATGTAATATAGCTCAACAAAATAACAAATAGCTGATATCTTCACGAAAGATATACTGAAAGATAGATTTGTTGAATTAAGACTGTAACATTATGTTCAACCTCCTGCCATGAATTATTAGAACTCATAGAAAGAAACCCCATGTTCATTAGATTATGTAAAAAATGGGAAGAGAAAGTAACAACTTTGTACATTGAATTTGTTTTACGTATATTTATTTTATGAATATGAATTTTTAGTAATCATAAAATGAGTCATAGAAAATGAGAAGTGAGAGAAAGAGATAATTGTGCAAGGTTTATCTTAACATGGTTACAAAAGTTTCTTCTTACCTAAGGATGAAATAACTTAAAAAATTAACTTTTTCTAGTAACGTGGTGTTGGAAAACTCTTTGTATAGAATTGATGTGTTTTGGTAAAAGTCAAAAAACATGAGTTGTTTAAAAAAGTTGAGTTGTTGAAAATTTCTATGAATTCAAAAAATTGTTAATGATGGTTTTCAAAAAATCGAAATGGGGATATTGAAGAAGAATTTCGATGTATTGTTTTAACAATGTTTTTTTATTTTTTGACAACTAACATTTTTTGTAAAAGAATTTTTTTCTTAGTAAGGATCAGACCTAGTCTATCAGAATGATATTTTTAAGAATGTTGAAATTTAATTGAAGATCAAACCCAAAAAATAAGGGTAGAAAAGTTTTATCCTTAATAAATTTTTTCTTTGGACATAGGTTTCTGGACATAGGTTATCAGACCAAGAAGAACTCGATACAACATTGGTCTAAAAGATAATGTTATTGATCAGAAACACCATCAGTCTTAGGTCCATCGGTATGAATTTGAAGGTCTATAAAACTCGGTGTTTTTTAGAAAGACATAAGTTGTTGTGTAAATAATTTTATTGTTGTTAAATATTTTTTAAAAGAAGGTAATGAAGTCATGAGATATAAATTTTTCATATTTTCTAAGACCAATCAAAGGTTTCAATACTCTACATGATGTACTAAAAAATCCGCAAAAGTATCTTGATAAAATCTTTTGAATAAATAGAGTAATAGTAATGTTTTCATTGGTTCTAGAAACCCAGAAAAAAATCAGATCAAGAAGTACCAGACTCAGAAGTTTTCCAATGTCAGAATTTGTAAATCTGATGAAATTTGAAGAATTTCAATATTGATGGTGGAAGACATCATTTGATGACAAAAAAACATAATGATAATTATATTTTAATGATAATTCCATCATTATGATGATTTTAATCCAACTGCATATGTGGAGGAAGATCAATCAGATTAAGAACATGCACCAATTCATCAAATAAATGTCTCACACTGATAACACATCAGATGAAAAACATAGGAATTATCATATTCATTGATTTTGATCCATCAAAGGGAGATCAATTATGAAAATAAGTGAAGATTAAAAAAGTGATGTGTTCGGTTAAGAAGAAATAAATGGATATTTCATATTCAAAATCAAATATTATTATGAGACCAATAAGACATCTACCAAGGAAGTTTATCACAATGAAGCTGAGGAAGATACATCAGAGAAAATCTAAGGTATTAAGGAAGATCAGATCCAAGGAAAAAAATTAAATAGATTCACCTAATCAGATAGTAGAAAATATAGTAATTATGAAAATGATAAATACAGAAAAGACTCAATATTATTCAATAATATTTATGCGGGGTTTATGTGGTCAAATTTAAAATTAAATTAATCTTAAATCTAAGAGTTTTTGAATTTGAGGAAGAAGGGAATATTTTCAAGCATTGCGATTTTTCTTTTCCGAGTCACCTATAAATATAGGCACACTTAATTTTCATTTTGAAAAATTCCCTAATTGCGGAAAAGGATTATAATATAGGACTTTGTGAAAGAGTTCATTCCAGGGAAAGATCTCATTAGAAGACCAGACATCTATGGTTTTGTTTACCAAACTGAGAAACATCGTATTGATAAGATTGTATTGAGTCAATCAAACTAAGGAACAACAGATTGAGATTTTTAGAATATTTTGAAAATTGTAGATTGAGAAATGGAATATCATATTGAGAAGATTGTACTGAGGCAATTAGACTTGGTTACTCAGACTAAAGGCCATCAGACCGAAGGTCATCGGTCCTAAGAACTTTTTTTGATATGATTGGTCAAAGTCATTATTCTTTTGTTGTCTCTCTTTTTTTGTAATAAAACTATGTAAAATTACAGGAGTCTGTATAATCTTTCTTATATAGAGATAAATGTTGTATAAGGGGAGTTTACACATGTTTTATTACTTCTTCATAATAGTGAATTTCTATTGACCCATGGGAGTGGCTATGGAAAGGATAGAGGTTCTCACATTGAAGCCGAAAATTTTAAATCTCATGATCATTACTTTCATACCAATTTTTTCATGTTTGAGTATTTATAAAAATATGGTAAGGATATTATCATTAAAAGGTTTCATGGGTTAACTTTTAATAATTACTGAGACTTATAAAAAGTGATCAATTGATTCAACCCCCCCCCCTCCATTCTCAGTTTTTATTCAATCCAGCTGAACATCAGTTTTCCATCAAAAAGTGAAATTTATTTTTTCATTGATATTCTTCCAGGGATGAATCATTTTCTACTCCATCTATATAGATTGGAACTAAAATAATTGAATGAAAGTAATGTGCAATCTAAATAAATATAAAATGAAGGATTGATATGACCAGGTATACCACCTTGGGATACACTATTTATTTTCATTAAGAAGATTGATAGTTCATTTGCAATCGATGTTTATTATCCTAAAATTATTTGGGTTATAATAAAAAAATATATACCATGTTCCATGAGTTGATGATATTTTTTATCAATTGGCTGGAGCACAATGACTCTCTAAAATCAATCAACAGTCTAGTTATCACTAACTTGTGGTTAAGAAATAGGATATTACAAAGAAAACATTCTGGATTCGTTATGGTCATTTTGAGTATTTGTTTATACCCTTTGATCATATAAATTTACTAGCGGGTTTTAGGGTATTTTTGAATCATATATTTCAATGATAAATTGAAACATTCATTATGGAATTTATGGGGTGATATTTTGATTTATTATTGAACTCAAAAAGACCATGAATAATATTTAGTGATTGCATTGAGCAGTTTATGAGAACATAGATTTTATGAAAAATTATATAAATGTTCTTTTTGGATACAAGAAGTTCATTTCCTTGGCCATGTAAATTATAATAAATGCATATCAGTATATCCTAAAAATGTATTAGTTTCAGTCTCTTGGAAACCCCTAAAGAACATCATTGAGATACATAAATTTCTGGTCTTTCCAGGTTACTATTTTCCCTTCTTTTAGGAATTCTCACATCTAAAATCTCCACTGATAGAACTCATGAGAATGGTTACTCTATTATAATAGTGTGATAGTTATTAATAATCCATTTTGGATCTTATGGAAAGACTCACATCAGTACCGGTTCATATATTTCTGGAACCTAGGAAAGTTTATGTGAATTTTGTTCAATGCATCAAGACATGTACTCAGTTGTGTTCTCATGAAAGAATATCATATTATAGTGTAGCACCCGATAATTTTATGATAAATATTTTGTTTTTATGTTATATAAATCATCAATGGAATCTTTCACTACACACAAGACTAGCTTGGCTTGATTTACACGCAATCACGACCTTCCTCGATAGCTTGCGTCGTACGCAATACCGAGTTTCACTAAACAACGATATGCTATTAAAATATTACTAAAACTAGCTGTTATGAATAGTAATACCCACTTTCTGAAATTTTGTAAATTTCATTTTTCAAAATGGACTTCATTTTTGGATTCATAATATCGAAATTAGCCTAGGGTGAAATTTTGGTATTTTTCTGAAAATGTTCAATTTTTGATGAATAGTGATACACTGGGTTACTATTTAAAAACCGAATTTTTATTTAAATAATTATTTATTTTATTTAAATTTATTTGAGGTCAAAATTGATACATAATACCTATATAAGTTCAATGCAATTCATTGAAGTCATTTTATAATACTTTTTGATATATAAAAAGTTTATTGAACTTTTCACCGTCTTTTACCCACCTCCTAGGAGAATTTCCAAATTTACATAAAACTTAATTTTACCACTTCTGTGAGTGGAATTTAGAAAATCCGAGAGACACGGTTAATATCAAGGACTAAAATGTGGTTCAATGAGATAAAAATAATTTTTGGTGAATAGTAACTTTTTACGTTTTTTTACCCCTGTTAAAAGTAAATATGGTAATTAAGGGTAAAAATGTTATTATTATTACCCTAACACATGTCCTAATTCTATTGGATAAGTGTAATTCGACCAAAAACAACCTTAGGAATAAAATATGACCATTTAGGCCCACTTGGATTAGATTAGTACATTTATTATTAATTTATTTAAAGAAGGGTTAAAATAGTTAAAATCAATGTTTAATAACTAAATAATCTTTAATATAGGGTTATACATAAGATTAATTCGACTATAAATATTCATTATAAAGATAAAATGATTTCCTACATAATGGTATTTTATTTGTAATTTTTATACAATAAATAATTTAATTTATTTATGACACAATGATGATGCAGTAATTATCTTATTAATGAAATATTGACATAATTGATGTTAGAAATACCCAAATAAATGTAATTTTAGTCTTTTTATGAATTAAAATAATTTTCTAGGTTAATATGACATGTTAGTATTGATTTAATTAAATTTTTCGAACTAATATTTCTTTTATGATTTTCACAAAAATCAATTACCAAATAGTGTCAAAATTGACATAAAATAGTTTTTAAAACAAATATAATATTATTAATTGTTATTTTATTCCTAAAAATCTAAGGTTCGGCCCAATTACTTATATAAGGTTATATATATTAATAATAAACAACTTGGGGTTCTTTTGGCTTTCTATAGGAAGTTTATTAACCTTATAGTGTAAGAAAACAAGAAGACACGGTAAAAGTTAAATTATCTAACTTGAAGTTAAATCTAAATGATAAGGTTAAAATAGATACCTAAACTTGTATAAATTAAATTGGATGAGAGTATTTAGAACCATCCACACCTTAGCTTAGAAATAAATCAATTTGGAGCTATTAAACACCGAATATTACTTTATAATAAAATCATATTTTTAGTTTTTCCTAAGGTGCCCCTCTCCTCCCTTATAAAAGGGCACCTCCTCCCTCTCTTCCTCACACCACTTTGAGCCTTCAATATCGGCCAAAACCTGCCAAATTCTCTTCTCCACTTCCCTAGAAAAATCCTAGTGGTCATGTTCTTTTTCAAAGACCAATTTTAGTTCCCTAAGAGGAGGTCTCAAAGAGGCGCTTTAAAGAAGAGGTAATGTCCATTACCGATTCTTTCAACTTTATTTCTTCTTCCACTTCTTCTTCTTTAGTTGTTTCATTATGAAGTAATAACATAAGTATAACTAATATACTTTTATGTTATTATAAGTATGAAGCAACCCTATTTCACCATCGATCCATCCTACAGAAAACAAAATCACCGCGCGTGCGTACGTACGGAATACCGTCTCCACGCCGTGGTGTAATCTATTTTCTACCACCACCTTACTTGGATGGGTATAATGGTGTAAATAGTAACTATATATGATTATTGTAAATTGATATTGATTCTGAAATAGTATACATACACTCCAATACAATTCCATGATCATGGGAATGATATCATCGCTCGTGCGTACGTACAGAATACCGTCTCCACGATGTGATGCGACTCGTTCTATATGATCTTCATTGCATAATGATTATATAAATGAATTAAATGAATTAATATGATATATATTACACTAATAACATTCTGGAAATGAGGTATCTATAACCTAAAGAGAATAATAAGAATTTATTCGACAAAACACGCATAAGAACAAAAAGTAATAAACACCCGAATAACAAGTAGCAATGAAATATTACTAATAAGAAGCTAAGAATATGGCCATATATGATATCATAACAATGAGTATGATTCTGGAATAATTCAATGACATTATTTAAATCATTATACAGGAGGTTCGGACACTTACGAAGAAAATCGGACCTAAGGTAAGGGAAAATTTCGCCATCTCATTTTTATCCGAGATTGTTTATACTTCAGAATTTACTGGGGAATATTTATCATCCACATCCATGTTTCCTCAATATTTAATATTTATATCCTTCTAAAATTTTTTATATCCAATTTTACCCTTCAGTGAGTTTTTAGTAAAAGATATGAAAGGAATCTTCTTTCGTTTTTCGTACGAGGTACTTTTTGACTTTTCCGACAAAAGTATGAGAAGAATGTTTTTTTAACTTATACGGAATGAATGGATTTTTGAAACATTATTTACAAGAAGATTCCTTTACAAGTTTTCAAGTTTATTTTTAATCAACTTCTTTTAGTTCAAAATTTAATGACATGTTAAGAAAGGAAAAATGTTTTTGAAGTAGAAAGGATATTTTCCTCAAGAATGGAGTTCAAGTGTTTTATCAAAATTATTTTCCATCTAAGATAATATAGGGTTCTGTTTCTATCCCTATTATTACATTTATTTAATTATTTTTTGATGGAATTATTTTTCTGAATTCCTTTATCTTATATGAATTGTTTTATGATGTCACGATGTTTAAGAATCCCATTTTTATTACATGGGTTATGCAATGATGTATGATTTTTTTTTGATTTTTTGGCACACATAAGAATGATATCATTATGAGATGGGTGGGACCCATATCTCCCTCCAATGCATTGGGTAAATATTAATATCTCATGAGATAGACATTGATGGAATGACAGGTTAAACCGGTTCAGTGAAACAGGACTGAAACGAGGAGTGAACTCGGTTCAGAAATGGACTTTGTCCGCTAAGATAGTCTTGCAAATGAGTCATGACTACTAAGAAATGATTCTCTATGATTATGTGTGTATGCCACAAAGTTTAATGTTTGAAGTTATGATTATTGGGATTAAATTTCACTACTATGATTTATCCCATGTTATGAAATTATGACCTCTTTTGCAGGTTATGATTTCCAAAATGTTATGTTCTTATGAATATGATATGATTGATATTTTGTTTTTACCCTTACTGAGACTTTGAGCTCACCCTTTTGTATGTTTTCTTTCCCCAGGTCAGGAAGAAGGTTATTAAGTTGGATATTCCAAAAAGGGACTCTAGATATGATGAAATACATTGGAGAAAACGTAGATTATTTATTAACCAGTTGTTTATGTTTCCCAGTTTCTAAAGCCACTATACCTATACAGTCATTTCATGGTTTTGTTATATGTTTTAATAAGTGTACTTCAATTTTGAAGTATTAGCAATGTATGTAATGTATGGTTCGTTATAGTTGGTATCAGATGAAAGGTATAGTCAACCTTTGGAAACTAGGATGTGAAAGCCTTAGTAAGAACCCTAAGGATAAGTCTAAGCATAGAACACAATATTAGTGTCTTAGAAATGGCCATGAATAACCTATGATAAGCCCTTAAGTGTAAAATTTTATTCTTGGTTATGTGGTTTTCCTATAATAATTAGTGTTTCTCACACTATTATTCTTGGTTTTATTCAATGGCTGGAACCCAAAGGAACCGTGTTAATGTGGAATGCGACGGGCAATGAAATGATTGTCCCCCTGAGCAACCAAACGTTATGGGAGCTGGAATGAAAAATATTATAGCCATGATCACACAACTTTCTCAAGCTATGAATCATATAGGACTTCCAAATGAGCAAAGGAAGGAGCAACATTCTGTTGAATCCTTCATGAGGCAGTGTCCACCTTAATTCAGCGGGTATATTGATCCATTAGTTGCTGAACAATGGATTAGTACTACTGAAAAGATATTTTAATTTCTTCAATGTTCTGAACATGATAAAGTCATCTTAGCAGTTTATCTCTTGGAAGGTGAAGCTGATCAATGGTGGAATCTTATAAAAAATATGAGGAAAAGGGATGAAATTGAGTCCATGGAATGGGACGAGTTCAAGAACTTATTTTTCAATAAGTACTTCCCTTGTATTCTCTGAACCAAGATGGAGAAGGAATTTCTTTAACTAAAGAAAAAGGATGATGAATCTGTTGGTACCTACGAAGCTAATTTTATAAGACTTGCAATGTACGCTTCTGGTATTATTATCCAACCTGAGAGTAAGATCGATAGATTCCTTAGTGTCTTAAAACCAAGTCTTCGAAGGGCGTTAGCCGTAATGGACTTCAATAGCTATGAGGAAATCATTCGATGTGCTCTCAAAGTTGATATGGAGATTGGAGTAACCCATCAGTCATATGGGTTTGATAGGAAGAGGAAAATGGAATTCAAAGGAAAATCTAAAGAGCACACTGAAAAGAAGATGAGTTTTCCCTTATTCTCAAAGTGTGGAAAGAAACATGGAGGAAATTGTTTTAAGGGGACAATAAAATGTTATAAGTGTGGAAAAGAAGGTCATCGAGCAATTGAATGTTGAAATAATAGGAAGAAGATGTCTAATGATGCAAACAAAGGAAGGGATGCACAGAATGAACCTACTACACTTCAATGTTTCAAGTGCAAGGAGATGGGGAATTATGCCAATCAATTCCCAAATCCAAGGGTTGATGATGATGATCAATTTAAACAAACTCTTAAGGTCAAAGAAAAAGGAAAGTCACATGCAATTACTATCGGCGATGTAGAGTACGACAACGAAGTGGTGAAAGGTACACTTACCATCCACTCTAAAGTAGAAAATGTTTTATTTGATTCTGGATCCACCCACTCTTTTATTTCTGAAGAATTCTCTAAGGGTATCACCGTATTACCTCAACAATTAGATGTTGAGTTAGCTGTGACAACCCCTAATGGCACAACAGTCGCATCAAAAGTTTATAATTCTTCTCCGATTGAAGTTTGTGGGAAAGTTCTTCCTGCAAATCTTGTGATCCTTCATATAGTGGAATTTGATGTGATTCTTGGCATGGATTGGATTTCTCTATATCGAGCTCATATCAATGTCCAAAGAAGGGAAGTCACATTTCATATTCCAGATCAATCTATGATCGTCTATCGATGCAAGGATGAACATAACCTTCCAGTGGAAATTTCTTCCATCTTATGGGACTTGATTCCACTAAATGAAGGTTATTTATCTCAAATGGTTGGTGAGAAACTCACGATTAAGAATATTCCCATTGTATGGGAGTTTTATGATGTCTTTCCATAGGAATTGCTGGGTCTTCCACCAAATCATGAAGTTTAGTTTTCAATAGAACTCGTACCGGGTGCTTTGCCTATTTCAAAGAAACCTTATAGAATGACCCCAATTGAGTTGCAGGAATTGAAGAAGCAACTCCAAGAGAATATTGATAAGGGATTCATAGGCCCTAGTGCATCACCTTGGGGAGCACCTGTTCTGTTTGTTAATAAGAAAGATGGATCAATGAGAATCTGCATTGACTATCGAGAACTTAACAAGATCACTATCAAGAAAAAATATCCTATCCCATGCATTGATGACTTATTTGACCAACTATGTGGCGCTCCATACTTTTCCAAGATTGATCTTGGTTCAGGTAATCATCAATTAAGCGTCAAAAGGGAGGATATACCAAAGACGACTTTCTGTACAAGGTATGGACACTATGAATTTATAGTGATGCCATTTGGTCTTACTAATGCCCCTACTATCTTCATGGATCTGATGAATAGTCTTTAGAGACTATCTTGTTCAGTTTTTGGTGGTCTTTATATGTTATATTCTTGTGTATTCAAAGAGCAAGGAAGAACATCAAGGTCACTTGAGAATTGTATTGAAGACCCTAAGAAAGGAGAAGCTTTATGCCAAATTTACAAAGTGTGAATTTTGGCTTCAAAATGTTTCATTTTTGGGTCACATAATCTCAAAAGAGGGGATATCTGTGGATCCAGAAAAAACAGAGGTTATCGAAAGATGGTTGAGACCAACAACAGTAACCGAGATCCGAAGTTTTCTTGGTTTTTCTGGATATTATCGACATTTTGTGAAATATTTTTCACGATTATCTAATCTACTCACCAAGTTGACTCGAAAAGGAGTTATGTTCGTGTGGACGGAGGAATGTGAAGAGAATTTCAAGGATTTGAAAAGAAGGTTATCTAGTGCACCAGTACTCACACTTCCTTGTAGTGGAGAAAGGTTTGTGATCTACAGTGATGCATCCAAGAAGGGGTTGGGGTGTGTTCTTATGCAAAATGATATGGTGATAGCTTATGCCTCACTACATTTGAAAATACTTGAGCAAAATTACCCAACTCATGATTTGGAGTTAGCTGTGATAATCTTTGCATTAAATATTTGGAGGCATTATCTTTATGGAGAAAGGTGTGATATTTATACTGATCATAAAAGTTTAAAGTATATTTTCACACAAGAGGAGCTGAATATGCTCCAAAGAATATGGTTGGAGCTGATTAATAATTACGACTGCTCAATTAATTACCACCCTGTGAAAGCAAACAAGGTGGGAGATGCATTAAGTCGACAAGACCATGCTAGCTTATCTATGATGAGGATCACAAAAGATCCAATATTTATGGATTTACAAAGGATGGATCTTGGAATTATACTGAAAGGGGAAAAATTGTATCTTTCTCAATTGAATGTTCAACCATCTATACATGTGATGATTAAAGAGGCGTTGAAAGAAGATGTAGAGTTACAAAAGAAGGTGACAAATATTCCTGAATTCAACCTTGATTGTGATGGGATAATAAAGTTCAGGAATCGGGTTTGTATTCCTCCCATCCCAGAATTAAAGAAGGAGCTACTGGATGAGGCTCATAGTTCTTCATTCTATATTCATCCTGGAAGCACAAAGATGTATAGGTACCTGAAAGAGTACATCTGCTGGGATGGCCTGAAAAGAGATGTTGCTGAATATGTCTCTCGATGCTTGGTTTGTCGGCAAGTTAAAGCTGAGAGACTGAAGTCTAAGGGGATATTACAACCATTACCCATACCCAAATGGAAATGGGAAAACATCACTATAGAATTTGCCACTGGACTTCCTAAAACATCCAAAGGCAATAATTCTATCTGGGTCATAGTTGATCGTCTTACAAAGTCTGCACACTTCATTACTATTAGAGAGGATTTCTCTCTAGATCAGCTTTCTAGGATATATGTAAAGGAAGTGGTATGATTTCATGGAGTACCACTTTCCATTATATCTGATCGGGATCCGATATTTACCTCGAAGTTCTGGAAAAGTCTTCACCATACTCTAGATACAAAGTTGAGTTTCAGCAATGCTTATCATCCTCAGACAGACGGTCAGTCTGAGAGGACAATTCAAACCCGAGAAGATATTTTGAGAGCTTGCTCTATGGATTTCAAAGGTGGTTGGGATCAACACCTACCTTTGGTGGAATTTTCTTATAATAATAGCTTTCACTTTAGTATTCAGATGGCTCCTTATGAAGCTCTCTATGGAAAGAAATTCAGAACTCCAACTTGCTGGGATGAAGTTGGGGAAAGAAAGCTATTAGGACCTGATCATGTTGATGAGATGGCAGAAAAAGTCAGATCTATTCAACAACACATAAGAGCAGATCTGATTCGACAAAAAAGTTATGCCGAAAACCGAATAAAAGACCTAGAGTTTGAAGTGGGTGATAAAGTGTTCTTACGAATATCTCCCTGGAAGAGGGTCATGAGATTTGGAAAGAAGGGAAAGTTGAGGCCTAGATATATCGGTCCTTTCAAAATAATGGATCGTGTTGGGAAGGTAGCTTGCCGATTGGCGCTTCCACCAAATCCCTCCCAATTTCATGATGTGTTCCATGTATCTTTCTTGAGAAATTACATACCTGATCCTTCATATGTACTCTGCTCAGAAGTTGTACCGCTGGAGCAAGATCTTTCTTATGAAGAACAACCAATAGAGATTATGGATCGTAGCGAAAAAGTCCTACGGAACAAGACCACTCGCTTGGTGAACATTTTATGGAGGAACCACCAATTTGAAGAATCTACATGGGAGCTTGAGGATATGATGAGGGAGAGGTATCCTCATCTGTTTGTTACAAAGTGACGAATTTGAAGGGCGAAATTAATTTTAAGGGGGTAGAATGTTACACCCGATACATTTATGAGAAATATTTTGTTTTTATGTTATATAAATCATCAAAGGAATCTTTCACTACACACAACACTATCTTGACTTGCTTTACACGCAATCACGACCTTCCTCAATAGCTTGCGTCATACGCAATACCGAGTTTCACTAAACAACGATATACTATTAAAATATTACTAAAACTAGCCGTTACGAATAGAAATACCCACTTTTTGAAATTTTGTAAATTTTATTTTTCAAAATGGGCTTCATTTTTGGATTCGGAATATCGAAATTAGCCTAGGGTGAAATTTTGGTATTTTTCTGAAAACTTTCAATTTTTGATGAATAGTGAAAACACTGGGTTACTATTTAAAAACCGACTTTTTATTTAAAAAATTATTTATTTTATTCAAATTTATTTCAGGTCAAAATTTATACATAATACCTATATAAGTTCAATGCAATTCATTGGAGTCATTTTATAATAATTTTAGATATATAAAAATTTTATTGAACTTTTTACTGTCTTTTACCCACCTCCTAGGAGAATTTGCAAATTTACATAAAACTTAATTTTACCGCTTCTGTGAGTGGAATTTTCAAAATCTGAGAGAAATGGATAATATCAAGGACTAAAATGTGGTTCGATGAGATAAATATAATTTTTGTTGAATAGTAACTTTTTACTTTTTTTACCACGGTTAAAAGTAAATAGGGTAATTAAGGGTAAAAATGATATTATTATTACCCTAACACATGTCCTAATTCTATTGGATAAGTGTAATTCGTCCAAAAAAACCTTAGGAATAAAATATGACCATTTAGTCCCACTTGGATTAGATTAGTACATTTATTATTAATTTATTTAAAGAAGGGTTAAAATAGTAAAAATCAATGTTTAATAACTAAATCATTTTTAATATAGGGTTATACAAAAGATAAATTCGACTATAAATATTCATTATAAAGATAAAATTATTTCCTACATAATGGTATTTTATTATTAATTTTTAGACAATAAATAATTTAATTTATTTATGACACAATGATGATGCAGTAATTATCTTATTAATGAAATATTGACATAATTGATGTTATAAATACCCAAATAAATGTAATTTTAGACTTTTTATGAATTACAATAATTTTATAGGTTAATATGACATGTTAGTATTTATTTAATTAACTATTTTCGAACTAATATTTCTATTATGATTTTCACAAAAATCAATTACCAAATAGTGTCAAAATTGACATAAAATAGTTTTTAAAACAAATATTATATTATTAACTATTATTTTGTTCCTAAAAATATAATGTTCGGCCAAATGACTTAGATAAGGTTATATATATTAATAATAAACAACTTTGGGTTCTTTTGTCTTGTTAGAGTAAGTTTATTAACCTTATAGTGTAAGAAAACAAGAAGATACGGTAAAAGTTAAATTATCTAACTTAAAGTTAAATCTAAATGATAAGGTTAAAATAGATACCTAAACTTGTATAAATTCTATTGGATGAGAGGATTTCGACCCATCCCCACCTTATCTTCGAAATAAATCAATATAGAGCTATTAAAAACCGAATATGAATTTATAATAAAATAATTTTTTTAGTTTTTCTTAAGGTGCCCCTCTCCTCCCTTATAAAAGGGCACCTCCTACCTCTCTTCCTCACACCACTTTGAGCCTTCAAGCTCGTCAAACCCCTACCAAATTCTCTTCTACACTTCCCTAGAAACATCCTAGAGGTCTTGTTATTCTTCAAAGACCAATTTTAGTGCCCTAAGTGGAGGTCTCAAAGAGGCGCTTCAAAAAAGAGGTAATGTCCGTTACCGATTCTTTCAACTTTATTTCTTCTTCCACTTGTTATTCATTAGTTGTTTCATTATGAAGTAATAACATCAGTATCACTCATATACTGGTATGTTATAATAAGTATGAAAGAACCCTATTTAACCATCTATCCATCCTACGGAAAATGAAATCACCGCGCGTGCGTACGTACAGAATACCGTCTCCACGTCGTGGTGTAATTTATTTTCCACCACCACATTATTTGGATGGTTATAATGGTGTAAATAGTAACTATATATGATTATTGTAAAGTTATATTGATTCTGAAATAGTATACATACACTCCAATACAATTCCATGATCTTGGGAACGATATCATCGCTCGTGTGTACGTACGGAATACCGTCTCCACGATGTGATGTGACTAGTTCTACATGATCTTCATTGCATAATGATTATATAAATGAATTGAATTAATGAATATGATATATATTACACTAATACAATTCTGGAAATGAGGTATCTATAACCTAAAGAGAAGAATAATAATTTATTCGACAAAACATGCATAAGAACAAAAAGTAATAAACACCCGGATAACAAGTAGAAATGAAATATTACTAATAAGAAGCTAAGAATATGGCCATATATGATATCATAACAATTAGTATGATTCTGGAATAAGTCAATGAAATTATTTAAATCATTATACAGGAGGTTCAGAAACTTACGAAGAAAATCGGACCTTAGGTAAGGTAAAATCTCGCAATCTCTTTTTTATCCGAGATTGTTTATACTTCAAAATTTACTGGGGAATATT
Source organism: Viscum album (assembly GCA_963277665.1). Classification (NCBI taxonomy): domain Eukaryota; kingdom Viridiplantae; phylum Streptophyta; class Magnoliopsida; order Santalales; family Viscaceae; genus Viscum; species Viscum album. Next base: position 27,773,213 of record OY728128.1, on the reverse strand, counting down.
TATCATCTAAATGCATGTTTCCTCAATATGTAATATTTATATCCTTCTACAATTTTTTATATCCAATTTTACCCTTCAGTGAGTTTTTAGTAAAAGATATGAAAGGAATATTTTGTCATTTTTCGTACGAGGTACTTTTTGACTTTTCCGACAAAATTACGAGAAGAATGTTTTTTTAACTTATATAGCCTGAATGGATTTTTAAAACATTATTTCCAAGAAGCTTCCTTTACAGTTTTCAAGTTTATTTTTAATCAACTTCTTTTAGTTTAAAATTGTACGACATGTTAAGAAGGGAAATAATTTTTGAAGTAGAAATGATATTTTCCTCAAGAATGGAGTTCAAGTGTTTTATCAAAATTATTTTCCATCTAAGATAACAAAGGGTTCTGTTTCTATACCTATTATTACATTGATTTGATTATGTTGTGATGGAATTATTTTTATGAATTCCTTTATCTTATATGAATTTTTTTATGATGTCACGTTGTTTAAGAATCCCATTTTTATTACATGGGTTATGCAATGATGTATGATTTTTTTGAATTTATGGAACACATAAGAATGGTATAATTATGAGATGGGTGGGACCTATATATCCCTCCAATGCATTGGGTAAAGATTTATATCTCATGAGATAGACATGGCTGGAATGGAAAGTTAAACTGGTTCAGTCAAACAGGACTGAAACGAGGAGTGAACTCAGTTCAGAAATGGACTTTGTCCGCTAAGATAGTCTTGGCAATGAGTCTTGACTACTAAGAAATGATTATATATGATTATGTGTGTATGACACAAAGTTTCATGTTTTAAGTGATGATTATTGGGATTACATTTCACTACTATGATTTATCCCATGTTATGAAATTATGATCTTTTTTGCAGGTTATGATTTCCAAAATGTTATGTTCTTATGAATATGATATGATTGATATTTCTTTTGTTTACCCTTACTGAGCATTTGTGCTCACCCTTTTGTATGTTTTCTTTCCCCAGGTCAGGAAGAAGGTTATTAAGTAGGATATTCCAAAAAGGGACTCTAGATATGATGAAATAAATGGGAGACAACATAGATGATTTATGAACCAGTTGTTTATGTTTCCCAGTTTCTAAAGACACTGTATCTATATGGTCCTTTCATGGTTTTGTTATATGTTGTAATAAGTGTACTTTAATTTTTAAGTATTAGAAATATATGTAACGTATGGGTTGTTATATATAGCTTATGGATTATTATAGTTAGAAATTCATAAAAATAATTATCCAACCCATAACATGGAATTTGTTGTGGTAGTTCATGCTCTGAAAAAACATATCATTAAGTCTTTGGTGAGAATTTCCCCGTGTTCATAGACTATACATGTTTGAAAATCTCCTTTTTTCAAAGATATTTGAACCTAATATAATTAATATGGATGGAATATATCCAAATATTTGACTTTAACATGGTTTATACACCGGGAAAAAGAAATTTCATTATCGATGTTTGAGTTAAAAGTCATAAAATCAATTATCTAAGGAATCTTCTGTTAAATGGAAATTGAGGAGTATGATTATTGATATACATTTGGATTATATTGAATAGAATGAAGTCAAAATATTATTAATGGTAACTATTATACTAAATTCTATTGAGAAATTCAAAAATATTTAAATACCAGATCATGATTGACTAACCATTACGTCAAAACATAATTTTAGGGAGACTATTAATGAATGGAAGTAAGATTGAAATTTTGTGTTGGTTTTACTAATTTAATACTACTTCAACCACAATATCCATAACAAATTATTTTTTTATCTAAATTCTATGTCGAAAATTCATATGGGCTTCCAGAATATTTATAAGTTTCTAGGGACCCTTTTTTGTGGTTAGGTATGAAATGAAATGTGGTAGATTATGTTGTGAAATGCCTAATGTATATATAGGTAAAGTATGAGCATCAATGACTAGATGGAATGATGTATTATTTACCTATAACCATATGTAAATGGGAGTTGAAAACTATATACGTTTTCAAGGGTTTACTAAGAATTATTTAGAAGCATGATTTTTTATAGGTTATTATAGATCAAATAGAAAAGTCACACCACTTCATTCTGATTATTGAATCTAACATGATATATGAATTGAATAATTTACTTATCTAGGATGTAGAAAAATTTAATAAAATACTAGTTTATATTATCTCAATCCAAGATCCTCATTTTACATCTCTGGTTTGGAGATCTTTCCAGCAATCCTTTGGCACCCAATTGAATATGATGAAAATGTATCACCATAAGATAGAAAATAAATTATAACAAACAATTAATACACTAGAATACATACATTGAGAATGTGTTATATATTTTAGTGGCTTATGGGGGGATTATTTTCCTTAGTGAAATTTTCAGATCACAATAATTATTAGGACCTTATAAAAATTTCTCTGTTTGAGGCAATGTATATTATTCTTTATTGATCTCCATTTTTCTAACATGAGACTGTAGATAATTTACTATTAAAAACTAGATTCATTCATGAGGCAACTGATAAGAATAAAATTATTATGAAAATGGTTATTTTGGACCAAATACATTATAAATATTTTATGTATAATCATTTTCAACCATTTTCCTTTTTCATACGAGACTGTGTGTTCTTGAAAGTCTCCCAAAGAATGTGACATTGTTGATTTGTTAAATAAGGATAGTGGTATCCTTAGTATGTTAAACCTATTGGTGTAATAGAAAGCCTGGTAATACTTTATTATCAATTGTAATAACTTCCACATATTAGTTTTCTTCATAATGACTTTCACATATCTCAATTTAGGACGTTCCATCCCGATCCTCTCCATGTGATTTGATTGGATCATGTTGATCTTGAACTAGATGATACATTTATTCATTAAATGATTCATATATTTCATGGAAATGGTAATGAATTGAATGGAAAATCCATTCCATTAGATCAATAATTATTTAAACATGGTAAAATTTAAGAGGATAGATTATGGAAACAAGAGAAAGAGATGCTGGAACAATGGCCAAAACTATTCCAAAGGACAGAAAATATCTATATTTATAAAGAAAAATCCAAATGGTGGGTTCAATTTAACACCCTTGGTTTGAGGTAAACCATCCTTTTATTATGTATTTTTATATTTTATAATTTTTTGGGTTGAGTTTTGAGAGATTCCTATTTGTTTTCATGTGTTTTGAAAGTGTTTTAAGGGAGAAAAGTTTGAGAACGGTTTGGGGAAACCATGAAACCTCTATTGGAATCAGTGTGAGAGATTATGAGAGTTTCTAGGTAGGTATGTGGTTAGTGCATGGTTTAGCCAAACCATGTGAAAACCCATATATTATATACTTTTTAGAATAGATACATTCCACATGGTTAGCACACAATTTATCAAACAGTGTAACACTCTGATGCAACCAATTTGGGGTTTTCTAATATATGTCACATGGTTTGGAAAAAATTTGTAAATCCATGTAGCCTAACCGTGTGATTTGAATTAATACATCCAAAAATTGGAATTTTATTATTTTTTCACCCAACACTCCCATTTCTCTCTTGTTAGACTGGGCTCTTGAATGTGAGGTAGGTTGTTTCTCTCTCTTCTCCACTTTTTATAGAACTTTAAGGCAACAATATATAAATTAATTCCTTTGAGTATAAAAAACACATGTTGATTTATTTTTGAAAACCGCCTTTAATAATTAATAAATCTTAGATATTGATTGGTTTTTAGAAAACCCCTCTGATTTATGGGTTTAAATATGATTTTGGTTAACTTAAGAAATATGTTCAAATAATGCTTTAAAGGGAATAATTTATTTATGAAAAATTAAATGGTGTGATAACTTGGAATACATGGGTGGTTTGTGTTCATCATTTCAATTGATGTGGACTTTCCTCTACGTACGTCGCATGAGAAGATAGAGTAGAGGACCTTGTATAGTGGCCACATTATGATGAATTAGTAGATCGATGAGTAACTGATCATGAGTATGGGACTATCGATTTTCATTCATGTATGTGCGAGTATGAGGATGTGGTTTGTGTATTCCAAGTGGAATAAATAGATATTTTCTTTCTTTTAATCTATTTTTTTAAATTGGTAAACTTATTTATTTTTACTCTATTCTATTTTAAATTATATTTTTAACTTAGAGATAATATGTTATTATAGTAGTGTATTTAGTTGGTATGTCTCCTAGGGAAATCATAATGGTTAGGATTACTCACCACCTACATATGAAATTTTGTGCATATGTTGATAGGATTCTTCATGAAACATGTAAATGAAAGGTCTCTTATTTCACTACTAGAGCATCTTGATGAAAAATTCAAGGGTTAGTGACTAGATATTAGAGCTCTCTTGGGAGTGGTTGGAGTGATTCCATATCAGTGTTTCTGTATTAGGATATCCTTTCATTTTCTTAGGTCTCTTTTTATACATTTTATATCTTACTATGATATTATTTTATTTCTTGGGTTTTTATTTGACTTTTATTTTTGATACTTCATTAATCACATATATATTTTTATTGTTTTTATTTTTTCACATAAGTTTCATTTTTTAAAAATTAAAATCACCCCTAATGTTTATGTAAGCCCTTGACATTTATTTTCTAGAATTTAGAGTATTGAAGACATCACCTATTATTATTGGCACCTCAAATCATTGGAAGCCAATGGTTAGGGTTCAGATGTTCAAAATTTTAACCCTATCTTATCCTAACATTTAAATTGTGGGAATTTGGATCCACTTTTCCATGAATGTTACCATATAAAATTTTAATGTTTAGAATAAATAAAAGTGTGCCACTCCTCATAATTACAAAATGGATCCTCATATCCTCTATTATTCGAAACTACTTGAGCCACATAGATCAGCAAAAACGTATAAAAATTTCTCATAAAATTATATAACCAAATATTATAGGTTTTATTCTTATTAAAAAATTAACCTAACAATCCTTAAAAATAGATCTAATTGTTTTTTATCAAATAAGAATAAATCATCTTTTCTAAATCCATTTATGTTAATTTATTATTCAACATACTCATATTTTTTAACCATATTAACATAGTTACATTAGTGAAAATAACTTAATTAAATTTTACTATGTTAACATAATAAAAATTACCAATTTATTATCCATCCCATTGGAAAATGAAACCATAATTGTGCATACCTATGAACTACCATCTCCGCAACCGATGTGTTTTATTTTTCATAAATTCCTCTTATGAATGGTTATAAAAAAGATTTTATTGATTATATATTATATATATTTAATTATTATGACTATATAAATATGAAATTTTATATACCTTATTACCTTATCTTGAATAAGAAAATGATAACATAGCTCATGCGTACATATAAACTATAACCTCCACGAAGTGATGCGTTTTGTTTTTAATTTACAATTTACATGAATGGAAGTAATGAAATATTTAATGAATATATATATATGATAAATTTGATATAATTTTGTTTTTATAACCGTCAATTGTAATTTAAATTTCTTTTGTACTATTTATAAAAGAATTTAAAACATCACTTGTGCGCATGTGCAGACTACTGCGCCCACTAAGTAATATAATTCATTTTTCATCACAAAATTTTATGAATGGTTAACAAAGTGTAAATAAATTATAACTTTGATACTTATTATAGTATTATATTTTGGATATTATGTATCCACTAACAATGTTAATGGAATAGAACTATCAAACAAAAACATACATGAAAAATGGAACAACGAACACCCAAAATGATGATTTTAAGGAGGAAATATTGATAGAGGACTAATTTTGAAATTATAACTGAATAATATTTGGTTAGATAAGTATTAATATGATTATTTAAGAAATTTAAAAAAAATATAAAATTTTTATACATGATATTTAGACTATGTGTGATGAAATTTAGGACCCGGTGTATGGATTTATCATCTCACTTTTATTTCTGTGACACATATGCCATATTTACCATTTTTTATTTTATGTGGTGTATATACTTATGATTAGTTTATTATAAGACAATTTAATGATTTATTTATTTAAAGATAAATCTAAGGTTATATCGTTCACATAGTTTTTGATTAAGAGAGTAATAAAACTATAAGTGTTCATTATCTCAATAGTATTTTAGTGTGACATATTTCATTTTATGCACCTATTTAGGTTTAAATGGTGTATATAATACCCATTTTATATATTATATTATGAATATAATCATATTAATGGTATATAATGTTCAATTTGAAGTTATTTATTTAATGTAATTCATGATTCAGAAGATAACAATGTGGTAAGGGTTTATACCACAATCTCTTTTTTATCGAGATTGTTTATGTTTCAATTTACATTGCATGAAGTTTTATATTCCTAATTTATTAAAACCTCATATATATTCTTTAAATATGGCTATTTATATAGTATTAAAGTATTATAACTTAATTTTTCCTCTTTTATACTCAAAAGATTAAAAATTTGTTTTTATGAAAAGTCAACCATATATCTCTGTTATTTGTAAAGAATATTTCTCCTCTATGTCCATGGTCATAAAAAAAATTTATAAGAGTTTTTTTATATAATTAAATTTTTGTGAAAGGTTATTTTTATGACCATAATTTCTTTACAAATAATTAACAATAATCTTTTCATTTTTTTTCAAATTTATCACTTTTGAGATTTTACATAAGTGTGAAAAGAATATTGTTTTTTAATGTATATAACATGAATGTATTTTCCAACCATATTTTACTTCCTTAATTATGAAAATTCCCTTACAAGATTCATTATTTTTAAAAGAAAATACTATTTTTATTTTTCTATTAATTTTATATTTTAAATGTTTCTAAAAATAAAAAGGATGTTTTCTCATGATTTTAAAAGAATATTTTAAATTCTTTTATAAAAGATATTTTTCACCTATTTCAACATTATTTAATGATTTATATGATTCACAAGGGACATTAAATTATGAAACCACCCAATTTATTACCATATATGTTATAAAATTATGATGTTTTAAGGATTACACTATGAAGCCTATTTCTTTCCCATATGTTAATTAAGTATTGTTGAAAACTTTATAAAACGCATTTATTTTCCATGGGTTATGCTATAATGAAATGATGTATGGATTTTATAATCTTGTGGAAAACTTATTTATAATTTCCATTATGTTATAGGTTGTCCAAAAATGATATATCCATATAATGTGTTGGGTAAGTATTTATGTCTCATATGATAATATGAACATAAATGGGGAGTGGACCAAGTTCAATAAGGGACTATGTCCACTATGATAGTCTTAGTAGTGATCCTTGACTAAGGAAATGATGGGAATGAGATTTGAACCCAATAAACTATAGTAATTTTTCCACTATGATGGTATTTTAAGGGATCCTTGACCTATGATATGATTTATATACTTATTTTTATTCCCAAAAACTATGTATTGTGCTTATGATATATTATTAAGGTTCATGATTGATTATTGAATATTCTAAACTCTTACAGCTTTTGTATTTTTTTTGTAAAAGTCTTATTCCATGTATCTTAATTAACGTTATTTAAAATATTGTGTATGAATTTATTATGTTATAATCATGATCTCAAACCCTTATACATTTAATATGTTTACATATGATCATAGGTTGATATCTCTGAAGTTTACCCTTATTGATAATTTGAGCTCACACTTTCTTATATTTCTATTTCGATAAGTTATTAAGAATTATATTATGTATGATATGCCTATAAGGATCATTTATGAAGATTTTTGTGCGATATTATGATGAATTCTGATAGAATAAGAAAATCATAGTATAATGGGAAAATAAGGATTTGAAAAAAAGGCCAGAGTTTTTTTATAATGGGTTTTTCCCAATTCTATAAAACACTACACCTAATAGGTCTTGGGTATGTAATTGAACCAATTTATGATTTTGATAATGTAATTATGGAACATTAAAATTGGGCCACTTCCTTTAGAATCAAGACTATTATATAAGGAATATGTTTTTAGAACCAGATCTAGGTGTAGAGGTCTTGAGAAATATCTGTTCGTATCAATTAAAGGTTTAAATAACTTTATTGGATATGAAGTTTTCAGATAAGGATAATTTATGTGTTAATAAATCCATTATGAGTTTATAAGTATATGGATAATCATATTTTTATTGTATAAATAATATTTTTAGGTTTTACATGACGTTTTTTTAGGAAATTTATGATATATTTAGAAATTTAATAGATTATTAAGTTATATTTATCCCTCAGGTTTAACATTTTATTTAGTGTGATGTTATTTGAGAATAATGTTATTGTAGACATAAGTTTAATGGATAAAATATCCTTCATGGGCATTACATTCTTTAATGATGTGGTAATTACGGTTAATGACAATGAAAGGGGTTATCATGTTTGGGAATATATATTTAGATAACCATGAGATTAAAACTGATTTTATGACTAAGTGATTTCATATATTTTTAAGTACATCAACTATATTAGGAAAATTATATTATTAAGATAAATAAATATTATTTTCTAGGGTTTAATTTTATTTTAGAAAAAAAGAATGATTTTACATATGGAAGAAAATATGTTTTTGTTATAGTTTTTTGCTAATTCTTGTTATTTTAGTAGATGGTTTGTATATTTTTGATAATATATGATTTGGGATATATTATATTTTTATACGACTTTATGGGTTGTTAATTTTATTTAAAAATAAATGACATGTTAATGTTGGAAAACTATGAGACCAAATATTTCTATTTTTTGGTTTTTAATTTGGTTAGACTTATTGTAGATGAGTTTTATGGTCAATTATTTATGTAATTATTTATGATAAACTTTAGGGGATATTTTTTTTACTGATTTAGAGATTAATATAGTATTTCTTCATATTGGATACTATATTAACATGTGTTAACCTTTTTAATTTTGGTTAATGGGTAAAAAAAGGGGAATAAATTTTAATCCTATTTTTGATCTTATGATTCATTAAAATATAATTTTAGTTCCTTAGGCATGATCAATTATTTAGGCTATTTATATCATGACATGTAATAGAGGAGGAAAAATGCTCAAAAGAGAACCAAAGAATGAAATTATGGAAAGAAATAAATTAGTTATATTATATCACATAATCTATCTCCATGGTAAAATAATTATTCACAATCAATCAAGATAAAGATAAATCTATTGATCCCTATGTGGAAATTATTTCTCAGCTATATAGGTTTGTTTTATGAAACCCATTCAAAAGTAAGATTTTCATAATGGTAAATGCATGGTTTCTAAAATATTTTTGAATTGATAAGTTTACTAGTATTAACATAGACAATAAATAACTTTAAAAAGGAATATAATTGATGAGGATTGAATGGTATTTTTTTCTGCTTATTTATTTTTATATTCAACTACTTATAATTGAGTCTGGAAAGTTTTACACCATTTTTATCATACATGAGAAAAATATTTCTGGCATGATTTATTTATGTGGGGAAGAATGAAACACTATAATATTATAGAATTTATTTTATTTTATATAATAACTATATTTGATTGCATGTACCACACACAACACCGAGATTAGACAAACTGTGATATATTGTGAAAATATTCTTATTTAACAGGGACTATTATAACATAATCATTGTTTTATCAGGTATGAATATGAGTAACTAAATTTTAAAATATATATTGAAAATTTTTCTATATTTTAATTTTTTTATTATTTAGTAGGTAATAAATTAACAAATTTTAATGTAAATAATTAAACCATGTAAGGTTAAGAATAGTTAATGTAAAAAAATATTACTTTTATACAAAAGAGAGTTTTCCTTATATTTTTCATTTTAATTTAAAATATAAATTTATGAATTTTATAATTATAATTTAATTAAATTAAATTCATTTTTTTATTTAGAATATGATAAATATATTAGGGTGATGTTTTTTATTTTTTCAAAAATAAATTATATTAGGGTGAATTCAGGAAAATACTAATTTTACAAATAATGTCAATTTTATGAAACTAACATAATCTAAGAATGAATTTAAAGTTTATGAGATCATTTTTATTGAAAAAATACTTATTTGTGAAGTAATAAAATGAATTCCATAAAATAAATTAGAAATTAGAAATCTATGTTTGAGATTTTGGAAATCTAAGTGATGTTTATATTCAAATAAAAATTATTTTCAGTATGTATCTTTTAATCATGTTTTAAAAAGGATACATTAGGAATCGTTTTTTCTTTAATGTAAAATAATCCTCCTTTTACTCAATATAATTTAATTAATTCAATGGAAATAAAAAACTCTATATGATTTTGGAATTAAATCATTTCTTATACTCAAAATGAGCATTTTTTCTAGAAATTGTTTTTCTTTAATATTTTCAAACTTATATTAATAGTTATTTTAATCAATCCTAGAAATTGAATTAGATAAAATGGATTCAATATTGAGGATAATAATATTTTAAGTTATTTATTTAGTTCTATTTGATTTTTGGTCATTTACATCATTCCTCTTGTATGGCAAGAAAAAACAATATTTTATTTTCCTAATGAAAAACGGAGGGTGACTAGGGTCATCTCACATGAGGAGAATCATTGTTAATTAAATGTATAATTTTATTCCAACTAATATAACTCATTTTTCTTATTATTAATTTAAAACAATAGTTTTTTTAATAAAATAATACAATGAATAAATAAAATTTCCTAAATGCAGATGATAATGTAGACTTAAAGAAATTAGGGAAGAAAGGTCTTCGTCATAGGGTTGGCTACATTAGCTCTTTCATTATTAATTTATTAGTTAAATTCAAATTGATAATTATTTTTATGAAAAAAATATAAATAATTACTTTACTTTGATTTATTGAGTGTATTATTTTGTCATTCCTTTGGTGCACTAAATAACACCTCCTTCAATAGTCAAATAAGATTACACCTCAACATAGTATGTAATTCCTAAATGACACAACTACACTATATATCATTGAATCCCTCTTGGATTCACTAGATTTATAGTATGAAGTGTTTCCTTAAGATAAGGGATGGAAAAATAATGAATCAAAAAAAATAAATGGAATTGGAAATAATGCCTTGATGGAAGACAACCACACCCACATAATACTCTTGAATAAAAAAAAGAACTAAAATGAGTTTAATCAAAGACTAGTAATTAATAACACTATGCATCGTCCCCCGAGGCCAAGCCTTTGGTTAGTCCCATACCATTACAAAGTGAAAAGAGAACAGGGAAGAATGATAGAAGGGAGAGAGAGTGAATTAGATTAGTATTGGAAGAGAAAGAGGGGTGGAATATGAATGTTGAAACACTTTAATTAAAAATATGCATATTAATTACCATATAAAAGGAACTGAAAATAAAAATAAAAAAAATAAACCCTAAACCAGTAGAATCCCTACAATGTAATGCAGTGGTCGATCTATAGGAAATGATCTCCTTTGACTTCTGCACTAGATCTATATTTATATGATTAGAAAGAAACCCAGATTCCATTAACTACACCATAAATTGGTCTCTCATGGTCCTGAGTCATCAAGGAGTCGTGAATGTAGGGATCGACTATTAAATTCCATCAAGACTGATATTTTATAGTGATTCATAAAGGATTCACATCATAAAAATGTTACAAAACATGTATAATGTATGGTTGGAACCTTTCATGGAATTCTTATTGCCTTGCATCATGACTGGTAAATTTCACTAGCGACACGTCATGTAAATGAAATACATGATGTGTAAGTTCATTTTGTTGATCTTATAACTCTGAAGAAACCTCGTTTTTCATATTTTATGTATGGTCTTTATAATTCTCTTATATGTACCTATAATCTACCTTCATAAATATGATGTCGCATTGCACCACTTCATAGTATGATGCGATGTGTTTGAAACACACTATATCTGTATCTTTTTGTGCATTTTTAGAAAACTCTGTATCCTTCCAAAAAACATAAAAAAATTAAATAATGGAAGAATTAATCAATTAAATTGTAGAAAAATGTTTTTTATATTGAAAAATATATTGATAATATGACTCTATCAGTCATAATGAATAGTAACTAGGGTAAAATTTTATCACCTCAATAAATTTTAAAATAGACTAACCAAAGTCAAAACTTTGGGATATGGTATCTAAATCTCTCAAAAAATTCCATCTTTTTTATCATTGGGTGAGTTTTTTTAAACATTATCATCATATGCTTCAAAAAATGAAAATTTTGTGCCATTTTCTTTTGATAATGACCATAATATTATTTTAAGTAAATAATAATTATATAATTCTACTCTCTTTATTTAACTATCTAAAATATGTTTTCACAAGAAAAAATATATGTTATGAACAATTAAAAATAGTTATTTACAATATGAATAAATTATTTTTATCAAATAAATTTATTTTTAAATATCGGTAATAGAATAAATACTAAAAATTATTATGAATCAATGATGCATAATTTGGGAAAGAGGGTGAAAAATCAATGTAAATTGTTTTAAAATATTAAAAATGAGGTGTTATGGTTATTTTATAGCATTTCATGATTTTAAAATTAAAATCAATGGAATTTAATTGTTAAAATATTCAAATTGAAACCCCAAGGTAATCTTGATGTTTTAAAGTCAAATTATATGAATAGTATAAAAAATGACTTTACGGATATTTTAGGATAAACAGTATTTAATTAATTTTTATAAAAATAATGAAAATATTATAATTTTTCATATGAATGGGAAATTATAGATATTATTACCATATTATGGCTTAAGGGGGTCTACAAAGTGTTTCAATGAAGGGATAAGTGTTAGGATAACCTAAATAATAGTATAAATTATATTTCATTGAATATATTTAAACCCTATATTGTACCACATTTTAATTTTATCCACTTTGGAGCCACATTTCCCAAAAAGTGACCATATATTATTTTAATGATTAGAATAATTATAAGTATACCCCTACACCGCTTTTAAAATGGAACCTACACTCCTCTCATCTTATCACCGTCTCAAGACCCTCAGTTCATACAAAATGTAAGATCCCATATTTATCCATAAGGTATGTTTTATTTATGTTTCATTTTTTTCCATTTATTTTGGTCAATTATGTGCTTTCCAAAGTCCTTAGGGAGGCTCTGGGGTGTTCCGGGGGATCGAGACAAGAAAAAGGGGGAAACTGAACTTTATAGGCTAGTCGCACGGTCTACGCATGGTTAGTGCTAACCGTGTGGGAAGACCAAGTAATACATGCAAGAGGAAGTATTTCAGAGAGTAGCCTCTACACGGTTTGTGAACAGTTTGAAAAACCGTGTGGGTAAACCATGTGGGTAAACTGTGTGAAGGGTATTTTTTGGGATAGAATCATCCACACGGTTTGGGCAGAGCTTGGAAACCCGTGCGGGAAAACTGTGTGGCCCAGAAACTTTTAAAAAATTACAGGTTTTCCACTCTAAGATTTTATATCCCACTCGAGATCCCCCCCTCCTATTTTTCAGCCCTAATAACAAACCAAGGGTACCAAGAGAACCCAAGGGTCAATCTCCTTCTATTATTGTCCATTTGGAGTGCCGTTGGATGCGAATAAATGATATGGGTGAGTCTAATCTTCTGCTCCTCTCTCTTTTTTGATTTTGGTATTGTATTTTGGGTGATTTCCATCTAAATATCTCAGAACACTCTTTTCAGTGAGGTATAGGTTTAGACATCAAAGGGGTTTTTAATAGGGATCTAATGCTTTGGTTGGGAGTGTGTTCACCAATGGATTCATGGTAGGTGTTCTACAAGTTATATCCCTAGGGTTTTGTGTAGATTTGTGCATGTAGGGTTTTTATTCTTTCCCTCTTATGATGAGTACTTGGTGGTTTTGACATAAGATGGGGTAATGGGTGTCTAAATTGTTAAATCAACCCCTCTTGATACCCATGGGAAGCAAGGAAGATGACTCGACCAAACTAGGTCCACCTGTGGGGTGTGCCGATATTTTCCAAACATAGAATTAGCTAAGTAGTATAAGTTTGTTGTGCAAGAACATAGATCCCTAGATAAATACCTTAATATGATTAAATGTATTTATGGTAAATTCTGGGTGACTAGATTATATTTGAATATGCTTAGTGAGGTAGGCATGGAAAATGGGAAATGGAGATCAAGGGTTAAGTAATTAATATGGTGAATGTGTTAAAGGATTGAGGCAATAATGTTATTTTCCCATTTACTGAGATTATTGTGATGTTGTAAATTTTGTTGGATATGTTATTGTGATATGGTGATTTGTGGTGAATGATAAATAATTATGTGCACATTCTTGGTAGATTGAGGTATTGACTTGAGGTTCTATACCCACGGGTTGAGTTGGACCGAGGTTCTAGCACCTCCCATAAATGCACAGGTTAAGGAAGGGGACAGAGTTCTATTCCCCTAAATGTTTCATTCCATCCAGACTAAGGCTTATAGGTTAGGATATTGGGATTATTTTCAAATAATTCATAGTGAGATAGGACTTCTTACATTCCCACATGTTGAGAATATTGATCATGCCTAATCCATTGAACAAATGAAAAGGGAGACATGATAATTAAAATGTGTTAGTAATAAACATGGGTTAATTTGTGTGTTAACTTAATGGGACATAAATAAAGATATACTATTGAAATATTTACCTTAACTTAGTTTATTAATATTTATCATGCACTATCTTCCTTTCTGGATATTTTGTAGACACTGTTCGTGGTGGCCTACTGAGTTATACTCACACCCTGCTCGGGTCGTCGTTGGGTAACCGAGCCGATTTCTTTCTTGCAAGTAAGGACAAGGGTAAGGGCCCTATTCTAGGTATATGAGTTGTACATGGGACATGTTTTGGGTGGGGGGGTTTCAAACTTGGAGTCCAGATCATTTTGGGGATTTTACAATTTTATTTCTTTTGGATTTTTTTCACTTGACACTATAGCATGACATGGCATATTTATTGTTGCTTACGATTGTACCGAACTTTGGGATTTGGTCACTTATGCATGTTATGTATTGTGATATTTTTTCCTCTATTTAAATAATTATCTACTGTGTATTACTCATGTATTGAGGTTATAGTCTCCCCATGTTTTCTATTGGTCCCTCACTGCTAGTCGGCAACATCTAGTGTACTGGGAGGCATGCTTGAGGGCATTTAACTACCATGCTTGGGCCACCAGTTTAGTGGATCCTAGGCCAGTGATGTTACATAGTGGTATCAAAGGATTTTTTTATCTATCTTACTATTTGGGTATGGTAGAAAAGAGATTAGGAATCTGTCGGGCCATGGTAATGAGCTTTTTATTGGGAGTAGCTAACCCATGTTCAGGGGAAAACCCAAGTCACCCTAGGAGGGGATTTTTGATATTATTGTGTGATGTTACATTTTATGATATTTAACTATTGGTTTAGTACTTTTTGTGTGATTTGACGATTTTTTATATTTCTATCATGACAGGAAAGGTATGAGGTTTTGCATTCATGCATCATTCTAGGATCCTATGTTGGAGAGTGACATACATCATGATAAGAACACACACGAGATGGCTCTGCAGGATGTAAATGTTAGAATGCATTTGTTCTTTTACAAGTAATGAATTATGCATAATAATATGGTATTAATGAGTAAAAAGGGAAAGTGAAAATGTCTTATAGTAATTAGAAAATGGTTTTTTATAAAGAAGTTAAACTGGAACAATTTTTTGTAAGGGTACATTAGAATTTGAAAATGGTTGGAATGGGAGTAAAAGAAAAGGTTTGTAACCATGATAATTAGATTCCCTGTTGGCCATGGAGTTAGGAAGATGGATGAGGGTAGTGAACCGGTTGCGAGTGGGATCTTTGGAGTAGTGTAAATGAACTAGTTTGGTTATCACAAGTGATGAACCTATCTATACATCTTCCTTCTCATAGAAGATTTATGGTTGTATTCTAAAGCTGATGTTTGGAAATGTATTGAAATGCCACCTCAAAGATGTGTGCTCGTTGGGAGCCATGAGGACGTTTTTGAGAACGATCCTCATGTAGTGTAACAAGAGAACTTTGTGATCTAAGGGTTTAGAGAAGAGAAGTTCCATGAGAAATTTTCTCATTTTATATAGATTATTGAACGTGACCCATGGAGGGTAGAGTCGAGCTTGTTTCAGTTGACTTGAGAGTTTCAGCAGTAGCACCCTTTGGCCTTTATTAGAGAGGGTGGGCTATATGTAGCAATGTTCTAGGTAGAGTCTATCCAAACTATTATCAACCATCTAGAGACTTCTCTAGAGTAGCGAGTCAAGTTAGCGAGCTATATGTTGAAGTGTAAAGAAAAACGTTGGTGGGACATTATGGTTCAGACATAGTAGGCTGAGGGGATGATGTGGAAAAATTTTCAGGAGAAGCTTCTTGATCACTTCTATCTAGAAACCTTGTTGAAGGAAAAGGCTGAAGATTTTATGAGGATGAATGAGGGGATAATATCAATGATGGACTATGGTAGCTGTTTCACCTATTTGAGATGCTTCATTCCAATGTTGACGGGATAAGAGGAAACTATGGCGAAGCACTTCCAAGATGGTCGGAGACACGAGATTAGGTCTCAGGTGGATATATTTTTTCTAAAAACGTTGGCAGAAGTTATGGATCAAGCCATTATCTCAAAAGGAAACCTAAAGAGAGCATTAGGTAGTGAACTTGTGGAACCCGCTAGGTGAGCAAGTGGTGCAGCTTATTATTGTAGGAAGCACCACTTTGGAACCTTCTAGAAAGGGGGAAGCACATAGAGCACTCAGAAGAGGGGGTCATCTTCTCAGGGTGGACCAGGTCTTCTATTTTCAGTGTGGTAGGCCGGGGCACAATCGTGACCGGTGTCCTCGCCCACCAATTGGGGGAAGAATATGCGTCAGGCTAGGCCATGTGTATTGGTTTTGCAGGAACCAACGGTAGTCCGAGAATGATGGAGGTCAGAGGCAGATTTCAAGTGTAGGCAGGGGGTCAGTTACCCTATATTAGGTAGGCAGTTAGAGCTCCACGGGCCATACTGGTAAGGGTGGTGGTTGTGGAACTCTGGGGTGAGATAACCCTTACCAACAGAGTAGTGCAGTGCATGGTACTTAGGATGGAGCCTAGGGTAAAGGGGCAGGCCACCTCCATGCAATTATGGTTACACCTAAAGGTGATGTGGAAAGACTATCTACTATTCGCGGTACGATTCTTGTAGCTTACACATTTTCTAGTCCTTTATTCAAAATAGGTTCTACACATTCTTTTATTTCTCCTCAGTTTTTAGTTGTGTAGGGATTAACCGTAGAGAGTGCATTTGGGTTAATGTCGCTTGATACTCCACTATGAGTGTTAGTCAATGACATTAGGTAGTGTAAGGGTTGGGCTCTGGATGTTGGTGGGTATCGTTTTCTATGGGATCTGTTTGTCTTAGATATTTTAGGTTTTGACCTAATCTTGGGAATGGATTGGTTGGTGTTATATCAAGACCATATAGAATATTACTGACTTCAGTTAACATTCACATCTCTCTATGGGAGCTCTCAAGTCATTCTTTGGGAGTGGGACACTCGAGCGAGCCACACAGGGTCACTACGCAATCATATGGGGGAGCTCACAACCCAAGTGGCATAACATAATATAAATGATGGGGAGATGGACAACCAGTCTTCCCTTTTTTTGTGGACCAGTTTTAGGATGTGTTTCCTAAGGAATTATTGGGGTTACCACCTAAGAGAGATGTTGAGTTTACGATTGAATTGCTTCTTAGAGAGGAGCCAGTTTTCATTCCACCATACCGAATGGCAACAGAAGAGATCCAATAACTGAACATTCAGTTGGGTTAATTAGAACATAAGGGGTTTATACACCCAAGTACATAACATTGGAGATATCCTGTGCTATTTTCTAATAAGGATGATGGTTTATTGTAGCTACGTGTCAATTATAGGAAGCTGAACTAGATGATAGTTAAGAACGTATAACCTCTTCCTAGAATTGATGACCTATTTGATCAACGTCGAGTTGCCTCAGGGTTTTCCAATATTGATTTGATATCATGATACCATTAGTAATGGGTGAGACCTTCAAACATACCCTAGATTGCTTTCCGAAAAAGGTATGGGTAGTATGAATTTCAGGTAATACCGTTTGGTTTGACCAATGCACTAACTGTGTTTATGGCATTGATGAACCCGATATTCCGCCCGTATATAGATCAGTTTGTAGTTGTTTTCATTGATGACATCTTGGTTCACTCCATAACTCCTGACGATCCTGCCAAAAATCATGGCATCATCTTGAGTACACTAAGAAAGCATAGTCTTTATGCTACGCATTTGAAATTATAGTTTTGGATTAATGAGTTGAAATTTTTGGGACATATCATATCTGATTCAGGAAAGTTAGTGGATCTTTAAAAGGTGTTGGCTGTGGTGTCTTGGGAGAATCCCCAGAATGCATCTGATATTCAGTGTTTTTTGGGATTGGATAGTTATTACCGAAGGTTTAGTAGAGATTTATCTGGTTTGGCAGTTCCACTCATAGGTGTAAACAAGAAGGGTGTTAAATTATATTGGTAAGAGGTTTGTGAAAATGCTTTCTAGGAGTTGAATAAGAAGTTGAATACAACACCGGTTTTTAGATTACCCCAACCAGTTAATAAGTATTCCCTGTTATGTGATGTGTTCGGTGTTGGACTTGGGGAAGCATTGCTTCAGGATGATGGGGTTGTAGCTTACAGGTTGAGGTAGTTGAGGCCCCATAAAAGAAATTATCCTACTCATGACTTGGAGCTAGTTGATTTGGTTCATAAATTAATGTGTTGGAGGCATTATTTTTTGGGAGAAACCTTTATAGTTTTTAGTGACCAAAAAAGACTCAAATACATCTTTTGTAAATGGGATTTTAATTTTTGATAGAGAAGGTAGGTCAAGTACCTATAGTCCTTTGATTTTGAATTGGTTTACACACCGGGAAAAGACAATAATGTCACTAATGATCTGAGCTAGAAGACTCAGAATCAAGTGGTTCAGGAATCTAATTCAAATTGGGTGATGATCGCCTTGTATGTAGAGATGCATTTGGAGGTATAGGATGGACATTAGAAGATGACCCTTGAATCAATAGAAGTCGAGTCTACACTTGTTATCTGAGTAAAAGTGAATCAGTTGGTATATCCAGAGTGGTTGTCTATGAAGTAAATTCTTAAATGTGGGGAGTCACCTTCTTGTTAGACCTTTGGCACTGATGAAGTTTCTTATGTTCATGGTTGTGTTGTGGTGTCAGCAGATGTACAAGAATATTTGATGAACATGTTCCATGAATCAAAGTGGGCAGTGAATCCAGGCTTGAATAAGATGCACCACGATCTACCTATGTTGTTCTGGTGGTCAGGAATGAAGAAGGAAGTGGTGAGTTTTGTGGCACGATGTCTTACTTTTCAACAGGTGAAGGCTGAACATCATCACCTAAGAGGGATGTTGCAGTCATTGCCTATTTTAGAGTAGAAGTGGAATGTTGTCATTATGGACTTCATAGTGGGTATTCTGAGGATGCCTCAGAAGAATGATTCCATTTGTGTGGTAGTAGATCATCTGACCAAAGTGGCTTATTTCTTTCCAATTTAGGAAACCTATATAGTCAAAAAGTTGGGGGATTTGTATGTTTGAGAAATAATAAAGTTGGATGGTGTTCTGATAACCGTAGTTTCAGATCGTGATGATTGTTTCACCTCACACTTCTGGAAGGGACTATAGAAGGCACTTGGTACCCAAGTGTTTTTGAGTATGGCTTACCACCCATAGACTGATGGGCAGTCAGAGCATACAATTCAGGTATTAAAAGACATGTTGAGAACATGTGTTCAAGATTTAAGTGGTTTGTGATAGAATCACTTTTCTCTTGTTGAGTTTTCTTAAACAAATTAGTTTTTCGGCTATAGTCCAAATAGAACCTTTTGAGGAACTTTATAGGTGACCGTGTAGATCCCCGTTTTGTGGGTTATAGGCCAGAGAGTTTGAGTTTTTAGGGATGAGTCTTGTGGAGGAGACATCAGAGAAGTCTCAATTTATTCAAAAGCATATGAAAATAGATCAAAGAAGGTAGAATTCATATACATATCTGCGTCATAGACCTCTTGAGTTCATGGTGTGTTATAGTGTATTTCTTTAGGTGTCTCCATGTTTGGGTCACCATTGAATTTCAATGTAGGGCAAGTTGGCACCTAGATATGTGGGGACAATTGATATTGTGGAGAGAATCAGATTGGTGGCTTAAGATTGGCTCTTCCAAAGCAATATAGTGGGATGCATGACATTTTCCATGTTTCACAACTCTGACAGTATCGCCCAGATCCATCTCATGTGATAAATCTCAAGGATGTCGAGCTTGAGGCTAATGCATCCTTTGTGGAGCACCCGTTTCGTATTGTGGATCATAGTGAGAATGTTTTGCGGGGTAAGTTCATGACCTTAGTTTGTGTCTAGTGGAAGCATGGAAACATTCAAGAGGTAACATGGGAGAGGGAATCTAATATGTAAGACCAGTGGCCTGATCTCTTTTCTTTAAAAATTCAATGATTCTCAAGAAGAGTGGCTCGGTGATAAGCTGTTAGAAGGTGGGGAGGTTGTAAGTTCCCATATTTATATGTAAGGTATGTTTTATTTATGTTTCTATTTAGGCCCTTATTTTTGTCAATTAAGTCCATTATAAAGTCCTTAAGGAGGCTCGGGGGTGTTCCGGGGGTTCGAGACATGTAAAAGGTGAAAAAATGAGTTTTTTGGGCTAGCCGCACGGTCTACGCATGGTTAGTGAAAACCATATGGGCTGCCTAGGTATACCATAGAAGAGGAAGGTTTTCAGATAGTAGCCTGCACACAATTTGCGAATGGTTTGAAAAATTGTGTGGGTCAGAAACTTTTAAAAAATTACATGTTTTCCACTCGGGGATTTTATATCCCACTCAATATTTTCCTCCACCTCTTCCTTTGCAGCCCTAAGAAAAAACCAAGGGGACTAAGAGCTCCCAAGGATCAACCTCCTTCGACTTTTGGCTGTTTGCAGTGCCGTTGGTTGAGGATCGAAGATCTGTGTGAGTCTAATCTCCTCATCCTCTCTCTTTTTTGGTTTAGGCCTTTTATTTTGGGCGATTTCCATCCGAAGCTCTCAAACCTCTCTTTTTAGTGAGATCTAGGCTGAGGCATCAAATGGGTGTTGAATTGGGATCTATGTCTTTGGTTGGGAGTGCATTCACCAACAGATTCATGGTAGGTGGTCTAAAGTTATACCCCTTGGATGTTGTGTAGATTTGTGTATGAAAGGTTTTATTCTTGACCTCTTTTGATGTGTTCTTGGTGATTTTGACTTAATATGGGGAATGAGTGTATAAATGGTTAAATTAACCCCCATGGATCCCCATGGCATGCAAGTAGGATGAATTGACCAAATTAGGGCTACCCGTGGGGTGTGCTAACATTTTCCAGACATAGAATTAGCTTATTAGTTTATGTTCGTTGTGCAAGAACGTAGTTCGCTTGATAAATACGTTAATATGATTAAATGAATTGATGGGAATTTCTTGGTGACTAGATTATATAAGAATATGCTAAGTGAGATAGGCATGGGAAATGGTGATAAAGGGTTATGTAATTGAAATGGGGAATGTGTTAATGGATTAATGCAATAATTATATTTTCCCATTTATTGATATTATTGTGATGTTGTAAATGATGTTGGCTAGGTTGTTATGATATGGTGATTTGTGGTGACTGATAAATAATCATGTGCACATGGATTGAAAGATTGGGGTATTGGCTTGAGGTTCTACACCCACAAGTTGAGAAGGACTGAGGTTCTAGCTCCTCCCCTAAATGCATGTGTTAGGGAAGGTGACGTAGTTCAATTCCCCTAATGGTTGGATTCCACCCAGACTGAGGCTTCGGGGTGAGGATATTGGGAATTTTTTTCAAATGATGCCTTGTGAGATATGAATTATTATATTCCCACATGGTGAGAATGTTGATCATGCCTAATCCATTTAACACATGAAAAAGGTTGACATGATAAATAAAATGTTTTAGTAATAAACATGGGTTTATTGGTGTTTTAACTTAAAGGAACACAAATAAAGATATCCTATTGAACGGTTTACCTTAACATGCTTTATTATACTTTTTCTTGAACTATATACCTTTCTAGATATTTTTTAGACACCATTGATGGTGGCCTACTCGTTATACTCACACCCAGCTCGGGTCACCGTTGGGTACCCAAGGAGATTTCATGCTTGCAGGTCAGGACAAGGGTAAGGGCCATATGCTAGGGAGATGAGTTGGACATGGGACATTTTTGGGTGAGGTTCCAGACATGGAGTCCAGTCCATTTTGGGGATTTTACTATTTTATTTCTTTTGGGTTTTGTTCACTTGACACTATAGCATGGCATGACATATTTATTGTTGCTTATGATAGTACTCAGGTTTGGGATTTCATCCCTTATGCATGTTATGGATTGTTCTATTTTGTTTCCATAATTTAAATTATTATCTATTGTGTATTACTAAGTTATTGAATGTATAGTCTCTCCATGTGACCTATTGGACCCTTGCTAAAAGTCGGCAACCTCTAGCGTTCAGGGAGGCATGCTTGAGGACATCTAACTACCGGGCTCTGGGAACCAGTTTAGTCGGTCTTGGGTCGGTGATGTTAGACAAAAACTAACCAAATTTATTATAAAATTCTTTATCCACATTTTATAGGTTCTTTTATTCTTCAATGAGAAACTCTAGGGTCCATAAGAAGATATCCAAAGAAGTCTTATGAAAGAATAGGTAATCATCTTCACTGAATCCTTTTATGTTTATTTCTTTTTCAACCTCCTAAAAATATTAATTGTCTATACCAACATAGTTAAATAAGTGAAATAATCATAATGATATTTTAGTATGTTAATATAATAAGAATTAAATATTTCTCATTCATCCAAATGGAATATGAAAATGTCATCAAGCGTACATTCAGACTACCATCTCCATGACTGAAATATTTTATATTTCATCACTACCTCTCATGGAAGGTTATATAGATGGATTTATTGATTATATATTATATTTATGAATTATTATTATTATATAAAGATAAAATACTATATACCTTATTAACCTCCAATCTTTTAGAAAATGATAACATCGCTCATGCGTACATGAGGACTACCTCCTCTACCAAGTGATGTGACCTGTTTTTAATTTTTATTATATATATGGTAATAAATATATATTTAATGAATATATATGATATGTATGATATTTTTTTTATATAATAGTTATTTATTATTTTATTACTTTCTTATATCCATCAAAAAGTGAAAACGTCACCTGTGTGTATGTGAAAACATCCACCACCACAAATTGATGCAATTCATTTATATCACCACTATATATAAATGGATGAAAAGGTTTATATAATAAGTAAATATTATACTTATGGTATTGTTATGATTATTTAGTCGTTTGTTCCACTATGTTAAATACTCTGGGGGACGGTGAATCAGGGCATGATAGATTAAAACTTCTACCCCTTCGGATCTTGTTTCGTTGTTAAACAAAACACACTTCTCTTTTTCTCCTGTAGAAATATATGAATAGAAAGTACATCAGGCACATGACCCAATGAGTTTTACTTGGTTCACCCTCACTAGGTTACATCCAAGGAGCATACAACTGGTGATGTGCCATTTTACCGAATTCACTAAGGCTCACTGTAAATAATGATTACATGGTTCAGGCTAGATTTTCTATGCCTAGGCTCACTGCCTTTACTAGGCATTGGTTTGTTTACTACAGTACCAAGGGTCACTCCCTATTTATCTTTCAATGGATAACTTCTAGTGGAAATGGTCACTGTCTTCCTCTTCCTTTTCTCACTATTCTTGGTTGGGAATCCAATCATAGTTTATAGTCTTGTAGGAAAAACACAGTTTATGGACATGTAGGTCCCTTCATTTGCAATAATTCCTGCATCTTCAACTAATGGTTGATGCATTGTTGAAGATCCTTTTTCATACATAGATTATTTCCAACTTCCCGAGTACTGTTAGATACTAGAAAATACTTTCTCAAACTAATTTGAATCCTTTTGAATCTTCCTTGAGTGTTTCACAAACCACTTTCTTCTCCCGCATACAAAGTAGCGGGTTTCCTACATGAATTGCATCTTCCATGTACCGCTTCTGCTTCTTCATACTTCTTACTCTATTTTTCATACTACCTCTATTTTATACCTCTACTAACTACCTACATGCACTGTGTCTATATACTATGTCCACATAACGACTCTACTTTTATGAACCACACTCTATCCGTGAATCGTTCTCTGTTCGCAGACCTCCTTCACATCCACATACTAGAGATTACCCCTCTATGTACATCATTTTTCTTCAATTATGTACTACAATGCCATGAAAAAACATTCATGGAATGTTCCATGAACCACTTCTCCCTTTATGGAATCCCTTCCCTCAAATCACTTCACCTTTGCCGAATCCTCCTCGCGAACCACTTTCAGACTTCACCAAATTTCCGGATCAAATATTTTTTCTCTAAAGATATTATATGTCTAACTAATCAGTGGGATTATTGATCTTTAAATAGGAAATTATATCTACTAAACTTTCTAATCCATGATTTACCAAATCATTGATTAGGTATAGCCTCCACCACATACAGATCCTCATGCTGCAAACCACAACCCCTTCATATACAATTTTCCCCGATGGTGCACATAAATCATTTTCTCCAACGTGACACCATATTCTTATACCATCTCATGATCCATCATGACATCCACATACCATACGCCCTTCACCACAAATTTTCACCACAAACCATGTTTAGTTCTACGAATCATTCGTGCTTCTTGGTATATGATCGCGAACCAGTCCCGGACATAGCATGTGGTCCACGTTCTGAGATATGAAGTTCTCTAATTTCGAAAATTTCCATTTATGCTATTCACACTGTTCAGTCCAATGGTGAAAAGCATACTTTTTCAAACACAAATTCCTGATTTTGAAGCCCAAAAATTTGGTAAACACTGCAAAACTATGCCACCTTAAAAATTTGTCTTCGTAAAACACCATCCTTAATCATTTACAGTCATCTAGAATTGTCAACAAACAAAATATCACCCAAAATATACCTAGAGGACACTTAGTTAGATTAATTCTATATATTAGCTCATGAAACCATAGATAAGGTTCTGAGACAAGATCCACCAAACCTAAACATGAAAGAAAAATGAAACAATGTACACCTAAAATGATGATTTTAAGGAGGAACTATTAATAGAGGTTTAATTAAAATAATAACTGAATCATATTTTTTTTTCTAAAAGTATGAATATGGTGACGGTACAAATTTATGATAAATTGAAATTTATTATACCAGAGGTTAAGAGTGTATATGAATAAATTTAGGACATGTGGTATGGGTTTATCATCTCACTTTTATTTCTGTGTGACATATATCATATTCACAAGACATTTTTTTGGGGTGTATATATATTCCATGAATTAATTTTATGATTATTTTAATGAAAATTGTGGTGGTTTAATAACACATCTAAGGTTTTCTCTTTCATGAGTTTTTTATTCAGAGACTACCAAAACTACAAGTTTTCTTCATCTCAATATTGTTCTATTGAGCAATGATTAATGTTGACAACCAATTTGTGTTTATATGTTATATATCCTTCCCATTTGATATATTATATCATTAATATCCTAATGTTAATGGTATTTAATTTTCTATTTATAGTTATTATTTGAAGGTGTTTATGATTCAAAAGTTACCAAAGTTGTAAGAATTTATTTCATAATCTATTTATTTAACGGAATTGTTTAGGTTTAAATTTCTATTGTAGGAAATTATATATTATAAAATTATTAAAAACAAATATATTCTATTCTCTATTACTTGTTTATATTTATTTTATGTATTATTACTATATTCTCCCACCTTGGAACTCAAAAATACCCAAAGGATGTATTAATGTAATGTATTCCTTATTTATCATTTTAGGTTGAAATTATTTCCCCTCTATATCTATGTTATTATATTTTTTTATGGAAGTTTTAATATATTAATAAATGTTTGATAATGGATATTTTTACTACCTTTTACTTTCATTACAAACGATAAAAATTAATCTGTAAACAAAAATTTCCTTATGAATTAGTTTTGAATTTTAACTAATGTACAAAAATCTTGTTCCCTTTTAATATATAAACACTTAATGGATTTTACTGCCATTATTACATTCTTTATCAATGAATTTTCCTTTATAATTTTCAATTTACAAAGCAAATCATTTTTCCTTTTTTCTATGAATTTTATTTTTTAATAGTTTCTCAAAGAAATGCTACATTTTCCCTTTATTTTTGTTAGGAAAGAAACACCATGATGGTGACTTTGGGTGATTTTGTTTGTTTAAAAGGTTCGAGGTTGTTGATAAAGGGTTATTTTCAAATAATTAATGAATGTTAGCGTGAGTGATTTCATCTCTCACAAGTGTGAACTCTCTGGACTCGCGCAAGAATAAAATCTTTGATCTCACACAAGTGAGAACTCTTTTGATCTCATGATAAGATCTTATGTAGTGATCTAGATTATATTGGGATATTGGGAGGGATCATGCAATTAACTGGAAGAAAAAACACTAAAAACAACAAGATTGATTTGTGATCTCCAGATTAGATCTCACGAAGGACATGATTCATTTTGAGTCTCACTATAGGATCTCATGCAACCCTCAGAATTTCCCTAGGATCTGGTAATGGGATCTCAAACTCTGATCATGATTGTATATATATTTCTCAAATGGGTCTCATGAATCAATCATGGTTTTCTTTGGAGATTGTGCATGGATCTTATGAAAAGCTGTAACATGACTCGCGCCTCGACCCCACCCATAGTGAAAATGAGACTCATGCCCAAATAACATGTTAGGAGGTTCATAGAGCATGTAATAAAGATTTAGGTAAATGGTTGTGTATGATTTGTGGAGTTATTCTTGTGGGTTTAAGCATATAAGTACCCCTAACCCATCTTTAAGAAATGATAATATTTTGTTTAAAATATTGATATGAAGCAGCATCGAAGAAGAAGGATTGCAGAGAGATATCCCGAAAGCGACTCATAAAGAGATATCATAAAAGTGGTTTATAGAGATCTATCTCAAAAGAGTATACACAATTGACATTGCTTAAGTGTTTTGCATGATTTGAATAGGGTCTTTCACAAAGAATGAAAATGGACTCGTGAAATATGACTCGAGAAAGAGGACTCTCACCAGGATCTCATGAAAAGTGTGAAAGTGATCTCACACCATGGTCTCATTCAAATAATGAAAGAGGTCACATATTTAGGACTTACAAAAATCCAACAGCATTAGTGCACCAATAAGTCACGCTCAGTGCAAATTTGTGTTCTCATAAGGGACTCGCACCAGGGTCTCCTGCCATGGTCTCATTCAAGGTGTTGCACAAGGTTCTCACATCATAGTGGTCACACAATAGGATCCCATGAAAGGTGTTACACGCTAGGATCTCATGATAGGGGTTCTGTTCCATGATCTCGTGTTGGTGGTTACATGCCATGTTCTCGCACTAGGGTATCACAATAGAATATCTTTCATAGAGACACATGCCTACATTACCCTATGAATAGTATCATTGTCATATCTAAATTTTTAAGGAGACGAAGAAGATAGAGAATATGAACCATTTGAAAATACTTGTTTAAGGATCTTATTCATTGCTACATTCAAGGTAGTGAAAAAAAGATGTGGAAACTCTTAAAGATGTTTCCAAAGAGGAGGTGATTTCTATTTCAACATTAAAGAGACATCCTTCCATGTTGTATGGATGGTGAAAGTGCTAAATATAGGTGTTTTCATAGAAGTGAAAGAGAAACCTAGAAAGAGATTCAATATCGCATTTACCTTAAATTTATGATGCATTCATTATTGATAATTATGGGAACTACAAGTCTATAAACTATGTGTGGATACCTTCAAGAGTTGTGAGGAATAAGGTGATCCTTTCCACATGAAGTTATCTATCAAAAGAGATTTAGGGAGTGAAACTTGGGAAATAAGTGAGGTAACTATAAACATTGTAATGGTAGTGAGACTGGGCATAAATGTTATATATCTAAAAAAATTTATTTTGACATTGATCTTTATTAGATTTGGTACATCCTCACATTTTCATTATATGATTCTTGGATATATCCTAGTGATGGTGAACCAAGTAAAATTGATGTGTCTCATGCATTGTTTCTTTTATATACATACATTACTATGGGAAAGGGAGAGAATAGTGATTTGTATAGTGATGAAACAAGTTATGAAGGGGAAGTTATTTTTAATCTCTCATACCCAAATTCACCCTACGTCTCAGGGTATGTAACCTAGTTTTGATAACAATTGGTATCATAGGTAAAGGTTGAAAGTCAATGGTTCTTTCTCTATATAAGTAATGGAGGTTTTCAATCGTAAAGGGATTATGATCTTCGATGGAAACAATTTTCAATTATCAAAGAATTGGATGCAACACTACTTCCAATATTTTGGAATGGATGTCTTTACGGTAGTGATGCTTGGAATTTTTACAAATATTAACCATGGTGCTTTATCCGAAGCTAAATGGAGGGGGTTTGATGCTTATTCCAAAGTAATAAATTCTTTAGGGGATCCCTATCAAATGATATCTATAAGAATGTGATGTCATGTATGTGATTACATTATACATTGGAAAATTTTCTAAATATCTAAAATGGTGACTCCAATGTCAGATAAGAAAAGTTGTATGTTCTATGGAATAAGTATGAGGATCTTATAATGAACCCTAGTAAGCCTTTTTGGCATTATTTGACTTGGTGAATTTTATTATAGAAGACACTCATGATCTTGGTGAAATTATTGAATATGTAAATATCGTAAAGCGCATCTTGAGATACTTCCACCTCAGTGCAATCCAAATGTTATTTTATTGGAAGATAATGATCCAAATGAGTCGAGATTAGATAGATTTCAAAATAATATTGTTGCATACAAGACGAGAAATGATGATAATGAGTTTTGTGGAAATGGTAAAGCTTAAAGAAGTGGTATTAAAGTCCACAAAAAAGCTCACTATTGAAGATATGCATGAAGAACAAGATACATATGATGTCATTTCATTCCTTTTACCAAATTTATGAAGATAGAAATAAATGTTCAAAGGGAAAATTCTACTTTCATGATTTCAATGTGTAAAGGATGTGCATCTTACAGAAACATGCCCTATGATGTTTCAAGAAAATAATGAGTATGAATTCGAAAATCCAAGGAATAAGTCATTATCTTATGTGAACGGTTTGAAAAATTTAATCAAAAAGAAGAGTCGATTTTCAAAAGAAGATGATAGTTCATAATAATTGAGGTAGAGGAATTGCAAGACTACAAGGATCAGAAACCAAATGTTTTGGTGTAAGTTGTCAGAAATTCCCAAATATAAGAAGAATGTGACAATGATGAGGGAGAAGTTGAAGGAAAAGTTCACATTCAAGATGAATTAGATGAAATACATTAATAGATAGTTTTTTGGAGATCCAAAACAATGAAAGACAATAAAGAGGTTCATGATACCAAACTCTTTATAAAAGAGCAGGAAAAATAGAAGTCAGAGTTGATAGGTGAAATTGAGAGGATTAAGTCTCCAAATCCAAAGAACTAAGATATGATTAGTGAGTACAAGATCATAGTAAAAGCAAAAAAGGGTGATTTATCATTGGAATAATATTTTAAAATATCAAGAATAACTCATCCAAATGCTTAAATAGGAGGTTTTTAATCTATGAAGGAAATTTAAAGATTAGGAGAAACTATTAACTGAAGAAAACTAGGACACATTGGCAGAATAAAATGGAAATGTAGAGTTCAAAGCACTGTTAAAACAAACAATAAGATGTTAGGAGAATAAAATGATATATCCGAAAGTTATAGCTGGTAGGATGCTTAATCAAAAATAAAAATAAGTAATGGTTGAAGTTATACCATATAAATTCTCTACAATATTGATGATTGATATGTGTATGAATAAAAACTAGAAGACTAAAATAACCAAAGGGAAAACTAGAAGTTTTGTAGTGAAACAAAGGAATGAACCTTGTATTAGATGTTATTGTTGTGGAATGATGCTAAAATCAAAAAAAAAATTCATTCCATTTCCAAGAGGTATCTATGGGAATGAGACCAACTGAGGCATGCATGTAGAGCTCCATATTCTTGGACATCATTTCATGGTCATTATTTCAGGTGTGGGGTATTTAGACACATGGGAAACTATTTCCCATCAACAATGTAATGAAATGTGCTGAAGAAGACTGGATGTGATCATAAGCAGAAGATAAATGTATCATCAAATGAGTTGAAAATAAAAAAAAATCAATTTCTAACTTTGAAAGATGAATCTATCCCATCCTATTTTGAGGAAGATAAATATTATCAATCTATACCATGTGTGGATTAAAAATAATGGATCCTAAATAAGATTAATTAACATGCAATGGTTATAGAAATTGATTTCAATGTATCATATTTCTTTGGAATGTGGATCATTGATAGTGGATGCACCTCCCATATGTCCATAAAAAATCACTATTGACATGAATCAGATATATTTTTTTTTTTATTTTTTTTACCACCAATATTTTTTTTATTTTCAAATAAATAACTTTATAGTTGATTGAGAACCAAACAAGAGCATGCCCAAGGGGAAGTACCCTTACAGACATGAGATAAAACAAACCCAAAAAGCACATGGCTGAGTGAGAACTGCAAGTTACACCCAGAAATCATCTTCATACATACCATTAAAATAATCTTGTTCCCAATCAGAATCAAGAATCGAATCCTCAGGAATAAGACCATATTGATGGCTGATGGAGCGAGTATGCATCCTACCCAACCAACCTGCCTCCTGCCTGAAATTGACCTATGAGGAAACACCCAAATTGAACATCTCTATTTCTTTCCCCCATAGTTTTTTATTTCTTTTTGGTTGGGTCATAGTATTGGGTGACACTTTTTCCCCAGGAGCACCAACTGCAACAGTGGCACTCCCTTTGGCACCATCGGTTGTTGGTAAACATTGCAGTTTTGGGTCGTCTCTTCTCCCATTAGAGTCATCCATTCACCCGTCAATTTCAACCACCACACCACGAACAACTTTGGCATAAGAAGGTCTGACACCCCCAGAAACCACAACATCAATGTCCTTACCTTGCTTATTACCCCTTGGCTCAAGTGCCTTTGGCACAAAAGGAGGGGCTTGAGCGGCAGAACCTGGTAGACTTGCAACAGGCGATGAGAGATTTCTATGGCTCGAAGTGGACAGAGCCCGTTGGATGCCTTAAAGGGTGGGAGGTGGCTGATGACCATCCGAAGAAGATCTTGGACTCACTCCGACACCAAACCAAGACATTCCAATAGTAGCATGAGGGACTGTGGGAGCAAGGGTGTCATTAGGTTGAGCTATCGATCCCTTGTGACCCCGCCTCCCACATCGAGAGAAGAAATAAGGAAAGTGGCCTTGTCGATAGAAAAATGAACAAAAAAAAGGTTTCTTCATAATGAATACATTTCTAAAAACCAAAGGCACCTTCCACCTAGAGACAAAGATGATTTGGGAGGGGCACCAACTCAACGCAGAGATGAGCAAAGCTGGGTTGCTTCATGCAAAGAGTTTCATCATCAATTCAGAGAAAACAAACGATCCTTTCACCAATAACTTTAAGGACTGATGGGTTATGAAAGGGGAGTGTATGGTGGGGAAGTCTAATCCACACTATCTCACACTTGCAATCACGACCACGATCAAAGTCGACTGTCCAGTGAAAGAGAAGGAAGCGATGATTATCACATAGACGCGACTCCGATGACCAATAATGGCAGAAATCATCATCATAAAAAAGGTGAATGCTCAGATGCCGATGATCCCAAACTCCCACTACTGCCTGGGAATGAAGACCCCACATCTAGTTGATGTAAACCTCAAATAACTCCGATAAAGGTCGATCACCACCAAATCTGGCCACAAGCGTCTTGGAGTGGTAGGTGGCCGCATTCCCAAACTCTGACATGGAAATACAAAATGTTGCGGATCCCGTTAAAGAAGATGGATCATTCTATGAAATTATAATTCTGGGAATCTATGAAAAATGTGGAATAATCGGAGAAGAAACTGGGGAAAGAGGTCACGATAGATCTGAATCGAATGAGAGGAGGGGAATCATCGGTCGGACTTCCCTGTAGGTGATGGCTCCAGATCCTTCATTGGGATCTGGAAAGTCTTTTGGATGAATACATTTCTGCTCCATAATTTTCCCCTTCCTCGTCTCACTTTCGTCGCTTGCCCGAGGACTTCAGTGCCATGTGATGTCACCCGCCTGATGTTGTTGCCGAACATCACCACATGAGAAATCCCGCCTGACGTTGTCATCGGCCTTCTCCACCTAAGGCTTGCGGTCGATTAGGGTTTCGCCTCTCGGCGGATCGAACCTCATCTCGCTCTCCATATGAATCGGATATGATAATGGGGGTATTGTGATATTTGGTAATGATTTAGGCATAAAAATTATTGGCTCAAAAAAATGAAATGTTTAGGGGAAAAGATATGAGATGTGAATATGTCTTTGTCGTTGAAGGTCTTAGTCAAAACATATTAAGTGTCAATCAGTTGTGTGATTCAGGAAATGTCAAAATACTTTCCATGAAATAATGTGTCTTCAAGGAAATATATGGTGATTTATTTTACAGGTAATTCATATGAAAGGGAATATCTACCTTGTGAGTGGAGTAGAAGATATTTTCTTTCTTTCCATGGAAGAAGAAAAAAAATATAGGGTCTAAAAGTGATGGTCACATGAACCAATCATCCTTGGAAGATATGAGAAAGTAAGATGATACTCATGAACTCCCTAGGTTATCACAGTATCATACTCATACTTTCAATTCTTGTCAACAAGGAAAGATTATTCAAAAGATATATAATGAAAAAAAGGAAAGGTAAAAAAAAGTTCTTAAGTTGGTGCATATTAATGTGTGCAGACCTATTTCAAAAAGATATATTGATAGGAGGAGATATTATTTTCTATTAGTTTATGATTTTATCATAATGAAATGGGTTTTAGTCATCACTCAGAATTCTGAGGTGTTCAGTTTTATAACAGCTTATCGAAGGTAATTTTAACATTTCCTAGGTCAAAAAATCTAGGAGATCCAAATAGGTAATGGAAAAGAGTTCATAAATAGCCAAGAAAAAGATTATCTTGAGAAAAATAGGATAAGGCACCGTGTTTCAACACTATAAAATCCACAACATAATGGATTAGTTGAGTGAAGAAATAGAATTATCAAAAACAATGTTATAATAATGATCTTTGAGAATGAACTTCTAGAGATGTTTTGAAAATAAGATGAGATGAAAGAAGAGTGGGAAGTTTGAACCCTATGGAGATGAAGGGATATTTCATGGATTCTCAAAGGAAATTAAAGCATATGAATGATTAAATATGTATATGATAAAGTTAGTTGAAAGAAATGATGTAACTATAGTAGAAAATGAATAAAATCTTCATCAAATACATGATTAGTCACAGGAGGATAAAGATCAAGAGATAAGAAGATAATGGGATGTTTCAGTTCCAGAGGCTGATTCATAAAAATATTTAGATAATAAAAAGAATGAGTATAAAGTAATATTTACCTAAATATAGTATAGGAGAGAAAAAATTGATAGACAGAACATAATCGGTTATGAGACATCACTAGGGTAGTTTAGGAGGGTGAAGACTCTACAACAAGAATCGTTCTTATCATAGGTAGATCCTAAATGTTTTAAGGAAGTAGTTTGAGATGAAAACTACGTTTGTTTTATGAATAATTATCTTGACCAAATTGATAATAATTAGATATGAGATATTGTTTCGAGACCAAAAGATAATAATGTCATTGGGACTAAATAGGTCTTTCTAATAATGATGAAAGAAGATGGTGCAATGATTTGAAAAAGAATGGATAATGTGAAAATGATACTCTTAGATAAATGGAAACCATTTTGATGAAACATTTGAACCTATTTTGAGTCTAGAGACAATCCAATTAATCTATGTTATAACAATGTAAAGAAGGTTAATTGTTTTCCAGTTTGATATCAGGTGAGCATTTCAGAATGTGGTTTTGAAACAATTAGTTCATATTGAGTATATGTATGTTATTTTTTATTCATATATATAATAATTGAGTTTTTTTGGATTATGATGTAGATATATAGGGTTAAAGAAAGCCCCATGAGCATAATATTCAATACTAGATCAGTTTTTGAAGAAGCTCAACTTTTAGTGTGGTAGAGTTGATTATAATATATATGTCAACAATGATAGTAATCAAAGGATAATGGTCCTAGTATGTGTAAATTAAATAATATTTGGTGGATTTTATGATGTGAATTGCAGTAATTTCGTGGAATTCATGTAAATTATGTTATAAATCTTAACAATTGGTGAATAAACTTTTTTTCTTGGCTTATAGTTGAAACAAGGAAAGAATGGAATGTTCATTTCTAAATATAAATATTCCAAAGATGTTTTCACAAGATTTGGGATGGATAATTAAAAGTTTATGACAACTATGGTGGCTACCTAGATGAAACTATATCATAATGATGATGGGAATATAGTTAATGTAATAGAGTATAGGAAAATCATTGGTAGTCTGTTATACTTGATAGTGACAAGACCTGATATTATTATCCACATTCCAAGTAGAAAGGTATCAAATAAATTCCAATAATATAAACTTAATATCTATAAAAATAGTATTTAGGTATATCAAGGGAATATTGTATTTTGATTTTCTATACAATTAAAAATTATTGATATAGTTTTTGGGATATATAGATGCATATTAGTCTAGTTCAGCTGATGATCGAAAATAAAAATAAGGGGTGCATTATATATTTTTGGTTTTTGTATTTTTTTTTCAATAAACAAGATTTAATTTCATTGAGAAACATAAAAATGAATATATTTCGACCACTCAAGAATCCATGCAATAACTATGGATGAAGAAAAAATTTGATGATATGGGAGTTTTAGTGATGTCTCTGATTAGAATCCATTATGAAAATTAATGTGGAAGAAATCTGAGAAAAATTATAGTCCATCACTCAATGAAAAATAACATTGAAATCATGTATCATTTTTTCATGGAGAAGGTGGAACAAAAGATTATGATGTTGGATTATGTGCCTACAGTACAACAGGTTGCAGACATTTTGAAAAAGGCCTTACCCAAATAAGTATTTGAATTCCATAGACCTGTTCTTGGACTTTATTCAACTCCCAAAACATTAAAATGTGTGGATGAGGGAACCCATCTCCTTGAAGTATGATGTGTTTTCCCTGATATGATGATCTATGTTCTTTTACCTATTACAGAACACAAAAAAGAGACCTTCAGTTTCATTGAAAAAGGTGGAAGCATTATGGATATAAAAGGGGAGAAAATTTCTTAATCAATACTAGGGGATATGATGATAGGAAAACCAGTGAATTAGAGTGACCCTTAAATATGATGATGCTGAAGGTAATTGATAAAGATTATATATCATGAAAAATAACGTTCTTGTTGAAAGTAGCCGAATGGTTTTGGAATGAACTGTTTCACTGACGGACTTTTCATGATTCTTTTGTTTCTCACACCAAGACTGGATCACGTTGTATTAGAGTGTGTGTTGATTAAATCTTTGACCTCTGTTAGAATCCCAAGAAGATAATTTTTGGAAAAATAGGGAAGTAACTTCAATGTGGTATCAAAATTTGAAGAGTTTTCTACAACCTCAATGGGAGATATTCTTAGGAAATCATCCATAATGATGGGTCTTTTAGGTTGATTTTGTTTTCTGATAAGGCTTGAGGTTGTTGAAGAAGTATGGTTTTCAAAGAAGGCATGAAGTGTTAGCTTGAGTGTTATAATATCACGCAAACATGAAACATTTGGACTCTTTCAAGGGTGATATCTCTGGAATCACGCAAGCATGAAATATTTTAATATCAGGAAGGGATCTTTCATAACACTCCTAATTGTATTTGGATCACATTATGGATCACACAATTCATTAGAAGTGAAAAACAGTGATAATCCCACAATTGAATTGTGATTTCGCAATGGATCTCACAAATCTCATGATTGTATTTGATTATCAAGAGTGGATATCTCACAACACTCATGATTGTCATTGGATCTCATGATGGGATCTGGAACGATGCTCATAATTGTATTTTGATCTCCAGAATTTCTCCCACATAGTGCTCATGATAATCCTTGGATATCACTCTTGGGTCTTGTACAAAGTGGGAATAGGACTGGCACTTGGATCTCGCATAAAGTGGGAATGGGATTCATGCCTGAATGTCATGATATGTGGTTCACGTAGCACATAATTTCAATTGAGGTGGATGGTTTTCGGAGATTTTTGGAGTTAAGGTAGTGGGTTTAAGCCTATAAATACCCCTCACCTATCCTTAAACAATTAAAAAGTTGTGCTAAAAATATTTATTTGAAGAAAAGTCCAAGAAAAAGTTTCATAGAGAGATCTTGTGGAAGAGACTCATGGAGATATTTAATGGAAGAGGTTCATAGATTGATATCAGGAAGGATTATATGTGATTTATATTACATATGTTTTCTTGATATGAATAGGTTCTTGTGTAAAGCATGAGTGAAGAATTGTGAAAGATGACTTGCACTAGGATATCACGCAAAGTGTGAAAGAGATCTCAAACCAGGGTATCATGCAAAGTGTGAATGTGGTGTCTCACTGGGGACTAACAGAAAGCGTGAAAGAGTACTTTCACCGAGAACTTGTGCTCAACACAAATGTGGACACATGGAAGGGACTCCTCCTAGAATCTCATGCCAAGGTCTCATGTTGGGGCCTCATGATAGGATATCATGCAAGGGCTTACAAACCAGGATCCTATGAAAAGGGTTACATGATAGGATCTAATGAAAGGGGTTAGAAACCTATGTCACTCTTATAGGTATCACACAAAAATCTTGTTAATGGATATACATGCCTACATTTCCCTATGAATCGTCTCATTTTCATATCTGAATTCTAAAGTAGAAGAAGAAGACAAAGGATCTATACCAACAAAAAATACATGCAGAAGGAGCACATTTAATTTGTTGTTCAAGGAAGTGAAAAGAAGAATTGTAATATCTTGAATTTTATACCAAAGTTGAGGAAATTTATTTTTCAACAGTAATGAGAAGTCTGTTATTGTTGTCTGGAGAGGGGACTATTAAAACTAGTTGTTTTCACAGAAGTGAAGGGGAAACCAAAAATGAGCTTTAATAGAACATATACCTTTAATTGAGGATGCATTCATTACTGATAATGAAGGGGCCTGCATTTACATAAACTATGTGTGGATCATTTCTAGACCAGTGATCAAAGGAAGTGAGAGAAGGAGATCCTTTCCACCTATAGTGATCCATCAATATATATTTAGGGTGTGACCCTTGGGAAATCCATGATTTGACCATAAACATTTTAAAGGTAATGATAATAGGCATAGAAGTGATCTATCCCAAACATTGTATTTTGGAAGTAATCCGTAGTAGATTTGGTACATCAGCACATTTTTATTGTATGCTAATTGGATACACCCCTTTGAGGGTGAACCAAGTAATTTTTTGTGCCATGTGCATGCTTTCATTTTAGTTCATACATTGCTATGCGGAAGGGAGAGAAGAGTGTTTTTTAACAATGATACACGATCTGATGAGGAAGTTGTTTTAATCAATCATAACCCCATTCACCCCCTATCATGGTATTTAACCTAGTTTGGATTATAATTTTCAAAATGTATTTGAAATTATTTAATAAAAGAGAATGTTCTCTATGTTATTATACTTTAAGGATTCCCATGATTTTCTTGGGATATTATCAAATCATATGATACACTTTATATATTTAGATGGATTATGATGATGATTTTTTAAGGATGATCCTTTAAAACTCATTTATTTCCTATGGTTTAATTATGTTATGATAAAATATTTATGAAATCTATTTATTTTCCACAGGTAAATATATAATTAAATGGTTAATATTTTTTATAATATCATGGAACACTTATGTTTGTCTTACATTATGATATAGGTGGTCACGGAATTACATAGTCCTCCAATACATTGGATAAAGAATTATGTATGTTGATATAATATGAATTGGAATGGGGAGTAATCCTAGTTCAGTAAAGATATTTTTCCACTATGATTATCTTAACATTGAGCCTTAAATAAGGAAATAATGGGGATGGAGGGTGAACCAAATCAACTATGAGTTTTTCACTATGATTTTATTAGTAGTGATCCTTGAATAAGGAAATTATTTTCTATGCATATGTGCATGGAAAAAAATTATGTCTTATGCTTATGATATATTCTCATTGATCTAGATTGATTATTGATTATTCTACACTCTTATGAATTGTGCATTCTATTATGAAAAATCCTAATTCCATGACTCTTGATTAATTATATCTTACTGATTAGGAATGTATTTCAAAACTTATGATCATTCTATAAAACACATATTCTTATCTAATTCTTACATATGAAAATCTATTGATATCTTTTATGTTTACCCTTAAAAATAACATAAGATTATCCTTTCATATATTTCCATTTACACAAGTTATGAAGAATTATACTATGTAGGATATATATAGAAGGTTATCATGTGTAGATAATTTTGTGGAAGATGTGGAATTCTTTTTATTGAATAAGAAAATATGTGTATCATTAGAAAATGACCATATGATGAGAAATACATGAGTTTTGTTACATAAATGTGATTTTCCTAATTCATTAAAGAACTAATATTAAAAGGTAGTGGGTTTTTAAAATAATCAATTTTGGATATTGATATTGTAATTATGGATATTTAAAATTGGGTCACTTCATTTGGTATCAAATCCATTGTTTAAGGAATAATTATTTATAACCAGATCTGATTCTACGAGTCTTTGTATGTCTCTACAATTGTATTATATTGTGAGAGATAAGGATTATTTTTTGGTTATGGGATGGGTAAGGCCTATTTGGATAATGACATATGATGCATATAATTTATGCCTCAATTTTTGTGTTGATTAATGAACCCTATTAGGTATAGTAGGGATGTTTAAATTTCATTAATATTAGTGAAACATCCATGAGTGGTAATCTAGGTTAGGTTAGGCATACATGACTGAAGAAGATTCACTGGATGAGGATAATCATATACGTTAATTAGAATTATGATAGGGGGATTTTTAAATCTCACACCAACCATTATTTTTAGGATTATATTATTATATTTTTTTTATTTTACTATTTCCCCATGTTTTTTATGAATATTGGTCGGGGATAAAGTGCATGTTTGGGTGGCTTGGGAGGATCTTGGTGAGACTAGATGCTCACCACAACCTCCCCTACAATGTGGTGTCATCAGTCTGGATTTTTTGAACAAACTAAAATGAGCCCCACATCCTAACATTACCCACTAAATTTGGGGGATTTTACCTATCTAAAATGATGAGGTGGTAACCTCATCATATTGATCAACTTGTGCCTATTTCGGTCAGGCCTGATGAAACGACACCACGCCATGGTCCATACAGACCAAAAGATTGCGTATCCCACTTGAAAAATGGAAACTACCTAAAATTAAAAGTATTATATTTTCCATAATTGATCCCCTCTACTCATCATTGTCCCCCTAGGGTGTGAAATATTCTATTGGGACAATTATCACTCTCTTTTTGAGGGTATCACATTATTTGAACTTGGTTCGAATTAGCTGTACAATGACCCCTTATTCTTATACAAAGACATTACATCATTTTTTCATAATATTTAACACATTACACAAGTACTCGCTAAAAAATGGTAGTAAATTAGTTCCTTTACAAACATGGCAACATAAAAACTAGTCTATATGTGAGATAAATAATATCCTACGATGTTCTTCATAACTAGACCTCTTTTAGAAAAATAATATATAATACATATCTTCATAAACTAGGGAAAGGAAACATAATTAAGGGTGATAATAGAGGCTTATTAAGGGTAAATAAGGGAGATATGTATTGTAATGGCCCGGACCTCTTCGGTCCATTCCTTTGTGAAAATACGGTGTTTGAGATGTTCCGAGAGGTCAAGGTGACTTATCCCCAAGACTTTTACAATTTTCCAGTTCGCTGAACAGTTCTAATGGTAGACAATTGTGAACAATGCAACGGTAACCTTCAATGAACAGTTCTATTGGTGAATAGTTCTATTGGTAACCTCTAACGATAACCTATATCGGTAACCTCTAATGGTAACATCTCTCTCCTTTTCCAAATTTCCAATTCTGTGAATAGTTCAATCGGTGAACAGTTCTATCAGTAACCTCTAACAGTAACCTCTCTTTCCTTTTCCAAATTTCCAATTCTCTGAATAGTTCCATCGGTGAACAATTCTATCGGTAACCTCTAACGGTAACCTCTCTTCCCTTTGCCAAATTTCCAATTCTGTGAACAGTTCCATTGGTGAACAGTTCTATTGGTAACCTCTAATGGTAACCTCTATTGGTAACCTCTAATGGTAACCTCTATTTTCGTTGCCAAATTTCGAGTTCATGAACAGTGTTTCCAGAATGGTGACCCTCGAACTATCACCTATTATTTCCTTTGCCAAATTTTGAGTTTGTGAATAATGTTTCCAGAATAGTGACCTTCTAACTATCACCTCTTCATTCCTTTACCAAATTTTGAGTATGTGAATAGTTTTTTCAGAGCGGTGACATTCTATCTGTCACCTCTTCTTTCCTTTTCCAAATTTGGAGTTTGTGAACAGTGTTTCCAGAACAGTGACCTTCTTACTATCACCTCTTCTTTCCTTTTCCAAATTTTGAGTTCATGAACTGTGTATCCAGCTTCCCACTAGTTTCTCCCTTTTATCATTCTTCTTTGATGTAAAATGAATTTAAAGCCTTATTTTAAGGACTCTAAGGATGATTCAAAGTCCATAACTCCTAAAATAATTATTTCTATGGGTTGGGATGTTTTTACTCGGTCAAAATGCGTGGTTTAAGGTGATCCGCTTTTAATGGGAAATTAAGTGTATCTTAAACCGTTGCTCTGTTAAATCTTCTAAAGGGATGAGATATCTTCTTCCCAAATTCTTTCCCCTTGTTTTCAGGTTTGAGACGCTCGAAAATACCATTCCTTATCATAGAAGTTGCACAATAAAACTTTCCCTCCTAGGACTGGTTCTGCTCTGTTTTGATGCAACCAAGCTATATCGACCAATCTTCGATAAAAGGTATGTTTTATCATCATTCTTTTGGGGTTCATCTTCTCTTGTTTCTCCTTTCCATATTATGGCATGTAATCTCTGTGATTCTAATGGGGTTTTTTTAGGTTTCGGTTGGTGCGGTCGTACCATGGAATCCTCAGGTGGATGCAGTTGACGCGAGAGGAGGATAGTAACCAATTGGGTGGATAAAGAACATCAAGAACTCTTTGAGGTAGGGGATTCATTACTTCTCTTTTCTTTCACGTGCAACTATATTGTTAGCATGTATTATCCCACTAGACCACAATGTAATTGACATAATAAATATTGGAACTGGATAAATAAATTGATATCAGTCGTATGACATTTCTCCTTGTTTTCTAGATAGTGTGATATCCATGCTTTCTTCGCTTAGCTGTTCATTCCTGATGAAAATTTGTAAAGAATGTAAACTGGAATTAATTGATATTTGTTTGGATAAATATAAAGAGGCATGTAAATGAATATGGATCTTGTTGTAATTTAATGTTAATGAAATTGGGGCAGTAAGCATGTTTAATCATTTGTGATAGCTTACTGGTTAGGTTTCTTGAATTTTGGAACCAACGAATTATAAATCAGTTAATCCAAGATGGATTAACGAACTGGTGGTTGTTAAAATATAATTGCTTGTAGGGTTCTGAGTTACCTTCTTATTTGTTTAAGGGCCAAGAGCCCAGTTTACATGATGTTGTTTTCCTACGTTTTGTGTTGTGATGTGAGCCTAGATGGTGCTGATATATGTGGGGGCATGGAGGCCTTTTGGTTGTGGCTGAAAATGATGCCTAAGGTGGAGAGATGCCTCAATTTATGCATTTAGGTGTCAGAGAGGACACTAGGGATGATGGAATGGGATGGATGTGTTTATTGGATGCTTGCTATTTCTTTTTTGTTGATTATCTGTTTTACTTTACCCCACTACCTAAGGCATAAGTTCTTTCTCACCCTTCTTCCGAAAGAGGTGAAGATGCACGGGGTATGCCACGTGCTTTCAGTGTTTAGATTCTCAAGGGAGGACAGGTCTATGGTCTTTCTATAGGCGTAAAAGACTCAATGGGTAGTACATATACTCAATGTATTGAGCTCCCTTGTGTTTATTAGCATAGAATATTTTTCTAGAATTCCTCAGAATGTGGAAAAGTAATTCTATAATAAATAATTGAATAAATGGTGTTAACCCATGGGGTTGGAGTTGCTGGAACATAATGATGAGGTTGTAATTTTAAAGGGACAGTGTACTTTGGGTGTGATGCTAATGAACATTAATGTGGAATTGGTATTGGTTAATTAAGGCTTAAAGAATTAATTAATGCAACGTGAAACTGATAAAAAGGGGAATGAAATAATGTATTAAATATATTTAAATGGTTGTGTGCTTATAGGATACCTAGTCTTAGAGGTAGCAGCTTGGAGTCCGAGAGACGTTAACTGCCGTTGTGTATAAGACTAGGTTATGCCCATAGTGTGGTTGTTAGATATAACATATTCTATACTTTTTGCGTTTATATATGCTACTCCACCCTGTCAGTGAGGGAAACTGACACCCTGGGGATTCTGAGCCCTGGGGGGTGTTTTCCC
The DNA here is from genome assembly GCA_963277665.1 of Viscum album. Classification (NCBI taxonomy): domain Eukaryota; kingdom Viridiplantae; phylum Streptophyta; class Magnoliopsida; order Santalales; family Viscaceae; genus Viscum; species Viscum album. The sequence continues at coordinate 27,730,106 of OY728128.1, read as the reverse complement.
CAACATTCTGGTGGGGGGATGAATGGAAGACTACCCCCTTTATCCCCACACTCATCTCTTGGTAGTTACTTGTGCCATTAGGCACATTGGTTAGTTTTCCCCATATATGTGTGTAGAGGGCAGTAATGGATTGTGGTTATTCACACACATATATTCCAGATATAGTTTCTATGGACTACTATAGGTGTAATGAGTATAGGTTGTGATGGCTTGAGGATCCTTACTCAGTGTATGGGCTGTAATGGCTTGAGGTATAATATCTGATTTATGATACACATTATACAGGCTTTGTTGGCTCCTAGAAACTACCTGGTTAATTTTTTTACGTGGATGTGGTGGGTTTGTTGCATGAGGTGCATGTTGTGGTGTTTCACCCAGGTGTCTGTGGGAAAGCATTTTTGTGAGAGTTGCTCAAGTTGTGCGACGTTGGGGAAAAGAGGCAAACCAATGGGGAACTAGTAGCGGGGTACCCATGATATTCTTTATTATATGATATATTCTTGTATGCATTACATGGTGAGAGTATCCACGGTGAGGTTGGAAACTTAGTATACATGTTTAGGTGACAAGTTAGTTTCACTTGTTATTCTCAGTGCTTTAGCATGTTTTCTTTACTTTTACATGAGAGGATTCAGGGAGGATCCTACTAAGTATACTGTTATACTCACCCTATATATATAAACAATTTTTCAGGTAACTTGGAGTAGGTTGGATATCAGGCCGGTTACTACTAGCTTGTGGTTGAAGGAGATGTTCGGGCTTGTGGTTGCAGTTGTTTTACTTTCTATTGGGTACTTGTAGTTTTTCCCCATCCAGTTGTTGTACTTTTTCATGGCATTATATATGTGCACATGGGATTATTTTATATTTTAGTTCTGATTTGGAGTTGGTTGGTTTCCATCTTATCTCTATATCCCACATGTGTTCTCTTATAGGGAAATGCCTCCCATTTGTGTGTTTACTATACCCTTGGTACTAGTCACCAACTCGGGGCCTACTGGAGGTGGGACCCGGAGGTCATTATCCCCCTTCTCACATTTCTATCCTAGGAGAGGTACACTTTGTGGGGAGGTGGTCATGACAGAGTGGTATTCGAGCCTCTGGTTGAGGGATAGGATGTATTTTGGAGTTGGTCACATGTGAGGTTGCATGGGTTGGTAGGGAAACAGTTCCATTCTTGTTTATCAAGTGATGTAAACACTGGAGACCGAATGAGAAATAGGAATTTAGGTCCCCCTATGATCTGATGTATGAACCATTAAGTTTACAATGGATACTAAACAAAGTGATACTAGTTGCAGGGTAGATATCTAGGAAAGGATCATGCATCATTCTTCTTTGTGCCTACATTTGAATCTGTAGACCTTGGGATAGGTTAACCTAAAATGAATAAAAGAATACAATTAATTAATTAATGTTGATTCTTCCATATTCCAGTTTTAGTAGCTCTAACGGTTTGTTATTTTATATGTATGGATCTAGGTCGACGTCCTCATCAGTTTTGCGTAGAAAATGTCCAGTAGCCTATTCCAGCAGATCGCCGCAGGTTATAGGTTGATGACGATGACACTTGAAGGAAGACACCTTGAGAGTTTCAGTTCCATAGTCTGCAGAAGTATGGGGGCTCTGTTTCAGATTCAATCATGGAAGACTGGTCAGAGGAGGTTGAGATAGGCTTCCGTTCGATCCATGGTCGGAAGGAGCCCTGGGTGTCCTTGTTTGTGACGATGCTGCATGGATTAGTGAGGCAGTGGTGGTTCTTGTTCCTCAGGGATCGTGAGGAGTCAGCGATCTCATGGGAGGATTTTCAATACCAAGCTAGAGTTAAGTTTCTTTGTTCGACTGCTGAAGCATCCAGTCTCCAGGAGCTTCTTACCCTTTGATAGGGGAGCTCTAGTGTTCGAGAGTTTGGAATCCGTTTCAAGAACCTTTTATGATATGCTTCAAAGTTGTTTCCAGATGATGAGGCCAAGGAAAGGCATTTCGAGGAGGCTTTGCATTCAGAGATCCAATGCTAGGTCACCACATTTATGCTGAAAACATATCTTGAGGTGCTTGTGAGGGAAGAGGTTGTCGAGAGGAATTTGTCCAGGACCGGATCATCACCAGAGGGTAATTGGAATGATTCTTCACGAAGCAGAGCTGTGGTATAGGGTTCTTAGTTTTCAGGGCAGAAGAGTTTCCGTTCAGCCAGGGGTAGGTCCCAGCCCTTCACATCTCGTTTCTCTAGAGGAAAAAATTGTCAGGAAGATGCCAAGGGATCATGCCCTTTTCTTTCTTGTGGTGGTTGTGGTCATCTGCAGTGGGAGTGCCCGACCTTTCAGATCAATCATTGTGCACCAGGTGTAACGCTCCATGTTCATCCGTTGAGGCGATTCCAGCCAAGGCATCAATAGCCAGTTGCACCAGCTTTAGATTGGTAGAGGGAAGATGGGGAAAGTAGATGACAACCCATTGATTCTTATCATCCTCAGAGATCAGAGCACGACCGTGGTGGCCTTCATTAGGGTCATAGTGGTTGTGGAGTAGGTCGTTGTCAGCTTTATGCTCTAGCATTGCCAGCTCCAGGTGATCCAGATGTCGTTCGAGGTACCCTTTTCTTGTTTTCTACCTTGGTGTATTCCTTGTTTGATTTAGTAGTGACACACTCCTTCATATCAACTACCCTATTCCATGCTTTGGGACATGAGTTAGAGAGGCTTCCTGTTCCCTTAGCGTTGACTACACTAGTTGGAAGTCAAGCTGACATGTTTGTAGTATGTAGAGACTTTGAGATAGTGTTACGGAAACACCGCTCTTAGAGAGATTTCCAATTTTTACAAATACAACCACATGATGTCATACTTGGCATGGATTGGTTGTATTCGATGAAGGATATTGTAGATTGTTGTAGGAAGAAGGTCGTTTTCATTAGTGCGGATGGAGATCCAGTGGTGTTTGTTGGTGAGTGAGATCCTCAGATGGGTCATAGGTGTGTTCCATCCTTATCATCTATGATGGATGAGATGATGCTGACTGCTTCCTAGGTTCAGCTGTTGGCATTTCCTAGAGTCGTATAAGAGTACCTTGATGTCTTTCCAGAAGAGGTTGTAGCATTACCCCCTCTATGAGAGATTGATTTTAGGATCATGCTACAACTAGGAGTGTCTCCTATCTCCATTTATCCATATAGGATGGCTCCTTATGAGTTAAGAGAGTTACTTATATATCTTGATGGTCTGTTATAGTGTGGTTTTGTTCGTCCTAGTGTGTCGTTGTTGGGTGCACAAATTTTTTTCATGAACATAGCTAACAATAGTTTGTGGTTGTGTGTCGATTATCATTTCTTAAACAAAGTGACAATAAAGAATCACTATCAACTTCCATATATTGATGATTTATTCGATCAAAAGAAGGGTTAAATTTGGTTCTCAAAGATCGACTTCCGGTCAGGATATCATCAGATGCGTGTGAAGTATGATGATATCTCGAAGACTGCTTTCTGTTGTCGTCATAGGCATTATGAGTTAGTTATAATGCCGTTTGGCATGACGAATGCTCTAGCTGTATTCATGGGATTGATGAATGCTGTGTTCTATGAGTTCTTGGACAAGTTCAAGGTAGTTTTCATTGATGACATCCTTGTGTACTCCACATCTGAGGAGGAGCATGCAGAGCATCTACAAGACGTTTTGGGTGTTATTTGTCAACATCAGTTATTTGGGAAGTTGTGGAAGTGTGAGTTTTGGGCTTGAGAAGTCCATTTCTTGAGTCATGTTGTGTCCCAGCAGGGAGTATCTATAGATCCATCGAAGATAGAATCAGTTGTGTCTTGGGAAGCCCCCAAGACAGTTTTAGAGGTGTGAAGTTTCCTTGGTCTCACATGCTACTACATGAGGTTCGTAACCAATTTCCCACGATTTGCGACCCGCCTAACAGCTTTGACCAGGAACGATCAAGCATTTATATGAACTGATCAGTGTTAGGCAGCTTTCGAGTATCTAAAGTAGAAGTTAGTATGTGCTCAAGTTCTTTGTCTTCCTGCTGAGGGAGTTCAGTTTGATGTTTTATGAAACACTTTGCATCAGGGGTTAGGTTGTGTTCTCATGCAGAAAAGTTTAGTTGTTTCTTATGGGTCTCGGTAGTTACATCCCCATGAATGTTACTATGCCACTCACGATATTGAGTTGGAATCTGTGGTGTTTTCTCTGATGTTGTGGAGATATTATCTCATTGGTGAGAGCTTTGTGGTTTTAATTGATCATAAAAGTTTGAGATATGTTTTCTCCCAGTAGTACCTGAACTTACAACAACGTCGGTGGATGAATTTCTTACAGAAATATGACTTTGAGATATCATATACACCTGGAAGGGGGAATGTTGTAGCTGATGCGCTGAGTCGAAAGTCATGTAGTGATTCTGTGCATGAATCCAGTGATTCCTGGAGAGTAATGGAAGAGATGTCAGCATTACATCTTGATATGGGAGAAGTTGGGGGTAGAGGTTGTCTTGTTCAGATGATGGTACAGGCATCCCTGATGTAGAAGGTGTAAGAGACCCAATTGGGGGATCTTGAGGCGGAGGTCTAGAGAGATCGAGTTGCTTGTGGCGCGGCCCTTGAAGTTTGGAATGATGATGAACAACACCGAGTGTTGTATCACAGATGGCTTTTTACTCCATTGATGATGTGAGAGATGGTTCTCAGATAGTTTCATAGTTTTCCTTTAGTGGTGCATCCTGGCGTGAAAAAGATGTACCAAGCCTTGAGGATCCAGTCTTGGTGGCCTGGACTGAAGCGTGCGATTGCGGGGTTTTTGTCTCGATGTTTGGTCTGCCAGAAGTTGAAGGCTGAACACCATGTTCCTGGTGGTCTGCTGCAGCCATTATATATTCCTCAGTGGAAGTGAGAGGATATCTTAATGGACATTTTTACTGGTTTACCTCGAGTTCCGGGAGGACATTATACTATTTGGGTGGTAGTGGATCATTTAACCCACTTCATAGAAATCAATGAGTCAAGCAGAATGAAAGTTTTATCGAGGAAGTATCTGGAGGAGGTGGTGAGACTTCATGGAGTCCCGAGGACGATCACTTCCTATAGAGATCCTCGTTTTACCTCTAGTGTGTGGAGAGGCCTCCAACATGCTTTTGGTTCTCAACTATGCCTTAGTACTGCTTTTCATCATCAAACGGATGGTCAGACAGAGCAAACCATCCAGAATCATGAAGACATGTTACGCTCTTGTGTTCATGATTTTGGAGGCTCATGGATAAGGCACATACCCATGGTGGAGTTCTCATACAATAATAGTTGTCACTCCACCATCGGTATGGAACCATTTGAAGCCTAGTATGGTCGACCATTCCGTTCTCCACTGTGCTGGACTAGGGTTGAAGAGTCAGTAATTCTCAGACCTAAACTAGTGTAGAATGCAACAGAGATGGTTCAGGTGATTTGTGAGAGGATGAAGACAGCACAAGATCATCAGAAATCATATGATGATCAAAGAAGGAGACCATAAGAGTTTAATTTTTGGGATCATGTGTTTTTGAAGGTGACTCCCCATCGTGGGCAACGAAGGTTTGGTCATTGAAGTAAGATTTCTCCCTGGTTTTTAGGCCTTTTGATGTGTTAGATCATATTGGAGCTGTGGCATATCGAGTAGCACTTCCTCCACAGTTGAGTGAGATACAAGATGTCTCCCATGTATCACAACTCCGTAGTTATCTTCATGATGACTCTCACATCATCGATTGTGGAGAGATCAATGTTTATGATAATGAAACCTTTGAAGAGTGACCTGTGAAGATATAAGACCGCATGTAGAAGGTGTTGTGCATGTATTCTATCCCCTTGGTTCATGTCATGTAGTGACAAGGTGTCATGGAGGAGAGTACATAGGAACGTGAGTCACAGATACGTGATCAGTACCCATAGTTTTTTTATGTTCAACTGTTTTCATGTATAGATTTATCTTACGTGGTTATGAACCTTTAATGTTTATGAGATTTCTCCCTTTGTTGTTTTTTTTGCTTGCTCTCTTTTGAGAGGTATCTTGAGGAGTGGTTGTTCAGTCCCCGTTTTGTTTTCAATTTAGGTGGGTTCTGAATTCTCGAGGACAAGAATGTTTTGAGAGGTATCTGATGTAAGGGCCCAGACCTCTTCTATCCATTCCTTTGTGAAAATATGGTGTTTGAGGTGTTTCGAGAGGTCAAGGTGACTTATCCACAACACATTTCCAATTTTCCAGTTCGGTGAACAGTTCCAACGGTAGACAGTTGTGAACAGTGCAACGATAACCTTCTATGAACAGTTTCATCAGTGAATAGTTCTATTAGTAACCACTAATGGTAACCTCTATCGATAACCTCTAACAGTAACATATCTTTCCTTTTCCAAATTTCCAATTCTAGGAATAGTTCCCTCAGTGAACTGTTCTATCAGTAACCTCTAACAGTAATATCTCTTTCCTTATCCAAATTTCCAATTCTGGGAACAGTTCCAATTGTGAATAGTTCTATCAGTAACCTCTAATGGTAACCTCTCTCCCCTTTTCCAAACTTCCAATTTTGTGAACAGTTCCATAGGTGAATAGTTCTATCAGTAACCTCTAACGGTAACCTCTATCAGTATCCTCTAACGGTAACCTCTATTTCCTTTGCCAAAGTTCGAGTTCATGAACTGTGTTTCCAGAACGGTGACCTTCTAACTGTAATCTCCCAATTTTTTTTGCCAAATTTCAAGTTTGTGAACAGTGTTTCCAGAACGGTGACCTTCTAATTGTTACCTCTTCTTTCCTTTTCCAAATTTCGAGTTTTTGAATAGTGTTTCCAGAATGGTGACCTTCTAACAATCACCTCTTCTTTCCTTTTCCAAATTTTTTGTTTTTGAATCGTGTTTCTAGAACAGTAACCTTCTAACTGTCACCTCTTCTTTCCATTGCCAAATTTTGAGTTTGTGAACAGTGTTTCCATCTTCCCATAAGTTTTTACCCTTTAGCATTTTCCTTTGATGTAAAATGAATTTAAAGCCTTTTTTTAAGTACTCTAAGGCCGATTCAAAGGCCATACCTCATAAATTAATTATTCCTATGGCTTGGTATGTTTTTCCTCTATCAAACCGTGTGGTTTAATGTGATCCACTTTTAATGGGAAATTAAGCGCATCTTAAAGTGTCGCTTTGTTAAATCTTCTTAAGGGACGAGATATTTTCCTCCATAATTGTTTCTCCTTTTTCTCGGGTGTGAGATGCTCGAACATCCCATTCCATCTCATAGAAGTTGCAAAGTCAAACCTTCCCTCCTAGGACTGGTTCTCCTCTATTTTGATGCAACCAAGATGTATCGATCAATCTTTTATATAAGGTATGTTTTATCGTCGTTCTTTTGGGTTTAATCATCTCATGTTTCTCATTTCCATATTATAGAATGCAATATCCAACGTTCTAATGGTGTTTTATTGGGTTTCAGTAGGTGAGGTCATACCATGGAATCCTCGGGTGGATGCAGTTGACGCGAGAGGAAGATCGTAACCCATTGGGTGGGTAAAGAATGTCAAGAACTACTTGACGTAGGGGATTTCTTAATTCTATTTTCTTTTACATGCAACTGTATTGTTAGCATGTTATATCCCACCAGACCACTATGGAATTTAAATAATAAATATTCGAACCCAAAAAATAAATTGATATCGGTCGTATGATATTTCCCCTTGTTTTCTAGATACTTTAATATCCATGCTTGCTTTGATTAGCTGTTCATTCATGATGAAAATTTGTAAACAGTGTAAACTAGAATTAATTGATATTTTTTTGGCTAAAGATAAAGAGGCATGTAAACAAATCTGGTTCTTGTTGTATTTTGATATTAATCAAATTGGCCCAGTAAGCATGTTTAATCATTTGTGATATCATACTGGTTAGGTTTCCAAAATTTTGTAACAAACAAATTATAAATAGGTTAATCCAATTTAGATTAAAGAACTTGTGGTTGTTAAAAGATGATTTCTTGTAGGGTTCTGAGTTACCATTTTGTTTTTTTAAGGGCTAACATCCCAGTTGACATGATGTTTTTTCCTACTGTTTGTGTTATGATGTGATCCTGGATGGCTGTTGAGATATGTTGGGGCAGAGAGTCCTTTTGGTTGTGGAAGAAAATGATTCCTAGGGTGGAGATATGCATTAGTTTATGCGTGTGGGTGTTAGGGAGGACACCTGGGATGATGGAATGTGATGGATGTGTTTGTTGGATGATTTCTCTTCCTTTTTGGTCGATTATCTATTTTACTTTTACCCACTTCCTAAGGTAGTAGGTCTTGCTCACCCTTCTTCTGAAAGAGGCGAAGACACACGGGGTATTTCACATGCTTTATGTGTTTAGCTTCTCATGGGAGGATGGGTCTACGCTCTTACTATAGGTGACAAAGACTCGACGGGTAGTACATCTACTCACCATGTTTTCCCCCTTGTGTTTAGTAGAATATAATTTTTTTCTAGAATACCTGGGAATGTGGGAAAGTAATTCTATAATGAATAATTGAATAAATGGTGTTAATCCATGGGGTTGCAGTTTCTAAAACATAATGACGAGGTTGTAATTTTAAAGGGACAGTGTACCTTGGGTGTGATGCTAATGAACATTAATGTGGAATTGGTACTCACTAAATAATGCTTAAAGAGATAATTAACGCAAAGTGAAACTGATAAAAAGGGGACTGAAATAATTTATTAAAGCTTTTTAAATGGTTGTGTGCTTATAGGATACCTAGTCTTAGAGGTAGCTTCCTAGAGTCTGAGAGACGTTAACTGTAGTTGTGTCTAAGACAAGGTTATTCCCATAGTGTGGTTGTGAGATATAACAAATTCTGTACTTTTTTTGTTTCTATACACTACTCCACCCTGTCAGTGAGGGAAACTAACATCCTAGGGATTATGAGCCCTAGGGGGTGTTTTCCCCAACATTCTGGTTGGAGGATGAATGGCTGACTACCCCCTTTGGCCCCGCACTCTTCTCTTGGTAGATACTTGTGCTGGCAAGCACATTGGTTAGTTTTTTCCATATATGTGTGCAGAGGGCCATAATGTCTTGTGGTTATTCACACACATATATTCTGGATATAGATTCTATGGACTACTATAGGTGTAACGTGTATAGGTTGTGATGGCTTGAGGAACCTGACTCGGTGTATGGGTTGTAATGGCTTGAGGTATAATACCCGATGTATGATACACATTATGGGGGTTGTGGTGGCTCATAGAAAATACATGTTTACTTTTCTTATATGGACGTGGTGGTTTTGTTGCATGAGGTGCATGTTGTGGTGCTTCGCCAAGGTGTCTGCGGGCAAGCCATTTTGGAGAGAGATGCTTAGGACGTGCGACATTGGGGAAACGCGGCAAACCAGTGAGGTAGCAGTAGCAGAGTACCCTTGATATTATTTATTATATGATATATTCTTGTATGTGTTACTTGGTGAGAGTATCCATGGTGATGTTGGGAACTTAGTATACCTGTTTAGGTGACGAGTTATTTTCACTTGTTGTTCACTGTGCTTTAGCATGCTTTCTTTACTATTGTAAGAGAGGCTTTGGGGAGGATCTTAATAAGTATATTGTTATACTCACCCTACGTATATATAAACTGTTTTTCAGGTAACTTGGAGCAGGTTGGAGATTAGGCTGGTTACTACTAGCTTGTGGTTCCAGGAGCTTTTTGGGATTGTGGTTGCTGTTGTTTTACTTTCTTTTGGGTACTTTCTATTTTTCCCCTTCATGTTCTAGTACTTTTCCATGGCATTACACATGTGCACTTGGGTTTCTTTTATATTTCAGTTCTGTGTTGGAGTTGGTTAGTGTCTATCTTATCTTTATCTTCTATATGTGTTCTCTTAGAGGGTAATGCCTCACATTTGTGTGTTTAATATACCCTCGGGGCAAGTCGCCAACCCAGGTCCTACTGGAGGTGGGACTCGGGGGTCATTAAATCCCTTCTCACATTGCCGGCCCAAGAGGGGTACAATTTGTGGGGAGGGGTCATGACAGATTGGTATTATAGCCTCTAGTTAAGGGATAGGATGGAGTTTGGAGTTAGGAACAGGTGAGGTTGAATGGGTTGGTAGGGAAACAATGTCTTTCGTGTTTAACAAGTGATGTAAACATTGGAGACCGGTTGAGATATAGGAATTTAGGGGCCCCTATAATCTGGTGTACAGACATTTAAGTTTACAATGGCTATTAAACAAGGTGGTACTAGTTCTAGGGTAGAGATATAAGAAAGCATCATGAATTATTCTTCTTTGTTCCAATGTTTGAATGGGTAGACCTTGGGATAGGTTAGCCTAAAATGAATAAAAGAAAACAATTAATTAATTAATGCTGTGTCTTTCATATTCCATGTTTAGGAGCTCTAACGATTTGTTATTTTACAAATATGGCTCCAGGTCGACGTCCTCGCCAGGTTTTCATAGAAAATGTCCAGAAGTCTATTCCATCATATCACCATAGGGTAGAGGTTGGTGACGATGACACTTGGAGGAAGACACTCCAAGAGTTTCAGTGCCACAGTTTACAGAAGTATGAGGGCTCCATTTTAGATTCAGTTACATAAGACTAGTTGGAGGAGGTCATGATAGGCTTCAGTTCAATCCATGCTCAGAAGGAGCACATGGTGTCCTTAGTTGTGAATATGCTGCGTGGAGCAACGAGGTAGTGGTGGTTCTTGTTCCTCGGGGATCGTGAGGAGTCAGCGATCACATGGGAGGAGTTACGAGACCATTTTAGAGTTAAGTTTCTTTCTTTGACTGTGAAAGCATCCAATCACGAGGAGATTCTTACCCTTAGATAGGGGATCTCCAGTGTTCGAGAGTTTGGAATCCATTTCTGGAAACTTTTAGGATATTCTTCAAACTTGTTTCTAGATGAGGAGGCCAGGGCGAGGCATTTCGAGGAGTATTTGCATCTAGAGATTCAGCACCAGGTCACCCCATTTATGCTGAAAACATATCATGAGGTGTTTGAGAGGGAAGAGGTTATCGAGAGGACTTTTTCCAAGACCGTATCATCACCAGAGGGGAATTGACATGATTCCTCACGAAGAAGAGCTATGGTCCTAGGTTCCCAGTTTTCAGGGCAGAAGAGTTTCTGTTCAGCCGGGGTAGGTCCCAACCCTTCACATCTCTTTTATCCAGGGGTAGAAACTCTTAGACCTATTCCAAGGGATCATGATCTTGTTTTTCTTGTGTTAGTAGTGGTCATTAACAGTGGGAGTGATCGACCTTTCAGAGTGGTCATGATGCACCAGGTATTACGCTCCAGGTTCCTCCGTTGAGGCAGTTCCAGCCGAGGCAGCAGCAGCCGGTTGCACCAGCTCTAAATTAGCAGAGGGTAGATGGGGAAGGCAGAGGAAAACCCCATGATTCTTCTTGTCCTCAGATAGTAGAGCACGGATGTGGTGTTGGTCGTCATCAGGGTCAGAGAGGTCGTGGAGTAGGTCATGATCAGCTTCATGCTCTAGCGTTGCCAGCTCTAGGCGAGCCAGACGTCGTTTGAGGTACCATTTTCTTGTTTTCTACTTTGGTTTATGCCTAGTTTGATTCAGGAGCGACACACTCCTTCATATCACCTACCCTTTTCCATGCTTTGGGACTTGAGGTAGAGAGGCTTCTAGTTCTCTTGGCGTTGAATACACCATTTGGAGGTCAAGATGACTTGTTTGAAGTATGTAGAGACTGTAATCTAGTGTTGGGGAAACACCGATCTTGGTGATATTTCCTATGTTTACAAATACAACCATATTATGTCATCCTCAGCATGTATTGGTTGTATTTGGCGCCGAATATCGTAGATTGCTTCAGGAATAAGGTCGTTTTCATTTGTGCGGATGGAGATCCAGTGGTGTTTATTGGCGATAGAGATCCTTAGATGGGTTACAAGCCTGTTCTGTCCATATCATCCATGATGGATGAGATGATGCTGATTTTTTTAGAGGGTCAGTAGTTGGAGTTTCCTAGGGTCGTAGAAGAGTACCCTGATATCTTTCTCGAAGAGGTTGTAGCATTACCCCCTCGATGATAAATCGAGTTTGGGATCAAGCTACAACCAGGAGAGTCTCCTATATCTATGTCTCCATATAAGATGTCCCCTTCTGAGATACGAGAGTTAAATATACAACTTGATAGTCTGTTACAGTGTCGTTTTTTTCGTCCATGTGTGTCGCCTTGGGGTGCACCTGTTTTCTTCATGAATAAAGAAGACAACAGTTTATGGTTGTGTGTCAATTATCATCACTTAAAAAAGTGACAATAACTAATTTCTATCCTCTTATGTGGATTGATGATTTATTCGATCAAGTGAAGGGTGAAAGTTAGTTCTCAATGATCAACTTGTGGTCCGGATATCATCAGATGCGTGTGAAGGATGAGGATATCCCGAAGACTGCTTTCCTTTGTCATCATGGGCATTATGAGTTAGTTGTAATTCCATTTGGCATGATGAATGCTCCAACTATTTTCATGGGATTAATGAGTGATTTGTTCTATGAGTTCCTGGACATGTTCGTGGTAGTTTTCATCGACGACATCCTTATGTACTCCACATCTGAGGAGGATCATGCAGAGCATCTACAAGCCATTTTGGGAGTTCTTCGTCAACATCAGCTGTTTGGTTAGTTTTTGATGTGTGAGATTTTGGCATGAGAAGTCCATTTCATGGGGCATGTTGTGTCCCAACAGGGAGTAGCTATGGATTCATCGAAGATAGAAGCAGTTTTTTCTTGGGCGGCCCCCAAGATAGTGTCAGAGGTGTGAAGTTTATATGGTCTCGCAGGGTCCTACAGGAGGTTCGTAGAAAGTTTCTCATGAGATGTGACTCCTATGACAACTTTGACTAGGAAGGATCAGGTATTCATATGGACTGATTAGTGTCAAGCATCTTTCAGGCATCTAAAGGAGAAGTTAGTAAGTTCTCATATTATTTGGATTCCAGCTAAGGGAGTTCAGTTTGATGTTTTTTGCAAGGATTTTCATCTGGGTTTAGGTTGTGTTCTAATGTAGCATAGGTCAGTTTTTTCTTATGGGTATCAGCAGTTACGTCCCCATGAACGTAACTATGCCACTCACGATCTTGATTTGTCATTCGTGGTATTTTCTCTGAAGTTACGGAGATATTACCTCATTGATGAGCACTTTGGGGGTTTCACTGATCACAAGATCTTGAGGTATGTTTTCTCCGAGAGTGACCTAAACTTACGAAAGCGTCAGTGGATTGAGTACTTACAGGAATATGACTTCGAGATATCATATACACCTTGAAAAGGGAATGTTGTAGTTGATGCGCTGAGTTGAAAGTCACGTACTGATATTGTGCATGAATCTAGTGATTCCTGGAGAGTAATGGAAGAGTTCTCAGCATTACAAATTGATATGAGAGAATTTGGGGGTAGAGGTTGTCTTTTTCAGATGACGGTACAATCATCCCTGATGCAGAAGCTGGAATAGTCCCAGTTGGGGGATCTTGAGGTGGAGGTCTAGAGATACCGAGTTGTTTATGGCGAGGCCCCTGAAGGTTGGACTGAGGATGAACAATACTGAGTGTTGTATCACGAAAGGATTTTTCTCCTTTGATTATGTGATATATGGTTCTCAAATATATTCATAGTTTTCCATTAGGGGTTCATCCTGGCGTGAAAAATATGTATCGAGCCTTGAGGAGCCAGTTTTGGTGGCCTGGGCTAAAGCGTGTAGTTGCAGAGTTTGTGTGTCGATGTTTAGTCTGCCAGAAGGTGAAAGATAAAAATCGTGTTCCTGGTGGTCTTCTCCATCCATTAGATATTCCTCAGTGGAAGTGGGAGGAAATCTCAATGGACTTGTTACTGGTTTACCTCATGCTCTAGGTGGACATGATGCTATTTGGGTGGTAGTGGATCGTTTAACAAAATCGGCCTACTTCATAGTAATCAATGAATAGAGAACAATGGAAGTTTTGTCGAGGCAATATCTGGAGGAGGTGGTGAGACTTCATGGAGTCCCAAGGAAGATCATTTTTCGTTCGAGATCCTCATTTTACCTCCAGAGTGTGGAGAGGTCTCCAACATGCTATCGATTCTCAACTATGCCTTAGAACGAATTTTAATCCTCAAATTAATGGTCAGACAGAGCGAACCTTCCAGAATCTTGAAGACATGTTAAGATATTGTGTTCTTGATTTTGGTGGCTCATGGATAAGTCACTTACACTTGGTCGAGTTCTCTTACAATAATATCTTTCACTACACCATCGGTATGGCACGTTTTAAAGCCTTGTATGGTCAACCATGCCATTCTCCGTTGAGATGGACTGGGGTTGGAGAGTCAACAATTCTCAGACTGGAACTAGTGTAGAATACAATATAGATGGCTCAGGTGATTTGGGAGAGGATGAAGAAAACACAAGATCATCAGAAATCATATGCTGATCAAAGAAGGAGTCCCTTAGAGTTTAATTTTTGGGATCATGTGTTTCTGAAGGTGACTACCCGCCATGGGCAGGGAAGGTTTGGTCATGGGAGTGTGCTTTCTCCTTGTTTTTTTGGGTCTTTTGAGGTGTTATCTCATGTTGGAGATGTGGAGTATCGAGTAGCACTTCCCGCACATATGAGTCAGATACATGATGTTTCCCATGTATCACAGCTCCGTCATTATCTTCATGATGACTCTCACATCATTGATTGGGGAGAGATCGATGTTGATGATGATGAAACCTTTGAGGAGCGACCTGTGAAGATCCATGACCACAAAGAGAAGGTGTTACGTGTGCGTTATATCCCCTTGGTTCATGTCTTGTGGCGGCAGGGTGGCATGGAGGTGAGTACCTTGGAAGGTGAGTCACAGTTATGTGCTCAGTACCCAGAGTTGTTTGATGTTTAACTGTTTTCATGTATCTATGTAGCTTATGTGGTTATGAACCATTCATGTTTATGAGATGGCTCCCTTTGTTGTTTTTGTGGCATGCTCTCTTTTGAGAGGTATCTCGAAGGGTGGTTGTTCAGACCCCATTTCATTTTCAATTCAGGTGGGTTTTGCATTCTCACGGACAAGAATGTTTTGAGAGGTATATGATGTAATGGAACGAACCTCTTCAGTCCATTACTTTCTGAAAATATGGTGTTTGAGGTGTTCTGGGAGGTGATGGTGACTTATCCCCAACACTTTTCCAATTATCCAATCCAGTGAACAGTTCCAATAGTAGATAGTTGTGGAATGTGCAATAGTAACCTTCTATGAACAGTTACATCGGTGAACAGTTCTATCGGTAACCTCTAATAGTAACCTCTATCAGTAACCTCTAACGGTAACCTCTCCTTCCTTTTCCAAATTTCCAATTATGTGAAAAGTTTCATCGGTGAACAGTTCTATCGGTAACCTCTAATAGTAACCTCTATTCCCTTTGCCAAATTTCCAATTCTGTGAACAGTACCATCGTTGAACAGTTCTATCGGTAACCTCTAATGGTAACCTCTCTTCCCATTTCCAAATTTCCAATTCAATGAATAGTTCCATCAGTGAACAATTTTATCCGAAACCTGTAACGGTAACCTCTATTGGTAACCTCTAATGGTAACCTCTATTTCCTTTTCCAAATTTCTAGTTCATGAACATTGTTTCCAGAATGGTGACCTTCTAAATGTCACATCTTCTTTCATTTTCCAAATTTCGAGTTTGTGAAAAGTGTTTTCAGAACGGTGACCTTCTAACTATTACCTCTTCTATCCTTTGCCAAATTTTGAGTTTGTGAATAGTGTTTCCAAAACGGTGACTTTCTAACTATCACATCTTCTTTCCTTTGCCAAATTTCGAGTTTGTGAATTGTGTTTCTAGAACCATGACCTTCTAACTGTCACCTCTTTTTTCCTTTGCCAAATTTTGAGTTCATGAACAGTTTTTCTAGCTTCCCATAAGTTTCTCCCCTTTAACATTTTCCTTTGACGTAAAATGAATTTAAAGCCTTTTTTAAGGTCTCTAAGACCGATTCAATAGCCATAACTACTAAATTAATTATTCTTATGGCTTGGGATGTTTTTACGCGGTCAAACTGCGTGGTTTCATGTGATCCAATTTTACTGGTAAATTAAGCATATCTTAAACCGTCACTTCAATAAATCTTCTAAAGGGATGAGATATCTTCCTCCCTAATTCTTTCTCCATGTTCTAGGGTGTGAGATTCTCTAACATCCCATTCCTTATCATAGAACTTTCACAATCAAACTTTCCCACCTAGGACTGGTTTTTCTCTATTTTGATGCAACCAAGCTGTATTGATCAATCTTTGGTATAAGGTATGTTTTATCATAGTTCTTTTGGGGTTCATCTTCTCTTGTTTCTCCTTTCCATATTATAACATGTAATCTCCATGCTTATAATGGGATCTTCTTGGGTGTTGTTGGTGCGGTCGTACCATGGCATCCTCTAGTGGATGAAGTTGATGCGAGAGGAGGATCATAACCTGTTGGGTGGATAAAGAATGTCAAGAACTGTTTGAGGTAGGGGATTCGTTGCTTCTCTTTTCTTTTACGTGAAACTGTATTGTTAGTATGTTTTATCCCACTGGAACATACTTGAATTGACATAATAAATTTTTGAACCAGATAAATAAATTGATATCATTCGTATGATATTTCTCCTTGTTTTCTAAATAGTGTGATATCCATGCTTGCTTCGCTTAGTTGTTTGTTCTTGATGAAAATTTGTAAATAACGTAAACTGAAATTAATTGACATTTGTTTAGCTAAAGATATAGAGTCATGTAATCTAATAAGGTTCTTGTTATAATTTGATGTTAATCAAATTGGCACAGTAAGAATTTTTAATCATTTATGATATCTTAATGGTTAGGTTTCCTGAATTTTGGAACCAAAGAATTATAAATCAGTTAATCCAAGTTGGACTAAAGAACTTCTGGTTGTTAAAAGATAATTTCTTGTAGGGTTCTGACTTACTCTCTTGTTAGTTTAAGGGCCAAGAGCCCAGTTGACATGATGTTGTTTTCCTACTGTTTGTGTTGTGATGTGAGCCTGGATGGGTGTTGAGATATGTGGGAGTAGGGAGGCATTTATGTTGTGGCAGAAAATGATGCCTAGGGTGGCGAGATGCATCAGTTTATGCATGTGGGTGTCATGGAGGACACCAGGGATGATGGAATGGGATAAATGTGTTTGTTGGACACTTTCTGTTCCTTTTTGGTCGATTATCTGTTTTACTTTTCCCCACTTCCTAAGGCAGCTGGTCTTGCACACCCTTCTTCCAAAAGAGGCGAAGACGTGTGGGGTATGCCACATGCTCTATGTGTTTAGATTCTCAAAGTAGGATGGGTATATTCTCTTGATATAGGAAGCAATGAATCGACGGGTATTACATCTACTCACCATTTTAAGCAACCATGTGTTTAGTATCATAGAATGATTTTTTGAGAATGCTTGGGAATGTGGAAAAGTAATTTTTTAATGAATAATTCAATAAATGGTGTTAACCGATGGAGTTGGAGTTGCTGGAACATAATGATGAGGTTGTAATTTTAAAGGGACAGTGTACCTTGGGTGTGATGGTAATGAACATTAATGTGGAACTGGTACTGGTTAATTAATTCTTAAATAATTATTTAACTCAAAGTGAAACTAATAAAAAGGGGAATGAAATAATGTATTAAAGCTCTTTAAATGGTTGTGTACTTATAGGATACATAGTATTAGAGGTAGCATCCTGGAGTCTGAGAGACTTCAACTGCAGTTGTGTCTAAGACTAGGTTATTCCCATAGAGTGGTTGTAAGATATAACATATTTGGTACTTTTTTAGTTTCTATATGCTACTTCACCCTGTAAGTGAGGGAAACTAACACCCCCGAGAATATGAGCCCTAGGGTGGGGGGGGGGGGGGTCCCAACATTCTTGATGGGAGGATGAATGGATGACTACCCCCTTTGGCCCTGCACTCTTCTCATGGTAGTTACTTGTGCTGGCATGTACATTGGTTAGTTTTCCCCATATATGTGTGTAGAGGGATATAATGGTTTGTGGTTATTCAGACACATATATTCTGGATATAGTTTCTATGGACTACTATAGGTGTAACGTGTATAGGCTGTGATGGCTTGAGGATCCTTACTCGGTGTATGGGCTGTAATGGCTTGAGGTATAATAACCGATCTATGATACACGTTATACGGGATGTGGTGGCTCCTAGGAACTACCTGGTTAATTTTCTTATGTGAACGTGGTGGTACTGTCGCATGAGGAGCATGTTGTGGTGCTTCGCCTAGGTGTCTATGGGCAAGCCTTTTTGGAGAGAGATGCTCAGGACGTGCAACGTTGGGGCAAAGCGGAAAACCTATGAGGAAGTTGTAGTGGGGTACCCCTGATATTCTTTATTATATGATATATTTTTGTATGCATTACTTGGTGAGAGTATACATGGTGAGGTTG
Source organism: Viscum album (assembly GCA_963277665.1). Classification (NCBI taxonomy): domain Eukaryota; kingdom Viridiplantae; phylum Streptophyta; class Magnoliopsida; order Santalales; family Viscaceae; genus Viscum; species Viscum album. Next base: position 27,711,681 of record OY728128.1, on the reverse strand, counting down.
GGAACATAGTATACCTATTTAGGTGACGAGTTAATTTCACTTGTTGTTCAATGTGATTTATCATGATTTCTTTACATTTTCACAAGAGGCTTCGGGGAGGATCCTACAAAGTATAATGTTATACTCATCCTATGTATATATAAACTATTTTTCCGGTCACTTGGAGCAGGATGGAGATCAGGATGGTTACCACTAGCTTGTGGTTGCAGGAGCTGTTCGGGCTTGTGGTTTCTGTTGTTTTACTTTCTTTTGGGTACTTGCAGTTTTTCCCCTTCAAGTTGTAGTACTTTTTCATGGCATTACATATGTGCACTTGGGTTTCTTTTATATTTCAGTTCTGAGTTGGAGTTGGTTGGTGAATATCTTATATCTCTCTTCCGCATGTGTTCTCTTAAAGGGTAATGCCTCCCATTTGTGTGTTTACTATACCCTCAGTGCTAGTCGCTAACCCAGGGCCTACTAGAGGTGGGACTCGGGGGTCATTATCTCCCTTCTCACAATGCCAGCCCAGAAGGGGTACACATTGTGGGGAGGGTGTCATGACAGAATGGTATCAGTGCCTTTGGTTGAGGGATATGACAGAGTTTGAAGTTAGGCACTGGTGAGGTTGCATTGGTTGGTAGGGTAATAATGTCATTCATGTTTATCAAGCGATGTAAATACTGGAGACCAGCTGAGACATTGGATTTTAGGGCCCCCTAAGATCTGATGTACGGACCTTTACGTTTATAATGGCTACTAAACAAGGTGATACTAGTTGCAGGGTAGAGATCTAGGAAAGCATCATGAATCATTCTTCTTTGTGCCTGTGTTTTTATGGGTAGACCTTGGGATAGGTTAACCTAAAATGAATAAAAGAAAAAAATTAATTAATTCATGCTGAGTCTTCCATATTCCAGGTTTATGAGCTCTAACTGTTTGTTATTTTATAGGTATGGGACTAGGTCGATGTCCACATCAGGTTTTCACAGAAAATGTCCAGTAGGCTGTTCCAGCAGATCGCCGCAGGTTAGAGGTTGACGATGATGAAACTTGGAGGAAGACACTCCGAGAGTTTCAGCACCAGAGTCTGCAGAAGTATGGGGGCTCCATTTCAGATCTATTCATAGAGGAATGGTTGGAGGAGGACGAGATAGGCTTCAGTTCGATCTGTTCTCGGAAGGAGCACTTGGGGTTCTTGGTTATGATGATGCTGCATGGATCAACGAGGCAGTGGTGGTTCTTATTCCTCAGGGATCGTGAGGAGTCAGTGATCTCATGGGAGGAGTTCCGAGACCAGTTTAGAGTTGAGTTATTTTCTTCGACTGTGAAGCTGTCTAGTGGCCACAAGCTTCTTACCCTTCAACTGGAGTGCTTCAATGTTCGAGAGTTTGGAATCCGTTTCAGGAAACTTTTATGATATGCTTCAGACTTGCTTCAATATGTGGAGGTCGGGGCAAGGTATTTCGAGGAGGCTTTACATCCAGAGATCCAGCGCCAGGTCACCCCATTTATGTTGAAAACATATCTTGAGGTGCTGGAGAGGGCCGAGGTTTTTGAGAGGACTTTTTCTAGGATTGGATCATCACTAGAGGGGAATCAGAATTATTCTTCATGAAGTAGAGATGTGGTCTGGGGTTCCCAGTTTTCAGGGCAAAAGAGTTTCTATTCAGTCGGGGGTAGGTCCCAGGCCTTCACATCTCATTTCTCTAGAGCCAGCAACTCTCAGGCCTATGCCAAAGGATCATGTGATTTTTTTTCGTATGGTGTTCATGGTCATCATCCACAGGAGTGTCGAACCTTTTAGGGTGGTCATCATGCACAATGTGTTATGCTTCAGGTTCCTCCGTTGAGGCAGTTCCAGCCGAGGCAGCAGCAGCCAGTTGCACCAGCTTTAGATCAGAAGAGGGTAGATGGGGAAGGTAGAGGACAACCCCATAACACTACCCATCCATCAAGATAAGAGCGTGGCCATGGTGGTGGTCGTCATCTGGGTTAGAGAGGTTATGGAGGATGTCGTGGCCAGCTTCATGCTCTAGAATTGCCAGCTCCAGGCGAGCCAGACGTCATTCGAGGTACCCTTTACTTGTTTTCTACCTTGGTGTATTCCTTGTTTAATTCAAGAGAAACACACTCCTTCATATCACCTACCCTTGTCCATGATTTGGGACTTGATCTAGAGAGGATTCTAGTGCCCTTAGCATTGATTACGCCAGTTGGAGGTCGAGATGACTTTTTTGAAGTATGTAGAGACTGTGAGCTAGTGTTGGGGCAACACCGCTCTTAAGGAGATTTACTATGTTTACAAATACAACAATATGATGTCATCCTCAGCATGAATTGGATGTATTTGGTGCAGGATATTGTATATTTCATCAGGAAGAAGGTCATTTTCGTTGTTGCAGATGGAGAGCCAGTGGTGTTTATTGACGAGCGAGATCCTCAGATGGGTCATAGGCGTGTTCCTTCCTTGTCATCCATGATAGCTGAGATGATGTTGAGTTCTTCAGAGGTTCAACAGTTGGAATTTACTAGGGTCGTAGAAGAGTACCCTGATTTCTTTCTATAGGTGGTTGTAGCATTACCCCCTTGACGAGAGATCGAGTTTGTGATCGAGATACAACCAGGAGCGTCTCTTATCTCTATATATCCATATAGGATGGAAAATTCTGAGTTACAATAGTTACGTATATAGCTTGGTGGTTTGTTACAGTGTGGTTTTGTTTATCCCTGTGTGTCACCCTGGGGTGCACCAGTTTTGTTCGTGAAGAAAGATGACGACAGTTTGCAGTTGTGTGTCAATTATCGTCGCTTAAAAAATTTGACAATAAATAATTTCTATCCTCTACCATAGATTGATGATTTATTCGATCAACTAAAGGTTGAAATTTGGTTCTCAATGATTGACTTGTGGTTATGATATCATCATATGCATGTGAAGGATGAGGATATCCTGAAGACTGCTTTCTGTTGTCGTCATGGGTATTATGAGTTAGTTGTAATGTTGTTTGGCATGACGAATGATCCAGCTGTATTCCTAGGATTGATGAACGGGGTGTTCCGTGAGTTCCTGGACATGTTCTTGGTAGTTTTCATCAATGAAATCCTTGTGTAATCCACATATGAGGAGGAGTATTCCGATCATCTACAAGCCATTTTGAGAGTTTTTCATCAACATCAGCTATTTGGGAAGTTGTCAAAGTGTGAGTTTTGGGCTCAAGAAGTCGGTTTTTGGGGTATGTTGTGTGCCAATAGGAAGTAGTTGTGGATCCATCAAAGATAGAAGCAGTTGTGTCTTGGGAATCGCCCAAGATAGTGTCAGAGGTGCGAATTTTTCTAGGTCTCGCAGACTACTACAGGAGGTTCGCAGATAATTTCTCACGAGTTGCAACTCCTCTGACATATTTTACCAGGAAGGATCAGGAATTCATATGGACTGATCCGTTTCAGGTAGCTTTCAAGTATCTAATGGAGAACTTAGTAAGTGCTCCAGTTCATTGTCTTCCAACTGAGATAGTTCAGTTTGATTTTTTCTACGATGCTTTGCATCGGGTGTTAGGCTATGATCTCATGCAGTAGAGGTCAGTTGTTTCTTATTGGTCTCAGTAGTTACGTCCCCATGAACGTAATTATTCCACTCAAGATCTTGAGTTGGAATCCATGGTGTTTTCTCTGAAGTTGTGGAGGCATTACATAATTGGTGAGATCTTTTTTGTTTTCACCGATCATAAGAGTTGGAGGTATGTTTTCGCTGATCATGACCTGAACTTACGACCGTATTAGTGGATGGAGTTCTTACAGGAATATGACTTCAAGATATCATATACACCTGTAAAGGGGAATGTTTTAGCTGATGCACTGAGTCGAAAGTCACATAGTGATGTTGTGTATGAATCCGGTGATTCCTGGAGAGTAATGGAGGAGATGTTAGCATTACATTGTGATATGGGAGAATTTGGGGGTTAGAGGTTGTCTTTTTCAGATGATGGTATAATCATCCCTGATGAAGAAGGGGGATGAGTCCCAGTTGGGGGATCTTGAGGTGCAGGTCTGGAGAGACCGAGGTGTTTGTGGTGAGGTCCCTGAAGGTTGGACTAAGAATGAACAACACAGAGTGTTGTATCATGAAATGATTTTTGTTCCTTTGTGGATGTGCGAGATGGTTCTCAGTGAGTTTCATAGTTCTCCTTTAGTAGTGCATCCTGGAGTGACAAAGATGTACTGAGCCTTGAGGATCCAGTTTTAGTGGCCTGGGCTGAAGCATGCGGTTGCAGAGTTTGTGTCTCAATGTTTGGTCTGCCAGAAGGTAAAGGCCGAACACTGTGTTCCTAGTGGTCTGCTCCAGCCATTATATATTCCTTAGTGGATGTGGGAGGAAACCTCAATTGAATTTGTTACTAGTTTACCTCCAACTTTGGGAGGACATGATGTTATTTGGGTGGTAGTGGATCTTTTATCAAAATCGACCGACTTCATAGCAATCAATGAGTCAAGCACATTTGAATTTTTGTCAAGGTAGTATTTGGAGGAGGTGGTGAGACTTCATGGAATACCTAGGACAATCATTTCTGATCAAGATCCTCATTTTACCTCTAGGGTGTGGAGAGGTTTCCAACATGATCTCAGTTCTCAATTATGCCTTAGAACTATTTTTTCCCTCAAACAGACTGTCAGACCGAGCGAACCATCCATACTCTTGAAGAAATGTTACACTCAAGTGTTATTGATTTAGGAGGCTTGTGGATAAGGCACTTACCCTTGGTGGAGTTCACATACAATAATAGTTTTCACTCCACCATCGGTATGGCACCTTTTGAAGCCTTATATGGCGACCATGCTATTCTCCATTGTGTTGGACTGGGGTTGGAGAGTCAAAAATTCTTGGACTGAACTAGTTAAGAATACAACAGAGATGGTTTAGGTGATTCATGATAGGATGAAGACAACACAAGATCATCATAAATCATATGGTGATAAAAGAAGGAGACTCTTAGAGTTTAATTTTAGGAATCTTGTGTTTCTGAAGGTGAATCCCCGTCTTGAGAAGAAATGGTTTGTTCGTGGGAGTAGGCTTTCTCCCCGGTTTGTTGGGCCTTTCGTGGTGTTAGCTTGTTTGGAGCTGTGGAGTATCGAGTAGCACTTCCCCTGTAGATGAGTCGGATACATGATGTTTCCCATGTATCAAAGCTCCTTCATTATCTTTATGATGACTCTCACATCATCTATTGGGGAGAGATCGATGTTGATGATGATGAAACCTTTGAGGAGCAACCTGGGAAGATCCAAGACTGTAAGGAGAAGGTGTTGTGCGGGCATTCTATCCCCTTGGTTCGTGTCTTGTGGCGACATGGTGGCATAGAGGAGAGTACCTGGGAACATGATTCATAGATACGTGCTCAGTACCCAGAGTTGTTTGATGTTTAACTGTTATCATGTATCAATGTAGCTTATGTGGTTATGAGACTTTCATGTTTATAAGATGGATCCCTTTGTTGTTTTTGAGGCCTGCCCCTTTTTAAGAGGTATCTCGAAGGGTGGTTGTTCAGACCTTGTTTCGTTTTCACTTTATGTGGGTTTTGAATTCTCAGGGATGAGAATGTTTTGAGAGGTATCTAATGTAATGGCATGGACCTCTTCGGTCCATTCCTTTCTGAAAATATGGTGTTTGAGGTGTTCTGGGAGGTCAAGGTGACTTATTCCTAGCACATTGCCAATTTTCCAATTCGGTGAACCGTTCCAATGGTAGACAGTTGTGAATAGTGCAACGGTAACCTTCTATGAACAGTTCCATCGGTGTACAGTTTTATCGGTAACCTCTAATAGTAACCACTGTTAGTAACCTCTAACGGTAACCTCTGTTTCCATTTCCAAATTTCCAATTCTGTGAATAGTTCCATCAGTGAACAGTTCTATAGGTAACCTCTTACATCAACCTCTCTTTCCTTTTCCAAATTTCCAATTCTGTGAATAGTTCTGTCGGTGAATAGTTCTATCAGTAACCTCTCTTCACTTTTCCAAATTTCCAATTCTATGAAGAGTTCCATCAATGAACAGTTCTATCAGTAAACTCAAATAGTATCCTCTATTTCCTTTTCCAAATTCCGAGTTCATGAACAGTGTTTCCAGAATGGTGACCTTCTAACTGTCACCTCTTCTTTCCTTTTCTAAATTTTGAGTTTGTGAACAGTGTTTCCAAAACGGTGACCTTCTAATTGTCACCTCTTCTTTTGTTTGCCAAATTTCGAGTTTGTGAATAGTGTTTCCAGAACGGTGACCTTCTAACTATCACCTCTTATTTCCTTTGCCAAATTTTGAGTTTGTGAACACTGTTTCCTGAACGGTGACCTTTTAACTGTCACCTCTTCTTTCCTTTTCAAAATTTTGAGTTCCTGAACAGTGTTTCCAGCTTCCCACAAGTTTCACCCCTTTAGAATTTTCCTTTGACGTAAAATGAATTTAAATCTTTTTTTAAGGACTCTAAGGCTGACTCAAAGTCCATAACTCCCAAATTAATTATTCATATGGCTTGGGATGTTTTTACTCGGTCAAACCACGTGGTTTGATGCTATCCACTTTCAATGGGAAATTAAGCATATCTTAAACCATCTCACTGTTAAATCTTATAAAGGGATGGGATATCTTCCTCCCTAATTATTTCTCCTTATTCTAAGGTGTGAGATTCTCGAACATTCAATTCCTTCTCAAAGATGTTTCAAAATCAAACATTCCTTCCTAGGACAGGTTCTGCTCTTTTTTGATGCGACCAAGTTTTATCAATCAATCTTCGATATAAGGTATGTTTTATCGTCAATCTTTTGGGGTTCATATTATCCTATTTCTCCTTTACATATTATAGCATTTAATCTCCTTGCTTTTATTGGGGTTTTCTTGGGATCTAGTTTGTGCAGTCGAACCATGACATCCTCAGGTGGATACAGTTGATGCGAGAGGATGATCGTAACCCGTTGGGTGGATAAAGAACGTCAGGAACTGTTTGAGGTAGGGGGTTCATTACTTCTCTTTTATTTTACATGAAACCGTATTGTCAGTATGTTTTATCCCACTGGACCACAATATAATTGAAATAATTAATATTTGAACTTGATAAATAAATTGATATTGGTTGTATGATATTTCTCCTTGTTTTCTAGATAGTTTGATATTCATGCTTTCTTCGCTTATCTGATCGTTTTTGATGAAAATTTGTTAAGAACGTAAATCAAAATTAATTTATATTTTTTTGGCTAAAGATAAAGAGGCATGTAAATGAATCTGGTTCTTATTGTAATTTTATGTTAATCAAATTGTTGCATTAAGCATGTTTAATCATTTGTGATAGCTTACTAGTTATGTTTCCAGAATTTTTGAACTAATGAATTATAAGTTGGTTAATCCAAGAAGGATTAAAGAATTGGTGGTTGTTAAAAGATAATTTCTTGTAGGGTTATTAGTTATCCTCTTGTTTGTTTAAGGGACATGAGCATATTTTACATGATGTTGTTTTCTTACTGTTTGTGTTGTGATGGGAACCTGGATGGTTGTTGAGATATGTGGGGACATGGAGGCCTTTTGGTTGTGGAAAAAAATGACGCCTAGGGTGGTGAGATGCATTAGTTTATGGATGTTGGTGTTAGGGAGGACACCAGGGATGATGGAATGGGAAGGATGTGTTTATTGGATGCTTGTTATTCCTTTTTGGTCGATTATCTGTTTTACTTTTCCCCACTGCCTAAGGCAGATAGTATTTCTCACCCTACTTCCAGAAGAGGCGAAGACGTGAGGGGTATGCCTTGTGATTTCCGTGTTTAGCTTCTCAAGGGAGGATGGGTCTATTCTATTGCTATAGGCAGCAATGAATCGAAGGGTAGTACATCTACTCACCATATTGATCTCCCTTGTGTTTACTAGAATAGAATGTTTTTCTAGAATTCCTGAGAATGTGGGAAATTAATTCTATAATGAATAATTGAATAAATGGTGTTAACCTATGGGGTTGGAGTTTCTAGAACATAATGATGAGGTTGTAATTTTAAAGGGACAATGTACCTTGGGTGTGATGCTAATGAACATTAATGTGGAATTGGTACTGGTTAAGTAATGCTTTAAGAATTAATTAACACAAAGTGAAACTGAAAAAAAGTGGAATGAAATAATTTATTAAATCTCTGTAAATGGTTGTGTGCTTATAAAATACCTAGTCTTAGAGGTAGAAACCCGGAGTCCGAGAGACATTAACTGCAGTTTTGTCTAAGACTAGGTTATGCCCATAGTGTGGTTGTGAGATATAACATATTATGTACATTTTGTGTTTCTATACGCTACTCCACCGTATCAGTGATGGAAACTGAAACCCTAGGGATTCTAAGACCTAGGGGGTGTTTTACCCAACATTCTACTGGGAAGATGAATGGATGAATACCCCCTTTGTCCCCACACTCTTCTCTTGGTAGTTACATGTGCTGGCAGGGAAATTGGTTAGTTTTCCCCATATATGTCTGTAGAGGGATATAATGGCTTGTCGTTATTCACACACATATATTTTGAATATAGTTTCTATGGACTACTATAGGTGTAAAATGTATAGGTTGTGATGGCTTGAGGATCCTTACTCGGTGTATGGGCTATAATGGCTTGAGTTTCAATACCCAATGTATGATACACGTTATGCGGGCTGTGGTGGCTCCTAGAAACTACCTGGTTACTTTTCTTACGTGGACGTGGTGGTTTTGTAGCACGAGTTTCATGTTGTTGTGCTTCGCCCAGGTGCCTATGGGATAGCCTTTTTGGATAGAGATGCTCAGGACGTGCGACATTAGTGCAAAGTGGAAAACCAGTGGGGAAGTAGTAGTGGGGTACCCTTGATATTCTTTATTATATGATATATCTTTGTATGTGTTACTCGGTGAGAGTATCCATGGTGAGGTTGGGATCTTAGTATACCTGTTTAGGTGACAAGTTAGTTTCACATGTTGTTCACTATGCTTTAGCATGGTTTCTTTAATTTTGCATGAGAGGCTTTGGGGAGGATCCTACTGAGTATACTATTATACTCACCCTATGTATATATAAACTATTTTTCAGGTCACTTGGAGAAGGTTAGAGATCAGGCTGATTACTACTAGCTTGTGGTTGTAGGAGCTGTTTTGGCTTGTGTTTGATGTTGTTTTACTTTCTTTTGGGTACTTGTAGTTTTTCCCCTTCCAGTTATAGTACTTTTGCATGGCATTACATATGTGCACTTGAATTTATTTTACATTTTAATTCTGAGTTGGAGTTAGTTGATGTATATCTTATCTCTCTCTTCCTCATGTGTTCTATTAAAGGGTAATGACTCCCATTTGTGTGTTTACTATACCCTCTATTCTAGTCACCAACCCGGGGCCTACTGGAGGCGGGAATTGGAGGTCATTATCTCCCTTCTCACATTGCCAGCCTAGGAGGGGTACACTTTGTGGTGAGGGGGTCGTGACATGTATGCATAATCATGAATATAAGGGTATGATAACTTGATTATAACATTATATGTTCATACCATTCATATCAAAGATCATAATCAAGAGTCATGTAATAAATATTGTAAGTTCATAAGACATGAATCATAAGTTAATCAAGAGAATAATTCGATGAAACATAACATAAGAATAAAAAATAAAATTATGCCCAACACATAAACATATAAAATTATTTCTATAGTAGTAAAGGCTCACTGCTATAAATAACTTTGTTGAATGGATTCACTCCCCATTACATTTTTGTAGTCAAAGTTCACTCCAAATACAATCTTAGAGGAGAAAGTAATTTACTAAACCGGGTTCACTCCCCATCCCATCCATGGCTATCTCATGAGATATTAATCTTTACCCAATGCATTGGAGGGTGATAGAGGTCCCAACCATCACATAATGAAATCATAGATATTTGTACCAAAAGAACATAAACAATCACCATATTATAACCCATGAAATGAAATGGGTATCATAAACATGTAATAATATCATAACCTATGGGAAATATCCAGTATTAAAAACTCTTCATCAAGTATAATCTATGAGAAGAATCATGTTTCATAAGTGTTTTATCAATGCATGACTAGTGGAAGAGAAAGAGGTGTCATAAATATCATGCCATAAAAACATAAACATTGAAGAAATAATATAATTGGAATTCATAGATCATACACACAATGTGTAATATATAACACCATCATCTTTCACCATATATGTAAAATAATGTTGAATGATCTTTTAAAAAAAATTTGAGGAAAATATCTTTCCTACTTTGAAAATGTTGTTTTAAAACAAAAGATGTTTTGAAAATACTTTTCATTGAAAATAGCATTGAATACGTATATAGGTATCTTGAAAAAAATTTGAATTTTTTTTCGATGAAAGAAAAATTGAAAAATTATAAAAGAAGCTTTGAAGTAATTATTGGTCATAGTTGTGGATAATTCTTTCCAGGTGGTACACATTAAAACAAAAATTCCTTTCATATTGCCGATGAAAATAAAATGATCCAGGATCAAAATACAACAATAAGATTAATTTTAATTTTTTTTATAAATTGGTAAATTTGGGGTATAAATTTCTTTTAAAAATAATGTTAGGAAATGTTTGAAATCATTTTTATAAAACACGATTTTGGGAGAAAATATATTTCCAACCGAAGTGAAAAAAGTTAAATTTTCTTAAAAAAGTTTACTAAATTATATTAACAAAAAATAGTGGCAAAATTGTACCATTATAAGAATATATCATGAATAAACCGAGAATAAGAAAATTCATGATATTTTTTGAGGAATGGATCATAATATTTCATCAATGTAGGTATAATCATAAATAATACCTCCAAATGATGAGATTGTATCAATAAACTCTTACCACATTGGTAACATTCAATCACAATCCAGATGAGAGAATAAAATTACTTGATACATGAAAATATCATGATTATGAGAAAAATCATTATATTTAATTTCTATGGGGATGTATATACACCTCATGATGGAATATTGGGGCATAACATAACGTACATCTCAAAGAAGGATGATTTTGAAAAATAGTCCCCTTACCGCTTTGGTAACATTTTAACCGTAACCCCATAAAATAGGCATACTCAAATGAATATGTAATTACTAATTATTTTAATTAATATAATTTTATGTTACATTCATGTCATTTATATACACCAAAAATAATAAATAGGTGGCGAATATAGTATGTTTCTCACAAAATTAAAAAGTGAGATGTAAATCTCTTACCTTAAGTCTTGACTCTCATTGTAATCATTAAAAACTAATGTATATTTAATATAATTTTATTATAAACCTATAATATATCAATATTAATATATATAATACCAAATATTATTTACTTATGACTTTATATTACTTGTTTATTAACAATTTCATGTTAAAGTTATGTTTCGAATGATAACTGGTTTGTTTTTATATTATGACTAATTATTTTTTGTCCTTTTACATGGTTCATTATATTATTATTTTAAAAATGTAAAAAAATTATATAAATATCATTAAAATTCAGTATATATATATTTATAATAATCTATACATGATAGAAATATAAAATGAAATACACTGTTATAGAGATGGTAGGTTGTATATACCCATGTATGTTGTTTCAATTTTCTTATTATTTAAATGAAATAAAAGTAAATGATATATATATTATCATTAATATAGAATTATTTTTTATTATTTATCAGGTATTTATAATAAACCCATCCTTAATAAATTCTATGTAAAGCATGAATAAATCACATTACATCATGAGGAGGTGGTTCGTCGTACACACGATTGACGTTATTATATTCCAACAAAATTGAAAGTAAGAAGATATGTGTTATATAAAAATGTAATAACATTAAGGAATTCATAATTATAATATATATCATATATATAATATAAATTAACCATTATTCTTATCCTTGAAAGGTGGTAATGGAATGAAAAATGACATCAGTTCGTGAGGTGATAGTCTGCTGTACCCATGAACAATGGTTGTATATCAAATTTTATAGAAGTGTGTGATGTTGTATGTCATAATAATAACATATTATCATCTAAATATATTTAATATAATAAATTTTTATATAATAATTAGGTAAATATAATTTAAGGGGGATGAGGAAGAAATAAAACAAAAATGTTCATTGATGAATGTTACCTCTTTTTTGTGTATCTCTTTTTGGTTTGCACCAAATAACTTCATTGGTTAGATTTATGCCAAAATTGAGGATTATACATTTAATGGAGTAATTTTTGGAGATTATTTTGGATTTTTTTGGTTCATTTAAAGGGTTAGAGAGTTTTCAAGATAGGGGGAGAGGTGGTGATCTTTTTATAAGGGAGGTGCGTGGAAAAGTTTTAAATAAAAAAAATGTAAACACTATTGGGATTTCCCCCTTACATCATGTACTTCCAATTATGAAAATTTTTCAATAAAATAAAGGTAATGGTCAATATATATCCATAAAATATCGTTTTAATAAGTTTAGGATCATTTTTACACCTTTTTTTATGTTTAACCACTAAGTAATCTTGATTTTACCCTAATTACTATAATTAATTTTAATTTCTTCCACTAATCACTTTTTCCAAAAATTAAGTTGACCTTATTAAAAATTTTAAATTATAAAGATTCAAAATATGGAATCCATGTTTTAATATTATAAACACATAATTGGAAAAAATTAATTTACAATTAATATCGTAGATGAGATTAGACGACAGGTTTTTTTATAGTGAAATATTTCAAAAAATTGAATTTTTTACATATAATATCAATGTGAAAATTTTCCAAATAACCTATATTGGATTAATTTATGTATAATGTTTGTAATTATACATTATAAAGAAAAATAAAATTTAATTTATCCATAAGAACTAATTAGACAAAAATTCGATTTTGAATTAAAATTTAGTATCTTTCACTATTCATAAAAAATGTAATATTCCAGAAAAATAACAAAAATTAACCCATTGTTAATTGTGAGATTATGAATTCAAAAATTAGGTTTTTTTTTTAAATTTAATTTTCTAAAATTTCAAAAAGTTAATTTTATTTTAGTTCACAAATATACATAAAAAGAAACTATTTTGAGAAAATATTATTTTCAAAACATATAAAGCCTTTATAAAAAATTATGTATTTCATTATAAATATTTTTTATTTATATAAAAACATTATAAATAATTTTTTAAAATTAGTTATTAATATTCATATTAAAAATTTTAATGGCTATGTTATGACATTATCTATTATATAATAATAATAATTTTTTTTTGTTTTGTAGAAACCCAATGTTGCATGTAACACAATAAGAGACGGTGTTGCATGTTGTGAAAAGTAATAATCATGTATCATATAAAAAATCTTCACATGGTGTAGAATGAAATTAAATAAATCAAATAAATTTAATTTATTTGAAAACAATATTTCAGAAAAACTCTAGGTGTTACATTCTACCCCTAAAAATGAATTTCTCCCTTCTAATTTATCACATAGATACAAAAAATAAGGATATTTATGCTTCATCATATCATAAAGTTCCCATAGAGCTTATTCAAACAATTTTTTTCCACAAAATAGTAGCTAGATTTGTGGTATTATTTTTTATAACTTTATTTTTATGATCCATAATTTCAACAGGTTATTCCTTATAAGATCAATCTTTCTCTAATAGTTAGACCACAAAGATCAGTAGAGGTGAAGGATTAGGTGTGTACCTCCTCAAGAGAGACACATGGAACACATTGTGGAATTGAGAGATAATTTTTTGAATATTCAAGTGATATGCTACTATCCCGATATGATCCCAAATTTCAAATGGACCGATATACTAAGGGATAAATTTCTATTTATTCTTGAATTTCATAACCTTATTCCATGGAGATATTCATAGAAACATCATCTCACTATAATCATATTCTAAATCTATTTAATGGTTATCAGCAAAAACTTTCTTCTGAGTTTGGGATTCCTTGATATTCTTTTAAATGGTTCTAAACTTCTCATCCATTTCTTCCGCAATATTAGGTGCCAATATATTTATTTCTCCAGCTTCATTCCATCACATTGGAGCACTATATTTCTTCCCATATGGGGATTTATAAGGGGCCGTCCGAATTCTTGAGTGATGTCTATTTTTTTAAGAGAAATAAAATAGAGGAAGGTGTTAATAACAACCACCTTTGAAATCCAAATAACAATAACTCAACATATCCTCTAGGGTTTGAATTATTCTTCCAGATTGAACATAAATCTGGGGATGATAATCACTACTGAAACTCAACTCTATATAAAGGGAATATTGAAGAATTTTCCTAAACATTGAGGATAACCTCAAATTCAGATCAGATAAAATGGAATTTTATACTCCCTGGAACCTTACCACTAATTAATGTATATCATGGAAAGTTTATCCAAAGAGAAATATTCACTGATAGCGATGAAGTGTGCTAACTTAGTAATGCATTCAACCACAACCCATATAACAATATTTCATTTAGAGGGTTTTGTGAGTACAATAAAAAAAATCCATAGTGACACATTTACAATTTGGAATGGGTAATTGATGTAACATCCCGTTAATTTTTTTTCTTTCGGCCTTAACATGTTGACATACCAAGAATTTAGACACACAATCTATAATATCTCTCTTCATTCCATCCCACCAGATTTATCCTTTCAAATATCTACACATCTTCATACTTCCAAGATAAATTGAGAATGAATAAAATTATGCTTACTCTAGAAAAAAATTCTTCAAATATGGTATGTAAGGGACACAATTATGGTTTCTAAACCTTATAATTATATCATGATCAAGGATAAACTCAGGAACATTTTAAACCATATTTCTCAACTCTATATCTTTTTTCCATGCCTCTGTAATCATCACTTAGATAGATGGTTGAACATTCAATTGAGAAAGGTAATATTTTTCTATCCCTTCATGATTTATAGATCCATCATTTTAAAATCAAGAAATATTGGATATTTTTCAATACTCATCATAGATAATCTTACATGATACATCCTACTCAATGCATTATCCACCTTATTCACATTCCCAATGTGGCAATGTATTTAATAATCATAATCCTTTATCAACTCCAAACATCTTCTTGGGCACATGTTCAACTCTTTCTATGTTAATATATATATAAAAATGTTGGGTTATATATATATAACACTATTCTATATAATGATAATGCCTCTATATCTTTAATTCAAAACATACTATAGCTAAATCCAAATCATGAGTTGGGTACATTTTCAAATTAATCATCAATTTTCACGAGACATAAGTTATAACCCCGTATATTTCATAAGAACACATCCAAATACCTTATTATATGCATCACTATAGATTAGAAACCCTTATTTACTATGGGATAATGTAATCATAGGTGAAATGAGTAAGCTTCTCTTTATTTCCTTGAAATTTTCATCACATTCATTTGTCCTGAGGAACATGGATCCCTTCCAAGTTAACATGTTCAAAGGACTAGATAGTCATACAAAATTATATAAAAACCGTCAGTAATATCCTGCTAAACTAAGAATAATATCAATCTCTACCATCATGGCTTCTCTAGGAAAATATTTAATTGCCTCTGTATTTTATGGATCTACTACTATACCCTCTCTTGAGATTATATGACCTAAAACTAAAACCATTTTCAGCCAAAAATTACACTTTTTAAAATTTTCATATGGTTTCTCATTCCTTAGGGTATTTTGTATAATTATCAAGTGGTATTCATGCACTACCTTTAAATTTTATTAAATAAGAATTTCATAAATAAATACTACAAAAAACAAATAAAGGTAATCATTAAAGACTATTTTAATCAAATCCATGAAGATAGAATGGGAAATAGTAAGACCAAAAAGAATAACTATGCATTCCTTGTGTCCATACCTAGAAATAAATGTTTCCATAGGTATATCATCCTTATTAACCCTTAATTGATGATATCCATAATAAAGTTAAATCTTGGAATAATATAATGATTTACTATGCTGATCAAACAAGCCATCAATATGGGGAAAATTATTCTGGTTCTTGATTTGGATCTAGTTCAACTCTCGATAATCAAGGTAGATTCGCATTGATCTAACTATATTTTTGAAAAAATGAATAGGTGCACCCCAAGGTGATACACTTCGATGAATTAATCATTTTTCAATTTTTTCTGGGAGTTTCTTCTTCAATTACTGCAAACTCAACTAGATCCATTATAACTTCTTTAAAATTTTTGTGGTAATAGGTATGAGATATACTAAGAACAAAACATCACATTTTTGTGGAATGATAAGAAAATATTCTATAATTAAATAAAAAAATTCCTGAAAAATAGTTATATCGTCAATTTTGGGAATCTCTCAAACCATTTGAGATAAAAAATCATTAAAATGGGAATGAAGTCCCATTAACATGATGTAATATCCATATAAATCTCAGACTTATCATCACATTGATAGATGATCATACTATAGTTTGTAATATCAAATGTAACTTTCCTAAAAGTAAATTGACATGAGATTTATTAAAAAAGGAAATCCAAGCCAAATATAACGTCAGATTCATCCAAATGAATAATGAAATGTTTTTTAAGAATCACAATCACAAAAATGTTAATCAGAGAGGAATCATAGACCTGATATGTGATAATTGGACCATTACAGGGTTTCACTACAAAATCTACATCTAATCATTTGGGTGGAATCTTAATACCCTTATAAAATTATTTAGATATTAATGAGTGAGAAAAACATGAGTCAAATAAGAAATTATCAGTTCTAGAGTGGATGATAAGTATACCTCTCCCCACATCACTATAGAACCACTCATCAGAAATAGTGATCACATGAGATTTACCCTTATCCCTCAGCTTAATAGGTTGATGAAGATGATCATCAACATTAATTGTCAGGTTTGGGAGATGGTTAGCATAATTCCCCTTCTCTTAACACACGAATCATTGAAGTGTGAGGGGTTCATTCTATACATGTTTCAATCTATTCACATGATTAGATAACATATTTCCTTCAATTCATTAGTCATTTTCATGATGGACTTACCTTTTTTACTTAAAAAATTTATTAGACCCATTAATAAAATTTAAATCATGCTTCTTCCAATAATTAGGCAATAAAAAAAAGATCATCTTCTTCTCTCCACAGTTTTTAGAATTTTATTTTAATTACATATCCCCTTTCTTTTCAAAACCATGAGATTAACACGTAACTCCAACATCCTTTTCTACCATGATAGGAAAATATAAAATATATTCATTGCTACTGAAGTATGTTATGGATAACTACCTTCAGAGATGTGGTTTTAAGACACGGAAGAATTAATCAACCTTATATTTAGGTAGGATGATGATACTAAAATCATACCTATCAAGTCTTGTAAAATTAGCCACCTAGTTACCGAGAACATCATCATCCCTTTGATTTAACTCATGGAACAACTAATACATATTTGTATGAAGATTACACGATATGTATATATTGAAAAATAAGTTCTTGAACTTATCCCAATCCATGGGTTCAATGTCATCTTGTTGCATTTTATTCTTGATATGTGTCCACCATTAATCCAATTCACCATCAAAATGGTATAAAAACATGAATTAATCTTGTTTTATACACTAGAAAAGAGAGAATATATTTTCAGTGGATCCGATCGATTGTTCTAAAGCGAGTGGATCAGAAGACCCACTAAAAGAAGGTGTAAATTTTCTCATGAAGAAATAAATAGAATGTAGTTACCTCTTTTTCTTGAATAGAAGTTCAACATGATTCATATCTTGAGAAAGATATGTGGGCATAAGAAGGTGGATTTACATTCAGTATCCCATAATATTTGGATGATCAGGAGAATAATCAATGGATTGTGCTTCACTCACAACATTGAAGAGTTTCTTTAGGTTATTTCCATTTAATAACACTAAAAGGAATTATCTAAGAAATAAAAATTAATGTGGGAAACCACATAATCATGGAAAATCACTTATAGAATTTATAAATTATGAAACCATATTTAAATCATGACACCATTGGATTATTATTGGTTATTAATTTATAAATTAAATTTAAATCCTTTAATATGGGTTGTAAAGTGTTTTTTAGTTCTAAAATCATACCCCTAGGAGTGTAAAATGACGTTTGTAGCAAGTCTTGATGTCATGAAATAGTTCCCAATCACATCTAGCCCAATAAAGTGTTTTCAGGGTTTTCCCCTAGCTATATTTATTCCAGATACACATCCACTTTTAGTGTCTAGATAGGGATTTATTGCTAAGAAACCACTCACCCTATAGTTTTACAAAATTTTAGGACATTTTCCTATATTTCGACTCATCCTTAGACTTATCCATATAGACATATCATTAAGGATATCCCTATGTTTTTTTTCATCATGGATTCCTAAGGCAAACTAAACATTATTGATGATACCAACTATAGTAACCCATGATTATCAAACATAGAAATTACATCATTTGTTTAAGAATATTTAATACATTACACCAACATATTTCTAAAGACCATATCACTTTGGTTCCTCTAGAAACATGGAAACATAAACATTGGTCTATAAGAGAGATAAATAATCTCTCAATATTTTAATAATAAATTACATCCTTCTTAGACACATAATTTATAATACATATCTTTATAACCTAGGGAAATGAAACATAGGAAATAGTGAGCTCGGATTTCCAGTAAGGTTAAATAAGGGATATTTGTATGAATAATGATTAATATAAGGGTATCAGAACATGATCATAAAAATTGAACATCATGACATGAGTATCAAAAAATATAATCCAGTTCCATGGAATATAGATTGGTAGTTTATAAGAAATGAATAATAATGTAATCAATATCATAATATCTGAAAGCATAACATATGAATAAAACATGGAATTACATAATAAATAAAAATATAAAATGATTTCTATAGTAGTCAAGGTTCACTTCCAAGGCTATATTATTAGAATGAGTTCCCTACCCAAACCATATTTTTCGGAAAGGTTCACTTTCAAGACCATCTTAGTGGACATAGTGCTTTATAGAACCAGGTTCAATCCCCGTTCCTTCCATGTCCATCTCATGTGATATAACTTTTTACCCAATACATTAAGGTAGATATAGGTCCCACCCACCACATAATGAAATCATATATTTTTGTTCCATAATATCATAATAAATCATCATATAATAACCCATGAAATGAAATAGGTATCATAAAAATGTAATCATATCATAACCTATAGAAGATATCAACGTTTCATAATCATTTCATCAAATCATTACCCATGAAAAGAAGCAGGTTTTGGAAGCGTTTTAACATGGTCTAACCCCAAGAAGAGAAAAGGGTTTCATGCAAATAATTCCATTAAATAATAATACATTAAAGAATAAATATTAATTTCATTCTTGGATCATATCTCCTATGAGGAGTATATTACGCCATTGGATGTCATCTTCGAAAGAAGATAATTTGGAATAAACTTTTAAAAACATTTACGGAGTAAAATATCTTTTTTCTTTGTATTTTTTTAAATCCTAATACATTTTTATAACAATTTCCATTGAAATAAAATTTTAAAATGTTTTGAAAATACTTTTCTAGGAAAATACCCATGAGAAATTATAATGGAAGATTAAATGTGATTATTAGTTATGTTGGTTGAGAATGTTGTCCATGCTGTACACATTAAAATAAAAAATCCTTTAATATTGTTGGAAGAAGTAAAAAGACCCTTGATTAGGAGAAGAAAAGTTCATTAAATTTAAAAAAAATTAAAATGGTAAAACATTGGTATAATTTATTTTTCAAAATATTGTTAGATAATTATTGAAAATATTATTAGAAAACATATTTTTTAGAGAAAAGAGATTTCTGAATGAAGAGAAAAATAAA
This sequence comes from Viscum album, assembly GCA_963277665.1. Classification (NCBI taxonomy): domain Eukaryota; kingdom Viridiplantae; phylum Streptophyta; class Magnoliopsida; order Santalales; family Viscaceae; genus Viscum; species Viscum album. The sequence continues at coordinate 27,691,737 of OY728128.1, read as the reverse complement.
GTTTTATTTTAAAAAACATTTTCATAATTATCTTAAGTACACAAGATTAAAAAAATGGTACCATTACATGAATAAATAATTAATAAATATATTAGAACAAAATTATGGAGAATTCGTGAGAGATGGAACATAATATTTCATCAACTGAAGCATAGTTTTATATAATCTTGATAAATTATGAAATTATAAAAATAAAATCCTACACCTTTGGTAACTCTGAATCATAATCTCCATAATATAATAACATTAAATGAAACATTAAAAGACTATGAGGACGAAAAATTAATTATATTAAATTTCAATGAGGATTCATATAGAAATTGTGAATGAATATAGGTGTATAACATAACATACGACTCAAAGAAGGAAAATTGAGACAAAAGTCCATTTCTCGCATTCGTAATATTTTAACCATTACACCATGAAAGATAGATAATCAAATGGATATCTAAATACTAATAATTTTATTTATAATAATGATAATTTAAATTCTTGGGTAGTATATAGACCACATAGAATAAAGAAGTTGTTAATATAGCATGTGTCTTAGAAAAGTAAAAAGTGAGACATAAATCCCATAACATAAGTCTTGAGGTTCACCGTACTCATTCAAACAAAATGAATAAAAAAATAAGTTTTTTATTAATATATAAAAATAAATAATCATATATATAATACCATATATTATATATATATATATTACACTATATTACCCTTTTATTAATAATTTCACATTAATGTAACGTTTTTGTTAACAACCACTTTGTTTTTTGTATACGTTTTGTCATGTTATTCTTGGTACATTTAATTTGATCATGATTTGATATTTCATATAATTTTAAACATGATATAAATATTATATGGAAACTATAGAAATTTGGAATTAAATAGATAGTTAATGAAGACGGTAGGCCATACGTACACATGTATGCTACTTCCATTTTCTTATCATATCAAAAGAATGAAAAGTAAATGATATTTATACTATCATTGCAATAGTATTATTTTTATATATATATAATACTTATAATAAAACCACCCTTAATACATTATATTATATTCTTGAATGAATCACATCCCTATGAATGGCCGTAGTCGGTCGTACCCATGAATGATGTAATCATATTCCCACAAAATGGAAGGCATGAAGCGATGCATTATATAACAATTAAATAATATTAATAACATCATAGATATCATATATATTATATATAAACTATATATCCATCATTATTGCGAATAATGAAAGGTGGTAATGGACGAATGAACGATATCAGTTCATGAGGTGGTAGTCTGTCGCACACAAGAATGATGACCGTATATCCCTTTTTATGGAATTATGTTACATTATAGGATGTTAAATTATCATAATAAGGTAGAAGTATATTGAATATACATATTATATTATATAATCATGTTATAAAATAATTTAAGGTGTTTTATGAAGAAATAAAACAAGAAAATCCATTGAAGAATGTTACATCCTCTTCGGGTATCTTTTTTTGATTTGCACCAAAGGGATTCATTGGACTGATTTATTCATAATGTGATGCATCTAGGATTAAAGGGTAAAATTTGGGAGTTTATTTTTTTAGGTATTAGGATAAACAAATGGATTTAGATGTGTGAAGATAGAGGGAGAGGGGGTGTCCTTTTATAAGGTATGTGAGTGAAAATCTTGTAAATACCAAAAGATGTAAAAACAATTGGGAGGTATCACTTACATCATGTTTCACAAATAATGAAATATTTTCTATAAAAATGGGTTTATGGTATAAATATGGTTACCCAATTGGTTGTTTAATAGTGTAGGGTCATTTTTACAACTTATGTTTTTTACTTAACCACCAATTATTCTTGTTTTTACTATAATCGATGCAATTAGTTTTAATTTCGTTCAGTAAAAACTTTTGTAAAAAATTAATTTTAAATTATAAAAAATTATTAATTCTGAATATTCCAAATATGGAATCCATTTTTCTAAATTCTAACCACATAGGTGGCATAAATTAATTTTAAATTATTCCCACAGATAGGATGAGACGATGTGTTTTTAAAGTGAAAAAGTTCCGAAGTTTGTAATGCTTGTATATCCAAGATCAATGTGTATTTGGTTAAAATGACGTAAATATATTTATTTTATTGATAATTTTAATAATTATTCTTTATAAAAAATTAGGATATAATTTATCTTAAAAAATAATTTATATGAAAAAGCATATTTCAATTAAAATACATAATTTTTCACTATTCACCAAAAATGATATATTTTTTAAAAATAAAAAAATGTCAGTGTAAGTTAATTTTCATCTTATGAATTAAAATTTTCTATTTATTTTAAAAAATAAAATTTATAAAAATTTCAAAAATAAATTTTATTATTGTTCACAAAGATACATTGAAAGAAACTTTTTCTAAGAAAATAGTATTTTTGAAACATATAAAGACTTTACCAAAAACAATGTATTTCATTATTATATGTTATATATATATATGAAAAAATTATAACTAATATTTAAAAATTAGTTGTTACTATTCATATTATTATGTTTAACATCTATGTTATGACTATATTTTTTAAATAATCATTATAATAAAATGTTGTTTCCTAGAAATCTAGTATTGCGTGTAATTCAAGACACAACAATGTTTCATGTATTGCATTATAAACATTGTGTAGTATATAATTAATGCATAGTTTTGCGTGTGATTAAATTTAATCCATGAAATAAATTTAATTTTTTCTACAAAAAAGTTTTCGTAAAAACTTGGGGTGTAAAAAGTTACTTCAATGCCTTTTCTTTTCCTTGAAATTAAATTTGTGCTTGAGTATTCCAAATTAGGATTAATAAAAACATTTTTCAAAATATTAGGATTTAGATATATATATATATTGATCAATGTTTTTATGAAATTTATGTTGATTTATAAATGGGTGCTTATAGGTTTTCCTCTATCATATATCTTCACCCAAAATATAGTTATATTTTTTCTTTTAAAATATTTATTGTATTTCTTATATAATCCCATTGTATTTTAGTATCATTTTTAATTTATTATAAAATCATATGGGTTATATAATGAGTTTAAAGTGGGGTTTTTTGGTGGGGATTTATTTTTTGGGTGGTTATACACATATTCATGGGGTGCATACACACACACATATTCGAAATCACAGGAGAATATATGAATTTATGTGTTTAGTGATATATATATATATATATATATATTTGTGTGTGTAAATGTATGTGGTTATAATAAAAAATCATTGAGAATATGAATTTTATTCTCAATATTGGATTTCAAAAAATGTTTTAAGTTATTTACAATGTAAATTATAAAGGCCATATTTTCATGATTTACATTGGTTTCTATGTTTTAATAGGGGTTTTTAAATAATTAAAGTTGTGATATGATGGAATTTTTTGTTTTTTACATTCCTTATGGGTATTTTAAATGATTCCCCTTGATTTGATAAATAAAATAGTTTAAAGGTGCATGTTGTATTTGATATATCTAGTGAAGTCTAGTTACATAATTAAAAAGGGGATATGACATGGGAACCCTGGGTACCTAGGTTTGTTGAATATGAAAAGTATGTAAGGAAAATATCAACTATCCTAACCATTTGATCTAACAGACAGTACTAACTGAACAATATGATGATATGGATGTGGTTACCATTATAAATTTGGCTTAATACTCACTAGTAATAGATGCACAAGAAATTTTATGTATGGATTGATCACGGAGAGTACATGGATCCTTGGATGAGGCCTAACATTGTACACCCTTGGGCATACCATGGGGTTTGGTTTTGGTTTTTTTTACTTTTTATACCTCTTTAATTTATTCTTAATGGTTAAAACCTTGCTCCCTATTAAAATTTTATTAAAATAGCATGTTATAGTATCTTTTTTTAATTTCATTCCTTTAAAAGTTAAAAGTTTATTTTGGAACTAGAATCAATGTATTTTTTTAAAAAGAAATTCAGAGACTCATTAGAGAAACCTTACTTGGACATTCGTGATCACACCACACTCACACTACTAGGTGTTTTAGACTGAGTGGATTCTATAGTTTCAGATTCAGTTCTAAGTCCCTCACATAGTGGGTCGGTATTGGTGTTGGAGTGTGACCTCAGGACACAAGGATATCTTGATTTGGGTATCCCTATTTTTATTTACACTTTATTATATTTGAATAAATCATCATTTTATGCTTTCCTTTGTTTTAATTAGTGGTGTATTATATATGTGATGGAAGGGTAATGTATCTCAAGGAATGTTGTTATGGTGCGAGTTATTGGTGATCTGAGGGAATTTCTCTTGATATATATATATATTTATATATATATTCTTGTTTATTTTATATTATTATTAAAATTTATTATTTTTATTTGGAATGGGCATCCAATGTATGGATGAGACATTCCAGTACTCCATTTTTTATTTTTGTCTTGATGGTATATTAGAGATAGGGATTTCAATATATAAGAGTTAGGTATAAGGAGAGCCTCATGATCTCTTTCTCACTTGGTGCATCATGTTACAAGGGGATGCATGGTTATGAGTCTGGGATTTTAATTTTTATTCATTTATTTATGTCATGTTTTAAGTATATTATGTTTCGGGGATAAAGACATGAGTAAAATGATAGTACCCAGAGATCTCAAAGGGCCCAAAAAGCTTTATAGATCCCAAGTAATTTTTTTAAAGTGACTTTTGGTGTAATTTTTTTATTTGAAAATTTTCGAAAGATCCATGCGGACAACATTCACACAAACACTAGTCCCCCCTTTTAATTATATGTGAGAATTATTTTTTTTAGTTAATTTGCTATCATGTTATGTTTGTTGTATTTGGATAAAATGCGAAATATAAATCTAATAATATTAGTCTTGAATGGAGAGGTTAATATTTTTTATGTTAATAAATGATTTTTCTTATATTGATTAAAAAAATTAGGGTTATGATTTAAAATAAAATGGATTTAAAATAGAAAAGGTTGTGTTTTAAAATTTATAAATGATTTTTATGGTAATTGATTTTGGTTTTTTATAAAAATTCAGGATCTCCTTTTATTATGGTTATTCCAAAAAAAACAGTGATTTGATTTTAAATGGATTAAATTCTGTTTTTAGACTAATAAAGTGATGCTTTAATGGTCTTTTAATGAATCTTATTGGAAATTTATTGGTGTTTTTAAATTTGAACATGGTATTGCAGCTAAATGCTAAATTTTAAAATATAAACGTAAATTTCCAAAATGATTTGAAATGAAAATTATTTTTTTGAATTCTAGGGTTTTAAAAAAAATTGAAATTTTGGATTCTGATTTTAAAAGGGAGTGTTAAAAATATTGATTTTATGTTTAAAATTGGGAATTAGTTTTTTAAATAAACTTGAGGGTTTTTAGAATGATTACCATATCAGATTGTAAAAATTAAATTTTTTTGAATAATTTCCTTATTATATAATGAATTTCATGTCGTATTTCAAGGATTTATAAATTAGAAAGGGATATTTTTTATATGATTTTAATGGAGGGTTTTTATTTGATCTATTTTGATATTCTTGGATGGTGATAACGTTTTACCTTATTGGATTTTTTCTTTGAATTAATGTTTAATTATATATTGGTTTATTTTAATTTGGTGTCAAAATTGATTTAGACTTGTGAACGTTTTGCAATATTTAATGTTCACCTCTCAGAATTATCAAAATAAAAGGTGTAGAGTTGGTCTCTTGGAGGTATTACCTAATTTTCTTTGTATAATTCTAATTAGTGGTAGCACAATGGGTCGTTTCCCAATTTATTTTTATATATTTTGGAACTTGAGGTTTTGATTATTCCTTTTCGATATATATGGATTGAGATAGGGTTTTGTGTTGATATGGTCATGATGAAACTTGTCCCACGTTTATTGTTCACGGGTCTAAACCATGGACGTGTTTCATAGGTTTCTAGGTTAGATGTTAAAATAGTTAATAATATGCACAAAATAGAGTTTCTTTGATTTTTATGGTAATACCATGAAAAGTGTCCCATGAATGAGGTCATAAGTTACCCCTTCCTTGTTTATTTACCTAAGTTAAGTACTCTAATATTTTAATAGATCGTTGTTGTAGTATGGTAGATATTTCCTTCCATACATGGTTATATGGATGCTAGTGATCAAAATAATCCTCATCATATTTGGGTTTTTTATTTGGGAGTGTTTCTAATGACGTGTTTTCTCTAATAGTTATTGATACATTGGGTTTATTTAGATAATAAATGCATGTTTTTGGAAATTAAGGATGTGTGTTTTAGTGGGGGTTCTATTTATGTCTCTTCGGTTGAGGGTTAATGTTTCTGATTGGTGACCCTCTTTAGTATCATTTCCTTATTGGTCCTCTTTTCTAGGTTATAAGTAGTGGGGATACACAACTTCAAGCTCATTTTATGAAACTTCCCTTTAGATAGTCCCCTGTGTGTGTTTTTTTAGGAAATTTCTAATATTGATGATTTTTATGTTTTTTGGAATTATAGATCTTTTATTAACTAGGTAATTTTTTTGGCTTATTTTGGTGGGAGTTATGTTTCATGTTTGGTGGTGTTTCTATCATTTCCCTATTGAAAAACCATGATATTGGAATCCTCAAATAAAGGGGTGACCCCATTTCAGGTCTCTACTTTACAGTTCTTTCTTTAGTATTTTGTGTGTGAATCATGGGGGTAAAGAGTCACACCAGGGTTAGTTTTTTTATAAAAGGATCACGCCCCATGAACTGAGAAAATGACCTCTTAAAAATGGGAAAGAGGAACCCATTACAAGAATGGAAAAGTCCAAAGTGCACAAGTCAAAATGATTCTACAAGCCTAAAGAAGGAAACATCCTTGTAGGTACAAGTAAAGTGTTATATTGGAGAGTTCTACCTCACCCGACCCATATTTTAATGAATATATTATTTTTTTATTTTACTATTTACAATGTTTCTTGGTTTCCAAGGTGTTTTATGGGAATAAAGGTAAGGTTTTGGTTGCCTATTAGGATCCAGGTGAGCTTTGAGGCTCACCATAACCTACCCCTATATCATGGTGTCCTTAGTCTGGCCGTTTTGGCCAATCCATCGGTATCCAAATGCTGTGGAGGTCCCCATATGATGGTGGGGGTTCAGCCTATATGAAATAAAGAGGTGGGACCCTGAATTTATTTCTTTCATGGTTCCCATTTTGAATGTCCCCAATGGGGAAGCACTATAGTGTGGTCCATGTAGACCAAACTAAAGTGGTGCTCGGTTAAAAAAATATTGAAACTATATAAACAACCATATCCCCTTTTACCCATAATTGAGCCCTTCCACTCACCCTTCTCCATATTTGCACGAAATAGCCACACCCCTAAAGACACATACCCCTCTTCTTCCCCCTATTCCATTATTTAATATTTGGTCTCCTATCCCTTTAATTTTTGAGTAGTATCATTTAAGTTAGGGTTCGTCTCCAAATTCTCCCACTTCATCATATTTTTATTTTTTTATTTCTTATCCCCTTCACTACATGTATTATAGGCCAAAATATAGGTATGGTCTAAGTTAAATTGATTCGGATTTCATATGGATTTGGTTCCTAGGGTGTTCTATCTTCTCCTAGGACCTTCGTCTATCCATTTTAGTGTCTCAAATAAATTTCTTGTGGTGCAAGTAGGTGTATCCATTTTTTTATGCTTAACATGTTAAGTGTGATTTTTTATTGTAAATTACTCTTATTGAAGAATTATTTTTTCAATTTGGATTTAATTATATATATATATATTAATCAAATATTTAATAAAATTATGGTTGATTTATAAATGTGTCCTTATGGGGTTTCCACTATTATATGTTCGCACTTAAAGGATAATTATATTTTTTCAATTATAAAATATTTATGATAGTTTTTAAAAATAATTTTAGTGATTTAGTATGATATTAAAGCGTTTATAAATTCATAAGGGTTGAAAAATGAGATTAAAATCATGGGGAGGGGTTGATTTGGATATCTTTTTTGGGTGTTCATACACATATACATGGGAAAACAAGAACAAATATGCAAAAATTCACATAATAATGTGTTAATTTTTTCATTTAGAGTTATATATATGTGTGTGTCTGTGTGTAAATGTATATGGTAACGAAAAAAATAAAAATCTAGGAATCTTAATTTGATGCTCAAATTATGGTTTTAAACATGTTTTTAAGGGGATATCTAGAGTAAATTTTAAAAGACTAATTTGAATGATTTACCTTTCTTTCTATGATTTAAAATGATGTTCAAAATAATTGAAGCTATTATATGATGGGTTTATTAGATGATAATATTATTTATGGGTATTAAAAATGTTTCCCCTTGATTTTAGAAATGAAATTGTTTATAGTGGGATGTTGTAATTGATAGATTGAATGGTTTATAATGAGTTGATAGAAAAGGGGACAGAACAAGGGAACAATGGGTACCTCGATTGATTTACTAGGAAATATATTATAGAAAAAGGTCCAAACTCCCTATACATTTGTCTATGACACAACACTAACTAAACCACATGAAGATATGCATGTGGTTACAAGTGGAACATTAGATTCATCTTCTCTAGAGTCTAAATCCAAAGAAAGGATATGTATTGTTTGATCATTGAGAGTATTAGGATCCTAGGATGATTCTCAACCTTATAAACCATATATATTCCCATGGTACATGGTTTTGACTTTCTTACTTTTCATTAATACATTATTTATTTTAAATATTTAAAAGCATATTTTACTTTAAAGTTGTTTTAAACTAGTATGTTAAAGTATGTTTCTTGATTTATTACCTTTGATGGATAAAATTTTATTGTATATAGTTTATTTTATAACTTGAATATATGGAATTTATTTGGAAAATTAAAACATGTTACAATAAGTGGAACCCAACTGAGCTATTTGGATTACATCCTACTCATACTACCTGATGTTTTTAGTCTGAGAGGATTTTTCATGTTCAAATTTATTTCTTTTTCCCTCACATAGGGGGTTGGTATTTATGGTGGAGTGTGACATTGGTTAAAAAGTAGATTTTGATCCCGATAAGATGTTTTTTATTTAGGTATCAATTTTTTTTTTTACAAATTGGTCATTCTAACAAACTATTTATTTAATTAGTGGAGCATTATATATAGAGAGACTGGGTGATGGATATTATGGGATGTTTTTGTGGTTAGAGTTGGAGGTGGGTTGAGGGAATTTATATTTCATCATATTTGTTTTATTCTTCTTATATTATATATATTTTTCATAAAATTTCTTATTTGATTTTGGTAGGGGAATTCGTTGTATGGATGTGTCTTTCTGGAATTTATGGAGAAGTCCCATTGGTTATTAAATACTACATGTTAGGAGAAATCATCCTTATCGATTTCATTTGATGTCTACGATTATTATTGTTAGACTTATGGTATTAGGAATTCCCTTTTGAGTATGTCGTAGGCTGTCATGGGTTTTCATTTGAAGGGAAAATAGATATATTTACATGAAATTGTTAAACATCTTATGAATTTGAGTGAGATTCTAAAAAAGATAATTTTTTTAGTGAAAGATTTTCCTATCGAGATAATGTAATGTGTGGTTAGAAATGGGCCTTAAGTGTTATCTCACCACTAAAAAGGTGAATTTTGAGATGATTATTGACCATTCATAAAGGCCAAGGAAGTGTTAAGTGATCATGAGAAATAAACTACCAAAGGATTAGAGGACATATATTCTATCAATTATTACATATATATAGTGACCTTATAACACAAAATATATTTTAATTATCATAGGGGTCTTCATTATTTTTGATATGAACATAAAGAGTTTTGAGTAATGATTTAGAAATCTTAGATCCAAATCAAGGTTATCCTATGAATGTGGTGTAGTGGTTCATTAACCGAGTAAAAAGTTTTTTAGTGCGATGCCACTTGATTCTATTTTTAAGCCTTGTGACTGTTTTTTAGGATGTTCTATATAGATGAAATTGAAGGGAAGTTGAAATGATTTTGGGATGATTACATTACAATTGAAAAATAAAAATACATACTTGTGACACTTATGATTTTGAGTACAAGTCTTAGGGTTGGGTGTTTTCACCACCCTACTATTAAGAAGTTGTATTCGGAAGTTGAGAAGTTCCACCAACTTTTTACATGGATGACTATCACGAATATTTTGAAATCTATTCTAGAATACTTTTCCTAGGTATAGAAATTATTAGGTTAAGTCTACTATCAGGGAAACTAAAAAAATTGGGTACTTAGCCATGTCTTTGTAGTTACATTTGATCAAAACAAGGATAATTTTTTAATAAAGCCACATTTCCCTAAAATGGGGCTAATTTTTCATATTTTAATACATGGCTAATTTACATTTAATCATATTTTTTAACAATGATTTCAAAACGGGGATAATTTTTATTTTAATTAAATTTTTAAATAATTCCAAACTAAACAAGAAATTAAAAGTTAATTATATATATATATATATATTAAAAAAATTAAAGAATAATTTGTGTATATTAATATATATATTATCATAACTTTTTATATCAAATAATGTAAATATAATATATAAATACATTTATATTTTTACTAATATATATATATATATATTAATATAAATACCCATATAAGTGTATTTAAATTAATATAAATAAGTATATTTATACTAATTCACACACACACATAATAACTAATAACTTAGTGATCATTAAAAATAAAAAATAAAAAAGAAGTATAAATGAAAATTTAAAATACTAATTAATAATAATTTTATTAATCATTAATTAACAATATTATTTTATGTATTTATAAATTTATATATTAATATATATATATATATATATAATGTTTTTTAATTATTTATATATTAATAAATATAAATATATGGGTATTAGTTCACACGCATGCATACACGCGTTTTAATTTATATATTAATATTATATATATATATTAACTTGTTTATATTAATATATTATATATATAATCATGTTCATATATTAATAGATTAATAGAATAATATATATTTAAATGTATATATTTATTTATAATATATATATATACACATATAACTAAATTAATAAATATATACTTATAAATTTATATACTTATATATATAATATATTAATAAAGACACACACTCATGTGTGTGAATTAATATATATATATATATATATACACACGTACATATATTAATATACAAATATAAAAACTAATCCACACACACTAGATAAATATAAATATATATATTAATAAGTATTTGGAATTATTAATTAATAATGAATAATAAATATTAAGTATAAATAAAGAAATTTAAAAATTATTAAAAATAATTTTATTCCTTACAAATTAGTAAAATTATTTTATGCATTTATATATATCAATGCACAGACACACCCACACATTGATAATTATATATGATTATATAAAAGTTTTTTTTATTATTTATATGTTTTTATATTAATAAATAGATTACACACACAGACTCATAAATAAATATATTTATAAATTTATAGATTAATGTATATGAAATAATTTTTTTTCATATTGCTCTATTAATATATTGATATATTAATAAATATATATATATATTAATATATGTGCATATATTAAAACAAACACAAATGTGTAGTCCGAACCTTTGCTTCGAATACTGATATCACGGGTTCATGCCTAAGGATATATCCAATTTATATTTTAAAGGACATACATGTGGGGAGAAGAAGCATACATATGGGGACAATAAAACACATAAGTACACTTTTTGGTGAAAACTAGTGAGAATTCAAGCATTAAATGTTGGTACGCCTTGAGCGATCATGTTTGTGGTGGAAAAGTGAATAGGTTTTGTTGGCACTGGACAGACATGTGAGGTATCAATCTTCTATCAAGTAACACTATGGGATTTTAATATAAATTTTCTATTAAATAAATACTTTACTCAATAACTTGTATCATAAACAACACCTATGTAAAAATAAATGTGTTATATATTTTATTAACGAGGGATAAACTTTAACACTTAATGAGAATACAATGTAAAACATCATTAAGAAAACTAAATGAAGAGTACAACCTAAAGAAAATAAAATATTTAATAATCATTTTACAATGATTTGTTATAGAAACATGCATTCTAACTCATCATATATTATTATTATTATATATAATGATTTAAATACCAATAAATTAATGAAATTTAATGGTTAGATGATAAATTTTTAATTTTAATGTGATATGGTTAAAATCATTTAATTATAAAACAGATACTGTTCAATGAAATATTTTTAAGGGGTTGTTTATTTTTTTAATCTATAAATAAATTGATAACTATTAAATTATAATAATAATAAAATATTTCAATGTAAAATCCAATAGATTAGCAATTTTTTTAATTGTTAATTGATATGAAATTATATTAATAACATTTAAAATTCAGAAATTCGTTTTCTTATAACACTTTTTCAAAATATTTTATGTTTCTTTTTAAATGTTAAATTAACAAATTTAATAATTTTAATTTGATAAAATGAAAATAAATTTTTGATTAAAATTTATGAAATAATATTAGGGTGAGTTAATTTTTGGTATTTTTTGAAAAGTTTCTTTTAGGTGAATAGTAATCCTTTAGTTTCAAAAAACACCAAATTATTTATGTCATCATTATGTTATAAGTATGACATAAAAGTTTATGAAAACTATTTATTTGAAAAATATGTTTTTTGAGATGTAGAATATTGCATTTATAAAAAATATGCATAATTTAAAAACATATATTTGATTTTTTGGATCCTAAGTAATATATAATTTTGTTGAAAACTATTTTTTCATCTTTTCTTTTAGTTATGAATTTCGAATATGGAATTCGGTTTTGGATTTATTTGAAAAATAAAATTATATTAAATTTTTAATCATGAACCCATAAAATTTCTAGATATAAATAATATACAAATTTTTCACATAAATTAATTTTTATACATAATAATAAATTTTTTCTATATCCCATTATGCTATATAAATTTATTCTTTTAAAATTACATGAATACACCTAATTAAAAGTGTAAATGCATAAAAATAATAAAAAATTATCTTTCAATGTGTGGATGAGATGTTTCTTCGAATCCCAATTTATTATATTCATTTTATAAAATTTGGCTTGACTTTCATTGAAAATGATTTTCTTTTTTATATTAATTAATAAAATTTTAAAAAAATGTCAATCATATCACTTATAAACGTATTCCTTCACCACCCCTTCAAATATTGAAAAAAATTTCAATCTCTTTCTTTAATAAACCCTATTTGTCATCCTATTAATCCTATATAACATTTTTTGTGTCTATTCTCATGATATTTTTCAAATTTCATCAAAATCTAGATGGTTTCCATGAAGAGATACAATTTTTTCTGTGTAAATAATAACCTCATTCCATTAATTTTTATTTATATTCCTCATCCATATTTTTGAAATTCAGATATAATTATTTAATAAAATCTAAATAGTATCATTATACTTATTGAATAATGATATTATAAAAAATTCACTTCATAATCATACCCGTTCATTAATTATAATATGTTCTTGTTTAGGTTGGTTTAAACACCTACATGAATGATGCCATAAAATTTTTTGATGGATTGTTATGGAAACTTTACTAATGATAAGATATTAAATTAATAAGTAAATATGGTTTTGTTTTTGGTTCTTTAATTCTAATATTAACATTTTACTCATTATTAATATACCATTATTTAATCCTTAAACAAAATTATCGAAACAAGCACATTATGTATTTCATCATAGATAACCATACCTGAAACAACCATGGAATGAATTTGAAACCACATAAATAATTATTGAACTTTTATTACATTACCTTTAATATTATGGAGATTATTGAATTAAGAAAATTTAATGAGAATTGAAACCATTACACTGAAATAGATAGAGAATTATTAAAACTACTTACACCAATCATCAATATTTACTAAAAATAAGTAATAAATATGTAATAATTTAAAATGAAAGATTAATATAGAAATTGATAATTATTAATAAGATTCTAGAACCAAATTTTAATGAGTCTATATTTATTATATAGGAGGTTAGACTGCAAATTACTAAGTAGGAATCAAAGGTAAGGATTCCATGTCTCAATTTTTATTCCTTCAGATTTAATTCAAATTATGCACCTATTCATATTTGACATAGTGTACTTATTGAACCATTGAAATAATTTTTCCTAATTGAATTTTGATTAATTTTATTTAAAATTCTATTTCATGATCGTCTTCATTGTTCTTTTGATTTATTAATTACTAATGTTTGTAAGGGATTTTTATTAACTCAATTTATTTTTGTTAATTTATAATATCTCTTCCCGATATTATATATTTTTACTTAGGTAAAATTTATCCAATTATTGTATTATATTTAAACTAATTTTATTTTCAAGGTATTTTAATTTATTTCTAATAACCCATCTTCAATTGATTCTTACACCTCATAATATAACATTATAACGGTGTCATCGACTCAATTTCATTTTCAGTTGGTGAAAAACGTTATACCATGACTAAAAAATTATTATTTTTATATTTTTATTTTTCTTTATTTCATATTGAACATTGTACTTATATATAGGGAATTTTAATTTTCACATAAAAGTATTCTTCTTTGATGGATTATTTTCTTCATATAAATAAAATGTTTTTTTGGAATAATTCACATTATTTCTAAGGGATATTTTCCTCCATGTACATATTAATTATTATAAATAATGATTTATTTTCTTATTTTAAAATATAAATTTTTATTTCATTATATATTAATAATATTTATATTCATCTATTGTTTAAATTCAACTCTTTTTTCAATGTTTGTTATTCATTAAGGATTCGTAAAATCTAAAAATTGTTTTGTTTTATTGATCAAACATTTTTATCTTCCAATCCACATTTATTTACATAGAAGTCAACTATTTTACAAGTTTAATTATTGGTGATAATTTTAAAGGAATGTTAAAAAATTATTCCTCTCACCTTCTCAAAATTAATTTCTTAAAAGTGACATGTAACATTGAATTTTAATGATAGTGAAAAAATGTTTTATAAAAACCCTTTTTGTGAATTAATTTCCATTTTATCACTATGTGAAAAATGTTCCATACCTTATAGATAAATTTTTAAGTTTGTCTTCTAAGTGATTTTATGATATAGGTATTTTTGTAGATTGAATTTTTACGTCAATCGATCTACCATGATGTCTTGTTATGGGAAACAATTTGGAAATGATTCGAAACACATTTTTTCCATTGGGTTTTCATGATATGATGTATTATTGATCTCAACTGGAAAACATATATACGTTATACGATTATGTTATTTGTGGGATCCTATATAGCCCTCCAAATCCTTGCTTAAATCAACATATCTCATGACATGACTATGTTATGTATGGACCTGACTACAATTAGCTATGATCACATTTTTATGCATGGGTATAATTACAGTTTTCTATGCTCACAACCTTATGAATGGATATGATTATGATTATTCAAAATTTAATGGATAGTGATGATTTTTTACTCAAAATGTTACAATTTATAGTATTATGTTTATATGACACTATTATGACACATTATATGGCCTATATTATGTTTTCATAGATTTATATTATTGACTTATGTTTTATACCAAAATATTTATGCCATGAACCATGATTAAAGATATTCATTATATTAGGTATAATTCTATAATGTTATGTCATTGAACATTGATTATGTTCTCATACCCACTTGTTCATCTTATTCTCACTCATGACCTTGGATTGTTATAGCTGATGCATATCCTTACAGAGAATTTGATCTCAACCTTTCATTTTTTTTTCATTTCCCCATGTTATGAATAAGGGTATTATGTATAATATGTCTATAATGGTAGCTTGTGTGGTGAGTTTTGTGTGTGATATTGGAGTCTTATTGTATAATAAGGGGTAATTAGTTTAGTGGAAGAAATTTCCATTCGATAAGAACAATACGGGTTCTCTTTATAATATATTTTCCTAATTTTCTAGAACTCTAAATTGAAAAGTATAGGTAAGTGTCTCAATATTTAATTGATATTGTAATTATGGATGGTTTTTTTGGGTTTATTTAGTTGTTATAAAATATAGTATGTAAATATTATGGTTTTAGAACTAGATTCAAGAATATGGGTATAATGCAAGTCTTTTCCACCATACGATATGTTTTTTTCATGATAGGAGAACATGAGGTTGAAGTCATAGGTGGTGGAAAAAATTACATAAAAATAAAATGAAAAAAATGAAAAAATACATTTTAAAATTAATTAAAAAAATGAAAAATATTTACATAGGTTTCTATAAATATAGATAAATTATTGTTTAATTAATTGTGTTTTATTAATACAACAGAAAATTGAGTTAAAAATATGGCTAAATTTATCCACATGCTGAATAACTGTGTTTATATAAAATAAGATTAAATGTTTTTTCCATATTTATTTACATAAAAAATGAAAAAATAAAAATAAGATAATTGTATTTTATTATACTGTCACTTTTTAGAGGGGTGGATATATATATACCACCCATGAAATTTTGGACCACTCTTATGATTTTATTCTCATGTCTTTATATCAATATTGTTTTCAAGGACTTACCACGGAGCCCAATACAAGCATTTCCTATTGTTATTAGGGTGTTCCCTCTTAGAGTTAGATGTTACCGACTAGTTTCTAGGATTTTATGCATAGACTATTATCATGGGTATCTCTCTTGTGGCCTGATAATAATT
The DNA here is from genome assembly GCA_963277665.1 of Viscum album. Taxonomy (NCBI): domain Eukaryota; kingdom Viridiplantae; phylum Streptophyta; class Magnoliopsida; order Santalales; family Viscaceae; genus Viscum; species Viscum album. Next base: position 27,674,886 of record OY728128.1, on the reverse strand, counting down.
ACTATTATTTGGATAATGAGAAGATATTTTAATTATGGGTATCACTCTAGAGTTTGATAACATATGCATGTAATTAGAATTATTATTGATTTTTTCTATGTATATATCTATTTTTCACATAGATGATTTTAATAATATAATTGTACTAAATGTTTTTTAACGTGCCACATTTACATGGGAATGGAATCCCAACTTTTATAAATAGACAAGCTCATTCCAATTTACCAAAATCAGTAAGAGCATGTCGGGTTAATCCATGTGAATTCATTATAACTATATGATGAAGTAAAATATTTGAAATGTGATACATTATATTTACTTCCATATTATAATTAATTTATTTTAATTTATATTTAATCTATGTTAGGGGCCTTTTTAGTGGTGCTACACTGATTTATATACTCAAAAACTGAACATGCAAATTAATTGATGTGAAGACTATATATTTAATGTGTTGGATATAGATATGAATATAACAATGGTGATCGAGAGAGAGTTGCTTGAAGAGGATTGGGAGAAAGTAGTAAGGAAAAACTAATGTCTTTTATAGTAGTGTCACCTTTTTAATATTTGTTCTTTATATAATTACCATATATAATCTACCCATTAGGTGATCCCTTCCTGATACATGATTCAAATGATTAACTATCTATTCATTTATTACACTATGTTTTATGTTATTTACAATGGTTATCCTTACACCATAATTCAATTTTATAATGATAATGATATCTTTTTATGGATTTTTCTATTATTTATCAATTATTATATACTTTTGATATCAAGGTTATTTTCTCTCTATGACATATTATTTTACCTTTAATGCTAGTTAGTAGAATGTAGAATATTGGGTGGTGTGACTGAAGTCACATAATACTTTGGTTTAGGTGGATGAATGAGTAATCGGTCCGATAAATTTAAAAATAATATCATAGATCATTTTTTTATTTTTCTAATAAATAATTTTATATGTCACACCTATGATGTAGTTTCTAGTAAGAATATTTTATTCATTGGATTTTAACTTTATTGTATCACTCCTAGGCCTTTTACTTTGAAATAATTAAAGGTTTGGAATCCTAGAAGTGATCTATGGTTAGAACACATTTAGGGAGAACTGTCTGAAAACTGTGTTTCCTATATGGAACTTTTAGTATATTTTTTTTCATGGTTGGTGAAATTTTTTTAACCATGTGACCCAATAATGTAAATTCCCAAAAGATCTGGCACTGACTCCCATGGTCGGTGGATGGTTTTGAAAATAGTGCGGTTATCCTAGGTTTTAAAAAGTGTGAAATTTCTATGCTTCCCCAAGCCAAATATTATGTTCTCACCCCTCATTTCTCACCCCAATCAGCTCAAGAACCCTCTTACTCACTTAACCCTATCCTTATCCACTTTTTCTTGGTTTCAAGTTATTTTCTTCAAGGATGTTGAAGGAAAAATTTTGGTAAGTCCCTCCTCTACTCATAATTTAATTATTCCTCCAATATTCCAGGGTTTTATTCCATCTCTATTGTCATGGTAAGCTTGGAATCCCATTTAATGCAATTTATGAAATTATATTATGATGAATAGGGTTATTTCACACCTTATAAGGGTCTTTATTCTCCACCATCAATCAATTCATCATGATTTTTCATTGATTCATTGATAGATATTAGTTCTTCTATATCCTTTCCTTTTTTAGATTAACTCCCGGTACTCAAAATTACCAATTTATTTTAAACATTTTATAGAAGATATTATGTGCTAGTTTTAAACTTATTTGTAGAGGACCATGTGACTGAAATGTTTTCTATAAGATTTAGAAATGTAAATAGAAATTTTAATGTAAAAAAAATTGAATTGAATTTGAAATTTTAATTGAAAATGAAATGTTTAATGATTAATGTGTTATCATATAAACCTCACAAGATCCCTGAGTACTTGGGTAGGTTAATCTAGGTGGGAAATGTTCCCCTACCACTAGCTATTCTAGTGAAGTAGTTTATGTGGAGTTCTTGCTGATATCCCTACCATTAACTGAGTGAACATCCATAAATGTTGACACATTATCTGTAAGTTCCCTATACTTAGTGACTGTATGTTGTAATAACATTTGGTTACTTTGAAAATTAATTTTAAATGTTTTTTTATAAATTATTTATTATAGTTGTTGAAATATACCATGTTACTATTTTTAAAATAAATTTTAAAATAAATTTTCATTAAATGTGTTCAAACTAGAAAGTTTTGTTTTTATAACAAAGTATTGATATGGATCACATGGTGGGTTCCTATTGGGCCTGTATGTCACTCCCTGAAGATAGCCATAGGTGTATGCATAATTTTTTTACTTCTATGTAGGAAAAGAAAAGGAACTTCTTAGAGTTGGGAGATGTTCTAGATATATTTATCTAAGTTAGTAGAGGTTATAAAGTGAGATGATCCCTCATGTTACATTGTTATGGGTAGACATTTATTTTATTTATTTCATTAACATTGTATTATATATTATATTTATAATGTATGGGATTACTAACTTATCATATAAATTCTTTTAAATCTAGTAAATGTAATTTGTTTAATTTATTTCAGTTAGTCATTGTTATCATATTTTGTTTTATGTGACATTCCTTCGATATAATGATATGTTAGGTTGATGACTCTTGTTTCCACTTATATAGATGAAAAATGTTAATACAAATAGAAGATTCATTATAAGTTACAAGATATGACTAATTGAATTACATGTTAGAAATAATAATTCACAATTAGTATTCTTGATTATCATGAACTAGTCTTCATCCCATGGGGACGTAAAATACACTCCAGGCCTTGCCCCAAATTGAAATGGTTGGCCTGATCCGGGGTATACAATGTCAATCCATGAAAACATGTTATTAAAGACCTATGTTTTTAGTTTAGAATATTTTGGATGTTTGGGATATGATAGATAAGAACATTGGGTCTTATGGGGTTGTTGTGAAGGAATATATGGAAAATATTTATCATTCCAAAATTCAATTTTCCAAGGATGGGGGAATTTTATGGTTTTTCTTTTGATCTATTATTACTATTCTCACTATGGAATGGGTTTGTGGGTTATAGACCATACATTGAAACTAGATATTATGAATGGATATGAATTTTTTAATTCATTCACTATAATTTATATAGTTTATTTATGAGTGTTTCTGATTTGTAAATTTACAAGTGATTTGCCAATTTCCTCCCAGTTATTTTATTTATATCCAGTATCATGACTTCTTGAAGACACCCAATAAACCCTCAGAAGAGAAGAAAAAATTATTTTCCTTGAGAAGACCCTCCCATTAATCAAAATATCATTATGGATATAGTGAGATCAATATAATCCATGTATTAGAGAGTAGGTGTGGGTCGAGATCATCCTTAAGGAGCCCGTCTAGGTCCAAGTTAGGACACATACCTATCATAGGAGTTTCTTCTACATGATCCATGGATGTGTTGAGGTAATTATTACATTTTGAAAGAAGTGTAATTATTAGAGAAAATATAAAGAAACATTAATTTCATAAGGATCCTGGGGAAGTTAATGTATAGTTTTCCTCTTATATTTTAGGGTCACAACCAAATGTGGTGGAAAAAATATGTATAGGGAGAAACATCATGATAATTTTTATTGGAAGGGTTTAAAAGTGATTTTCTAAAAGTATTTTTATCTTGATATGATGGGTCTTTCTATGTCCCAAGTGTTTTGACCCCTTTGTAAGGTGATTGGACCATGATGAAGTATATGAATAGATTTGTAGAGATTTTCCACTTTTCTATAGAAATGATTTCCAATAAAGGGATAAAGTATTGTTGGTTTGAAACGGTCTTTCATTTAGACATTTGATATCAAATTTTCTAATTTAATATTAACAATTATATAAGAGTGATAGACTCATATCTGATGGAAGATATCGAAAATATGGGTTGTCTAGTCTTCTAAACACCGCTACCAAGTTTGGTGGTAGTGCAGGTGGAGTATCTAAGATAAATAAGAAGAGGGAAGGGCCTAAGAGGGTCCATCATAATGGTTATTAACCTCCTTCTAAAATAACCCGTGATTTTCCTACATATATATTACATAATAATTTATGAATATTCAATAAATTCCACAAATGCATACTGAGGGACCATATTGGTTTATTGTATTTAGAGGAGACAAACAAAATATTCTTATTTAAAGAATCATTTTCAATATTTGTTATAATGAGATTCCTACATAGTAAACTTTACAGACATACCCTACTTAAAACCTTTACTCACAACATAGGGAATGAAAACATAAGAAAGGGTTAGATCAGATGCCCAAAATGTTAAACATGGAGAATATTGATTTAATATGAGTATAATGGTTAGATAATAGGATAATTACATTTGAAAACCATAACATACATATAATAAATAATAAAATTTATTCATGATATAAACTTTTTTATTACAATCAAATAACATGATCCAAGAGGACATAATAGTGGAATAAGACATAAATTGATGGCATACACATATGAATAGAAAGCCATACATCAAGGATACCCACCAATTCATTCATAAAAAGATATGACTGTGGAAAACAGTAGTGTACCTGATTCAGGATTGGGATATCCTAATGAGAAGACTACTTTTTCTGGGACTGGGATAATATACTATGTACCCTCTTTTTTTGGGTTTGGGATAACCTCACTTGTGCACTATTTTTTGGGAATGGGAAAACCTCCCCTATACCCTCTGAGATCATAAACATTAATCATAACCAAATGAATTGAAATGAGACATAGGTCCAAACCATAAAATAATCCATAATTTTTTGTTCCATAAGATTATAAATCATTCATCATATCATAACCCATATAATGAAAATGGGTTTCACAAACATTACATCATCGTATAACATACAGAAAGGAAATGGGTTTTATAATCATGAAATAAATTCATCAAAGATTAACCAATGGAAAATAAATTGATTTAATAAACATATCATTATTGAAATCATAAATCATACAAATATTGAATAAGGATGGTATAATTGGTTCATATACCCAACAAAACATAAGAAACAACAATTTTTGTTGTTTTTATGAATAAAAATTCTATTAAAGGATAATTGAAACATTCTTGAGGAAAATATCCTTTATATTTTGAAATAACATATTTGATATTTAAAAATTTCTCAAATATTAATGTTTTTTTGGAAAATAATATTAGAATATTTTAAAGGATTCTTTAAATCATTTATCTTCCATGATGGCGGAAAATACCATTCATGATATACACATTCAAGAGATAATTACATTAATTTTTTAGTAAAATTACAAGAGAGAATTATAATTAAAATGAAAAGAATTTTACTATTAAAAACTTTCTTAAAAATCAAAACATGGGTGAAAAATTCATTAAAAAATAATTGTATAAAAGTGGAAAATTTCATTAAAACCTATTTTGAAATCATGGAAATATATGAAAAATGGTTTTCGACTGAAGAGATAAATAAATTTAATTTTTCATTAAAGACATTATTTTATAATGTTGAGTTCATAAAGAGTGTAAAAATAAGGGAAAAATTTAATTTGATGATATAATGAGAGGAGTATAAATTATTTTGTGTTTCATTATATTTATATCACCTGATCTCATTGTTGGAAGCATAATCATAAACAACCCCGATAAACAGTTATATTATAAAGGAAAACATTTACCAATTTGTTAAATTTTTAATAGTATAAAAAATGAATGAATGAAAAGTAGATGGATATGTATATCCCATAATTATCATGAGAATAATTATAAAATATAGTCCTGGGAAATATATATACAACAAAAAATAAATAAGTGGTGAATATAGAATGTGTTCCATAGAAATAAAAGTGTGCTAAAAAATCTCATTCCTTAATTCTAAAATTCATTTGAACAGATATATCATCCTTTCTAATAAATATAGATTTACTATAAATTTATTATAGAACCATAATTATATATATCATACTGTATAATATTTACTTATGACATTTTATTACCTTTTTATTAATAATTCTCTGTTAAAATTAGGTTTTGGGTAACAACTGCTTCATTTTTCAAGTATGTTTTTATTTTTTATTTTCAACACCTTTACTCTGATAATGGTTACATAATATATATAACATTAACAATGATATATATATCTTATATTTTAATTATATATGTATTTACAATATTCTATTAATGAAAAATAATGAAAATGAATTACATCGTTCATGTAGATGGTAGGTCGAACATATGCATGAATGTTGTTTCTATTTTCTTAAAGGGTGGAAAGAAAAAAATTAAATATTAATTAAAAATTAAAATATCATTTTTATATAATATATATCATATATATTCATTTAATCTATCCTTATTACCATCCAAGTGAAAATAAAATGAAAATGCATCACATTGCTTCGTGGTGGCGGTTGTCCATATGGAGACTTGGATGACTTCATCATTTCTTAATGGATTAGATTATAACGAAGGTATATGTGATATTATAAATTAAAAAGTATAAAATTTTAATAATATAATATATAAACAATGAATCCATCATTATCTTCATCCTTGAGAGGAAGTGATGGAAAATGAATTACACAGGTTCACTAGGCAGAAGTCCACCGTACATATTATTGATAGTTTGTTTTTCACTTTATGGAATATGAGATAGGTCTAGGTTAGGACATTGATAAAATAAAATATAACTATATTTTATATAATTATGTTATTATATCATCATGTTTGAATATGTTTTGAATCATTTATAGGAATAAATAACATTAAAACACACAGTTAAGGACAATACCTATTCTTCAGAGAATTCCTTTAGGATTGCACCTAAATCCTTACTAGGAGAGTTTATTAACAAAAATAGGGAGTATAGTATATTTTTATTTTTTTAATCAATGTATTTGGTTAGGTATTATCTGAAACAAATGGTTTTAGAGGTGTGTATATGTGAGGATAGGTGTTTCTGTTTTATAAGTGAGGGAGAGGTCCCAGTTGGAAATTTTGAAAAGAAAAAGGTTTAACCACATTTTAATCATGAAAAATTCTCCCAAATGACTCATTATAGAAAATTATATATTATAATGTTAAAATAGTTCCATAAAATTATATTTTTACATGTTTCTATGTCAATTTACCAGTTATCTTTTCTATTTAACCCTTAATTAACTTGTGTTAACTATAATCTGGGTAATTAATTTTTATTATTTTTACTCTTTATTTTGACAAAAAAATAATATGAATTTTTTTTAACACTAGTAATTGTTATTAATAATATGGAATCCATTTTACAAAATTCAATTCATCATGGTGGAAGAAATTTATATAAAATTAAACCCGCATACACAATGAAAAAGCAGTTTTCTAAAGAGGAACGTTTCATAATTATAGACTGTTTTAATATAAAAATTAAAAATTAATTTAATTTTAATGCAATAAATTAGATTTGTAAATATATAATTTAATAAATTTTATTTTTTAAAAATTTCTCAAAATATAATTGAGCTTGTAATTTTTTAATAGGAAAACATAATTTTTAATAAAAATCGTTAATTCTTTCTTTTCATCAAAAAACATTTTTTTTGGAAAATTCTCAAAAATTCCCTAAAATATAATTTTGAAACATTGATTTTAAAGAATAATTTAATTGTTTTAGATATATTTTTTAAATTTTTAAAAATTATTTTTATTATTTGTTCACACAAAAAAACATTAGTGTGAAAATATTACTTTCAATACGTATAATATATCACAACAAATTAAGTACTTTTTTAGCAATATGATTTATTTAAATAACACAATTATAATTACTTTTTAAATTAGTTATATCTTATCCATTCCTGCATGTTTAATTTCTAGGTTATAATAGTTATTTTTATGTAATAATATTAACAATATATTGTGGTTCTTTAAACTTGGTGTTGCATGGTATTTAAACTACCAAAGAAATAAAGTTTATTCAAAAAATATATTTCATAAAAACTCAGGGGTATTGAATTCTTCCCCAATTCAAATTAATTTATCCATCACAATTATTAATTATAATAAAATGAAATTAGGATACTTCTTTCTCATTATATCCCCAAGTTCCCACATTACTTTATAAAATCGGTGGTTTCACCACAAAAACTTAACAAGGAGAGTTGTATTATTTAATATCATTTTCTCTATATGAACCAAAATAACCAATGATTTTTTTTCATAAGAAAAATTATGCTCCATTGGTATGATATTTGTTTTTAGTTCTTGTGAAGAATCAAGAATTTACTTCATCATGAGAGATACATGTTAGACATCATAGAATTGATAAAAGTTCGGTAGAAGTTCCAATTGATAATCTAATTTTCAAATGTAATCAATAATTTAAATGGGAATGATATAAATAGGGATTATTATTACCTTATATCATAATCTCAATACCTTATTTCATGGATAAATTCTTAGAAACACTTTTCCACCAAATTTAAATTATAAATCACATTAGTGATTGGAATCACAACATTTCTGACAACTTTTTGAATCCCTTATGTGTTATTGGATGAATATAAACTCCTTTACCATTTATATAGCTAGAATAGGTTACAATATATTTATTTATCCAAATTCATCCTTGTAAATTAGAGTTATACACTTCTTTAGATAGTTATATTCATAAAGAGTGATATAAATTCTTGAGTGAAAGATATTATTGTATAAAACCAAAACCAGAGGATGGTGTTGATCCCAACCAAAATAGAAATATATAGAAAAAGATCTCAAAATATCCTCAATAGTTTTATTTTTTCAATGAAACTAAAAAACTTTCAAAGGATGATACGTAGCTCTGAAACTCATCTTTGTATCAAGATCTTGTTGAAGTGTTTGTTATAAATTTTAAGAAAAACTCATATCCTGATTAGATACAATTGAATGTGGTAATCTATGAATATTTACCAAATCCTTAATGTTTATAATTTAAATAGAAACCATATAAAAATATTATCTAATAGAGATGGTGTTTTTAACTTTTTTAGGCGATCATCTACAACCTATATAACATTATTTTCTTTATATTTTTGGTAGTATCATGAAAAAATCCACAGTAATTTTCCCATTTTAATTTTGGTATATGTAATGGTTATAAAATTCCCTTAGACTTCTATCTATCAGCCTTAAATATTTGACATACCAATCAATGAGATACATATGATACAATATCTCACTTCAAATTTTCTAACTAGAAACACTCTTTCATATATCTATAAATCTTTAGACTTCCAGGATGAATATAGAAAAAATTACCATGAGACTCCAATAATATATCCTTCTTCAAATTTGGTTTGGCTAGAATACATATATTGTTCTTGAACCTTATAATTCCATCACAATAAAGGTAAAACTTAGGAACATTTTTATCTTTCTATGGAAACACTACATCTTCCTTATATTCCTCTTTAATCATTACATGGATAACTGGTTAAAGAATCATTTGAGAAAGATAATATTCCTCCCCTTCATTTTATATTTTCATATCAAACATTTTAAAATACTTAAATATTTTATATTTTATGATCCTTATCATAGTTAAGCTATAACGATCCTTTCATATTAGAGAATCAACCGCCTTTTCTCTTTTTGAGGGTGGCAATGTTCTGAACAGTCAAAATATTTAATCAAATCAAACAATCATTTCGGAAACCTGTTCAAATTACTCTATGTGAATATATACGTTAAAATTTTATGATTAGTATATATATCAAACTTTTCTTTATTAAATATAGTGGATCTATATTTTCAATGAAAAATTTACCACAGGTAACTCCAAATCATGATTTTGGTAATTTTTCTCACGAATCATCAATTTTTGGGAGGCATAAGAAATCACTATATTATTTTATACAATAATTAAACCCAATTACATATTTAACTCAACATTATATGTTACATATAGTTCTACAATACAAGGTAATGTAATAATAGTTGTTTTAACTAATCTTTTCTCTTGTTCATTTTAATTTGCATCGCATTAATATATCTAAAGGAACATTTCTCCCTTCCAGGATAACTTGGTTAGTGGATTATACATAAATGATAAATTTTCCAAAAATAATATATAATAAATATCCAAAACAAGAAAACATAAGATCATAGTCACCATGTTTTGTCTGGACCAATTATAAATAGACCCCATCTTTAATGGATCTTCTGATATACCGTCTCTTGAGATTATATCAACAAAAAACTAAAATATTTTGTTTTGAAAAAAATGAAACTCTATAAAACATTAATATAATTTATCTTTTTTATGTTCTTCATTATAATTATCAAGATATCTTCATTGTATTACCTACTCATTTAATATATAATAATATATTCTCTAGATACAACCAAAAACTGATCAATGTAATTTTTAAACACTTTATTCATTAAATCCATGAAGGTAGAGGGGGAATTAGTAAGACCAAATGGAATCACTATATATTTATTATGCCATACCATGTAAAAATGTTTGTATATAGTATATATCCCTTCTTAACCCTAAATTTATAATATCAATAATGAAGGTAACTTCAAAAATTATTTATCTTTATAGAATTGGTCAAACAAATCATCAATATGGGGTATATGATACTTTTTATTGATTTCAATGTAGTTTAGTTCTTGATAATCAAAAAATAACCTCATTAATCCACATTTATTAACCAAAAAAGAGTATAGGATTAACCTTAGGTGACACACTTTGCAAATTAAGTCAATTATCAATATTATCCTTATGCTGATTATTCAATTCTTGGAACTCAATCAAGGATTATCAATATGGATTCTTTGAAATAGGTGTGGAACCAGGTATGAGTTCTATGTGAACTCAACATCATGATCATATGGAAGGCAAGACAACTACTAATAAAATTAATAAAAAACTCCCACAAAATAAGCATATCATAAATGTTCTGTTTCTCCTTAGTCACATGAGATAAACACCCATTTTGAATAGGAATCAAGATCTATATAATGGGTTAAAATTCCATTGGGATTTTCTGTTTTTTCAACAAATTGGTAAATGATTATTTTCTCGATTTGAATATCTAACTTGAAATCCATTAATTAAAATTTTTTGTGGGATTTATATTGATAAATCCAATATAATTCTAAGGTAACCTCAAATTAATCTAAAATAATAATAACATGACATTAAAAAAACAGGTTCCCACTTACATCAACTAGGGATGAATACTAGACTTTAGTTGTGATCATCGTGGAATTATGGGTTTTCATGTCTAATTCAATATCTAATCATTGAGGTGGTATTATAATACACTTAGTAAAATCTTTAGATAAAAAAGAGTGGGTAGATCTAGAGTCAAATAAGAAATTAGTAGTTCTAGAGTGGATAATAAGTGTACCCTTCACCATGTTGTTATCATTACCCTCATTGGAAATAGTGATATAAAGATAATTACATTTTTCTCTCCATTTAAGAATTTTTCAAAATTGTTCATAGTCAGAAACCTTCAGATTTGATCACTAGTTATAATAATATCCAAACAAATTTCATTTTCAATGGTTAATTTTTGGGGGTTTATTTTTTGGATCTTTCTCTAAAATTGTATCATTATCCATCATATTCTCATCACATCAGCATTTAGATTCTCGACAACCATGCTTTAAAATATTAAAATATATTATATCCCCCGTAATAAAATTTAATGCATGTTCTATTCCACTCTTCAAGCATGAAGGAATTATCATCATATTCTCTCCATGATTTTTGGTGTTTCCTTTGAATTCCATCATTATTCTATTATCAAAACTGTTAGATTAATGTCTAACTCCATTATCTATTTAAACCTTGATAAAACATCAAATGATTTCTTTATAGTTACTAATGTACCTTATGGATAATGACCTTTATAGACCTAGTTTTAATTTACCAAACAATTGATCAACCTCAATTTTAGGTTGGATGATAATAAAATAATCATACCTCATAAGACTTGTATAATTTGACTCATTGGTACCAAACTATTCATCTACATTCTCTTTTATCTCAAAGAATTACTTCTCAATTTCATAAAATGAATACGAGGAAAGTATATATTTAAAAATATGCTCTTACACTCAAACCAATCCATGGAGTTGATTTAATCATATTTTCATGTATTCTTGATAAGAGTCCACCAATGAAAGATTCACCTTCCAAATAATAGACAATCTAAATGGATTTTTTATGGTGTAAACACTGGAGAATGGAAAATATATTTTTTAGTTCTACTAATACATTTATTAGAAACTATTGGATTAGTATAACCACTAAATGAATTTGGATTTTGCTTCATGAAGGACTGAACATAATATTGTTTCATCATTTTCTGATTTCTAAGTTCACCATAATTCATCACCAAAGAATGTTTTGTGAGAATATTAACTATATTTTTCATTCTAGCTACTATAAAATTTGGTTTATAAGGAGGAAAATAATTTCATATTATATTTCATTCAAAAATAACATGGTTCCTTTGGGTTCCATCCATTGACCAAAAAAAGTGTAGTGTGAGAAACAATAATCAAAGTAGGAAACCATATAAACATGAAAAATCATGTATATGATTTCAAAATCCTGACACATTCTTTCCAGTATATGAATCCTTAGGCTTAACATAGGTTATTATTTATCATTATTTATATCATTTATGATGGTTTATGAAGATTTTATGAAATTTAAATGTATATCAATAGAGAGATTCAAAATAGGGGTGCATGAAGGACCTTTTTCATAAACTAGGTGATGATCAAGTCAAATCCTGATACACCATTTTTCGAGTTATCACCCCAATGACATCTGTGCTAGAGCTACATCCACTTGTAGTATCGTGAGAGAGATGAAATTTCTTTAAAACTACCCACTCAATCAACAAAAAATCATGGACACTTTCATATACCAAAAATTATCTGTAGAATTATCCTTAGATTTTTTTATAATATTTTTCATCAAAGATCCAATGGTTAAAAATACATTTTCTCTGATACCAACTTAAACAACCAAGTATTTTCATACACAGATATTACATATTAATTTATGAATATTCAATACATTTAATAAATACATTCCAATGATGGTAATGGTTTAGTTCCTTTGGAGACTTGATACACAATATTCCTATTTCATGAAATATCTTCAATAATGCACACAAATATCTTCCAATATTGTACCCTTCATAGACATACCCAAATTAAATCCATTCTTCATAACCAAATGAATAGAAATATAAGAAAGGGTGGGATCAAATGCCCAATAAGGGTAAATATAGAGAATATCAACATAACATGAACAGAAGGATATGATAATATTATAATAACATTTGAAAACACTAACCTTAAAATAATAGATCATAAAATTGAGTCATGGTATAAAACATGGTAGTCCATAAGACATAAAGAAATCAAAGAACACGACCCATGAAAATATAACCATGGTATGAGACATAGATTGGTGGAACAAACATAATCATAGAAAAACTTATGCCCTGGATAAACACCAAGACATTCATAACATGATAACCTCCCATGTACCATCATTTTTAGGATAGGATAACCTTTTTTGTACACTATAAGCTCATAGAACAATAATTATTACCCAATAAATTGGACAGAGTTTAAATTCTCACCCATTACATAATACATATATTTGTGTTCCACAAGATCACAAAACATCCTTCATATCATAACCCATAGAAACAAAATGGGTCTCATGAACATTTCATCTTGGAATATACCATATAAAGTAAATGAGTTTAATTATTCAATCATCTACTGAATATAGAAATTCCAATGAAAAGGAATGAGTTTAAAAAAAATCACTTTTTAATAACAATAAAACATCTTGAGAAATAATAAGGTTGGTAAAATTAGATCATATCCTCAAAGTTATATAAGAAAAACCAAAAGTTTTTATCATTTATAAATATAATTTCCCTATCAAGACCATTAAAACATTCTTGATGAAAATATACATTCCATTTTGAAGAAAAAATCATTAAAATGTAAAACTTTCTCAAATACTACCGAAAAAATTTAATTTGAAAATAACAATGGAATTTTTTTAAAGAATATTGAATTCAATTATCGATCATGATGGTGGAAAATACCAATCATGTTTAACACATTAAAATGTATTTTTTTAACATTTTCATTAAAAAGTCAAGTAAGCCTTATTTAGAAATGATAAATAGATTACATTTAATTTTTTTTTTGTAAAAATTCAAACATGGTTAATTTTTTTCAAAAGAATAATTGTAGATAAGTGAAAATTTTCTTTAAAATATTTTTTTTGAAAACATGGACATGGGAGAAAAAAGGTTTTCCAATGGAAGATAGATGTAAATGTATTTTTTCCTCAAAAACATTATTTTAGAATATTGAGTACATAATGAGAGGAGTATCAAATGAAACATTTATTTTTATGAAATTAATAGTTTATAATAATCTTCAATAGTTTCATGATAGGTAGATCCTAATATCTCAACATTGGAAGCATAATCATGAACAATCCCAACAAATATTGAGATTGTAACATAACACTTTAACCATTTTGCTAAATTTTTAATCGTAAGACCATTGAAATAAATAACCATTTATATTAATTTATTTCCAATAATTTTCATTATAATAATAATTAAATAAATTTAAGATAAATATATATACCAAACAATAGAAGAAAATGGTGAATATTGCATGTGTCCCACAAAAAATAAACGTGAGACGAAAAATCCCTTACCTTGCTTATTAACTACCTTTCTACTCATTCAAACCACATGTATAATAAATATAGTTTTATTATAAAGTTATTAATGAAAAATAATTATATATATCATAAAATATAGTATTTTATTATGACCTTTTATTAAATTTTATTAATAATTCTTTACTAATATTATATTTTTTACCGTAATTGCTTCAGTTTTCATGTATGTTTTGGTTTTTTATTTTTTGTCCTTTTACTTTGATAATAGTTCCATAATATCCTCAATATTATTCATGATATATATATATATATCATATACATATAAATATATATATATAATTATTTATATTAATATGTTAATGTTAGATATAGAAAATGAATTACATCGTTCATGGATATGGTCGGTCGTACATACACATGAATGTCATCCAATTTTTTCAATGGATGGAACAAAAGAAAAGTAAATAAAAAATTAACATTAAAAGATAATTTTTTAATCATTTATATCATAAATATTCATTGAATATATCTTTAATAACATTAAATACAAAATATTGTGAAAAAATGTCATATCACTTCGTGGAGGCGACTGTCCACAATTACACATAAGTGATGTTATCATTTCCCAAGGGGTTGGAAGGTAAGAAGGAATATGTAATATTATAAATTAATATGTACAAATATTTCATGAATATAATATATTAACATTAAATACAACATTATTTCTATCTATGATAGGTGTTGAGGAAACAAATGATATCGGTTCATGAAGTGGTAGTCCGTCATAGACACAATCAACAACTTCATTTCCCACTTGATGGAAGAGAAGATAGATGTAGGTCATGCCATCATAATAATAAAATTTATGTATATTATATATTCCCATGTTATTATATATGTATGTTTGAAGAATTTTTTATTCCATTAGATAAATAAATTAAATGAACACGCATTATTAAGGACTATACCCTTTCTTCGGAGAATTCCTTTAGGTTTACACCTAAATCCTTCACAGGGGGTGCTTAATAATAAAAATAAGGACTCTAGGATGTGTTTAGGGATGTAAGAAATGGTTATTGGTAGATATTTTATATGAAAAATAGTTTTTTATGTCTGTATAAGAGAGAATATGGGGTGGTCTTTTATAAGTAAAGGAGAGAACACATTTGGAACTTTTGAACCAAAAAATTTGTACCCAGGTTTTAAACATTCATAATGCAATTAAAATGGATAAATATTGAAAAATAAATGACATAAGGTCTTAAAATATTCACAAATGTGGTTTGGAAATGTTTCAAGTTCATTTTACCCCTTATCATTTTAGTTTGACCCCCAGTAAACCCTTTTTAACCTTAACCACGATAATTAATTTTCATCATTCCTTTTATAAAAACATTATGTTGAAATTATTTTATTATATTAATATTTATGATTTTAAATATGGAATCCATTTTTAAAAATTCAATTAACATAATTTTAAAATTTTAATTTAAAATTAAATGTACACGTGTGATGAAAAAATTGTTTTCCGATGAAAAATTATTCATGAATATATAATATTCTAATATCAAAATTCAATATAAATTTGATTTTAATTTTCTAAATTGGATTAATAAATATATATTTTTAACAATTTTTTACATTTAAAAGTATATAAAATTAAATAGGATCTTTTAAATTTATTAAATGAAAAACAAAGTATTTAATAAAAATCAGTATTTGTTTACTATTCATCAAAATATTAATCTTTGCCAAAAATTATGAAAACTTCAATCAATGTTAAATTTTAGATTTAGATTTGAAAAATGAGTTTCATTTTTTTAAATACATATTCTTGAAGTGGAAAATTTATTTTAATTTATTTTTTATAAATAAATAATTAATAATTTTTTTGAGAAAATAGATTTTCAAAAACATATAAATACATAACTAAAAATTAAGTACATTTTTATGAATATGATTTCATTATATAAAATTATTATACTTAAATTTTTAAATTTGGTTATTAATATTCTTCTCACCATGTTTAATGGCTGGTTACAATGATCATGTTTAAATAATAATATTAAAAGTATATTATTGTTCATTAATACTTGATGTTGTGTTTAATATAAGATATCAAATAAATTAAATTCATTAAAAAACTATTTCACAAAATATTTGGGTGTTATACCTTATCAATAGAAATATTAACTTCTTATTGAGGACATAGAACCTATTATTCTCTAATAAGAATAGAGTGATCATGTTAAGCCTTCTTTCTTGTATATTCATAAAGTGAGTCTTAATTATGGGAAATTGGGACACCAATATAGTGTTTTAAAAAATAATACTCTGAGAATGTGTGGTTTTAATTATTCTAATATAATTTGATATCAATCACTAATATATATATATATATATTAATGTCTATAGGGTCTCATACTTGATGATTTAAGGGTATAAAAAGAACATGTTATTGGAAAAGTCCATTATAGACTAATTACTAGGCAACCGAAAGGCCCTATAACTTCACTGATAGATGATTATTGAATGATATAGAGATATATTCTTCTAAATATAATACCAAAATAGTGATATTGAGAGGTAAAATACATATTGTATCATCTATGGTTGTTTATTTATTTGATATTGGTGCTTCCCACTTATTTTTCTTTTCCCATGTGGTGAATTTATTGAATCTTTACTCAGAGAACATTCTCTATGAGATGAAGATATTGACTAATCTTGGAAAAAATAATAATCTTTTGAATTAATTTACCCTCTTATGTCATCTCTATTTATGACGGGTATTATTCATGGGATACACTTTTGCTTGATCTGGATATCTTTGATATAATATTTATAATTTACTTGATGACAACTTTCATAGATAATATCGATTTCTATCACTAGAGGGTATATTTTAGTGCGTATAACTAGGGTTTATCACTTTTCTAAGGGTTGTGATATACTTATTCTATCCAATTAATTCTATATTTTACTAATGTTGGTAGGCTTACATAATTGATATCTTCTCTTCACTTAGTGGAAAATGAATAAGGATTAGGGAGAAAGTTACATCTCATTACAAAAGAGTTTCTTGATGTATTTCCTGATTAGTTATATAAGTTTCCAATAGAGTGGATTTTGAGTATTCTACAAATTTTATTCCATGTATGTAATGGATTTATTTACATTTATATCATATGGATCTGACTGAATTGATATAGGTAAATACCTAGCTTAATGATCAAGAGGCTAAGGGATTTTTCCACCCTCTAATGTCCCCATGGGCTACTCCACTTTTCTTTACCATAAAGGATGATAGAACTATATAATTATTAATAAATTATTAGAATATTAATTTGTTATACATTATAAATAACTTCATATTTTCTCATATTGATTATTTTTTTATCTCTTAAACTGGGTAGAGTGGTTCTGAAAATATAATGTCTGATTAGTTTATCACCATATCTGAGTAAAGGAATATGATGTCACAAAGATGGATTTTTAATGATGATATTTTTATTATCATAATCTGATTATTACTTTAAAAATAACTAATTATTCTATGTTGTTTAAGGGTTTGATAAAATAGATATTCAATCAATAGATGGATTCTTTTTTAACTGTGACTATAGATGATATCTTAGTCTATTCTTAGACTAATAATGAGCATGTGTAACATTTTAAAAACAAAATTGGGACACTTTTTGAGAAAATATCTATGAATATATATATATACAAATATTTATGATCCATGAAGATATGTTTTTGGTACAAGTATGGTCTCAATAGGGAATTCTGGTTGACCATGAGAATGTGAAGGCTTCTATATCTTAAGAGGTTCTATAAAATATCCTTTGGATATGAAGCTTCCTTGTATTATCAAGTTATTACTAAAGTTTCATCAGAGACTTTTTCAAAACCTATATCTCCTTCAAATAAGATCAACTAATATGTATTAATTTTTTTGGATCCAAGAATGTTGATCTTCCATTGAAGAGTTAAAGTATTGTTAGACATCATCCCCTATCCCAATTTTACTAGAGGTAATAGAGGATTTGTGGTCTTCAATGATTCTTAATGTATGTTCTTATGGTGTGTCCTGATGTTGTATGATCATGTGGTGGCATATAGTGAGCTAAAAATTAAATCTCATGAGATTAATTCTCCCACCAATAACTTGGAGCAGGAATCCATGATACAAATGATTAAATATTAGAGAAACTATCTATTTCATGATAAACTCAAGTTATAAACCAACCAAAAATTCCAGATCTAAATTTTCTATATGAATTATATAATATGTGGAAAAGGGAAGTTGATGTATTACCACCAAAATTTAATGATTAAGAGAGGATTATGTTCCTTACTAGC
The DNA here is from genome assembly GCA_963277665.1 of Viscum album. NCBI lineage: Eukaryota > Viridiplantae > Streptophyta > Magnoliopsida > Santalales > Viscaceae > Viscum > Viscum album. The sequence goes on along the minus strand of OY728128.1, from coordinate 27,655,778 downwards.
GTGATTTTGAATCATTCTATCAAGCTCATCATTTAGAAGAAATTATGGTGTGAAGAATGTCAAAACATTAAGAGAAATAAATATGGTTGGGAAACCACCCCATAGTGGTATCTATACTTGGTAGTAATTCTATACTTTAATAAAATGTTTTTATTTCCTTCATCAAGGAGGAAGGTAGTGATAGAGGACTACAATTAGTCTATGTGTGTAATCCATCATAGTGTTACCAAAATGTTCTATGATAGGAGGGGACAATATTGGTGGCTAGGTATGAGGCTAGATATAACTGATTAAATATCCCAATTATTTACCTATTAACATGTAAAACATGATCATTAGAGGCCTTCATGTTTTATTCATCCCCTTATGATCTGTACTTGAATGTGGGATGGGGTGTCCATGGACTTCATTATTATAATACCTTATACACCATTGGGAAATAATGATATTTGGGTTATCATTGATCAGCTAATAAATGATGATCATTTTATTCAAATTAAAGAAACAAATAAGGTATAAGTCATTAGAAGGATATATGTTTATTAGAACATAAGGATACATGGTGTTCCCTCTATCATAATATGGAATTGGAATCCTTGGATTTTTCCCGGTTTTGGAAAGGTCTCTTGGAGATGATGGGATCTCAAGATAAACATTGTATAACCTAACATCAAAAAACTAATGGATAGACATAGTGATAAAATAATATTATATAATTTATTCTCAAAGATTATGTTTTAGAAATTTACGATTCATGGGATATACATATAGTAATGGTTGAATTTTCATATAATAATAAATATTATTCTACATTTAAAAAGGAACCTTTTAATTATTTTTATGGTCTCTAATGCCACTCTAACCAATATTGGATCCAAGTAGGTAAACCATCCCCTGTGGGAACAAGCCTCCTACTAGAAAAATGTAACACATAGAAAATCTTGTTATTATTTTCAATAAATTTAATTTCTTTAATAACTCATGTTACACGCAACACTGAGTTTTAACAAACTGCAATATACCATTAATATTATTATTTACACATGATCATTATAACCAACTTGTTAAATTTAAAGGTATGGATAGAATTTTTTTTAAAATAATTTAAAATGTTTTTATATAAGTAATATATATTTATAAACAATTAATTAATTTTTAGTAAAGACTTCATAAGCATCGAAAATACTTTTTTTCTCAAAAAATTATTTGTATTAATTTTTTTGAATAAATATTAAAATTAATATTTTAAGAATTTTGAAAATTAATCAGATAAATTTAAATAATTTTTTGGGATTAACATGTCAAAATTATCTTAGTGTGAATTTTTGATAAATTAATGAAAATATTTATTTTTAGCATACATTGAATAATACCTATTTTTATTAAAAAATATCTTTTTTTCATAATGAATTTCCAAAGTTTAGTATTTTTTTTAAAATAATTTAAAAGTAAAATTAGGTTAGTTATTTTATTAGTGAACCAATTTATTTCATTTGAATAAAATTCATTTTTAATTTTTATATTAAAATATTATATACATATGTAAATTTTCCCTTTGGAAAGGTAAATTTACATTGCATTTCAATGTTTGATTTTAAATTAAATATTTCAGTGCAGCGAATGAGATTTTGGAAAAATGATTCCATTTTTTAAATTAAAATATTTAATATTATATAATATGGTCAACATAATTTTTGGTCAAAATGAATATTAAAAATATTAAAAATTAATTAATAAGGTTATGGTTGAAACTTGTTTACTGAGGGGTTACACTATAATGATAACAGTTTAAATGACATGAAAAATGTAAAATTCTTATCATTTTTCCATATTTGATACTTATATAATATAAAGTTAGATAATAAACCTTTATTTATCCTTTTCTATTGATTAAAACATGGCTATACTCTCTTCTTTTCAAATATTACATGTGTGTCCTCTACCCCACCTATAAAAGGGAACCCATATCCTCTCTTTTAAACACTTATAAAACCCTATGGTTTAGAAAATATCAAAAAATATACATTCATGAAATCCCTCCCACATCCTATATTGCTTATTTTTTATTAGGAAACCCCCATAAGATGGTTTTTTGTTTAAACCTAAAAGAGTTCTCTCAAGATGAGGTATGGTTCATAACTATGGGTTTTTATTTTATTTATTCATATAAATCCATATAATATTATTCAATTATGTTAATATAATAACATACATATCTTGAATATAATAATTTATTAATATTTTAATTAAATTACTTATATTTATCTACTATTCTATCAAGTGGGAAACAAAACCGTCGATCTTGTGTATGACAGACTACCGCCTAGCGAACCTATGTAATTTTATTTCAATTAAAACCTCCCAAGGACATGTACAATGATTGATTTAATTTTTATATATGATATTAATGTAACTAATAAGATTTTAGAATTATAATATCATTTTTACCTTCTTACTTTTTATTCTATGGAGATACAATAATGTCTATTGTGTGTACGGTGGACTACCCCCTCGCGAAGCGATGTAATACATTCTGCACCCATGTTTTTAATGGATGGTAATGAGGATAAAAATAATGAATAAATGTGATAAAAAAATTATTTATTATTTATTGGTGATATATTATTTACATTCATTTCATTCCTTCCACCAAGAAAATGGAAACAACTTTCATGTGTGCGTACGACCTACTCTCACCTTGAATAGTGCGATTAATTTTCATTATCTAACTTAAATAGATTACTATAAATACATATAAAATAATTATATATGATATTTATATATTTTTAACATTCTGGAGATTGTGTAGAAGTGATAAAAGTAAAATTATAGAAAATCCAATATCAATACATACATGAAAAACAAATGAGTTGTTACCCAAAACATGAGTTTGACATGGAATTGTTAATAAAAAGTTAATAAAAGGTTATCAAAAATTTATAAATGGTATTATACATATGATTATGGTAATATAATTGATTTATAATAAACCTATAAGTGTTATACCATAGATTAGAACATGTATGAAGGAAACCATGACCTAAGGTAAGGCATTTTTAACTCACATTTATATATGTGGAACACAATCCATACTCACTAATTGATTATTTTGTCTGGTGTATATATTTATTATTAATGTATTTTATGATTATTATCTTATAATCATGATATTTAGAGATTCATGTAATGATCATTCTTTCTTGGGGATTAAGATTCAAAATATACCAATAGGGTAATGGTTTTTTTGGACAATCCAACTATTTATCAAGATTGTTTAAGAGTAAGTTTAAGATATAGAATTATTATGACCTATATCTCAAAAATTTCATGATATTTAATGATCATTTTTTGTATTTGATTAATATACATGTTTTACATTAATTTCCATCTCTTTGTGCACTCAAGAGTTCAAAATAATGTTTCTAAAGAAAACCTACTTTATTTATCACTTTGGTCAAAGACACACATTATTTAATGTCCATGTTTTTTTTAAAAAATTGATTACAATTTTTACTATTATCAAAAAAATTTGAGACATTTTACCTATTTTTTATTTTTTTTAAATGGTTTAATATATATATTTTAGCATATTTTTGAATAACTTAATTTTGACTTTTATCGAAAATGTGAAAGGAAACACTATTTGAACGTGTATTGTTTTAAGAATATTTTCCACCAATATGACCACTCAATATTTTAAATAATAAATTATAATTTTATAAGGTTATTTTCAAGAAAATGTATTTCCACAATTTTATATTCAGTTTTTGTTTTTAAAAGGTGATTTTCAAAATGGAATGGTTATTTTCTTCAAGAAATTTTCCATGTGATATTTGAAAATCATTTTCCAAATAATATGGAATCCTTTGATGTTACATAAGCTTTAATGGGGATATGATACAATGACATAATCCTCATTATTTCACTTAATGGTTAATTTTAATGATTAGGTTGATAATATGTTCATGAAACCCATTCATTTTCCATGGGTTATGCGATGATGAATTTATGAAATGAATATGAAACCCATTAATTTTCTCCAGGTTATTTTATATTTAATTGATGAAATGATTATAAATCTCATTTATTTTTCATTGGTTATACAATGATGAGATGCATATGAAATATGTTTCTTTTCATGGGTCATGAAATTATTAATATTTTATGATATTGAGACACACTAATGTATTGTTTTTTTATTTGAATATGGTTACATTATAACCAATGAATGAAGAGACCTATGTGTCCCTCTATTGAATTGATAAACAAGTAATATATAATGAGATAAATATGACTGGAATGGTGAGTAAACCTTATCTAGTAAGGGAACATTTCCTCTATGATAATCCTTGGAGTGTGTAACGACCCGAATCCGGAGCCCCTCCATTGGTTCCCCATACCCGGTGTGCCACATGACCTCAAGTGCGTTTCCCCAAATGCCAGAGTCTACAGACTAGCAGCAAGGGCCTTGGTGAGTCAGTGGGGAAACTATGCCCTCATTCGGTAAGGTATACAAGATAAGGAAAAAACAATAAACAGTGGAAGTAGTAAACAACATGCATTACAACAGAAACAAAACATTGGAAGAAATGCAGATATATAACAATGATGACAATAATGTAGAAGGTACAAGTATCTATGGAAAGCAGAAAACACAACAATGTGCTGGAATACAAATGAAACCAAGTGCAAAAGAAAAACAAAGAAAGCTCCTCAGCATCGCGAGTCACAGCTTGGTCCCATGCTCCCCAGCTCCAGTGCAATCAAGAACCTGAAGTAGAAGGGTGCTTTCCCTTATCTATAACTACAGAAAAATAGTCTTCTTGGGCCCAAAAGGATGGCCCAAATAGGGTGTGAGATACAATCCCAATAGGGAATCACCCAAAGATTTTTTCCTAACAGTCAATGAATACATGGCAATAAATAAACAAGAAGATGTAAAAAGAAAAGTATAAGAAGCTACAATCCACAGTTCTAACAAGTAAAGTACACAAGTAAGAAACCAACAATAAGAACAAAACAGGTAACCCTCTAGGTAGCTCTCACATCCTAACCCCTATGGTTCAACCTATGGTACTAGCAACCCTATGGGAGGCACACACAGTCTCACCCCTCTGGTTCAGCTACGTAATTAAGCAGACTCTCTGGGAAAGCACCCACCGTCAATTCCCCCTATAGTCTCATATCGAGCTAAAGGCTCTCTAGGGAAGAACTCAACATCAATTCCCCCAGTGGTCCACGTCGAGTATCTACAGACTCTCTGGGGAAGAACTCAACTTCAATTCCCCCAATAGTCTCACATCGTAATTAAAAGAAACTCTGTAGAAGCCCTTCCATCAATTCTCCCTTTGGTCTACTACTCTAGGTTCTCATAGTCTTGAGTATAACTAAACATTCTCAGCGCGCATGCGTCGTCCAAGTAAACCTCAATAACTACTTGGATAACAACTAAGGCTCAACAGTAATAACAAAAGAGACAGTTGCACTATCCTACAACAAGGTATGGAAACTGGCAAAACGCCCAACATGGAAAAAAAGCATGGAAAAGAAACCTGAGCACAAAAACAATTACTCTACTCACAAGAAATAAACTCTACTAAATCAAACAAGCAAAGTAGGAAAATAGCAGGGGAAAAACAAAAAACACGCAATACCCTGTTCATGGGTATTGGTGGAATTTTCACATAATACTCATCAACTTTCTACAAAAAGGAACAAACCACCTACCTCGATCCGAGGAGATTGATATACATGAACCTCGACGATAGATTCCTCTTAGAACAACGTAGATCTGAGAAAACGCACAAAAAGTTCATCCCATGATAACTTGGAAACGAGGAGGAATCAAGAAACAAGGCTAAGGCAGAAGAAAGAACTCACCACTACGATTCCAACATAATCGACCGTGCTCGAATCGGAGAACGGACGATGAGGTGGGATCCGGTCGAAGATCCAGCCGTATGGTCACTCTCAGAGAGACGAAAACTGAAGAAGAATATTAAACTGGGGGTTAGGAGAGACCCCAGTCTATTTAATGAAAAAAATAAAGTACACGGCGTGTAATCCTTGAGTACACGACGTGTACTTCAATTTTACGTACTCAGAATTAACCGAACTCCACCTCAGCCTTACACACCATGTGTGTGGCCCGGACACGGCTAGCACATGGCTTCGAACCGGGGAAGAGTACATGGCATGTACTTAGAAACTATACAGCGTGTACGTTTGAAATTTCCAGAAAATTCATTTTTCTCAAAAACTAAAAAAAGGGAAAAATGTACCTGAAAAGAAGTTCTGGGTTCTTACAAACTTCCCCCCTTAAATAAATTCATCCATGAATTTCCCTAACGAGTCAGAGAAGAAGAAACCCCGAACAGCTCCGGCCATTGCGATCGTACATCAACCTCCCTCTCCCAGGTCTCGTCTTGTACTCGCCCGTGCTGCCATAGCACTCATACCAGAGGAACTGACCGCCCATGGAGAACCTTCGTACTACGATCGACAATCCAGATAGGATGATTCTCGAACAACGCATCCGATTCAAGATCGAATTCCTCCGGCTGAAAGACGTGAGAAGGAGCTGAAAAGTAACGCCGGAGTTGAGAGACGTGGACGACGTCGTGCATGGCCCGATACCTCTGAGGTAGCTGCAACCGATTGGAGACCGGTCGCACTCTCTCCAAGACCTCAAATGGCCCGACGTACCGCGGTGAAATATTACCCTATCTCCGAATCCTTTTGTGTCCCAACCTCGGTGCGACACATAGGAAAACCTGATCACCAACCTTGAACTCCAGAGGTCATCTCCGCTGATCAGCATGAGACTTCTGTCGAGACTACGCTGTAGCCATCCTCTTCGGAATCATCTCTATCTGCTCTGAAGTCTCCTAAACAAGAAGAGGTCCCAGCAAAGTTGCCTCGCCTACCTCCAGCTAGCATAAGGGTGATCGACATGGCCTACTGTACAAAACCTCATATGGCACCATCTGAATGGTCGCCTGGAAATTGTTGTTGTAGGAGAACTCCACTAGAGGAATATGTTTCTCCCAAGAACCGCCAAAGTCAAGGATGTAAGCTCAGAGCATATACTCAAGAACCTAGATCGTGCACTCGGACTGACCATCAGTCTGGGGATGGTATGTTGTACTCAAAAGTACCTGTGTACCCAAGGCCTTCTGAAGTCCCTGCCAGAACTGATAGGTAAAGCGCACATCTCTGTCTGAAACAATAGAGCGTGGAACTCTATGCAGACGAACGATTTCTCTGATGTAAATTCATCCTAGATCATCGACATTAAGGTCTCCTTGATCGGAAAGAAGTGATCAACCTTCATAATTCTATCGACGACAACCCAAACAACATCATTCCCTCGAGGTGATCTCGGCAACCCGGTCACAAAGTCCATCGCAACATCATTCCACTTCCACTCTGGAATGGTTAACTGCTGTAAAAGGCATGCTGGTTGCTGATGCTCTGCTTTCACCTGCTGACAAGTAGAACATCTAATGACAAAACTAGTAACATCCTTCTTCATACCTGGCCACCAGTACTAGCGATGAAGATCCTGATACATCTTGGTGACACCAGGATGAACTACCCAAACAGAGGAATGAAAATCCCACATCAGCTCTTCATGTATGTCTGTGGGCACCCATACGCATCCTTGGAAATGAAAGATCTCATCCTTTCCCACTGTCCATCCAGGAAGAGGGTCCCCTCCTGACACACTCTCCCGCAGGACTAAGCCTTCTGAGTCTGATACCTGCCTCATCCGTACCTGATCAAGTAGCGTGGAGGTAACAGCTACAAAAGATAGAAAGGTCTATCCCCGTCTGTCATGCACCTCCAGATGCATCCCAGAGAACAGATCTATCAGCTTCCACTCACTACTGGCCTCCTAAACTACCTGAATCTCAGTTCTCCTGCTCAACACGTCTTCCTCGACGTTGCCCTTTCCTGGCATATAGAAATGCTCAAAATCAAAAGAATGAAGATACTGGACCCACCTGCGCTGCCTCAGATTCAGATCACGCTGAGTGAAGATATAATTGAGACTCTTATGATCAGTGAAGACCACAAAGTGATCTCCCAGATGATAGTGTCTCCAAAAACGCAAGGCATGAACAACAACTGCCAACTCCAGATTGTGCGTAGGGTAGTTCCTCTCATTTGGCCTCAACTTCCGAGACCCATACACAACGACTCCATCTCCCTGCATAAGCACAGCTCCTAGCCAGATACCCAAAGAATCACAGTAAACGTTGTAGCTCTTGCCTGGCTCTGGAACGACCAGTATCGGTGCTGAAGTCAACCTCCCTTTCAGCTCCTGAAAGGCTGACTCACAAGAATCTTACCATAAGAACTTCGCCCCATTCTTGGTGAGACCTGTCAAAGGTGTTTCTAGATGAGAAAAGTCCAGAATGAAGCGTCTGTAGTATCCAGCCAACCCTAGGAAGCTCCGTATCTCAAAAAAGTTCTTTGGCTTCTCCCAGGAAACTACAGCTCTCACTTTATCTGGGTCCATAGATACTTCTACCTCTGAGATGATGTGACCCAAGAAGTGAATCAGATCCATCCAGAAGTGGCACTTCAAGAGTTTAGCATAAACCCGATGTTCTCTGTGTGTACTCAGAACGATATCAAGATGTGTGGCATGGTCATGTCGAGTGTGAGAGTACACCACGATATCGTCCACGAAGACCACGATGAAGGAATCCAAGAAAGGATGGAACACTCGGTTCATCAGTGCCATGCAAACTGCAGGTGCGTTCGTGAGTCTGAAAGGCATGATTGTATACTCATAAAGACTGTACATGCTCTTGAAGGATATCAGAAGTATATCTGATGTTCTAACGTGCAATTGATGATAACCGGGCCTCAAGTCGATCTTCGAGAACACCCGGGCTCCTCGAAGCTGATCGAAAAGGTCATCAATCCTCAGCAAAGGATATCGGTTCTTGACCGTCAACTGGTTCAGCTTCCAATAATCCACACAAAGTCGAAGGGTACCATCTGAATTCTTCGCAAATAGAACAGGCAAACCCCAAGGAGAAGTATTGGGTCAGATGAAACCCTTAGCCTGTAGCTCCCCCAACTGCTTCTTGAGCTCCTAAAACTCAGGTGTGGCCATCCTATATGGAGGAATGGACACCGATGCCACTCCTGACATTAGATCAATAGAGAAGTATACCTCACGCTACGGAGGAAAACCCGAAAAGTCCTCTGGAAAGACATCCCTGAAGTGATCCACCACTGGAGGAAATTCCAACTGTGGAGTCCCCTGATCATCCAAGTAAAGGATAGCAATCTGGGCTGTCACCCATCCTAGACCAAGATGCTCGAGTCCCGCCTGACTCGCCCGAACGTCCCATTTGCCTATATGAAGGAAAGATTCACCTTCTGGTGAAATGAAACTGACTCTACGACGATAACAGTCAATGACTGCCTGGAAGGGAATCAACCAGTCCATGCCGAGAATGACATCATATCCTATCATCTCCAGGACATATAGATCCCATAAGAAGTGATACCCTGCAACCTCGAGAGGGCACTCTCTACTCTGGTGTACACTAGATGTCCTCGTTCCCAATGGTGTGTCTAGTGTCAACGAGTCGGCAGATGAAAAGATGTAGAGTCCAGGGCTCTCCATAACGGAAACAGAGATAAAGCTATGTGTAGCACCAGTATCTAAAAGGGATGAAGATAAAACTGAGGCTACGAAAATAGTACCTCAAATAGTAGAAGGTCCGGGATCCTGCTCATGATAAGTCTGCTCCACGGCGAAAGACTGGCCCGTGCCGCGGCCCTGCGCCCCTGGCAGACCACTATGAGCTGAACCTCCCTACTGGTGCTGAGGAATTGGTGGCTGACTGCCACGAACTCGACCTCCCCCTCGACCCGAATGGCCGGAAGAACTCCATTTTCCCGACTGGTGAGAACATAGTGGGGCTTATCCTAAATGAGGAGTCATGGAAGAACCCCGGTCACCTGCTGCTGGTGAGAAAACCTGGCAGAAACGCTGAAGGTGACCCATCCTGCCACAATATCGACATTCCACAGGGTCTCTCTGGCACTGTGGCCTCGTGTGCCCTATCCGGCCACACTGGTAGCATGTCACCTGGCTGCCTGATGACGCGTCTCGCTTCCTCGAATCAACGCGTGTAGGCTCTCTACGGCGCTTCTTACTGTCATATGGAGGCAAAATAGCTCTGGAATCAGAGCCACCCTGGATCGTAGCTCCAGAGTCTCTCAGATTGCACTCCGCAATCAGTTCCTAGTTGATGATGGAAGTAATGGAAGTCAGCTAGAAGATGTTCACCTGCGAGCGGATCTCCCTCCTAAGTCCATCCTCTAACTTCCTCGCCATGAAAACCCCACTCCCATACCAAAAGGGTGTAAAATTCTGCAACTCGGTGAAATGAGAGGAATACTCCATGACAGATAGGGTACCCTGCTCTAAGCTCATGAACTCCCGGGGTCGATCGGCCCTCAGGGTCTCCGGGTAGAAGTAGTCGTAGAACACGCGCTGGAACTCCTACCAAGCCATAGCCTGCTGTTAACCTGCCTATGAGACCACATCCCACCACCTCTTGGAGGATTCTTGGAGCATGTAGGTGGCAAGCTTGACCCGCCTCTCTGGAAGCATCTCCAGATTCTCGAAGATAGTCAGCATGGCTTCCAGCCATGACTCTGCAGCCTGAGGTCCTCCCTCCCCCGAGAACGTGGGAGGATGTTGCTACTGGAAAACCCACTTCAAGTATTCCATAGACGAGGCAGGAGGCGGTGCTCCCTGGAAGGTCTGAATCATCCTCATGAAACCTTCCCTGAACTGCGCATCAGCTCCCGCGACTGGCACAACAACTGGTATCAAGGCTAGCTCGGTTGGGGGATCGACAGGAAGTCCCTGATCAGCCTTGTCTGGCGTCTAATCACTACCTGACGACATACATATGAATGGAGGACGCCTCGGTGGCATAGATCTGAAAGATCAAAAGCACACCTTAGATCAGGAAAACAAGGACAGAAAACACAAGAGTACAAAACAGGAACAGGGGAAGAAAAACACACAAGATTTCAAAACATGACTACACGACGTGTATAAAACTGCACGACATGTCTTCTTAAACCACTGACATGGGCGTGTACTCTCACCCTACAAGACGTGTACACTTAAAACTACACGGCGTGTTGACCCCCACACACGACATGTACATGAAAACTATTCCCCTACCCGAGTCTCCTTACATGGCTAAACCACATGGTCCGAATCAACCCGAGACTACACAGTGTGTTCGAAACAAAAACGGTTTGCACTAGACAAGGCTTCGACGGTCGGTGTTGTTGAGTACACGGCCGTCTACACGGCTGAACCTTACACGGCATGCTCCGAACAAGAACGACGTGCATAGGCGAAGGCAACTCCGTCCCGTGATGTTTATAACACGGCCAGGTACCTGGGCAAGACTACACGACATGTTCCGAACAAACACCGTGTGTGGAAAAGAAGGTATCACCGGCTCGTGTTGTTCGTGACACGGCCGGGTACACGGCTCTGAACTCACACGGCGTGTACCAATGGTACATAGCATGTTCCCGAAGTTACTCCCACGACACCGTGTTCTTCTCACACGGTCAGTGACACGGCCTGAAAACCACATGGCGTGTATCTAAAAAGTACACGCCATGTATTCTGGGTTTTTTCTAGGAAGTAGCTCCGAAACTACACAGAATTCCAGAAACACTAAAAATGAGGGAAAAGATGCCAAATTCTGATCCGTGAGGGCCCATAACACCTCAAGAACCAAATTTTTGGTGTTTACTTTAAACAAAGAACAAAACAACAGTTTTTTAACATAGCAGCAGAGAATATATCAAGAAACTATCACAACAACATGCATAATCTACACAAAGTCTATCACAACAACATGAAATCTCTAATTCACCCAAGATGGAATGGCAAGAATGAATGAAATGTTATTTCTACAAGTGCCTATATAATGCATGATATGGAATACCCTCATCTCATCGGGTTGCGACAGAAATAGAATTGAAATATCAAAACAATAACCACACAAGTCACGTGAATCACTCTAGGTGAAATCAGATCAACTATAAAATTTCAAAACCAGAAAACTGCAATTAATGATGTAGTATGGATTTTCCCTGTACACGGGTTAGATACTCCCAGGAACAACTTAATACCAAGTACCGAATCCATACTATCCCTGGATAAAGTCTCTAAACATTATGTCAAGAGAAAAGAACCCCTCTGATACCACTTTGTAATGACCTGAATTCAGAGCCCCTCCACTGGTGCCCTATACCCGGTGCGCCACATGACCTCAAGTGCGTTTCTCCAAATGCCAGAGGCTGCTGACTAGTAGAGAGGGCCTTGGTGAGTCAGTGGGGAAACTATTCCCTCATTTTGTAAGGTATACAAGATAAGGAAACAACAATAAACAGCGGAAGTAGTAAACAACATGCATAACAACAGAAACCAAACAGTGGAAGAAATGCAGATATATAACAATGATGACAATAATGCAGTAGGTACAAGTATCTATGGAAAGCATCAAACACAACAACGCGCTGGAATACAACTGAAACCAAGTGAAAAAGAAAAACAAAGAAAGCTCCTCAGCATCGCGAGCCATGGCTCTGTCCCATGCTCCCCAGCTCCAGTGAAATCAAGAACCTGAAGTAGAAGGGCGCTTGACCTTATCTATACCTGCAGCAACATAGTTTTCTTGGGCCCAAAAGCATGGCCCAAACAGGTTGTGAGATACAATCCCAGTAGGAAATCACCCAAAGATTTGTGCCTAATAGTCAATGAATACATGGCAGTAAATAAACAAGAAGCAGTAAACAGGAAAGCACAAGCATCTAAAATCCACAGTTCTAACAAGTAAAGTACACATGTAAGCAACCGGTAACAAGAAGAAAGTAGGTAACCCTCTGGGTAGGTCTCACAACCTAACCCCTATGGTTCAATCCGTGGTACTAGCAACCCTATGAGAGGCACACACAGTCTCACCCCTCTGGATTAGCTACGTAATTAAGTAGACTCTCTGGGGAAGCACTCACCGTCAATTCCACCTATAGTCTCGTATCATGCTAAAGGCTCTCTGGGGAAGCACTCAACGTCAATTCCCCCCATGGCCCACATCGAGGATCTACAGACTCTCTGGGTAATAACTCAACGTTAATTCCCCCTATAGTATCGCATCATAATTAAAAGACACTCTGGAGAATCCCTTCTGTCAATTCTCCCTTTGGTCTACTACTCTAAGTTCTCACAGTCCTGAGTATAACTAAACATGCACAGCACGCATGCAACATCCAAGTAAACCTCAAGAACTACTTGGCTAACAACAAAGGCTAAACAGTAATAACAAAAGAGACAGTTACACTATCCTAAAACAAGGTATGGCAACTGGAAAAACGCCCAATAGGCAAAACAAGCATGACAAAGCAACCTGAGCACAAAAACAATTACTATACTCACAAGCAATAAACTCTACTAAAGAAAACAAGCAAAGCAGGAAAAGAGTAGGGGAAAAACAGGAAACACACAATACCCCGTTCACGGGTATTGGTGGAATTTGCACATAATACTCATCAACTTTCTATAAAAATTCCCAAACCACCTACCTTGATCTGAGGAGATTGATATACGTGAACCTCGACGACATATTCATCATAGAACAACGTTAATCTGAGAAAACGCACAAAACGTTCATCCCACGATTACTTGGAAACGAGGAGTAATCAAGAAACAAGGCTAAGGTAGAAGGAAGAACTCACCTTTCCGATTCCAATGCAGTCGACCGTGATCGAATTGGAGAACGGACAGCGAGGTGGGAGCCCGTCAAAGATCCGGTCATACGGTCACTCTCGGGTGGACGAATACTGAAGAAGAAGACAAAACTGGGGGTTAGGCGTGACCCCGGTCTGTTTAATGAAAAAAATAAAGTACAAGGCATGTACTTATTGAGTACACGGCGTGTACTTCAATTTTCTGTACTCCGAATTAACCAGCCTCCACCTCAGCGTTACACACCATGTGTGTGGCCTGGACACAGCCAGCACCCGGCTTTGCATCGGGGAAGAGTACAAGGTGTGTAATCAGAAATTACACGGCGTGTACTTCTGAAATTTCCCGAAAATTCATTTTTCTCAAAAACTCCAGAAAAAGGAAAAACGTACCTGAAAAGAAGATCCAGGTTCTTACAGAGTGAACCTTGAATAATACAAGAGTTTTTCGAGTTAAACCTTTTCACCAAGATATTTTTTGGGAATGAGACCTAAATATAGAGGAAATGATTTTATATGATTACATGTATGCCAAAAATCTCTGACTTGTGCCAATGTTATCCTCTCATGGATCATTTTCTTTGACTCCATTATTATTCATGTCTTATGAACTTCTTAGATTTGTTCCATGACTCATGTTTGTGTTTTATGATCTCAACTGAATGGTTTTCAAATGTTTTTATCTTATTCTCATAAAATTATGCTCACATTGTATTAATATCTCCCTTATTTACCCTTACTAATCATCTGAGCACAAACTTTCTTATTTTTTACTTTCCCAAGGTTATAAAGGAAGTTATTATTTATGATATGTATAATATAGGTGCTAGTTATGAATAAATTAGTTCTAGATGATTTAGATCACCTATCAACTAGTAATTTATGTATCCATGTTTCAAATGAAATAAAACCAATACCATTCTGGTGTGGATCATTATTTTATGTAATGAATATTTATATATTAATATATAATTTATATTTATAATATGTGTAGGTTTTTATAGTTGGTTTCAAGGAATTTTTTATTTATTCCTTTGGAAACTAGTATGATAAACATTTATCGAGAAACATAAGGTTAAGTCTATTTATAGAAAAATATTATAGAATTTTTATGAAGGACAAAGTGAGTGTTTTATAATAAATTACATCAATTTATAGATATTACATGTGGATGTGACTTTGGAATAATTTTCTCAAAGGGTAATAAACCAAAAAGGGTTCATTTTGTTGGATTCGATCATCACCTAGTTCATGACATTGAGCCATGCTACACACCTTGGTTGAAAAATGTGTGGGATATGTTTAATAAATTAAAATATTATTTAAAAGACATCGTAAATTATTTTTATAATGACCTTGAATGACCATGTTTAATCTTAAGGTGTCATTGATTAAAAATAATGTTTCACGATTTAGATATCCTATAAGTGAATTTTTATGATCCTATGGATTCCAACTAAGATTTGTGTTGATTAATATATAATTTTTAGTTTTATTCAATGGATTAAATAATTAGTCATGTTAATAATGAATATGATGAATAATACAAGGATTTTTATCCTATGTAACCAAATGTTAGGTGAGATAGAATGAAAAATATCATTTCTACATTGACAAAACGTTCTCAAGATTTTAATAATGCTGAACTTCTTGAGAAGAAATGAGGGAATAAATATATTTTGATTCTATAATGAGGCATCATCCACCTTATTTTAGTGGATCTACTAATCCAAAAGTTTCTATGTAATGTATTAGTATAATTGAAAATCGATTTTTCTTTCTACTGTTTTTGGATCATGAAAAAGATAACTTGGACAACTAATATTTGGAAGGTGAAGAGGATGAATGGAGAACTATAATCAAGAATATAATTCAAAAATATGAAATTGAATCAATTTAATGAGATGAGTTTAATAAATTATTTTAAATTATCACTTTCCTCGTATTCATTGTATGAAAATTGAAAAGGAATTCCTTGAGTTAGTGTATAAGGATAATTAATTTGTTGATACTTATATGGAAATTTTTTTGATACATCAAAGGAACACTATTGGTATTATAATAGAACATGAATATAAGATTTATAGATTCATCAATGTCTTAAAATAATGTCTTTGAAGGGAATTGGCCATAAAGACATTAGAAGTTATGAATAAATCATTTTATGAGCTATCAAGGTGGAAATGGATATTATAATTACCCATCAATCACATGGTCCTGATAAGAATAGAAAGTTAAAATTAAAAGGAAATAGTAAAAAACTATAGATAAAATAATATGAGCCTTAGGTTATATAGAAACCCATACTTAACATAAATGGATATTAAACAATTTTAGATTAATATTTAGTACATTATAGTAATACATTACTGGGAACTTTATTAGTTTAGTAACATTGGAAACATGGAAAAAAAGCATCAATCTTGGTGAAATATCTTAAACATTTCCCATTAATATCTCTACCTTTAGTACTTGTACCTAAAATATTTCTTTATAACATGGGGAAAGGAAACATATTATGGGGTGAACTCAGATTCTTAGTAAGGGTAGATAATAGAAATGTGTAAGAATTACTTGAACAAAGGTTATGAAACTTGAGAATAACATTGGAAGATCCTACATTGTATATTAGATATTATAATAAATAATGGAAATTCATAAGATAATGATCATAATATAATTAAGATTTTATGTAATAAAAGAATAACATAGGAATAAAACCTGCAATTTTGGTAGACACATAAGAATATAATATGATTTATATAGTAGCTATGGAATCACTGCCAAGACCTTTTTTGAAGTATGGGTTCACTCCCCATATCATCTTGGTAGTCATCTTTCACTCCCATGTCCATCTTAGTACCATCGGTTCACTCCACATACCATCTTGGTATTCATGGTTCACTCCCATGGCCATATTAGTAGTAAAGGTTCATTCCCAAGACCATTTCAGTATATCTCCAGAGAAATAAATCATTATTTAATGAATTAGAGGGAGATATAGGTCCCAACCAACTCATAATGAAATCAACGAAACATGTTCCAAAATATCATAAATATTAATATCATAATACATTAAATTAAATGGGTATTATAAACTTGTAACAATATCATATCCTCTCAAAAAAGATAGGTTTCATAATCATTTCATCAAAAATATAACCCTGAAAGAGAAACATATTTCATAAACATATAAACCATGGATGAGAAATCAGTTTGATAAATACAATAAAATAAAGAATAACTCATTCATATAAAGAATATGAATGGATCTTTAGATCATTTCATAAATGGGAATGTGTAACATCAATGAATGTCATTTAGATGGAAAATAATTTTGAAATATCTTTCAAAAAATTCCTTAAGGAAAATATATGTTCTTCTATTAAAAAATATTTTTAATACATTAATCCTATGAAATTAATTTTCATATAAAATACCTTGAAAACATATAAAGAAGTCTTGAAATAATTTTGAAAACATTGTTTCTAGAAAACATATTAAATAAGCATCAAAACAACTTAAAACCATTTTCTTTGAAGACAAATTCAAAAAATATAAATAAATAATGAAAATGTTTTGAAAACCATTATACATGAAAATGTTGAAGGATCTTGAAATTTTTTTAAAGTAAATTTCTATAAAAATACTATGAAAATATATAAATAATGCTTGAAAACATTTTGAAAACAATTTTCCATGAAAAATTATAAAATAAGGTTGATTTTTTTTTAAAAAATAATTTTCATTGAAAATCACTTTTAAATTTTCTTAATTAAATTTATCCATTAAAAAATGAATAAAGGGCTTCAAACAAATGATGGTAGGTAAATATGTACATGTCGTGTGAGGTAAAAATAACATTCATTTTTTAAAGTAAAAAAGGATAAAAATATTCCTTATTTAGAAACCGACAATAATATTCCATTAAAGAAATTGGTAAAAGAGAAAAAGAAGAAAATTTAATTATAAATATTATAGGATACTGGTATAATAATATTTTAAACCTTATTTAGAAAACATGGTTTTGAAGGAACCTAGATTCCCAATCGAAGAGAGGGTAAAGTAGGGCATTTCTAAAAAAACATTTTTAAATATTTTATTCAAGAAAGAGTAAAAAAGTGGTACCAATACATGAATATATCATGAATAACTATAGGATAATAAAATTTGTGAATTTTTCTGAGAAATGGATCAAAATATTTCCTCGAAGGAAGAATAAACATAAACAATATTGAAAATCGATGAGACTATTTCCATTTATTCATATCACTTAGTAACATGGGATCATACTCTACATGTAAGAAAATGAAATAAAATGAGGCTTATAATAATATTAAAAGAAGGATATTAGTATTATATAATTTAAAATGGAAGTATATACACCTTAGAATGTATTTAGGCACATAACAAAACACTAGTCTCAAAGAAGGAAAATTTAGACAAAAATATTTTATAGATTTGGTAACATTTGAAATGTATACCACATGAAAGAAAAATGATAAAACAAATATGTATATAACTATATATTTTATTATAATAATCATTGAATACATCCATGGGTAGTACACACACCACACAAAAGGAACGGGTCATGAATAAATTATATATCTCATGGAAATAAAAAGTGAGATAAAACACCCTTACCTTATGTATTGACTCATTTCGTACTCATTAAAACCACCTGTATAATAAATATAAATTTATTATACATTTTTAAATATATATATTATTATATCTAATACAATATATGTTTTCATTACCACATTATATTAGCTTATTGTTAGGTAACCTATGTTAAGGTTTCACTTCGTATAATATTCTCTTTGTTCTTTGCTTGTTCCTTAATTTGTCATACTATTGGAAATTATACTTATATCCTGATTAAATAACATAACAAATAATATAAATATCAGGTATATTTATTATATTTTTATTATAAAAATATATAAAATATAGAATTTCTAAATGGACTACACTATTCATGATGATGAGAAGTCGTATGTACGTATGAATGCCATTTCTAGTTTTATTATCGTATTGAAAGATCAAAAGAAAATGAAATATATTTATATATGTATATAATATCAATACATGATAATTAAAATGTTATATATATCATATAATTTCACTTAAATCATCCTTAATACATTCTATGTAGTGTGTAAACAAATAACATCCCTTTGAGAGGGTGGTAGTCCACACTTCCTCAAAAGAAATTACGGTATTTACTACAAATGGAAAGTAAAAAACGATATGTGTTATAAATGGAATAAATAATATTGATGAAATAATAAATATGATAAATAATATTATATATAAAAATAGTTACCATTATAATGCCAACCATGAGAGGCGGTGAGGAAAATTGAACAATCCTTATTTTGTGAGGAGGAAGTTCGTTTTACCCATAATCTAATGTTTTTTACCTATTAGATAGGTTTTTTGGTAGTTTTAGGTCTAAAAGATTGCATAAAACATCCTAATATATTAATTTTATATGGTTCTGTTTCAAAATCATGGAATAAATTGAGTGGAGGTTGTGGAGAATGAAAATAAAACAAAGGATCTTAAGAGAAGGAGTTACCTCTAAATCAGGAAACTCCTTTTAGTTTGTGTCAAAAAGAATTAAATGGAAGAAATTATTTCAAAAGGTAGAATTGAAGGAGTAAGGGATGGATTTTGGGAAGTAAATTGGGTATATATTTAACAATCATATGTGGTTCGAGAGGTGTGAAGAAGATGGAGGGGTGGTGTCCTTTAATATGGAAGGGAAAGTACACACATGATATTTTTGAAAACAAGTTAGGTGTACCGACATTTTTACCTAAAAAATTTAATAAATAACAAATAACACTAAATAATTAAATATTAATAGATGGATTTTGGAATAAATTGGGTTTTGGGCAAGTTTCTAGGTCGTTTTGTTTCTTAATTTTAATGCTAAGTCTTTAGGTAAGCTTAATTTTACCTTAAGTTATGTAATTAATTACAATTTATTTCCCTAATAATTTTGGTAAAAACAATATGAACATATTATAAATAATAAATTATTTTTTACAAATATGGAATCCATTTTTCCAAATTCCAATTATTGGAGTAGCAGAAATTAGTTTAAAATTAATCTTGTAGATGGGATGACACTGAGAGTTTTTAATGTATTCAAAATGATCAAAATTTTTCCAAGTTTTTATATCTAATTTAAATGTAAAATTAGTTTCAATGATCTAGAATTTATTAATTTATAAAAATATTATCTAGTTAAACATTTAAAAAAATTTAAAATATATATTATCCCTATAAATAAATTAGATGTATATACATTTTTGATTTAAAATCCAGTTTTTTTAACTATTCTTTTAAAAATAAAACCTTACAGAAAAATATCCAAAAAATATCCTAACCTAATTTTTATGTTTCTATTCAAAACATTATGTTCATATTTATATATTAAATTTATAAAAGTGAAAAAAATATATTTAAAATGGGTTCTCCATTAAAAGCCCTTAAAACAGCAGTTATAAAAAATATTGGTTTTTATGCATAAAATTAAGTTTGTTCTTATCATATGTCTATAAAATCTAATGGAAAAATACCAAAAATATTTTTTATTATATAAAATATATATTACATTAATATTACACACTAACTATAGTTAATTTAAGTAATTAGGGTAAACATATTTGTTACCATAAAAATATTAATATTTTCCTTTATATTCAATCGGTTTTAATATTCATTTATAATTAATTGATAACCGATGAATTCATTTTATATTTATGTAAACCATATATTTTCATAAAATAGTTTATATTATTCATAATTTCAAATTTACCTTCCTTATTATATGTTATTATATTAAATAATAATATTTTGATAACATATTATTGTCTGGTAAAACATGGTCATGCATGTTACCCAAGCTAGCGAGCAAAGTCATTATTGCATGTAACATAGGCTAACCTAATTATTATATGTATATAAAGATAAAATTTATGTTGTGTTTAGTTTACGATTAACATGGTGTTGTGTATAACACAATCCAAACATAGTGATTTAATATAAAATAAACTACATTCAATGTTAGGTGAAATGAAAAATATCACAAAGGTTAAATTAATTTGAAAAAATAAATCACAAAATGTCAAGGTGTTACATTATACCCCCGAAAAATTAATTTCTCCTTAAAAATTCATCTGTATTATCAATGGTTTAATCAATTATTTTTTTATTCATGGAAACCAACATCACAAAAAATGGATACAAAAAATTCCCTTAAAAAGGGAAAGTTGGAACCATAACGGTATCGAGAGTAACATATAACTGGGTTTCTACATAAGAGAACACAGGTTGGTAGATAATATTGGATATAGAGGAATGAATTATATATTTATAGGGAGTGATTGATGTAATCAATCAAAAAAAGTGAATGATCCCTAAAAAGTTGAATGCCTAGAAGTCATAAATCGAAGATGATTTAAAAGGACATCCTTGCAACAAAAATAGGGTATTATAACAATACATTTTCTTTTGATCATTATCATAATGTTGAGGAATTATTTTATTGACCAAGAATATATGTAAATATGCATAGTTGATATATTTATATAAACAAAATTTCATTCTTTAGTTTTGATTTTATCAATTTCTAATTCATCCATTACATCATGTAACAGACATCCAAAAATTAACTTTGATGTCTGAAGTGATAAAAAAAATTATATCTGATCTTAAGGACCATAACATAATTAAATTTATAAAAATTTAATTATACATATTCTTAAAAAACCAATATGGTCAATACATTAATTTCTAAACATAATAGCCACACTACTCTTTTATCATAAATAGTTATTCATAAAAAATAATTATACATTAGTCAGGATATCACATAGGCTAATGGTTGGCCTGAAACCCTTATCATCCTTCAATATTGGGTTTAAGACACATATACTTTCAGTACATTATTGGTTTTCACCTGACATACATTATTTCATTTTATAATACAATGGAAATATTATTTCAAAAATATTATGGACATCCTTGAAATAAGGTTAATCACAATATAGACTTTTAACCGAGGTGTTAAATACAAAATCAATGCATAAATACTTCCTTTAAAGTTTAATTTAAACATTTCATAAATGTTTACCCTAATGAAAATACAAAACCATGAATAATAGTGTCATGAAATCATCTTAACATTGATTTCCCACATATCATAAAGTATCTCTAGGTTTTCACATTCCAAAAATGTGAACAATCTTCTCATATATTCTCTTGAAACACAATAATAACCTGAATTGACATAAATATTTATTGAAAACATGAATTATTAGTTATTCAATGTATATTGGATTTATTACATAAATCTAAAAATTTTGTAAACATCACCAATGATAATATAAACGTTTTGTCAATAAGTCCTTAATTCATTCTATAGTAATAAGAACCATCCAATTTACATGTTCATATCCCACATATCATTATCAAAACAAAATTAACATAACATATGAAATATATTAAGGGTTATCATCCTCTTAATCATATTTTTCCATATACATCACCTTTCCATTATATAACTTTTCTATTCCATTAGAACCATTCAACATGTTCTTGTAAATCCATAGTGAAAAACATAAACTAAACAATGATTATATATTTTACATTTTATATAACATACTTATGGAATCCAAATACTTAAAAAAATTATTATTTCACTGCATCCTTAAGCCATTAGGAAGGCTACATAATCCTATTACACAATACCTCTTTCCCTTCACATTTCATCTGTAGTTTCTTCATCATCAGAATTGTAACCATTACTCATACATCTTTTCTATTACTCTTCAAGATCATTCCTCTTGGGACATTGAGTTACATAATGGACTTTTATTCCACACATAAAACAATTATCCATTAATGATGACTTTTGGAGGCCAATATTTTAAACCATTTCATTAATTGAACTATTTATTTTCTCCTTTAGTCGCTCACTTTATGTCATTTTCAACATTCAAAAAATATTCTTATTCCTATAAAACATTCACTTATGTGATTATTTACAAATTATTGACACAATGGAACCTGAATCTTCTTTTATTCCACGGTCTCCATTACCCATACTCTCAAAAACTCCTTTTTCTCCTCCTTGGTGAGTTAGAGAGTTGGTTAAGGTACATGATGTTAATCCTATTCTGTGAAAAATTATTATGTATGATCACAACATCTCTCACACCATTGATCATACCACTTGAATTTTCATTATCAAATCATCCATCAAATTTTATGTTATCCGAGTTCTCTCTAGTTTCCACCATTGACTAAATTCCGAAGCATAGTGTGATCATTACATATCATAGATTAAAAACACATATTCATGAAAAATATTATTTATAGGATGCCTAAATTATAAAACCATCCTTAATCTATGACATAATAGGTTCATACTAGGTTTATAATAGACAAATTATTTTTAAATCCTTAATTATGGTGTATGATGAGGTTGTTAATTCCAAATGCATATCTACCAGGTGTGTCAAACCAAGTGTGGAACAAAGACCGTTATCATGTACCAGATTACCCCGAGTCAGGCTTGGAACATCTTGTCAGATTTTTTACCCCAAGTTAAATATATTTTAGATCCACAAACACTTTTAGTATCCATATAGAGATGAATTTATTGGACTCCACTTACTATATCCTTTACCAAAATTCTAGGATATTTTCCAAAATGTTTACACTTCCTTATAATTATCCTTATAGACATCCCAATAAATATCCTTAGAAATGTACCTAGGTATTTCACTAATGTTTCCTCATCCTAGTTTCCAAAGGTTGACTAAACATTTCACTTTATAACAATGATAGAAATAAAGCCTTAACATATATGGATATTACACTATTTTAGATGAATATACAATACATTAGAATAATTCATGTTCAAGGACTGTAATAGTTTAGTGTCTTTGGAAACTTGGAAAAAAATCTTTTATCCTAGTGAAGGATCTTTAACATATCCCATAAAGATCTCCACCTTTTTTAATTCTACCTAAAACATTTCTTTATAACCTGGGGAAAGGAAACATAAGAAGGGGTGAGCTCATATGCACAATAAGGGTTAATAAAGGAAATGAGTAAGTATACATGAAAAAAGGGTATAGAACATTAGCATAAAATTTTAAGATCATAAACTGCATATTAGAGATCATAATTAATATTTCAATTAATAATACATGGATCATAATAGAACTAAGAGCGTAATTCTTGAAATCAGAATAGAGGAATAGAGCATTGAATTGTGGAAGACAAATACACATATATTATGATTTTCATAGTATCCAAGAAATCACTAACAAGACTATATAGGTAGTACGGGTTCACTCCCTATACCATCTTGGTATTAATCATTAACTCCCATGTCCATATTATTTGCATGAGTTAACTCCTTATACCATTGTGGTAGTCATGGTTCACTCCCATGGCCATCTTAGTATACAAGTTTCATTCCCAAGGCAATCTTATTATATCTCGTGAGATATAGATCTTTTCTGAATGCATTAGAGGGAGATATAGGTACCACCAATATCAAAATGAAATCATACATACATGTGACACAGGCTCATAAATAATCATATCATATCCCATGAAATTAAATGGGTATTATAAATATTTAATGATATCATAACTTGTGGAAAAAAGATAGGTTTCATAATCATTTCATCAAAAACATAACCCATGAAAGAGAAACATATTTCATAGACATATAACCCAAGTAATTGAAATAGGTTTCATAAGGACAATAATAGTAAGCATAACCCATTAATATAAAGAATAAAATGTAACTTTTAGATCCTTTCCTATATGGTCATGAGTAACATAAACCGATGACATCTTTGGTGGAAAATAATATGGAAATATCATTCAAAAAAGTTTGTTTAGGAAAATATCATTTATTATTTTAAAATTTATTTTTTAATACATTAAACCATTTTAAATTAATTTTCTAATAAAATACATTGAAATCTTATAAATAATACTTGAATTCATTTTGGAAACCTTTTTACTTGAAAACATATATCATAAGCTTCAAAAATTTAAAAACATAATTTACTTGATTTTTTTAAAATATATAAAAAATATTAAAAATGTTTTGAAAACCATTTTACCTGAAAACATGATAATAGAGATTGAAAATTATTTTAAAACCATTTCATTTAAAACACTTTGAAAATATATAAATAATTCTTTAAATATTTTGAAAAAAAATTTCATTGACTGATTATAAAACAAGGTTGAAAATTTTTTGAAAACAATTTTCCATGAAAATAACTTGTAAAAACACTTTCTAAAAAATTAAACTTCTAAAAATTCAAAGGAAGATTCAATTAAATTATGGCGGGTTAATCGGTACTTTCTATATAAGGTAAAAAGAACATTCCTTTTCCATGGTAAAAAGATTAGAAAAATTCCTTATTCAAAAAGTGACAAGATGATTGCGTTGAAGAGACTGGTAAAAGAGAAAAAGGGTAAAAATGAATCCTAAATATTTTAGGATAATGTTGATATATTCATTTAAACCCTTTTTAGAAAACATGGTTTTGAAGGAACCATGATTTCTGACGGAAGAGAGGGTAAAGTCGGGCATTCATAAAAAACATTCTTAACTTCATTATTTACGAAATAGAAAAAATGGTACCAATACATAAATATATCATGAATAACAACAGGATAATCACATTATTGAATGATCTTGATATATGGGTCATAATTTTTCATCGATGGAAGCATGATAATAAACAATCTTGGAAAGCGATGAGATTGTTTAAATAAACCCTTATCACTTGGTAACATGGGATCATACTCTCCAAGTAAGATAAGGAAATTAAATGAGGCTTATAATATCATGAAAATATGGTGATTCATGGTATATCATGTAAAATTTACATATATACACCTCAAAATGAATTTAGGTGCATAACAAAATGTGAGTCTCAAAAAAGAAAAATTGAGACAAAACTATTTTGCATATTTGGTAACTTTTTAAATGTAAACCCCATGAAGAAACATCATAAAATAGATATGTAAATAAACATAAATTTTAGTATAATAATCATTGAATACATCTATGGGAAGTATACACACCCCACAAAAGAAATGGGTTCTGAATAAAAATATATCTCACGGAAATAAAAAGTGAGATGAAATCCCCTTACCTTATGTCTTGACTAGCATTATACTCATTCAAACCACCGGTTTAATAAATATAAATTTATTATAAATATTTTAATGAAACATATTATTATATCTAATAACATATATGTGTTGATTATGAACTTATATTACCCTCTTGTTATCCATCTTGTGTTAATGTTTCACTTCAGATAATATTAGCTTTGTACTTCGTATGTGTCTTAATTTGTTATAACGTTTGTCCTTATAGATATATCATGATTCCAGAAAGTAATCCATGATATAAATATCATTTATTTCAATTATATTTTTATATAAACATCTATATAGTATATAATAACTAAATATAATATAGAGTTCATCGAGATGGTAAGTCATACATATGCATGAACACTATTTCCATTTTTATTGTCCTATTGAAAGAGAGAAAGAAAATGAAATACATATATATATGTATATAATATCATTAAAATGAAATTATAATTTTATATATTTTATATATATTCCCTAAACCTATCTTTAATACATTCCATGTATTTTTTGAACGAATCACATCAATTTGAGGGGGTGGTAGTCCACACTTCCTCAAAAGAAATTATCATATTTACACCAAATGGAATATAAATAGATATACATTATAAAAGAAATACATAAGATAAAATACCTAATATATATAATATATAATATATATATAAATATTTTCCACCATAATGTCCTCCATGATAGGAGGTAAACAAAATTGAATAAAATAAAATATTTTTAGTGCTATGTGATGTCAAGGCCCGTCCTCGGGGCCCGTGCCATGACTACCCCAAGCTCACCTTCCATAGGCCAGCGGCTAGAGACTAGAACCAATGGTGTAAATCCCGATAAAAATGGAAGGCATTGTCTTTATGAAACATAAACACACACAATAGAGTACAAGTGGAAGCAAACACTAAGTAAAGCAATATATCAAGTGTGAAAGAAGTAAAAAGGTTGTCAGAAATACATGCCCAACAGTAAAGTAAAAGGAAAAGAAAAAATAGCAGGAAGGTGCCAAGATGCTCCTGGATTGTCCTTCGCAGTTCCTACCTAATGGGTAGGTATAGATGGCCACCATAACTCTCCACATCCGTCTGTCACCTCGGGGTATCATCTCGTCGTGAAGTCCACCTCCGGGTACCGTCTCGTCATGAACTCCACCTTCGGGTACCGTCTGACTCTACAAGCCCCAACCACGATCAGTGCTATCCATCATCTCCATCCAACACAATGAGGTGCAGGCATAGCCCATGCATGGGTGAGTATAATGATACTCAGTAGGGATCCCGAGACCCTCATGGTCTCACTAAATCCAACAAGGATAAAACACAAAGAAAGATTCACTAAATCCAACAAGGATATACCACAAAGAAAGATTTCAACAGATAACTTTTACTTAGGTATATGACCATACATATACCTATGTTATAAAGCAACCTTTCTCAATCATGAAGTAAACACTATGGTCATTGTCTCATCTCAAACCAGGATTTTAATTATTGAAACCACAACTGCTAGAGAACTCCTCCTCTGTCGAGTACAGTGGTCCTATCAAGACTCTGAGGCGCTACTCACTAACCTTAGACTTCTGAGGTAATCCTCCTTTCAAGTACCGTAGGTCTGCTGCCAAATACTAGGTGCTCCGTCTGTTGAGGGTCTTCTGCCAAAAACAGGGCGCTCTCCCTAATAGCCTATATAGTTACTCCTCCTGTCGAGTACTATGGGTCTGCTGCCAACTACCAGGCGCTCCATCCACCGTGGGTCTACCGCCAAATACTAGGCACTCCTTCCACTGGGCTAACCGAATCACTCTGAGTCGAATCGGTCAAGCATTCATCAGATCTACAGTTACTAGGTCTCTTCACTCTGTATGGTCATCTATGGGAGGATCCACTCCACAAGCTACTGGTTGATACTCCGAGTATCACAATGTCCCATGAAGAAGTATCTCAAAGTACCGCCTTATAAAAGGGGTCTCAACTCAACATACGGTGCGTCTATCAAACGCCCGGTCTGTGAGTTATTAGCCTTTTAGTCCCGGGGGCCTGGTTGGTTTTGTGTATGAACCAACCCAGTCGTATCTCAACTGTACCCTGAACTCCCATGGGGTATACTCAAAGGAACCATTTCTCAACGTGATTACCAACACCGCTAAAGGTTCGTCAAATGGACGTCCGGTCTGAGAGTTATTAGTATTTCCGTTCCAGGGGCCCGGTTGGATTTCAGGTACAATCCAACCTAACCATACTCTAACAACATACAAACCTCAGGTGAAGTATGCCAAAAGAACCGTCTCATCAAGATAAATCCAACATAGTCGACGACACATCAATCATACGTCCGGTCCTCAAGTTAAAAGCATTTCCGCTCCGAGGGCCCGGTTGGTTTCGGGTTCGAACCAACCCAGATATACCCAAACTTCACCATAACCTTAGTGTAATATACCAAAACGACTGTCTTGATCCAAGGAATCTTACTCAACTGACGGTGCATCGATCGGAGGTCTGTAGCTCAAGATATGTTCCTTTAACAAAAAATATTCCGAAAATAGGGGGTCTGGGCCCGGTCCGACCCGGCCCAACACCCCCTGGGTCAGCCCGAACCGGGTCGACCTGACCCAGGTCCGGTTCCGGACCGGTTGGATGTGGCCTTTCCTGGCCCTTCCATCCCGGCCTGATGTTGGTGGCCCGATCCGGAGTTGGCGGCCCGGACCGGTGGCCGGTTGCGGCTCGGCCGGTTGGCCGAGCGCGTTGCGCCGAGCGGGGGGGGGGGGGGGGGTTGATAATTACCGGTGGCGCCTACAGGGTCAGCCCCACCTCCAGGATCCCGTGCGGCCATGGGTTCCTTCTCACCACCGCCGTAGCTATTTCCGCGGCGGGTTTCCTCTGGCGGCGTGCCGCCACCGCCAGACGCCAGCGTCGTCATGCTAGAGTGGTGCACTGGCAGCGGCTTCCGCGGACCACCGGATGCGCTCTGGTGGTCCGATTTTCCAGCCGCTTGGGCCTATGGCTCTCCTAGGACCTGATCTTCACTGTGATGGCTTCCAAATTCTGTTCTGGTCCCATTTCATCGTCGCCTGTCAATCCGCACATAGACAAACAATCTATATACGGTCGTCAGGCCATCTTTGTTCAGCATGTGCCCTCCGCGTTATTCGATAGCAATAGGTCAGACAATAATGATGTTCATCGACAAACGAGGTACAATTTTAATCAAATAAAATCGAACTTAGTTCCCAAAAATTCCCCTGCAAACAATTACTCCCAACCCACAAAGAAAACATTCGCGGATCAACTTGATAATGAGTTGATCTGTATTCTTTGTTTTAGAAGGGAAGAATCATGGAATATAAACATACTCAAATTAAACCTCTACCTCAATAATTGATGTCGTACGTCGGGCGTCGTGGAAGACGACGTCGCAGGGTGAGGTTTCATAGACAACATCGGAGTGCGCCCGAGGAAGAAACAATGTTCCCTCTCTTGTCGCGGAGAAGAGAATACAAGGCGTGTTGTCGTTGGAAAATTCCCCACGTCGATGTCTCCTTCCTTATCGTGAAGAAAGAAGATGATGGAAAACCATGGTTGCCGATTCATTCTACGTTGAAGGGTCGATGTTCTTCATCAGAGAAGAATCTTCCTTCGTTGAGGATGAAGGTCTTAAAAAACTCTAGAGTTATCTCGATTCCTCCTCACACAACAATTTCCAACCCAAATAAAATAAGTCTTATCCTTATTTTATTTAATCTTGCCATGCATTCAAAATTTAAAATTCAAACACTTAATTAATTTAATTGAAGAGGTTCAATCAATTAATTAAGGTGTGTGTTGGCAATAATTAAAGAGGGAGAGATGGGAGAGGAAGAGTTACTCAATTAAAGGGGAGTTAACAATTAATAAGGGGGTTTAAAAAAAGTTTAGGGAATGTGAAAGGTTGGGGATCATGTGGGCCCCACCTCACAAATATCCTCACATGGGTAGTTAGGTTCTTATGGGTCCCACCCCAACTCCCCCATGTAGGATATAACCACATTAGATATAAAATAAAATTGTTCCACAATTTTATTCCCTTCTTATTTAATCCACAAATTTTAACTTCTCCTCCCGTGCAAACACATCTGCGATAAAGGCCCCCTTAAGAAATTACCAGCATTGTGAGTTCATTGATGACCTCGGATTTCAATTCTGAGAAATGGTTCAAAAGATAGAAAAACCCGCTCGTTCGTTCACAGAACGTACCTGAGCTAAACTTCAGAAATTGATTCCGGGCACACCGGGCCTCGAAATCAAGCGCCGTCAGAAGCCACATACTCGTAAAATTCCAATGAAATTAAAAACAAATCTTTGAAATTTCCAAGTTGTTGACCTCACCTGTTTTGATAATCTCAATCATGTATTCATATGTGTTGAAAATCCCAATTATGTTTTCATTCTCTATGATATTTTTAAGTATCATTGATCTATACTTTAATTCTTTCAAATCTGTGATCAAACCAATAATAATGTTTAAAATAGTCTTTGGAATATGTTAATACTAATTTATCCATGTTCATACAAGTTATAAATTGATTCTAACACAATCGGATGCATTCTGCATAAAACAGATAAGTAATCTGCCTATAGCTACTGATAAAGAGCTACCGGTACCCAGTCTACCGATAGACTTAGTCTACCGACAGACAGAGTCACCGATATACTTAACACAGAGCTACTGATGTACTTATAAATGTAAGCTACTAACTTACAGACAGCTACCGATACAAACATAGAGCTACCGGTGTAAGTATAAATAGCTACCGATGGAATAAGAGTCACCGATGGACGAAGCTACTGACAGACTCACAGCTACCGATACCGACGCATGGAGCTACCGACGCATGGAGCTACCGACGCATGGAGCTACCGACGCATGGAGCTACCGACGCATGGAGCTACCGATGCATGGAGCTACCGACGCATGGAGCTACCGACGCATGAAGCTACCGACGCATGGAGCTACCGATAAACAAAGTCACCGATACAAGCATGTACCAACTGACGCATAGAGCCACCGATAGAGTCAAAGTAACTAATGACATTGAGCTACCGATGTCCAAGATACCGATGCTGATTACCTACCGATCACTCGACTCACTATTTGAATTTCTTGATTTCCTATCTTTATTTAATCTATCCAACGGTCATATCATGTACATTTTAATGATTTGTCATATATCTGATAAAGGTTGTCGGATGTCAGGAACCCGTACCTCGAACCTCCAGAAAGGAAATCTTTTCTGTCCCCTGTTGGGAGATAAATACGAGAAGACTACGCTGCCAAAAAAGAAAAGAAGCGTGTGGTGGATGAAATATACCAGAAACACAAGAACAAGAAGAATAAAGAGCAAAACCAGTTCCATCAAGAACACAGAGAAGCTCATAGAAAATCAAGCATACTTGAGAAGTGTTCTGTGCATATAAGAAGAGCACTGAAGAACTTCAACCACTACATTTTCACTGTCTGTGAACCTGGAGCATACGACACTCTGTTTCTCAAACAGAAACGAGAAGAGGACTCAGACTCACTTCTGATCGAATCCAAAGGAGTCCAGAGCTACACTGAAATCACCAGGACAACTTCTAAACTCTACATCTTTTGTTCTGTGATTTATTATTATACTTTTCAAGCAGTGTGTGTTATCTGCTGTATCTAACACATACACTGTCTCCTGTACTTAAACTGGAGGATTTGTAAATTCTTATCAAACTCTTTCATTCTATTCTTTCCCACGAATAACAGTGGTAGAGGTCGTGTGTGACCTGGACAGCTGGTTGCTGTTGTACTGTTTCCCACGAATAACAGTGGTAGAGGTCTTGGACCTGGAAAGTTGTAAACTGTTGAACCCCGATCCAGGGTGTGGATCATTTTTATATAAACTTTTGAGAGGACTAAGTCTCGGATTGAGACTGAACCTCTTGGTTACATTTTTTGTGACATCTCTTTCAAAGTTTTATTCCGCTGCTAATCACTTTAAAACCAATACTGTTTTTAAATTTACTTTGATAATTAAATTAGCAAGTGTTTATGTTAAGTGTAGATTAGTAAGTTAGTTTCAAAATATAATCATACACTCCTGTATTGATGCACTGGGAATTAATAAATCCCTTGAGAATCTAACAGAACCTCTACATTAATATAAATTCACTACAGTTTAATTTATTATTTTATTTGGGGGTCTTTAAGACAGTGTTTTTAAATACAGAAATTTTAATTGGTACTCAATTCACCCCCCTCTTGAGTAAACCACTCCGACCAACACTTGGTATCAGAGGATCGAAAATACTTTCTAAAAGTACTCTGCTTTTGAACTGTGATTTTAGTTGTATTTTAAAGGACTTAAAATTTCTATTATATCTAAATTTTTTATCTCTTTAAAATTTTCTCATCATGGACAATAGACTTGAGGGTACTGCTACTAACCGGCCACCTTTCTTCAATGGAACTAATTATGCTCCGTGGAAACTGAAAATGAAAATTCATCTAGAAAGCATAGGTTTTGATATTTGGACTACTATTGAATCAGAATACAAAATTCCCACTACTGCTAGATCTACATGGGATGAAACTATAAAGAATGCTTACAATAACAACTATAAAGCTATGAATGCCTTGTACTGTGCTCTAGGAGATGAAGAGTTTAATAGAATTTCTTCTTGTAAAACTGCATATGAAATTTGGGATACCTTAGCTGTTTCTCATGAAGGAACAAAGAATTTTAAAGAAACGAGATTGAACACTTATACTATCAAGTATGATAATTTTAAAATGAAGCCTGGCGAACCCATTTCTGAAATGTATCTCAGGTTCAATGAAATTTTCAATACAATGATCTCGCTGGGAAAGGATGTCTCATCGAAGGAACAAATTATGAGAATTTTGGGATGTCTACCTGATAGATGGAGAGGCACATCTGTCTCAATCAGAGAATCATGTGTCATTGCTTCTCTACCTATCAAGGAACTAATTGGCAAGCTGATGATGTATGAAGAAGAGCTTAAAGTGAATAAAGAGGAAGAAAATGAACCTCCAAGAAACTCTGTCGCTTTCAAATCCTCAACTTCAAAGAATAAGGACAAAGAAAAGCTTCAAGATGTAGTTGAAAGTTCATGCTATGAAGACAGTGAAAGTGATTCTGACAGTGATGCAGAGATGGCTCACATTTCTAGAAGATTTAAGAAATTTTATAGGAAAAAGAAGTTCTTCAGAAAAACGAATTATAAGGGTAAGTATGATCACCAAGGTAAATGGAAAAAGGATTGGAAGAAGAATGAAAAATCAGATGATGTTGTCTGCTATGAGTGCAAGTGATAAGGACACATTAAAGCCGACTGTCCAAAGCTGAAGTATAAAAAGAAATATGAATATAAGGACAATAAGTTTAAGAAATCCATGAAGGCTACTTGGAGTGCTTCTGAGGATAGCTCTACTAAATCTGAAAGCTCTGAAACTGAACACAAAAATAAGGCAAATATGTGCTTTATGACAAACACTTCTCAGGTAACTGCTGAAACTCCTGCTTTAAATTATTATTACTCTGAAGATAATGCAGAATCTGACTCTGATTCTGGAACAATGTCTAAAAATGAATTGTTTGAGTACTGTAATATGCTGGAAGAGACATGTAATGAACTTAAGGATAAATACAAAGGTTTAAAGAAACAGCATGCTTTAAGTGTTAAGAATAAATCTGATCTTGATATAGAAAAGGAAAAGAATGCTCAACTGTTAAAAGAAAACATTGAATTGAAACTATCTAATGAGCAACTCAAGAAAGACTTAGAGAAGTTCACCAATGGCAAAAATACACTAACACAGATGCTAGGAAAGAAAATAGCACATAAATATACTACTGGTATAGGATACCAACCTGGACAGAGGAAAATTTCCAAAAATAGATTCATTTCTAAATCTGGACAGAATGAAGGTAATTCTGGAACTTCATATGCTTCAACCAGTTATATACATAGCTATGGATCCAATAAAGTTTATCTTTCAAAGCATGTCAATTCTACAAATTATACGAGACCCATTAGACAAATATGGGTACCTAAAGTGTTATTGGCTAACCTGTCTGGACCCAAGAAAATCTGGGTACCAAAATCAACTCCCATCTGAATCTGTTTTGTAGGGAACTTGCTTAAAGAGCTCCTGTAAAGAAACCTGGTATTTGGACAGTGGATGTTCAAGACATATGTCAGGAGACTTCTCTTGTTTTAAGATTTTAATAAAATTTGATGGAGGATTTGTCACCTTTGGTGATAATTCAAGAGGAAAAATCATCGGCCTAGGCCGGATTGGTAACACTGATTCAATTTTGATTTCTAAAGTTTTATTTGTTGATGGCCTTAAATACAATTTATTAAGTATTTCTCAGTTATGTGATGATGGTTTTCATGTTAAATTTGAAAATGATTCTTGCAAAGTTTTTAATTCTAAGAATGTTTTAGTATTTTCTGCCTTAAGAAATGAAAATGTTTATGCTGTTAATCTGAATTCTTTAGCTAAGCAGAATATTACTTGTTTGAATGATTTTCATAAAGAATCTTGGCCATGGCACAGAATATTGGGACATTGCAACATTCACTCACTTAGAAAACTCTCTAGAAAAAACCTAGTTAGAGACCTACCTAAATTAGAATTCCCAAATGATAGAGTGTGTAACCCCTGTCAAAAGGGAAAACAACACAAAGTTTCTTTTAAATCAAAGAAAGAAGTTTCGACTTCTCAACCACTTGAATTGGTTCACATGGATTTGTTTGGACCACCAATAGTTTCTAGTTTAAATGGGAAGCACTATGTTTTTGTTCTTGTAGATGATTTTTCTAGATATACTTGGGTATATTTTCTAGCTCATAAAATTGAAGCCTGTTCTTCTTTTGTTAAATACTCTAAATCTGTAGAAAACCTTAGTGGACTTAAGATTAAAACTTTGAGAAGTGATCATGGTCGTGAGTTTGAAAATCAAGATTTTGAATCTTATTGCTCACACAATGGCTATACTCATTACTTTTCTGCCCCTAGAACACCCCAACAGAATGGTGTAGTAGAAAGAAGAAACTGAACCCTTCAAGAAATAGCTAGAACCGTGCTCAATGAATATGAACTGCCTATTTATTTTTGGGCTGAAGCTGTAAATACAGCTTGTTATGTCATTAATAGAGTCTTAATCAGACCTGTTCTTAAGAAAACCCCTTATGAATTGTGGAACAATAGAAAGCCTAAGGTTAATTACGTTAAAGTTTTTGGTTGCAAAGTATTTATTCTGAATACTAAAGATAATCTGGATAAGTTTGCTTCCAAAAGTGATGAAGGAATTTTTCTGGGTTACTCTATTTCAAGTAAAGCCTATAGAGTATTCAATACGAAAACCAAATGTGTGGAAGAATCTGTTCACATCAAATTCGATAAAACTGATCCACATGAGCCTAAAACCTCTCATGAAAATATTGAAGAAGACTTATCTGTTCTGGACATTAATGATAAATCTAAAGAACCTGTTATCAAAACATCCAGTTCTGGACTTTTTCCAGAATCTGCTTCTGTTGAACCCGAACCTATAGATGAACCTGAAATTTCTAGTCCAACCTTTACCAGATCAACGAGGATTCTAAAGAATCATCCATTAGAAGCTGTTGTTGGTAATCTTGATAGAGGAACACAAACTAGAGCTTCTCTAAGGAACCAGGTTGAACATCAAGCTTTTCTTTCACAGCTAGAACCCAAAAATATCAATGATGCTATCAATGATGAATTCTGGGTAATAGCTATGCTGGAAGAATTAAATCAGTTTGAAAGAAACAAAGTCTAGGAATAGGTTGACAGACCTAAGGACACTTTGACAATAGGCACAAAATGGGTTTTTAGAAATAAAGTAGATGAATCTGGAAACATAGTTAGAAACAAATCTAGACTAGTTGCACAAGGATATAGTCAAGAAGAAGGTATAGACTATGAGGAAACTTTTGCACCTGTAGCTAGACTAGAAGCCATTAGGATCTTACTTGCATATGCGGCACATATGGATTTCAAGTTATATCAAATGGATGTGAAAAGTGCATTTCTAAATGGTTTTATAATTGAAGATGTTTTTGTAGAACAACCACCTAGATTTACTAACCCCCATTTTCCAAATCAAGTCTTTAAACTTTCTAAAGCTCTGTATGGTTTTAAACAAGCTCCAAGAGCTTGGTATGATAGACTTAGAAATTTCCTTATCTCAAATGGTTTTACTAAAGGGATTGCTGATCCAACTCTTTTCATTAAAAGAATTTCTAAAGATGTTTTAGTTGTACAAATATATGTTGATGACATTATTTTTGGATCTTCTAAACACTTTTTATGTACTGATTTTTCAAAAAGTATGCAAAATGAATTTGAAATGAGCTTAATGGGAGAACTTAAGTACTTTCTCAGATTTCAAGTATTTCAAAATGAAAATGGTATTATTTTGAATCAAAGTAGATATACAAAGGATATTTTAAAACGTTTTGGTCTGGATAGTATCAAGGACAGTGAAACTCCTATGAGTACTACCTGTAAATTGGATGCAGATGAAACTGGGAAACCAGTTGATCAAACAAATTACAGAGGTATGATTGGTAGTTTACTTTATATTACTGCTAGTCGACCTGATATTATGTTTAGTGTGTTTATGTGTGCTAGATTTCAAGCTAATCCAAAAGAATCTCATTTGCTTGCTGTTAAAAGAATTTTTAAATATCTCAAACACACGGTTAACTTAGGTTTGTTTTACCCAAAAAGATAATCCTTTGAGTTAATGAGTTATTCAGATGCTGACTTTGCTGGTTGTAAGATAGATAGAAAAAGCACATGAGGAACATGTCATTTGCTTGGAAAATCTTTAGTTTCTTGGTGTAGTAGGAAACAGAACTCAGTTGCATTATCTACTGCCGAAGCAAAATATATAGCTACTGGTAGTTGCTGTGCACAAATTCTGGGGATGAAGCACACTCTTTTGGACTATGGATATGTTTTTAAACATGTTTCAATCAACTGTGATAACACCAGTGCAATAAACATCTCTAAGAATCATGTATCTCACTCTAGAACCAAACACATAGATGTAAGACACCATTTCCTAAGAGATCACTATCAAAAAGGTGATATTTCTCTTAAATTTATTAGAACTGAACATCAATTGGCTGATATTTTCACTAAACCTTTAAGTTCAGATAGGCTAAGTTACATAAGACACGAATTGGGAATGTTTAATCACAACCGATGATAAATTCTCACCGACGCGAAAATTCTCACCGATGATAAATTCTCACCGATGCGAAAATTCTCACCGATGTGAAAATTCTCACTGATGTGAAATTCTCACCGATGTGAAAATCCTCACCGATGTTGAAATTCTCACTGATGTGAAATTCTCACCGATGTGAAAATCCTCATCGATGTTGAAACTCTCACCGATGCAATTGACTTTAAAACTTCTGTCTGTCGCCAAGAATATGAATCGTTTTATTTATTTGTTGTTATTTTACTTTATTCGTATTTATGATTCCTAAATGATAAAACTAAGCCTAAGCCACTTCCTACCTCACCGAGCTCAAAATCTCTCACCTTCGAACCTTTGCTCCCAAATCGGCCAAGAACCCTAAACCCGCGATGGCAAAAACTAAGCTTCCTATCGTCAGAAATGAAAGTGTAGAACCAAAAGCTAAGAAGCAGAAGACATAGCATAAAGCCAGTGTTAGTGAAGTCAGAACTAGATCGGGAAAGCGACCAGTGAATCCTCACTTGCAGAATAGAGACATAGTAATCGAGAAGGAACTGTGCGTGTAATGGCTACTGCCTAGAAAATCGTTAGTACTCGAGATTCTGGAGGACCAGAAATGGGTGGATTGTTTCTTGAATAACAATGGCCCATACTACCCGACGTTGGTAAAACAGTTCTACGAGTTTGTAACCTTCGAGAAGTCTGAAAATGAGAATCGGGTAAGCTCTTTTTTAAATGGAAAAGAGATGTCTTTTTCTTCAGTAGAATGGGATGAGTGTTTGAAAGTACCACATGAAGGTGTCTCTGGGTACATATCAAGAGCAATTCCACCTAGCAGTGATATCTTTGATTATGAAACCGCCTTAAAAGAATTGACCGGTAATGGGAATCAAAGGCAAGTGGTTGCTACTGAAATGGATGGAGAGAATCGACTGCTCTTCAAGTTTGTTCAGCATGTGTTGATACCGAGGAGAGGAGATTTTGAAAATCTGAGATATCAAGATATCTATCTTCTTCATTTGCTAAGACATGGTGTAAAAATAAATCTGTGCAGATTGTTAATGCTTCAAATGGAAGACATGATTAGACCAAAGTCAAAGACTAATGCTTTATTCTTTGCCAAGCTGATTTCAGTAATGATAAAGGTGAAAGGAATAGCTGAGTCTCAGGATGAGACAGTTGTAGTCAGGAATAATTTTTGCATCACCTCGACTGTGTGTAAGTACATGAAAATTAACTGGAACCCATGGAAGGGAGAATGGGTCAGTGATGATCAGAAGATATATGATAAGTTTAATCCTGTGGATCATCCCTCAAGACCAAAAGATATGAGAGATCCGAGTCTGAGACCTGATGAAGAGGAACCTATTTATAGTGATGAAATAGAAGAAGAAGAAGAAGAAACTCCCATGGATGTTGGAGGAGATCTAGACTTGCCCCCAAGTCCTGTTGCAGAATTGGTTTATTCTAGGAAAGGAAAGGTAGAGGAAATTGTGTCTACTCATGAGGAAGACCAGTCTGTACCTCACCAAGAAGAAGAGGAAAAGGAAAATATATCTGAATCGCCTGCTTATGGTAGCTTAAGTATTAGTCCTTTGATTGGAAGCTCAGCTATGCCGATTGCTGAAGTAGAAAGAGATACAGAAGAAGCTGTACCTGTATCAGAAGATCTTCTAGATGCTGCACCGATGGAACTTGTAGTAGAAGATTCTGATGAAGAGAATCCAGCACTGAATGCTGTTGTGATACATGAGAATGCACCCATTGAGGGGGAGGATCAATCTGTTCTTGGAAATGTTACAGTAGCTGTTGAGTTTGGAGACTGGGTAGAAGACCCAGGGTTTATAGTCTGTGGATTGGATTATCCGGATTCTGACAATGAGATGTCTGTGAATAGACCGAAGACCAATTATGATCTTGCTTCTGAGTTGTTGCCCGATAATGTGGTCAGATTTCATGATCTGAATAAGCTGAAAGAGGACCTCAAATCCAGTTTTGTTGAAGAAGTGAAGTTAATGGAAACCTCCCTTTCATCCTCAATTAATTCAATAATGACTGATTCTGTAGTTAGTTTGGCCTCAGTAAA
This sequence comes from Viscum album, assembly GCA_963277665.1. NCBI lineage: Eukaryota > Viridiplantae > Streptophyta > Magnoliopsida > Santalales > Viscaceae > Viscum > Viscum album. The sequence goes on along the minus strand of OY728128.1, from coordinate 27,616,383 downwards.
GGGATCTGCTGCAGTTGTCCCTAATGATTTTGTCTCTAAATCTGATCTTGAATCCATGAAGAATGAGCTGAAAGAATCATTCAGTGTATCAATTGCTGAGATGAAGAAAAGCTTTAATGAAGAAATGAAAATGTTAGAGAGATCTTTCGAGCTATCTCTGGCTTGTAATTTATCTTCTTTTGTGTCTGAGCTTCTGGAAGAAGTGAAAGAGTGCCAGACTCAGTCTTCTAGAATCGAAGCAGATCTTGAAGCTCTCAAGACAACAGTTGTTGATTTGGATTCTTATATGAGCTCCAAGTCTCAAGCTGACAAGGACCTAGCTTATGTGAAGAGTGTAGTAAGCCAGTTTGTCTCGGTGTTTGAAAGTTTCAAAACCTCAGTGAAGGATCACGTTCAATTACAGGACTCTCAAGTTCAAAGCCTAATCAGTGGTTTGTCTAAGAGTTTCAATGAAACTGTTTCCTTCTCTCTTGGCCCCCTCACATCCAAACTATTAGTTGACCTGAATCAAGTTCGAGCAATGTTGAAGGAGGAGATTGGTTCTATTTCAACCAGTTGCTCTGTGGACTCATCAGAGTTGAGCCGAGTGGTGCTTTCTACAAGAGATTATGCTAGAGAAATAATGAGGATTGTTCAAGATTATATGAGGGAAGCCTCTGCCTCTCAGGAATCCATAAAGAGCAAAGTGGACTACTACTTCACCAGAATTTTCACCAAGAATCAACTCAATCACCACTTCAAGCTGATGTTGGAAAACATGAAGCTCTCTCCAGTAACTCAAGCTTTTAGAGAACAAGTGAGCCAACTAAGACAATTGACTCCTGCCTTGGATAAATTCATGGAGAACAAAGATGATTTCATCTCTGCTATGGAAAGAGGAGGAGGAATTATTATGGATTTTAGAAATTTGTTGCTGCCCTTCTTGCATGTTGATGCCAGACCAGTCATCATACCTCCTGCTTTGCCTGTTTCTGCCTCAGCTGCTTCCACAGTCCAGGTGACTCCTTCTCAAGCTATTCGAAGCCTCACACCAATGATCACCCAAAGATCTTCAACCTACAGGCATGACTCTGTGTCAGTAGCTCATCCTCCTTTCATCATTTCTGGCATTCCAAAACCTTCACCTGCATCCTCACCACCCGACCCTTCTTCTGATCCCAAAGGAAAATCTCACGTGGACGATGTGGATTAATCCAGTGGCCAGGATTTTTGATAGGAATTCATTTGTATTCTGTTTCTGTACTTTCTGACTGCTCTAATACAGAAGAACTCTTTTTACTTCTCATGTTTTATTTGTCTCCTATATATGCTTTCCCACTTTTTGATTATCACAAAGGGGGAGAACAATAAGGGGGAGATAAGGGGGAGAACAAAATGAGAGAATGAGAAATATTTTCAATGAAGAAAAATAACCTTCTTTTCAATTTTATCTCTGATATTATTATGTTTCTTTTTACCTTCGGTACCTTATGATTGTTACCTATGATAACTTATGTCTATATCATACTATTTCTATTATCTCTCATGTTGTTTTCTCTGAGAAACTTGAATTCAATATTATACTCTTTACTATTATATTTTCAGTATGTTAAATGCCCATATCATAAATTGTGATTATCAAAAAGGGGGAGATTGTTGACCTCACCTGTTTTGATAATCTCAATCATGTATTCATATGTGTTGAAAATCCCAATTATGTTTTCATTCTCTATGATATTTTTAAGTATCATTGATCTATACATTAATTCTTTCAAATCTGTGATCAAACCAATAATAATTTTTAAAATAGTCTTTGGAATATGTTAATCCTCATTTATCCATGTTCATACAAGTTATAAATTGATTCTAACACAATCGGATGCGTTGTGCATAAAACAGATAAGTAATCTGCCTATAGCTACTGATAAAGAGCTACCGGTACCCAGTCTACCGATAGACTTAGTCTACCGACAGACAGAGTCACCGATATACTTAACACAGAGCTACCGATGTACTTATAAATGTAAGCTACTGACTTACAGACAGCTACCGATACAAACATAGAGATACCGGTGTAAGTATAAATAGCTACCGATGGAATAAGAGTCACCGATGGACAAAGCTACTGACAGACTCACAGCTACCGATACCGACGCATGGAGCTACTGACACATGGAGCTACCGACGCATGGAGCTACCGACGCATGGAGCTACCGACGCATGGAGCTACCGACGCATGGAGCTACCGACGCATGGAGCTACCGACGCATGGAGCTACCGACGCATGGAGCTACCGACGCATGAAGCTACCGACGCATGGAGCGACCGATAAACAAAGTCACCGATACAAGCATGTACCAACCGACGCATAGAGCCACCGATAGAGTCAAAGTAACTAATGACATTGAGCTACCGATGTCCATGCTACCGATGCTGATTACCTACCGATCACTCGACTCACTGTTTGAATTTCTTGATTTCCTATCTTTATTTAATCTATCCAACGGTCATATCATGTACATTTTAATGATTTGTCATATATCTGATAAAGGTTGTCGGATGTCAGGAACCCATACCTCGTACCTACAGAAAGGAAATCTTTTCTATCCCCTGTTGGGAGATAAATACGAGAAGACTACGCTGCCCAAAAAGAAAAGAAGCGTGTGGTGGATGAAATATACCAGAAACACAAGAACAAGAAGAATAAAGAGCAAAACCAGTTCCATCAAGAACACAGAGAAGCTCATAGACAATCAAGCATACTCGATAAGTGTTCTGTGCATATAAGAAGAGCACTGAAGAACTTCAACCACTACATTTTCACTGTCTGTGAACCTGGAGCATACGACACTCTGTTTCTCAAACAGAAACGAGAAGAGGACTCAGACTCACTTCTGATCGAATACAAAGGAGTCTAGAGCTACACTGAAATCACCAGAACCACTTCCAAACTCTACATATTTTGTTCTGTGATTTATTATTATACTTTTTGAGCAGTGTGTGTTATCTGCTGTATCTAACTCATACACTATCTCCTGTACTTAAACTGGAGGATTTGTAAATCCTTACCAAACTCTTTCATTATATTCTTTCCCACGAATAACAGTGGTAGAGGTCGTGTGTGACCTGGACAGCTGGTTGCTGTTGTACTGTTTCCCACGAATAACAGTGGTAGAGGTCTTGGACCTGGACAGTTGTAAACTGTTGAACCCCGATCCAGGGTGTGGATCATTTTTATATAAACTTTTGAGAGGACTAAGTCTCGTCTTGAGACTGAACCTCTTGGTTACATTTGTTGTGCCATCTCTTTCAAAGTTTTATTCCGCTGCTAATCACTTTAAAACCAATACTGTTTTTAAAGTTACTTTGATAATTAAATTAGCAAGTGTTTATGTTAAGTGTAGATTAGTAAGTTAGTTTCAAAAGATAATCATACACTCCTGTATTGATTGAATGGGAATTAATCAATCCCTTGAGAATCTAACAGAACCTCTACATTAATATATATTCACTACAGTTTAATTTATTATTTTATTTGGGGGTCTTTAACACAATGTTTTTAAATACAGAAATTTTAATTGGTACTCAATTCACCCCCCTCATGAGCAAACCACTCCGACCAACACAAGTCATTAAATTACTCTCACCTTAGGGATTTACATCCCCGTTAAGCTACAACACAAACTAGGGAAACTAAAGAAGGTACTGTGCATGCATCTGATCCTCCCACTCCCATGTGCTCTCTTGGAGGTTCCCGTGCTGCCAGCTAAAGCGCACAATAGGAATAGAATGTCCTTATAGGAACCACTCTTGTAGATCCTCAACCTCTACTGTAACCTCGTGAAAGTCTCCCCATCATCGATTTCCGGCTCTTTGTGGTCGATGATGACGGATAGGCCGTGCACGTATCTTCTCAACTGAGATACATGGACGATGTCGTGCACCCTGTGCAACTATGGTAGAAAAACAAAGTAGTAAGCCACCTCACATACCCTACTGAGGACCTAGAAAGGTCCATTGAACCATGGAGATAAATTTTCGCCTCCGCCACATCTCCATAGACCTCGTTGAGGTGAGACCCGTATAAAGACATGGTCGCCATCCTCGAACTCTAGAGGCTTCCATTTCCTATTTGGAACTGAAAACTGAAAACTCCTACTGCCACGAGGGTAAGGTTGGCCAACTCAAGAGTGATCGGACGCACCCTCCTATGCATGAGTTTATCCTGTGCTACCTGGGATTCCCTTTTCACCGACAAAGGGAAAACCCGATCCCAATGTTGTGGATAAACCACAACCTTTTTACCTAATAAAGTCAATCTGTGTATGAAATGTGGTTTCCCAGTCCATACCCAAACTAACATCGTAGGGCCTTGACGCCGCCACCAAGAGTTTCCAACCGAAACTCTCGCCTCGAGGATCAGATCACACTGTCGGCATAAGCGTGATTATCGAGTCTCCTTCCAAAGGTATCTCCAGACGTGAGGGTCAAGTCAACTATTTTAATCGGAAACTCTAGGTCTGGGACAAGATTCGTGGAAGGAAGGGATTATTCGTATCAATTTTTGTTGTTACGGAAGCTAGTAGTAGACACAGACTGTACATCGAATAATTCCTAGAGCCCTTGCGTCACACTCCTTGACCGCATGCAGCTACTCTCTTCCCCTGCCCTCCTGCTCCCTGAGCCTGGCGTGAACTACAAAGGTGGTTGGTTGTAACATGTTGAAATGTACATCACCACATGCTGCCCTCCTAGCTTTTCTTACACGTATGTTTCTTTGCAGATTCATCTATCCTTAACACTTCCTCTTCTTAAAACAATTTACACACCCAAGTCTCTGAGACTCGCACCAATTTCCTGCTTTTCCACTGCTAACCTTCACTGGATGTATCCACTCATCCAAATAATTCTCAACCACAAAGGATCTCTCTAGCACGCTAACATAAGTAGAAATGCATAATGGAATGGTGCTGGCTCATATTTCCTTAAACACACATCCCTCGGAAGTCCGAGCCCTGAAGAACTGATCGTATCGTAGTCATCATGTACCAAGAATGATCGGTATGCCTCGATGATTACTCATCTACTGACATGTCATCCTTCCGAAGATGTATAAGCTCTAGAAAACTCTCATCCACCTCCTCAAGACATCCCTCAGCTGCCTATGAGTCGGGATCTCCTTGGAACCTGAGGGGTATCTGATGCTGAAACACGTGTAAGGAATTGAACCTACATGTGTCATCTACTAGTACTGTCGGTTAAAACTACTGACCAACAGGTAGTGATATAGCTGGCACACTACCCGAAGGTACTATCTCAGGTATTGGTCCACATACCGAAGTACCATCACTATGCCGACCATACTCTTGGTCACTCACTGGGAAACACCAGTAGCTAAGATCACCATCTACTCTACTAGTGTCTAAACAAGGTGTAGAACTCTAGAAATCGCCTCCATCCAGTCCACTACTGCCTGGGAATCTATCACGCCTCATAACCACGGAGGCCTCTACCGTTGGAACTCATGCAACGCGCTCTGTCAGCATGCACCATCTTCTAGTACAGCTAGTGGCATCTTCTGCCCAATGGGTGGTGGTGCTGCTAGTACACCACCCGAAGGTGCCAACATAGCAGGAGGGCTCTACACCAGACCTCGTCTCTTGATAGGCTGTCATCGGGTACTCTCTCGGAACTCCAACTCACTATCTGCGTAGAGGAATCCTAAAAAGATGTGACACGGTCAAACAATTATACTTGGTGAGCTGACCTGGTTTGAGTTGACTTAAAGAAAACTTTTGAAAACACACACGCAATCAGTGTTTTCGTGCACTGAGTCGGAAATTAGAAGTCAGAGTCCTGGTGTATGGATACGTCGGCCGCCTCACCAACACTGGACTCCTTGAACTGAAAAACACACTCGGCACCCTTAACACTATTTCTTCACAGAAAGGGAATATCAGAGTTCTAAGTTCTGCGGTAGAACCGACTAATCTGATAACAATTTTTCACAACCCATCCTTGAGGCCAGTTTCGTGACTACCCCAAGCCCACCTTCCATAGGCTAAGGGCTCACGACTAGAACCAATGGCATAAATCCCAATAAAAAGGGAAGTAATTGCCTTTATGAAACATAAACACACACAACAGAGTACAAGTGGAAGCAAACACTAAGTAAAGAAATATATCAAGTGTACTGGAAGTACAAAGGGGACCGGAAATACAAGCCCAATAGTAATGTACAAGGACAATAAAAAACAACAGGAAGGTGTCAAGCTGCTCCTGGATCGTCCTCCGGAGTTCGTACCCGAAGGGTAGGTACAGATGGCCACCACAGGTCTCCACATCCGTCTGTCACCTCCGAGTATCGTCTCGTCGTGAAGTCCACCTCCGGGTACTGTATCTTCATGAAGTCCACCTTCGGGTACCGTCCAGCTCTACAAGCCTCAACCATGATCAGTGCTGTCCATCGTCTGCATCCAACACAATGATGTGCGGGCATAGCCCGTGCAAGGGTGAGTATAATGATACTCAGTAGGGACCCCGAGACCCTCAAGGTCTAACTAAATCCAACAAGGATAAACCAAAAAGAAAGATTCAATAAATCCAACAAGGAGAAACCAAAAAGAATGATTTCAATAGATAACCATTACTTAGGTATATGCCCATACATATACCTAAGTTATCAAGTAAGCCATCTCAATCATGAGGTAAACACTATGGTCATTGACTCAGCTCAAAATAGGATTTTCATTATCGAAACCACAACTACTGGAGAACTCCTCCTCCATCGAGTACAGTGGTCATGTCATGACTCTGAGGCGCTACTCACTAACCTTAGACTACTTAGGTACTCTTGCTGTCGAGTACTATGTGTCTGCTACCAAATATCTGGCGCTCCGTCCGCTGAGGGTCTGCTGCCAAATACTGGGCGCTCTCCCTAATAGCCTACAGAGGTACTCCTCCTATCGAGTACCACAGATCTGCTGCCAACTACCAAGAAATCCATCCTCTATGGGTCTGCCGCCAAATACCTAGCGCTCCGTCCACTAGGATAACCGAATCACTCTGAGTCGAATCGGTCAAGCAGTCGTCGGATCTACAGCTACTAGTTTTCCGCCCTCTGTATGCTCATCTCTGGGAGGATTTGCTCCAAGAGGTACTGGTTGATAATACAAGTATCACAATGTACCACTAAGAAGTATCTCAATGGACCACCTCATCAAAGGGGTCTCAACGCAACAGACTGCGTGTCTATCGGACGTTCGGTCTGTGAGTTATTAGCCTTTTAGTCCCAGGGGCCCAGTTGGTTTTGTGTATGAACCAACCTAGACATATCTAAACTATACCCTGAACTCCCATGGGGTTTACTCAAAAGAACTATTTCTCAACGTGATTACCAACAACACTGATGGTTCGTCAAACTGACGTCTGGTCTGAGAGTTATTAGTATTTCCATTCTAGGGGCCCGGTTGGATTTTGGGTACAATCCAACCCGGTCTTACTCTAACTGCATCCAAACCTTCAGTGAATTATTCTAAAATAACCATCTCATCAAGAGGAATCCAACGTAGTTGACGGCACGTCAATTGGACGTCCAATCTTTAAGATATAAGCATTTCCGCTCTGAGGGCCTGGTTGGTTTTGTGTTCAAACCAACCCATCCATACCCAAACTTCACCATAACCTTGAGTATAATATACAAAAACTACCACCTCAATACAAGGAATCATACGCAACTGACGGTGCGTCGATCAGAGGTCTGTAACTCAAAATATGTCTGTTTAACAAAAAATTGTCCAAAAATAGGGGGTTTGGGCCCGGACCAACCCGGCCCAACACCCCATGTGTCGGCCCGAACTAGGTCGACCCAACCCGGGACCGGGTTCGGCCTGGTTGGGTGCGGCCCGGACCGGCTAGCATGGCCTGGCCTGGCCAGCGCTGCCTGGCCCGGCACTGGCGGCCCAGCCCAGCCCTAGCGGTCCGACCCTGTGGCCGGGTGCGGCTTGGCTGGTTGGCCGAGCGCAGTACACCGAGCGGGGGGGGGGGGGGGGTGCCCCCCAATTGATTATTACTGGCATCACTCGCTGGTGCCGCCCCACCTCCTGGATCCCGCGTGGTCGTGGGGTCTGTCGCATCGCCGCCGAGGCTGTTGTCGTGGTGGGTTTCCTCTGGTGGCGCGCCGCCGCGGCCGGACACCGGCGCCGCCGTGCCGGAGTGGTGTGCTGACAGCAGCTTCCACGGACCACCGGATGCACTCCGATGGTCCGATTTTCCTGCCGCTTGCGCCTATGTCTCTCTTGGGATGTGATCTTCACTACAACGGCTTCCAAACACCGTTGCTGTTCCATTTAATCATCACCCGTCAATCTGCACATAGAAAAACAATCTGGGGAGGGTCGTTGGGCCGTGTTTGTTCAGCCCGCGTCCTCCGCATTAGTTGATAGAAATAGGTCAGACTACAATGATATTCATCAACAAACAAGGTACAATTTTAATCAAATAAAATTGAACTTAATTCCCAACAATTCCCCCGCAAAAAATTACTCCCAACCCGCAAAGAAAACATTCACAGATCAACTTGATAATGAGTTGATCTGCGTTGTTTGTTTTAGAAGTGAAGAATCATGGAATATAAAAATACTCAAATTAAACCCCTACCTAAATAATTGATGTCGTACGTTGGGCGTCGTGGAAGATGGCGTCATGGGGTGAGGTTTCTTAGATGACGTAGGAGTGCGCCCGAGGAAGAAACGATGTTCCCTCTCTTGTCATGGAGAAGAGAATATAAGGCATGTCATCGTTGATGAATTCCCCACGTCAGTGTCTCCTTCCTTGTCACGAAGAAAAAATGGATGGAGAACTGTGGTTGCCAAGTCATCGTACGTTGAAGGGTCGATGTTCTTTGTCGGAGAATAACCGTCCTTCATTGAGGATGAAGTTCTTCAAAAACTCTAGAGTTCTCCCAATTCCTCCTCACACAAAAATTGCCAACCCAAATAAAATAAGGCTTCTCCTTATTTTATTTAATCTTTCCATGCATTCAAAATTTAAAATTCAAACACTTAATTAATTTAATAGAAGAGGTTCAATCAATTAATTAAGGTGTGTGTTGAAAAGAATTGAAGAGTGAGAGAGGGGAGAGGAATAGTTACTCAATTAAAGGGGAGTTAACAATTAAGAAGGGGGATTAAAAGGATTTTAGGGAATTTGAAAGGTTGGGGCTCATGTGGGCCCCACCTCACAAATATCCTCACATGTGTAGTTAGGTGCTTATGGGTCCCACCCCAACTCCCCCATGTAGGATATAACCACATTAGATATAAAATAAAATTGTTCCACAATTTTATTCACTTCTTATTTAATACAAAAATTTTAACTTCTCCTCCCGTGAAAACACATCTGCTGTAAAGGTCCCCTTAAGCAATTACCGGCATTGCGAGTTCATTGGTGCCCTTAGATTTCAATTCTGAGCAACGGTTCAAAAGATAGAAAAACCCTCTCGTTTGTTCACTGAACGTACCCGAGCTAAACTTTGGAAATTGATTCCAGGCAGACTAGGCCTCAAAATCAAGCGCCATCAGAAGCCACAGACTCGTAAAATTCCAAAGAAATTAAGAAACAAATTTCCTTGAAATTTCTTGGTCTTTACATGTGAAAGGAAAAATATCACAATAGTTAAATTAATTCAAAAAAATATTCCCAAAATATCAAGGTGTTACAATTCATGCTCAAAATGTGGATGTAAATATAGGGGAAATTTTCATAAGGGGTATGGTAAATTTTTTATGCGTGGTAAGCAAGGTCATTGATTTATATTTTTCTGAAGTGATGGGAAGAAGTTGGATAATAATGAGAATATAGAGAAATCTCTACATAATGAACCACCCACACTCCAGTTATTCCAATGAAAGGAGTATTGAAATTATGCTAACCACTTCCCAAATCTGAAGGATAATGAACATGATCGATATTAGTAACATATTATGCCAATAGAAAAACAAAAATCTCTTGTAATAACTATTTCTTATGATAGGTACGATAAAAACAGAGTGAAAGGTACACTTTACATCCACTATAGAACTAATAATATCCAATTTCACTTTGGAGATACCCACACTTTTATATCTGATGATTTTTGAAAGGGTATAAAAATTCAAGCCAAATGATTAGATGTTGAATTAATAGTGAAAATTACTAATTGTATGATGATCACATATCAAGTCTATTATTCTTACTAGGATGATATTTTTTGGAGTGTGCTTCCTGGAATCCTTTCTATTCACCCTCTAGATGAATTTGAGGCCATATTAGGCATAGATTTTATTTCTATATATATGGTCTATATAAATTTAAAAAGAAGATAAGTTATATTTGAAATTACCAACAATCTTATAACCATATATTAGTTAGATGATATGTGTGAACCTATGATGGAGATCACATCCACTGTATAGGTTTTTATTCTTATTCAATAGTGATGTTCATCTTACATGGTTGGGGAGAAACTAAACATCGATGATATTCCTATTATATAAAATTCCTTTGATGTTTTTGAGATGTGGTTCTCATTCTTCCACCAAATCTTGATGTTTCATTTCCAAGAGAACACATACATAGTGGAACCCCTATTTCAATGAATGCCAATAGAATATATCCAATTGAGTTATAGGAATTGAATAAGAAACACTAGGAAAATATTGAAAAGGGATTAATTTAACCAAGTGTTTCAACATGGGGTGACCCTATTATTTTTTAAAAAATAAATATGGATATATGGGGATTTTCATTGATTATCGAGTGCTTAATAAGATCAAAATCATGAAAAAGTATCATCTAACCCATATTGATGACTTTTTTCTCTAGCTATGGGGAACTTAATTCATTTAAAAGATTGAAATTGATTTTATATGTCACCAATTGAATCTCATGAAGGAGGATATAATTAAGCCAACTATCTATTAAAAGTATGGTTACTATGAGTATATTTATGTCATTTGGTCTTACTAATTACTATGTATCTTCATGAATTTAACAAATAAAGTCTTTAATGATTACCTTAATTAGTTTGTGGTAGTCTATATAGATGATATCCTCATTTATTAAAAGAGAAATTTAGAGTCTAAATATCACTTTATAATTTTATTAATGAACATATGGAAAGAGAAATTGTAATAAAAATTTTAAAATTGATAATTTTTTCTTCAAAGGGTTTCTTTTTCATGTTATAAAATCTCATGAGAGGGTATATAAATAGATATATCCAAGACATAGTCTAATGATAATTAGACCAAACCAATAATAGAGATTGAGATCCATAGTTTTCTTATATTATCTTGATATTATCGACAACTTACAGAAAAATTATCATGACTATATATTATAATCCCCATGTTAACATGGAAGGGACCCAAGTTTCTTTGGACTAATGATAGTAAGGGAAATTTTGAGGAACTGAAGAGAATATTAGTTAAAACATCAGTTCTTACATTAAACTATAGTGGAAAATGTTTTTAATTCTATAGTGATCCATATGAGAATGTTTTCGGATTAATTATAATAAAATATGACATTATTATATCATATTCCTCATGAAAATTGAAGGTTCATGAGAGAAATTGCCAAATTCTTGATTTGGAGTTAGTAGTGACGATTTATTCTTTAATGATATAGAGGAATTACCATTACAAAACTAAAAAATGAACCTACTACCATAGATCTATAGCCATGGTTTTAAAATCGTGGCTATAGGTGGCTATATCCACGGTTATGTGGCCTAAATCCACGATAATAAAACCGTGGTTGTAGGCCTACTTTCCATAGCCTATAGCCACCGTTTTACAAACTGTTGCAATAGCCCATGGATATTTCCATGGTTGGAAAAACCGTCGCTATAGGCCAATTTTTTCATTTCCCTATATCCACGGTTCTCTAAAACCGTGGCTATAGGGTTCCCGTGCTTCCGTGGGGAAAAATATTCCCGCCAAAAATTTGGCTGGAAGCCCTATCACCACAGTTTTGAGACTATTACCATGGTTTTTACTAATATATATATTATTATATATATATATACACCCAAATTTTGGTGCGGTGTAGTGGTATGTGTTTTGGACTTCATAGTGGAGGTGCAAGGATCAAATCTCATTGGGGACTTTTATATTTTCTGCTATTGCCACGGTTTAAACCGTCGCTATAGGTCATGTGCCATGGTTTCAAAATTAGAGGCCTATTGCCAAGGTTTTCAAAACCATGAAAATAGGTAGCTATTTCCACGATCAAAACCATGGAAATAGGCTGGGACCTACTACCACAATGATAGCGGCCACGATTGGCCAAAACCGTGGCTGTAGCCTTTGGCCATGTTTTTGGGGCCTATTGCCACGGTTTTGAATTGTGGAAACAACCCTTTTTCCAGTTGTTTAGAAATGTATGATATATATACTAATCAAAAAAGGTAAAAGTATATATTCAAATATATGGATTTGAATATCTCTAAGAGTATATGATTAGATATGATTAATGATTATTACTACACAACACATTACCATAATGGGAATGAAAACAAGGTTGTATATTGTTTGAGTAGAAAGGATCATCCTAGATTATACATGAAGGGTTTGAAAAAATATCCAATATTTATATATTAATAAAGAATGGATATGGAAATCTTGAAGGAAGGGGAGGAATATTATCTTTCTCAAATAAGTCTTCAACCATCTATACCAATGAAGATTAAAGAGGTATATAAGGTTGATATTTAGTTTCAAAAGAAGGTGAGAAATATTCTAAAGTTTAGACTTGATCATGATGTAATGTCATGGTTTATGAACCATATATGTGTTCTATCCATACCAAATTTTAAGAAATATATATTAGAGTAAGATCAAAACTCTTCATTATCTATTCATGTCGGGAGTAAAAATATATATAGAGATTTGAAGAGAATTTATGGTGGGATGGAATTAAGAGGGGCATTGCAAAGTTTGTATTTCTGTTCTTGGTATGTCATCATGTTAAGACCAAGAAAAAAATCTAATGGGGTGTTAGAACAATTACACACACCTAAATTGAAATGGAAAATCATTACCATGGATTTTATTATTGAAAACCCCCAAACATCTAAAGGGAATAATGCTATATGGAATATAGTCAACCACCTTACAAAGTCAGCACACATCAAAACTATCAATTAATATCACTCTCTTGATCAGATTTACAGAATATACATTGAAAAACTAATATGGTTATAAGGAGTACTATATTTAATTTTATCCAATTGGGATCTGAGTATTACATTGTAGTTTTGTGAAGTTTCCAATAAAATATTGATATAGACATGAGATTCATCACTATGTATCATCTTGAGATAGATTGTCAGTATTAGAAAATAATTTAAAACTAATAGGATATAATGAGATATTTTTTAATATATTTAAATGGAAGTTTGGATCAACGCCTTCCTCCACTCATGTTTTCATTGAACAATATATTTCATTCAAACATTCAAATTACTCCTTATGAATCCCTCTAGAGAAAGAAGTGAAGAACTCCAAAATTCTAGTAAAATTTTGAAGAAATAAATCTATTCTGTCCTGATATAGCTATGTTAATATTGGATAATGTTATATCCATTCATAAGACATCAAGGTCACTCAAACATGATAGATAATTTTTTCTAAAAATCAATGGTGAGATCTGGTGTTTGAAGTTGGTGAAAATGTTTTTATATGAATTATCTATATAATATGGTTATGAGATTAAAGAAGAAAATAAAATTTGTGCCCTAGTATTGTCGGCCCCTTTTAGATTCATGATCGAGTAGGGATAGTTTCTTATCTCTGGGCCCTTCTACTAAACATATATGAAGTCCATTGTAAGAACCTGGTTCTTATTTCTGAGGTGCAAGTTTCTTCTTTTCATATTTCCTTAAGTGTTTTTGAGAAAATAAGGAAAATGGGGAAAATCACAAATTTTGTAAAATACACGTCGTGTACTTTTCCACACGCCGTGTACTTTTGGCTGTGTGGAATGAGTACATGGGGCGTGTGGCCATGTCGGTGACGAAGGGTGTAGAAACTGACTACATGCCGTGTAGTGGTCCTTTACACGCCATGTAGTCAGTCGACAAGAAAATAGTAAGGCGGTGGATAGCTATGCGACAGAAAACGCCATGTACTCAAGGAGACACGTCGTGTAGTCATGTCGGCAGGTGAACTGTGCCACGCTGGCAGGAAACTGCCAGAGGAATAGTTAAAAAATGGCGATTACACGCCATATACTTGGAAATACACGCAGTGTACTTTTTTTCTCACATAAAATGGGAAGTAGCCTCCCCTGTTCATAGGTAAGGCTTAGAATGGGAAGAAGGAGTGGAAGAGGGAGGCTGGAGCTTTGAGATCTGCTAGGCGCACGTCGGGAATCAGTTTTAGCCTCAGACAATCTCCGTGGAACCGCACGGGTAATCCTTCCACTCCTCTTAAGTCGTTCTTGCCAATTCTTACTCTAAGGGAAGTTATTTATGTTTGAACGAGTTTTCATCTACGTTAGATCTACATCGTTCTTGGGTGTTTCTGGAATCGACGTTCACGTATATTGTTTGTTGGCATTTAAGGTAGGTGGCATGGTGTTTATTTTCCAACTATTGTGCATTTTTTGCGTTTTTGAGCTACAGACCCATATTTGGGGTGTCGTGTGGCTGAGGCTGTGGTTATTTTAAATACCTAGAATTGAATAGGTAATTAATTGTGATAATAAAATGCTATTTGAGATCGCTTCTTGGATCCAGGACCATCCCGAGGGGTGCGTTCCTCTGTTTAGCCGTTTGGCCAGGATACCTGAGGGTATTCCATGTTTAATTATGCATTACTTTTTCCTCGAGAGGAATTCTATGTAAACATCATGTTTATATGTTGGGCATGGACCGGTTACATGTGCCTGAGGGTGGTGTTTTAATATATCCTGAGTACATGACTGTATTATCCTGAGGGAGACGTTCTATTTCGCCAGAGGGTAACCTTTCATGCCTAAGGGCGAGATTCTGTTATGCCTGAGGGTGAGATTTTGTTATGCCTGAGGGCGAGATTCTAAATGCATGATGGCAAGATTCTGATTACCTGATGGTGAGGCTTTGCTTGTCTAAGGACGCTGAAGGCTTAATTAGGAATTCACTATGGTGTTTCTTTAATATTAAATGGTTTAATGAATAATTAAAAAGTCAATATAACTGGTAAAGTTAGTTACTTGAGTTCTTCTTAGTTTATTTCATTTACTTTTGCACACTGTTGTTGCATGTCTACACAAAGTTGAGAACGGGCCTTTGGTGGGTGCCTACTAGGAATTATTTCTAACACCCTATTTGGGTCATGATTTTTGGCCCAAACAGAGTTCGTTTCTATAGGTGTAGATAAGGGAAGGGGTCCTTATACAGGTACATGATTGTTGCTGAGGAGTAGGGGGGCATGGGACCGGGCTGAGGCTCACGATGCTACTTGCTGTTTTATTCTATTTTGATTTCCTGTACTTGTATTGTACTGTATTGTTGTGTAACATGTTCTGGCTGCATTCTTCGAATTTTATGCATGTTGCACCATTATTTATATACTAGTTGGTTATGTCTACTGTAGTTTTTTAATTCAGTTGTGTATGGTTTACTGCTTCCGCTGTTGCTGTATGTTTTATTCTATTCTGTTGCACTACACATTGACAAATGAGGGCATAGTTTCCCCACTATCAGACCTGGGCCCTCGCTGCTAGTCGGCAGCCTCTGTCGTTTGGGGAAATGTGCTTGAGGTCATGTGGTGAACTGGGTTCAGGGAACCCACTGAGTGGCACCCGAAGCCGGGACGTTACATGCACGATGAGTTCCATATATCTCTCTCGAGGAAGTACATACCAGATCCATCACATTTATTGAACATAGAGGTCAAACCACTAGGGAAATATATTTCTTATGAGGAATAATCAGTGGATATTCTAGATCTTCGAGATAAAGTTATCCAAATAAATACCACTCAAATGTAAAATGTATTGTGAAAAAATCACCAATTTTATGTTTCCACCTTGGACCATGAGGATATGATGCAGAAAAAGTATCTTTCTTTTTTGTATTAAAGTGAGAAATATCAAGGGTAAAATTCATTTTATTTGGTGTATAATTTCACAACATAATAATATTATGAATTTCTTTCTGAAAAAATTTACTTTCATTTATAACATGCATTACACGTAACACCGAGTTTTAACATACCATGATATACTATTATTATAATTATAATTTATGCGAGATTTACATAAAATAGCCATTAAATTTGGTGATAAAAATATGAATAAAAACATTATGAAAATTATTTATAATGTTTGTAGTTAAATAATTTTTTTATAAATAATTACATAATTTTTAGTAAAGTGTGTATATGGTTTAAAAATACATTTTTCTTAAATAATTAATTATGTTGAGTTTTTTTAACAAATAATAAAACTAATTTTTAACATTTTTGGAACATTTATCTGAAAAACTTAACTTTATTTTTGGAATCAATTTTTAAAAAATTTATTAGGGATTTTTTTTCAATTTTCTAAAAATATTAATTTTTAATTTATAGTGAAAATTAATGATTTTTATTAAAAATGAATATTTATTTAAAGAATTTAACAAGTTACATATTTTTTATAAATATTTTTGAAGTAAAAATAGTTCAATTATGTTATTCATAAAGCAATTTATGTTTTTGGAATCAAATTCATATAGAAATTTTATATTAAAACATTCTATACTTATGAATTTTTTTTCTTTGGAAAATCGCTTTTTGGTCCCATATGTGAACTTGATTTAAAATTAATATGTTATAATTTTGTAAATTTTATTAGAAAAAATATGTCCATTTTTTGAATTATAATAATTAATTTTATATAAGAATCCCAACTTAATTTTTTTCTAAATGAATAGAAAAAAAAACTAAAAACTAATTATTGAGGTTAAGGTTAGAAAATGTTTACTGGGGAGTCAAACTAAACATATAAGTGATAAAATAACCTATAAAATCTTCCAATTAATATTTTATGGCCTTATTTAGACATTATAACATCTAATTCTCTACAATTACCCATTTTGATCCATGTAGAATGTTTAAATCCGGGGTAAACTTCTTTCTTTTAAAAACATCCAAGTGTGTCCTCTCCCACACTTATTAAGAGGAACCCAATGTTATTTTTTATAAAAACATCCAAAAAACATTTAACAGATCAATAAATACCAATATCCATTCCTTACATCATAATTACTTTTGAGAGTCCTTATTTTTATTAGTAAACCCTTCTATGATGGCTTTTGGTGTAAACATAAAATATTTCACCGAAGAACTGTTATTGTCCTTAACTATGAATTTTTATTTTCTATCATCCTATAAATCCTTAAACTATTATTTAATAATGATTAAATAGTAAAATAGTTATATCCCATATACCTATACTCTATTATTTTTATGGAATGACCTGTATCTATCTTTTCTTCTGTCATGTGGGAAACAAATCTGTCAATTATGCGTATGGAGGAGTATCACCTCACAAACCAATGTAATGTTTTCCATAACTGCCTCTCAAGGATATGTATAATGATGGAAATAATGTTTATATATTATTTTCCTAAAATTAATTTTATTATATAATTATAATATCTTCTTAACCCTCTTAATTTCCATTTTATGGGAATACAATAACATCGCTCATGTGTACGACCAAATACCACATTGTGATGTGATGTGATTCATTTATCACTTAAACATTATATGGAAAGTAATAAGGATAAATTTAATGAATATATGTGATATATATATATATATATTAAATTATAATTTCTTAATATAAGTGAAATAATATTTACCCTCCTATTTCTTACATCAGTAAAATGGAAACAATGTCCATGCCTACATACTCCCTACCATCTATATGAACGGTGTAATTCATTTCAAATATCTAACTAAAATGGATTAAAATAAATAAATATGTATTGAATATATATTATATTTAAATCATGGTTAAAATTATGATGATGATGGAACCATGATCAATGTAAATGGAATGAAAATTAAAAATCAAAACATTCCTGAAAAACATAACTGTTATTAACCGAAAGATGATTTTATCATTTATTCATCAATGAATAGGTAATAAAAGGGTATAGGAAAATTATATATTGTATGATACTTATGAGTATGATTATATGATATATTTATAACAGAACAATATTTATTATAAAATATGTTCAAATTTTTATGAATGATGTCGATACATATGGAAAGGGGTATTTGTATCACTTTTAATATCTTGTATCACATGAAATAGTAACCACTTGTTTCCTTTTTTAAGTATATATTTTGAACATGAATGTTTTTTATGATTATAATAATCTCATTGTTGGATATTAATATCCATATAATTTTTGTTATTTCATGGATTTCTGAATTCAAAAGATACTAATGGGGAAAAGGTTTAATGTTACAGTCTCACTATTTATCGGTATTATTTTAGTGTATGTTTGTGATGATTAAATAATATTATATTTATCTAAAGAAACCCATGAAACATAATTATAATCTATTTATGTCATGAAAATTCATGTTTTTAATTCTTTTTCCACTATTTATGTACTCAAGAGTTCACAATAAAGTTTTAAGGAAAACCTGCATTATTTAACCCTTCGCTCAAAAATCATTTTTCTCCCATGTCCATATGTTTTTAAAATATTGAAAAAGTTTTTAATATTATAAAATGAGTGTTTAAATTCATTTTTACTCATGTTTTTATATTTATAAATGGTTTTAACAGAATATTCATATAGTTTTCTGAATGATGTACCTTTTACTTTTTATGAAAATGTGAAGGGAATAATTGTTTTAACATGTGCGGAATGAACAACATTTTCCACCATCATATCCACTAAATGTTTTATATATTCCATTATATGTTTTTGAGGATATTTTTAATGAATAGTATTTTCACAAAGTAATGTGAAGTTAATGTTTTTAAAATTTTAATTTCAAAGTGGTAAGTTTATTGTCATCAAGAAATGTTTGAAGTGATCTTTCAAAATTAATTTCAATCTAAGATTACATATTTTTA
Source organism: Viscum album (assembly GCA_963277665.1). NCBI lineage: Eukaryota > Viridiplantae > Streptophyta > Magnoliopsida > Santalales > Viscaceae > Viscum > Viscum album. Next base: position 27,597,291 of record OY728128.1, on the reverse strand, counting down.
TGTAATATATGGTTAACTAAGGATATGGTCTAATGATACCATCCTTTTTATTTCATTATATTTTTTATTTTTATGATTATGATGATCATATGTTCAAGAAAATAATTCTTTTTCCATGGTTTATGATGCGTCCAATTGATGAAATGATTATGAAACCCATTCATTTTCCATGGGTTATCCAATGAATAATTTAGGGAATGATTTTAAAACCTATTTCATTTCCACGGGTTATGCTATATTGACATGTGTATAGATTATTTTTCATTTAATGGGTTATGAAATTCTGAATTCTTTATGATGTTATAGTATAATTATGTATGGCTTTCATTGTCGAATGGTGGTTACTTTATAACCAAGGATGGGTGGGACCGATATTTACACCTAATGCATTAAGTGGTGATTGAGATCTCATGAGATAAACTAGAATAGAGTGAGGAGTGAACCTAGTTATGTAAGTGTCTTTTTCCACTATGATTTTCCTGGGAGTAAACCGTGACAACTACAATGGTTTTGGGAGAAAACCCATCCCACTATGATATTGTTGGAAATTAGCCTTGTCTTCTAAGGAAAGGAATTTTTTTCTTATGTTCATGCCACAAATATATGTATTATGAATATTTTATGATATCCTGATCATGTTCTTTGATTCCACAATTATTCATTCTTTATTAACTTCTATTATTTATTCCACGACATATGTGTACGATTTAGGATTGTTAGGGTGTGGTTATAAAATGTTATTCTATTATTCATATACTATTATTCCCATGTTATGTTAATATCTCTCTTATTTACCCTTATTGAGTATTTGAGATAACTATTTATTATGATTATCTTCATCTATTTATAAACAAAGGTATTATGTATGACATGTCCATGAAGGGTTATAGTTATGAAGAACTTAGTGCGATATTATTTTGTTCACCTATGAACTAGTTGTTTTAAATATAAGTTTATAAAGACATTAGTCCTATAAAATTGCGGTGAAGATCATTATGTATTGTAATGAATATTTATATATTGTGATGTAATACATATGTATGAAAATTGTGGGTCTTTATAATATTGATGATAAGATTTAGGTTATCTATTAGTATATAGAAATAGATCAATATTTTTGTAAATCATATGTAGATAAAATTTTTCATCTCGTGGAGTTCTCTATTAGTGTCTGAGTATTTAAAAGTGTGTTGACCCAAATAGGTCATTGATGTTTGAGAAGGTAAGGGAAGTTCTTTATGATATTTATGGGTCTATTCAAGATTGTAGAAAAATTTGTTAAGGATTTATATCAATTGGAATTTCAACATCATTTTCCAATTCATGATGCGATTCATGTCTCTCAATTAAAGAAGTATCATATTACCCTTATCAAATTCTAAATTGGGAGGAATGATAATTAGACCCTGATATTTTTCTAGTTAAATTCAATGTTTGTATATTTTATTCACAAGTTAAGCTTATATAGTGGAAATTGATCTTACGATTTTGAATCATATGATAACATAGAAGCCTCTCCCATGGGGCATGAGTGCAGGAGTATCTTATAGGAAAGTATTTGCATCTTCTTTTTATTTATCAACAATATGGTTGACTTATTGGTAGAAATAAGTGATATGGTTGGGGTAATTTTCACATTCTTGGTTTAATTTTCTTTAAAAATCATTTTTTTATTGGATTTTATCTGTATTATACACCTCTCTGGACTTTTACCTTGAGTAACATGGGATTTTAGAATCCTAGAGGTAATGAAATGTTGGAACACATTTGGATAATAGTGTAGATAAATTACATTAGGTAAAAAGTTTTTATAAATGGTCTTTTACTTGGTTGTTATATAGTTTTTACAACTAAGAAGACTAATTGTGAAAATGAACAAGGGATTCTGTGTTGACCCACATGGTCGATGCATGATTTTAAAAACTATATTTCTATATATTGTGGTCTGCCTAGGTTTTCAAATGTATGAAATGTATAAATTTCCATTGGATAAATTAACCCTTATAACCACTAATTTCTCACAACACTTGAATCCATATCTCCCTAACACACTCAATCCACTCTCCCAATTTATTAGTCTTTGTTTAAAGTTGGTTTCTTTAAGTATCTTCAAGGAAAACTATTTCTATGTCCCTCCTCTTATATCCTTTGAATTCCTGATCTACTATTTTATTTTTATATTCCCTCCCAATGGTCAAGGGATATTAGGGTCCTATTTTATTGAAGTGTATGGGATGGTATTTATTGTATAGGAATTTTTCTTTCTTTATAAGGATATTTCTTATCCCCTATTAGATTCACACTAATTTCTTATGGATTCCTTACAAAAGGTTTTTAATTCCATATCCATTCCTTTATTAAATTAACTATTGGAAAATAGAATTTATAAATGATTTCATAAATTTTTTGGTAGATATTATACACCTGTTATAAAATGATTTATTGATTACCTAACATGAATGGATATAAGGCCTTCTTTTTATTTATTCAGGATAATCCCCTTTTAAGGGTTGAAGGGGAACCCTTAAACGACCCATTGGTCCAAGGAACAAGGCCCATAGACAACCCCACACATAAAATTAAAATATAAATACCTAAAAAACATGAAATATACCCTCCCTAAAATATTCTATAATAGTGAAGTTGTCTATGTGGTGCCTCCACTATCAGGTGACAGAGTTATTTATCCATTCCAGTAATTTTAGTCAATAACCAAATTAGTAATGTTGTATATCTATGTAACCAAGACATTGTGGATACTTTGTCTAATCCCATTATATTACTAATTAAAGTAAATTTTAATGTTTCATTATGTATTCTTGATTCTAGTAGTAGAATGATACCTCATTCCTGTTTTCAATAGAATGTTCAAAATCTATTTAAATTTATTATTTTAAAATTAAAATGTCTATATTTTCTAACAAATGATTGATATTGATAATTTGGGTACAATATATCAAGATTAACATACATGGATATGAAATCATTTTAGAGGAATATTTATCACATTTAAAAAGTATATGCCCGATGACCATAATATTTTAGTGTCTTTGTAATATTTGAAAACAAATATTCTAACATGGTGAAATATGACTAAAATATCCCATAAAGAACATTCCATTTAGTACTCCTACTAAAATGCATTATTTATAACCTAGGGAAATGAAACATAATAAAGGGTTAGGTCAAATTCTCAATAAAGTTAAATAGAATATATATGTAAGAATAACATGAACATAAGTGTATGCAAACATGAGTATAAAATTTGAGGACCATACCATGCATATGAAAAATCATAATCATGAGTAATGGTATAAATAATAAATAATAATGTAACCCCCATCCCTAATTTTCCAGAGTCAGTGCCTTATAAAATTAAATTGGAATTATTAAAAGGATTTAAATCCCATTGGACTGTGTATTTTAGTAGTTTTGGTAAACTAGATACATACATAGGTTTAACATTACAACTTGAAATGAAATACAATATATATGTTTTAATGGGAACAACAAGAACTCTATGTTTATCCCTACAGGTCATTCATAATAAACTTCTTCATGTCCTAAGAAAATAAAACTTAAGAAAGGGGTGAGCTCAGATATATTGTATGTTTAAGAAATAAAACTAAAAATTGTATAAACAAAAACATTAGGCATGGATAATAGCTAAAAACACATGCCTTTTGAAATAAACATGAACATAATATGACAGGAATATAAGATGAATAAATATATCCATAATAGAATATAATCATGGGTATTCTACTCGTAGAATAACCACATGAAGTTTCAATTACCAGTTTCATAAATAGTGAATGAATAATGTGGTATATCATAACCATACTGTCAAGACCTTGTTCCAAGACCATAAATATCCATTTTTTCTAGGCATCATGCCAAAACTGTAGTTTGTCTCATAACACCTATGGATGCACCGAGGGGCTATAGAGGGCCCCACCTGACACTTACTGTGTCCAATTCATTCCTCATATGAACGGGGATAACCATAAAAAAATATAAATTCATATTTAAACTAACATATGAAATGTAAATAACTTTCCCCAATCATTAAACATAAACACTAACAATTCAGAGTAAAATGTTGAATGGTTTCAAGATAGCACATCCACAATCAAAATAATCATAAATGATTTAATAAAATATGGTGGATGATATCTTAGGAGATAAAAACTAATTATGTACAAGATTAAATAAAGTATTTTGACATAGATAGAGACTTTTAAATGAGACAATTGAAAATTCTGTGAGGAAATAATCCTTAAATATTCAAATGTGTCCCATACCACCTTGAAACATTCAAATAATAATCCCATAGAATATGATTATAATTAGGAGACTCTTTATATGACATACCAAAGGTATTTATATACACAAAATTCATGTAATACGTGGGGAATAAGGAACATATATCATGAAAGATGAAGTGAGATGAGAAAAATGCATTTTTTCACAAGAAGGACGAGTTATTTTAGAAAATCTTTTTTATTTGACATGAAATTAGACATGTAATCATATATATCGCAAAATATTTGAGGGAATAAGATTGAAATTATATTTTGGTATTAAATAAAGTCTTATTGACGTGAAATAGTTTAAAAATAGTTTTTTAAGGAATCCTTAGAGATAAAACATGTTAGTGCGGTTAAGGAAAATATTAAAGGAATTAAAAATACCATGGCATGTTTTATTTCATTAATAAAACATAAATGAAAAAAATATATATTTAATGTTAAAATGTGGGATTTTATAAATATATATATTTCTTAAAATTTATTAATTAGTGAACTTAAAATAGGTAAGAATTTTGAGAAGTTCCTTGAATCAACTGGCATTTCAGAACAATTTTTTGAATGATTATTTTAAGAAATTTAACTCCAAAAAAATTAAATAAGGACTATGATTAGTACACATATATAGAAAATTAAAACCTAATTTATGAGGATTACATAGAAATAAATAAAAATTTCAATGAGGCAAGTAGAGAATAAGAGCAACCCGAATGAGAATGGAGGTTCTGGTAGAAAATATATAATTCTTTGTAATAAATTGAATCGTATGCCCCAAAATTAATAATCATAAAATTATAAATTTATTATAATGAAAATAAATATATTCATGATATGAAATATCAATGGTATGTATTCATACATCATTCACAAGTAGTTGTGGTGAATACGGAATATCTCACAAAAATGGATGTGCGATGAATAATCCCTTATCTTAAGTTCGATGGTGTTCTTCACATGATATTAGTGTCCTGGATAACCAAATAAAATTAATAAATTAATATTTAAATAACCTCTTCTTTATGTAATTTATTTATTATATCCTTATTAAGTTCACTTAAGGCCTTTTTGATGGGTTTAAGAGGTTCAATTTTATAGTTTGGGAGTGTTTTCATTATTGGTATTCTTAACTTGTTTACTTATATATAAGTAAGGATAAATATTTAATATGAGAATTTTTTTATAGAATAGAATATTTATTTTATTTCTTAATATTAATATGATTACATGTTTATAAAATTCATTTGGTTATTTTATGTGAATATGAATCATTATTCAAAACATTAATGAAAATTGTTTGGGTTAATGGGAAGTTCTTGATCACGACAAACTCAATTTGATTTATAAATTAGTATCATGTGTAATAAAGGATTCCAAAAGATTAAATATGTTATAACACATATATTATTTTTAGTTTCAACCACCAAAAGGGTTTCATGACTAGAATTAAATATTGTAATTGAAATTGAAAACTCGTTGTCCTTGAATTTGATAATTCAACATATTATAGATGGTATTTTATTTATATTATAATAAATGGGAAAATGAGACATGATGATGAATTATTCCATTATCACAAAAAATACATTAAATTTTATGTAATGGAGTTTTCATAACATATGGATGAAATCAGGCGAGGACAAAAAAATAAAAAAAGGAACTCGAAATAAAAAAAATGTTGAGAAATCCCTTATGAAAATTCGGCATCCTAACAACATCTCTTAAAAATTTATAAAATATTTTGATTTGAGAAAAGGGGTATCTAATAATTATTACCTAATATGGATAGTAAGGGGGATATGTAATGACATATCCCAACATAATCCAATTGAAAATAAAGGAGAATAACAAAAAAAGAATGCTTGAAAAAGAGAAGTGAGATAAATTTCCTTACCATGTAGAGAAACTCTTAAAACATGAAGATTGGGACCTTGGGGGATTGAAAACACATTAGGAGGACTCATAAATTGGTAAAAATCCTATATCTTCTAAAATGATGAGTTTGTAATGAATGAAAATGAATAAATGAGTGGGTATTTGTAATAAATGATAGGGAGGTTTTTATTAATTTCATAGGAAACCTCATTAGTGGTTTTGGAAAAACCATGCGATTTCCCATGGTATTAGCCACCTAGGACACCTTATATCATTTTTTAATGTAGAAATATCGACCATAATTTTATATTAATTATTACATCATTATGTTTTCCATAAACATACCAAAAACTCAAAATTGTATCTTTACTAGTCCGGAAAAATTATTGTATTTTAGAAAAATAAAAAAAATTCAGCCCAAAAATTTTTCCATATGTAGAATTCAAGAAATGAGATCCATTTTTTGAAAATAATTTTCTAAATATTTGAAATTTTATTTTTAACTAAAATCATAATTTATTCCAAAAAAACAACTCTAAAACTATAACTTGTTTTATAACACCTTGGGAAATTAATCAAGGTCCAAAAAATTATCTTATAAACATAAGAAAATAACATAAAAATTTATGATTATAATTTATGGAAATATATTTCTATTTTAAATTATTAATTTAATCATAAAATTGTAATTAAAATATTTATGACATACAAAAATATCAATAATTACTCTATGATCATTTTCTCACTTATATGATGTCTAAATTGTATTTATAAATTAGAGGGTGAAGTTCCAGTTTTTTGGTGAATTACTATTCCTTACTATTCATAAGAAGAATATTACTATTCATAAGGGTATGTTACTATTCTTAAGGGTATGTTACTACTTATCAAAAATTATGTTTGTCTGACCAATCTCTAAATATCCTAGTAAACACAACTGTGTATGTCAGTTTCTCATAATTCAAATCATAAAGGTGGTAAAATTATCTTTTCTGGATAGGTTATAGAAAAGTGTTGTTTTGTAGAGAATCAGTGTTTCATTCATTCAATATTTAATTTATTAGAAAAATCGTGGTGTGTTACATTTTTCCCCCCTCAACAAAATTGCATCCTCGCAATTCGAAACTACACTTTTAACATTAAATGTTGATGGTTGACAATTCCCATGTGCGAAACCCGCATTGTAAATAGGGTTAATAAAATATCCTCTAAAAATGGGTAAAGGGAAATAATGTGGTCACCAAAAAAGTTATTCATTCTAATGTGGTGACATTAGTTAGTAGTAAAATCCTTAGCGTAAAGAAAAAATAAAATTATGATGTTATGATGGAACATGATAGAGAACATATTCAAATAATACTTGATTACTACCAAACTATAAACTACTGTAAAAAATCATCAATATTATCAAAGATTATGATAACATGAAAAAAATTTATTTAAGACTCTTTTCCTTGAGTTCAGGAATTATTCCACTCTATAAGAGTATAAATACACATTTCTATTTACAAACACATCCTCTGATTTCATATTGAACTATATATACTGCATCACTTAAAACAAGTTACACCATATGGTTAACTTATACATTAAACACTAAAAGATCATAAAATGATAAGCTTAAACCATTTTTTAAATTGTTAAAAATTCCCAAATATAATTATTCAACATTTTAGAATGAAGGTATATGAATTTACAAGATGAACTTATCATTAAACCTTAATCCACATGGAGCAACACTAAATTTTCACATTCCAGAAATGTAAAAAACTACATCATATATCCTTTTGAAATATGGAAATTACTTGAATTACCGTAAAAACTTATTGGAAGCATGTATTCTTTCGTATTTCTTAAGATACATGTTATTTGATATATTCATTAAATCCAAAAGTGTTGTGAACTCCATATATGATAGCATAGACTACTTCTCGACAAGTCAATAATTAGTTCAAAGGTAGTTAGTACTTATCCGAATAAATCATTTCTTCATCATTATCTCAGCATCAGATATATATTAAGGGTTGTATTTAACTAAAACATATACTTTACCAAGATATTAACATTCTACTGAGTCACTTATGCTTGGTACAATTCATCATATGACCTCAAATATTTAATTAAATAGTATTGCAGAAAAATCCTCATATATTAAATAATGATTATAACCAGTAAATTGCTGATAAAATATTCAAATTACATGATTCTTAATGATTCATATTAATCCTTCCACTTTATCTTCGGTAGTATCATAACTTGATCATTATCCAATAACATCATTTATGGAATATTCTTTTGATTCTTGGGACATTGATTCACATAGTGAAACATCTCCATGTAGTAAAAGCATTGTACACCAGAAAGCTTTTTCATACCCTTATAATCACGAAATTGGTGTCCTTTTTCCCCACACTTATAACAAACTCTTATTCCCTTCAAGAATTTTCTAGACTGATTCATTCCACAGTTATCACATGTGGTAAAACCCTTCTTTCCCTTCTTCCCATTATCCATATTTTTCTCTTCCATACTCTTTTTATTTTGTTTCCCTTAAAAGCCATAGGATTCAGATAATTCTTTTCATACCTTGTTAAGACATGATACTATTTACTCATATGATGAGGATATATGGAAGACTATTATCCTTTGGAATTTTAGATTAACACCATTAGAGATATTATCCCTCTTATTCTTTGTATCATGTTCATTGGTGATGTTCTCAGTCCTTATGTTAGGTGTGATTTCCAATAAATTACATATTATATATTAGCTCATAATACAATGAACTCTATATGAATCTTAACATAGTATAACACGTTGCATAAATTTATGAATCATAAATCCTAGAACCGTATACATTGGTTACTTCGGTGGCATAAATCCTTCATAATGGATTTTAATGAAAATTTGAATTATCCTATGAAAATCCCCTAGGAGTTTCAAACCAGGTTTGTAGTAAGGCATGTTGTCGTATACCAGGATACCCTGAGTCAGCCCCAAAACTCATAGTCAATGTTGTTAATCCTCGGTACATTTTTTCTAGAACCATGTCCACTTGTTATATCTAGACATAGATTTATTTTCTAGAAATAATCACATAATATATTCCTTAAAAAAATCCCAGGATGTACTTGTATATTTTATCCTCAAAGACATTCTTAGGGTTCTATTCCCAAATATATGTTTTCTATATCTAGTTTCTATGTTTTCTACTAAACATCCTTTGATACCAATTGTTGTTCCCTAAACCATGTTTCCCAGAGTCAGTGCCTTATAACATTACATTGTCATGATTACAATGAATTAAAAACTAAAGGACTGGGTAGTATAGTAGTTTTTGGAATACCAGATACATATATAGGATTACCAATACAACTTGAAATGAATATAATATATAGGTTTTATTGGGACCATCCAAAACTCTAAATTTATCCATCATGGCAATTCATAATAAAACTCTTCATGTTCTGAGAAAATGAATCATAAGAAAGGGGAGATCTTATATGCTTAGTAAGGGTAAGAAATACACCGAAATATTTCCTAAAAAAACATTAGGCATGATGAATAACTAAAAACATGTGCCTTTGGAAATAAACATGAACATAATATGCAAGGAATATGTGATAAGTAAATATTTCCATAATAAAACATAAGAATTGGTACTCTACTAGAAAAATAACCACACAAACATTAAATTACTAGTTTCATAATGAAGGAATGCATAATGTCGGACATCATAACCAAACCACCAAGGCCTCATTCCAAGACCATAAATAACCATTTTTTAAGGCCCTCTGCCAAGATTGTAGTTTGTCTCCAGAGACATACTGATGCAGCGAGGGGATATAACAGGCCGCACTCGACACTTAATATTTCCAATAAATTCCTAATATAAATAGGGGTAACCATAAATAACATATACATTAATATTGAAACTAACATATGAAATTCAAATTACTTTCACCAATAATTGAACATAAACACTAACTATTCAGAGTAAAATGGAGAATGGTTTCAAGATAACACATCCATAGCCAAACTAATAATAACTCATTCAATAAAATATGATGGATAATATAAGAGGAGATAATACTTAATTAAGAACAATATTAAAAAAAAGGATTATGGGAAATATGAAGATACTTTTAAATTAGACCATTGATAAATCTTTGAGAAAATAAACCATAAACATTCCAAAGTGTCCCATTCCAAAATGAAAAATTCAGATAATAATCCCTTAGAATATGATGATAATAATGATACTCATGATATGATATACCAAAGGGTAGTACATTAACCACATGCATTGAATAAGTGGTAAACATGATATATTACTCATAAAAGATAATGTGTGATGAGAAAAATACTTTTTTACTTAAGAAAGAAGTGTTATTCTAGAAAATCATTTGTATTTGACATGAAATCTAGCTTCAAAACATGCATATCTTAGAATAGAAGATATTATAACCATGAAATTATATTTCAGTCTTAAATAATGACTTATTGAGGTTAAATCATTTAAAAAGGGTTTTTAATGAATCATTAGAGATAAACCATTTTAGTTTTGTTTAAAGAAAATATAAAGGATTTTAAATCACCAAGGCATGTTTTATTTATTTCATATAACTATAATTGAAAACATATATTTTTCTTGTTAAAATGTGTTATTTTTTAAAGATATATATGGATTAAAATATATTATAGATCGAACATCAAAATATGTAAGAATTCTGAGAAGTTCCTTAAATCAGCTTGCATTTCAAAACAATTTTTTAATGATTATTTTAAATCATGTAACACCCCATAAAGTAAAGAAGTAATATGATTTGTATTAATATATATTAAATTAACACCAAATTTTTGAGGATTACATATAAATAAAAAATAATTTCATTAAGGTTAGTAGAGAATAATAACAACCCTAATAAAAATGGAGGTTTAGGTATAAAATAATTTAAACTTCATAATCAATTGTATCATATTCCCAAAAATTAACCATCATGAAATGATATATTTATTATATTTAATATATATATATATTCATGATATGAAACATTAATGGGTCGTATACATACACCATACCCATGTAGTAGGGGTGAATACTGAATATCTCATAAAATTGAAGTGAGATGAATAAGATGTTACCTTAAGTCTGATTGTGTTCTTAACATGATCCTAGTGTTCATGATAACCAAATTAAATTAGTTAATTAATATTTCCATAAAATTTTCATTATTTTATTTATTTATTATATCCTCATTATGTTCTTTTATATCCTTATTTATGGGTTTAAGAGGTTCAATTTTATTGTTTAGAGTGTTTTTTTTCTTGGTATTCATGACCAGTTTACTTATATACATGTAAGGATAAACATGTAAAATTAGAATTGTTTTCCAGAATAGAGGTTTTATTTTATTTCTTAACATTCATAAGATTAAATGGTTATAAAATTATTTTGTTTATTGAGAGTGACGATGAATCATTATATAAAACATTAATGAAAGTTGTTTGGGATAATTGGTAGTTCTTGATCACTACAAACTCATTTTGATTTATAAATTATTGTCATGTGTACAAAAGGATTACATAATCTTACATAAGTTATAATACATATATTATAGTCTTTTTGAACCACCAAAATGGTTTCATGACTATAATTGAATATGGTAATAGAAATTGGAAACCCATCATCCTTGAATGTTATAATTTAATACATCTCTGATGGTGTTTTGATTTCAAGTATAAAAGAAGGGTAAATGAGATGTGATGATGAATTATTCCATTATCACAATAAAATCATAGTACATGTAAGGTTCTGGAGTTATCATGACATTTGGATAAATGGGGATGAGTAAAGAGGAAAGAAAAAAAGGAACTCGAAATAAAAAATGTTGACAAATCCCTTATGAAAATTTCACAGCCTAACGACGTCACTTAAAAACTAATAAAATATTTTTATGAGAGAAAAAGGGGTATATAATAATTCTTTCATAATATGGATAATAAGTGGGATATCCCATAACATATACATACATAATCCAATTGAAAATGAAAGAGAATAACATAAATAGTGTGCTTGAAAAAGAGGAGGGTGATAGATTCCCTTGTCTTGTGGAGTAACTACTAAAACATGAATGTTGGGGCCCTGGGTGATTGATGAAACCGTGGTAGTACTCCTAGGAAGTTAGAAATACCATTACATATATGATTATGTGTTTGTAATGAAAGGAAATGAATGAATGAGTGGGTATTTATTGTAAATGAGAGGGAGTTTTTTATTAATTTCAAAGGACCCCCCATTAGTGGTTTTTGAAAACCCACGGGCTACACCATGGTATTTTCCCATGTTATTAGCCACATGGGAAAAAAATATCATATTTTAATGTACAAAAGTCTACCATAATTTTATATTAATTCTTACCTCAATTTAATTTCATTAAACATACCGAAAATTCAAAACTATATTTTCACTATTCAAAAAATTCACGTATATTAGAAAAATACCAAAACTTCACCCCAACCATTTTTCTATGTGTGGAATTAAAAAATGAAATAAATATTTTGAAAATAATTTTATAAGTTTTTAATATTTTTTGTAAAATCATAATTTATTCCAAAAAAACATTAACACTATAACATAGTTTATAACACTATAAGAAATTAATTATGGTCTCATAAAATTATCTTATAACCCAAAGACAATAAAGAAACAATTTATGATTACATTTTGTGGAAATAAATGTCTATTTTATAATTTTAAATTAATCAGAAAATTTAAATTAAAATATTTATGACATACAATAATACCAATAATTACACTATAATCATTTTTTTCACTTATAAGTAGTCTAAACTGTGTTTATACATTCATGGGTGAAGTTTCTATTTTGGATCAATTTACTATTCATTACTATTTATAAGTTCATGGTTTATATTAATAAGGGTGTGCTACTATTCCTAAGGGTATTCCACTATTTATAAAAAATTATGTTTTTCTTATCAAACTCAAAATATTATACTAAACACAACTATGTAGGCCAGTTTCTCAAAATTCAAATTACAGAGGTGGTAAAATTATGATTACTGGGTATTTTATAGAAAAGTTGTGTTTTTTAGAGACTCAATGTTTCATACATTCAATATTAAATTTATTTTCAAAATCATAGGGTGTTACCATTCATAAGACATGAATCATAAGGAAATTAAAGAACTTGAGTCTTGAGATAATAACATTGGAATAAAGCATAGACTTGTGGAATAGACATTAGATTATAACATTGTGGACATGTGTAAATAGTAATAGGTTCAAACATTATGTTAAGGACATGAAGTCATTCCCTCACATAAGCTTATGAACATGTATCCAAGTCCACACATAACATTTTGAACATGTAATCAGGTTCACGCATAACATTGTAAATGTATAATCTTGTTCACAAATAAACTTATAGATATGCACCCAGGTCCACACAAAACATTTTCAACATTTAATCCGGTTTATGCATAACATTATTATCATGTAACCAGGTTCAAAAAAATATATGGACATGAAAACAGGTCCACACATAACATTGTGAACAAACAATCTGGTTCATGCGTAACATTGTGAAAATATAATTGGGTTCACCCAAAAACTTTTGAACATACAACTAGGTTAATATATAACATTATGAATATTTTATTTGGTTTATGTATAACATTGGAAAAATTTAACCAGGTTCATGAATAAAATTATGGACAAGAAACCAGGTTTATGAATAACATTATGAACATGCAATCAGGTTTACACATAACATTTTTAACATGTAATCAACTTCAGACATAAAATTATGGATATGCAATTATTTATATACATAAAACAATGAACATGTAATTAGATTCACACATAACATCATGTTTTGGTAATAAGCTTCACTAATAACATTATGAACATGTAATTAGGTTCACATATATAATATATACTCTTGCTTCATCCTTCATTACCCAAGGAATTTTTGGGAGATATAGGTCCCTCCCACAACGTAAGAAAATCATAACTATGTGCGCCAAATGATCATAAAAAATCATGATATCATAACCCCTAAAATTAAATGGGTATTATATACACTTCATCATATCATAACATGTGGGAAATAAAAAGTTTCATAGTCATTTCATCGTATAATTTCCCGTGAATGGAAGAGGGTTTCATAAACATCAGGACATCAAAACATAAAACATTTACAGAAAGAATATGAATTATATCATTGGATAACATACCTAGAAAATTAAAAACTATATAAAATCATGTAATCTAATATAGAGAGTAATTTGAAAGATCACTTGGATAAGTTATAAAGGAAAATATCATTTCTTTAAAATCACTATTTTTAAGATATAAAACATTTTTAGAGTCCTTTTATTTGAAAATAACCTTTGAAAACATTTAAAGGATGATATTAAAATCATCTATTTAATTTTTAAAACATAAACATTTTGAAATTCCATTTACTTGAAAATTCTCTTAAAATATCATGTAATTCTTTTTAATTTTTTTTAGAAACCATTTTTTTTGAATAAAATATATTTCTAACCGAAGAGAGAAATAAAGTCATATTTTATTAAAGACATTTACTTATTATTAATAATCACTAAAGAATGGAAGAAATGGTAAAAGTACATGAATATATCATAAATAACCATATGGGAACATAATTAGAAAGAGTTCATGAGATATGGATCAGAATATTTCATCAATGGAACCATAATCATAAATAATCCTGATAAAGGATGAGATTGTTGCTTTAACCTCTTACCACTTTGGTAACTATGAGTCAAAATACCCATGAAATAATAACATTAAATTAAGCTCAAAATATCATGAAAATAAATATATTCTATATACAACATGTCAATGTGAACTATATAAAACTCAAAAAAGAATATAGATTCATAACGTAACATTTTTCACAATAAAGGAAAAGTGAGACACAATTACTTTTCCGATTTGGTGACTTTTAACCCCAAAACTCATGTAAGAGAGATCATTAAATGGATAGGTAAATATACATAAATTTAACGATAATATACATATAATAAATTCATGGGTAGTTTGTAAAACACACAAAACAAATGAATGGTGAATATGGAATATGTCTTGCAGAAATAAAAGCAATACTAAAAATCCCCTTACTACATGAGTAACATTTGAATCTTGAGATACACAAAATAATTAAACAAATATAATATATTAATATCATTAAACACATTAAATTAATTATATAAAATGTCAATGGTCATCATATACAACACATAACAAGAATAAATGGTGAATACAACATAAATCTCACAAGAAAAAAAGTGAGACGAGAATACCATTACCTTAAGTATTGAGTTTGTTCGTACACATTAAAAACTCATGTTTAATAAATTTAAGTTCATTATAAATCTACCAAATAGAACTATTCAGATATATAATACAATATATTATTTTAATATTACAATATATTACCCATTTGTTAATAATTTGGTGTTAATGTTATGTTTAGGGTAATAACGACTTTCTGTTTCATATGTGTTATGACTTTTTATTCTTTATATGCTTACATAGATCATGAATTAAATGTTTAAAGAATTTAAAACATGATATAAATATCATATATAACTAATATATATGTATTTATAATAATATATAAAATATATAAATAGGAAATTAAATGTATTGTTCACGACAATGGTAGGTCCAACATATGCATGAGCATTGTTTTTATTTTCATGTGGTATTCAAAGATAGAGAATTAAATGATATATATATATATTACCATTAAATTGTAATTTTTATTTACTAAATATACAATATTTTTAAAAATCCCATCCTTAATACATTCCATACAAAGCATGGATGGATCACAATCGTTTGAAGAGGCGATAGTCCACACATCCATAGACAATCTTATCGTATTTCCAAAAAATGAAAATAATGAAGGTATGTGTTATAGAATAATTCCATAAAAATAAATAAATAATAAATATCATATATATAATATAAAAACATCAATTATATCATTATTCCTAACATTGAGTGTTGGTAATGGAAGAATGTACGTTATCAGTTCCCAGGGCAGTAGTCTGCCGTACACACGAATGATGATTATGTATTCCATTTCATGGAAGTGAATGAATGTGTATGTCATACCATTAACATAAAAATATCTCGGTATATTGATTACACTATTTTTATAATATAACATTGGAATAAGAATAATTGAGTTGGTAGATAAATAAATAATACAAAATTTCTTGTTGAAGGATGTTACATCTTCTTCGGGTAACTCTTTTTTGTTGGACCAAAGGACTTCCTTGGTTGGATTTCATACAAAATAGAGGATTCTAGCTTTATATTAGGGAATCATAGAGATTATTTAGTATGTTTTTGGATGATAAAAATGGCATGATAGCTGTGTATATGTGAGGAGGGTTAGTTCCCTTTTATAGGGGCAGATGCGTGGAATTATTATAAATACAACACGGAAAACACTTTTGAGAGTTATCGGTTACATAATGTGACCCCAATAATGTCCCATTTTAGATATAATGGATCATATAGTTGAAATATTGTCTTATCAATTTTTATTGAATATTTTTCTAGATTATTTGGCCCCTTAATATAATGTTTAATCACTTAGTGAACTCGATTATTAGCTTAATCGTTGTAATTAATTTTAATCACATTCATAAATATTTTTGGTAAAAAACTGCATTGAACTTTCTAAAAATTATAAATTATTATTATTAAAAATATGTAATCTATTTTTCAAATCAGAATCACATTATTGACTGAATATAATTTAAAATTAATTCCACAAATGGGACGAGACAATGAGTTTTTATAGTGAAAATGTTCAAACATTATAAATGTTTTTATATGAAATTTCACTGGGAAAATGATTATAATGACCTAAATTGAATTAATATTTGTATAAATGACATAAATTTACTTTAAAACAAAAATAAATATTATTTATCTATATAAATAAATTAGAATAAATGTATGTTTTCAATTAAAATTTTCTATTTCTCCTAATTCACCAAGAAATCAAACTTCTCATATTTTTTAAAAAACAACACAAAATAAAATTCTATACATTTATTTAAAAACGTTTTTTATTTTTTCATGTATAATTGATAAAATAATAAATAATTATATTTAAAATAGGTTTTCAATTAAAAGGAGGTAAAATTAGCTTTTATAAAAATAAATTTTTTATTCATAAAATTTGATTTATTCTTATCATATGCTTATAAAATGTATTGGATGTATGTCAAAAAACTATTGAATATCTAATAGTTTAATTTTTTTAAGACATTTATCAAAAGTGGATTATTTAATTTATTGAGATAAAATTGTGTTTGTATATAGAAAAATATTTTTCTAATAAAATAATTTCTTTATTTTCGAATAGTTATTAGATTCATTTTTAACTAATTGATAACCAAATGAACCAATTTATTTATATGTGTAAACAATATTTTATTAATTTATTTAATATTATTCATTTCTTCCATTCTATCTTCTAGGTGATAACAATACCAATATTTTAATAATACTATTAATAGTATATTGTTTTTAGGAAAAAACACGGCCTTGTGTGTAATAGAAGTTATCGATGAAACTCAGAATTGCATATAACATAATAAAAACATATTGATTCATGTATAGAAATATATTTGAACGGTTTCATGCATTTTAATATTTACTTTTTGTAACATATAATATAATAATAACTTTTTGTAACCTGAAATAAAATCCATCAATGAAATTTAATTTATTTTTTAAAAAATTAATTTATAAAAACACAGGGTGATACATTATACACCCTTAAAATATATTTTTACCACAAAATATGTCTGGCTCATTAAAGGTTAAGCACTATAATGATCATTTTATAAAAATACACATTTTTATATTAATACTGAAACATCCTTCAATAAATAATATCGAAAACCTAATGGTTACCCAAATTAACTCATAACATGGATTCCACATAGTAGAACATATCTGGGAAGATATTTTTTTACATGGAAGAAAATTGTAAATAATTTTAGTGTGTGATTGAGTTCATTGATCCCAAGAAATTAACTAACAAATGAATAGTTAAGAGCCTCAAAACCAAAAAACATTGATAATTTATAAGACCATTTGTTCTATAGAAATGATGGTATTTGGATAAATATTTTTCAATATCCTTTTTCTATATATGAGGATTATTTTATTTTCAAATAACATACCAAAATATACTTGCATGATTTCATTCGTATTAGTATGCACAATCCAACCCTTTTGTTGTGACTTGCTTGATTTTCACTTCATTTATTACTCCAAGAAATGAAGGTTAATCTTATATTGCTGAAGTACTAACATATCATGTGTTAGAATGATAAGTCATTCCATCTGTCATTGATTAAAATCTTCTAAAAATGGTTAGCACATGCTATCCAACATGCATAAATATTTATATGGTTATATTGTACTTTAATCTCTAAAAAACTTTCCTATTCTTAACTAAAACATTATATAAATGGTTAAATGATTTACCCTTTGAAAATATAATTCCCCTTTATTCCTAAATTAGTATTTTATCTTAAACCAAAAAATATTTCACAGGAAACCTGGGTCTATCCTTGCATTTATATAATATATAATATTGTTTTATTATTCTAGGATCCAGGTAGAGGGAGATAATCACGTGAAACTTCACTAAAGGATGAATAATAAGATTATAACAGGGCTTATTGATAAAGCATAAAGCATGAAATGCGATACTATGTATGGGAGGATAAGTGTTCCCTAACAATAATTATTCACTTCATCCACTGTGTTTTCATAAGATTTCCCTTTTTAATTTTTAATAAAATGTTGTTTTAGATTATCATTATTATTGTCCTGTAGATTTAGGAAATGATTCAAAAAAAATTTAAAACGTCTTTCCCTTTTATCACTAAAGTGTTAGTTGTTCATTATATTGAGATATCTCTCCACTGATATCACTTCTACATTCTCTTTGTTAATGTATAGGCTCCCCACCCTTGAAACATCATCTTGTTCCTTTCAAGAACATAAAAAATAACCTCTTCCAAAAGTTTTGGAAAGTAATGGTTTGAAACTATATATTCCCTCCATGTGACATATCATTGGATTTTCCATGTAACCACATTTTATTTTTCTTATAACTAGAAATAAGAGTGTTCACAGATTCCATATTCACTTGTAGTGCACATCTAATGATTATTCATGTCATCTGATGTCCTGTATGGATAACTCCTTTTAGAGATTCAGTTTCTAGCCACTAAAAAATTAGTCAACATTACTTTCAGGGTGAATTATAATACCAGAAGTGTACCCTTCATGTCTAATAAACTTTTCTTCATATTCACCAATAGATTCATAATCCCACTTCCTAAGCTCTACGAATTCCTTTTACATTTTTGTATATGAATATGAGGAATGTTATTTTTGAAAAATACAATTTTAAACTAATACCACTTAATTGATTTAAATTCTTATTTTTTCCTTGTATTATTAATAATATTCCAGCAGTAATCTTCCCCATATTTTATACAGTAGACAACTAGAGTTATTTTTCATGATCTATACACTCGATAGTGGAAAATATGTTTTCAGTGTTACTAATCCATTTCGTAGAAACTAATGGGTCAACCCAAGCCCTAAAAGGAAGGTGAGAGTTGCCTCTTGAAGGACTCAGTAGAACCTTGTTCCGTCCTTTTCTAATTTTGATATTAACCCTGATTCATAGATTTAGAAGTTTGTGTGAGAATATAAATGGGATTTCTTATTCCATCCCCCATAATATTTTGTTTATCTTGAGAAAAATATTGGTATTTCCATTTATATTCCTCATTAACATGGTTCCTTGGCGTTCCATATATTTAATGAAACCAAGAACATAGTGTGTGGAACATTAATCATTTTAGATAACCATATAATCATGGAAAATTACTTATATGATTCCTAAATCCTGAAACAATATTTTCAATATATGACACCATATTCTAAATGTGGGTTATTTATAGTCATAATCTATTTAAATCCTTCTTGATGGTTCAGAATGAGTTTGTTAATTTCCAAATAATATCCCCCAAGAGAGTAAAAAAGGTTTTTAGTAAGGCCCCCTATTGTTCACCGGTTCCAGATTGATTCTTTCTCAATACATTATTTTTTATGTAGTTAACCCTATATACATATTTTCCAGATCCGCATCCACTTATAGTATCCATATAGGGATGTATTTATAGAAACCCACTAACTATATTCTTCACCAAAACTATAGGACATTTTACTGAACATTAACTCATCCTTATACTTATACTTAGATACATCCCTAGAAATATCCTTAGAAATATCCCTAGATATCTGACTATAAAATTCTTATCATAGTTTCTAAAGGTTTACTAATCCATTCCTTTGATGCTAACTATAGTTACCATGTATTAACATATATATATATATATATATATTATCATATTAGATGAATATTAAGAACATTAAAAAAGTACATTCTTTAGGACTATAATAGTTTTTTGTATTTGGAAACATGGAACAGAATCTTCTATCTTGGTGAAACATTTTCAACTTCTCTTGGTCACCCAATGCACTGAAGGGAGAAATAAGTCCCACCTATCACATAAATAAATAATAAATTCATTTTCCAAAATATTATCAAAATTCATGAAAAGATAAACCATAAAATGAAAAGGGTATTATAAAATCTTCATCCTATCATAAACTTTGGAAACAAGATAGGATTAACAATCATTTCATCCTTGAATAACCCATGAAAGGAAGTTGGTTTCATAAACATCAAGCCCTTAAAACATAAAATATTAAGAGATATAATATGAATTCTATGAATATATAATATACTTATTAAAGCATAAAATATAACAAATGATGTCATCTTATATGGGAAAGAATTTTGAAATATAACTTATAGGGAGATATAGGTCACACCCATCACATAATGAAATTATACACATATGATCACTAAAATATCATAAAAAATCATGATATAATAACCCATGTAATAAAAATGTTATTATAAAAAATTTATCTTATCATAAACTTTGGAAGATAGATAGGTTTTACAGTCATTTCATTATATTATAAACCATGAAAGGAAGTAGGTTTCATAAACATCATTCCATCAAAACACAAACCATTCAGAGAAAGAATAAGAATTGTATATATAGATCCTATCTATTGTAAAGAGTAAAATATATCAAAGGATATCATATTATGTGGAAAATAATATTGAATTATCACAAAGATATTTTTTTATGGAAAACAACCTTTCTTTTAAAATCATTGTTTTTATGATATTAACATTTTCAAAATCCTTTTCTTTGAAAAGAACCTTAAAAACATATAAAAGAATCATTGAAAATAATTTTAAATAATATGTAAAACATAAAATATTTGAAAAAAAAATACATTAATATTTAATTTAAAAAAAGTTAAATCATTTTTAGAAAACATGGTTTTAATAAAATAAATTTTCAACCAAAGTGAGAAATAATGTTTGAATTTTTAAATTTTTTTAATATTCTTCAGAACCAAAGAGTGGAGAGAATGGTTCCCATACATGAATATATAATTAATAAACAAAGGATAATAAATCTCGTGAGTGTTCTTGTATGATGGATCATACGACTTCATCAATAGAAGCATAATAATAAACAATCCAGATAAATATTGAGATTATAGATATAAATCATACCACTTTGGTAACTTTGAATCCAAATACACATGAAATAATATCATTACATGAAGCATAAAATATCATGAAAATAATTTGAATCATGATTATAAATTTCAATGGGGAGTATATAAACCTCAATAAGGAATATATGTGCATAACAAAACATGTGTCCCAAGGAAGGGAAATTGAGACAAAATTACTTTACCAATTTGGTAAATTTTTAATTGTAAACCTCAAGAAAGATAGATATTAAAATGGATATGTAAATACCAATAAAATTATGGATAATAATCATATTATACATTCATGTGAGGCATATATACAACAAAAAAGAAAAGATCAGTGAATATGATATATGTCTTGAGAAAATAAAAGTGAGACTTGAAATCCCCTTAATGTGTGAGTAACTATTGAATCATCAGATTAATGAAAGGGAAAAATAAACTGAAAATTTTAATATAATTAAATTAAGGAAATTAAGGATATAAAATGTCATAGTTCATTTTATACACCCAAAAAATAATAATATGTGTTGGAATATAGAATATATCTAACAAAAATAAAATTAAGATGAGAAAACACTTCCCTTATATCTTGAATTTATTAACACACATTCAAACCTATTTTATAATAAATATATGTTTATAATAAATCAACCAAATAACCATACTATTATATATAACAACACATATTATTTTATTATTAGTTCCTATTACCCCTTTATTAACAATTTCTTGTTAAAGTTACATTTCAGGTAATAACCACTTTGTTTTTCGTATATGTTTTGACTTATTATGGTTGATCCTATTAATTTGCCATTATTTACAAATTTATAGACTATAAAAAATTATATAAATATAATATATATTCATTATCTATTTATTTTAAATAATATAAAAATGATATGAATTGGAATTGAAATACACCATTCATGGAGATGGTTGGATGTACGTACGCATGAACTTTGTTTCCATTTTCATTCTGTATTGAAAAAAATAAAATAAAATAATATATATATATATATATATATTTAAATTATAATTATCTTATAATTATTATTACATAAATATCACATATTTTTAATAAACCCATTTTTACTACATTCCATGTAAAGCGTGAATGAATCACATCACTTTGAGAAGGAGGTAGTCCACATAGTAACACCACGAGATTTTATGAAAAATATTCTTTTAATTTCATTGATGTCTTTTGTTTTATGCCACACCAAAATTATCTTGTGCTATATCAAACACCGTATTATCTTTTCTTATATGCAAACACTATTCTTGGCTTCTGTTGCACGCAAGAGAAACCTTCTTCAATAACGTGTGTTGTACGCAATACTGAGTTTCCCTAAACAACGATATATTGCTATTAACTAGCCGTTATGAATTTTAGTGACTAAAATTTTAATTTTATGACATTATAATTCATCTTAAAAATTTTATAGAACATGGTATGAGAACAAAATAATTCTTTCGGGTAAAATAATTATTTTTAAAAAAATGCAGTTTTGCCACCTTTTGATGGAACACCCACTTTAAATCTAGTTTTGACATTCTTATAAGTTCAAGTTGATAAAATAAAATTCTTCTTTGGAATAAGAATATAAAAATTTACTTTGGATAAATTTTTGATAATTTTCTGATAAGTTTCTTTTTTTGATGAATAGTAAAAATACGCTAAATTTTAATTAAAAACAAATTTTTTTCATCGAGATAATTTATATGGTTAAATTATAATATTTAAGGGGTTTAAATTATAATTAGAATAAAATTTTACCATTTAATATAATTTAAGTTATTATAATTAATTTTACACTGAATTCATATGTAAAAACATTTCAATCTTTTGCAACGTTTTAACTTTTAAAACCCATTTTCTCAACAGTGAGATTAATTTTAAATTAAATAATTCAACTTATGTGTTTTGAATTTAGAAAAATGGAGTCCATATTTGGAATAATTAGGTAAAAATTATCTTAATAAGATACTTTTTATTTTTAGGTATTATGAATAGTAACTACTGTAATTTGTTTTACCATAGTTAAAGGTAAATCAGGTAATTAAGGGTAAATATAATATTATAAAATTACCCTAACACTTGTATTAATATAATCAGATGATTATATTTTTCCCTAAATAATTCTTGGGTCGAAATGGAATCTATTGGAACCCACTTGGATGTGCTTAAGGCCCTTAATTTACTTTATTTAAAGAAAGTGAAATATCTCTCACTCGAAATTTAATAATTAAAGTATTTTTAAAATATGGTTATAAAGAATATAAATTGGATTATAAATAATCATTTGAAAGAAAAAATCTTTTTATTTATCATGGTAATTTAGTTGTAATTTTTATGAAATATTTAATTACCATAATAGATTATAAATTAATGATACAGAAATTATTTATTTAGTGAATAATAAATAATATAGTTTTTATTCAAATTATAATACCCATAAAAGACCCAAAAACATGACAAAAACTTATTTATCGAGTATATATACCCCATAATAATCCAATTACTGACTTTTGGACCATTTGGATTCTTATAAAAAAGATTAGGACATTTATATTATTTTATTTTAAATGATTTCAATGTTTTAACCTTCATAATTTAATAAATATATCATTTTAAAAGTTAAGTGTTTTAGAAGATAAATCCTAATAAAAGTATTATTATTAAATCTATTTGATTTATCTACATCATAGTATTTTATTTTTAATTTTTATGCAACAAATAATTATATTAAATAATCATACAAAAAAGTTGTAGTAATTATTTTATTAAGAGAAATATAAAATAAATGGTGTTATAAATATTAAAATAAATATTATATGAACTAATTAATTCTCTCAACAAATTTTATATATGAATATGACATGTTAGGAGTCTATTAAATATATTTTTTCGAATATAACCTATTTTTGTATTTTATTGAAATTCAAATAAATTAATAGCGTCCCAATTGACAGTATTGTAATTTTATAAAATTAACATATTATAAAATTGCTTAAAAATCACAAAAATATTTAAAAATTATAAATTGAAATTTATATGGTCTATAACGTCATATATTATCCAATTATGAACAATTCACAAAAAACAAGTAATTATTTATTACAATATAAAAGTTATAATTTTATTACCACAAGTAAAATTAAATAGATTAAATATTGATAAATTATGTTGATAAGGTTTAAAATAAATTACCAACATCTCTAAATCTTATTGGATGATGATATCACAACCCTATATCATCTAATATTCGTATTTTGGTCATTTATTGAGGTTTTGATGTGGGGTTTGAGTTTATTATAAATTAATATTTTAGAGGATTCCAAAAGTGCCCCTCTCTTCTCTTATAAAAGGGAACCTCCTCCCTCTCCTCCTCACAACACTTTGAGCCTTCAGGCTTGGAAAAACCCTTCCCATTTATCTTCTCCACTTCCCTAGAAACTTAAAGGAGGTCCTGGTCTTCTTCAAAGACCAACTTTAGTGCCCTAAGTGGAGGTTTAGAAGAGGCGCGTCGAAGAAGAGGTAATATCCTTTACTGATTCTTTCAAATTCATTTCTTCTTATACTTCATATTATTTTGTTTTTTCATAATAAAGTAATAACATCAGTATCACTCATATACTGATATATTATTATATATATGAACCAACTCTATTTCACCTTCTATCCATCCTACGGAAAATGAAATCACCTCGCGTGCGTACGTATGGAATACCGTCTCCACGCCGTGGTGTAATCCATTTTTCCACCACCACCTTAATTGGATGGGTATAATGGTGTAAGTAATAACTATATATGGTTATTATAACATGATACTAACTCTGAGATATTATATCATCCACTCTAATTTAATTCAATAATTTTGGGAATAATATCATCGCTCGTCCGTACGTACAGATTACCGTCTCCACAACCCGATGAGATTCATTCTCCAAGTTTACCATTCAAAAATAATTATAAAGTATATATATTAAATAATCATGAAATATATGACATATTAATGATACTTGATTTATTTATATGTTATTTACTTACATCCATTAAATTTAATAAAAAACGAAAACAACATTAATGCGTACGTATGGCCTACCATCTCCATGAACAATGTATTTCATTCCATTTATCGATCTATTATATATATGTATATTATGAATATATATTATATATAAATCATGTTTAACATTCTGGAAGTATGTAATAATGATCTAAGTAATCATTTAAATTATTACAGGTCAAAACACAGATGATAAATGAAATGATTTTACCCAAAACACTACTTTAACATGGAATTGACAAATTAATGAGTAATATAAAGTCATAAGTCAATCATATATGATATCATAAATATTATTATGGTTTTTTTACAAGTTAAAAATATTTTTAAACACAATTTATAGGAGTCTCAGATACATACCTATGAAATTGGACATAAGTTAAGGGATAATTTTGCAAATCTCATTTTTATTCGAGATTTCATATAGGTAAGTATTTACTGGGGTTATATTTTTCATCCATGTCCATAAAAATGTTTTTAATAAATAGTTTAATATTATCCATGTATTTTTAAAGTAATGTTTACCCCTATTTTACTTTTACATTTTGTTATGGAATGAATCTTTCTTTTGTTTACCATATGAGGTACTTTTTGACTTTTCCGGAAAAAGTACGAGGATAATGTTTTTTTAACTTATACGGCATGAATGCATTTTTACGTTTTCATAACGCATAATTTTCATGAAGCCTCCTCTATAATATTTCATGATTATTTTCAAAAAAATACTTTTTTTTAAAATTGCAATGAATTTTTTTCAAAAGAAAACTATATTGAAGAATAAAGGATATTTTCCTCAAGAATTCGTTTCAAGTGTTTTATCAAGACTATCTTCCATCTAAGATTAAATTCTTTAATATGGTTATGTTTCAAGTATAATGTTCATATTATTTACATGGTTTCATTTTGTTAATGATAAAATGATATCCATTTTTTAAAATGGACTATGTTATGATGGGATGATATTGGTGAAACCCATTTTATTTTTTGGGTTATGATGAATGATTTATGTTAATTTTGTGACACACGAAAGAATGATTTCATTATGAGATGGATGGGACCTATATCTCCCTACAATTCATTGGGTAAAGATTTATATCTCATGAGATAGAAATGGATAGAACAGAAAGTAAAATATGGTTCAGTAATACCAGGTTGGAACATCAAGTAAACCCAGTTCAGTAATGGACTTTGTCCACTATGATGGTCTTGGCAGCAATGCCATGGCTACTATGGAAATAATATACTGTGCTTAATGGATGACACAATTACATGTTTTATTCCCATACTATATTATAATGATTAATGTTCTTTTATGATCTATGGATTACATACTGCCAAGATTTATTTCACAACTCATGATTTTGATGTTTAGATTTTATGTTCATGTTTTTAAGATCAAATGGATATGGTTTTCTGATTTTCTCCATGGTTACCCTTACTGAGCATTTGATCTCAGCCTTTTTATGTTTTATTTTCCCTTGGATATAAATAATGGTTTTAGGTAAGAAAACAAAAGGGAAAGATCTTTATGGTAGATGTTAAAGATCTTTCAGCATGATTAGAAGATTGTGTTCCAAGTTTCCAAAGACACTAAACTATTATGATCCTTGGGTGTCTATTTTTGTTATGCATTAAGTATTCCACAAAAGTAATTTATGCCAATTTACGTCAATATTGGGTCTCTACAGTTGGTATCAGAGCGAAGGTTTACTTAATATTTGGAAACTAGGATGCAAAAACATTAGTGGGATCCCTAGAGATATTTATAAGGTATGTCTAGGGATGTCCCTAAGGTTAAGTCTAACTATAGTTTATTGTCATAAAATTATGATAACGATCATCAATAACCTAGGATTAAACCTAAGATGTTATAGATTGAAAGTACTCCTGTTGATTATGTTGTTTTCCTAGCATCATTTTTTCCTCTAGCACTTTTTTTGTGTTTTATAAAATTGATGGATATAGTAAGATTCACGATAATGGAAGATATGATAGACAATGAAATGATATTCTTCTTGAGAAACCAAATGAAACAGGATTTGGAAGTCCAAACATAATTATTATGCCTAATCAGCAATCTCATAATATGATCAATAGTCTCAACTTTGGGAAGATTCCTGACTCAGCTAATAAGAGAAAGATGGAGTTTCATGATGATCATAGAGGAAATAATGTTCAATTTACACCATGTAAATCATGTGGTAAGATTCATCAGGGAGAATGTTTCAAAGGAACTAGAATATGCTTTTGGTGTGGGAAAGAAGGACACAAAGTCAGTAAGTGCAAAGGAAAAGGTTCAGTTAACACCATAGATAAGGATAATGGTATTGCTAAGATATCAAAAATGGTTAAATGTTTTAAATGTGGAATGTATGGCCATTATGAAAACCAATTCCCTAAGGGAAAATCTCTTAAGAGAATCAGTATAGTCGAATGAGTAGTATTTATGTTGATGATGATGAAGAGACTACAAATGATATATGAGATGGAAGAAGTGTTGAGAAATAAAATGATGAAGCTCAGTTATGGGTTTAAGAAGGTAGTGGAATGATTGTATGTTTATCAAGAGTTATGTTGTCTAGGTAATTTAATGGTACTATGGAATAAATAAACATCTATTTATTGTTACACTTTTTTTCCTAAAGTATTTGAATGTATATGTTGAATTGTACCTGTAACCATGAAAGGTTATTCAGATATTTTTGGAAAGTAGATGATACGCTCATAATGAAGGGACAAGGAGATAATGACATGTTTGATAGTATTAATGAGCTCATGGTTGATATAAGGACAAAGTTATATCATTGTTTGAATATATAGAAATTTTGGGATTTTGGTATGTGGAAAGAGTTAACTTTTGACAACATTCATGTTTCAACTAAGGTTCAGTGGGTATTAATGTTTCAAGAGAATACATGATTAAGGTATTCACATGTTTGTAATGTGACCAATAGGATATATCTTATGATATATGGGGGATAAATAATGGTATTCACCAGCTTGGTTGATGAAATTTATCATAATCATTGTCTTTATACTATGAGCTTGGATAGAAGTATTTTAGATAAGACTAATGATTTGAAATGGATTATCTTGGACATAAGTTAATATTGTTTAAGGATAGAACCATTTTTCGATATTATTTCTGGAATGTTATAATAGTTTAGTTTTAGAAAAAGGACAACCTTCAGGACGTGCGACAACCCGTCGCGTTGGACAAGGTTGTGGGAATCGAACCCAAACCGAAGTGAGAGAGGCCTTTATCGCCTACCACTGGACTACATGAAATCCATGGTTAGTATAAACTAGTTCCATTTTATTAAGAAGTTTAATATATGATGTATAAGTCCATTTTTGGAACCATATACGATTAATCTCACCATAAGATGGACTTATGTATATAAATTTTGCTAACCTTATGTTTGAGACATATGGAATGACCTATTATTCTATCACATGATTTGATAAAACTTCAAGTAAGACAAATTAATCTTCATTTCTTTAAGAGATGAAGTGGAATTTGTTCAAGGAGCAAACAACAGTGAGATTGTACCAAAATCAAGTAAGTATTTATTTTAATTAAAAAATTCTTCAAAATTAGGGAAATGATCTTGAAAAACAAAAATGTTGTCCTAGTTACCTCAAATATAATGAATCTGATGGTACCTTAGATCATCACAAATTTATGGCTTTGTGATTTTTGGATTTTTCATAGCCATGTTCTCTATCACTCTACATCAGATATTGATGGTTCAATTTCTCTTCCATATCCATATTTTCACCTATGTTATCCTATATGGAAACCCAATGATGAGTTAATTTGGGTAACCATTACATTTCATACTTTAGTTTTAAAATTAAGTTTTAGTATTATTTTTTATGATGTGGGTTTCTATGAAATAAACTTTCATGTTGTAAACCATTTATAACCCCGACGAATTTCAAGGGCGAAATTCATTTTAATGGGGGTAGAATGTGACACCCCGAGATTTTATGAAAAATATTTTTTTAATATCATTTATGTCTTGTGTTTTATGAAACATCAAATTATCTTGTGCTATACGCAACACTGTATTAGCTTGTATTATATGAAAACACTATTCTTGGCTTATGTTGCACGCAAGAGCAACCTTCCTCAATAGCGTGTGTTGTACGCAATAATGAGTTTACCCAAACAATGATATATTTTTATGAACTAGCCATTATGAATAGTAGTAACTACATTTTTAATTTTATGACATTATAATTAATCTTACCCATTTTATAGAACATGGTATGAGAACAAAATAAATCTTTTGGGTAAAATAAGTATTTTTAAAAAATGCAGTTTTTCTGCCTTTTGATGGCGCAACAACATTAAATCTAGTTTTTGACACGTTTATAAGTTCACATTGACCAAATAAAATTCTTATTTGGAATAAGGATATAAAAATTTACTTTGGATAAATTTTTGATATTTTTCTGATAAGTTTCTTTTTTTGATGAATAGTAAAAATATGCTAAATTTTAATTAAAAAAACTTTTTTCTTCGAGATAATTTATATGGTTAAATTATAATATTTAATGGTTTTAAAGAATAAATAGAATATATTTTTAACATTTAATACAATGTAATTAATTATCATTAATTTTACACTGAAATCATAGGTAAAAACATTTCAATCTTTTGCAACATTTTAACATTAAAAACCCGTTTTTTCAACAGCGAGATTTATTTTAAATTAAATACTGAAAATTATATGTTATTTATTTGGAAAAATGGATTTCATATTTACAATCAGTAGGTCCAAATTATTTTAATAAGATACTTTTTATTTTTAGGCATTATGAATAGTAACTGCTGTAAATTTTATTTACCATAGTTAAAGGTAAATCAAGAATTAAGGGTAAATAAAATATTAAAAAATTATCGTAACACTTGAATTAATATAATTGTATTATTATAATTTTCCCTAAATCATACTTGGGTCGAAATAGAATATATTGGA
The DNA here is from genome assembly GCA_963277665.1 of Viscum album. Lineage (NCBI taxonomy): Eukaryota > Viridiplantae > Streptophyta > Magnoliopsida > Santalales > Viscaceae > Viscum > Viscum album. The sequence continues at coordinate 27,566,291 of OY728128.1, read as the reverse complement.
ACCCACTTGGATGTGATTAAGACCCTTAATTTATTTTATTTAAAGAAAGTGAAATATGTCTCACTCAAACTATAATAATTAAAGTATTTTTCAAATAAGGTTATACAGAATATAAATTCGACTATAAATACTCATTTGAATGATAAAATGTTTTCATTTATCATGGTAATTTATTTGTAATTTCTAATAAATATTTAATTACCTAAATAGCTTATAAATTAATGATGCAGAAATTATTTATTTAGTGAAAAATCAATAATATAGTTTTTATTCAAATTATAATACCCATAAAATACACAAAAACATTCCCGAAACTTGTTTTTAGAGTATATATACACCATAAAAAAACAAGTGTCTATTTTTGGACCATTTGGAGACTTATAAAACCGATTAGGACATTTATATTATTTTATTTTAAATGATGTCAAAGTTGTCACCTTCATAATTTAATAAACATAACATTTTAAAAGTTCGGTTTTTTTTTAAGTTAAATCCGACTAAAAGTAATATTAGGAAATATAATAGATTTATCTTCATTATATTATTTTATTTTTAATTTTTATGCCACAAATCAGTTTTTTAAATAATCATACAAAAATGTTGTAGTAATGATTTTATTAAGAGAAATATCAAATAAATGGTTTTCTAAATATTAAAATAAATATTATATGAACTAATTAATGTTATCCACAAATTTTCTAGACTAATATGACATGTTATTAGTCGATTAAATTTTTTTTTGAATATATCCTTTTTGTGTATTTTATTGAAATTCAAATAAATGAATAGTTTCAAAATTGACACTATTGTTATTTTAAAAAAATACCATATTATAAAATTGTTTAAAAATCAAAAAAATATTTAAAAATTATAAATTTAAATTTATATGGTCTAAAATGTCAAAAATTATCCAATTATGGTAAATTCACAACAAATACGTAATTATTTATAGCAATATTAAATTTAGAATTTTATTACCACAAGAAAAATTAAATAGATTAAATAATGAAAAATCAAGTTGATAAGGTTTAAAATAAATTACCAACATGTATAAATCTTATTATTTGATTATATTATAAGCCTATATCATCTAATATTCGGATTTGAGTCATTTGTGGTGGTTTTATGAGGTTTTTGAGTTCATTATAAATTAATATTTTCGAGGTTTCCAAAAGTACCCCTCTCCTCTCTTATAAAAGGGCACCTCCTCCCTCTCCTCCTCACACCACATTGAGCCTTAAATCTCAGACATACCATTCCCATTTCTCTTCTCCACTTCCCTAACAACATAATAGTGGTCCTGGTCTTATTCAAAGACCAACTATAGTGCCCTAAGAGGAGGTTTAGAAGAGGTGTGTCGAAGAAGAGGTAATATCCTTTAATGATTCTTTTAAATTCATTTCTCCTTATACTTACTCTTATTTTTTTGTTTCATAATAAAGTAATAACATAAGTATCACTCATATACTGATATGTTATTATAAATATGATCCAACCCTATTTCACCTTCTATCCATCCTATGAAAAATGAAATCACCGCGCGTGCGTACGTACGGAATACCGTCTCCACGCCGTGGTGTAATCTGTTTTTCCACTACCGCCATACTTCGATGGGTATAATGGTGTAAAGAATAACTATATATGGTTATTATAACATGATAATTACTCTGAGATATTATATAATGCGCTCTATTTCAATTCAATAATTTTGGGAACGATATCATTGCTCGTACGTACGTACAGATTACCGTCTCCACGACGCGATGAGATTCATATTCCATGTTAACCATTCAAAAATGATTATAATGTATATATATTAAATAATAATGAAATATATGAAATATTAATGATACTGGATTTATGTGTATGTTATTTACATACTTCCATTCAATTTAATAAAGAAAATAAAATAGCGTTCATGCGTCCGTACGACCTACCATCTTTATTAACAGGGTATTTCATTCCATTTATAGATCTATTATATATATGTATATTATGAATATATATTATATATAAATCATTTTTTACATTATGGAAGTAAGTAATCATGATCTAAGTAATCATATGAATAATTACAAGTAAAAACACTGATGATAAATGAAACAATTTTACCCAAAATGCTGCTTTAACATGGAATTGACAAATGAACGGGTAATATAGAGTTATAAGTGAATCATATATGATATCATAAATATTATTATGGTTCTATTACAAGTTAATAATATGTTTAAACCCACTATACAGGATTCTAAAATACATATGAATGAAATTGGACATAAGGTAAGGGATAATTTTTCAAATCTCATTTTTATCCAAGATTGCTTATACGTAAGTATATACTGGGGTTATATTTTTTTAACCATGTCCATAAAAATGTTTTTCAAAAAGTGTTTAATATTCTTAAATTTATTTTTAAAGTCATTTTTATCGCTATTTTACTTTTACATTGTGTTATGGAACGAATCTTTCTTTTTTTACCATACGAGAAACGTTTTGACATTTCCAGCAAAAGAATGAGGATAATGTTTTTTAAACTCATAAGGAATGAATGGATTTTTACAGTTTCATAACGTCTAATTTTCAGGAAGCTTCCTCTACAAGTTTTCAAGATTATTTTCAACAAAATCCTTTTCTTTTAAAATTTCAACTCATTTTGTGAAAAGAAAATTATTTCGAAGTAGAAAGGATATTTTCCTCAATAATTCGTTTCAAGTGTTTTATGAAGACTATTTTCCATCTAAGATTACATTCATTAATATGGTCATGTTTCAGGTATACTTTCAATATTATTAACATGGTTTGATTCTGTTAATGATTAAATGATATCCATTTTTTTATATGGATTATGTTAAGATGGGTTGATGTTTATGAAAACCATTTTATTCTTTGGGTTATGATGAATTATTTATGTTTATTTTGTGGCACGCAAAATAATGATTTCATTATGAGATTGTTGGGACCTATATCTCCCTATAATTCATTTGGTAATGAATTATATCTAATTAGATAAACATGTATGGAAGGAAAATTAAAATTTGGTTCAGTAATATAGGGATGGAACGACAAGTAAACCCAGTTCAGTAATGGAATTTTTCCACTATGATGGTCTTGGAAGCAAGGCCTTGGCTGCTATGGAAATAATATTATGTTCTTAATGGATGGAACAATTAAAAGTTTAATTCCTACGCTATATTATCATGATTAATTTTCCTTTATGATCTATGGCTTACGTACTACCAATATTTTTTTCACAACTCTTGATTTTGATGTTTAGATTTTATGTTCATGTTTTTAAGTTCAAATGTATATGGTTTGTTTGATTTTCTACATTCATGCCCTTACTGAGAATTTAAGCTCACTCTTTTTATGTTTTATTTTCCCCAGGATATAAAGAAATGTTTCAGATAAAAAAAAGGGAAAGATCTTTATGATAGATGCTGAAGATCTTTCAGCATGATTAGAAGATTGTGTTCCAAGTTTCCAAAGACACTAAACTATTATAGTCCTTGGGTGTCTGTTTTTGTTATGTATTATGTATTCCATAAAAGTAATGTAATGTCCATGTACATAAAGCTTGGGTCTCTACACACAATTTCATAAATGATGTTATATTATTCCCACAAAATGGAAATAATGATGTTATGTGTTATATAATAATTAATGAAAAATAAATACATCATAAATATCATAAAGATCATATAAAAATAATAATTACATAGTTATTAAAAACCTTGACAGGTTGCAATGGAATAATAAACAACATCCATTCGCAAGGCGACAGTCTGACGTACAAACAATCAATGATTGTACATCCCATTTGGTGGAAGTATGTTACGGTTTAGGTCATAAAAGAAAAATAAAGAAATTTAAGTATATTTAAAATACAAAGGATATTATATAATCATGTAATAAGAATAATGATATGGTAGAGAAATAAATTAAACAAAAGTGCCTGTTGAATGATGTTACAACATCTTTGGGTATGTTTTTTGTTTCGCACCAAGGGATTACTTGGATGGAATTATTCCAAATTGGATTCTTATTGTTTAATATGTCATATTTGCAGAGATTATTTGGTTAGATTTTTTTGAGAAAATTGGATTGAATTGTGTAAAGAAGTGAGGGGGTGAGTGACCTTTTATGGTGGAGGAGGTGTGAAATTCCTGTAAATACAAAAAGACAAACAATATTGTGAGGTGTATGTAACATAATGTGCCTCAGAAAATGGCCAGTTTTCATGAAAATTGACTATATACAATATATATTTCTACTAAAATTCGTTTTAACATGTTTCTAGGTTATTTTTATCCTTAAGTTAATGATTAATGAAAAGTAAACTCGTTTTACCTTAATCTCTCTAATTAATGTTAATTACGTTCACCAAAAATTTACATCAAAAACATCATTGAAATTAATTGAAGTTATAAATTATTTTATTCCAAATATTTAATCCATTTTGTAAATTTACAATCATATATGTGGTAGAATTTAATTTAAAATTATTCCCACTGATGAGACGTGATAATGAGTTTTTAAAGTGAAAATATTCACATTATTGAAATGTTATTATATCCAATTTCAATGTAAAATCTATTATTGTTCCCTAAATTGTATTATTATATGTATAATAGATCTATATTTACTTTAAAACAAAAAAATATGTAATTTTACTATATAATTAAATTATAAGAAAAGTATGTTTTCAATTAAAATTTAATATTTTTCACTAATCATCATAAAATGAAACTTCTCAGAAAAATACCAAATCATCATCCAAAGTAAAATTTAATATTTGTATTTAAAAAATAATTTTTATTTTTCCATATATAATTTATAGATGATTATGAAATTTCATTTAATATAGGTTCACAGTTAGAAGGACGTAAAATTGCTTTTTAGAAAAATACATTTGTTTATTTATAAAATTAGATTTATTCTTATCTTATGCCTATAAAATGTATTAGATAAGTGTCAAGAAAAGCTAATTTAAAATATAATATATAATGATTATAATAAATATTCATAAAAAAGTGTTTTTCAATTTATTGAATATTTTGTGTACATAGAAAAATAGTTTTATATGAAAAATATTTAATTTATTTTCAAATATTTCTTAGATTTATTTCTAACTAACTGGTAGCCGAAGGATTAATTTCATATAAATTTGTAAACCATAGTTTTATAACTTATCTTATCATATTCATATCTACCATTCCCATAAATATGTTATAACTATAATAATATTTGACGAATAATATAAATTGAATATTGCTGTTCATTAAGACTTGATCTTATGTGTAAAACAATATATTGAGGGAACTCAAAATTTTGTGTAACACAATACAAACAAAATGTTGTTAGTACCATAATATAATATAACTGATTTCTATTGATAAATCATAACTTAGTGTTTCATATAAAGAAAAAAATAACTCGGTGTACCATGCAATGTAATCCATCAATGAAATTTAATTTATTTTAAAAAATAGTTTATCAAAACATGGTGTGTTACATTGGTGGGATCTTATTGGCCTTGTTTCTCATAAGCTACACCCAATAACGGGTGTATAGAGACCTTTTTTAAATTTATATTGGTATGTGAAATATACCATTTTTAGGTGGTGGATTTGTTGATAGATTTATCTATACTGATAGAGGTGACAAAGTTGGATGAAACCTCACGAGACATAGTGATGAGAGGATATTTATTTTGTTTATTTTTAATATTTTATTATATATTATCTTGACGAATTATCACCTTATCATCTTCCAATCCCATCCATTTTTTATTTTTTTACATTAGTTTTATCCTTAACTTCACTTATCCATTGTTATGATCTATTTCTTGGGAGTTTCCTTTGATATTATGTTATATTGGGATGATTATTATTGATTCATCTTATATTCATTCATGAATAACATATAAATAGTGGAGTCATACTAGGTTCTTGGATAATAATTATTTTTTAAAAAAATTGCGAGAAATAATTCCCAAAAAGATTTTTCCATACAAAAAAAACTCGTTTCGAGCTCTTGGGGATCAAGAAAACTATTTAGGAATTTCGAAGGATTTGAAAGGACACTAAGGTCATGGGTGTCTTAGGTTGTCCATGACAGTTGATGGATTAATTCCATAAATACTAATTGTTTACCTCCTCATTTTAATGATCCCATAATAATATATTTAATAATAAAAATGAATTCCATGTTTACCTATAAACAATATTTTTTTTGAGAATAGGTGATAAATATATAAGTATGAGACTGCTGCTCCTGACACACCAATAGTGAAAAAATTATCTAAGTATGAGGTACCTCTAGGACTTCACACCATCACACAGTCATTCCACTGGAATGAAGACTTAAAAAGGTATGATACGCCATTGTGTCAGACACCATTGAACGACACACTATCAGGATTTCATGCTATTAGGACACAAAAATAGTAATGTATAAGATACCGATAGATGCGACGTCATCAATGTCGTTCCATCAGAGCATAAACCGCAGATTCATACACAGTTATATGTGACACCACTAGTTTTTTGAAATATTTACTATGTATGAGATACCTCCAGAATAACATACTTGTAGAGAAACATTCCATCAAAATCATGACACCAGTATCACACCACCATAACATGATCTACAACCAAAACATGAGACACCACTAGAGCTTAAGACACATTCACTGTTTATAATACTATACTTATTTTGTTTTTAATTATATATTTCTAATGGATATATTTATTGATGTTACTGTTATTAACTATATCAATTATTATGCCTTAAATGTATGATTGAAAGAATGTCAGAATGAAAATTACAAGGAATCATCTCTGGATATTATCCTTATTACTATTGTTGATAAAAACCATAGCATGATTCATCATTGAATAGTGTACAAGATTGAGAACACATGAAGGAAATAATATTGGATCCTGAACTACCAAAATATATCAAGTTGATCTTATTTCAAATCAAAAGTGGTGAATTTATATGGAACCTCGATGAGGAAGCTAAACCACATTATTTCTCTCATTGCTCTATTCTAGTCAGAAAAAAAGTGATTGTGACACTCAATTTTTCTAAGGACTTCAAGAAAAATTAACTCAATCCTTTTTTATAAACCAAATAATGAGTAAAAATATTCATTTCAACATAACTCCCATTTCTAAACTCTATTGTCACTGATTGACAATTTTTAATTATATTTTATTACAATTTGAGTAGTGTGTTCTATACTCTGTTTTATGTATGGACACTGTCACCTGAACTAAATTGGAAGATACAATATATCTACTTATACATTTTTCTTATTTGTTTTTTATGGTTAAGAGTGGTAGAGGTCCTTAAGTGGAATGTTTATCTTTTATCCCATGAATAACTGTGGAAGTTCTCTTGTGTGACCTTGACATTGTTATCTGTCTTAAAACATGATTCAGGTTGTGGATAATCTATTTATTTTATATAAACTACATGGTGGTGGGTGATAATCATGTGGATAGGACTAAGTCTCACCTTGAGACTGAAACTCTTATATTTATGTTTCTTCACTGTGTGTTTTCAACTTTATTTTCACTTCAAGATTGAAAAAAAAATTAACTATAAAAAAATTTATACTTTATATTTTATATTAATTTGTGTTCATATAATCTCTAGATCAGGTAAATTGATTTCAAAGGATTCAATAATATTTTCGATATTATTCATCAGAGACATAATAAATATTAATATAAATATTTATAAATTTCAATTTATATATCATATTACATATTTTGATAAGTTGGGTTGTTTTTGAGAAATTGTGGTTTTTCAAAATAATCAATTTGAGATAGAAATTTGTATTGGGTATTCAATTCAACCCAACTTGTGATACTCAATCCAACCAACATTTGGTGAGGTTGTTAAAATCATTTTAAATACCTTTTAACTATGATTTCATTTGAGAGTTAAAGACTATAAAATTTATTTTTATTCCAAAGTTTTAGTGTATATATATTTATATATATATTTAATCTAGTCTTGATGTATGGATAATTGTCTGGAAGGTTCTGCTTCCAATAAACATCCCTTCTTCAATGGGAGTAATTATGACCAATGGTTAATAAATATAAAAATGCATATTTAATGTATGGGTTTTGAGATTTGGTCTTCCATAATAGATGAGTATAAAAATCCCACTACTGCTAAAAATATTTGGGATGATGAAACTAAGAAGGATTATAATAATAATTGAAAATACATGAATTATTTATATAGTGCCTTAGGTGATGAAGACTAATATAATTTCTGCATTTAAAATATCATTTGAGATTTGGCATACTCTAGTGGTCTCACATGAAGGAACTAAAAATGGTAGAGAATTGAGGCTTGATACTTACACTATTAAATATGATAATTTTAAAATGAATTACAATGAGAATATTTATGATATTTATCTGGGTTTTAATGATATTTTTAATACCATGATATCTCTAGGAAAGAATATATCTGACAAGGACCAGATTATGTGATTGCTAAGATATCTAACTGAAAGATGGAGAGGCACATTGGTGTCAATTAGAGAATCATATGGTATTTTTAAGTTTCCAGTAATTGAACAGATAGGTAAACATATAATACATGAATAAAAACATAAAGTGAACTATGTGGAGGATGAGGATCCACAGATAAAGTCAGTAGCTTTCAAGACCACCACCCCTAGGAAACATAAGAGAAAAGGGAAAAGAAAAGGTACAAGATGTTGATTCAAGTGATAATGAATCGGATTCACATTATGATGAGGAAATAGATCATGTAGCTATAATATTTAAGAATTTATTGAGGGAAAATTTTTTCTAGATAACCAAACTACAGATGAAAAACATGACAACATATGGAATTTGAAGAAAAATGATGATAATTTAAAGGAAGTTTTCTTTTATGAATGAAAAAGGAAACTCCATATAAAATCCAACTATCCTAAACTATAATATATGATATATGCAGATAAGTATAGATGATATTAAAATTTTATGAAAGGCTTCTATAGTGAATATAAAGATAGGTCACGTGACTCAGATTCTCCATTAGAAGAAAATCTAGACAGAGAAAATGTTTTATTTATGACTAAAGTTAGTTAGGTGTCAACATTTCCCACTATTTCTGATATTCTACCTAAGATTGATTCGGATGAATCTAATATGTCTGATTTTTAAAACCATGATGATGAAAATATGAAAAATTATTAATTATTTTACTTCTGTAATATATTGGAATAAATCTTTATTGATTTAAAAGATAAATACAATGTTTTGAGAACACAAGATGGTCTAAATTTAAACTATATTTCCGAGATCTCTATAGAAAAAGAGTGGAATATTCAACTACTAAAAGAATAAAATGAACATAAAATTTCAAATGAGCAATTAAATAAAGATCATGAAAAATATAAAAATGGTCAATAGAAATTCAAAAATAGGAAATGATGTTTCCCCCAAATATGATACTTAAATTGGATATAATCCTGGATGAAAAAGGATTTCTAAAAGTAACTTTGTTCCTAAATCCATAAATGAAAGTAATGTTCTTTTTAAATCCAAAAATGAAAACTTTAATGCCAAATTTTTTTCAAATGGACCTATAAAAGTGCTAATTTCTATGATTCTACAATTTTTTTACAAGAATCCTGTGAGGAAAAAGTGGGATCCCAATGATTTTATTACTAACATTTTTGACCCAGATAGATTTGGGTACTAGAATCATTTCTTTTTTAAAACCTATTTTGTAAGAAAATTCATGAAGATATGCAGAATAAGTCTACAGTGCATTGATAGTGGTTGTTCAAGACACATGATAAGAGACCAATCATGATGGAAGAGTCTTATCAAGGTTTATGATTTCCATGTCACCTTTTGTGATAATTCAAATGAAAAAATCATCACCCAAGGCCAGATTGGTAACAAAAATTTAGTTTTAATTTCCAATTTTTTAGGTGTTGATGGTTTATAATATAATCTGCTTAGTATTTCTATGTTGTGTGATGATGGTTTCCATGTTAAGTTTGAGAATGATTCTTATGTTATTTTTAATTCAAAAAGTGATTTTAACACTACTGCCTTAAAAAATGTAAATGTATATAGTATAGATTTAAATTATTTAGTTTTTCAGAATGATTCATGTAAGAGCCTTTTTCATAATGAATCGTGGATTTGGAATAGGAGACTATCCCAATGTAACATTCACTCACTTTGAAATATAATTAGAAAAGTTATAGTAATGGATCTTCCTAAACTTTGGTTCTTAACTGATAAAGCCTATAAACTCAATAATAAAGGGAAACAACACAAATTCTCTTTTAAACTATTGAATGCAGTTTCAACTTATCAACCTCTCGAGTTGTTTCAAGTGGATTTTTTGGACCATATAGAGTTTTAATCTTAGTGTGAAGCACTATTTTTATGTTATTGTCGATGACTAATCTAGGTATACTTGGGTATATTTTATAGCTCACAAAATTGAATTATGTTCTTATTTTAAAAATTATACTAGGTCTATAAAAAAATCAATGGACTTAGGTTTAAAACTATAAGAAGTAACCATGGTCATGGGTATTAAAATAGATATGTTAAATCATTTTTCTAGAAGAAAATGTAAGACTCACAACTTTTTTTCTCTTAGGACCCCTCAACGGAATCGAGTTATTGAAAGAATAAATCTAACCATGCAAGAGATATCCCAAAATATGGTAAATGAGGGTGATATACCTATCTATTTTTGGCTATAAGATGTCAATATAGCCTGCTATATCATAAATTGTGTTTTGATTAGACCTAATAATAAGAAGACCTCAAATGGGTTGTTGAAATATAAGAAACATAAGGTTAATTAGATTAGTGTTTTTTGTTGCATAGTATTTATTATTAACACTAAGTATAATCATGAAAAATTTCATCCAAAAATGATGAGGGAATTTTTATTGGTTATTTATTTTCTAGTAAAGCCTATTGGGTGTTCAATAAGAAGAACAAGATTGCGGAAGAATCATTCCATGTAAAATTTAATGAAACAGATTCGCATGAGACTATTACTTCCTTAGAAAACCATGAGGACATCCTACCATTTGAGAACATAAATTCTAAACCTTTGGATTCTTATATAAAACAAGAATAAGAATCATCCTGTTCTGATGAATTTTAAAAAAATCCACATGAGAATATTGGAGGTAACTTGGCATACCTTATCAAGAAGTATAAAAACTCTCAAGAACCATCCATTAGATGTGATTGTAGGATATCTAGATAGAGGAACCCAAACTATAGATTTAGTTAGAAATATGTTTGATCATCAATCTTTCTTATCTCAGTATGAACCTATGAACACCTATAAAGTAATTAATGATGAATTGAGGGTGATAAAATGCAAGAAGAGTTGAATTAATTAGAATAAAACAAAGTGTGGGAACTTGTAGATAGACCCAAGGACACCATGAATATTTTAACTAAATGGATATTTAGGAATAACGTGTATGAGTTAGGTAATATAGTTAGAAACAAATCTAGACATGTTGAACATGGTTATAGTTAAGAAAAAGGAATTGACTATGAGGTAACCATTTCACATGTTGCTAGACTTCTGTCCGTAAGAGTCTTTCTTAACAATGTAGTTAATCTAGCTTTCAAACATTATAAAATGTATGTCAAGAGTTATTTATTTAATGGTTTAATTGTTGGGGATATTATTTTAGAACAACCTCCTTATTTTCAAAATCCTTATTTTCATAATCAGGTTTTTAAATTAACTAAAGCATTATATGGTTTAAAAAAAGCTCATAGAGCTTTGTATGATAGGCAAACCAATTTTTTAATTTCAGAAGGGGTTTAAAAAGGAAAATATTATATTACTATTTTCATAAAACTAATTAAAAAATATGCACTAGTTGTACAAATATATTTTGATGATATTATTTTTGGATCTTCAAAAAATTATATTTTCACTAATTATCTAAAATTATGAAAAATGAATTTGAAATGATCCTAATGGGAGAAATAATTTTTTTTCTTGGATTTCAGATTTTTAAAAACAATGAAGGAATTATTTTGAACCCATATAAATATAAAAAAGGTATTTTAAAACATTTTAATCTGGATAGCACTATAAGTATGTATACTCTTATGAGTACCACCTACAAATTGAATCTTGATAGAACTGGGAAATCTGATGATCAATCTAGTTACTGAGGTATGACTGTAAGTATTCTCCAATTAACTTCTATCCAACCAAACAATATTTTTAGGGTGTGTATGTGTGCTCATTTTTAAGAAAATCCAATGGAGTCACACTTACATGCTGTTAAAATAATTTTCAAATACCTTAAATATACCACTAATTTAGGATTGTTTTAGTCTCATGGATAATAATTTGATTTATTAACTTACTATGATACTGTTATTTATGGATGCATGTTAGATAGAATAAGATCCTCTTGAACATTTCAATTTTTTGGAAAGTATATAGTTTCATGGTGTTGTAAAAAACAATATTCTATTGCATTATCTACTGTCGAAGTTGAATACTCATCTACATGTAGCTATTATGCACATATTTTGTTGGTGAAACACACTCTACTAGAATATAGATATCAATTCTGACATTTACATATAAACTGGTACAATATAAGTGAGATAAACTTATCTAAAAACCCTATTTCTCATTCTAGAACAAAACATACTGATATAATACATCCCTTTTTGGGATATCAATTTCAAAAAGGAGATATCACTCCTGAATTTATTTTTACTAACCATCATCTAGATGATATAGTCACCTAGATTTTTAATTCATAGAGAATTAGTTACAACAAACATGAATTAGGAATGATAAAATTTGGTTAATTTTGTAATTGATTTTCATACTATTTCTTTTCATACCATTGGGTTTCATGTCATTTGTTTTCAAACCTTTGGTTTTCATATTGTTTGTCTTCATACCATTCATTGTCATATCGTTTGGTTATACCATTGAGTATTCATGCCATTGATTCTATGACTTTGAATTTTTTTCTTTCTATTTTTAGATATTGCAAACCATAATTTTATTTCCAAGTTTAGTTTATTTTTAGAAAGTTGGTGTGTCTTTTTTCTAACTCAAATTTATTTTTTATTTCACATATAACTTCAATTTTATAATACCTAATTTCCAAAATTATATGAATATGGAATAAGTTTTTTCCCAAAAAATCAGTATCCCCATGCTATATTTGTGTATCTCTCTTGAGTTGAGTGATACTATTTTCCTTCTTCATTTAAAAAAACAACCTTACCTTTGACCAAGTCATTCGAGATGATCTGGATTCCATGAATTATGCACATTTTATTGTCTTCTCTGTTTATGTCGAAATCTTCAATGAAATAGAAGAAAGAACCCAAAGAACTTACTCTGGTTGATCTAGATAACCCCAAGATTTCTAGATGATTTTTTTGTTGCATAAAATGAATTGGATTCCAAGTGTATTCTATCGAGTAAGTCTCTAGTACTCTAGGTTCACTAAAACCGAGGGTGGTTGGAACGGTTCCCATCAAATGAGATACCTTTTTACTTGAAACTGCTACTAGAGTTTTATCAACATGTGTAGTTTTCATTCCATCAAGATGGTAAAGATTGATTGAAAAGTTGTGTAAGATTTCAAGTACTTGGTTTCTCTTCAATAAAGTGGAGTAAATATTTGAAATTACCCCATGAAAGAGAATTTTTATCATCAATGTAGCATTCTTGAATCTTGTGACATTATCATTTATGAGGAATACCTTTCTATGTTAACTAGAGATGAGCAACAAGAAGACCTATTGATTCTAAACTTAATAGATAATGTAGAATTATTTTCAAATTTTTCAAACATATTCTTTTTCCAAGTAAGTGATATTTTTCTACTTCAAGATACAAAGATGTGTATCATCTATCCATTACCACAGGAGGCTATAAGAAAAATTTGTGTAGATATATAATGGTACATATATGGGGGATCCCCGCAAAACCACTAGATCTAATTCATTAATCCACCCAAAGATAATTTTTTCTATGCTGAGGGACAATGTCTTAGTTGATGATGTTGATGAACCAGTCATTGATTGTGTTGATTTCTATATAACATGTGCCCGATTCTTCAGAATGAAGATAAGCTTGAATCTGTGGAAGAGACAATGGGTTAGAGATTCTGAAAATTTATATATAGATTATAATCTAGTTGATCATCCTAGAATACCTAAGAATGAAGTTGATCATATTTTGGAACCTAATGGAGTTGTGTTCTGCTATGATTAAGATAATGAAGAGTCTATTGTTTAGGAAGAAAGAGAACAATCTATTGATTAACGGAGTTATCCTAATCTGTCTCCCCAAGCTTCTCCCATCACCCGTAGAGTTCCTAGTCCACCAAAGAGGTTTCTATAAAAGAGAAAACTGTGTCAAATGTGAAGAATAAGATATTGAGGTCTCTAGAGAAGATCAACATAAAAATTGGAAGTCCAGTGAAGCTGATTATAATGATATTTTGGATAATGAAAAATAAGAAAAATATGGTAATGAATAGGAGGATACAAATGGTGAATGTGAGAATAAATTTGATAATGATAGTGGGAGAAACAAGAAGAAATATATTTATATGCCTTTTGAGATGAAAGATGTATTTTTTTGGGGAACACATTCCTCATAAATGGATATTTTTTCGTGAGACTACAACCTGTGATGATCGTGAGGCTAGTTTAGTTTCCAAGGGTCAAGATGTTTCAAATTCTACTATGACTAAACTATTGAAATTTATAGCTACAATTGACCATCTTGTTTCTATGAAATAGAAATAAATTATAGAAGAATTGTTTGAGAATGAAGAGTTAGTCAATGTTCATAAATCCTCTTTGTATGAAAATGTGGAAGGTGAGTCCACTATGGATGATTCTCCAGGAGATTCTAAGATACAAGATGTACCCACTATTAAAACACAGTTGGAAGCTGATCCTTCCAGTGTTGGACACACTGTAGTTTCCCAGAGTTCATAAAATAAATGAAATGAGAAAGTTTAATTTTTTCTTTCTAGTGTGGTGCATTCTACCATAGTTTCTATTTCTAACAGATGGGTTGACCGCAAGGAAGAGGATTTGGGAATATTATCTTCTATTTTAAGAATGAATCTAAGAGTTTATAAACCTGATGTAAGTGTGAATGGTTATCCTAAAGGATCCTTAATATCCTAGGTTGAAAATAAAGGACAACTTGAGAAGTTCAGTTCTGTGTGACCTACTATACCTAAACCTAATCTAGTTGTTTATTTCAATTTTTTACTCAATAATATTTAAATGTTTACAGTGAAAGGTTGATGATTGAGTTTCACATGTGTGTATGAAATCTCAAAACTTTTTTTTTGAAAAATCTTAGTGAAGTAGATGAAGGGTATTTATTTGAGTTATTTATCCTATATATTAAACCTAAATTGATTCATCAAATTTAGGATGTGGAACATAAAAATAAGAAAATTGTAAATGATCTAAATTATCTTAAATATTTAGTTGAGGAAATTAAATATGAGTTTTTAACTTCTCTAGATGGTATATTTAATAATATTCAGGAAACATCTTTAGATACTTATTCTTTTGTTGTTCCTCATCTAGTGGTTGATGTTGATGCCATCTATTCTATTGTTATAGATGAATTTTTTGTTTCCTCAAGTGGTCCCTCTAGAAGTGAACCTATAATTCATTTCAAATTATACGTATGGTTGAGCAAGGAATCGGGAAAGAGCATATGATGAAAAAAAATATTATAAAAAATTTAAATGCAAACAATGAAACTATCACTAAGTCTATCATATAGAATCTATCAATAATCTATACCAAGCATTCCATGTATGCTCATTTTAAGTACTTATTTGACAGTTCGAGGCTGCCTTTGATGATTTAAGCCTTCTAATAGAAAGTTAGGAAAATCACAGAACTCACTCCTAATCCACAAACATATATGGAGAAAAAAATTGATTTCAATAAGGCTATATGAAAGGGATGATATATCATCATGGATTTTGTGAATCTCTTAAATCCTTATCTGCATGTTTTGACTTCTCCAATTGTATCTGTAGATGCCTTTACCATCCCATCAACCTATGATGGACTCATTACTAGACATGTGTATTCTTAACCTCATCCACACCACCGTTCTTCCATGTTCACCAATCCTTTTCATCCTTTACCTCTTAACCTTCAATATTTTCCCACGTCTCATACTAAGGATCTCAGACATCTCAGGACAGTCGTGGTAGTAGAAGTCCTTTCTCAAACTGTTAATGGACATTCCCCTAGTGTCCCATCAATTATGCCTTAGGCTGATCCAGAATCCTTGGATGAGGACAAAGAGAAAGATTAGTCTAAAGGAAAAGAACTGATGAACCCTTATACCAACCCTAGATCTTTGGAGTTTTTGGGTTAAAATCTCATGTATTTGTTGGGATCTAAATTATAATAGCCTTTTGTTGATACCCAAGCATATCTTTCTTACTTTTTATTTTGAGAATTTGACTATTCTATACCTTTTAATGTGTTTATTCTTCTCTCTTTTACCTTTTTGATATTTCCAAAAGGTGGGGAATTTTTATGGCTTAATTAATCCTTGTTATTATCTAATTTATATCTTTCTATCATAGAAAATTTTTATTATTGTATATCAGATACCATATCACAAACTATGAATGATAAGTCTTATTTTCTTATTGGATATCATGTTTTCTATTCTCTAATACCTATAATGACTTGGTTTTTACTTCTATAATATTCTTTTTGTGCTATGATTCGTGATCATCAAAAATGAAGAGATTTTTGACCTCTTAGTTTTACTGATCTCAATATCATGTGTTTAATAATACTAATGAATATCATGTTTACCTGTATGAAATATGTATTCTAAGAGAAAGTGAAAAAGTTGTAAGTATGAGATCATTGGTTATGACACCACACTAGTACAAAAATTATCAATGTCTGAGGTACCTCACAGAATTCACACTATCTGAGTGTAATTACACTAGAATAAAGACATGTAAAAGTATTAAGAAACATTGAGTTAAACAATATTGATTGACAGATCATCAGAATGTCATGCTGTTTGAATGAAATGAATATAAAATTATGGGATACCACTAGATGAGGCATCTTTGATGTCATGTCGTCAGAACATACGCTGCCAAACCACACACCATTATCTATGACACTGCTAGTGTCACACTACCTACTTTATGAAATATTAACTAAGCCTGATACTCATATAGAACAACATACAACAAAGGCAACATAACATAATCACCATATCTACAGGATTATAATGCAATAACATGAGTTACCACCAGAAAACGAGACAATTCTAGATTATAAGACACCACCACTCTTTATATTACATTAATTATTTTGTTTTCAATTATATAATTATAATAGCTATATTAAGGTAAGTTAATTATATTTACTATTTTAATGATAGTGTGTCAAATGTTAAATTAAAATCTTGTCAGAATGATAACTACAACAAAGAATCTCTCAATAATCTCCTTTATTCTATTATTGATCAAAAGTGCAGCACACTTCTTCATTGAGTAGTGGAAAAGATAGAGGATATATATAATAAATTGTAGAGTATTCTGAACTAGATAAATATTTCAAGATGAACCTATTGAAAATCAAAATAGGTTGCACGCTATGAAAACTTTATAAGGAAGCCAAACTACATCATCACTTTCAGTGATTTGTTATAGTCAAGTAACAAGTGTTTAAGACACTTTATTTTTTAGAATATTTTTAGAAAACTATACTCCAGACTTATTGCTGAACCAAATCTAGTGTCAAAAGTTTAATTTAAATTGTCTTAGATTTTATGAACTACATTATCCATGATGTCTTATATCTTTTTATATTTTATTAAATTTGTGGATTGTGTTCTATACTATGTTTTATGTATGCACACTATATCCTGATGAAAACTAGAAGATACAGGATATCTTCTCAAATGTTCTTCTTATTTTTTCCCATGTATAACAGTGGTAAATGTCCCTATGTGGTCTGTAAATATTTTCTCCAAAGAATAACTATGGATGAGGTAGTGTGTGACCTGAATAGTGTTATCTCTTGTAAAACCGATCTAGGATTTGGATAATCTATTAAATATATATAAACTTCATGGTGGTAGGTGATCACCAAGTAGAGAGGACTAAGACTTAACTTGATAATGAACCTATTGTATTCATTTTTCTTTACTGTGTTTTTTCAAGATTATTTTCTCTTTAAAATTGAAAAGTGTTTTAACTATTAAAAAATGTATACATTGATAGTTTATCTTAATTTGTTTTCAGATAGTATCCTGATCAAGTAAATTTATTTCATTGGATTCAATAATATTTTCCATATTATTCATTTCATACCAAAACAATATTTAGAGAAATGTTCAGAATGATTAAGATATACATCATACTACTCATTTTGACAAGATAGGCTATTTTTTGAGTATTTGGGGGATTTAAAAATAATCCATTTTTGATAGAAATTGATATTTTGTAATCAATTCACCCCCCTCTTGAGATACTCATTCCGACCAACTTTTGGTTTCATAGGTTGTTAGAATAGTTTTTAAATACTTTTTAACTATGATTTTAGTTGATCCTTAATAGAATTAGTATTTCTATTAGTTCTTAATTTTAACTTATATATATATATATATATCTTCTAGTATTTTAGTATGGATAATAATCAGGATGGTTCTGCTACCAACAAACCTCCCTTCATCAATGGGACTAATTATTCCCAATGGAAAATGAAAATAAAAATTCATATTGAATGTATGGGTTTTGAGATTTTTTCAACCATAATATATGAGTATAAAATTTATATTGTTGATAGAAATGCTTGTGATGATGAAACATAGGATGATTATAATGGTTATTGAAAATCCATGAATTCATTATTTTCATTCCTTAGGTGATGAAGAGTTTAAAATAATTTCTACATGTAAAAAAACTTTTGAGATTTGGGATACTCTAGTTATCTCAAATAAAGGAACTATAAATTTTAATGACATGAGGATTAATACATACACTATTAAATATGATAATTCTAAAATGAAGTGTGATGAGAAAATTTATGATATGTTTCTTAGGTTTAATGAAATTTTTAATACCCTAATATCTTTGGGAAATCCTATATCTAAAAAGGGCCAGATAATGATATTGTTTAGATGTCAACCTAAAAGATAGAAAGGCACTTCAATGTCAATTTGAGAATCATGTGTTATCAATATATTTCTAGTCAAGGAAATAATAGGTAAGCTTATGACATAAAAATATGAACTTAATGTAAATAGTGAGGAGAATGAGGATACTAAGGGAAAGTCATCAGCATTCAATACTACTAACCCTATAAAATAGAAGGAAAAATAAAAAAAAATACACACTCTTGATTTGAGTGATAATGAATCATCTTGTGATAGTGATGAGGAAATGAGTCAACTAACTAGAATATTTATGAAGTTCTATGGGAAGAAAATTTTGTTTTAGAAAACCAAACTATAGGGTCATGTATGACAAACAAGATAATTAGAAGAAAAAGGATGATGATTTAAAAAAAGTTGTTTGTTATGAATGAAAATAGAAAGTATATATAAAATATGATGGTCCTAAACAGAAATACAAGAAGAAATATGATGATAAAGATAAAATATATAAAAATTCCCTAAAATCCTCATAGATTGAATATGAAGATAGTTCAAGTGACTCCGATTATTAACCTGAAGAAAATCCATATAGAGAAAATATGTGCTCAACGAATAAAGTCAGTAAGGTATCTTCTTTACCCATTGTTTCTCATTTTCTTCGTTTTCATGTGTCTAATGAATCTGATAAGTTTGATAACAGAAATCATGAATATTAATGTATTAAAAATGATGAATTATTTGACTACCTCAATATGTTTAAATACACATTTATTGAGTTAAAATATAAATATTTTTTTTGAAAAAAAATGCTCTAACTATATACTATAAGATTGAGTTATTTATAGAAAAATAGATGAACATTAAACTAATGAAATAAATCAATGAACTTAAACATTTAAATGATAAATTAAACAAATCCTTTGAAAAACTTACAAATAAAAGATGAACATTAATAAAAATCTTCAGAAATAATGTTTCTCCAAAATTTGTTATTTGAATAGAATATGAACCAGGACAATAAAGGATATCTAAAAGTACAATTGTTCCTAAAACCAAACATGAAAGATCTTATACCAATCAATTTTCCAAAGGACCCAACAATGTGTTTATTTACAAGTGTATTCAATCTATTTACAAGAAAACCTTGAGGAAAATATGGGTTCCCAATGATTTTATTAGTAACATTTCTAGACCCAAATAGATTTGGGTACCAAAATAATTTCTTTTTTGAAACCTACTTTGTAGAGAAAATGCACAAAGATATCTGGTATAAGTCTATGGTAAATGGAAAGTGGTTTTTCAATACAGATGAAAGGAGACTCTTCAAGCTTCAAGAGTCTTATCAAGGCTGATGATGGATATGTCACATTTTGTGATAATGAAAAAGAAAAAATCAGTGGGTTTGGCCATATTTGTGAAACAAATAGTATTTTAATTTCCAATGTTTTATATATTGATGGTCTAAAATATTATCTTCTTATTATTTCTCAATTGTGTGATGAAAATTTCTATGTTATGTTTGTGAAATATTCATTTAATTTTTTTTGTTCTGAAATGTTTTTAATCATTACTATCTTAAGAAATGAAAATGTTTATGTTGTAGATTTAAATAAATTAGTTTCTTAAAAGTTTTCATGCTTGAGTGTTTTTCATAAGGAATATAGTATTTGGCATAGGAGACAAAAGCATTTAAACACTCACTCACTTAGAAAGATAAATATAAAATGTTTAGTTTGGGAACTACCTAAACTTGAGTTCCCAACTGATAAATTCTTTAACCCCTGTCGAAATGGGAAATAACACAAAGTTTCTTTTAATATAATGAAATATTCTTCAAATTATCAACCTATTGAGTTGTTTCAAATGGATTTTTCTAGAACTTCTAGAGTTTCTAGTCTAAGTGGGAAGCACTATGTTTATGTTTTTGTAGATGACTATTCTATGTATATTTGGGTATATTTTCTATGTCAAAAAAGTAAATTTCGTGATTATTTCAACAAGTATTTTAGGTCTATAGGAAATATTTGGGGAATTAGGATTAAAACCAAAATAAGTGACCATAGTTGCGAGTTTAAAATTCATGCATTTGAATTATTTTTCTTATAAAATGGTTATAATCAAAACATATTTTCTGCTAGGACCCCTTAGCAGAATGGAGTCATTGAAAAAAAATATAACCCTACATGAGATATCCCAAACTATGGAAAATATGAATGACCAACCTATCTATTTTTTGGGATGCATTTATCAATACAACCTGCTATATCATTAATAGAGTTTTGATTAGGCTTATTCTTAGGATTTACCATTATAATTTTTGGAATAATAGGAAACCTAAGGATAATTACTTTAGTGTTTTTAATGTGTTTATTATTAAAAATAAGTATAATCTTGATAAAATTTCCCCCTAGAGTGATGACTGAATTTTTCTTAGTTATTTAATTTCTAGTATATCCTATAATGGTTTCACTACGAAGACTAAGAATATGCAATAATTAGCCCTTGTAAAATTTGATGAAACTGATCCACAAGAGTCTAAGAATTCATTAGAAAAATAATATGATAATCTATCTTCTATGAACCTAAATTAAAAACCATCATATTCTTCTTTGAAACAAGTAGAAGAATCATCCAGTTCTAATAAATTTATAGAACTTCCACTTAGGAATATAGAAGTAAATCTTCCTACATTCTCTATAAATATTAAAACACTCAAGAACCCTCATTTAGATGATTTTATAGGAGATCAATACAGAGTAACTCAAACTATAGGTTAAATTAGAAATCATATCGAACATCAAACTTTCTAATCTCATGTTAAACCTAAGAACAAAGATTAAGAAATAAATGATGAATTCAGGGTGATAGAAATGATAACAGAGTTAAATCAATTTGAAAGAAATAATGTGTGGAAACTTGTGGATATACCAAAGGACTCTTCAACTATGAGGACAAAATCGGTATTTTGGAATAAACTGGCAGATTTGAGCAATATAGTTAGAATCACAGCTAGACTTGTTGAACAAGGTCAGATTTAGGATGAAGGAATTGACTTACAGAAACCTTTGCACCTAGAATTGAGTTCATAAAAATTCTTATTTCCTATGCTTCTCATCCATATTTTATACATTATCAAATGGAATGTCAAGAGTATATTCTTAAATGGTTTTATAGCTTAAGATAATTTTATAAAAAACCCCTTGGTTTTCAAAATCCCCATTTTCATAATCAATTTATTTTAAATTAACTAATGAATTATATGGTTTAAAACATGCTCTTAGATCTTGGTAAAATCGGCTTTGAAATGTTTTGATTTCAATTTTTTTCAAAAGAAATAGCTGATCCTACTCGTTTCTAAAATTGAATTCCAAAATATATACTATTTGTAGAAATATATATGTATGATATTATTTTTGTGTCATAAAAAAATTCTCTTTGTACAATTTTTTATGATATAATGAAAAATTAATTTGAAATGAGCCATATGAGTGTACTGAAGTTCATCCTTGGATTTAATATTTTTCAAAACAAAGATGGAATTATTTTCAACCAAAGTAAACATACAAAAGATCTTCTAAAATGTTATAATATGGATAAATCTAAAATTATTGATACTCTTATGAGTACCACCTGTAAATTGGATGTTGATGAAACTGGGAAATTAGTTGATCGAACCAATTACAGAGGTACAATTGGAAGTATTATCTACTTAACTTTGAGCTGATTAGTCATTATGGTTAGTGTTTGTATATTCCCATTTTCAAGAAAACCCAAAAGAGTAAAACATACATCCTGTGTTTTTTTTCAAATACATCAAATATAAAAATAATTTAGGATTGTTTTACCCATGAGGAAAATAATTTTATTTATTAATTAATTATGATTGTCATATTGGTGGATGAAAGTTAGATAGAAAACTAACCACTAGAACATGTCACTTTTGGGAAAGTCTTTTGTTTCTTGGTGTGGTAAAAAGCAACATTCGATTGCATTATCAACCACTGAAGCTAAATACATAGCTACAAGTTGCTGTTGTACACAAATTTTGTCGATGAAACACACACTACTAGACTATGGATATCAATTCCGACATGTACCTATAAAATGGGACAATACAAGTGTGATAAATATATCTACAAATAATATTTCTCATTCATGAAAAAAACATATTGACATAAGACATCACTATTTGTGTGATTATTTTCAAAAATGAGATATCAATGATTAATTTATTAGTACTAAGCATCAGCTAGCTGATATATTCACAAAGCATTTGAATTTAGAGAGAATGAATTATATCAAACCTGAATTCAGAATGATAAATTTTAGTTAGGTTAACCATTTGTTATCACGCCATTGGCTTTCATCGTTTTGGTTATCATGTTGTTGGTTTTCATACCATTGGTTTTTATATCAATGGTTTTCATACCATTGGTTTTCATACTGTTGGTTTTCGTACTATTGGTTTATACCAATGAGTTGTCATGCTGTTTATTCAGTAATTTTTTTAAATTGTTTTGTTTTTCGATATTAAGAACAACCACTTCATTTCCCATTTTTGTTTATTTTTTGAAACCAGATATAGGATTTTTCTATCCCTATTTTAATTTTGATTTCATGAATAATTTCTATTTTAGAATAGCTAATATCTCAAATGATATGAATATGTCATAAGTCTTTTCCAAATAAATCTTGAGCCTCGTTCTATATTTTTGTATCTCTCTTGAGCCGAGAGAAACTCTTTTCCTTCTGAATTTCAAACCATCACCATACATTCATCTGAGTCTACAAAGATGATCTAGATTCCAAGAATGAATAATAATTTCATTTATTCTCCCGTGAATTTGATATCTTCAATTAAGTAGAAGAATGAACCAAAATCATCTTCTCTAGTTTCTGTAGTTAACACAATGCTTGTTAGCCCAATTACTATTGCAAAAAAAGGTATTTTATTCGAAGTGGATGTTGTTGAGTAAGTATCTAGTACTCAAGGTTCTCCAAAAAAGGATGGTTGGAATGGTTCTTATTAAATGAGAGTCCTTTTTACCCAAAACTGGTACATGATTTGTACTAGCATATGCGATTTTCATTCAATAAAGATGGTGTAGACTGGTTGAAAAGTAATTTTAGGGGCCAAGTATTTGGATTCACTTGATGAAAGTGTTATATGCATTTTATTGTACCCCATGACAGAATTCTTTTAGGATTATTAAGGTATAATTCCTGAAGCTGGTGACCTATTCATTTATGAGGAAACCATTATTGTTTTAATATGATATGGTTCAACATGAAGACCTATTGATTATGAGCATGATATATAATATAAGATCATTTTCATATTGGAGAAACATATTCTTTTTCCATGGAAGGGAGAATTTTTTACAGTGAGATACCAAGTTGTTATCCTTTATCCCTTATGAAAAAAGGCCATAAGATTAATTTATGTAGATATCTAATGGTACATATGTGGGAGATGACCAAATCTACCTCTAGATCTAATTTATTGATCTACCCAAAGATTATTTCTACTATGTTGAGGTCCAAGGACCTAGTTTTTGATGATGATGAACTAGTCATTAATTATGGTGGTTTCAGCGTAACTAGTTACACTTTATACAGAATGAAAATAAACTGGTATCTGTTGAAGAGATAATGGGTTGGAGATTTTGAAAAGTATTTTACAGATCACAATCTAGTTGATCATCCTAGAATCCCTAAGGATAATGTTGATCCTCATTGGGTACATGATGTGGTCATGATCTACTTTTGTTGGTCAAAGTAATGTACTCATGATGGTGGGGATGAATTGAGTATCTATAAAAATTTCAATTTGAAAAGTATTCTAAAAAGGATCCCCAATAAAAATAAATTCAACCCAGTTAATCAATGTAATATGGTTATGAATGTTTGACTCTTTAAATAACTTCTCAGATGATTTATTAAATCATAGAAATATTAATTTCAGCTATTAATATTACTTTTTAAGCTATTATAATAAGTAAAAACAATTATAACTTCTTTCCAAGATTAACTATCAAAGTAAATTTAGTGATTTCTGAATTATACAGCTAAACAAAGAAAACTAAATTAAACATCACATTAGATATAAAACAAGTGGTTCGGTCTCAAGTCGAGACCTAATCACTCCACTGGGAGTTCACCCACTACCAAGAAGTTTATATTAACAAACATTATCCACACCCCGGGTCGGCCTAAAAAAAGTACACAAACTTTTCCAGGTCAGACGACCTCTTCCATGGTTCTTCATGGGAATAAACTAACAGGTCACATAGGTACCTCTTCCACACTTATTTGTGGTAATAAAAAATTGTAAAAAGATATGAGTGGAAGGATATCTTTTATCATTTAATTTAGTGTAGTAGATATTGTGTGTTTTTATACAGACACACACACACTGTTCGAAAGCTAAAAACAATACACAATAGAGAAAAGATTATGAGATAAGGTTAGATATTCTTTGAGTGTTATTATAGGAAGATCTGGACTTCTAGGATGATGTAGATGTAACAATCCGGTCCTCTTATGAGAAACAGAGCATCATATGTGTTATGGTTTCTAGTTAGATCTGGCTCATGTTCTATGCGGATTTGGTATTGCGAATATGTTCTTTACTCTAGTCTATGGTATCCTAGATTTTTGGATTCAATAATTCTCTATGTGTTCTTCAGATGTATTGAGTCTCATGTGTCTGTTCATTTCTCAAGAATTCGCGTGCTTCTTTATTATCATGCTTTTTCTTTTTTGGACCATGTTTTTCTTTTTATTCATGGAGTGAATGTGTTGGAGACCACAAGATGCATTTATTCTACACCACGTACCTCATACTGTCAGGTGACATGTCTACAAATAAATATTAATTATGTTAGTGAATTTAAAAGACTCAAATATGGACGTTAGAATTTAAATTGAAAATGACAAAACAGATTAAAGAACAGTGTCATAGTCTGTCTGGAAATGGTGTTTCTATGAAACAATGTCTTCTTCTTTTCCATTCAGCGGTGATACAATTATTATTGCATAGTTGTATAGAGATCCAGAACTCGTAGCCCAGATGTGGTGTCTGGTCACAGTGTCTGGTTCTCGGTGTCTTGTCATGGTGTCTGGTCACAGTGTCTGAGTCATGGTGTGTGGTGCACGGTGTCTGGGTCATGGTGTCTAGTCATGGTATCTGGTCATTGTGTCTGGTCATGGTGTCTGGGTCACAATATCTAGTCATGGTTTCTAGGTCATGGTGTATAGTCAAGGTGTCTAGGACCTTTTGCAGAAAAACATAACCAGTGGAAGACTCAAAGTTTCTCATACTTAGCCAAATATCTGTTTACAGACAAAAACATTGATATTAATAAAATGGATCAGACTTAATCATTTATCAGATAAATCCATTATAAAAATTAAAAATACTTTACAACAATCAAACATAGCACTTAAGATCTTGGATATGTTTATTTAAAGCATAATGAAACCGACCATCTGTACACATGATTTGAGTCAGATTAAACAAAATTAACAAGCTTTTTATAATACATAGGATTTGTGATCATTAAAATAATCTTAACACATGAGGCGTCCAACAATATCCCCCCTTTTGATGTTAAAAAATTATGTGAGTGAGATATCTATTCCTATCAAATGTGTCTCT
This sequence comes from Viscum album, assembly GCA_963277665.1. Classification (NCBI taxonomy): domain Eukaryota; kingdom Viridiplantae; phylum Streptophyta; class Magnoliopsida; order Santalales; family Viscaceae; genus Viscum; species Viscum album. Next base: position 27,539,419 of record OY728128.1, on the reverse strand, counting down.
ACCTTAGGGTTGAGTTAGAGTGCATTTCTCTACACCTTTTTGGATTATCAAAAAGTGTACAAAAGTAAATAAGAGAGGGGAAAATAAAATTTAACAGTGCATTAGATTGAGAAATAGTTGTCATTACAAACATTAGGGAATAATAATACAACCATATCCCAATCAAAAGATAGTAGTCACATTTCTTCATAACATGTTGTCTTCTCTTTGCCCGTGGTGGAAACATTAAGAGAACCCATAGGAGTATAGGTGGAAGTTGAAGAAGGAAGTAAACCAACTGATAGTGAAGGCAATGGGAGTCCTTCAAAAATAGAAGGGGCTAGGGAATGTTTGTTGGAAGACCGAGGAAATTGTGGTAAAGGATAACAGGTCTGATTTGACTCAGAGCCTGAGTGATAGACATAGTAGTAGAGGCAAGGGAAGTGGACGAGAAGGTAGGAAAACTAGGTCTTAAGGGTGCATCGGCAGGAACCACAATAGCAATGATCTTGACATAAGGACAAGGACTCAAAAGCTCGATGAAGTCATAAATAATCTCACCACCATACTACATATTTTTCTCAAAGGCATGCTTCTTCTCTATGAACATGTCCAAAATGGTGTGAAATCATTCATCTTTTGAACTTGTGTTTTTAAAGCATGAGTGACATGAGAAATTTTCAGATTCTTTACAAGGTACTGGAAATTCTTTGTCATTTCATGATTAGAGAAAATTCTATTGATGTATAAATACACCTTCTTAGTAATTTCTTCGTGAGAATCATTTGAAATATTGGAATGAAGTCTTACCAGATCAAGAAATATATCATTATTATTGACAACCACAAAAAGAGACTAGTTGTCAATGCCACTAATTACATACTAAAGTTATTCCTTAACAACCATTCTTAGTAGATCTTTGTTCAAGGAAGGTTGAGATGACTGGACAGAGGCACTAGAAGCTGTAATAGTGGAATTAAGGTACTTCATTTGATTTAGAACTTTTTGGTGATAGCCCTTATACACATCAGTCCACTTGTTGAGACCAATAACTAGCTCATGCATTTCTTGAATTATTTGCTTGTTTCTTTTAGCCACCTTGTTAGCTACAGATATTTGATTATGTTGAATTAGGGAGTCAACTTTTTATGGAATCTGACTACCATCATCCTCAGCAATATGAGAAATAGGTTCTGATATTTATTTCAACACTCTCATCATATCATCAACCATACCACTGAGAGATTCACTTCATCACTTAATTATTTGTTCTCGAATCTGACTTCTTGAATTTCATGAAGCATTTTTAGCAGAATCTACCAAATGATATTTTCTAATAGCAGGGAAGCATCTCATTAAATCATGTTTGTAATAGTTGAAGGTTGAGTATTCATGAGCTTTTGAACCCCAACCAATAGGGAATCTCTAAATTCTTTCATATCATCCTGACTCACCAAGGTGGAAGGTTCTTTTGAATATTTAGGGATAGGAGCTGAGACAGATTTAGGGTCATTTGTAGAGGCAAGACTAGAGAATAATTTCAACTGGAATATAGTAGAGAGGTATATACCATTAATTAAGAATTATTAGGGATCATTCACTTCAAAATAGATAAGGAATTTACACCATGTATCCATAGATCATGGATCAACTGGATTAGGAATATCAATAGATTCTAGATTCTGGTGCTGCTCCCCCTCAACATGTGCATCTTTCTCAGGACTAAGAGATTTAGTTCTTTGATCTACTTTAAGGATTTCATCCCTAATAGCCTCACCCATTTCATTAAAATCCAACTGAAAGGCTTAATCCATTATATCCTTAGCAGATGGGATAAACATAGGATCAACTTGTTCCTCTAGGTGTTCCTCAAGAGTAGCTTCTTTCTCTAAATAAATATCTTCTTCTAAATGTTCTTCTAGAAAAAACCTTCTCTAATTAAACAACAACAGATTCTTTTTTAGAGGAATTTTATTCTTCCAGATTAAAATTTTCTTCAGGAATAAGTACTTCCTTATCAACTAAGAATTGGGTAATAGGTTCATTTCCTTCCTCATCCTAGACCGTTTTCCCTTTAGGTGAAACAAACTCTTATTCTTCTTCATCCTAAGAATAGACAGTGATTTCATCTGGTTCCAAACCAGGATCATAAATGTCTTTAGGTCATGAAGAATTTTCAACTAGGTTGAACATTTCCTAGACCCTCTCATTATCCTCCACCCATTATTTTCACCATGGATTCCAATTGATTTTCATTCTTTTGACAGTAACTTTTGAAATACAAAATTCACAGTCCTTAATAACTTCATCATCTACTCCAACCAACCATTTGAATGAATCATTGTTGAGATTATACTTGATTACAATAGGGAGGTTGAGTATGAGGTTATATTTAGCAACTCACATGAAATAAGTATAACATACTTGTGTAGGTTAATATTCTGTTCAATCATCATAATATATATCAAAAATACATCCGGATACTTGAGTGTAGCAAAAACAACTTTCTAGGACTGATCAGATTCTGGAAAAACATAAACAAAATTCTTGTTTCACCATCTAGCTTAGTAGATATAGCTCTTCTATTAGTTTCATTGCCAGTCAAGCTTCCAAAATAAACTGGAAACTCTAGATAGTCCAAAAAAATCTACATGAACAAATTTGAGAGGTTTAGAAGTCGACACTTATTTCTTTGTTTTAAAGGAAATTTTGTGTTTCTTTCCCTTTTTACAAGGATTACACACATTATCATTTGGAAGCTCAGGTGTGGGTAGGTATTTGACTAAACTCTTGAATGTTAAATTTCTAAGAGTGTGAATATTATAATTTCCTAGTCATTTATGCCAAATCCAATACTCTTTGTTAAATACACTTTAACATGAATAATTTTGAGAAACTAAAGACTCTAAGTTAACATAGTATACATTTTCATTTCTTAATGTAGAATACACTAATTCATTATTAAAATAGGAAACATTACAAGAATTATTTTCAAATTTAACATAAAATCCATCATCACATAGTTTTGAAATACAAATCATATTATATTTCAATCCATCAATAAAAACTAATTAGGAAATTAAAACTAAGTTAGAGTTACCGATTTGGCTAAGGCCAATGATCTTTCCTTTGGCATTGTCACCAAAGGTGACATGTCCGCCATATTTTTTTGTTACATTCTTGAAGCATGAATAGCCTACTATCATGTGTCTTGAAAACCCACAGTCCAATTACCATAAAATTTTACAGGATCTCTTTAAGCTACTTTCATACAAAATTGTCTAATAAAAACATATTTTGGTACCCATGTTTGTTTGGGTCCAGGAATATTATTCACTAGTGCTTTCAGAACCCACATCTACCTCATAGGATTCCTATAATAATTATGTAAAGTTCATTAAAAATAAACTCTATTTGTTACAGAAAAGCTTGAAACAGTAGAGAGTGTATCATAATTTGAACTAGCTAAATGTTTTCCAGAACTAGGAGTAAAGTTGTTTGTCCTAGACTTATAAACAAAAGTAGTTCTTCCGAAATTTCTTTCATTAGGTTGATAGTCAATATTAGTAGTATAATTTGGAACAATCTATTTACCTCGAATTTATACCAAAGTATCATTACTATTAGTAAAACATTCAATGTACTTTTTCAATTCCTCATTATATTTCTTTAGTTCATTGTTTTCTTTGAGTAAGTGAGAATTTTTCTCTCTTTTTTCAGTAAGTTAATATTTAATGGTTTAGGTAAAAGAATGATGTTTCATTAAAGAATCATATTTATATTTTAGTTCATTACATGTCTCTTAAATCATATTAAAATACTCAAACATTTCTTCATTATACATATTCTCAGAGTCACTATCATATCTAGAATAATAGTAATTGTGTACATGAGATTCTAGTGTTACCTCCGATGAGTTTTTCATAAAACATATATTTTTTTTGTTAGCCTATTTGTCATGTGATGATTCTGAGCCACATGAACTATACTTAGAAGCACTCCACATTTCTTTTATTTTCTTTTTATACTTTCCATCTTTTTCCCCATATTTCTTTTTGTACTTGAGATTGGGACAGTCAGCCTTTACATATCCCTTTCACTTACATTCATAGCATACAATCTCATCAGATTTGTCACTTCGTTTCCAATCATTCCTCCAGCTTCCTTTTTGATCATATCTTCCCTTGAAGCTAGGCTTTATTAATTTTTTTTCTTCTTCTAAAATATCTTAAACCTTATGTCCAATTGATCCATCTCCTCATCACTTTCAGGTGATGATTGTTCAATGCTGGAATATTATTTAGAGACTTCCAATTTCTCCTTTTCATAGTGTTTAGAGGTGGTGGTCTTAAATGCAACATATTTTCATTTGGGTTCATCCTCCTCTTCCTTATTGACATTCAACTACTATTCATACATCATTAGTTTCTAAATGTGTTCTTTTATAGGTATTATAGCATCCCGTCTTTTTATAACATAAACTTTCATTTCATTACACAAAACATAGGATCTTTAAGGTTTAGTGTCTTGGAAACCAGGAACTTAAAACATGAAAACATAAAACATTATTCTTAAATACTTGAAAGGCTTATCCTCATGTTCATCTTAGGTTCACTACTGCATCTCATAACCTGGGGAAATACATCAAAACAAAGGGTTAGCAAAAGGCCTAGTAAGGGAAACAAGAGAAACATTTTACATGTGAACTTGAGATACTTCAATAAGGTCATGAAAAGAACTTTAAGGCATGATAAAGAAATCATGAGATATATCATAATAAAAATAAAATTTTTCATAACTTGAAGATGTGGCTACAACACTTAATATTGACAATAATTTCGTTTCACCAAGGTCCATCCCCAAGGTGTCATTAAAAATTACCAAAGTTATTCACCAAGGTATCAGTCTAAAACGTCATCTCTAGAGATTAAGTCTTTACCCAATGCATTGGAGTGCTATCTGGGCGCACCCTTGAAATTTCTTTATTATCATGTGAGCCACATATATCACCATAAATCATTTCATAAACAACCCATATAGAATAAAATAAATGGGTTTCATTTCAAAATAATAACATTTTAAAAACTACTTTAAAGACGTGATCTTTATGTCACTTTAAACCCACGGAAAGGGAAAGAGGGTTTCATGTATGTAAATCCCAGAATTTAAAATAGAACACTTTGATATATATGTAAAAACCCATGTAGAAGTAAGATCTTTTAGTATTCACTTAATAACATAAAATGATTTTGAGAAAAGAGAGAGGCATTTTGAGACGCAAATTCTGCAGCATAATGGCTACTTTACGGGGTTTTAGAAAACATTGAAAAGAGAGGGGACATGGGTCAAACATTCATAAATGACCCATAAAACAGTAGATGGACATAATATTAAGGATATATGAACATTATAATGAAATTTTAAAGATGTATCATATTAAATGAAGAACATGAAAGGAAGACAAAAATAAGATTTCTCTTATGAAAATTCGGCAGCCTAACGACATCACTTAAACTTCAAAAAATATATTGACAATATCAAATAGGGTCTCTCATCATATGAACATAAAAGATAAGTATGATAGATATAGATATCATACCCCAACATAATCAAAAGGAACTTCAAATACTTTACATGAAAGTAGAACTTTGAGAAACGAGAAAGGTGAACGAATCCCTTAAAAATTCGCCAGCCTAATGGCGCCACTTAAAACTTCAAAATACTGAATTGAAGAGATCAAATGGGGTCTCTCATCATATGATAATAAAAGATAAGTATGATAGATATATATATCATACCACAACATAATAAAAAATAACTTGAAAGACTTGACAAGAAAATAGAACTTGAAAATGAGAAGGGTGAAAGAATCCCTTAAACATTCGGCAGCCTAACGACGCCACTTAAACATTCTTAAAACGAATTGATGAGAGAAAGTGGGGGTCTCTAATCATATGAACATGAAAAGGTCATTAAGATAAATATAAAATATCATCCTCCAACATAAGAACATGGAGCATAAAATAAATGACATGAAAGAGATTACTTGAAAAGAAAGAGAGAGGTCAGATCCCTTACCTTAAACGTAACTCTTAAAACTCAAAGGTTGGGACCTTGAGAGGCTTGAGGGAACCTTGGGAGGACTACTTGGGAGGTAAGGAGACCAGAACTTCGTTGAGAATGATTTTGGAGTCCAAAGGATGAGATAATGGCTTGGTATTTATAGGGAAAGTGAGGGGACAAGGCATTAATGGCCAAATGACACCTCACAAGTGGTTTTCTCAAAACCAGGTGCTCTCCCATGATATTTCCCATGAAGTTAGGCCACAAGGGGAACCGAATACACTAATTCATCACCTTTGGTCGTACAACCCTTAGAATATCTCATGACATCATCATGACACAGTTATGATGTCATTAAACATACCGAAACCCTAAAACTATTTTTTACTATTCACTGAAAATTCATCTTTCTCAGAAAAATCCCAAAATTTCACCTTAACCAAATATCGACGCTTTGATTAAAAATATGAACACCATTTTATAAAAATAATTTTCTAAAAAATATTAATTTAATTTTTAAATAAAAACACTATTCACCGAAAATTCATTTTTTCAGAAAAATCCCAAAATATTACCTTAACGTAATATCGATGCTCTAAGTTCAAAAATGAAATCCATTTTATAAAAATAATTTTCTAAATATTTTTAATTTAATTTTTAATTAAAAAACACTATTCACCCAAAAAAACTAATACTTGTATAATAATTTATGAAACCTTTATTTAACCATTTTATTGAATCACATTACTTAATCACGGTGCCTAGATTATATTAATACTTTATTTAAGTGAGATTACTAATCCATTTAGTCACATTACTTATCCTAAGAATAAAATCACTATTCATAATTTACTATTGATCAAAAATCATGTTGATCTTATTAGACTCTAAATTTTTTACTGAACATAATTTTAGAAGACCATTTTTTGAAAATCATTACACATTTTTAATTATTTAAGGTTTACATAAACATTTTTAAAATATCCTTTTTCTAAACTTCATCAAAAATATGCATACTATATTTATCCAGTCATTCGAAAATTCATAAACTTCATCATAAGAAGAAATCCCAATTTTTATTTAAAACAAAGGATTACACAAGGCAGTTACGTTCTCCTTACATAGCCCCTTATCACACCAGCATAGGACCTAAGTGTAAGGTGTTCTAAGGTGAGAGAATCTGAGGGAGGATCAGCCAACATCGCACGAGTAGTAATTTCTATCAGTTTGAACTTCTCGCAAAGGCGATTCCATTCTAGCTTCACACGATGAAGTTCGGATTGAGTTTGGTCCAGAGAAAAGCCCAGTGGTGCTACCTCCTTCCCAAGTTCTGTTAGATGGGCTTCGATCGGTCCAAGACTACTGGGTGATGCCATCGAATCTTATATCTATATTAATTAACCAAGATTACTTGTATTTAGAGACAATAATCAAAACATTTAATTTCCAGCGGTCATATTGACCAATAGTCATATAACAGTCAAAACCCAACGATATCATTTTAATTATACTCATGTTTTCAAATGAAACATTTTTGTTGAGTATAAAAATAAAATAAAATAACACACAAAATTAGAAAATAAGATTTATTCAAAATTTCGGGTCGTTACAATCTTCCCCCCTTAAGAAATTGCGTCCTTGCAATTTTTAAAATTATGTTTTGAAATTTCATTGAAAGTCCCACATCAGAAAAGGAGTCAGTAAAACTATTACTTTAAAAGAAATAAAGGGAAGTACAAAGGTCACCTGAGTTAACCCATACTAGGATTCCATGGAGAAAAACATGGATATGGAAGAAAAACAAAGTGTCAAGTTCTGGGGGAGAGTGATAGAAAACATGATTAGGAGAAAGTTGACCATAAGAAAATCCCAAACTTATGTTGTGTGTAAACGGTCTTTGATTACCTAGTAGGAAACGTAAACCAAAAACATTTTTGTTTAACGTTTCTTTTCATAATTTTGAGGAATTCATTTATTACACAGAACAAAAACATAAGAAAATATACCTACCTTCATGTAGAGTTTCATCCTTTAATAAGTTTCTACCAAAACTAATCTTTTCTCCAAACGATGAGCATTCAAAACTACTTGGTCACATCAAAACACAAGAATCATCTTCTAGAGAATCACATAATCCACAAAAGATTAACTATCTATTTCTTCTTTCTTTAAACATTATTCCAAAAACAGAAGGGGTAAGGTAAAACAACTCTTCAAAAAGAAACAATCCCATAGGAATGGAAACTACTTTTAAATCTTCAAAATTTCATGTTACTACCCAAAGTTCATCATAGACCATTCCATAAATAACGGTCCTTAAGATTCCTCAAAATAAACCAAACTAAGATTGAAACCCAAATAAAAGAAGTATTTGATAACATAGTCTTCCAAAATAAACATCATTGTTCATCTCCAAACAACATCAACCAATCCTAACATCTTAGAACAAAAGTAGCTAACCTAAAAATATTTTTCCCAAGATACGTTAATCATTCCCATAAGTAACCTAAATTACTATATGTCCACCTTAAATTCATCGATTCTTCAAAATATAAGTCAACCTTACTCCTCAATGACAATACCGTAGTAATCTGTTTACCTCGATCATATAGGGTCCCCAAAATAGTGAACGTCTTCCAAAATAATAATCATCTTTTTAATCCCCTAATAATATCTATCATATTAATATGGAAATCTTCACATTTCCTATCACATTGGTTGTTGGGAAATGTTCTTCCATTTCCCGCCATTAACTGTGAAAAGAAAGTAAAATTAGGGGGCTTGAATACTTAGCCAATAATCATGAAAAGGAACTTAAAGCATATAAGGATAACTTGTAGAAGAAAATTATACCCTAACTTGTGATCCCCTAGGTTCCCATATAGGTTATCCATGATCATACATTCTTATGTGAATCTTTATTTTATTTTATCTTTGTTCCTTTAACAATGGTTCATACTAAGCTTATGAATTTACCAAAGCATATCCCCCAGGAGTGTCGTAACCAAGAGTGCAACAATGCCCGTTGTCGTGTACCAGTTCCTGTTTGAGTCTATCTCAAAGCGGTGTTTTAGGGTTTTACCACTATGTACATCTCTGCCAGAGCCACCTCTACCTGCTCGTATCCAGACAGGGATGTATTTTCTTGGCAACCCATTACTCAATACTCACCAAAATACTAGGAAGATTTCCTATATATAAACTTTTCTATAGGATTCATCCTAAAGTTTTCATATCCTAATTTGTAAAAATAACTAAACCATCCTTTGATACCAACTACAGCATCCCGTCTTTTTATAACATAAACTTTCATTTCATTACACAAAACTGAGAATCTTTAAGGTTTAGTGTCTTGGAAACCAGGAACTTAAAACATGAAAACATAAAACATTATTCTTAAATACTTGAAAGGCTTATCCTCATGTTCATCCTAGGTTCAGTACTGCATCTCATAACCTGGGGACATACATCAAAAGAAAGGGTGAGCAAAAGGCCTAGTAAGGGAAACAAGAGAAACATTTTACATGTGAACTTGAGATACTTCAATAAGGTCATGAAAAGAACATTAAGGCATGAGAAAGAAATCATGAGATATATCATAATAAAAATAACATTTTTCATAACCTGAAGATGTGGCTACAACACTTAATATTGACAATCATTTCGTTTCACCAAGGTCCATCCCCAAGGTGTCATTAAAAATTACCGAGGTTATTCACCAAGGTATCAGTCTAAAACGTTATCTCTAGAGATTAAGTCTTTACCCAATGAATTGGAGCGCTATCTGGGCACACCCTTGACATGTCTTTATTATGATGTTATCCACATATATCACCATCAATCATTTCATAAAAAACCCATATTGCTTAAAATAAATGGGTTTCATTTCATAATCATAACGTTTTAAAAACTGCTTTAAAGAGATGATATTTATGTCACTTTAAACCCACGGAAAGGGAAAGCAGGTTTCATGTATGTAAATAAAAGAATTTAAAATAGAAAACTTTGATATATATGTAAAAACCCATTTAGAAATAAGAGATTTTAGTATTCACTTAATAACATAAAATAATTTTGAGAAAAGAGAGAGGCATTTTGAGACGAAAATTCTGAAGCATAACGACTACTTTTCGGGGTTTTAGAAAACATTGAAAAGAGAAGGGACATGGGTCAAACATTCATAAATGACCCATAATACAGTAGAGGGACAGAATATGAAGGATATATGAACATGGTAATGAAATTTGAATGATGTACCATATGAATTGAAGAACATGAAAGGAAGACAAAAATAAGATTTCTCTTATGAAAATTCGGCAGCCTAACGGCGTCACTTAAACATCAAAAAATTAATTGACGAGATGAAATAGGGTCTCTCATCATATGAACATAAAAGATCAGTATGATAGATATAGAGATAATACCCCAATATAATCAAAAGGAACCTGAAATACTTGACATGAATGTAGAACATTGAAAAATTAGAAAGGTGAATGAATCCCTTAAAAATTCGCCAGCCTAACGGCGCCACTTAAAACATAAAAATACTGAATTGAAGAGATAAAATGGGGTCTCTCATCATATGATAATAAAATATCAGTATGATATATATAGATATCATACCCCAACATAACAAAAAAGAACTTGAAAGACTTGACAAGAAAATAGAACTTGAAAATGAGAAGGGTGAAAGAATCCCTTAAAAATTCAGCAGCCTAACAGCGCCACTTAAACATTCTTAAAACGAATTAATGAGAGAAAGTGGGGGTCTCTAATCATATTAACATGAAATGGGAAATAAAATGAATATAAAAGAACATCCTCCAACATAAGAACATGGAGCATAAAATAAATGACATGAAAGAGATTACTTGAAAAGAAAGAGAGAGGTCAGATCCCTTACCTTAAACGTAACTCTTAAAACTCAAAGGTTGGGACCTTGAGAGGCTTGAGGGCACCTTGGGAGGACTAATTGGGAGGTACGGAGACCAGAACTCCGTTGAGAATTATTTTGGAGTCCAAAGGATGAGATAATGGAATGATATTTATAGGGAAAGTGAGGGGACAAGGCATTAATGGCCAAGGGACACCTCACAAGTGGTTTTCTCAAAACCATGTGCTCTCCCATGATATTTCCCATGAAGTTAGTCCAAATGGGGCCCCCAATACAATAATTCATCACCTTTGGTCTTCCAAACCCTAACATATCTCATGAAATCATCATGACATAGTTATGATGTCATTAAACATACCGAAACCCTAAAACTATTTTTTACTATTCACTGAAAATTCATCTTTCTCAGAAAAATCCCAAAATTTCACCTTAACCAAATATCGACACTCTGATTACAAATATGAACTCCATTTTATAAAAATATTTTTCTAAATATTTTTAATTTAATTTTTAAGTGAAAACACTATTCACCGAAAATTCATTTTTTTCAGAAAAATCCCCAAAAATTACCTTAACATAATATCGACGCTCTGAGTTCAAAAATGAAATCCATTTTATAAAAATAATTTTCTAAATATTTTTAATTTAATTTTTAATTAAAAAACACTATTCACCCAAAAAAACTAATACTTGTATAATAATTTATGAAACCGTTATTTAACCATTTTATTGAATCACATTACTTAATCAAGGTGCCTAGATTATATTAATACTTTCTTTAAGTGAGATTACTAATCCATTTGGTCACATTACTAATCCTAAGCATAAAATCACTATTCATAATTTACTATTCATCAAAAATCAAGTTGATCTTATTAGACTCTAAATTTCATACTGAACATAATTTTAGAAGACCATTTTTTGAAAATCATTACACATTTTTAATTATTTAAGGTTTACATAATCATTTTTAAAATATCCTTTTTATAAAATTCATCAAAAATATGCATACTATATTTATCTAGTCATTTGAAAATTCATAAACATCATCATAAGAAGAAATCCCAATTTTTATTTAAAACAAAGGATTACACAAGGCAGTTACGTTCTCCTTACATAGCCCCTTATCACGCTAGCATAGGACCTAAGTGTAAGGTGTGCTAAGGTGAGAGAATCTGAGGGAGGCTCGGCCAACATCGCATGAGTAGTAATTTCTATCAGTTTGAACTTCTCGCAAAGGCGATTCCGTTCTAGCTTCACACGATGACGTTCGACTTGGGTTTGGTCCAGAGAAAAGCCCAGTGGTGCTACCTCCTTCCCAAGTTCAGTTAGATGGGCTTCGATCTATCCAAGACTACTGGGTGAGGCCATCGAATTTTTTTTCTATATTAATTAACCAAGATTACTTGTATTTAGAGACAATAATCAAAACGTTTAGTTTCCAGCGATCATATTGACCAATGGTCATATAATAGTCAAACCCAATGTTATCATTTTAATTATACTCATGTTATCAAATGAAACATTTTTTTTGAGTATAAAAATAAAATAAAATAACACACAAAATTAGGAAATAATATTTATTCAAAATTTCGGGTTGTTACAATCTCCCCCCATTAAGAAATTGCGTCCTCGAAATTTTTAAAATTGGGTTTTTGAAATTTCATTGAAAGTCCCACATCGGAAAAGGAGTCAGTAAAACTATTACTTTAAAAGAAAGAAAGGGAAGTACAAAGGTCACCCGAGTTAACTGATACTAGGATTCCATGGATGAAGACATGGATATGGAAGAAAAAAAAGGGTCATGTTCTGGGGGAGAGTGATAGAAAACATGATTAGGAGAAAGTTGACAACGATAAAATCCCAAACTTATGATGTGTGTAAACAGTCTTTGATTACCTAGTAGGAAACGTAAACCAACAACATTTTTGTTTTACGTTTCTTTTCATAATATTGAGGAATTCATTTACTACATAGAACAAAAACATAAGAAAATATACCTACCTTCATGTAGAGTTTCATCCTTTAATAAGTTTCTACCAAAACTAATCTTTTCTCCAAATGATGAGCATTCAAAACTACTTTGTCTCATCAAAACACAAGAATCATATTCTAGAGAATCACATAATCCAAAAAAAGATTAACTATCTATTTCTTCTATCTTTAAACATTATCCCAAAAACAGAAAGGGTAAGGTAAAACAACTCTTCAAAAAGAAAGAATCCCATAGGAATGGAAACTACTTTTAAATATTCAAAATTCCATGGTACTACCCAAAGTTCATCATAGACCATTCCATAAATAACGATCCTTAAGATTCCTCAAAATAAACCAATCTAAGATTAAAACCCAAATACAAGAAGGATTTGATAACATAGTCTTCCAAAATATACTTCATTGTTCACCCCCAAACAACATCAACCACTCCTAACATCTTAGAACAAAAGTAGCTAACCAAAAAATATTTCACCCAAGATAGGTTAATCATTCCCATAATTAACCTAAATAACTATAAGTCCACCTTAAATTCATCTATTTTTCAAAATATAAGTCAACCTTCCCCTCAATAAAAATACCGTAGTAATCTGTTTACCTTGATCATATAGGGTCCCCAAAATAGTGAATGTCTTCCAAAATAATAATCATCTTTTTAATCTCCTAATCATCTCTGTCATATTAATACGGAAATCTTCACATTTCCTATCACATTGGTTGTTGGGAAATGTTCTTCCATTTCCCGCCATTAACTACGAAAAGAAAGTAAAATTATGGGGCTTGAATACTTAGCCAATAATCATGAAAAGGAACTTAAAGCATATAATGATAACTTGTAGAAGAAAAGTATACCCTAACTGGTGATCCCCTAGCTTCCCATCTAGGTTATCCATGATGATATATTCTTATGTGAATCTTTATTTTATTTTATATTTGTTCCTTTAACAATGGTTCATACTAAGCTCATGAATTTACCAAAGCATATCCCCCGGGAGTGTCGTAACCAAGAGTGTAGCAAGGCCCGTTGTTGTGTACCAGTTCCCGTTTGAGTCTAGCTCAAAGCAGTGTTTTTGGGTTTTACCACTATGTACATCTGTGCCAGAGCCACCTCTACCTACTCGTATCCAGACAGGGATGTATTTGCTAGGCAACCCATTACTCAATACTCACCAAAATACTCGGAAGATTTTCTATATATAAACTTTTCTATAGGATTCTTCCTAATGTTTTCATATCATAATTTCCACAAATAACTAAAACATCCTTTGATACCAACTATAGCATCCTGTCTTTTTATAACATAAACTTTCATTTCATTACACAAAACTGTGGATCTTTAAGGTTTAGTGTCTTGGAAACCAGGAACTTAAAACATGAAAACATAAAACATTATTCTTAAATACTTGAAAGGATTCTACTCATGTTCATCTTAGGTTCATTACTGCATCTCATAACCTGGGAAAATACATCAAAAAAAGGGTGAGCAAAAGGCCTAGTAAGGGAAACAAGAGAAAAATTTTACATGTGAACTTGAGATACTTCAATAAGGTCATGAAAAGAACTTTAAGGCATGAGAAAGAAATCATGAGATATATCATAATAAAAATAAAACTTTTCATAACTTGAATATGTGGCTAAAACACTTAATATTGACAATCATTTCGTTTCAGCAAGGTCCATCCCCAAGGTGTCATTAAAAATTACCAAGGTTATTCACCAAGGTATCAGTCTAAAACGTCATCTCTAGAGATTAAGTCTTTACCCAATGCATTGGATCGCTATCTGGGCTCACCCTTGAAATTTATTTATTATCATGTGATCCACACATATCACCATCAATCATTTCATAAACAAACCATATAGAATAAAATAAATGGGTTTCATTTCATAATCATAAAGTTTTAAAAACTACATTAAAGACATGATCTTTATGTCACTTTAAACCCACAGAAAGGGAAAACGGGTTTCATGTATGTAAATCCCAGAATTTAAAATAGAAAACATTGATATATATATATGTAAAAACCCATGTATAAATAAGAGCTTTTAGTGTTCACTTAATAACATAAAATAATTTTGAGAAAAGAGAGAGGCATTTTGAGACGAAAATTCTGCAGCATAACGGCTACTTTTCAGGGTTTTAGAAAACATTGAAAAGAGAGGGGACATGGGTCAAACATTCATAAATGACCCATAAAATAGTAGAGGGGCAGAATATGAAGGATGTATGAACATGGTAATGAAATTTTAAAGATGTACCATATGAAATGAAGAACATGAAAGGAAGACAAAAATAAGATTTCTCTTATGAAAATTCGGTAGCCTAACGACGTCACTTAAACTTCAAAAAATGAATTGACGAGATCAAATAGGGTCTCTAATCATATGAACATAAAAGATGAGTATGATAGATATAGAGATCATACCCCAACATAATCAAAAGGAACTTGAAATACTTGACATGAAAGTAGAACTTTGAAAAATGAGAAAGGTGAATGAATTCCTTAAAAATCCGCCTGCCTAACGGCGCCACTTGAAACTTCAAAATACTGAATTGAAGAGATCAAATGGGGTCTACCGTTATATTATAATAAAATATCAGTATGATATATATATATATATCATACCCCAACATATTAAAAAAGAACCTGAAAGACTTGACAAGAAAATAGAACTTGAAAATGAGAAGGGTGAAAGAATCCCTTAAAAATTCGGCAGCCTAACGACACCACTTAAACATTCTTAAAACGAATTGATGAGAGAAATTGGGGGTCTCTAATCATATGAAAATGAAAGGGTCATTAAGATGAATATAAAAGAACATCCTCCAACATAAGAACATGGATCATAAAATAAATGACATGAAAGAGATTACTTGAAAAGAAAGAGAGAGGTCAGATCCCTTACCTTAAACGTAACTCTTAAAACTCAAAGTTTGGGACCTTGAGAGGCTTGAGGTAACCTTGGGAGGACTAATTGGGAGTTAAGGAGACCAGAAATTCGTTGAGAATGATTTTGGATTCCAAAGGATGAGATAATGGCTTGGTATTTATAGGGAAAGTGAGGGGACAAGGCATTAATGGCCAAGGGACACCTCACAAGTGGTTTTCTCAAAACCATGAGCTCTCTCATGATATTTCCCATGAAGTTAGGCCACATGGGGCCCCAATACAATAATTCATCACCTTTGGTCGTCCAAACCTTAAAATATCTCATGAAATCATCATGAAATAGTTATGATGTCATTAAACATACCGAAACCCTAAAACTGTTTTTTACTATTCACTGAAAATTCATCTTTCTCAGAAAAATCCCAAAATCTCACCATAACCAAATATCGACGCTCTGATTACAAATATGAACTCCATTTTATAAAAATAATTTTCTAAATAATTTTAATTTAATTTTTAAATGAAAACACTATTCACCAAAAATTCATTTTTCAGAAAAATCCCCCAAAATTACCTTAACATAATATCGATGCTCTGAGTTCAAAAATGAAATCCATTTTATAAAAAAAATTTCTAAATATTTTTAATTTAATTTTTAATTAAAAAACACCATTCAACCGAAAAAAACTAATACTTGTATAATAATTTATGAAACCGTTATTTAACCATTTTATTGAATCACATTACTTAATCAAGGTGCCTAGATTATATTAATACTTTCTTTAAGTTAGATTACTAATCCATTTGGTCACATTACTAATCCTAAGCATAAAATCACTATTCATAATTTACTATTCATCAAAAATCAAGTTGATCTTATTAGACTCTAAATTTCGTACTGAACATAATTTTAGAAGACCATTTTTTGAAAATCATTACACATTATTAATTATTTAAGGTTTACATAAACATTTTTAAAATATACTTTTTCTAAAATTCATCAAAAGTATGCATACTATATTTATCCAGTCATTTTAAAATTCATAAACTTCATCATAAGAAGAAATCCCAATTTTTATTTAAAATAAAGGATTACACAAGGCAGTTATGTTCTCCTTACATAGCCCCTTATCACACCAGCATAGGACCTAATTGTAAGGTGTGATAAGGTGAGATAATCTGAGGGAGGCTCATCCAACATCGCACGAGTATTAATTTCTATCAGTTTGAACTTCTCGCAAAGGTGATTCCGTACTAGCTTCACACGATGAAGTTCGGCTTGGGTTTGGTCCAGAGCAAAGCCCAGTGGTGCTACCTCCTTCCCAAGTTCTGTTAGATGGGCTTCGATCGGTTCAATACTACTGGGTGAGGCCATTGAATATTCTTTCTATATTAATTAACCAAGATTACTTGTATTTAGAGACAATAATCAAAACGTTTAGTTTCAAGCGGTCATATTGACCAATGGTCATATAACAGTCAAAACACAACGGTATCATTTTAATTATACTCATGTTATCAAATGAAACATTTTTTTTGAGTATAAAAATAAAATAAAATAAAACAAAAAATTAGGAAATAAGATTTATTTAAAATTTCGGGTCGTTACAATATTCCCCCCTTAAGAAATTGCGTCCTGGAAATTTTTAAAATTGGGTTTTGTAATTTCATTGAAAGTCCCACATCGGAAAAGGAGTCAGTAAAACTATTACTTTAAAAGAAAGAAAGGTAAGTACAAACGTCACTCGAGTTAACCCATACTAGGATTCGATGGAGGAAAACATGGATATGGAATAAAAACAAAGGGTCAAAATCTGGGGGAGAGTGATAGAAAACATGATTAGGAGAAAGTTGACCACGAGAAAATGACAAACTTATGATGTGTGTAAACGGTCTTTGATTACCTAGTAGTAAACGTAAACCAACAACATTTTTTTTACGTTTCTCTTTATAATTTTGAGGAATTCATTTACTACATAGAACAAAAACATAAGAAAATATACCTACCTTCATGTAGATTTTCATCCTTTAATAAGTTTCTACCAAAACTAATCTTTTCTCCAAACGATGAGAATTTAAAACTACTTGTTCTCATCAAAACATAAGAATCGTCTTCTAGAGAATCACATAATCCACAAAAGATTAACTATCTATTTCTTCTATCTTTAAACATTATCTCAATAAAAGAAAGGGTAAGGTAAAAAAACTCTTCAAAAAGAAAGAATCCCATAGGAATGGAAACTACTTTTAAATCTTCAAAATTCCATGGTACTACCCAAAGTTCATCATATAACCTTCCATAAATAATGGTCCTTAAGATTCGTCAAAATAAACCAAACTAAGATTGAAACCTAAATACAATAAGGATTTGATAACATAGTCTTCCAAAATAAACTTCATTGTTCATCTCCAAAAAACATCAACCACTCCTAAAATCTTAGTACAAAAGTAGCTAACCTAAAAATATTTTACCCAAGATAGGTTAATCATTCCCATAAGTAACCAAAATTACTATAGGTCCACCTTAAATTCATCTATTCTTCAAAATATAAGTCAAACTTACTACTCAATGTAAATACCGTAGTAATCTATTTACCTCGATCATATAGGGTACCCAAAATAGTGAACATCTTCCAAAATAATAATAATATTTTTAATCCCCTAATCATATCTGTCATATTAATATGGAAATATTCACATTTCCTATCACATTGGTTTTTGGGAAATGTTCTTCCATTTCCCGCCATTAACTATGAAAAGAAAGTACAATTAGTTGCTTGAATACTTAGCCAATAATCATGAAAAGGAACTTAAAGCATATAAGAATAACTTCTAGAAGAAAAGTATACCCTAACTGGTGATCCCCTAGGTTCCCATCTAGGTTATCCATGATCATATATTCTTATGTAAATCTTTATTTTATTTTATCTTTTTTCCATTAACAATGGTTCATACTAAGCTTATGAATTTACCAAAGCATATCCCCAGGGAGTGTCATAACCAAGAGTGCAGCAAGGCCCATTGTCGTGTACCAGTCCCCGTTTGAGTCTAGCTCAAAGTGGAGTTTTCGGGTTTTACCCCTATGTACATCTGTGCAAGAGCCACCTCTACCTGCTCGTATCCAGACAGGGATGTATTTTCTTGGAAACCCATTACTCAATACTCACCAAAATACCAGGAATATTACTATATATAAACTTTTCAATAGGCTTATTCCTAATGTTTTCATATCCTAATTTCCAAAAATAACTAAACTATCATTTTATACCAACTATAGCATCCCGTCTTTTTATAACATAAACTTTCATTTCATTACACAAAACTGAGGATCTTTAAGGTTTAGTGTCTTAGAAACCCGGAACATAAAACATGAAAACATAAAACATTATTCTTAAATACTTGAAAGGCTTATCCTCATGTTCATCCTAGGTTCATTACTGCATCTCATAACCTGGGGACATACATCAAAAGAAAGGGTGAGCAAAAGGCCTAGTAAGGGAAACAAGAGAAACATTTTACATGTGAACTTTAGATACTTCAATAAGGTCATGAAAAGAACATTAAGGCTTGAGAAAGAAATCATTAGATATATCATAATAAAAATAAAATTTTCCATAACTTGAAGATTTGTCTACAACACTTAATGTTGAACATAATTTCGTTTCACCAAGGTCCGTCCCCAAGGTGTCATTAAAAATAACCAAGGTTATTCACCAAGGTATCAGTCTAAAAGGTCATCTCTAGAGATTAAGTCTTTACCCAATGCATTGGAGCGCTATCTAGGCGCACCCTTGACATCTCTTTATTATCATGTGATCCACATATATCATCATCAATAATTTCATAAACAACCCATATAGCATAAAATAAATGGGTTTCATTTCAAAATCATAACGTTTTAAAAACTGCTTTAAAGACATGATCTTTATGTCACTTTAAACCCACGGAATGGGAATGCGGGTTTCATGTATGTAAATCCCAGAATTTAAAATATATAACTTTGATATATATGTAAAAACCCATGTATAAATAAGAGATTTTAGTATTCACTTAATAACATAAAATAATTTTGAGAAAAGAGAGAGGCATTTTGAGACGAAGATTCTGCAGCATAATAGCTACTTTTTGGGGTTTTAGAAAACATTGAAAAGAGAGGGGACATGGGTAAAAAATTTATAAATGACCCATAAAATAGTAGAGGGACAGAATATGAAGGATATATGAACATGGTAATGAAATTTGAAAGATTTACCATATGAAATGAATAACATGAAAGGAAGTCAGAAATAATATTTCTCTTATGAAAATTCGGCAGCCTAACTGCGTCACTTAAACTTCAAAAAATGAATTGACGAGAACAAATAGGGTCTTTAATCATATGAACATAAAATATCAGTATGATAGATATAGAGATCATACCCCAACATAATCAAAAGGAACTTGAAATACTTGACATGAAAGTAGAACTTTGAAAAATGAGAAAGGTGAACGAATCCGTTAAAATTCGCCAGCCTAAGGGTGCCACTTAAAACATAAAAATACTGAATTGAAGAGATGAAATGGGTTCTTTCATCATATGATAATAAACGATCAGTATTATAGATATAGAGATCATACCCCAACATCTTAAAAAAGAACTTGAAATACTTGGCAAGAAAATAGAACTTGAAAATGAGAAGGGTGAAAGAATCTCTTAAAAATTCGGCAGCCTAACGACGACACTTAAACATTCTTAAAACGAATTGATGAGAGAAAGAGGGGGTATCTAATAATATGAACATGAAAAAGGAATTAAGATGAATATAAAATAACATCCTCCAACATAAGAACATGGAGCATAAAATAAATGACATGAAAGAGATTACTTGAAAAGAAAGAGAGAGGTCTGATCCCTTACCTTAAACGTAACTCTAAAAACTAAAAGGTTGGGACCTTGACAGGCTTGAGGGCACCTTGGGAGGAAAACTTGGGAGGTAAGGAGACCAGAACTTCGTTGAGAATGATTTTGGAGTTCAAAGGATGAGATAATGTCTTGGTATTTATAGGGAAAGTGAGGGGACAAGGCATTAATGGCCCAGGGACACCTCACAAGTGGTTTTCTCAAAAACCATGTGCTCTCCCATGATATTTCCCATGAAGTTAGCCTACATGGGGCCCCAATACAATAATTCATCACCTTTGGTCGTCCAACCCTTTAAATATCTCATGACATCATCATGACACAGTTATGATGTCATTAAACATACCCAAACCCTAAAACTGTTTTTTACTATTCACTGAAAATTCATCTTTCTCAGAAAAATCCCAAAATTTCTCCTTAACCAAATATTGACGCTCGATTACAAATATGAAATAAATTTTATAAAAATAATTTTCTAAATATTTTTAATTTAATTTTTATATAAAAACACTATTTACCGAAAATTCAGTTTTTTCAGAAAAATCCCCAAAAATTACCTTAACATAATATCGATGCTCTGAGTTCAAAAATGAAATCCATTTTATAAAAATAATTTTCTAAATATTTTTAATTTAATTTTTAATTAAAAAACACTATTCACCTGAAAAAACTAATACATGTATAATAATTTATGAAACTGTTATTTAACCATTTTATTGAATCACATTACTTAATCAAGGTGTCTCGATTATATTAATACTTTTTTTAAGTGAGATTACTAATCCATTTGGTCACATTACTAATCCTAAGCATAAAATCACTATTCATAATTTACTATTCATCAAAAATCAAGTTGATCTTATTATACTCTAAATTTCGTACTGAACATAATTGTAGAATACCATTTTTTTCAAAATCATTACACATTTTTAATTATTTAAGGTTTACATAAACATTTTTAAAATATCCTTTTTCTAAAATTCATTAAAAATATGCATACTATATTTATCCAGTCATTTGAAAATTCATAAACTTCATCATAAGAAGAAATCCCAATTTTTATTTAAAACAAAGGATTACACAAGGTAGTTACGTTCTCCTTACATAGCCCCTTATCACACCAGCATAGGACCTAAGTGTAAGGTGTGCTAAGGTGAGAGAATATGAGGGAGGCTCAGCCAACATCACACGAGTAGTAATTTCTATCAGTTTGAACTTCTCGCAAAGGCGATTCCGTTCTAGCTTCACACGATGAAGTTCGACTTGGGTTTGGTCCAGAGCAAAGCCCAGTGGTGCTACCTCCTTCCCAAGTTCTGTTAGATGGGCTTCGATCGGTCCAAGACTACTGGGTGAGGCCATCGAATCTTCTTTCTATAATAATTAACCAAGATTACTTGTATTTAGAGACAATAATCAAAACGTTTAGTTTCCAGCAGTCATATTGACCAATGGTCATATAACCGTCAAAACCCAACTGTATCATTTTCATTATACTCATGTTATCAAATGAAACATTTTTGTTGAGTAAAAAAATAAAATAAAATAACACACAAAATTAGGAAATATGATTTATTCAAAATTTCGGGTCGTTACAAGTATCATGCCAATGTCACATGACTCTCTAATAAAGGCAGAGGTTCCTCTCCCTCTGTCAGTTAGGCATATAAGAATCCTCGTAATTTTCTATTTGGCAGTTACTTCTCTTCAAAGAGAAATCATTGTGTTGAAAATTTCATTGATCCTGAGATACATGTCAGAAATATGCTCATCAAGATTCTTCTTAATGTTATCATATTTAATAGTACAAGTATTATTTTTCATTTATTTCAAACTAAAATTTCCTTCATGTGAAATAGAATATGTATCCCAATTTTCATGGGCAGTTTTACATGCAGAAATTCAGTTAAATTCATCATCTCCTAAAGAGAAATATAAAGCATCCATGGCTATGCAATTTTTATTGTATGTAGTATTGGTTGGCTCATACCAAGTGATTATCTCAGTATCAGGAATCTTATACTCATCAATAATTGAAGACCAAATTTCAAAACTCATACTTTCTAAATAAATTTTAATTTTAATTTTCTGTTGGGCATAATTGTTTCTATTAAATAATGGTGGTTTTTTGTTACAACACATTAAAATATATTATCCATAACAAGGATATAATTTGAAATATATAGAAATTTATAATTGACTAAATTTTACAGATCTTTAAATTACAACTAAAATCACAGTTGAATAGTTTCAAAAAAAGAGGCTTAACAGAATAACAAACTCGTCTGATACCAAATGTTGGTCGGAGTAGAATAATCAAGAGGGGGTGAATTGAGTATCTATAGAAATTTCTGTTTGAATAGTATTATTAAAATGTTCCCCAATAAAAATAAATACAGCCTAGTTAATCAAAGTAATACAATTTTGAAAGTTCGATTTTTTAAATAACTTCTTTAAAGATTTATTATTTCTCTGTAATCTTAATATTAGTTATTAAGATTACTTTTGAAGCTATTCTAATAAGGAAAAGAAATTATAACTTCTTTCTAAGATTAACTATTAAAGTAAATTTAGTGATTTCACAATTATATAGTAAAATATATAAAACTAAATTAAACAACACATCAGATATAAAACAAGTGGTTCAGTCTTAATCCAAGACCTAATCCACTCCAAATGGTGATCACTAGCCACCAAATAGGTTAATATTAATAAACTTGATCCACACCCTGGATTGGGGTAAACAAAAGTACACATGACTTTCCAGGTCGCATGACCTCTTCCACAATTCTTTGTGGGTATACACTAATAGGTCACACATGGTCCTCCCCCACACGTTTCTATGGGAATGAACACATGTAAAAAGATATGAGAGGTGGGATATCTTGTATCCTTCAGTTTAGTGAAAGAGACAGTGTGTGTTTTTAAACAAACACACTCAGACACTACTCAAAACCTAAAAACAATAAAAAACTGAGAAAAGATGATATTATAAGGTGAGAAGTGCTTTTTGTGTTATTATATGCTTCTTTGGACTTCTAGGATGATGTAGATGTAAGAATCAGTTCCTCTTGTAAGAAACATAGTATTGCAGGTGCTATGGTTTCCAGTTAGATCTTGCTTGTTTTCTTCATGGAGTTGGTATTTCGAAGATGTTCTTGAATCTAATCTATGGTATACCAGATTTTTGTATTTGAGAATTATTCATGTGTTCTTCAGATGTATTGAGTTGCATGTATCAGTTCGTTTCTCCAGAATTCTCATGCTTCTTCGTTATCACACTCTTTTGTTCTTGGGCCACACTTTTCTTTTTATTCATGGAGTGCATGTGTTGGAGACGACATGATTCATTTATTCTTCACCTCATAACTTCTAATTTTAGGTGACATGTATACAAAGAAATATTAATTATATCATTGCGTTTAAAAGACTCAAATATGACCGTTATAAATTAAATTGAAAACGACAAAACAGATTAAAGAACTGTGTCACAATCTATCTAGAAATGGTGTCTCCATGAAGTGGTGTCTATTTATTTTCCTTTGAGTAGTGATATAGTTATGATGGAATAGTTGTATAGAGATCTGGAACCGGTAGTACATATGTGGTGTCTGGTCACAGTTTCTGGGTCATGGTGTCTGGTGCATGGTGTTTGGTCACGATGTTTGGGTCACGGTGTCTGGTATCTCTATATGATCACTGTTTCTAGTCACGGTGTCCGGTTAATGGTGTCTAGTTATGGTGTTTGTGTCACTGTGTCTGTTCATGGTGTTTGGGTCCTTCTCTAGAAAAACATAACTGGTGGCAGACTCACGATTTCTCATACATTGCCAAGTATCGGTATACAGAAAAAAAGTGATATTCATAAAATGGATTAGACTTAATCTTTTACCTACAAAATCCATTATAACACAAATTAAAAATAGTTTATAATAATCCAACATAGCAGTTAAGATCTTGGATAGGTTTATTTATATCTTAATGAAACCAACCATCTGTACACATGATTTGAGACCGATTAAATAGGATTTACAAGATTTATAGAATGTATAGGATTTGAGATCATTAAAAGATTATTAATACATGAGGAGTCAAAAAACTCAGATAAAGAGAAATACGTGGCCATTATGGTGTAATAAAGGGAACAATCTATTGATGAAGGGAGTAATCTTGATATGTCTCCCAAAGCTTCTCCCATCACCTATTGAGATCCTAGTCTACCTAGGATGTTGCAGAAAATAGAAAATTTTGTTAAATGTGATGAAGATGATATTGGGGTGTTAATATAAGATCAAAATAAAAGTTCAATTAAAATGGAGATAATGATAACGACAATGAGGAAGAAGGAAAATTAGAAAAATATTGAAACAAAAATTAGAATAAATATAGTGAAAGTGACTATAAATCTGATAATGATAGTGGGAGAGTCAAGAAGAAATATTTTGAGATTCCTTCTAATATGAAATTTACATTTTTTGAGGGGGAAAATTCCCCATTGGTGGATATTTTTTCACAAGGCCTCATCTGGTGATGCCGGTGAGGCTAGTTTACTTTCCACTGTTTTATAACTTTCATATTCTGTTGTGGAAGAATAGTTGAGAGTTATATCTATTGTTGAACAAAATGTTGTTGATCAAGAAAGAACAAAATGATATAAGAGTAATTTGGGAATGAAAAGTTGGTTTATTATCATAAATCTCCTTTGTAAAAAAAATATTGAAGTTGAATCCACTATTGTTCAAGATCTAAGAGATGTTGAGATATAAGATTTACCCACTGCTAATACACAATTGGAATCAAAATCTACTTGTGATGGACACACTATGGCTTATCAGAGTTCATAAAATCATTGAAATAATGAATTTTAAAATGTTTCTTCTATTGTGGTTCCTGATACCACAATGTCTATTTATGAGAGATGGGTGGACCCTATGGAAGAGGATTGAGAAATATTATCTATGATTGCAAGAAGCCCTCCATGAGTTGACTAACTTGATGTCATTGTGAAATGTTATATTAATTAATCCTTGATATCCTAGGTTGACATTAAAGAACTAATTTATAATTTATGTTTATGTATCCTACATTAACTGATCCTGATCCAATTGTTCCTTTGTATATTGTCACTCAAGATGATTTTTTGGTGAAATGCTGATGGGTGAGTTTCACAAGCGTGTATAAAATCAAACACCTCTTTTGAGAAATCATAATAATTAAAATGAATGGTATTTATTTTATTTTCTTATCCTGCATATCCAACCAAAAATTATGTATCACATTTAGGTTGTGGAACATGAAAATAACCAAAATTGGAAATGAGGTGAATTCTCTCAAATATATTCTTGGGAAATAAAATCTATGTTTTGGCCTTCTTTGGATAGTATTATTAAAATATTTGAGAATACTTTCTCATATATTTAGGTTTCTCCTATTCCTTATCCAGTGGTTGATGCTGATTTCATCCGTTCTGTTTAAAGAGAGGAATGTTTTACTCCCTCCAATGGTCCCTCTAGAGAAGAACCATTAATTCCTTAAAAAATTCTAGGGAATCTTCAGAACAGAACTGAGAATAACCACATGATGATCTAATAGTATTCCAAGGATATGAATGCTGATATGGATACTGTCACATAGTCTATTAAGTTCTATCTCTCGAAAATATATACCAAACAAGCTATGGATTCACATTTAATGTACAAAGTTGAGAATCAGAGTTTGTCTCTAGTGACTCAATCCTTCAAATATAATGTTAGGGAAATCATGTAACTCACTCATTCTCTTCAAACTATCATGGAGAATAAGGATGATTTCAATAGGTCTATAGACAAGGGAGGAAATATTATTATGGATTTTACCAATATCTAAAAATCTTATCTGTATGTTCATACATCTACAGTTGTTGCACTATATGTCTTTCATATTCCTTCAACATTTTCTGCACTCACTGATGGATAGGATTAATCTTCACCTCATCCAATATATCGTTCTTCCATGGGGACCAATATTTTTGCACATTTACCACCTCAAATTTATCCTTTTCCAGTGTCTCATGTTAATGATATCAGACATCTCAATCTAGTTGAGGATGTAGAAGGCCTTTCATGAACTTTTAATGTAGTTTTCTCTAGTGTCCCATCTATTCCACCACATGATGATCTGGCCACCTTGGCCAAGGACATAGAGAAAGATTAGTCTAAAGGAAATGAATTACTGGAACCTTCTTCCAACCCTTATCATTGTATTTTGTTGGATTAGACTGTCATGTATTTGATGGGATCTATCTTATAATATCATTTTTTTCATCCCTCAAAATATCATTATTACCTCTTATTTTTATTATTTGACTATTATCTACCTCTTAATGTGTTGATTATTCCCTCCTTTACACTTTTGATAATTCGAAAATGGGGAAAAGTTTTAGGGATTAAATAATCCTTATCCTTGTTATTATCTACTTTATATCTTTATATCATTTCAATACATTATTATTGTATCTCTAGTACCATATACAAAAACTATGAGTGATAACTGTTGTTTAATTATTGGATATCTTGTTTACTCTTCTCCAGTAATTGTGATGAATTCTTTTTTACATCTATATTATTCTTTTGGTTCCATGATTTCTGATCATCAAAAGAGGTATGTTATTGAACTCCTAGTTTTAATGATCCCAAAACCATGTATTTAATACTACTAATTATTTTATTTTTACCTATACTCAATTAATATTCTAAGAACATGTAATAAATTTGTAAGTATGATATTTCTAGTCTTGAAACATAACTAGTACAAAAATTCTACAGTTTTGAGATACCGACAGGACTTCACACCATCATACTGTTATACCATAGGAATAAATACTTGAAAAAGTATGGGACACCATTGAGTTAGACAACATTGAGTCATACACTATTGATTGATACACCATTAGGATTTCATACTATCATAATGTATAAAAAACAAATTATGAGATACCTCCAGATGAGAGATTATCTATGATGTTCCATTACAGCACATAAGACTGAACCATACACCATTTTTTGGGAAAACTCTATTGTAAAAAAACGGCTTTTTGAAATATTTCCTATGTATGATAAACCTCAAAA
This sequence comes from Viscum album, assembly GCA_963277665.1. Taxonomy (NCBI): domain Eukaryota; kingdom Viridiplantae; phylum Streptophyta; class Magnoliopsida; order Santalales; family Viscaceae; genus Viscum; species Viscum album. Next base: position 27,511,594 of record OY728128.1, on the reverse strand, counting down.
GAACCTACAGATTCAGAAATGTACCATTAAGATCATAGAGACAATATCATACTGCCAGAACATGAGATATCGCTAGAACAAGATTCACCACCAGTGTTTAATACTCCATCTCTGTATATATTACATTACTTATTTTGTTTCGAATTATATCATTGTAACATCTATATTTATTAATTTTAATAATATTTATAATTTTAATTATTGTGAAATAAATTTATGATAGAAATCACGTCAGAATGTGATGTATGTGGTAGCAACTCCGGATATTCTTCTTGCTCCTATTTTTGACAAAAATCATATCACACATTTTCATCAAGTAATGGGAATGGCAGAGAATACATGAAAGAAATAGTAGAGGGCCTGAACTACAAAAAGATATCAATCTAAACCTATTAAAAATCAAAAGCGATGACATGATGTGAAATCTTGATGTGGAATATGAACCAGATAATCTCATTCAATGCTTTGTTCTAGTCAGATAACAGGAGTTTGCAACACTCTATTTTTCTAAAGATATCAAGAAAACATAATTCACGCATTATTACTAAACCAAATAAAGATTCAAAAGCTAAATTGTAATAGAAAAATCATTTCTAAACTCTCTTCTTCTATATTTCTTGTTTCTATTTATATTTTATTACATTTTCCATGTGTGTTCTATACTCTATTTTATGCATGCACATTGTCTCATTAAGAAAACTAGAATATATATTATATGTTCATAAAATTTTTCCATATTTTTTCCAACTAATAATAGTAGTAGAGGTCCCTGTGTGTAAGTTTTATCTTTTCTCCCACACATAACTTTGTAAGAGGTCATGTGTAATCTAGATATTGTTATATATTGTTAAATCCATTCCATGTTATGGATCATAAATTTATTTTATATAAAATACTAGGCAGCAGGTGAAGAAAATGTGGAAAATACTAAGTCTCACACTACTTATTTTGATAAGTTGGGGTTTTTTAATATTTGGGGGATTTCAAAATAACCCATTTTAGGAAAAAAAATTATTATCCACTCAATTCACCCCATCATGAGATACTCACCCAGACCAACACTAATATTATCTTTTAGTATGAAAATTTGATTGTCATCAGCCAATATGACTATATTCAAGGTTAGGATATAGATCCTAATGTCAAAATTAATTAAAAAATAATATTTATTTTGTGTTAGATTCCATCTCCATCAATGGAGTCCATTTTTTATTACAAATACATACCCTATAGGGATATCCATACCTAGAAATTTGATATACATGGATTTATCACATTGAAATCGTATTGTCAAATCATGAGGGTTATACCTACTAAAAATTATAAATGGATATATTATTTTTAAAAACCCTAGATCTCCCCTCCTAGTATGTTCATATTTGGAGAGATATTAATAATTTACATCCTACTAAAGAAAGATTTATGAGTATTGGATTTCAATTATTCTCTTTGTGTAGCTACTATATAGTTTTTAATTATTCCATTAAGCACACATTTTTCAATTGTAATTTTAAAAAGATCAATGAAACATTGTATCTAATATATTTATAAAGTGGAGTGTTTTAGTGAAATTTATACAATATCAGTTATTGCATGATACTTCAACCAGAACAGTTTTATCTAGCTCAAGAATCTATTTAGAGTGGTCATGAATGATGTTTGGAATTCAACATGGTTTAATAGGACCAACTATTTGAATAAAGGAAATGTTATGAGCTTGAATATTTACATAATGATAATTATATAAGCTACTAAGATAACTACTTCTATGGAGTTTTCCAAGATGTTAATTTATTCTAGGGACTCTATTTATTTAAAAAACTAGATATTCTGGGTAATTATTATAAAAATAATGGCTATATTTATATTTAATGGTATGTTCATATATATTGGATAAATATAAAAACTAATAGAGATGTTAAATGAAGTTCATGACCAAGAAGTTAGAGTGGGATCTTTAGGGATTCTAATGGAGGATCTCTTCCATGCTTATTTATGGTATTTAGGAGGACTGTTTCATATGATGAAAATTTGGAGCGGGTTTCCTGGTAGATCCATATTTTATAATATAATAAATTGGGAAGGCTCTGGATATAGAAGGACTCTTCCTTTTTTGTCTATTATATAAGCTCATAATTTCCACACATTCTTGTTGTCTAGAAGAAACATGGGTTTATTTCATGTAATTTCGTAAGTGCATCGAGTTTTTTTGTGTCACAAAATTATAAATGAGTTAATAGAGACTTCAATATTTTATCTAACAAGGGTTTTGGGTCAGGTGTCTATAATAGGTCTTGTGGGTTTCATGAGTTTATTGAGATATTGTTATTCTTACACTTTTATAAAACTCATTATTATCATTTTTATAGTATTTTATGTGCCATAGTGTATTTATACAGTGAGTTCACTAATAGATTATTGAAAATTATATTACACTAAGGCTATGTTATAAGGTAGAAGATGTACACTCATCATACTTAGATTTCAGGTTCACATCACATGAACATGATTATGTATAATTGGAATTATTTTTTAATTGGGTTTTGGTTAATTAAAACATATGATATTTTATTGAATAACATATTTATAGTGAATTAATTAATTAATCTTATATTGATGATCCTTATACAATTAATTGTGTGAAATATATATAACTAGGATATAAACATAGGTGTGATGATCAATGCTTGAGTGAGTAGTATGGGTATAATGATACTTCAAAATTAATTAGAGACCTAGAATTGGTGTGTTAGTGTGCATTCCATTTAATTTATATAAAAAAAATCATGAATATAACTTTATGAATTTTTTTCTATGTTTACGATGTGCGGTTCAAGGGGGATAGTGTAGTCATCTGAGCACCTCAAGTATGTATGGGAATCAAAGTAGAAATAGTGTTAGTAAGATATAGTTGATGTATTAAATATAAGACTAGTGGGATTTCTAACCTATTTGAATGGAAGTGTGAGCCTAAGAGAGAATAGATCTGAGTCATATAGATATGATTTGAGTGGATTCAAGGTAGAAATATAACATATAGTCACTTGTGGATATAACTACATAAGTTACAAGGATGGTAATGTAAATTTTATGTTACCCAATTTCTTGAGAAAGGGTACCGTGAACTTATATAATTGAGGCTATGAAATACGTCACCCTTGGGTTGTGTTTAGGCTGAATTTGTACCTTAATTTTTGAAATTGTATATTAGATGTTGGGTTATTTTAAAGGGTCATTTGATGATTGATTTTTCTATTTTAGTATGATGACTTATTGATAATTACTTATATATAATTAACGTGAGATAATTAATACATCTTTCGGGAGTGGTAACCTAATGGATTCACCTTTCACTATAATCATATCATAGGTATTGTTTTAATGATTGTGATAGGTGACTTAATAAAGGAGAAGAAATTGTGGATAGAGATATCCATACGTTTCATGAGATACATTATCAAACCTCATTGGTGGGAATTGAGATAACTTTATGAAAAGAAATATATTGATAATATCTAATTTATATTATAATAAAATGAAGCTCTGAGGGAGTTATAGGTGTAATTGTATATTTTTAAGGCTTTTGGTAAGTCACATGAATGGTTGAGGAATTTGTAGAATTTAGTTCATAATTGATTATTAAATTTTATAGATTTACATTATCTATTCTATGAGAGATTTTATCATGATATGGTACACTGAATAATGTTTTGGGTGTTCATATTGCTTCTAAATAACTTGAAATCAGTGGTATAATATACTATTTCATTTGAGAGACCATTCCATATCCTAAAAAATTTATAGAGAAACAATTTTTAATGGATTAGTATTTTGATAAGGTAAATAATGATTTTATACAATTACATATAGTATCATTTTCCCCCCAACACTTGCTCAAAGGAGTTGAAGTAGGCATTGAAAATAGAGGCCTGAATATATAAGTGGATATGAGACATTGAAATCCATTGGTTAGTGGTAACAAGGAATAATGGTGAAGTAAACAATTGATCAAGAATCTATAATATACAAATAAGTAGTATACAAAAGAATCAATATACCACCATCCTCTTATGAACTATTGGTATGTATAGTTGAATTTATTACCATAGATAACAATCCATAATATGTTGAAGGATTTACCACCATGTCCTATATTTTTTATAGGGGAATCACCTTTGATTATTCACTTCTCCCTCAGTGTTTTGGAAATTAAAATTAAGGTTAGACATAAGTGAAAATGGGTTAATGTGTTTTACGGACTAAGATATTTGTTCCATCTATGAGGTAGTTCTTTAACATTTCTTCCCTAAATAAATGTTTATTAAGGTTTATTTAATATAAAATAATGAGGTATATATGAACTCATCATGTCATGATTTAGAAGGAGTGACTAAATAGTTGAGACATGGGGTTCTTATGAAAAATCTATCAGACTTATCATTAAAATTCACATGGTTCCTAGTGAAATTGAATGTAGGAACCATGGGATAATCACTTAATGTTATCTATTTTTAAGAAGAGTTTTAATCTTTTGAATTTATAAGGAAAAGTTATGTTTTTTAGCTATGTTTTGGTTTTTCCTGGGCAAGATGTTCGTGCAATGTGAATAAGGACCCATGTGTAACTAAATTGGGTTTTATCTAAAATAAAATAATGATAAAATATACCTATGTAATTTATTTAAGTTATAGAGGTAGAATCATTTGACACGATTTACATATAGTTGATATTCATGAATGTGAGTAGTGGATTTGAGATACATTGTTTCACATAAAATGGATATAATTTAAATTATATAGTGGGGAGAAAAAAATCAATTTTACTAGAGTAAAACCCATATCATAAGAGGATTATAGTGACCTTCAAGGAAAATGAGTAAAAAAAATATACCAATAGTGGTTAAGGTTTTTATCTAATGGTCGAATATAGTAAAATGAGTTATACCTATTTAGTGCTTCGAATAAATAGGTGTTAAGTATATTAAATATCTTAGTATGGAACATTGAATTTGATGAATTTAAGTAATCATGACATATAATATGAAATAAGGATTTTTATGATGTTTAGATTTTGGGCCATATATAACGCGCTTCTTTTCACATGATAAGTGGATACTCAAATATTGTGGGGGGATGATTGTCATGAATACATCGGTAACTTCAACCATTAGTGTCTCATGTTGGTTGTTATGTATTCCATATATGATTCATGGTTTCATGGAATTTCATTTGGGTAAATTGAATCTGTTGGAATTACAATGCATTGTCCATTATATATTTTTGAGATGAATTCTACATTAGGGTGTAAATTGGAATTATTCACATATAATCAATAAAATTAAAATATTTTTATCAAATGAGTGTGTCTCTAGGAAGGATTAATGACACTTATAAATGGAAAAATATTATTTTGGGGAGTTTTTAATAAATAGTGCTATCATGTGTTAGTGGTACAAGAGAGAGAGAGAGAGAGAGTTGGATCTTACTGAAATTATACCCCAGTGGATTCAAAATTTATAATGAATATATGGGAAAGGAACATTTTTAATGTTTTGTAAATAATAAAAAAAGAAATTCTAGAGGTGTATAGTTGAGTAATAATGTAACAGAATGAAATTTTAGGTTTTATGAATGTAATGAAAAATACATGGGTAATAGTAGATCCTAGTACAGTCAAGATGATATAATACTATGAGTTTTGTGGGATAGCTATCGTAATGTGCCATTACCTTGGCCACTGTGAAGTTTATTAGCCATTAAAGTCCCAATGGGGGTATATGAAGACTTTTATATTGGAACCCATGAAATTATTACCATTTTGGGCCATATTTTTTTTTAAAATTTCCCCTATTTATTCATCCCTCAACCACATATAGATAATATCATATCTCCTTATTTTTATCACCCCTACCATAAGCTTATCCAATCTCCTCACATCATATTCATAATTTTATTGGTGAATCATTAGTGAAAAATATATTATTACATAATATAATCCGAAAAAAATAATTATTATTTTTATATTTTTGTGTATTCTTGATAAAAGAAATTATTTGAGGACACTATGTCAAATTATTTAATTTGATTCATTTTATGATGATTTGATCAATGATTATAGATGATCTAAATCCATTGAATATAAGGTATGTAGTCCTTGGAATCAATCCTCATTTTGTATGTAGCTTTATGTGCTTTGTGATTTTAGAGTTTAGATATGTTGGCATAATAGGATTTAATTGGGACTCATAGGGCATGAGTGTTTGTGAGGGGATGGGTGGGGATCATTGAGTTTAAAATAGATTATCTAAATGAATTATTCCACAATTCTAAATTCATTGGGTGTTTATATAATATTAATAATATTTCCTAAAATGAGTGGAGAAATCTTGAGATGTTGTTTATGATGATTATGAAAAAATGAAACTTGTAAGGTATGGTGAGGAAATATACATTTCACCAGGAGTGGGGATCCATCACTGAGTGATGGGCTAGGTATTCATGTTTGTCATAAAAAATAGTATATTTTTTGTGAGGGGTATACTATGTACTTATATTTTGATTCTAATAGTGGGAATTTTTTAACCTCACACATCTTGGGGAGATATTCTAACAAAATTAGTTTTGTTGGTAGAGTATGGGGAAGGTTGTTTATTGGGGTTTCAATTATAGAGAGTCTAGAAATGGGATTTAAGGGTTATTTCACCACTTAAAAGGTGAATTGTTAGATGATTTTTTCTATATTGATTAACCCATGTTATATTAAGTGATAATGGGGAGTGTTCTACTAATGATTAAATTGACCGAATATCATCGATATGTTAGGTATATACCATGACCTTAGGATGTAGTATGGATAAGAGGTATCTGAGGGGCCAATGACATCTTTATAATGAAAACTGCGAGTCTTCATATGTTTTTCTATTTAATTAAATTGGAATATGGGATTTAGGATATGTTATACACATGGCGAGGTTAGTTATTAATTGAGGGATATATCCCTGCAAGTGTGATTCAATATGATTGCCTCTATTCTGGAATTTATAATGAAATGGATACACTTGTGCCACATATAAAGTTGTGTATAATTTTTGGGTTTTGTTGATTTTATAAACTTATTATAAGGATTATTTGTCATATGGTTAGAAAGTTCCACCAATATATTATTAGGATGACTTTCATGTCCATTCCAATATATATTATAGAGATTGTAAATTGAGTTCAAAAACAATATTCCATGCCTACTATAATGGGACTATTCTGGATTTATGAATACATATACACAACCCATGATGTTTATGACCTATATTTGGTATGGATACACATAGAATACTATTGGGAATTTTTTTAGAACACTACATTTAAAAAATAAACCAGTATATCGAGTCTACTGTTAGTGGGTTCCCTCTAGTGGTTGGATTCTACAGAACTATTATCTGGATTTTATGTTGAACTTGTTGTAAAGGTTTTTCCTTCTGGAGATTGATATTATTTAATTTTATCAATTTTATTAGTAGTGAATTTTATTAGGGGTGTCTCTCATGGGGAAAAATGATTCCCACATGATATTAGGAAGACTTCTATTATCTTGGAACACAAAAATCCATGAATGATGCAGAGAATGTTTTCAATATGATCATACAATCCTTTGAGAGGTAGTTTCACATTTTATTGGGAATGATTTCCCAAAATCCATACATGGACAAAATCCTTAAAAAACATCAAAACAATATGAATATTTTATGATCAATCCTTATGGAATCTTAGTAAGCTCATAATGAATTATCATATTTGATATGTAATGTGTTTTACTACATTTATATTGTACCAAACCAATATTTATAAATATTTTATAATATTTTTGGTGAAATATTGATTATGATTTTAGTGCCCCACCCTAAGACCAGTAAAAATTTTATTGGGTGGTGTTGTCACATGCCCTGAAGTGTGACTCCCATTACTTCTAAGTACTCTCACTATTTGTGAGGTTGTAAGGTGTTACCATGGGAGGATATAACCTCATATAAAAGTGAAGCACCCAGTGAGAATAAACAAAAACAATCCAAAATAGAAATCCAATTATGAATTATAATAAAATATAATTTTTATATAATAAAATATAATTCAAGATACAAGAATTCATCAATTGATCATTCGGTGGGTCAATCACATATACATACAAAAATAGAAAAAATAAAATATAAAAGATTCTATTTCCATACTAGCGCCATACCTCATTCCCAGTATCAACATTCATATCGATTTGACCTATCCAAATCTACTACATGTTTCTATCCAAACATTAAAGAATACATAAGGTTTCCACATGTACCATAATGCCAATGAAGGTGGGGGGATAAATTTTATGTATAACACCTCCAACCATTTCTCTAACATCTACTTTATTATAAAAGTGAAATGAAAGTGTAATATTCTTATCTTAGTTGAATAATAACTGAAACTAAATAATAAATTCTAAATCACTATATATATATAGGTTTAAAGGAGACACTTGAGAATAAACATAACTATTTCGGATAGTTCCAATGTAAATTTGACTCAGAAATCCCTTATCTAGAGCCTAATGGTATATTGTCCCCACCTAGTAAAAAAATCATCTACAAGCCTGTGTCTATATGTTCCCCAACCAAGAAAACATATCATATGGGGAACCTGAGGAAAAGTCTCCCCTCTTAAGAAAAAATATCATCTAAAAACCTTGGTGCATACAGAAAACCTCTCAGGAAATACATATACACTCACACAGAAACATGGATGAATAATATCCTCACTCAAAAACCTATACCCTTATAAAACTCTTAGGTACATATGCTTATTTTCTGGAAATAATATATCATCATCTAGAAATTCAAGGTTGTGATTCCACCCTTCTATGAAATAAATTATCATCATATGGAAACGTAGGTGCATGCCCATAACCTACTAGAAAATCATATATCATAATCTATAAACTCAAGTGTTTGACTATATGCTTCATAGAAACCCAGAATCGTCATATAAGGACTTTGGGTGTGCTTCCATATTTTCATAAAATCAAGAATCATTTTTTAGAATCTCAGGAGAGTTCCTACACTATTCTAGGAAATAACATATCTTTATCTGAAAATTTATGGTGTGTGTGGGGGGGGGGGTCCAAACCCTATAATGAAATTATGTTTCTTTATCTAGAAATTTAGGGGTGTGTCTGCACTATCCCAAGAAACTAGGTCATATGGTATCCACAATTGGGTTTATGAATAAGCTAATAAATAGTGTAACATGGCCCATCCCATGCCCTCATCAGAATATCAATGGGGTGATAGTCCTCCAAAACCATTTTAGTCTATGTTAATCAAACTCAAGCTGTATCCAACACCCAAAAACAATTTCTGCCCACAGGCTCTATCTGAATCAATCCTCAAGAGTCTATTCCAATATATAATTAGTATGTTTCACCATAAATTTAACTTTCGAACTAGGGACCATCCTAATAAATAAAATATAAGGTACCTTGGACATCTCAGTCCAAGTCATAAAATCACTATAATGACCCTCAGTTGGGTATCATTCCATGTCTCCCTAATAAGATCTATAAATCCATCATATATAGGTGAAACCTCTTTATCATTTCACCATATCCATAACTAAACTCAATAACAACCTCTAATAATAGAGAGGCCCTCACTCTCATTTTATACATGAGAAATCACTAAAGAATGGACCCTACATTTCACTAATTTCTGATATAGTTCACCAAAACATGAAAACACCCTCTTGGGGAATAATACATGGTTTGTACCTAAGTGTACATAAAATTTAATCCCAATTGACTAATATGGGAATGTACCTCAACCCATCAGTGTGTAACACCCTAGCCTAGATCAATCTAAACAATAATCCGTATGAACCACCACATATCCCCAAGCACACCTCCCTAAACACTAAAGGAAGCTTACCAACAATGAAGATCTAAGGAGGTACCAGAGAGAGGATATACCGTAATTATCAAAGTGATAAAAAAATGAAATTACCATGCAGCATATATCAATAGTAATTAACATATTACTTAAGTTGGATAACACAACCCAGTCTTCAATAATATAAAGGTAAAATCAGTACAGTCATACAAGGATGATTTCCCACCAAGCCGATCAAATATAAAAATAGATAAGTAATAAAAGACACAAGCTTCTACCCTTTATCCTAGACAAACATCATCCCAATCTTCAGGTCCAACTTGAGCTACTCCATATAAGATACATAATATCAGGCCTCAAACAAACTTGTTCCTACATCCAAGTGAGTGCCTGTTCAGGTACCCAAGTTAAATGATTACCTTTGAAGGTTGTGAGAACAAAACATAGTAGATCACCACAAATGTAGTCCATTGACTAACCTAAAATTTGGTGATATGTGTATGAGACATGATTTGATGAAAAAATAAATAGGTCATAGGAAAATAAATAAATAAATAAACCCCCAAAAACACCTTCTTCGACATGATGTCATAATGTATTTTCGAATTTCCTGATGACCACACCAACCAGTATAAAAACTACCTCAATGGAGCATACATATTAACTGGTCTAATACCAATAACCATCATCAATCTTTAGTTCCATGATCCAGATCATTCATACCAACCAAAAATTGTCCTATAGTGTCTTTGAGAATGAGTAACACCTCAGGGGGAGCTCTTCCCACAATATGGGGATCCCACACTCATTCATCAATTAGGATGATCCTACACCCTTAGGGTGTTACTATACATCCCTCATCCTCAATACCTCAAGCCGAACACCATAGCAGTACATGGGAGTTCACATCTATCTGGTCAATATCTGATTTCATTGAGTGGAAGGCCCTAGGAAATCCCTTATATCCAGTCGTGATTGATTTATGGGTGACCTTAGAAATTAAATTGACTACCCTCCATAGATCCTATGGTTATCCTCATGGGAATACAATAACATACACCTCCTTAGACAATCCAATATTGATACATCCACCTGATCATAGGGCCTATCATGGGAATCAACAGAGAAGATTTAGTAGTCACCATTGGGATATCCAAAATATCTTCTTAGGGAGATACATCCACCAATAAACTCATTCCACCATTTGATTCTCAAGCATAATAGGAATTCAAAACGGTCATCTGATATCATCATTCGAATCATGATGAAAATTAATTCCCAATGGTATCACTATATCAAAGTAATCTCTTATATCAGGGGAATGTATACATGTTCATAATCACATAAATATGGGGATTTATCCTATGTAAAACCTCATAGAATCCACTCATGCGTCAACAATGAATGCATATTTTAATCAAGGATGGAACCATCCCCCCAATAATTCATGAGACCAGATCCCAAACATATAGGGTATCCCAAAGCCTTAACCATGTTAGTATATGATTCATGGGGCTTATAGGAAATAAAATTAGTGTGAGTCCTAATAGATGATTTAAAAAAAATCATATAAAATCAAATATCATATCAAATACAAAAGAAACAAGGGATAGAAAAATATTTAATCCCATCCTCATCATGATTACCCTGTTGGGCTTATAAGATGGTTCATGCTCTTGGTTCCACCCGTAACCATATCAAACCATAGTAGAAAATTCTCACTATGGCTCATCTCTCAAAGTGACCTGTTGGGGACTAAATGGATTTCAAATAAGTACTGTATTCCTATCGAGGTTCCCAAGTCTTATAATATTTCATGGGTCATCACACATCGCTCATAGGGAATATCTCACCTTGTCCATGTCATAAAACCATGAGGCCTCATTTTACATATAGACCTTAGACACTCTTGAACCACTAGGGTTATTACCTTTAATACCATATCACTTTTCTAATCACCACCAAGTTGGAATTCACACCAAATCTACCACCAAGACTCCATAGGGTCCACTCACTTGGAAGTCACATCCCAGTAGGAGATGAGTGATAACTTCGAAATCTTCCCACTTAGACCAGGGCTCTATGGAATACCGCAATCAATCTATGAACCACAAGGGACAACCATTCTATTATACAACTCTCCTCTACAAATTTTATATCTGGGATCATACACTAGGTTGTTTAGTAAATATATATCATTAAGGACTCATCAATTATTGAATGTGGAAAACTATCCAATGCATGAGGGTCGAATGGGGATCTTGACACTTTTCCCAATTCCACGAATTTTATTTAATCTAAATTATTCATCAAAATAGTCAACTAGGTGGGTCTCCCATTATGTAGAGTAACTTTATATCACATTTATTAATAATAAAATTCATTAAAACCAAAGGTCTAGTATGTTGCGGCACATACCTTATTCCATAGAGAAATTACATTTCAAAGCATGTCAACATATCCCATCGAGGATCTCTAAGCCCCTTTAACCATCATCAAAAGCACAAGAGGCATAGTTTCACATAAAAAACCACAAAATTAATTAAATTTAATAAGATTATAAATAATTAGTCCACTAAATTGATTTTATTCAATTTTATATTTTATATTAAATAATCATAAATGCCTAAAATCTCATTAGCGGAGCTCTTGGAACTAGAACCATGACCAAATGACCTCTAACAGACCATGGTTTACCCTTATCCCTGTTTCAGGAAAAATATGTAATAAGGGATGACAAAATTATTAATATAATTTAATTTGAGCTCAAAAACATTGAAAACCCATCATGGTGAAATAACACAATGAAACAACACACGAAAATGTGCATACAATATCTTAGGATTCTATATATATAATTATCTTGAAATCCCCTCAATACTTGTCCAATTCCTTTGTCTTTTTTGTGAACCATCATTAATTTCCTAACTGAGAAAAACAAAATTAAGATGATAATAAGAGCATATGAGTGGATTTATCATGAAGGGGAACAAAAAATCAAATCACTATAATAATATCCCAATAATTAAACCCAAATTGTGGGTGTAGAGTGGATGAAGGGGGATAAGCCTCCCAACTATCACACTGAACAATAGATGCAAAGAGGGGATAACACCCCTAAAAACACAAGGGGGAATATTTAAATTTTCCCTTTTAAAGGCCAATGACTTTCTAGTGTAACTGCCCCAATGTCTATGCTCATACTCCACCAAAAACCATTTTCAAATATATACCAAGCATTCATCATGAAATCCAATAGTGCTTAGGTCAATTTATTCATCAATATCAGAATTTCCAAATGATTATACAATGATTGGTCCTATACACCCATAACCATTTTTACATGAGGGTCACATGGTTGTGGATGTTATACAACTCTGTACTGTAGGATAATAGTTGTTTTCACACTATATAATAATGTTTCTAATCACTATGGGCCAGGCCCCATATTTCACCAAACACAATGATTAGAATGGACAATCCCACTCATTCGAGAGTTCCAACCTACCAAAAAAATTCCACTCTAATTATTGGAGAAAGGGAACATTGTCCACAAATTATTGTGAAACTAAATCAATAATGAAGGTCACCACCCTCAAAAATCCCCTGATTCACTTCCCACCTCATGGATTTCTCACCATGCTCCTCAAGCACATTCTTAGAAGGTTCCACTTCCAAATTAAATATTCTCCTAATGATCCATGATCACCTTTTTCCCTCAATTTGTAACCATGATTGACATGGATCACCTGTGATACCCTTCCCAATCCAACTGTGATGTGTTATTTCCCATAGAGGCATGTCTCTACTTACATTAAAACATTGTGCTTCCATGCCTTCAAGTGTTTCATTAACCCCATCATACATCGCCTCACACCTTAACACTCACCAATTCATTATTTAATATAGGTACATTATAAAACTAACATGTATCTTTCTTACCTCATCCACCATAGTAGGTTTACAATCTCATACCACCTAGTCACATTAACCAACTCATGCATACATGAGTCGTAAAACATGTAATTATGATGACATTCCATAATAACTATCCATACTCTAATACATTTTAGTTTATTAAGACAACAAAATGCTTCCTACCACCTGATTCTCTCAACAAATTTTTTATATTGCTTCCCATGTCCATTGGTCTTGGACCTTGAACCATCCTTACATCCAAACCAAACCTTGATACTCAAGGCTTGATCACTTAAATAGATCTTCACCACAAAATCCCAAGGCACACCCATGCATTTTCCATTTCTAGGGCACTATCAAGCCAGAGATAACAACTCACATGGATTTCCCTCTCAATATGCATCCCCCAGAAAAGGAATACATCCTTACTGTCAAACATAACACTGAGATTTCTTATGTTAGGAGCCCCCTATCAATATACTAGGCTCTTCCACCATTCCCAAAGGTTATGTCTCATGTAAAACACATCTCATGAGAAAAACCTATAATATCCCGTCTCAAAACCCATGGAAAAATACAAGTCAATTCCCACTCAATGGTCTCATTTATACATTGGTCATAAACCTCTTGATGAATTAGAATCCGACTAGGGAACTAATTCTCATCGAGCATCCACTTGTGAGACAACTCCCCTGATATAAACAACTCTGAATGATCTCCCACGACATCGTATGGGAAAATCTAGGTCAAAGAACCATAGTCACAAGTCCTGATAAGAAAAAATTACATTATAAAATATATGAAGAAACACCATATGTGTTGTTACCAAAAATTTATATAACCAAACATATATGGTAAAAAAACCCACCCCATCAATGAATCTGCACATCCGGCTGCTCCCGGGGTGATCTAGTAACATCACATAGGTACACACATACATCTGACATATCCCAATGGATATTTAAATCTCAAAATCCGCCATCACATGGTTCAGTTAAATAGAGCCTCATTCCAAGCTTTATGGAAAAAACTGTAAAGGTTTTTGTTGTCAGTTTATGTAACTAAACCTATGTCAAAATCACACACACATGGTGTATCATTATTGAAATAATTAACATCAACGCACACCCAAGATCTCCAATCACGCCCTACTCAAGGGATTATATCTTCTTCATCACCATAAACATCCTACTATAATATTCATAAGACCTTCCACCAAAATAAAACGAACACATACAAGCTGTTCCAACTATGAAAAATTCTATAAAGAATTCATATCAGAATTTTTTTTATGATTCGTTGAGGAGACATTAAAAAATTGAGCCTCAATAATTTGTAAATATAGTCACACTAGTAGGAATATATATCATATGAATCATATATTCCTAATAATATGCATTATATGTATCTTTCCTCTATAGGAAAAGATAAAAAATCCATATGTAATTATTGATCTAAACATCATGTTCATTGGTCAAGGAGAAAATAATATACCACTATAACATCAAACCCCGATGAAAACAATTGTAGACTTGGTAACTTGTAATTCTTACCAGAAAACGTGTTCTTAATGAACTAGTATAATATGAACCATAATAACCATCACACCCCTATGTCTCCTTGACACATTGTCCCAAATATTAAGGAAAATAAAAGGAAATACTTTGATTCCTTTTTCCAATTCCCAAACCCAACTCACTCTAAATAGTAACAATACTGGACATGCATGTGACATCATGCATGAATCCCTGAATAATAGAGACTAATGACCAGAATTGGTGGTTTAATGATTTATGAGGGGGAGTCTATACATCCAGTGTCGGAGTACAAAACAATAAATTGAATTATTATGTAGTTCATATCAATAATAAACATCAAAGTTTGTAGGATGAATAAAGAAACCAAATCTAAAATAATATGAAATTTCAAAGTAGTATAATCATACAATGATAATCAACCACTTATCCAACCACCTATAGAAATATTTTGTAAATAAAAAAATACAGGGATCTACTCAATCCCCAAGAAATATCTTACCCCATTTTCTAGGCCCCACTCAATCTCCTCCAGTCAGGCCTCACCCCAACCTACACCTGCATCCAAGTTTGATTATACTCTAGTACTCTAGTGTAAGGGTTTCTTGAGTAAGGTGTGAGTATATAAATCCATAGAAAAAAATCAACATAGTACCATATATTATTTAAAATGCAATGATATTCTTTTGAGACATAATCAGATGAAATATTAAATAAATTACATGAAATAAAAAATTAACAAATAATAAAGAGTAATTTCTTTTGATTGATTATGGAATATCTATGAGCATGTTATGATCTCCATGAAAATAGTATCCAAACCACCCTGGGGTCCCATACATATTTACTAGTCCAATCAAAATAACCATCATTCATAACCAGGTTCGTGATCATAATCATCAATACTTGCCTTGAATTGTTCCTTATCATATCTATGTATGATAATCAGATATAGGGGAATTATATCCACAATAAGGATTTCCCACACTCCTACATCCATAATGATGAGCAGTAGACCCTGGGTAGTATCCATGAATCCCTCATCCTCAATCCCTCTGGTTGAACCCTATAGGAGTACTTGGGTGTTTTTCGATATGAGGCTGAAGTCTGATTCCTTGATGGGGGAGCCACTAGGTCATCCTATATTTCTAGGTGGGATTGAATCTTATGATACCTAGGAAATAAAAGGGAACACCCTCCCTAGATATCATTTTCATTCTCCTGGTCATACTGTAACTTGTATCTCTTTAGCCAATCCAAAAATGGTGCTTCCACCCGATCCTAGGTGGTATCATAGGAATCAATAGAGGGAATGTAACTTTCACTGTTGGGATGTAAAAAATATATTCCAATGGATATATGACAAAAATACACCTCATACTACATTTATAATCCAAGGACTCATGGGAATTCATAATGGTCTACTAAAAATCTCCATTCGAATCCTAAAACATAAACATTCACAGTGTTTCAATGTATTGAAGGAATCATTTCCATCCCATACATTGATATATGCTTGTAATCATATAACTATAATGATATATTCTAGGTTACACATCTAGAAATTCACTACTACATTAACCATATCCCCAAATTCTAGTAGTACTAGGTTCTCATCCAGAAAAAAAATAGTCAAAATAGTTCCCAAACATATCAAGCATCAAATAGTATCATCCATGTCAGTAGGTGATTACCAGGAATCCCAAGAAATCAAATCATTTCTAGGACCAATAAATGATTACCATAAATATTGGTAAATCACATATTATATCAAAATAAAATAAAACAAAACATAATAGGTGTTGTTTGAATGACTAATCTTATCTTTATCATCACAAACCACTTCAATCTTACAAGTTAGTTTTGGTTGTAGGTTCCATCAACCAAAATCTCAAACCATAGTCGTATACACCCACATAGGTTCATATTTCCATGGTACCCACTAGGGTATCGATGAACATTGCATTGGTAAGGGAACCCTCTTTAGGGTTCGTAGTCTCATATAGTCCCATAAGATCATCACCCATCACTCATAGGGAATTAAAAAATTTTGATAGTGTCTTAAACATCTCCAGGTGTTATTGGAAACATATATTTTAGACACTCTTAAATCATTGTATTGATGAAATTTAAGCCAATATCACTTTACCCATCACCACTAGGTCATCCATCATAAAAATCCTAACCACTATGTCTCCATGGGCCCCACTCACATAGCATTGATGTCTAAGTTAGAGAGGAGTTATCACACTATGTTCATCCCACTTATCCCAGGGCTCAATGAAATCTCACAATCAAAATATGGATGAATATGGATATGGATTCTAGTACATATCTCCCCTCTAACCATAGGTATATCAATGATCCCATAGTAGGTCCACTAGTAAATATACATCATTTAGTATATGTCCATCAATGGTTGAAGAAAACATGGTAGTGCACGAGGATCCCATAGAGCCCTAACATAATATCCAATTTCGAGAATATTATTTAATCTAAAAATTTCATTATGTTAATCCACTAGGTTGTTCATCCATAATGTAAGGTCTCATAATATCATATTCATTTATAATCAAATGCATGAAATAAAATTTCTAGTATGTGAGACAACAAAAATTAATCCGAAGTGAAACCACTTTTCAAAGAAGATCAACATCTCTCGCCAAGGATCACTATGCCTAATCGACTATCTTAAAAAACAATCAAGGCTGTATATCATGTAAAAACTAGAAAATTAATGAATTATAATGATAGTATAAATATTTAAATAACTGAAATTAATATTAATCAATTTTAAATTTTAAATTAAATAACAATTAATTTCTAGAAGCTCACCTATAGAGCTCAGCACACTAGAACCATGGCCAAATGCTCTCCAACATAACATGTCATACCCCATCATAATTTTAGTAAATATACCTAACACATGATTTAAAACCATTAATATAATTTAATTGAGGATTAATTATATTAAAAATAACCATGGTGACATAACTCAATGAAATGACATGAATCAATGTGTTGATGACATCTCAGGATGACCTCAATGAATGTTGCATGAAAGCCTCTTGATGGTCGGTTGATTCTTCCATGATATGATGTAATAAAAAACTCCAAACTAGTTGAATGTAATATTAATATGGAAATAGGAATACATTAATGTAGGTATAAAAAGAGGAAGCATACCTCAAATTACCACAAAACACCCATTAACCCCAACCATATCAATGGTGAAGATAAGAGGAAGTATGAAGAAGCCCACCGAACATTAAACCAGAATAGAGGGTAGTAGATTGGTTTTTCCCTCTAAAACCTTAGGGGGATATATAAACTTGTGTCTTTTAAAATTCACTAGCTGAATAGTGGCCACTGGTAGTAGTTTTTTTCACTTCTAAAAACCACCATCTAGCTGGTTGTTCATACTCACTAGCTGATGGTACGACAACATTAGTCACCCCAATTATCCTATGTATTATCTCAGCCACTAGAACCCTTTCAAGTATCCTAAAAATTCAAAACAAATCCTCTAAATGTTATTAATATATCAATATTTTACTTCAAATAACAGTAATCAAAATTTCCCTCCTACCAAACTCAAAAACTCAAATTCATCTTGAATTTCCCAAACTTTTTGATAAAAGGTTATTATAAATTTGATGTATTTTATAAATACGCAATGTGTAATAAAGGAAAAAACAAAGTGTGATCTCCATGGGGTACCAAACCATTTACCTAGAAAAAATATATCTTTTCAACTTGATATAACAAGTTCTTTTACATTCCATATACCTCACTCAATGTACATTCACGTACTAATACTCACTATACACCTCACATGGGCTTCATACCCACGTACTTTTCCAAACCCTGGGATGTTTACTAAATGTCCTACATGGTGTGTCCTTAATATCTACATTCCATATAATCACAATTTTAAACCTTTATCATACTTAAGAACAATAAAATCATTTTCATTAACTATACATTTTGTGATCAAGTTTTTTGAATGACACCACCCTATGAATCAATATACACTCATGTTTAACCCTAATAATTCTTATACAAGACAAAAACTATCCATTAGTTACCATATTATACAATGAATCCTAAAAACATAGATAAAATGTGGAAATGGTGAAAATAAAAATGTCATCCTACCTCATGACATATCATCGAATCTCTAGGTCCATTTCCACATGTTAAGGCCCCTCTATCACAATATGGCTCTGATTAGATGAAGTTTATCACCTCCCACTCTCTCCCACACTATATTATCTTAGTTCCACCATGTGTTGAAGGGGATATCACCTTCCCCATTTTCATGTGTGGAAGAAATAATGGGAGGGAAGGATAATAAAAATAAATAAATAATAAATATAAATATAAAATAATATATATTTTACATCATAAAATGGGGAATAAAACCCCAATGAAGTTTATAACCTTATGAGGTAAAACCACCCATTACATACTCAATTGAAAAGGTAGGATTTAAATTGAATATTACATTTAGTTGATACATTTTTTTTCTTATATGGATATAACTAATATTTATTTTATAATTTTTAAAATATTATAAAAAATAAACTTAAATGAAAATTTCACAAAATAATAGGTTGAAGGGTAAATACCCATCCTAAGATAAATGGAATCACCTGAAAACTATTTTTGGTCACATCAAAAAAATTAACACATTGTCTCTCATAAGAGCCTAATTCACCAAATTTTAATTTTCATTGAATTTTAAAATGGGAAAATTTTTGAATCACTACAAAATCCCAACCATAACACTTATAATCACCATGAATTTATAGTGGTTCTCTATCCATAACTCTTGAATTACCCTAGTTAAGGATTAACTATTGACTCACCATATTTTTTCCTCGACCCCTAGAAGAGCTTCTACAATGGAACTCTAAAAAACATGGCACAATATTCCTCAAAACATGAGAAACCTAGGTGCATACACAAAACCTCTCAGGAAATACATCATGGCTGGTCTCATAATATCATATTCATTTATAATCAAATGAATGAAATAAAATTTCTAGTATGTGAGTCAACAAAAATTAATCCGAAGTGAAACCACTTTTCAAAGAAGATCAACATCTCTCGCCAAGGATCACTATGCCTAATCAACTATCTTCAAAAACAATCAAGGCTGTATATCATGGAAAAACTAGAAAATTGATGAATTATAATGATAGTATAATTATTTAAACAACTGAAATTAATATTAATCAATTTTAAATTTTAAATTAAATAACAATTAATTTCTAGAAGCTCACCTATAGAGCTCCGCACACTAGAACCATGGCCAAATGCTTTCCAATATACCATGTCATACCCCATCATAATTTTAGTAAATATACCTAACACATGATGTAAAACCATTAATATAATTTAATTTAGGATTAATTATATTAAAAATTACCATGGTGACATAAATCAATGAAATGACATGAATCAATGTGTTGATGACATCTTAGGATGCCCTCAATGAATGTTGCATGAAATCCTCTTGATGGTCGGTTTATTCTTCCATGCTATGATGGAATAAAAAACTCCAAACTAGTTGAATGTAATATTAATATGGGAATATCAATACATTAATGTAGGTAGAAAAAGAGGAAACATACCTCAAATTACCACAAATCACCCATTAACCCCAGCCATATCAACAGTGAAGATAAGAGGAAGTATGGAGAATCCCACCGAACATTAAACCAGAATAGAGGGTAGTAGAGTGGTTTTTCCCTCTAAAACCATAGGGGGATATAGAAACTTGTGTCATTTAAAATTCACTAGCTGAATAGTGGCCACTAGTAGTTGTTTTTTCCACTTCTAAAAACCACCATCTAGCTGGTTGTTCATACTCACTAACTGATGGTACGACAACAGTAGTCACCCAAATTCTCCTATGGATTTTCTCAGCCACTAGAACCCTTTCAAGTACCCTAAAAATTCAAAAAACATCCTCTAAATGTTTTTAATATATCAATATTTTACTTCAAATAATAGTAATCAAAATTTCCCTCTTACCAAACTCAAAAACTCAAATTCATCTTGAATTTCCAAGACCTTTTTGATAAAAGGTTATTATAAATTTAATGTATTTTATAAATACACAATGTGTACCAAAGGAAAAAACAAAGTGTTATCTCCATGGGGTACCAAACCATTTACCTAGAACAAATATATCTTCTCAACTTGATATAACATGTACTTTTACATTCCATATACCTCACTCAATGTACATTCACGAACTAATACTCACTATACACCTCACATGGGCTTCATACCCACATACTTTTCGAAACCCTGGGATGTTTACTAAATGTCCTACATGGTGTGTCCTTAATATCTACATGCCATATAATCACAATTTTAATCCTTTATCATACTTAAGAACAATAAAATTGTTTTTATTAACTACACATTTTGGGATCAAGTTTTTTGAATGACACCACCCTATGAATCAATATACACTCATATTTAACCCTAATAATTCTTATACAGGACAAAAACTGTCCATTACTTACCATATTATACAATGAATCCTAAAAACATAGATAAAATGGGGAAATGGTGAAAATAAAAATGTCATCCTACCTCGTGACATATCATCGAATCTCTAGGTCCATTTCCACATGTTAAGGCCCCTCTATCACAATATGGATCTGATTAGATGAAGTTTATCACCTCCCACTCTCTCCCACACTATATTCTCTTAGTTCCTCCATGTGTTGAAGGGGATATCACCCTCCCCATTTTCATGTGTGGAAGTAATAATGGGAGGGGAGGATAATAAAAAATAAATAAAAAATAAATATAAATATAAAATAATATATATTTTACATCATAACATGGGGAATAAAACCCCAATGAAGTTTATAACCTTATGATGTAAAACCACCCATTCCATACTCAATTGAAAAGGTAGGATTTCAATTGAATATTCCATTTAGTTGATACATTTTTTTTCTTATATGGCCATAACTAATATTTATTTTATAATTTTTAAAATATTATAAAAAATAAACTTAAATGAAAATTTCACCAAATAATAGCTTGAAGGGTAAATACACATCCTAAGATATATGGAATCCCCTAAAAACTATTTGTGGTCACATCGAAAAAATTAACACTTTGTCTCTCATAAGAGCCTAATACAAAAAAAATTAATTTTCATTGAATTTTAAAAAGGGAAAAAATTTGAATCACTACAAAATCCCAACCATAACACTTATAATCACCATGAATTTATAGTGGTTCTCTATCCATAACTCTTGAATTACCCTAGTTAAGGATTAACTATTGACTCACCATATTTTTTCCTCGACCCCTAGAAGAGATTCTACAATGGAACTCTAAAAAACCTGGAACAATATTCATCAAAACATGAGAAACCTACACATTACCAAAACCAATGCTCGTATCCATCCACACTACACCCTTTTATACCAAGGCACTCTGGTATCATTATCTCATTCAGCTCATGGATTATGAAACCCCCATGATAATAATTCTCTCATAAAGGATGATTTCAAGTCATGGTGCGCCCCATGATAGGAATCATCCACTAAAAATAAATTACCAACTACCTACCAACATGATTAGTGTGGTTTCCACCTTACCACACCCAATATCATGGGAAAGTACTTGTTTGATCTCGTTTGGTCAATGTTCCCAAAAAATGATCAGCTATAACTACTGATAGATGATTACATCACTAGATCCCGATTATTTATCTACTAGATGAATCATGAGATCATCTAAAAAACATGCCAAATTATAAAATCAATATTTTGTGTCATTCCACATTTGGATCATCACAAGATTCACCACCCATCATGCCCTCAACCTAAGCACCGGCACACCTTTGACTATACTCACATTAAGATCACATTAATTGTATACTGAGTCCAATTCCAATACAGAGAATCTATTAAATATTTAACTTGAAACCCATGTTTGGCATTTTGAAAACAATAAGAGATTTGTGTATCAAAATATACACTGACATCCTAAAGCCACATAGACCACCCAAATAATGGTCACATTGTTCCCAAAACAATAAAAGCATGATGTATAAACCTCAATGATAAATATGATACTACCCACCATACGAGTGTCTTCATAATTTCTCTAATGAACTAAAATTTTACTCACAATGGTCTATGATCCATCCAATACAACACATAATAACTAGATATAGATATCCCTATCATACCTAATAGTTAAAATAAATCATCTATTAAACTCCATTTCCAGAGCATCATGAACATCATACTCAAAATCCACAAAAATTTATTCACAATATGGTTCATGTCCTCAAATGGAAAATGGTGAGAAACCCACCAAATTGATTCCTTTTCATTTCTCATTGAGCACAACCACAATAGGATCCATAATCTTTTATATTTCACTCTTCTAGAGACACACTCACCTATTCAGTCTACCCTTGACACCATCCACCCAATATCTGACCATCTATTTTATGTTAAAATATACCATTCTCATCAAAATGTAGTGTACAAATGCCTACAATTATTTCATAAAAATCATCGACAGTCATCCTACACACAACCACCAACATTCTATGAAAACAAATACACATAACCAACACACACTACCATAATATCATCCACCCTCATTGGGTGTATACTAACATACTACCTGATCGTGCCACTCAAATCACACTCCCATGCATCACACATAATAAACCCTAGTTTAACATGCCTAAATAATTGACCATGCGCCACTACATGTGAAAATCATCCTTCTAGAGGATTCCTCAATGTTATCTTCTTATAATCCCCATAACTCACTCTTTAAACAAGAAACCCCATAACCACCCTCTATGTGGGAATCTTTCTAAAATGATAAGAATTTTCTAACACTTTTCTCATTCTAGGTATAATAATATAGAATCACTAAACCAATAGGGTTAGGCATGCAACCAATACTTCCATCCAAAACCCAAACATAATACAAAAGCACAATCTATACCAAAAACCACTCTCAAACCTGAAAAGTGTATCCACATGCTCAATTAATCTCTCATTCCAACACGCGTACTCTAGGGTGCTCAAATATAAGTATTAGGAATCCTATGCCAAATCCAATATTCACTATAGGACACTGATCCTCACCATGGATCTTTCTAACAGACTACCCCATTAGGGACCACGATCTAATCCATTAATATATTAAAAATATTCCAGTGATAACCCTTATCATGGATAATAAAATCATATGGTTCATTTAAGTATACTTCCACAAAAAATATATATAGGAAAAAATAATATTTATTTGCTGAAACATTATGTATCCAAACCAAATTTTTGTTATCTACTAGGGATTCATCATAAAGGCATACCCTTTTAATACTGAAATACTATAAGGATATTAGATTCCTCAATCAAACCACTATGGCCCACACTACTTCCCTTTTAAAGAGGATATGCATAGACATCAATAGAGAACTACATTTCATAATATCCACATGATCTATCATGAAAAGGAAAATACTATGGAACAAATGAGAATACTTCTATCAATGTGTTATATAAGAAAACATCATATAATATTTTATAAAAAAATAATTTTTAAAAACCAATACAATTAGTGATATAATTCAAAATAAATCACATGAATTTTATGTGAATCACACATTCCATATATAATGCATGTATGTAACCATATTTCTAATTGTCCAAGAGACAAAATCACAATAATATCATAAAATACAGTCATCATATTACAATATTTACATGATACAAAAAATCTATGAAAGACAGTGCCTTATCAATGGAAACATGAATTTTCGATTGAAAAAGGTTTCCATGACACACTAGTACGAGGTCTATCCCAAGCTGTAACAAATTCCTAGAAATTTTGTACTGAGAACTAGGTTTTTCAAGGTAATGGTTTTTCAAAAATAAGAAGTTTGAGAAGATATAATACTTCCTTAATAATTGAAATTTTTTCTTATATAAATCAATTGAATATCGTTTACCATTCATTATATAGTTTCTAAATAAAAGGATATAGACATAGATGAAGTGATGGAATAGATCGAGTCCATAAAACCTAGTCCAATAGATCAATGTGACTAGACATGTGTGTCTCTTAATGTTTATTCGATTATTCTCACTGTTCTATTCAAAATATATGTTTGATAATTCTAATTCCAGAAATAATTTTTTGATCTTATTTGTTATATATGTTATTTTTATAAAAAGTTATTCATGAGTATAACATAATCTGTTTTAAGGAGGATTGGTTGAAATACAAGTGGACCAATGATTTGTGGTATCCATAGATGATGTTGGATCAGACAGAAAGGAGTATAATATTTATAGATTGAATATTGATGATTTGTCAGACATATTTTTATAAATTCCATCAGACAAAGTAAATATTTTTCAGTATAAAAACTAAACTGGATAGAATATTTTGATTGAATCTAAAAAAATAAAGCTTCTATAAAGTGTCCCCTAGATGAAGAATTCATATAGTAATAAAAAATGGTTTTTGAGAAGATCCTTTTAAAAAAAATTACTGGAAGGGATCTTGGAAAATGTAATAAATAAATATTCTAGAAAAAAATATAAAGTCCACCGCCTAGAGGGCGACTAGAAAAATAAAAACCTTATAATGTTACTATACCATGAATTTCTAATTAATATTAATAATATGATGTTTTGGGGTTCTTTACAATGTATTTATTAGAGAATTTAAATACAATAAAGTTAATCTAAACATCCAATGATTCCAAAAATCCTGAAGGGAAGATAATGATTCATGTTTATATTTTATTAGTGTTAAATATTTCACTGATACCATGGTTTAAAGAAAATTTCATTATGAAGGTATATTGACTCCAATATTCTAGGAAATTTGAAGGTGGTAAAACATTGAGTTTTTTGAGAAGGAAATTAAATGTTTGAACATGAACTCTAATTTTGAATTTCAATATCCTCCATTAATATTAGGTGAATATATGCCTATATAAATTGGGTTATTATGTTATTTTTAAATGTTTTTATGATATTTTGAATTGCTAAAGAATTGAAGTGCCAACGGGAGATAGTTGAAGCTCTTTGTGCCGATGCATCAAAAACAATAACACCAGATGAAGTGGTACCATATTGAGGGTTCAATGTATTTGTTATTATATAACACGTGTGAAGAATATATCATATTTTGGATATTGGGTAGATTATTTTCATACTATCACATGGTTTCATATGAATATATATTTAGATAGAGTGTTTAGACTGACATTATCAGATAGATTTCTACTAGATTGAGATATCACTAGACAAATAGGTTTTCATTGAGAAGCTTATTAATAAGTTCTTATTAACAATTGGGAAATAAAGTGAAGAGAAAAAAGAATAACTTATAGGAATGAAAGTGTGATGAATGTTCAATAACCATAGCGACTAGATACTAAATCTTTTTGGTGAAAATTATAATTTTTTTTAAAATTGTTATGTCATATTATTTGTGTGAGGAGAACATATGATGTTAGAAATACAATTTTCCTATACAAGTGATGGATATAAAAAAATTACTATAACTAGAAGAAGGATTATATTATAATGGTTGTCTAGTCTTGGTTTATTTCCAAACCATTCCAATAATTAGATACTATCATTGAGTAGTGATCCTTATAAACACTGATTTTTCTAGGGTTGTTATTTTTTTTGTAGAAGAGTTGGTTGTCACTAAATAGTGGAAAATATTGTTTCTAATTTCATAATTCAAAAAAAGTTCATTGATTCTCCTCCTCTCCAATCATCTTCCGGCATATCATGATTGGTCATTTTAATTATTATCAGAGATAAGGTTCATTCATTAAAACTTTGATGATATTTTTAGACAAGTAAGGTTGTCATGTATGTTTAAAACTCAATTACAAGTAGGGGATTGTTAAATTTTATTGAAATAACTATCATATCAAGAAGGAATATATATTACCCTATATTATATCAATTGGTTCTGAATTTCTTGAAGATTATATAAATGGTTTTTCTCCTCAATATGATGGTTCTAACATAATATTTACTGATAATAAGTATGTTGAAAATAATGGGTGGTCAAGAATGCTATAGTTTTTTCACAATCAAAAGGTGAGTTTTTGAGGGATAAATGAATAAAAATAGATAATGGACTTTTAAAATAGTTCAATAAAATTTATGTTGGAAATTAAAAATTTAATAAAGATAAGTTACAAACTAGGATATTTTGGTATGAAGATATTAAATTGGTTGATGATGAATCTTTTGTTGACATCTGTAAAAATATCAATGAAATTTTAATTAAGATAACATGTTTTTGTGAGACACCAAAAGATTAAGATGTTATTTAAAATATTTAAATAATTATTTTAGCTAAATTTGACAAAAGGTTATCATATTTAAAATTTAGATATCCTCACACCCTATCTATTGATGATCTATATAGATTTATCTTCACTTATAAAATGAGAAGATAACAGTTTTTCAAGAATAAATAAAAAATTTAATTTAGATATCTCTTCAAAATATTCAAAATAAGGAAATTATCATAAATTTCTCAATGAATAAGTTTGGGACTGTGACATTGATGATGAGTTTTGAAAAAAATTTAATGACTTCATGAAATTTTTTTCTATAATGATGTAAATAGACACTGGGAATTACAATGTAAAATTACCATTGATGTGTTTTAGCTGTAGATATGGCATCCACTATGTTTCTAATTGTTCAATAGACAAGGAAGATGAAGATACCAATTAATAAGATTTAAATTTAAGAGTATCCATGAAGAAGAATACAAGAAAAAGTATTTTTTTAAAAGAAAAGGATAATATGTTATCTAAATATAAAATCAGAAACTTTTTGTCCAAAAGTAATGAATTTGATGATAGTTTAGTAGAAGGTAAAATATCTATTTATGATATAACTAAGAAATTTCTTATTAAAAAAATTGAATGATGGGAAATTTACCATGAATAAAAACCACATATCTGAAGAAGAATAAAAGGAAACTCAGATGAAGTTCATTCTTAAAATAAAATGTCTTCAAATAATTGTTAAAAAAATTGAAAATGAAATTGATGAAATAATATCTCTCAAAAAACTTGCTGAAATTATTTCTTAATGAAAAATAATATTTATTAAAATAGACTGATGATCTAAATAAATTAATTAACAAATTGAAAAAATTAAATATCAAGATTGATGAAAAGACCACGATTAAAGAGAAAGAACTCATCCTTGATTAATAAAAACATATTGAATCTTATAATGGAGTAAAAAACATCCAAAAGTCAGTTATAGAAGTTTTTGAAACATCAAATAAATTTGATAATTATAAATTTAAACATGAATAACCCTCATTGTTTATCAATAAGGAATATAATGTTCAAAAGAAAAAGACAGTTAAATAGATCATATATGAAGTTGATACTTGAAAGTCAAAAATTATAAAATTCATAATAAATAAATGGTTGAAGATAAAAATTCCACAACTAGAGACTATTTTAAGGCTTTAAAGAAGTCTAATCTAAAGTTATATGATTGTTGAAAATATGATATAAAATAGGTGGACAATTCTGAACAACCTATATTTTATAGTGGAAGATATGTTTTATAAGGGTTTTCATGGTTTTATGGTGGCTTGAAGAAGACATAAAAAATGTGTAAGTTCAATCATCAACAACAAAAAAAATTGAAAAAAATTTGAGTAAGTGTTTGGGGAGGATTCAACACACTCAAAAAAGATAACCAAATAAATATATTATGAAAATTGTAAATAAATTTCCACCTTAGGAAATATTTTGTAAAATCTGTTACCAAACCATAAATCTGGGTAAAGGATGTCTAGTAATTCGATTATCTAATAACTTATTATATGAAAAATCCTAAAAGCTGAACCAGAAGGAAAAAATGAAAATAAAAGGCCTTTTTTGTTTAAATTACTCAAAAATATATAAAAATATAATGAAATTAAATATTTAATAGTGGGGGTTATTCACACATGACCATAGATTTGATGTTTTCGAAAATTGTTAAAGACTAAAAAGAAGGGATAATGTATTTTGGAAATTATGGGACACTTAGTGTTAATGGTTTTAAATCTTTTATCATTAGTAAATATAAATTGAATTCTATAAGTTATTTATTTGTTTATGGATTGAATCCCAATTTTATGTGTGATTCGTAGAATTTTGAAAAATGAAAATTAGTTTTTTATAAGATATTTTTTCAAAAGGATGTATGATTGAAAAGTTATCACTAGATGAAAATAACCAAGGTAAACTTATTTCAATATGAAGATAACCAAGGTACATAATATCTATGATTGATGGAAGAAAATAAGTTATAGAATAATTGGTTGGTACAAATGGCCTTGAGGAATATGGGAAAGATAATAAAAAGGAAAAGGATTAATTATGTTACTAATAAGAAAATAATATGATATTTGTGTCATTCGATAAGAAAGAAATCTGAATTATAAACTCAGTAAAATAGAATGTGTAGATATAATATACTTTTCCATTGGAGAATATACATTTGGACTTACGTGGGACCATACGAATGCAATATTAAAATATATATAAGAAAATTTTTCATTTTTTGATGAATACAATTTTATTACATGTATTATGTTGTTGAAATATAAATTGGAGGCTATCAAAATGATTTATATTTTCTGGAGAAGTGATGAAAAATAACAAGGATATTCTATAATGAAGATTTGATCTAACAATGGTGTTGAGTACAAAAATGGTATTTTTAAAGAATATATTGAATGTATGGCATTAAAAATGAGCTTAGTGAACCATAAACCCATGTAAAATGGTTTTTATAAAATAAATAACTTAAGTTTGGTTTATATGACTTAAACTATTTTTATTGAACATAATATCTCTTAATTATTTTGGAAAAAATATACTAGACTAATGGTTCACATTTAGAATCCTTGTTTCTATAGGAAAAACTCCAAAAAAAATTCTTATGATATTTAATATAAATAATCATATAGTTTAAAATTTGTAAAGGTTTTTGGTAGACCTTTAGGTGTCAATGTCAATGTTGAAAATCTTGGGAAGTCAGATAAATGATGTGTTGATGGTATTTTCGTTATATATCCACCCAATGGTTAAGGTTACAATTTTTATAACAAAATAACATAAAATATCATGGATTATATAAATAAAAAAGTTAAATAATATCATTATAGAAAAATGTCAAAGTCATCAATATATAAATAGAAAATGAAAATGAATTTGTTACTCTAAGACAAAATAATAATGTTTATGATATAAGTGGGGATATAAAAACTATAAAGGGTGATTAATTTGATTCAATGACTTAATGTGATGAGGGAGAAGTGTGGTAATCTCCATGGAACTTAAATAAGGTATAAATTTAAAATATCATTAGATATCATGGGAAACAATTTCAAAGTATATGACCCAAAAAGATAGTCTCACATACAAACATGTATTTAGAGGTTGATCCAAGAGATATTTAATAGTATTTAGATAATCAAGAGTGGATTGATACTGTGAATAAATAATGGAATATGATTGAGAAGAATGAGACATTAGGGCTCACAACCAAAATGGAAGATAAGAATGTTATTGGAACAAAATGGGTTTTCTAAAATAAGAAAAATGAAAAAGGGTAAGTAATAAGAAAAAAAGGAAAGATTGATTTTATAAAATCTTCTCACATGTTGAAGGAATTGATTTTTATGATATATTTATTATTTTATAAATACATGAAACCATTGAAATCATTCTTTTTTATTTTTATATAGCAATGATGTAATATATTACAGATGAATGTCATGTGAACTTTTCTTAATAGATATTTCGATAAAGATGTTAATATTTAGAAACCATGTGGCATCATGCTTAGTAAAAATGTAAGTTATGTTTGAAAGTTGATGAAATATTTTCTTAGGTTAGATATATATCCAAAATCATTGTATTCTAAGATGGATACCTCCTTAAATAAGTTGTATTTTTATAGAGTAATAGTTTATAGAAACATCTATATAAAATAATTAAACATGATTTGTATCATTTTGATTTTATATATTGATGATATCATATTCATATTGAATGATAAAAAAGTATGAAATGTTTTCTAAGGATGTGATTAAGTTAATTGAGATTTCTATACTAGGAGAAATGAAATAATTTCATGGATTAAAAATCACTCAAAATAAAAAGATTATATTTGTTTCTCAAGAGAAGTATGTTATGGGACGTTTGAATAAATTTAGCGTGGAAATATCAAAGACAGTTTACACACCTATTTCTATGGTTATAAATTTGTAAAAATATGGGATATTAATGGATGTTGATCCTATGGAGTTTAAAAAAGTTGATTATAATCTTGATATATCATACATCTTGAAGACCATATTTGGTGCATTTTGTTAAACATTGTGCCCGATATCAAATTTAACCTAAAAAAGAAACTCTTATGGCTAGAAGAATAATTATTATATAAATTAAAGGAGTATTAGATTATGGGATGAAATAAATTAACTCATGAAATATTGTTCAATTAGGTTACATAGATGCTGATTGAGTAGGTTTTTCGAAGATATACGATCCACATCTAGTGGATATTTCTTCTTGGGATAAAGATATATTTGTTGGAATACAAAGAAATAAATTTTAGTGAAACTCAATACTATATAAGATGAGTATATTACTACATATCAAGCTAAAACATAGTCAGTATAGATGAAGACACATCTATATTATTATTTTTGATGTCAAACTAACTATTCTATTAGGTTATGATAATAAATGTGTTACACATCTCACTAATGATCTTGTGAAACATTATTAATCTTAAAAAATTAATATTAAATATCTTTTCATTAAAGATCATTTGTAAAGGAATTTACTAAAGATAGAATTTTTTCATAAAATTGAGAAAGTGGTTGATATATTTACTGAACTAGAGTTAAAGGAGACATTTCATAAGTTGAGGCACATAATGGGAGTACAATATCACTCTCTTCATATGTTACTTTTTTCCATTCTATATATCATATTTTCATTGGATACTTTTTTAAAATGGTGATAAAATATGTACTAAAAAGATATAAATTAGTGTGTTTTTTACTTTTCATGGAGGAGAATATATTCATGGGGAGTTTTTAAAAGGGGCAATCTATAATTTCAATATATATGAAGTGTTCAAATAGTTTGTTGAAGATGTTATTGGAACTTTTTTGTATAGGTTTATATTATTAAGATGTCTGAATATATGAAGTGTAAAAAAATTCTCTATCACTTATTTTGGGTAAACATGATATTTTTATTCAATGATTTTTTTTCTGCACAATGTTTTCCTATATCGGTTTAGAATTGTTGGGTGGGAATTTAATGGTTGATTGTAAAATTCTATGTTATTTATATTCCTTGGTTCAAAAAATTTAAAAGGAGGATATTTTTGAAACCATGATGTATTGAGGAATTGATTTTTTATAAAGAATACATTTGATAAAAATTAAGGATTTATAATTATTGTTTTTTTATCTTAAATAAATCAGTTGAAAATCTGTTATTATTCCTTAGAAATTTTATGTATAGCTTTTTCAAGACAGAGATGAATGGAGTAAATGGACTGAGTCAATTTGACCTAGTCAAATGGATTGAAGTGGTTCTCTAAGTGTCGATCTTAATGATTATCCTATTGTTCTCAATTTTCTATCGAACATGGTAATTTATTAATGTTAAATCAGGAAATTATTATATGATATTAAAATTTCTCATTTTCTATCTATTCAAAGGTATCTATGATCCCAAATTATGTTTTCCTAAAAGATAACTTCTCATTGTGATAATGGTTATAGGAGTTGTCTAAGCTATTTCAAACAATGGATTAGATAAAAATTTACATC
Source organism: Viscum album (assembly GCA_963277665.1). Classification (NCBI taxonomy): domain Eukaryota; kingdom Viridiplantae; phylum Streptophyta; class Magnoliopsida; order Santalales; family Viscaceae; genus Viscum; species Viscum album. The sequence goes on along the minus strand of OY728128.1, from coordinate 27,478,297 downwards.
AATTCTAATGATTGATCATTATATGTCAATAAGACCAGTTTTTAAGAAGTCCATCTGACAAAGAAACTCAGAGGAACCAGATATACTCTATGAAACAAAATATTCTGAATGAATCCAATAGACTAAGGATTCTAGTTGAGAAATGTTTTAAATCATCAAATAAAGGTTTCTATGAATATCCATTATATAAATTTACTCAAAAGTATCAAATCATATGAAAAATTTAATAGATTCCTCATAGACAAATATAATGTATACTTGATAGACAGAGAAAAGTCACAGATGAACCTTATATGAATTACATATAGAGAACTTCTAATGAATATTAATCAAATATAATTTTAGGGATATTTCTAAACACTTTTATGATGAAATTAAATATGATTATAGTAAGTAGGATATTCAATGATTTAATTATCAAGAAGGGAATATCATGATACAAGACAAGATTTTACGTGGTTTAAAAAGTTCTTTGATTCTATTATTTAGGGAAGGTGCCCAAAAATTATATGTTTTACAATATCTTCTCGGTTGTTTTAATGTTGTGAAACATTTTTTTTTAGAATATGATATTTAATTATTGAGTGGAAAATTTTAATTTGATGTTGGTTCACACACCTTAATCATAGAGAAGTTGTCCCTATAAAAATTTGGATGAGATGTGTTTTGAAAAATTTCTTAATACTATGTGAACTGATGAATAAACGAGGTTCCAACTACGAGGATTGGGGGGATATTCAATTGAATCCTTAGATAATGTAGCACTAGATGAAGTGGTACTAGAAAAATATTTCAGAAAAATTTATATAAGAAAAATTGTCTAAAGAATCTAATAAATATATGATAGAGGATAGAGTGGTTTCATAATTTCAGTTGGTATCAGAAGTCAAGAGTGTTTGACAGAGTCACCAAAACAAGGGTAATAAAAAACATATACTATAATGAGAAATCAAAAGACCAAAATGTTTGATTATATAAGATTATAATAATGTTGTTTCTAATAGCTATGAAAGAAAGTTAATAGGAATAAAAACATACATGAAATAATTTTGAATTTATGAAACATAATGAAAATGTATAGAAGTATATTGGAAATGGAAATTATTAATGTTATAATAGATTACAATTTCATATTATCCATGAAATTTCTATATCCATTTTATAAATGAATATAGTTATATGAATGTGATGGATATTACCTACTTTTTGTAACCACAAAGGATTGTTTTCTAGAGTACGTTTGGCCTTGGATTATTTCCTAACAGTGCAATGGAATAGATACTCTTATTGGGTAGTGAAACTTGCAAATACCTTTTTCTATTTTTTCCAATAGAGTCAATTCTCACTAAATTTATGTGATGTTTATTTCTAAATTAAGAATATATAAATATAAATGGTCACTATTTCACCCCTTCCCCTAGCAGTGATCACATAGTTACATATTTTTTCTTACATTCTCTTTTATATATCCCCAAATATTAAGACCTAAAATTATGATTTAATATCTATTTTTAACACCATGACACATGAACACTAATAAATGTATTGGCGGGTGGTGTTACATAATGTTAATCATGACTCAGGTCACTTAACACCATCATCCTAAACATTGATGAGTTGTCATTATCTATGGAGTTATAGTGGAATACTGAGTTATGGATTCATATACTACATGTACACATTTATGGATAATAAAAAATATGTTTGAAACGTAGGATATGGATAGGGTCCATGTACAAGTGAGTGATATGGAGTTTGTTGAAGTGTTTTGGGAAATAATACCGAGGTTATTCTGGGAACTTTATAGTAGCACCTACTAATTTATTTTTCTACTTTTTATAAATTATTTGTATGACCATCCCATCGAGTGATCACTTCCTGATGTATTAATTGTATGTTATTACACAAATTCATTTATTACAATATGGTGGGTATTTTATAAAATAGTTGGTCATTTAATTGAATTCCTCAAGCACCCTAAACCCGCACTCCCAAATTTAATAATGTAAAATATTATTTAAACACTAGATTTGATAAAAAGTGAGACAAACCAATATCAATTATGTAATTTAAAAAATCATCATAGTATGTAAAAATTAATCTAAAAAATAAAAGGAAAAACCCCCGAACACAAATTTTTAGTGTCTTTAGTGATAAATAGGAAAATAAATGTGAAACCTTGAGAAATATTTGTAGAAAATATTTCCTAAAATTATCATAGAGATATTGAGTTACTAACCTATTTCAAAAATTATTTCCCAAAAGGTAACATGAATTTTTTATAAAACAAAATTAAATCCCAGTAATATAGTAAAAAAGGAAATAATAGTTAATTCAAAAAATGGAGTGGAAGATAAAAAACCCATTAAATTTAATTAATTTTGAGTAATTTAAAATATATTTATATGGATCTGCATCATTTAAATGAGTAATTATGTTTTATTTTGAAAATGGTTAAATATAAATATGATGTTCACATTATATAATATGTATTTGGGTTAAAAATTAATATAAAATATATTTGGAAATAAGTAATATGGGCATAGTGAAAAAAAGAGCTATTAAAGAGGATGTAGATTATTCATAACAATGAAATATTTTTTGAACGATAAAAATGAAGAAGGATATTTTGATGATAAAAATAAAATTACACCGATATATATAAATTAAAATATTAATTCATGAAATTAAAGGATATAATAAACTTATATGAACACATTCAAATATCAAAAACATTTACTCAATTAAAATTAGGCTGAGTAGACCAAACCCTTATGACTGTGAGATATTTTGAATAAAAAATAACTCCAATGATTGAAATCAAAACAAATTTGTAATTCACTTGAATTTTAGGAAAAGTTTGATGAAATACATCCATATAGTTTATATACATAATTAAAAACACAAAATAGCGTGAAAATAACACATGTCTTTATGAAATGAAATCGGGATAAGAAAATTGTTTCTAACATCATATTTTTGAAGTAAGAATAATTGGAAAAGTATTTAATAATAAAAATATAAAAATAATTCAAAAATTAATATGAAGTAAAATATATTTTAATTATGAGGTAAAATTTTCCAACTTATAAAAATAAAGTTCAATAATATTTATCATAACTAAATAAATAAAAATTGTGTTAACACACTCAACCAAGATTCTTTTTTGTTATAACATGCTCTAAACTCCTATAAGAAAAGATAAAAAATATTATTTAATTATTTTATATCTATATTAAAATATATTATCTTTTTACTCTTTAATTTTGATCATTTATAATAGTTATATTAGTCATTTTTTTATTTTCGTCATCAGATGTGTCTATTTTTTGTTGCTTTATGCTTTCCTTATATTGTTGATGTTGATCCCCATACACTAATATAAAGTTAATAATACAAATATTTATTATGTTATTGAAATTTATTTTATATAATCATTTTAATGTTGTAATTTCATTCCCCATGAGTTTTAGTTATGATTCATGAAGATAAAATCAGTGGCCATATTATTTTTGTTATTTATAACAAACAAATGGTTGTATATTAATAATGAGATAAATGATAAATAATGAATGATTTATCTTTTAAAAATATTAATATTTTCATTAATATAATATTTTTTCATTAAATAAATTATTATAACCATACAAGAAAGGTGTTATTGAATAATGAAATATATCGTTCATGGAGGTGGTAACCCACACATAACACATGTGATGTTTTCAATTCACTATGGATGAATGAGAGATATATAATTGTTTTTACATAAATATAATAACATCAATATAAACAAATTATCCTTATTTTATTATATTAGTGTGTTTATAATAGGATTAATTGTGTGTGGATTATAAATATAGAGAATAAAAAATTTGGGAGTGGATAATACTCACATTAAGGACATGAATATCTTCTTGAAAGTGTTCTGAGAAATGGAGGACAAAGAAAATTTATTTCAAAGAAGGGATTAAAAAAGATGAAGTGGGATATAGGGAAAGTTAAATGGTAATATTTATATGGAAATTTATAATGAAATGTGATGCTAGAAGTGGGTGGAAATGAGCTCCTTTTATAGTAGAAAAAGATGAACTTTCTCTTGGAAACTAATGTTAAATGGGGGTAAAGAAGGAATCACATGGTTGTTAGGTGGTTTAGATGAAAAAATGAAGGTTATAAATTTATTACTTAATATAATTTCTTACCATTGTCTTATATAAGGTCTATGATCCATATTATATTAAGAAACATTGAGGAAATTTATGTAACCCTTTTTTTCCAATATTAACCTTGATTATATTTACCCCGTTGTAATTATTATTTTACTAAAAATATAAGATGACCACTCTTAAAAATATAGAAGTATTGATTATGAATTTCTACCCCATTAAATATAATTTAATTTATAAATATGAGAACCTTATCTTTTAAATAAAAACATTAGATACGGACAAAACATTATTTGTTGAAAATAATTTTTTTATAGAATAATGGTTTTTATTCTTACATAAAATCAATTTGGTATTAGATCAGTTTTAATATTTTTTATATTTTTTTAAAAATTATTTAATTAATAAAAATATAACATTTTATTTAGATTAAAATTACACACCTTTTATGAAAACAATTATTTAAAAAATAACACCTTTACCATGGTAATTAATATCTAGTTTTACAATTTATTTCATAGTTAAAACTTAAAATTAACTAATTACCAAAATTTGATAGATAGTTCATAAATATGAAAAAACGTTGTTAAAATCAAATACTAGAGTTGATAAAAATTAATTTTAATATAAGAGCACATAACAGATAATATTTTTTAGGAAAATATTTATTTTAAGGATAAATTGAATTTATTCTTATTGCTTGCCTATAAATAACTATGTGAAAAATATTAAATTATTTTCTTGTATATGTTTTCAATCAATTTTATTAAAATTATTAGTTAGTATAAATTATAAAAAATATGACACTATATAAAAAATATCGGAAAAATGATACTTTTATATTAAATTTTTTTTGCCAAATATATTTAAAAATTATTATTAATATTCTAAAATATTAATTATATCAATCCATTTAAACTAAACTATTTCTTTGAATACAATTGATATATCATATCAATATTTAAAAATAATATGTAACACATAATTTTTTTCAATATTTTTTTTAATAATTTGTTATATTTTATTTAATTACATATTATTTGTGAATTATATTATGTTATATTTTTTACTAATAATGTACAAACTCATTATAACTATAAAAAACCATTTATATAATTTAATAATATTTATATTTTACATAGATTTGTTACCACAATTACTCCCTTAATTTTCATTTTAGATTTCACAACATGATTTATCCTTTGATGTTGTAATTTTTCTTTATAGGATTAGTTAGCTTAAAAATTTTCCTTAAGGGTGAATATGATCCCTGAAATTTTTTATTCTTAAATATAATATTATTTTCTTTTTTAATATACCGTTTTACATTATTCATTTTTATTAGATGTAATCATTTGTGGTATTTTACCATCCAGGGTATGTTACTATTTATTGTATCTAACTATCCATGAAATGTTATATTTATTTTAATGTACTCTTATATAAATATTCTATTATGATATAATAGATTTTTGTTAGTAAGAAAAATATATTTTATGAAAATTTTCTAATAAATTTTTATTTCTTTTAAAGAATATAAAAAAAATTTAAAATTACGGAGATATAATTTATAGATGAAAAATGATTCCTAAAACCTAGGTTGTTACATTCTACCCACCATTAAAAAAATTCCAGCCCCATAATTTTAATTTATAATTAATACTGAAAAATTGTTATGCAAATGAATAAAAATATAATTTATAACTCATTATCATGGGTAAGACTATAAAACTCATATTTTCATTTGTAATAATAATATCTTGAGATTTATAACATTTTCCATCAAATATAAATCGTTAGATATATTTATGTCTAATGAGTTGCTAGAGAAATTCCTTTGACATCATAATTTTTGTGATCATATTCCAAACAAATACTTAAAAATGATAATATCCAATAAAATTATTATAAATTATCATATGTGCTTGAAAACTCAATCATAATATTTCTTCTCCTATGTAAACTTCATTTAAATCTATGAACCTTTAAATTGAACAATGATCTAATTGGAAATAAATAGAAATCTTTTTAGTTTTACCTATTTTTTATGACCATTTTCCCATTAGGTTCTCTAATGTATCTAGTTTATATTATATCATAATCATCCATTAAAATCCATCATAATTTTTGGCGAAGATCGTGAAAATAAACCAAATCAAATCCTTTGAGAGTGTTAATCCATGTGTATAATTAGTCTTTTTAATTATTCACTGAGTAAGGATTGAGTTAATAATCATCCAGTTCTTTTAGACATTATTACCCCTTGGTTCATGTGATCTAGTGTCTACATCCACTTGTTTGTATCTGTATTGGGATTTCGTTGTTATAAAGTTACCCAATTTTTACTTTAATAATATTTTATAATGTTTTCCTATATTATGTATTATCCTTAGAATTTTGAATTATTGTTTCCTGTCTAAATCCCCATAATAACTAAAATGGCATCCTTAAATGAGTATGCCCTATTTTAATAACATGTAATTCACCCAAAACTCACACTCTAGGATTGAGGTCTTAAAAATATTTTTAAACCTAAACATTGATAAAAACATATTGAACTAATAAAAATTAAACCCATTTACATATCATCGTAGTATAACAACATTATATCTCTGAAATAAGCTCAAAATTCTCATATCACAAATGATTGGTTTCTTTTAGATAGATAGGATAATAGAAATTAATTATGGAAAAATAGTTATTAGAAAATAGTTCCCAACATTGTTATAGAGATATGATTTTATAAAGAACTTTCAAAAATAATTTTCAAGAATCTAACCTAATTTTTTTAGAAAAAAAAACAAAGAAATCAAAATAATGGGTAAATAAAAAGAATATATTAGTTATGTTAATAAACTTTTATTGGAAGATAAAAAATATGATTGTGTAATGAAATATTTTTTTAATATTTTTAAATATCTATATTAAAACCCATATATTTCAAAATATTGATTAACATTCTGTTTTAAAAGTGGTAAAGATGAATATGAACGTCAAATGTGATAATACATATTTTGGTTTTAAAATAATAAAGGTTTTTTTTAGGAATAAATAATATATACATGGTGGAAAAAGATCCATTAGAGTGGATTAGGATTATTCATAACAACATTACTTTTTTATAATGGGATAAATAAAAGAAGTAGATTTTGATGAAAAAGTTTAAATTTTATTAAGACTAATATAAATTAAAATATCAAGTAAATAAATTTAAGGATATAATACAATTTCAAGAATGTATTTAGTATATAGAAATTATTATCTAATGAAAATGAGGTTGATTTGCGAAAACTATTACAACATTGTCAAATTTGGAATCAAAAATAAATTAAAGGTGACAAATAAAAATTTATTTTTAAAACACTCAAATTTTTATAGAATTATTTTATAATACGTCCATATTGTAGTATATACACCATAAAAAATAAGTGGTCAAAATATTTTTTGGGAGGTTGTAGCTTGTAAATAACATGAGTGACAATTATCACTTCCCAAAGGATGAGATGTAGATATATAATGGTTGTTTCAAAAATATAATAATATTTTGTATACTAATGATATTGATTTAAGTATATAAGTATGATTATAATAGTTTATGAGGAGGGATGATGAGAATAATACAGAATAAAATGTAATGGAGTGGATGATTATCATTTTGAGGATGTAAATATTATGTTGATCATCTTAATGAAAATGGATGGATTAGAAAAATTTATTGTAACCAGGGGATACTAAACATTAATGATGGATTCTTAGGAAGTAAAATGGGTAGAGGATGCAAGATTTTTATAATGATAATTTTGGGTTGTTTTTCATGGAGTTTTCTCATTTTATAGGCGAAAAATAGGGACTTTTCCTTAGAATACAAAGTTAGGTGAGTGGTAAATAATGCATCACATGAGATTTAGTAGAGTTTGGTGAATAAATTCACATTTATACATGTGTTAATGATCATATTTCTTAAAAAAGTTCTTCCATAAGGTCTATGAGACTTGTTAAATTATAAAAATTAGAGATAGTTTATGTTACACCTTTTAACCCATGTTAACCATGAATATTTTTTTTAATTTTAATTATTTTTTTTAAAAAAAATAATATTATACATCTTAAAAAATTTATATATTATGATTCCAAATTTTGATTTCAATTAATCTAATTTATATACTAAAAAATAACTATTAATTTCATACAAAATATACAGAATATTTTTTTTGTACAAAAAATTCTTCTTATAAATTAAGTATTTTTATTTCATTTCAAATAAAAATTCAATTAGAGTTAATATATTATTTATAAGTTTATATATAATACTAGTCATAAAATAGATATCAATTTATTTAGATAAAAATTACACAATGTCTTCGATTTTTTTGAAAAAAACCACTTTCCTTGGTAACTGGAAATTGCTTTGGTAATATATTTTTTAGTTAAAAATCAAAAATATTTTATTAAAAAAATTTAATATGATCATTACAAATTGAATTTATTTATTAAACATAATTTTTAGTGTTGATTAAAATTAATTTTAATATATGTGAGCGTAATGCAGAAAAATAAATTTTGGAAAAATATAACTTTTATGAATAAATTTAACTTATTTTTAATACATTACTAGTAATAACTATTTTACGAATATTAAATAATTTTATTTTATAAACTATAGATAAAATTCATTAAAATAATTCCTTGTTAGATATTAATTAAAAAATACATGTCACTTATAAATAAAGTTCCTTGAAAATTATATGTTTTATATTAAATAATCTTCACAAAATTACATTAAAATTAATTATTTATATTCTAAAAATTTCATTATATCCATCCAATGATATTAAAATAATTTTTTAAGGATTATAAATAAACAATATCATTCTTTAATAATAATAATATGTAACGTACAAAATTTTATTATAAGAAAAAATTGTAGTTAACTATTATATTTTTTTCATTAATTATTATTAAGGAATTATATTATTTTAAATTTTTTATTTAAAATTCACAACTTCAGTATACCTATTAGATACATTTATATCAAATTAAATTTTTTCTAAAAACCATATTTTCTATTATAATGGATATATTACTACCATTACTCCCTATAAATTCATTCCATTATTTCCTCTTAAAACACACTTCTCATCCCCTTAATTTTAATTTTATATTTCACAACCTTGTTTACCCTTTGATGTAGTTATTTCTCATTATAGGATAAATTCTACTAATTGTGATCCCCAATTGTGATGACGAACGAAGGTATTTTCTAGTTATAAAATTTGTAATATTTTCTATTTATCATCCCATTTTAATTTATAATCTTTTAATGGATGCAGTCATCCATGATATGTAAACATCTCTGAAATGTTATTATTATTTTCAAGAACGTTTATTGTAATATTATATTATGATTATATAATGTGTTGTTAGTTTTAATATTACCTTGTATACATCATTTCATAATAAATTTAAACTATTTTAAATTTATATAAAAACATTATTTAGTGTTATATTAATAATTTAAAGAAGGACAAGTATCGTCATACCTTATGTGTTACATTCCTCTCCCCTAAATAAATTACATCCTCAAAATTATAATTTATACTCAGTAATGATAAATAAAAAATTATATGAACTCTGATATAATTTTTAAATAAATATTATGTGTATGAATTTAAAAATAATATCTTCCTTTATAACAATAATATATTGTGTTTCTCAACCAATTGTTCTAAATATGACTTCTTAACTATATATAATTATTATAAGTTTATAAAGAGGTACCTTTTATAGATTCTATTTCATGATCCATATTTTAACCATATATAAAAAATAAAATGATAATATGTAATAAAATTATATTAAATGATCAAATGAATATGAGAAATAAATCCTAAGATATATTAACCTATAATACTCTCATTTCAACCTATAAAACATTTAGTTAAATTGTTATATAATCGGATAAAAATATAACTTATTTAGCCTAACCTAGATTGTCTCCTGTCATTATTCTTATAGATCCTCTAATCTGACTAGTTTTATATTACATCATCAACTTCCATTTAAATCCTTTATAGTCGTTTGTATAGAGTTTTTGAATCGGCCAATGAGTATACTCTGAGTGTGTCATACCAGGTGTATAGTTTGGCCCCTTAGTTGAGAATTATTTGAATATAGAGTTAATACTCAACTAATATTTTTGAAGTTAATTACCCTATTGGGCATCATATTTAGATCCTCCATCGGCTTTTTTTATCCATATAGGGTTATTTTTTCTAGGAAGTCACATATTATATACTTTATAATTTTTTTTGAAGTTTTCTGATATTTTGCATTATATTTATACTTTTTTACTTATATTATTTTTTCCTAATCCACAAAAATATATAACATAATAGAAAAAATAACATAGCACTATTCTGATACCATTTAAATCACTACATACCCACACTCATGGATATAGTGTAAAAAACACATTCTTTAAACACTGTATTTGATAGCAACTATGATGACCCATTAACACTTATATCATCTAACACATAATCATAATATTTAAACATTAGATCTCAAAAATTGTCCCTCAAATAAAACAACCAAAATGTTCAGTGTATTTGGAGATAATTAGGAAAATATAAGTGAAACCATGAAAATGGTTTTATATAAAACGTTTCTTAGAATTTTTGTAAAGAGAAGATGTTTCAATCAAATTTCAAAAACAAAAACAAAAAAAATATCAAGAAAACCCATCTTTAAATGATACTTTTGAAAAAATCCAAATAATGGTGCCATAAAAGGAAGTAATTATTAATTTATCAAAAGTGGTATGGAATATTAATGTATGATCATGAAAAAATCATTTTAAGTATTTTTGAGAAATCATTATTCGAACATAAATCATTTAAAACATTAATTAATATTCCATTTGAAAAGTGGGAAATTTAAATATGAATATCACTTTATAGAACACAAATTTGGGTATAAAAAGTTTAATTAAAAACATTTTTTGTAAATAAATAAAATATATATCATGAAAATAGATCTATTAGAGAATATTAGGATTATTCATAAAATAATTACATTTTTAGGGAATGAAATCCATCAAAGAAGAATAGTTTAATGAGAAATTTTAAATTCTATAATGATAAATATAAATTACCATATGAATTGAATAAATATAATGATAGAATAAAATTAATAGAATATAGTAAAAGGAAAAAAACTATAACTCAATGAAATGTAGGATGAGTCACCAAAACCCTTATGACTATGGTAACTTTTGAATAAAAATATATTGAAAAAGATAACTGGAAATGAAATTTAAAAAAATTATGTTTTAGGAATTTTATGGTAAAATATACACATATCATAGTGTATATGCCCAAAAATATTAGTGGTAAAAATGGATTATCTCTCAAATAAAGAAAATTGGGATGCAAAAACCATTAAAAACATCATATTCTTTATGAAATAATCATTTGAAAATAATGTTATAAGAAATAAATGTAAATATATTTAAAAATAATATGAAATGAAATATAATTAATTTATGAGGTATAATTTACTCAAGAAATAAGAATAAATTTCATGATAAATAACCATAACTCAATATAAAACAATAGTTAATAAAAACAGTTATCCTGGATTCCGGCTTTGTCAGACGCACTCTAAACTTCTATGTGATAAACATCACTATCCAAATTACTTATTTCATATACATATCCAAATATATTATATTTTATTCTTTTTATTTATAATAATTTACTATAAATTTATTAGTTTTTTATTATTTATTTTATGATCAGATGATAATGATTTGGATGGTTTTCTATGTGCCTGTAAAGTAGGTGTCAATCCCTATACAAAGATATAATGTGGATCATTCATAGATTATTTATGATTATAAAAAAGATTTTAAATAATGATTTATAAAGGAATAAATTTATTCCAATATATTTTTAGGCATGATTCATGAAGATGAAATCCATGATGAGCTTGTTTTAGAAATTTTTAACATACAAAAGGTGATATGTCAATATCAGGTCATATATTAATATAATGCCTATTTTTTATTTTTATAAAATTAATAGGGTATTTAATATAATTTTAATACATTAAATAAATTCTTAGTACTATACATGTAATCTAATGATCAAAAAAGAATTATATAGTTGATGGAGGTGGTAGTTCACACATAACAGAAGTGGTGTTTTAATTTCCCAATGGATAATGGGAAGATATATTATGGTTTTTTCAGCTATATAAGTTTTTTTAGTATACTAATTATGTTGATATCATTATATTAGCTTGTTCATAATCAGCTTATATGATAATTGAAGAGACATATTGAGATCAAAAGCATTAGGAGTGGAAAATACTCAAATAGAGGAATTAAAGCTTCTCTTAAAAATCTTATTGGAAAAGGAGGACTTGAGATTTTTTTAAAAAAAATTAGGAATTAAAAACTTGGAATAGTGATCAAGGGGAAGTAAAATAGGGACGATTTTTAAGAAATTTTGAATGCTAGGTTTGGATTGAATTTTTTGGAGTTGATTTCCTTTTAATGGTAAGAAATTTGGGACTTTCCTTGGAAGAAATAGTTAGTTGAGGGGTAATGACAGAATCACTAGGAATTTAGGTGATAAAATATTTGAAAGACTCACGAGATTTAATTTACAACCTGAAAAAGGTATTCTATTGGGTAAAATCTCCATGTTACATCATTCAAACTCGAGAAATTTTAAGTTCCCCACTTTTACACATCATAACCTTTATTTATATTTTTATCATTATATTTTTTTTAATTGAAATAATACCTATTAATTTTTTTTGAAATTATGATTCTAAATTATGAATAAAATTATTCTAATTCAATTTCAAAATATGAGAAAATTTACTTTTAAATTAAAACATAATATAATTTAAAAAAATGTTTTTGGTAGAAAAATTGTATTGTTTACATTATGTCCTTTAATCTCTTTTGTTATCAATTCATAATTAAATAAATATCATTATATTTTTATATATATTTAAAAATAATATAAATTTATAAAAAATTGAAAAATTCATTTAGATAAATATTATACTGTGTTTATAAAAAACATTCTTGGAAAAATAAATGTTTATTATAGTAACTAATATTTATATAAGCATCTTATTTTCAGGGTAAAAATAAAAATGACATTTCTTCCAAATTTGAATATGTCAATTAAAATAATAAAATAATTTTAGTAATATGATTCTCTAGAGTAGATTAATATTAATGTTAATATAACCACACATAAAAGATAAAAACAGTTTTAGGAAAAATATATCCTTTTAAAATAAAATGAATTTATTATTTATACATAACTAGTAATAATTATTTGATAGATGCTAATTTATTTTCTCATATATATTATCAATAATTTTTTTTAATAAAATTTTTATTAGATATTTATTAAAAATATATATAAATCTTAAAAAATAATCTTGCTTAAAAATACTAATTTTATATTAAATAATATTCACCAAATACCATTAAAATCAATTATTATTTTTCTAAAAATTTCATTTTATAAATGCATTGATAATAAAATATTTATTTGAATATTTTAAATATATCATATCATTATTTTATAACTATAATATGTAACACATCAGAATATTTTTATAAAAAAATATATTAACATAATATTATACTTTGGTTTCATTCATTATTAATTATGAATTATATTATTTTAAATTTTTTAATAATAATGCACAAATATAACTTGTCTATCATATACATATATAGACAATTACCATATTTTCCTTTACAAATGTCTCTTTTCCACCATTACTACCGACAAATTCATTCCATTCTCTCCTCTTAAATCAAACTTCTCATTCCCTTAATTTTCATTTTAGATTTCACAACAAGGCTTCTACTTTGATGTAGTCATTATAGGTTTACTTATAGAAGTGGTGATCCAAAAGTTCATACATTCTCTTTGTGATTTTTAATAGGAAAATATATTATTATTTTTTATTCATTATCCCATTTTAATTTATTCACATTTAAGGGATATAGTCATACATGGTATGTAACCATACATGGTATGATATACTTATTTTCGAGTACCCTTATTCTATTGTTCTATAATGATATAATGAAGTGATTTTGGCCTGCATAATCTATATTATGTCTCATTTAGTAATCAGTTTTAATTCTTTGTAAAGAATAAACAAAAATAAGTTATAATTATAAACAATATAATTTTAGGAATGAAATTGGGTCCTAAAACCTTGGGTGTTATAATTCCATATTACATTGAGGTTGATATATAATTATAGTTGTTTTTATTCATTCATTTTCTCATGCTATTGATATTGAGGGTATTTTATCCCCATGATATATTAACCTAACATTGTTTCAAGTAGGAAACTCTGTAATTTGTTGAGGAATTATTGAGGTATTATAATTCTATATTTTTGGATTGTATGTGGGTAACCGTGACTAAATATTATTAATTGATATGTGGGGCTTAAAGATTACTAAATCATTCGTCAATTATTTCCTTATTTGTATCATTAAAGATAAATATAATGTTCATTATAAAATAAAATTTATATTATTTGAGGAAAGATATGAGTGATGATTAATACACATGGGTTCAAATTTAACCACGTCTATAACATAATAAAAAAATTAATATATGGTAGTAAGTATAAATTTTTTGATATGATTGAATTAAAAATAATATATCCTCATATTTATTAAAATTTAAAAAAAGATTCATATTTGAAATCATGTTTTTTTCTCAAGATCTTTATTACATATGTTATAATGAAATCCAATTAGACATGGTTTTGAATATTCTTATTTTAAATCCCATAATGGAAAATAAGAGAAATTTACTTTGGTCAAAATAGTGTTTGTATCATATAATATTATGTTTTTTTCGAAAATATATATTCTAAGAGAGTATTTTGAGCTATTATAAATATCCATGAAGTTAAAATTTAAATTAAAAATTAATCTAATATAAATATTTAATTTTGAGAGAGCAATTTAATTTTTAGTTGAAGTCGCTAATGATATCCTAAATATTAGAAAATAATTTAGGATATATATATATATGAACAATAAACCCTTAATATAATAACTATAATGTATATTATTTTATATAATCATAGACAATGTTTTCATTCATATGTTTTTTAGAAACATTCCATTTTTAACCATTTTATATATAAGAAAATAAAATACATCATAATAGGGAATATTATGAAGTAACACTATTTAGATAAAAACATTAATTTTAAAATGAATGGATTAAGAATCCTAATATCCTAATTATCCAAATATTCCTTCTTAAAGTCTGTTATCACACTAAATATCTTGTTGAGTGGGTTTATTTGTCATATGTATTCATGGAAATATAGTAGGGGAGTATATTATAATGTGGAAAATGTTATCCGGTGATGTAATATAAAAACCCAAAAAATAAATTAAAACAGAAATTTATTTAAGGTCAATACATTTTAGAATAGGGTAAGACTAAATTTTACATAAATGGGTTTGTTATATTGTTCTCAAAGTGCCTGAGAGTACAAAAATATATCATATTATAAAAATAAATTTCCAATTTATCATTTTTTGTTTTAAATATTTTTTAAATAAGAGTAAAATGATATATAACCCCTTAGAGATAAATCTCTATGTTAACCCTATTATATGATTTTCATACAATGATGTAGGTTGTGATGATATATTAAGATTTATATTAGCGATTGCATGTATGGATCTACAATGTCCAATCTTGAGATACCCGTGTGACTTATTTTTGGGATTTAACCACTTATTATAAAAGATTTAATTTCATACTAAATCACCCCAATAAGTACTGATTATTTAATTTTTGAAATTTAGTTGTGTTTTATAGGTAAAAGTGAGATTATAATCATGTGGTGGGAATGATTTTAAATTTTACGTTTTAAGGAAAACCATGGCATGGTTATTTGTTTACCACTATTTGGATTTAGTGATCCATCATATTATGTTATGGATTGATAATTTTAGTATGGTTTTTAGTTACTATCTTGAAGATAATATGTATATATCTTATATATTACATGATAAGTGAAAATAACTCATGTTATTGGGTTCCATGAAATGACTAGTTAAAAATATAAATGGTTTATATGGTGGGTTTTAGATTAAATTTGGTGAATGTACTTTATAAAAATGGATTTTTCTATATCATTGTTTCTCATCTAGGTATATGTAACAAAACATGGTGTAAAGTAGAAACATCACATTTTCATATCCTTTTTAAATGGGTTGGAAAAACGAAATCATTGGGAATTAAATAACATCATTGTGTACTAAACCAAATCATGGATTTGGTAAAATATGTGAGGTGAAAAAGGAAAAATCTAGTGTAATTATAGGGTGATCATGATATAAGAACCATGAGTTTTATATGTGGGTTAATAGAACTAAGACACACAATGGTTTTTGGAACAACAATATTGTTTAGTCCACTATCTTTTATTTATCAATATAAATTCCTATCTATTATCCCATTTAGTTACTCTCCACCTTTGGTGGTCCTTGTTATAGTATTTTATGTGTTATTGAGTGCCCTTGGGTGTATTTTTGACTTCCATCCTTTATAAAATCAAATCCATATGAGACAAGGCACAACCCTTCTCAACTATTCCTTTCATTTATTTTTATTATATCTTGGGTTTATATTCATAATAATCGATATATTGATGCAATAGTGGATTGATATGAGATTTATTGGTTAAAAATAATTTTTTATTTCTTTCTAACAGTGATGGAGTGGGAAACATGAATCTTAATCTTTGATGATGTAATGACTTAAGAGCTAATTTAAGGTAGGATATATATGAAATCTTTCTCATTCATTACTATTAATGTGCAATTATAATGATTTAAATTCTTTGACTAATTATAAGAGATTGGATTAATTATATAAAGTAAACATAAAACCTATGAGGTAAGAGATATTGATAAGATATATATGATATCTTATTACTCTTTATTTCATATTTTTTTTTTCATAAAAATCTATATATATATTCATTGAAGATGAATATATAGTTGTGTAACCTTAGTATGGGAATTTATTGCAGTTTGTGGGGTTATATATATGTTTTGGGTTACTCTGAAGAGATTAAAACTCAGTTTACATAGTGGATTTATAAAGAATCCATAAACCAAGATAACCATGTAAAAAAATAAATGAAATCACATATTAAATAAAATGAAGAACCATATTCATGAGTACCCTTTACTAGAGATTCCACGACCACTTCCCCTTATTCTATAACATCTATGGTTAATGAAGATCACTAAGGAGAAATCAAAGGATTCCCCAATATTTAGTGTATCTATAGGTTGATATTGAATCACCCATAACATGGGTGACAATATACTTCCTCACCATGACATGTTAGTGCCTTAGGTGGGAAATAGTAGATGATATTGGATTTATGGGATCATATATATAATGTATCACTTATTTAAACGAACCATATTAACAAACCATTTAGGTATTGTCCCTATATATTTTTCTTTGGATAAATCTCAAGATATTGTATATATTTACTCACGATTAAATATATATAGTTACAACCCTTGAAACATATATCCATAAGGATTCATGAAGGTATTTATCATATAAATATTTCATTAAAAGTCCCATAATATTGATAACCAAAATAAAAGATGACCAAAATATTAAACTTTACTGTTCGAATTCCCTTATGAGTAGATGGATATTAATTATTCCATTTGATTCATTCAAATAATATTTTATGATATATTCTAATTACACCATATTTTATTGATGATTGAGTGAAAAACACCTTCAATTTTCCACTTGTACTAAAGCCTCATAGTCTTAGTTCAATTTCAACTAAAATTATATCTTATAAAATTATTTAGAAAAAATATCCTAAAGTCCATTTGAATATATTTTATAATTGTTTTAGAAATCCAATATCAACTCCACATTGCTTCACATCATATGTAATACCTTGTGAAATCCCCATCTAAATACCCATTTGGATAATCTCTAAAAAAATATTGAGTAGTTCTCTATGTCAAACTCAATCCTCATCCGATCAAACCCAAAATAGGACCCCATGAGTTTTTGTCTCATTAAAAAAAATGAATCAATAGATCCATAAATGTATGAAAATTATATCCTTTATAAAATAATCAATTCTACTCTACCTATAAAGGGATTATTTGTGATCATCATTAAACACATGTATTTCTATACCAATTTCCACTAGCTAAACCATATACACGAATGTATTTTTATATGGTCCATTTTTATAATACATCATGTAACCACCAGACGTGGAGTATATAAATCCTATATAGATAATAATATATTGTAGAATCTTTGAGTAGAGACTGACTAGATAAATGAATACATCACATTTCATTCACCTTAATTGATAACAACATCACATTCTCCTCATTTGAATAGATACACACATAAAATATACTATCTAGGTATAACAATACACTTCCTTAGTATATATCAATCAAGGGCCTATATGTTATATTCCTAATACAAGAGAATGGATCCTATCTTTTTTAAGTTACAAAAGAGGACCTGATAAACAATATAACAAAATCCCCTAGATTAATGATTCCTCAAGTATTTTATATGAAAAGTATCATAGCATAATTTGTATTCATTCTTCCATATCTCCTCATGTTCTATAATTTTTATCTTCTTATATAATCCACCCATACCAAAATCTCTGCTAACTCTCTTAATATCCTAATAGTCTTTATGAAACAACTGAATTGGAAAGTGACAATGTTTCATATAAACAATTATGTAAGGATACATACCTACGGGGGTATTAAATGTATTCTTTTATACCCATAGTACATCTTCTAGATTCTTACTTTTGTCATTCTAGGCTGGTCACATTATCTTCATTATAATCTTCTTAATCCCTCTATTAGACACCACTTATTACCAGTTTATCAATTAGTAATATTTTTTTGAGGTCTTATGGTTCTCTCTATATTTTTTCATATTTTTTACATGTTTTTAATTCAAAAATTTGATCCTTTGTCACTGATTATTTTCTAGGGATCTCTTATCATATAATTTTTTATATTAAAAAAGTAATTAATAAAATAACATTATTACTTATGGTTTCTTTTTCCTCAGTATACTAATATACATGATCCACTTCTAACAATATATTAGAAAATCCAAGCGAGATATAAAATGAGACAATAAATTCTAATCCCCATACAACAAATATTTCATAAAAAATGGTTGGTGAATATCATGGTTTTTTGGAAACTCCATCAGTATATTTTAAATTTTGGCATGTTTTAAAAAATGTAGCAAAAATTTTAAAATTAACAGCTGGGAAAATCTTGATTTCAAGTCATTTTCAACTATTCTTCAAGATCTAAATTTTAAATTAGATTGAATTATATGGAAAAAAGAAAAAAAAATTAATTTCTTATTAAGGGAAACACCTCAAAATTAATTTATCACTACAAATATTCTATAAATATGTATTCTTCAAAATATTAAACTTTTATTCATATTTTTTGAGAAAAAATCCCTCAATGTAACATTGCATCATTATTGGGTTGGTTGTGTTCGTGAAAAAAGTAGGTTTTCATGGTGAATTGTCAAGTTCCGTAGATTTTGTTGACAATGTATGTTGACAACGAACCATGATAGAGGAATGGAAGATCTGGAGGTAGTAAAAAATAAAAAATATAGGGTGGTGTTTTTTTCTAGTGTTCTCCAAATTTTTTGGGACCAAAATTTTATGTTTGGTGAGATCTATGAAAAGTTAATTTCCTTGAAGATCACTTCAAAATAATGAAAAGGCATGAATTTCGTGAATATGGACTTAATAAAGTGGAATTGGAAAAGACATAAAGAATTTTTAAGGTGAGATCTGCAATTACGAGTAGCATCATGAAAGAGATTAACTACGGACCTTTGTTAACGAGCTTCATGATCCGAAAATTTCCATGGTGCATTTCAAAGTAGGGAGAATTTCGGCCGAAATATTGGATCCTTTCTAAATGGTCTAATGTGGTGTTGACTTCACATAGAAGGTTCAAGGGTTGGTGGAATCACCTATAAATAGGCATTGACCCCCTTGAGAAGAGTAGAGACATTTTCATTAAAAATATTAAGTCTCTTGATTCTCAAAGGACGTTTGCAAATGAGCTTCATGAAGGAGCATCACAGCTTCCTGTTTGAGCAACTTGAAATTGAGAGCTTCAAGAAGGAGCTTCACTAAGGATTCAAAGTAGCTTGTTTTAGATCAACAATTATGGGATCTATATGAGGGACCATTGCAAGGGATCATTGCAACATAGCATCACAACAGATCGTCTTATTGGTGATTTGAAAAGGCAGGTTTGGGATTCAAAAAATGGGGAGATTTGCATTGTACTGAGCTTGGTTAAGATAGTTCCATGGTTATTTCCATGTCTTCAGTGGAAAAGGGGTATTCATCAGTGGATGAAATTTGGACTTTAACAAAGCATCTACATATAGTAGAGGATTCATTCGTTAGTGATAATGAAAGGACCTACAAGTCAATAAACTGTGAGTGGATCCTGACCAGTGCAGTGGCGAAGGAAGAGGAAGAAGGTTATCCTCTCAACCAGTAGTGAGCCAGAGAGAAAGAACAGGGGGTGATCCTTTGGAATGTAGTGAGATGACCCTAAAATTTTTAAAGGTAGTGTGTTGGGGTATAAAAGTGACCTAGGCCGAGAATTATTGGCATGGAGCTTTAGTATATTTGGTAAAGTGGCACATCAATGTTGTATTCAACTTGGACTAAGGTTAGTGAGAGTGAACCAGGAAAAAATATTTTTTCTTGTGTGTTTTCATTCGGTCCATAAATTCAATGAATCATCATCATTAGATAAATAGGATAAGAATAAGATAAACATCAACACATTAGTGAAAAAGTGACCATTAAAATATTGAGGTCAAGATCCCGCATGGCATGAAGAATTCGTAAATCTAATATCCATTCACTGATTCACCCCCCCCCAAATCAAGGTATCTAGTCCCCTTTTGGTCTAAAAAATATTTTAATTTGTGTTTTTGATTTTTATTAATGAAGTTGGAACCACTGATGTGACCAAAAAAATCACCATTTCATCATACTGGGAATCTTGTGTGACCTTGTACAGTTTCTCACTAAGGGATTCATCAAAATACATCTCAATTAGGGTTTCTACCTCGACAATCTAAGGTAATATACTCTTTTAGTCTACTGCTCAATTTTAAAAACCCTTCGTTCCCTAGATCTCAATGTAAAAATTAATTTATAAAAACATATAACTAACTAATATTAATTTTTGTTTTTGTTTTTTGATAAATATCTCAGTGTAGCAAGATCAAAATAAATTGTTATTCACTTCATAATAGGGAAGACCAAAAAATATCTCAAGAAACCACAGTTTTCAAAAACTCATTCTCTATTATTGTGTAGTTTTTCGTTTGTGTCTAGGGTATGATTAGTTTAATCTATAAAATTATAATGTATTTTATTTTTTTTGGAAAACAAGACTCCCACAACATTATATGATTAATCACAAAATATCATGAAGGGGTTGTTCTATTCCCAATGGAAAATTACAAGGGTTGTATTTATAATTTATTTAAAATATTCAATGGATTCTTTACATGATTCACCAAACGCAAATTTATATTCCTTATTCAATATGTTATTCAAGTGTAAATAAAATTTAATAAAATCCTTAATAAATATTTTATAAAATCCATCATGGCCCAAAAAATATTTATTGTGTCTCATAGTGGTGGGGTAAGGTAGTGTAGAAAAAATATAAAATTATTATTTTTCCACTTTAATCCCTTTCTAAAAAATTATGTGGCCTAATACCTCTACCAAAAATTGGATTTTTTTAAATTTTGAAACCATGATTATCTCAATGTTTTTCATTAAAGAAATTTATAGATATTCAAGTAAGGATTCAAATCAGAAACAATATATAGTAAAGTAATCAAATAATACCTCCAAGTAGCTTTTAATTAAGTATGAAAATATAGTCACCATGTTGTGTTGAAATTTAATTGGTTCATTTCATAATCTAAAGGGCATATTTTAGCAGGAGAATGTACCAAATGGACATTTGAATGTCATCATGTAATGACTATTGGGAGCTATTAAAACCTAAACATACCCATATATTTAATCAACTAAGCAATATTGACCCTACTGAACTACTAAATATATATATATATATATATATATATAATTTGGTATTTAAAGGGATTGAGGAATTTGTAATTTTGGGTCACATGATTCAATTTTCTATAGTCATTAATGATCCCCCTTCTATTTTGAATCATAATGGGAAATACCTCATTATTCTCAATTTTTTACATTGGTGAACATTTTATTTTTTGTAAAAGATGGAATGTGTAACACCCGGAGACCAGTTACCCATAGTTGGTGCATTAATGCATAAAATTGACACGATCAGAAAAGATCAAGTCTCGAAAGACCGATTAGTTTAGTAGCCATGGAAACAAGATTCGTACATAAGTTCAACTTTAGAACTTGAAAAGAAATACAACACGAATTTATTCCACTGGAAACATCCAAGCATCCTAGATAATGCCTGCAAGTCACTCATAGCTAACTTATTCATATCTTGGTAAAATGAAACATATTAAAGGGGTGAGATCAAATGCTCCGTAAGGATAAAAATAGAGCAGAAGCTTTCAAAAATAAACATAAACATTTAAGGAAATGTATAACAAAAAAATCTTTTTAAAATTGAACTTTATCATAATATGGAAAAAATAAAATGAAATATTTCCTTTTAATTATTCACATGGATAATCTAATAGTCGAATAATCACATTCAATATCAATAACCATGTTCATAATGAAGAAATGCATAACTCCAGACTATCATAACCACATAGTCAAGGCCTTGTTCCAAGACTACAAATAAGATTTTGTCAAGGCCTTGTGCCAATACACTATTTTGTCTCATGAGACCTACCGATGCATCGAGGAGCTATATTGGGCTCTACTCATCTCTTACTATGTCCAATGCATTCCTCATATGAATAGTTTTAAACATAACAAAAACATTCGTATTAAAACTAGCATACGAAATGTCAATACTTTCTCCATAAACCATGAATGGTATAAAAATAACACATCCACAATAAAACATATCACAAAACCTTCAATAAAATATGGAAGTTTTGTATCATAATAAATCATCTTCAAATAATCTTAAAATCCATCAAAGGATGTTGACATAATGAAATCAAAACTATTTGAGAGAAATATTTCTTTTTTGAAATCATTTAAAATTTACATAATTATAAAATAAAACATTTACTTTTAAAATATTCTTATAATCTTGTATGGTAAGCTTCTATGATTTTATAATGGTGGAAAATAGCCGCACCTGCTGTATATGTTAAAAATACATTCTTACCTTAATTCTCTCGAAAAGGTTAGAAATGAACTTGTTTGGAAAACAATGGAAATATTCCTTTATAAACATCTTATAAAAAGTCAAAAAAGCGTATAAATGACTTTAACCCATAGTATATAAAATATTAATAATTTTTTGGAAAACATTTTTAAGAAACATGGTTGTGGATGATAATGAGGCCCCGGTAGATACTTACGTAAAAACAACCTCGGATAATAAAGAGATTGTGAAATAAACCCTATCCTTGTACTTTTCCTTGGTCAAGGGTAGGTTAACATCCTATATAATTATGAAATAATTGTTATTAAATTATACAAGAATCATATACATTAATATGATATCATATATGATATCATATATGATCTTTTGATGTTACTTTGTCTATAATATCTTAGTATTATCGTCATTTCGGGTGTTAATGAATTAGTTTTCCTTTATATTCATTATTATGTGAGACATATTTGTTAATAATAGGATGTATATTATTCATATATAGAATTATATGAAGTATTTAAACATTATTTTTAATCATAAAATGAAAATTATTCTTGAATTGATATGATGGTGAATGAATCCCATCATGTTCGTGGAGACGATAATCCGTACGTACGCACGACCGATAATATCATTATTTTGATATTAAAATAATATATAATGGAATGGTATATAATTTATAAATAATTATTATCATGTTATATTTATTATTTACATCAATTACACATCATTATTATACTCATCCAAATAATTTGTTGAATAACAATTACACCATGACGTGGAGACGGTAAGCCATACGTACGCGCGTATGGTGAAATGTCATTCAAAGGATGGATAGAATAGTGAATATGGTTATAACAAATTTATAATAACATCACATAATATAGAAGATACTGGAGTTATTATTTTATAATGTAGACAACAAATAAAGAGGAAGGGAAAGAAGAAAGGAACTTGAAAGAGGTGTTGAAATATTTACCTCTTCATTGGGTTCTTCCTTTTGTTTTGATCAGAAGGGCTCCTTAAGTTGGATTTATGACTGAATTAATCTCTCTAGGATTAAAGGAGGAAATTTGAGGGGATATTTATGTAGGGTTTTTCCGAACCAAATGGATTCGAAGGTATGAATTTTTAGAGAAGGGGGAGTGACCTTTTATAAGAGGGGTGAGGGGCACCTTAAGAAAAATATAAAATATTATTTTATAATAAATTAATATTCGGTTTCAAATGGCTCAAAACTAATTTCGTTCGAGGTAAAGGTGGGTATGGGTCTCAATCCACTCAACCAATTGGTTTTAGACAGGTTTGGGTTACTATATTAACCTTATCTTTTAGATTTAACTCTTAGTTAATTAGTTTGACATTTACCATGTCTCTTTGTATTTTTATATTATTTGGTTAATAAAAAAACTATATACTTCCAAGATAACCCCAAGTGGTTCATTATTGACATACCTATCATCATATAAGTCCTTTTTCCGATCCTTATATTTTTAGTGATATTATATCAATTAATATTATAATATTTGTTTTAAAAACTCTTTTATGTCAACTTTGACACTATTTAATAATTGATTTTTGTTAAAGTAAAAAAAAAGTATTAATTAAAAATAAATGTATTTAATAAATCCTAAAATTCCATTGTAACCTATAAAATTTGTGGATGGCATCAAAATATTCAAATTATCTTTATTTTAGCATTTATAATACCATTTATTTGATTCTTTCATTAATAAGGAAAACCATACATCATCATTATGTCATAAATAAATTAAATTATTCAATGTATAAAAATTATAAATAAAATACCATTATTTATGAAATGGTTTTATATTTATAATTAATATTTATAGTCGAAAATATAACTCATATAACACCTTGTAAGTTTTGTTTACTAAAAGATATATGCTTATGTCAATTTTGCCTTCACTTTAAATTAATTAATATAAAGTGTCATTATCACTCTCTAGTGGATCCAAGTGCTCCCAAAATCGACCCAAAGATGATCATGGTTGGAAATTTATCATAAAATATGGTTAGGACATGTGTTAGGATAATTTAATATTAATTTAATATTATTTCTTTTCCCATATTTACCGGATTTACCCTTTAACCATGGTAAATAAAATATTTACCGAAGTAATTATTCATAATTTCTAAAAATAAAAGTAACCTATTTACACAATTTTGACCTCATGATCCCAAATATGGAATCCATCTTTCCAAATTCCATACTCAAAAGTTGTAGAATTTAATATAAAATTAATTCTCACAATCAAAAGAAAAATCGTGTTTTTAGGAAATAATAACTATCAAAAGATTGACACTTGCTTATGTCTAGTTTAATTGTGAAATTACATACAATGACCTAAATTATATTAAATTATAAAAATATAATCAAATGACATATTAAAACCACTCAAATTTACAATTCAGTAATTTAAATTATTTTGATTAAAATAGTTGTTTTCAGTTAAAATTTAGTAATTTTCATTATTCACCCAAATATGAATGTTATCAGAAAGACACCAAAAATTTATTAAAACTAAATTTTTATGTACCAATTCTGAAGAAGAAGTTTATTTTTCCATATTGAATATATAAAAGTGCCAAATATTGGATTTTGAAAGGGTTCACCATTAAAAGGTGGTAAAATTTCATTTCTTTTGAAAAATAATTCTTTTATATGAAAAAATAAATTTGTTCTTATATTATATCTAAAAAACTCATAATATGGATTCTAAAATAATTAGGATTATATAAAATTAAAAATTCAATTTATACTTTTCATAACAACTTTTGAATGGCTTGTTTGGTTAGTCGTTCTGTGCTTGAACTCAGTGTTGTGTGTAGTGCAAATTATTGAATTACTTTGAAGAAATAACATACTATGAAATATTGGGGTGTTACATTCTCCCCTCATTCAATAAATTACATCCTCGCAATTTGAAATTGTTCTTCATAAATAAACGGTTAAAAATAAAAAAAATGCCTTTGTGGAAAACCCAAATCGGAAATTGGGTTAATAAAATTTAGTCTTAATAAGAGGGAAATGGAAATGAAAAAGTCACCACCAAATTATGATCTCAATTAGGAGAACATTGGTGGAAACTAGAGACACATAATTGGAGGGAAAAAATAAATATTTATAGGGAGTTATTGAGTTCATCAATATCAAATAAGTGTAAAATTGAGGACCTCAAACCCATCAATCTATGATGATTTAAAATACCATCAATTCAACAAAACATAAGGTATTAGGATAACAAATTTTTGGTTTTATGATCCCTTCCCTACAGTTTAAGAATTGATTTATCCATATAAGAATAATGATATATATATATAATTGACAATTAGAGTTTCCTCCTTCAACTAATTCCTACCACAAACTCATCTTTCATTCCAAAAGATTTCCAAAAAATATTCTATTTATCCTAAGAGTATAGGGTTCCAAAAATAATGAATTTATAATTCACATATCAAAAATTTTAAAAACTAAATTATACAATCCAGGATATCACATAGTCCAGTGGTAGGTGATTCAACCTTGTCGTCCTTCGGTTTCGGGTTGAAGTCTCACGATCTTGTTGGACACGACGGGTTGTCTCCCGACCTCCAGGATGTCCTTTTTATGGTCATCCAAAAATAATCTCAAGAAATGATTTTACCTTAACAGTTATATCCAATGTCAAACTTAATCAATTCCAACCTTGAGAATTATCTAAAATACTTCTATCCAAACTCACAGTCCAAAATGGATAAGGAATGTAAACATAATGGAGATCACTTTTTCCACGTAATAACATGTGAATACCTTCATCAAGTATTCTTTTAAAACATGATAACACCCTGAATTACCAAACAACCTTATTTATTACATTCATGCTCCCTTATTCCTTATAGAATACTAGATATCTTCCTTATATCCAAAATTTTTGAATACTCCAACAATGATGAAATAAACAAACCATTAATCAGTGCCATGGTAGTAAAAATATCCAATATAATTTATCCAACTCAACCATCGCATATTCCAAAATTACTACCGCAGTATCAAGACCATATGAAGGATTACCTTTACATCAACTATGTATTTTCAAAAAAAAGTTCAACTTACTGTTGATTCACTTTTCATAATACCATATAATCTCAAATCATCAAAGAAATAGTACTGCAGTACAATCCTTATTTATTTCCATAATTTATATAACCAGTACATCATTGATACAACACTCAAATGAAACAATTATCTAATAACAACATAAGAACACTAGTAATTCCTCTTCATCTATGGTAGTATCATAACTTGATTAATATTTATTAGCATAACTTAGGGAATACTCTGATGTTCTGAACATTGATTCACGTAGTGTCCCAACTCCTTGCATATGAAGCTTTTACATTTGAAATTTTTTTATTATCCTTGAAATCACGTACTTGATGTCCTTTTTCTCAACACTTATAACAAACTCATATTCTTTTCAAGCATTTACCAAGGTTATTATTTCCACATTAATCACATATTGGAAAATCCAACTTTCACTCTTCCATCCTTTTCTTCTCTTTCATCCCTTCAATGCCATATGACTCAGAAAATTATTTACTTATCTTATTAACACACGATACTATTTCTTCATATGATGAGAATAAGTGGGAGAATATTGGCTTAAAACCATGAAAGATATGATCCTTCTTACTCTTTGGATGATATGTATTGTTGGAGTTCACATTCCTTCTATTGGGCACCATTTCTAAACAATGGCATACACTAGGTCGGTTTTTGAATCACAATTCATAATTCCAAACATGTAAAATACCTAACGTAAATTTAACAGTTTATGGATATAATCATAAAAATGTTTTCTTTGAGGAAGTATTTACTACTAAATCCTTCACAATTTCTTGTATAAAAAATGTGAATTACCCAAAGAATATCTCCCGAGAGTGTCGTTACAAAGAGTGCAGAAAGGCCCGTTTTCATGCACCAGTTCCCGTTCGAGTCTAGGTCAAAGTGGTGTTTTCAGGTTTTACCCCTAGGTACATCTGTGCCAGAGCCACCTCTACCAGCTCATATCAAGAAATGGATGTATTTCCTAGAAAACTCACAAAATCTCTACAATACCAAAATTTTAGGAAGTTCTTTTATACTAATCCTCAAAGTCCGTCTTATGGCTTTGTGCTCTAATAAGAGTTTATCTAAATCTAGTTTCTAAGGTTTGTACTAAACATCATCTGATACCAACTGTTATTCCCCGATCCCAGTTACCCAGAGTCGGTGCATCAATTCATTACATTGGAATGATCACAAAATATCAAGTCTCAAAAGACCGATTAGTTTAGTAGCATTGGAAACAAGATTCATATATAAGTTCAACTTTACAACTTGAAAAGAAATACAACCTAAATTTATTCCATTACAAACATCCATGCTTCCAAGATAATGCCTAGAAGTCACTCATAACTAAATTCTTCATATCCTGGGAAAATGAAACATACAAAAGGGGTGATCTCAAATGCTCAATAAGGATAACCATATAGAAGAAACTTTCATAAATAAGAATAAACATTTAAGGAAATGTGTAACTAAAACAAAAGCCTTTTAAACTTGAAAATCAGCATAATATGGAAAAAATAAAATTAAATAATTCAATTTACTTATTCACATGGATATTCTACTAGTCTAATAATCATATTCAATTTCAATAACCAATTTCATAATGAAGGAATGCATAATGCTAGACTATCATAACCACATAGTCAAGGCCTTGTGCGAAGACTACAAACAAGATTTTTTCAAGGCCTTGTTCCAAGACACTATTTTGTCTCATGAGACCTACAGATGCATCGAGGAGCTATAGAGGGCCCCACCCATCACATACTAAGTCCAATGCATTCCTCATATGAACAGGTTTAAACATAACATAAACATTCGTATTAAAACTAGAATACGAAATGTCAATACATTCTCCATAAACCCTGAATGGTATAAAAATAACACATCCATTGTCAAACATATCACAAAACCTTCAATAAAATATGGATGTTTTGTATCATAATAAATCAACTTCAAATAAGCTTAAAATCCATCAAAGGATGTTGACATAGATGAAATCAAAACTATTTGAGAGAAATATATTTTTTTTGAAATCATTTAAATTTCACATAATTATAAAAGAAAACATTTACTTTGAAAATATTCTTATAAGATTTTTAGGTAAGATTAGATGATTTTATAACAGAACAAAATAGCTTCACCCGCCCTATAAGTTAAAAAATACATTCTTACCTTAATTCTGTCGAAAAGGTTAGAAAGGACCCTATTTGGAAAATGATGAAAGATTCCTTTATAAACATATTATAAAAAGTCAAAAAATGGTATAAATGAATTTAACCCATAGTCTATAAAATGTTAATAATTTTTAGAAATACATTGTTGAGAAACATGGATGTGGATGATAAAGAGGTCTCAGTAGATACTTACGTAAACACTACCTCGGATAATAAAAAGATTGTGAAATAAACCCTTACCCTGTAATTTTCCTTTGTCAAGGGTAGGTTAACCTCCTGTATAATGGTGAAATAATTGTTATTAAATTATAAAATAATCATAGACATTAATATGATACCATATATGATCTTTTGATATTGCTTTTTCAATATTATATTAGTATTATCATCATTTTGGGTGTTAACAGATTCGTTTTCCATTATATTCATTGTTATTTGAGTCATATTTTTTAAGAATAGAATGTATATTATTCATATATAAAATTATAGCAAGTATTTAAACATTATTTTTAATCATCAAATGAAAATTAGTCTTGAATGGATATGATGGTGAATGAATCTCATTACGTTCGTGGAGGCGGTAATCCATACGTACGCACGAGCGACAATTTCATTCTTTTGATATTAAAATAATAAATAATTGAATGGTATATCATATATATAGAATCATTATCAGGTTATATTTATTATTTATATCAATTACACATCATTATTATACCCATGCAAATAATGTATTGAATAACAATTGCACCACGGCGTGGAGATGGTAAGTCGTGCGTACGCACGTATGGTGACATGTCATTCAATGGATGGATAGAATAGTGAATATGGTTGTACCATATTTATAATAACATCATAGTATATAGAAGATACTGTATTTAATATTTTAGAATGGAAACAACAAAGAAAGAGGAAGTGAAAGAAGAAAGGAACATGAAAGAGGTGATGAAATATTTACCTCTTCTTTGGGATCTTCCTTTTGATTTTATCAAAAGGACTCCATAAGATGGATTCCTGACTAAAGTATGGTCTCTAGGGTGAAGAGAGGGAAGTTGAGAGGATATTGTTTCTGGGTTTGGCCAATCCAAAAGGCTTGTAAGGTATGACTTTTAGAGAAGGGGCAGTACCCTTTTATAAGAGGGGCGAGGGGAACCTTAGGAAAAACTTAAAATATTATTTTATAATAAATTCATATTCAGTTTATAATGGATCCAAACTTATTTATTTCAAGGATAAGGTTGGTATTGGTCTAAATCCACTCAACCAATAGGTTTTATACAGGTTTGGGTAACTATTTTATCCTTATCTTTTAGATTTAACTCTTGGTTAATTAGTTTGACATTTACCATGTCTCTTTGTATTTTTATATTATTTGGTAACTAAACATACTATAAATTGCCAAGATAACCCCAAGTGGTTCATTAATGACATTAATATAATCATATAAGTCCTTTGGATGAGCCTTATATTTTTAAGGATATTATACCAATTAATATTATAATATTTGTTTTAAAAACTCTTCTATGTCAATTTTGACACTATTTAATAATTGATTTCTGTTAAATTCATAATAACTTTATTAATTAAAAATAAATGTATTTAATAAATCCTAACATTCCATATTAACTTATAACATTCTTTTATGGCATCAATATTTTCAAATTATATTTATTTAACATTTATAATACCATTTATTTTATTCTTTCATTAATAAGGAACACCTTTGCATCATCATTGTGTCATAAATAAATTTAATTATTAAATGCCTAAAAATTATAAATAAAATACCATTATGTAGGAAATATTTTTATATTTCTAATTAATATTTATTGTCTAATTTATAACTTATATATCACCATGTAAAAATTGTTTTACTAAAAGATATATGTTTATGTCATTTTTGCCTTCACTTTAAATTAATTAATATAAAGTGTCATTATCACTCTCAAGTGGCTCCAAGTGGTTCCAAAATCGACCCAAATCTGATCATGGTCGGAAATTTATCATCAAATTGGGTTTGGATATGTTTTAGGGTAATTTAATATTATTTTAATATTATTTCCTTACCCATATTTACCGGATTTAAATTTTAACCATCGTAAATAAAATATTTATCGAAGTAATTATTCATAATGTCTAAAAATAAAAGTTACCTATTTACAAAATTTATACCTCCTCATACCAAATATGGAATTCATTTTTCCAAATTTCAAACACAAAAGTGGCATAAATTAATTTAAAATTAATTCCCGCTATCAAAACAAAAAGCGGGTTTTTAATAAATATAATTATCAAAAGATTGAAACTTGTTTATGTATAGTTTTAATGTGAAATTACATCCAATGACCTACATTATATTAAATGATAAAAATATAATCTATTGAAATATTAAAACCAATAAAATATATAATATAATACTATCAATTATTTTGATTAAAAATTTGTTTTCAGTTAAAATTTAGCAATTTTCACTATTCACCCAAATATGAAAGTTATCAGAAAGACACCAAAAATTTATCGAAACTAAATTTTTATGTAAAAATTCTAAATAAACAGTTTAGTTTGCCAAATTTAATATATAAAAGTGTCAAATATTGTATTTAAAAAGGGTTCTCCATTAAAAGGCTGAAAAATTGCACTTTTTTTGAAAAATACTTCTTTTATCTGAAAAAATGAATTTTTTCTTATATTATGTCTAATAAAATAATAATATGGATTCTAAAATTATAAGGATTATATAAAATTAAAAATTAAGTTAATATTATTCATAACCGCTTTTGAACGGCTAGTTTGGTAAGTTGTTGTGTGCTTGAACTCGGTGTTGTGTGTAGTGCAAGTTATTGAATTATATTGAAAAAATAATGTTCTATGAAATCTTTTGGTGTTATAGAATGATAATTACACATTGGGAGTATTATATTTTTTATACAATTATAAATCCTAAAAAATCCCTATTTAATTTTATATGAATTTTATGACGGTTATATTGAGCAACTTTTTCAGTAAACCCAGTAGTTTATTTTTAGTTTCTAAGAGTATCCAATGAAAAATATATGTAGTTCTAAACCCCAATATGTCTCTTAATGACTATCCAATTTCCCTATCATTTTCATTCAAAATTTCCTAATTTTAATTATCCAAATTATTTTTAAACTGGTGTGAGATTATATATTGTGTATTATCATATTCAATAAAAAAATCCTATTTAATATTTAACTGATGAAACGTAAAATCCAATTAATGTGGGACTTATATTTTTTTTCAACTCAATGTTTTCCATATATGTATCCTACACATGTAGGGTAGAGGTATTACTGAAAGTATTGAGTAAATATCCAAAATTTTCCTCAATAACTTCCTCAAACTATTCAACCCATAAAATAAATTCAAAATTAAGTTTAATTTCAAAAAAAACATCAGATAAATCTGGTAATTCCAAGGCTTCTCAAAATAAAATTATATTAAAATATAAATTAATTGATTTCATAAAAAGGTAATTAATTTCAATATGGTTTAGTGTAAAAATTGTTTTTCATCATTGGGGTATTTCACTAAGTCTAAAATATTATTGTTAATTGTCTTTTCACTAAAATCAATTAAAGTTATTACGTCAATTATATTTATTATATTGTTGGAAGTCTTAAGAAATGGCATAACTATAATTTTGTGGGATTAAAATTCACCTATTTAATCATCAATATTCAGAATATAGATTTCATTGACGAATACAAATTATTTAATCCTTAATAGAACATCCACTAAAAGTTGAAATAGTTGGGAGTGGTTTAGTTAGTAAGTTTTATAAACACTCGGGAGGGTTTGAGCTCTCCTATATTAAAGAAACAAATAAATGGATTATGGTATGGAATTAATTGATTATCTAAAAATATAAAAATTCATTTTCAAATATGATTTATCTTATTGTGTGGGGGATATTGCAAGTACATAGGTATTGGAATTTATTAGCTATTTTTTAGGGTTATAGTGGATGAATCATTAGATAATAATATTACCTCTCTATGTCTTTGATATTTTATCTTTTCTGTGAACTTTCATTAATAAATGTTTCCTACCGTTGGATTTGGTGGATGGTGTAAAGTCAAAACATAGTTTATGTGGGAACTATGGGGGGTTGGGGTGGTGGAAAATCAGTGGTCAAATCATTTTATGTTTTATTATTTGAAAGAAACCATCACTTATGGTTAGATATAAATGACTCGTTGAATCTCAAAACCAAAGAAAACATACATGAACACAATAATAATTAGGGTTAACTACTTAATGAGAGTGTCTAGTCCTTAGAGTAATCTATAAATAATATGATAACTCATTTAACACTAAAACAATGTGGTTATAATAACTTGGTTGTAATGCCCTGACCCTAGTTACCCAGAGTCGGTGCATTATTACATAACATTTGAATGATCATAAGGGATAAATCCTGAAATACCGATCTGTTTAGTTGACTTGGAAGTACTAGATACAAAAATATGCTTTACAATACATTATGAGATGAAAAAAACATCATTGTGTCTACTTTGAGCACATTAATCTCCTTTAGACTATCCCTACAGGTTCATCATAATATACATTTTATTATCCAGGGAAAATAGAACATTGAAAGGGGTGATCTTAGGTGGTCAATAAGGATAACAATATAGCGGAAACATTCATAAATAAGCATTAACATTTAAGGTAAAGTATAGAGTAATACAAAATATTTTTAAATATAAAACTCTGCATAATATCGAAAAGATAAATCAAATATTTCCATTTACTTATTCACATGGATATTCTACTAGTTGAATAATCACATGTAATATCATTATCCAATTTCATAATCATGGAATGCATAATACCGGGCATCATAACCACATTGTCAAGACCTCGTTCCAAGACTACAAATAAAATTTTTTCATGGCCTTGTTCCAAGACACTAGTTAGTCTCAAGAGACCTACTGATGCATCAAGAAGCTATAGTGGGATCCACCCGTCACTTACTAAGTCCAATCCAATCCTCATATAAAAAGGATGAAAAATAAAATAAACATTCATATTAAAACTGGCATACAAAATGTCAATAAATTTTCCATAAACCATGAATGGTATAAAAATAACACATCCACATTTAAACATATCACAAAACCTTCAATACAATACAGAATAATGTATCATAATAAATCAACTTCAAAAAAGTGTAAAATCCATCAAAGGATGTTGACATTGATGAAATAAGAACTGTTTGAGAGAAATAAATATTTCTATTTTTAAATCTTGTTAAAGTCACATAATTATAAATGAAAACATTTATTTTGAAAATTATCTTATAATATTGTAAGGGAAGCTTCAACGGTGTTATAATGACGAAGAATAGTTTCACCCACTGTATAAGTTAAAAAAACATTCTTACCTCAATTTTTTGAAAAGGTATTAAAGAACCTTGTTTGGAAGGCGACATAAAGATTTATTTCAAAACATTTTATAAAAATTCAAAGAAGGGTGTAAATGACTTTATCCAATAATCTAGAAAATAGTAAAAAAATGTTTTGAAATAAATTTTTAAGAAGCATGGATGTGGTTGATAAAGAGTTCCGAGCAGATACTCGCATATAAACAACCTCAGATAATAAAGTAATTTTAAAATTAACCCTTACCATGAACCTTTCCCAGATCGAGAGTATGTTAACCTCCTGTATAATAGTTAAATAATTTTTATTAAATTATACAAGAACCATATACATAAATATGATATCATATATGATCTTTTAATATTACTTTGTTAATAATATTTTAGTAGTATCATTATTTTGGGTGTTAACTGATTCATTTTCCTTTACATGCTTTGTTATGTATGAAATATTTGTTATGGATAGGATTTATTTTATTCATATCCATAATTAAATTAATATTTTAAACATTATTTTTAATCCTAAAATAAAATTATTCTTTAATGGTTATGATGGGGAATGAATCTCATCACGTTCTTGGAGACGATAATCTCTATGTACACACAAGCGATAATATCATTCTATTGATGGTGAAATCATATGTAATTTAATGTTATAACATATATAAAGAATAATTAACCTGTTATATTTATTATTTACATAATTTATAATCATTATTATACCCATCCAAATAATTATGTGTTGAATAACAATATACACCACGACGTGGAGACGGTAAGCCGAACGTACGCACGTTTGGTGACTTGTCATTCATTGGATGGATAGAATAAGTAATATAGTTGTACCATATTTATAATAAAATAACAGTATTTATAATTTAGTACAGTTAATATTTTGGTATGGAAACAACAAAGAAAGAGGAAGTGGAAGAAGAAAAGAACTTTGAAAGAGGTGGTGAAATAATTACATCTTCTTCGGGTGCTTCCTTTTTATTTGATAAAAAGGGCTACATAGGTTGGATTATTATCAAAGTAAGGCCCTTAAATATAATTGAGTGTTGTTGGGACTATATTTGAGTTGGTTTTTTCTGAGGCAAATGTGTTTGGAGGGGTGATTTTAAAATAAGGGAAAGTACACTTTTATAAGAGAGGTGGGAGTCACTTTAGGAAAATCGTGAAATATTATTTTATTATACAATCATATTTTCTTTATAATGTATAAAAAATAATTAATTTCGAGGATAAGTTTGGTATGGGTCTAAAAAATCTCAACCAATAGGTTTTAGACAATTTTAGGTCTCTATATTAACTTTACCTTTTAGATTTAACTATTTGTTAAATAGTTTATCTTTTACAATCTCTTCATGCATTTTTATATTACTTGGTTAATAAAAATACTATAAAATGATAAAATAACCCCAAGTGGTTCATTAATGACATATATATTATTATATAAGTCCTTTGTTCAAGCATAATATTTTTAGGAATATTATATCAATTAATAATATGGTATTTTTTAAAATAACTCATTTCTATCAATTCTGACACTATTTAGTATTTTGTTTTTTTGAATGTAATAAAAACATTATCACTTCAAAAAAAATTGATTAATAAACCCTAACATGTCATATTAACCTAGAAAAGTATTATAATTCTTTATAATTCTCAATATACATTTATTGGGATATTTATAATATCAATTATTTTAGTCTTTCATTAATAAGGTAATTTATGCATCATTATTGTGTAACAAATAAAATTAATTATTTAATGTCTAAAAATTATAAATAAAATACCATTATGTAGGAAATATTTTTTTATTTCTAATGAAAATTTATAGTTGAATTTATATTATATATAACCTTATATTAAAAATGGTTTAGTTACTAATCTTTGAATTTAACACTTTTAAATATTCTATAAATAAAATAATAATAAATGTCCTAATCTAATCCAAGTAAACCAAAATGATCATATTTTATTCCAAAGGTTTATTTTGGTCTACATAAACTTATCCAATAGAATTATTACATGTGTTATGGTAAATATAATATCATTTTCACCTTTAATTACCCTATTAACTTTTAATCATGGAAAATAAAAGTCAAAAGTTACGATTCACCAAAAATTATTTTCATCTAATTGAACCATAATTTACTTACTATTGTCAACCATCTCTCTAGGATTATTGAAATTCAATTCCCAGAAGCGTAAAAATTACCTTTTATGAAAATTTGCAAATGCACCTAGAAGGTGGGTAAAAGACGGTAAAACATTCAATAAAATTTTATATATCTAATATTATTACAAAATGAATCCAATAAATTTAGTTGAACATATGTAGGTATTATGTATCAATTTTACCTAAAATAAATTTAAATAAAATAACTAATTATTTAAATAAAATGTCTATTTTAAATAATAACCTGGTGTTTTTCACTGTCCATCAAAAATTGAATGTTTTCTGAAAAATACCAAAAATTCACCCTAATATAATTTTAAAATTCCTAATACAAAAATGAAGTCCATTTTGATAAATAAAATTCATAAAAATGAAAAAAGGGGGTATTACTATTCATAATGGCTAGTTTGGTTGGTCGTGGTGTGATAGAACTCGAAGTTGCTTATAACACAAGCTATTGTATTATTAAATGAGAAGTGTATCATGGATGCTTAGAGTGTTACATTATTTTCTCTTTCAAATAATTTCATCCTTGAAATTTCTAGAATACTTCTACATAAAAAAGATTCGATTTTTTCTTCATCATAAGTTCCTTAGGTTCCCACGTTGCCTCTTCCATCATGGGGTTTCTCCATAGAACATTTACCAGACGAGTCTTCTAGCTTCTCAAAACTTATTATTTGGTATCAAGAATCCTGATAAGATCAACAGAATAAGACAGATCGGGTTCTAGTTCTATTTATTCATAGGTGAGTAAATATGTTGGTTCATGAATGTATTTTAATAACAGTGATACGTGGAACACGTCATGAACTTTGGAGAGACATTGCAGCATTTTCAAAAAATAAGTTATAACTCCAATTTGTTCTAGAATTTCGAAAGGTACGATGTTCCTAGGATATAATATTCCCTTCTTACTGAATCATATAACACCCTTCAATAGAGATACCTTCAAGAAAACATGATCTCCTACTTAAAATTTGAAAGCTTTCCTTTGGTTATCGGCATGTCTATTTTGCCTACTTTGAGCTGCTTTGATGTGGGATTGGATAAACTTCACCTTTTCCATTGTTTCCTCAACATGTTCTGGTCCTATGAGTTTTCTTTCACCAACATCATCCCAACAAGTTGGTTTGTGACATCTCTTTCCATATAACGCTTCATATGGTTCCAACTAAATACTAGAATTGAATTTATTGTTATAGGAAACTTCTACCAGAGGTAAATATCGATCCCAAAAACCTTGAATGTTTAGTGATAAAGAGGTTGACATGTCTTATAAGGTTTTAATAGTCCATTCATACTATCCATCAATTTGAGGGTGGTAGGCTGTGCTCTAACGATGTTTAGTATCCAGGGCCTTCTGAATACTTTTCCAGAATCTAGATGTAAAATGGGGATAGGGATATGAAACAATCTATAGTGGTACTATATGAAGTCTTAAAACTTTATTAATGTATAGCCTTGATAAAAATTCAAGTGGTAAATCATATCGTATAGAAATAAATTGTGCTGACTTGGTAATATGATCAACAATAACCCATATTGCATCAATACTTCTAGGAGTCTTTGGTAGCCCCATGACAAAGGCCATCGTAATATCTTCCTATTTTAACTTAGGTATGGGAAGAGGTGGAATTAATCCTCTAAGATATTGTCTTCCAGCCATCACCTGATGACAAACCAAACATCTTGACACATAATTATCAATCTTCCTCTTAATGTTGTCCCACTAAAAATGTTCCTTCAAATATCTATAAATCATAGCGCTACTAGGGTGTATAGAGAAATTGGAGCTATGAGCATCATCCAAAAATTCCCTTTTTAGATCAGGTATGACAAGAACACAATATCTCTTTCCAAATTTCAAAATCCCATCTTCATATATGAATTCGATCATTCTCCCATTGTTCATAGCTTTAATATTCTTTTGTAACTTCTCATCATCAGTCTGAGAACTTTTTACCCTTTTTAGTAAAGATTGATTGGAATCTATTTGAAAAAGTATTAGTGTGTCCCCTTCCATGATTATTCCCATATCAATATTTTCTAGATCTGTGATAATAGGATCCCTTTAAACTCTCATCTTGTTCAATAATCCATGATCCTTTTATGGTCAAAGAATCTGCCAACTTAATTGCCTTCCCTAGGTGGTAGTGTATAGTGCAATCATAATTCTTAAGTAATTCAGTCCATCATCTTTGACTCATGTTGAGTTATTTCTGTGAGAAAATATACTTCAAACTCTTGTGATCAGTATATATCTCCCATTTTTCACTATAGAGATAGTGTCTCCATATCATCAAATAAAATATTACAACTTTGAACTCTAGATAATGAGTAGGATAGTTTTGTTCATAAATGTTTATTTGTCATGATTCATAGGAAATAACCCTATCATTCTTCATAAGGACACAACCATGTATTTTTTTAATCATTACTATAAATAAAAAATTGATCATTCCAAGATGGTAGAGTCAATATAGGAGAATTGAATAATATTTTCTTCAATTCTTCAAAACATTATTCACACTCTTTTGTCCATACAAATTTAACCCCTTTACGTGTGAGCATGGTTAATGGGTTAGCCAATCGGGCAAAATTCTGGATGAAGCACTGATAATAACTTGGTAAACCAATAAAAAGGTGTACCTCAGTTATACTCGTCGGTGCTGGCCATTCTTGGATTTCCTTTGTATTTGAGGGATCAACAGAGATTCCATCCTTAGAGAAAATATGGCCAAGAAAAGAAATTTCCTAAATCCAGAATTCACACTTGCTAAACTTCTCAAATAATTCATTTCTTATGAGGGTTTTCAGAATAATGTGAAAGTGATCTTTATGATCTTTATATATTTCGGAGTAAACCAAGATATCATCAATAAATACGATTACAAATTCCTCAAGATATTACTTCAAAACTATATTCATTAGATCCATGTAAATAGAGGGTGGATTAGTCAGTTCAAAAGTCATTACTATAAAATCGTAAGGCCCATACCTGGTACGAAATGCTGTCATCAGAATGTCTTCCTTCTTCACACACAACTGATGATATCCTAATCGAAGGACAATTTTGAAAAATAGTTATCTCTATGAATTTGATAGAATAAATCATCAATGTGAGGTAGGGGATACATGTTTTTTATTTCTACATCATTTATCACCCTGTAGTCAATGCATAACCTCATAGATCCATATTTCTTCTTAACAAAAAGTATAGGGACTCCCCATGGATGAACACTAGGGAGAGTAAATCCGTTATTACTAAATTATTCTAGTTGTTTCTTTTGTTACATTAATTCTATAGTGGCCATTCTATAAGGGTTCTTCGATATGGGCCTTGAACTAGGAATTAAATCAATGGAAAACATAATTTCTCATTCTGGAGGATTTCCACAAAAATCCTTTTGAAACACATAAACATATTCTTTCACAATAGGTACATCTTCTATTTGAACATTCCTTTCCTCACCCATAGTTATTTAACTATCTTCCTCCCAAATAATTGAATTTAGTAGAGCTATAGGGGTGGATCAAGATTAGAATCAGATGGTGATGTCTCTGCTCTAATGATAAGGTACTTTTTATCATCATTGAAAACTGTAACTTCCTTCTTCTTAAAATAATTGTTTTCATCATGGTATGAAATCCAATCCATACCAAGTATTATATCAAATTGAATCATGGGTATGATGATGAGATCAGAAGATAAAGCATGTTTATATGCCCTAATGGGAACTAATTCCTCAAACATTGTTGTAATGATACTTCCCTGAGGAGTTTTGACTTAAAAATATCTAGTTAAATCTAATTGGAAATATAATTTTCTTAGCAAAATGGGAAGATATGAAACAATGCGATGATCTAGAATCAAATAAATCATTGGTTAAACTTGAGGAAACCATTAAATAACTTCCCTCCGCATCATTCGGAGCTTTAACTTTAGCAGTAGTGATCACATATTTTTGGCCCTTCTCTCTTGGACTTTTCTAAGGTATGTTTATTTGGCTCTTAACACATTAATTTTAATAATTCCCCATTTCACTACAGTTGTAGAATTCAACATTGACAACCTCATTATTTCCCTTTCAATCATGAGCATGGTGGAATTTTTCACCACACTTGTAATAGAATCTCATTCCCTTCAGGCAAGTACCAGGGTTTTTCTTCCCACATTTACCATAGGATGGAAATTCAACATTTCCCTTCATCCCCTTATTTCCATTTCTAGTGTGTTTAGAATATTTATTCTTCTCTTTCTTTGATTTAAATTCATAAGACCTAGAGAATTTCTTTTCTATCTTGAGAGAACATGAGAAAATATCTTCGTACGATGAGAAGGATTATCAGAATAATACTCGATGGATAAATGGTTTTAACCCATAAAATAATTGATCAATATTACTCCTTGGGTTACGTATATAATCCGTTTCATGCCTTTCTAAACTTGTAAAGTTATCCTGATACTTTGCGACATTCTCATCCTAATTTTTCCTCAAACTCAGAAATTGCCTTTCCATATCTACTCGATGGTCACAAGGAAAGTATCTTTATAATAAAATCACTTTAAACTCCCTCCATTCCATATTTGGTACTTATTCTTCTTCCTTTGTGCTTTGAATTAATGACAGCCATTGATCTTCATCTCCCATGAGGTGATAAACTGCCCTGACAACTTCTTCCCTTTCGCTAATCATCAAAGCATGAAATATTTACTCTATGGAACTTATTCATTGCTCAGCTAAAAAGGGATTTGTTGTCTAATTGAATGTTGGTGGTTATTACCTCCGGAAGCGGTATAAAATTAATCCTCTGTGTTGTGGATCATGGAGATGCACACAGGTATGGTTATTATTTATAACCAGATTGAGTTGTCCTTGTATGGTTATAAGTTGTTCAGCACTAGTTGCATCACCAACTCCACTATAATTACCTTTAGTTAGAGGGAAATATATAAATGGATTATGTGTGTTGATATAGTTTCCATTCCATCCACTAGGTTCCATTTCTAAATAATGGAATACATAAGATTTGTTTATGAATCACAATTCATAATTCCAAACTAGTAAAATATTAAACAAAAATTGAAC
This sequence comes from Viscum album, assembly GCA_963277665.1. NCBI lineage: Eukaryota > Viridiplantae > Streptophyta > Magnoliopsida > Santalales > Viscaceae > Viscum > Viscum album. The sequence continues at coordinate 27,435,675 of OY728128.1, read as the reverse complement.
AGTTTATGAGTATAATTCATAATCATAAAAAAATGTTTTCTTTTAGAAAGTATTTATTCATAAATCCTTCATAATGGTTTATAATTAAAATGTGAATTATCCTAAGCATATCTCCATGAGTGTCCTAACCAAGAGTGCAGCAAGGCCCGTTGTCATGTGCCAGGATACATCATGTCAAGCCCAAAACTCCTTATCAGAGTTTTCACTCCTAGGTACATCTGTGCCAGAGCCATCTCTACCCGCTTCTATCCAGATAGAGATGTATTTCTAAGAAAATAAACAAAATCTGCACATTACCAAAATTCTAGGATGTTATTCTATACTAATCCTCAAAGTCTATCATAGGGTAATGCTCCCTAATCAATGTTTTTCTAAATATTGCTTCCATGGCTTGTACTAAACATCCTATGATTCCAACTGTAACACCTCGACCCTAGTTACCCAGATTCGGTGCATTATTACATAACATTGTCATTATCATAAGGGATCAAATCCTAAAATACTAATCAATTTATAAGATTTGGAAGTACGAGATACAAACATAACTATAACAATACATTATGAAATGAAAAAAAAACAAAATTTTGTCTCCTTTTAACACATTAAACTCCCTTGGACTATCCCTATAGGTTATTCATAATATAATTTTTTCACATCCTAGGAATGTAAAACATAGAAAGGGGTGAGATCAGGTGCTCAGTAAGGATAACCATATAGTGGAAAATTTCAAAAATAAGCATAACCATTTAAGGTAATGTATAAGAATAAATCAAAATCATTTTCAACATAAACTTCAACATAATATGGGAAAGATAAATAAAATAATTCCATTTACTAATTCACATTTATATTCTACTAGTCGAATAATCACATGTAATATCATTAGCCAATTTCATAACAATGGAATACATAATACCAGTCATCGAAACCTCATTGTCAAGGCCTCATGCCAAGACTACAAATAAGATTTTTTCAAGGCCATGTGCCAAGACACTAGTTTGTCTCATAAGACCTTTTGATGCATTAAGGAACTATAGCAGGATCTACCCATCACTTACTAAGTCCAACACATTCCTCATATGAAAAGGTTGAAACATATCAAAAACATTTGTATTAAAACTAGCATATAAAATATAAATACTTTATCCATAAACCATGATTGATATAAAATTAACACATCCATAGTCAAATGTATCACAAAACCTTCAATACAATATGGAATATTGTATCATAATAAATCAACTTCAAACATGTGTAAAATCCATCAAAGGATGTTGACATATATGAAATCAAAACTATTTGAGAGAAATATCTCTTTATATTTTGAAATAATTTAAATTTCACATAATTATAAAAGTAAACATTTATTATGAAAATAAACTTATAATCCTATAAGGGAAGCTTAGAAGGTTTTGTAATGGTGGAAAATAGATTCACCGGCCGTATAAGTTAAAAAACATTCTTACCTCAATCTGTCGAAAATGTCATAAAGTACCTTGGTTGGAAAGTGACAGAAATATTCCTTTCAAAACATTTTATAAAAATTCAAACAAGAGAGTAAATTATTGTAACTGATAATCTATAAAATAGTAAAAATACTTTTGAAATACATTTTTAAGAAACATGGATAGGGATGATAAATATGTCCCAGTAGATACTCAAATATAAACAATCTCAGATAATAAAGATACTGTAAAGTTAACCCTAAACATTTACATTTAATTGATAAAGGGTACGTTAAACTATTTTATAATAGTTAAATCATGGTTATTAAATTATACAAGAACCAAATAAATAAATTTGATATCATATATTATCTTTTAGTATTTGTTTTTTATAATATTTCTGTAGTATCATTGTTTCAGGTGTTAACTGATACGTTTTACATTATATGCTCGGTTATGTAAGCCATGTTCACTAGGGATAGGATGTATTTGATTTATAACCAGAGTGATATGAAGTTATTAAACATTATTTTTAATCATAAAATTAAAATTATTCTTGAATGGTTATTATGGGGATTGAATCTCATCTTGTTTATGGAGACGGTAATCCGTAAGTAGGCATGGGCAACAATATCATTCTATTGATGGTGAAATAATATTTAATTGGATGGTATATCATATATAAAGATTCATTAAAAAGTTATATATATTATTTAAATCATTTATTCTCATAATTATACCCATCCAAATAATGAAGTTTTGAATAAAAAAATACACCACGACGTGGAGACGGTATGCTGTACGTAGGCACGTACGGTGAATTTTCATTTTTAGGATGGATAGAATAATGATTATGGTTGTACCATATTTATAATAATATAATAGTATGTATGAGGTACTGGAGTTATTATTTTGGTATGGAAACAACAAAGAAAGAGGAAGTGGAAGAAAAAAAAGTACTTTGAATGAGGTGGTGAAATTATTACCTCTTCTTCAGGTGATTCCTTTTGATTTGATCAAAAGGGCTCCTTAGGTTGGATTCCGATAAAAGTAAGGAATCTAGGTCGAAGTGAGGGTAGTTGGGAGGATATTTGAGTAGGTTTTGGCCATTATAAATGTTTTTGGAGGTGTGATTTAGAGAGATGGTAATGTACCATTTAATAAGAGAGGTGACAGTCACTTTAGAAAAAACATGAAATATTATTTTGTTATACAATATTATTCAGTTTATAATGGTTCAAAAAGGATATATTTATAGGATAAGGTGGGGGTGGGTCTAAATCCCCTCATCCAATAGGTTTTAGATAGGTTTAGGTCACCACATTAACCTTATCGTTTAGATTTAACTCTCAGTGAAATAGTTCAACTTTTTAAATGACTTCTTGTATTTTTATATTTCATTGTTAGTAAACATAATATAAAATGCCAAGAGAACCCCAAGTGGATAATTAATGACATATATATTATTATATAATTATTTTTGAAAATCCTTAGTTTTTTTGATATATTATATCAATTAATAATATAGTATTAGTTTTAAAAAAACTCATTTATCTCAATTTTGACACTATTTAGTATTTGGTTTTTTTGAAAGTCAAAACAACTTTAACACTTCAAAAAAAATATCTAATCTACCATAACATATCATGTTAACCTAGAAAATTAGATTAATTCCTTAGAAGTCTAAATTTACATCTATTTGGATATTTATATTATCAATTATTTTATTTTTTCATTAATAAGGTAATTAATGCATAATTATTGCGTCATTAATAAATTTAATTATTTAATGCATAAAATTATAAATAAAATACCACTATGTAGGAAATTTTTTGTATATTGCTAATGAATATTTATAGTCTAATTTATCATATTTATAACCCTATATTAAAAATGGTTTTGTTATTAAACATTGAATTTAACACTTTTAACTCTTCTTTAAATAAAATAATAATAAATGCCCTAATCTAATCCATGTGGACCAGAAGGATCATATTTTATTCCTAAGGTTGATTTTGGTGTAAATAAACTTATCAAATATAATTATAACATGTGTTAGGGTAATTATAATACAATATTTACCTTTAATTACCCTATTTACTTTTAATCGTGGAAAAAAAAGTTAAAAGTTAATATTCACAAAAATTATTTTCATCTTATTGAACCAAATTTTACTTAATAATGTCAACCATGACTCTCATATTTTTTAAATTAAATTCACATAAGTGGTAAAATTACATTTTATGTAAATTTGCAAATGCTTCTTGAAGGTGGGTAAAAGATTGTAAAATGTTCAATCAAATTTTATATATCTAATATTATAATAAAACGACTCCAATGAATTAAATTTAACATAAATAGGTATTTTGTATCTATATTAGCTTAAATAAATTTAAATAAATTAAATAATTATTCAAATAAAAATTCGGTTTGAAACAATTACGCGGTTTTTTCACTATTCACCAAAAATTGAATGTATTCAGAAAAATATCAAAAATTCACGCTAAGCTAATTTTGATATTCCAAATCCAAAAATAAAGTCCATTTTGATAAATAAAATTTATAAAGATTCATAAAATGGGTATTACTACTCATAACAGCTAGTTTTTTTTGTTGTAGTGTGTTAGAACTCGATGTTGCGTACAACGCAAGGTATTATATTATTCAAAGAGAAGCACATCGTTGAAGCTTGGGGTGTTACGTTGGTTATATCCATAAGTTTCATTTTACTTTTGTATTTTCATAGTTAATTTAATCCCCATATAGTTTATAATATAATATATATTTTATAACAACTGAATAATCCTTCACCAATTGCTCTTTATAGGTATTCATAGTGCTAGTTGGATTCTTCATACTAGCACTTTCGCAAGTAAGTTCCTATTCTTCTTATTCCCCATATTCAATAATAATAGAAATAAAGGAATACCTCATCAATTTTTTATCTCTTATTTATTCTTCCTTATAATAAATATTTCTTACACTAAAACCACTATGATCAGCAATAACTACAAATTTATATAACAATCAGTTTCTTTCACATCTTCTATTTATTAACTTTTTATGAAAAAAAGTAAAAAAAATTAATTAAAATATTTATAATTGTCAAATATGTTCCTCATAATAACTTCCATGTCAATCATCTTTCATAACTAGATGTAACTACATGTAAACATATATAAATACCATGTCTGGATCATCCTAATTTTAATCTATATTTATTCCACATTAAATTAATGTGTATGCACCAATATGTTTATGGCATAGTGATGTTTTCATGGTAACATTAATATTTTAATTATTCATCATAAATACTATCAAAACATCACCTCCGTCACACCATAATAATTTCATAATACACTACATGAAATAAATAAACAAATTCCTTCATGAAATATGTAATGACAACCTTTATTTATAGATTGAAACATTTATTTATCTTCACTCAAATTTCCCAGAACTCTCATTTTCAGATAAAAAATTTCTTGATAAACCAATTTCATAATATTTATGGATTTAAATAACAATATATCATGAATCCCCAAAATTTTAACCCAATTAATTCCACGAATGTAATACATCACTCATGTATGGTGAACTCAAAGAAGGTCTCGGCATATAATTTCTCTCACATGAATGGAATCTCTGTGAAATTTTTTATGGAAGATCCATGATCATCATACATATAGATCATATACATCTTGATCATTCATGTGGTTGATCATGTTCTTGATCAACATACTATGTGAGCCCAAAATCACTCAACTTATCATATTTTTCCATGCTCACATGACCTACCATGTGTTTCCATAGCCACTATACCTAGTGTGCCTATCCATGATAACTTGTCCTATGATGTAGTATATAAATATTTAATCATGATAAAGGTCCATAATTCATTATGTGTTGAGTCTGCATACCTTTATGTGGTTGGTCCACATTACTTCATGTTGTAACATGCTTATGATAACTTCGCCTACCATATATTCATCACACTCAGTCAACTCATTCATGTGATTGGTACATCAATCATGACTTATCACAACAAGTAGTTGGTACTTGTTCTTTATGTGGTCATTAAACTAGTCAAAAAATAATACTTCAGGCAGTTGACAGTGGTTCATTATGCAGTCTGTATACTGTTTGTGAGTTTGTACATTATGCGGTTGCTGCAATATTATTCATGAAAGATTATTTCATAGAATCTTGACTAATTGATTGTCATTCCATGTAATCTAATTCCATGAAATATTATCCAACAAAATACCAATTATATTCATGTTAAATCACATAAAAATCCTCTAAAATAACTCCACTCATGTAGATGATTGTTAAATAATTTACACCAACACTTATCATAGTTTCCTTGAAAAAAATTACATCAATTTATATAATTTTACACTCATATTACCATTACATAGTTATTAATGTGATATTAAAAAACATTATAAACAATCTCAATTAATATTTACAAGGTTCTTAATCAATTCAAAAACACCTCAAAACCTCTTCATCTAATAAATCCCCCACATTGGATTTTTTTTCAAAGGAGGAACATAATTGACTAAAGATATCAAACCTAATATATATGTAACTATCCAAAAATTGTAATCCTACAAGATCTATCTTTTTGTATCTAATAAGAATAATTTGAACATAATTCCATGCTATCCATAAATATCTTATAGACAATCATCTCAGCAGTCTTTCATTACTCAAAACATCGTCATCAAGTCTTTTTAACTGAAACTGACTAAAAATTACAAGATATAGTTCTTGAAACCACACCAATAAGCTATTAAATTAGTTAACAAAGATCACAGAATATTAAATCACAACTTACACCTTGTAAATCCCTATAAATATATACTCACCATAAATAATAAAAGAACATATTAACGTAGAAACTAATTTTGTCATATTTCTCCCCATTTTACAACAATATCAAAAGAAAATCTGAGAGAGGGTATCATAATCAAATACCTTATACTTGAAGATGGTGATTTTAGGCACCCATAATCTACCTCATCATTTGAAAACTATCCTTCAAAAATGGTTTGGAGAAAATGGTTCCACATTATCCTCTATATGTAAATATTGTTGGTTTAATTCAAATATTCCCACAGGATCCCTGATGATCTGATATGTAATAGAAATGTGCATTTATAATTAACATTGTAAGATATTATTTATTAGATTTATGAAAATTTGATTATCAAAACTGAAGAGAAGTGGTAAATTCACATTAACTGAAAAAACTTCCAAATGCATCTTCATCCCAATCAATTATGTTGTACCTTTGAGTGTAAGTCACATATATATATAGCTTCTATAGTGTTGAGATTTAGTGAAATTTTCTCATTGTATGCTAACTCAATCATATTTCTATTCAAAAGAAGACTTCCCAAGACATGGATCTTCTATCATTAAAATAACCTACAATGTATGTATCTTTAAAGACAAAAATATTCATTTTTTTATATCTATTATACATTATCCTAAAATCTATTGTATTATTATTCTATTTGAGAACGATTTTATCCAATGAAAAAATGTGACATTTTTTGTTTACATTGAAATCTAGAAATCCTAGAAATAAAAAAAACCATGTATAGTCTAGAGGCTTTGAAATATAAAAGGCTTCCAATAAAGTCCCTAAATTCATTTGGTTTAACATACATTAAAACTTCATACTTACAAAATATTTTTCCCATTGATATTAGCATGGAAACAAGTTCTGACGTTTCCATGCTAAAATTTTTATGTAATTCCCAAGCTTGTTTTTCTTGGTATAGGTTAATTTGATCATTCTCTTGAGATATTTTTAGGACCTGAAAGTAATTTGATTCTTCAAACATATAAATTTTAAACAAATCCCTCATCTCTTTGGAAGAAATTTCCAATTATTCTTAATTATTCTTAGTAAATATGATATCATCGACATAAACAATCACATTGATGAAAACTACTAGATTTTCTTTTATATTAAGGTTGTTATTCACTGTACCGTTAATAAATGTATGATTAATTTAATATGAATAAAAACTATAATATAATTATTTTATTTATTTATTCAATCTATATACAAAATTATTTAACTCACATATTTGAATCTATTCTTTTCCAATAAATGAACCACTTGTCTACTCAATATAGCCTTCATTTTCTAATTCCCGATTAAGAATAGAAGACTTGAAATCCATTTGGAAAATATTTTATTTATATTATGAATCAAAAATTAGAAATATTATTAAAGTTTCAATTATTGGAACTTCTTCAAATGTCTCATAAAAATCAATTCTTTTAACATGTGATCTTCCCTTACAGTCCATCTTTTCTTTATTTCTTACCTCTTCACATTTTCCAATCATCATATTCTAGAAAACATAGTTTATTCTAATATTTTTTTTATCTTTAGGTTCAGTTATGAAATCCCAGGTCTCTTTTTTCCAATTCAATCCACTTCATCATTCGTGGAATCAATCCACTCTTGATACCCTAATGAGACTTCAATATCTCTGCACTCAACCTGTGATAAAAGAGGTATATGAATCTTTCCTCAAAGTTATTTTATTTTGTACCAGTTTTCCTTGACCTATAATGATAATTTTAACCAAAAATTTCTATATCATCATTAAATTAAATAAACATAATTTACCTTCATTTAATTAAATTGTTGAATAAATATTAGCAACCAATATATCTTCTAAATAAATACTTATTCGAGAGGTTTTAACATGTTTTTTTTCACAGAAACAACCACATATTAAAATCCTTATATATTTACATTTGACTGTGAAAAATTTACATGTGAATGTTTCAACACATTAACTTCACAAATATTTAAAATTATTTTGGTTTAATTTCATTAATATCTATATTATACAGCTTCTATATGGTAACTATGAAGGATTCCATCAATAAATCTTTGACCAAACTTGTCAAGATTTTCACACTTGAATTTTTTATATAGGAACTCCCTAACTCCCTTATGTACACCAAAATTGGTATTTTATTATAATACATATCATATAGAAAAATATATAAATTTGGTCTTAAAATTTTCAATTTGACGGGGAATTCTACACCAATATCTTGTATCCTAAAGGACTGAGAAGTATTATATTCAATCAACATGGTTGGAGCCGTATCATTTAAGTTTCTATTCATTATTTAAGGCACAATATTTTTATTTGGTGTGTATGGTGTGGTATGATCATAGTGAATACCATGTTTCTCAATATAACCATCAATCCTACTATTCATTTATTGAACACCATTATCTGCACAAACATTCTTTTTTTAATTCCTTAATCCTTTTCAGCACATCTCCTAAACCATTTAAACATCTTGAGTGCCTCATATTTTTATTTTAAAAATATATTAAATTTTATATGAGTAAAATAATGTATAAAGAAAATAAAATATTTATCCCCATTTTTAAAAATCATTCTCATAGACCCACATATGACATAATGGAAAATCTCAAAGGGATGATATGAATGCATCATAACTTTATTGTGTGATGAATTTGAAAATTTCTATTTCTATCATATAGAAAATCACCAATATATATTCTTTATCATATTAGGTATATCAAGAAAACCTACACTATTTGTAAAAAATTTCAAATTTATATGGAAAATATATCCAAGACTTCTATTTCGTACTTAATTTTCTAACTTTATATTCAGATAACATTAATTATATTAATCTCCATCCTAGAGAATATTTCTATTGGTTTTAAGTCCTCCTATCAAAACATCCACATATTCAAAAAAAAATTAACACTAAATCCATATATTATAAATATAAATTTATTTCATTCATAAAAAATATATGAAACACTCTACAGATTGTGTTTCAATACATAAATAAATAAATCATGTATAGATTTAATCTTTTTTCATTTCCAATGCTTATAGATCCAACGCCTTTGACTCTGAGAGACACATTATTTCAAAAATTCACCATTTCCTATTAGTAATCATTATCATTATTAAAATAATTTAAATAACCCGTCATGATTAATTAATAACCATTGTCCAAAATCTATGGGTTTTTTTATTTTATATTCTACATTACAGTTTCAGCCATAAGGGCCTTCAAATTGATATTTTATTCTGTCTCCAAATGATTTTTATTTTTTGTCATCAATACAATTATAATCTAGAAACGTCACAAAGAATCCTTTTACATGATATCTCAGATCATTAAACCTCTCATATAGGCTTTCAAGAAATAGGAATTAGTTTATGATCTTTAAATTAGATTTTACATATTACTTTTTAGTTTATGTTCTTTGAGTGGGTTGAATAACCCTAAAAATATTACTATAATATGTCATGGATCTATGTAGTGGTTTATTATTGAACAATAACATATTCATTTTATCCCCAAAGCCACTACATCACCATAAATATAATCAAAAAGATTATTTCCCTTTGAAACTTTCATATTATCTAGAATTGTGTATCTATTTTCCAACAACTTTCTAACAATAAATCATGGACCATTTCTTAAATTAAATAATTTATTAATCACCTATATTATAATTTTTCTTATCATAATAATTTTGATCATTATAATATTTCACATATATAAGATATTTTCCATCAAATTTTTTATTTTATAAAAATTCTAGAATTTAGGAATTTTCCTATTTTAGAAACATATATGATCCTATGAAATTGATTATTATTCTCCAACCCTTTCCCAAAATCATTATCCATAATTTTATAATTTTAGTTCTATATTTTCTTATTATTATTCGAATCAAAACACCATATATATTTTACAAACTTATAAATTTATTTTTTTAATGTAAGATATTCTTTATTTAACATCATGTTTTTTCAATTGTACAAGTTCAAATTCTTTCTTCTTCACCCTAATATTTCATTAAATCTAAATGATGAGTATTTTTTATTCACCACAAAATTTATTCAGGTTTTCAATGTCCTTTAAAGTTTTTGTTCTTCTTCATGTATTATTTCTAGATTGTTAACAGTTTGAACATATTTATTAACTTATTATTATCTTTCTACAGCTTTTCATATTCTGAGAGACATACAGTAAATAATGTTTTAAGCATGAAATATAAAATAATTTCCTATAATTATTCATAAAATTTTATAATTCCATAACCCATAAAACTCTCATCATTTACCTCATTAATAAAAAAATCATCATCACTGTTGTAAATAGAAATCTTAGCCCCCCCTTCTTCATCACTAATATCACCCCAAATTTTAAAAAAATGGTTTATTTTTTTATATTTAAAAAATTTCTTAATTTTTTCTTCTGAATAGGTCATTTACATTTATACCTTTTCTATTAATTTTATTATAGGCCTTATAACATCTTCACCATTATCATAATCTTTCTCTACTATTGTATTTTTTAAGTGAAATATCTAATGACTCCTTAGTTATACCCCATTAATGGAAACATTTCTTTATAGTTACATATTCCTATTTCACATTTTCAAAAATTATATATATGAATTAATAAAACTTCTTACTCAATTTATATTTTAAATAAAAATCACTGAATTAATTTTCAATAAAAACCTTCTTTGACTTTTCTTTCTTAGTGTCTTCGAATGAAATGACCCGATCAACCATTTTTTCATATTGAAAAAATATCATCTTATAATTATATATGTGATGAAAATAATATGAAATATATTAAAAAATATATCATTTCATTTTTTATATCTTAAATGTATGTTACTTGGAATCCAATAATTCTGATGAATTTTTAGAATCTAGTAGACAACAGCTCCATATGTCCATTTTTTACCAAATCATCGTATGATCCATAAATTTAAATTAAACCTTATAAAAAAACTCACAAATACATTCTTTATTATAAATTTTGAAATATTTATACATGTACCCCTAAATAAATAAATCTTATTTATTTAACTTTATATTTTATTGCAATTTAATTTTTCAACTTTTCCTATATTCCATTAGTAGTTATAATTCTTTCAAACATTAGGAATTCACTTTATGAGTGGGAGGAATATAAACCATTTCTATAACTTCCATATTTCTCTATATTATTCTAATTAGTTTCCATTAAGAGATAAAACTAAGTGGGAGTAATAAATACATATATATTATCTTACCAAACATCATATACAATTGGTAATATATTTGGTAGCCTTAGGTTCATATGTGTATGATAGATATTTCCATATAAAATAGTGGCACCCTTACTATTAATAGAGTTATGAACATATCTGGAAAAACAATTATTTTATTTCTACACATGCTAGGGTTAATGAAGTGAACCCTACTATAATACTATATATAAGTTATATATAGGATTTGTGTGACCACATAGAGGGTATGGAGGGTTGGTGAATCTGTGGTTAGATGAGCTTATATTTTCTTATTTCTGAAAAGCATTACCTATAGTTTGATAGAAATTACCTTGTTAAATCACAACACATAAGAAAAACCATATGAACACATCAATTTACAAGTCCCACTATACAATAAGAGTAGCTCATCTATGGTATGAGCTTGAAACAATCAAATACCACATAGTTACCTAGAAAACAATGCTTTCAGTTACAACATGAAGGGTATATCCATCAATTATATTTAACTATAGTCCATTGATAATTCATGTGATTCCTAAAAAAATTGTAAGATAATATAGATTATACAATAAAGGAATTTTTATTCACTAATAGGCATTAACATGTTCTCACTATGTTTCTTTTACTCTTCACACTTGTATTTATGCAAGTTAGTTTTTCTTCCCCTTGGATTTATTTTACAATAGGGAGTAATAACCACTTCTCACTTTATCTCTATATTATTTATTAGCCTATAGAAAATATACCATCTAGACCCACACCACCATGATCTACAAAATTGAAAATATATATAACATGAAATTTCAATTCCCTCTTCTCTTTATTAAGATGTTTACAAAAGCAGTGTAATTAGTTTCGAATTGAAATATATAGAATTATAGGATTTGGTGTTTACAATAACTTCTATACAAAACCTCTTAACAAACTGAATATAATATCATGTAAACAAGAATAAATATCATGGCCTTTTCATCCTCCTTTAAACATGTATTTATTCCACATTAAATCTTAATGTATGAATTAATACATGCATGATATAATGAAACAATTTGGGTAAATTAAGTCTTGTAATTATTTGTCATAAATACCAACATAACTAAACCTCATTCACTCCATAAAATTTAAAAAATATATAACATATAAATAATAATCAAATACATGTATAGGATATTTCAAGGAATTCTTCATTTATATATAAACATGTTCATCGTGTTTCATTCAACTTTCACAGACTTCTCATTTTCTGATTGAAGGTATCACGATGGACCAATATCAATATATGTTTGTATTTAAAGCAAAAAAACCCTGAATAATCATATTTCTAACAAAATTTATTGAATTCAAGTAATATAAAAGTCATTTACAGTGAACTAATAGAAGTTCGGTACTATTGGATTGTCCATGAAGACATTTCATGATCATATTCAAGGAATGTCCTTGTAGGATTATCATGGAAGATATATAATCATCTTACGCTCTGATATTCCAATGGTTGATCAAGCGGTTAGGAAGCCTACTTTGTGATCCCATGTTCACTAAACCTAACATGTGTGTCGACTGTCGTTGGACCTATCATGTGTTTCAATAGTAACATTACCTAAATTGTGTGTCCAGAACCACTTGACTTAGCTTGTGGTAAATAATAAATCATTAATGTGGTAGTTTCACATTTATTTATGATTTCACACCACATTTATTTATGTAATACATCCATATTACATCATGTGGTTAGTACATGTTCATTAAATGGTCTATAAACAAACAATGACTTTTTTATGTTATTTTTATACTTTCTCCAGGTTTTAAATATGTTGATCAAGAGATCAAACTTCATGTCTTCACTCTAACATTGCTTAGGAATGTTCATTACACATAAGCTCACTTCACGAATTCTCATTCTCTTAAATATCATTCCCAGAAGTTTATGTAACATAATCTCAATGATCATATTGTAAAATGACTTTATTTTTTTTAAAACAAGCCCACTCATGTATATTGTGTTTCTACAATATCCACCTACACATTTCATATATTCCTTGAAGAATAATACATCCATTTTTAGAATGTTTTACTCTTCCTTAAAAAACATTACAGATGTATGTATTGATAAAAAAACCACATAAATAATACTATTTCTTATTCATTAACCTCTTCACGAATATAATAACAACTTTAAATCACTTTGTATCATTAGTTGGATTCTAGTAATGGTATATTTATCTTCACTCTTTTGAATATCTCTAATATATCATGTTCAAAAAATTCCTAATTTGTTACCATTAATGTGGTTATAATTGAAAGTAAGGGTGGTTAGTGTTAATGTAGGAATTCTATTTTTTATTAACTTTATCTGTATTCACTTATTGTACCTCTATAAGGGATTCCAATATGGTCTCCTACATGTGGATAAATTCTTCTTTTACTATGGGCTATTCCCTTCCTGCTTTTACTCACATTATTTTTTATTCACTATTTTCACCCCCTTGACACACTTTAAAGAAATAAAGGTAATATTTTATTTGTGAAAAATAATTTATTGTTTTGTGGTATTACATAAACCACACTTTACCAAATTGTCAAGGGTTGATATTATTTTTCAAAACCATCCCTTTAACTATTTTAGTATTTAATTAAGAGTGTAGAGTGTAGATTGTTGGTTAGTTTGAGAATCCCAAAGTAATTTCATCATGATCATAATATAGGGATATTTATTTTAATATTTTTTTTAAATTATATTTTATTGATAGAATATTCATTGAAAGTATGGTCACATAAAATATGATTGAAAAATCAGCTGGATTGGGGGTCTTTGGGGCTATTGGTTTATAACTCCATTACCGAGTATTTGAATATTATCTAAAATAATTATCTATATGTCAATTTTTGTTGGTATTTCATATGGAAATGGAATAATAGATAGCTTACAATTAAGTACATCCATAATTTTAGTGTTTCAACTAATTAAAGAGCTGGAAGACTTATGGGTTCGTAAAAAGGTGACACTTTTTTTACATTATTCAGAGATAACCATCTAATAATAAAATATAGTTATTTAGTTTTATTTTCATGTAAAGGATAATTAATACTATTTACAGCATATACCCCTATAGTCGTTGTTTGAGTTCTAAATTGTTGAGAGTTTTTGGAAATAACCTAAATCAGCTCTGATGCTTCAACATGTAACTTATCAATTAGGGATCCTATATAAGAATCATCCAGTAGGTTTTTAAATTTCCATCAATATCTAGTAAAAGAATAATATGAAATGATATTGTTCTTGGGGTTTATTTTTATAATATAAAGAATATTGATTGAATATCTCTGAGTACTCATATATAGTATCACCACTCACTTGTTAGATTCCATAAATATCCTTCCTAATATGGGCACTCCTCGAATAAGGAAAATGTTTCTAGAGGAAATCCTGCAAAATGTCATCCCACATGGTGACTTCTCAATAATGTAAGTTGAAATTATATTCATTGGTTGATCATCCATGATATAAAGAAATTTCCTTCAATCTAATTTGATCCATGGAGACTCCTTTTGGTTTGAATCTATTGATTTATTCTCCAAATTCCTTTAGAATCATGTTTATATCTTCTCATGAAAAACCATGAATTTTTAAGTAATGGTTATATCATTCATATTCTAAGATCAATATCATATTAGTTATTAATTTTTAACAGCAATTTATTATTATTTAAATTAGTTACATAAATCTTTCCCAATAATCTATTTATTTGGGATATGTTTTCATCCATGTTTCAACATTATTACATAACTCTAGTTAATGATGTAGATGAGAAGGGAGTTCTAGTCAATGTAATTGTGAAAAAAATATATTTATCTATAATTCCTATAGGATTCTTAGGTAACTAATTCTTTCCAAAAATTCCTTTAAACCTATAGATCAAATCCAATAAATTGTGTTGAACTAGATATGGTCAAGTGTTGGAATCATTTTGAACAAAATAAAGTAATATTATAACATTATACTCCCCAATATTGGTTCTTGGTTAATAAGAGGAATATTTAGGGTTCCCAAACAAACATATTCCTGAACCTAAGAAAAATATATAAATTTTTTAACTTTAGTTTTCTCTTGGGTGGAGATAATTATGGGTTTCTTTTATCTCGTTTCAAGGTTTTGAGTGTGAATAATAATAGTGACTTTATTAGATTGGGGATGTATTTTTTTTATTTTTACATCTAGTATTAAAATTAATGGAAAAAACTTAGATATTCCCTCACATACTTATTAAAGAATATTCTAATTTATCTTTAGTTTAACTCTATAATTTAGTTAAACCTCCAAACTTACCTTCCCCATATAGTCTTGGCACATGGAGAAGGAAACAATAATCATTATACCCAATGCTTAAATATATCCCAGTGATGACGTATCTATAATAACTCTAGTATCAAACAAATACTCGGGATTTTTTGTAGTAAAGTGGATCTATGTGACTTTTGTGTGAAAAATAATGAAGATGTGAAAAAGGATTCAAAATGT
The DNA here is from genome assembly GCA_963277665.1 of Viscum album. NCBI lineage: Eukaryota > Viridiplantae > Streptophyta > Magnoliopsida > Santalales > Viscaceae > Viscum > Viscum album. The sequence goes on along the minus strand of OY728128.1, from coordinate 27,419,600 downwards.
ATCAAAAAAATGAAATTTCCAAATATATAAAACAATAATATAAATAGGGATATATTTATACAATATATTTATCAATTGAAATTCAATTTAGTAAATAAGAGGTAAGAGAAATATTCAATTCTCTATAATCAATGGAACATCATTAAATCACCAGGGAATTACAAAAAATATGAAATAAATAAATTCATTATCACATACTGATAATGTAATCATTGTTTTCCCATTATTTATGAAAATATTTATGAACCTATAGCATGATAGGAATATTAATGGTCACATTATTAGGTGAAAATCCAACATGAGATGAAAGATATCCTATTCATTTTCACGAAATGTTAAATACACCACAAATCTAGACACCATATCCTCTTTCTCTGATTTTTCTGCATTCATAGCTTGAAGTTTGCGATTGAGAATCTCAAATAATTCAACATGTGCTCAACACTCTCCCATTATATCTATAGTCTTTTTCTATTAAAATAATAAACTCATGGTGAGTTAGTTTGATGTCATCTTGATTTAAGGAGACTAGTGATAATTCTTTAAAATTAGAATTTATATCAAAATTTTCATATTTTCTGAATTATAGATTTTATCCCCATAGATATAAATATGAAAATGTGTTAGATCAATTACATGATAGAAATTTAAAAATAATTAACTCTTAAATTTTATTTGATCAAATGAATACATATTCATATGATTGGATTGCTTTATTAAGAGAAATAACAAGTTGATATTTATTTATTATAACTAAGAACTTTTTAGGATCTTAGATTCTTTATGGTCTATCCTCACTTGTGGTCACATCAACCTTTTGTTGAATCGTGGAATAAACAGGAATTTAATTCAATAACATTCTAAATTTTCATCATGATAGTAAAAATTATCCATATTTCCAATAATTTTACATAATCACATTGCTCATGCTATTTATCAAGACCCAAAATTGATCAAGGAGACACAATTGATTGAGAAGGCATGGTTGATTTGGGAAACTTGTCCAATTGAGATAGAACAATTTATTATATACAAAAAATAGGGAAAGTTCATACAAAACTATAGGGAAATTAATATAAAATTAAAAAATCCTAAAGGATGACAAGTAAATTCACAATAAAATTCCATGTCCAATGAAATTTACAGATTTCCATTCATTTTATTTCAGAATGAATAATATGAAAATCCTAACTGCTTCATTGTCAATATTTTCAAGTTTTTTCTAGAATTTAACAAAACATTTATAATCAGATTAAGAAGGCTTTGAAAAATTAAATCAGATTCTCTAAATCAGTTTATAGCTATTCCATTAAATAAAAAGCCTAATAAATATTCAAAATCTGTTTTATTCAATTTAGAAAATAAGGATCAAATGTCACCAGCGTAAAAAATATAGGATTTTCCAAGCCTTTATCTAGATTTTTGGGTTAATTTTCATTGAAAAGAAGATTAAAATTATAGAAAAAATAGCTCTCATCAATATGTGATTAGGTTAGTGACCTAGATAACTTTAGGAAGTGTGTGATGTTTTTATGGTAAAAAGGTTGAGATAATTTCATTGCTTTCATGGTGAGTTATTGGGGTTTTGTGTGTGTTTCATCTGTTATATATATTTTTTGAACCTAATTTTAAATTTTATATCTAAATAGTTATATCGTAATTAATGGGGTAGTATGTGATCCATCAAAAAATGATTTTTTATTATAAGACATTCCTTAAATCAATTTTCCCAAATTAATTTAATAAAACCAAATTTATAACATTGTTAGTAATTATAACCCATACTTAAAATACATATTTTAGTTATATTACAATGTCTTATAATAATTATTATATATGATAGTTGGTTTTATTTACTCATATTGTGATTATGTTCGGAGGGGTATCCCTTCATATGGTTAATACATCAGGTGGTATTATTATAAATGGATTATATGGGCACCCTAAAAATTAATGATGGTTCTTATACCTTATGTTTATATATATTTTTCATGATGGTTATTATTTTAAATCATATTTTGAATTTAATTCCCTAATTTTCATATAATGGGGATAACATAGAGGTATTTTTAAAAATTATTTATACATGCACCGTAAGCTTCTGATGAATATGATTCTGGTCAATGTTCCAACAGTAAACTATATCAGGTGTCTAGGGAACTCGATTTTCCATTCCCCTTCTCCCAAATGGGTCTGTATAATTAAATGTTATACATTTATGAAATTACCCTTAATGATGTTCATACTCATATATAATTTATTTTACCCTTTCCGGGACAATGAAATCATCATATAAATACATATTAAATCATTTATAAAGAATAATAATTCCAATGAAGAATAATTCAATAATTCCCTCATACCACAACCACTCATTAGTGTCAAGGTCAGATATTTCACATAGACCCCAAATGTGTTTACTCATAGAATAAGGGCTACTTAATATAAGTAGGGGTCATGTGTAATATAATGTGGAGACTATACACCCATAACAGAGTACACAATGGTAATGAAATGAACAAAACATCAGCCATAATCTATAAACAATTAGAGTACTTGAAAACAGTAATCACAAATCATTAATAATAATAATGAATAATGAAGTACACAGGAATGAAAAATAATAATACAATAGGGAAGATCACCCATCCAGCACATCATATATAAAATTTATAAGTTAATAAATGAAAATGAGGCTATACTACCATACCCAAGCTTCAACTCATCCAAATCACAAATCATATTGGATCTATACTGCTTGATCATGAAAAAGAGGGTCTCTTCCCAATATAGACTAGAAATTACTGAGGTCAACTTTAGTACCCATGTTATTTGTCCATCTATATAGGGATCGATTAAAACTCAGTAGGAAATGACAACATGATCCCATACATAACTATAAAACACAATGTATTCATGTGATATTCTTAGTTGTATAAATGAATAAAATGTATAAGAATAAATAAATAAGCACCATTTATCTCGGGGTTATAATTTGGCACCCAAGATCAACAATAACTACTTTTACCAGTAATGGAGTGTCTTTGAGCATGTCATAGAGTCTTGTTAACAAATATCAGGCTCAAAATCCAAGCCCATAGAATCAATCATGATTGATTCACTTTATCAGTTTTAAATATGACCCCTAGAGGTAATTTCAAGTGATGAATAATAATCAAGAATCATCACTGATCCATAATATGTAATGCTAGGGGATCTAGTAGTCATTATCCATCATTGTCAATATCTAGGTGGTAATACTAGGAAATCTAGTAATATCGATGACAATATTTATCCAAATAAGGTAATCCTTAGTGATCAATAATATCAAACTCCATGAATAACCCCTAGGTGTTAATCTTAGTTGATAAATAATATCAGGCGAAATAGACAACCCCTAATACACAATATTTAGATAATGATAACCATAAAGAGTCATTCTTAATCCCTAATATGTAATCCTTGGTGATTTATTAGTCGTCGAGAATCATCACTAACTCCAAAGGGGTTACCCTAGTGAATCAATAGTTTATAGGCTCCAAGATGATCCCTACGAGGTAATCTTATGTGTGTAATTATATTTGGAACCACAAAAGACCCCTAGGATGTAATCCTTAGTGATCAATAATCATTAGATGTTATCAATGACCCCTAAAGGAAATCCTACGTGATCTAGTATTCATTAAGCATCAGCATCGACTCTTAGTGGGTGACCTAAGGTTGTCCATAAACATCAATCATGTAATCAAAATCATTTACATTTTGGGAATACACAACATAAATAACTAAGAGGCATAGGAAGTCCCTAGTATGATATCCCATTTTAACATAACAATGAAAACATTGGTTTACAATTCTATTGATCATTTCCCATATAATCGTGAATGAATTATCAATAACATGATCCCTTATCACTACTTATTTTCCATACTCACCTTCTTAAGGTCTATATATCACTAGGGAATACACTAGGGTCCCCTAAGTCACATTAATCATTAACAGCACAAATGGTTTCCTCAAAATCAAACTCATCTCCCATGTCATAACCTATCAATTGGAGGGAATCACATCCCATGACAGAGTCATTATAATATTAGGATTACATTTTTTTGCATCACAAGCCTTCTTGGAATCAGTATCAAGAGACGGGGAAAATCTCATATCACATCTCATGTTACCATCCAGTAACCAAGAACCCAACCTTTCCAAAAATATACTAATATGCTATGCTCATAGGTACTCACATCACAACGGGGATGGAATACTCATCCCTCACTCATCTCAGCTGACCCAATATATCTAAAGCATCTCAAGGTTCTCACATAGCTTACTTACCCCAATAGATCTCAATTCATCATCCTTCCCCACTCGTGGGGTCTAATACAATTACCCAGGTCCAATGTAATCACTAAGTTCATTTTGAACTAATCCCTTAGGTTATGAGTATCAAAATTTATAAATTTATAATAAATGTATCATCAATTGGTGAAAAAAGAATCATGATGGTGCATAAATTCCCTTATGACCATGGGACCTTATTCAATTTAGACAAAGACATTGAATTTTAATTTAACAAGTTTACTTTATTTTTAAAAGGCTCATTTACCTCTATATAGAGACCACACATTTCATATTATATATAAATAAATCACTAATAATACCATAAGGGTATGTTTTGAGGACCAACTACCTCAAATCAGACTTATCACCCCTTGACGCAGTTAGGCTATCCTTGGTGAAGCCCATAAAAGTACCACCCATGCACACACAAAAACCCAGGCACCTAACTGAAACTGAAAAACCAAGACTAATTAATTGTAATCATGTATAATTAATTAAAAAATATTAATTAAATTTAAAATTTAATTCAATCACGAATTATTTCATAATTACTCAACAGGAACTCCCGTCTCATTAAGACAATATCCAAACACTTTTGGGAGGCCCATGAAACCATCTTAGCACCATCCAGAAAACAATTCCTAGAAACAAGCACCAAAACCAACACCATTTTTTAAAATTTAAACCAAAAAATCTTCAATAATTCATATGGTTATGTACCATCATAGAGAAAATACTTGATAACATGTAAGAATATTCTCGAGAAACCTTCTACTATTCTAGATGAAAACCCCAAGACATGGGATAAATTTTAAAGTCATATAGTGGAAATAATGAACAAATCATAGCCCAAACTATAGGGAAATATTTATATATGAATAAAATTTATAAAAAAATAAAAATATGGACATTCATAACAAAATAACCATAAATATTGTTAATAAATAATTTTGGTTCAAGGGGAATGAGAGAGAGAGGGGAATAAGAGCACTGAAAAAATAGCTTCCTCCCAAGGCCCTGGTCACCAAAAACAAAATTCCCCATTATTGAAAACATAAAATGACCCTCACCTATGAAACATATCTAGTACCAATTCATTGTGTGAATTGGTGTTTCAAAGTATAAAGGGTCTTCCCTAAATCATTTCATGATGTAAACCCTTGGTTCAAGGCCTAAATCACTTAGGCACCCCATAATCCCAACACTATTCAAGAAATGAACTATGATTCTTGATGTGTAATCTTCAGGGTAGGACTATACCCATAATATAACACCATTTTGTGTGTGGCTCATATTGTTCAAGGAGTGAATTGGAACAACAACTAAAAATTCAGTTTTTGGGCCAATGAACACTTCTCTAAATTCCAACAATGCACCTAAACAACTAAACGATCTTAATACCACACCCAAAAACATATTAGAGAGAGGATAAAACTATTAAAACTTTAATTTGAATCCCAATAATAATAACCACCCCACAAAAAAATTAAAAATTAATACTCCATTATGAATTCACACCCAAAAGGGTGTGTGGTTTCATAGATTCTCTACCATAGCATATCTAATAACAAACATGCATCAATAAACTTTTAACCATAATTCCCAACCTACACCAGTCAATAAATCACTCTCATATCACCCCAATCTACAATGAAATACAAAATGATCTTCTATTTCACAATTCAAAACATGAGGAAGATGATTCATGAAATACCATACCAACACTAGTAACCATCCCCAAAACAAAATGAAGGTTCATATATTCACCCTTATATCATAAGAAACCAACATTTTTTCAATAGATTCACTACATGTGTTATCATGGTACCCAACATATGAATCACCCCATAATGGATGATTCTGAGCCATAGTGCTCCCACTATCAGAATCACAGAAAAAAATAAAATTCCAATGGACCAACGACATACTCGATTTGGTCCCAACATAATTGTAACTAATTACACAAAAAAACATTGGTTAGACCTCATTAGTCCAACCCTTAACACATATAATTTACTTAAACCACTAATGCACTATATCACTACCCAATCATGATCGGCGGGCACTATAGCGGTGGCAGGGCACTCTAGCGGTGGCGATACTATAGCGGGTACTGTAGCAGCCGGGTTACTATTCACAGAATAGGAATTTGGCCAAAAATTTGGGCCTACGGGCTATGTAATGGGCTGCAAACCCACTGGGCCTTCGGGCTATGTAATGGGTCTCCCTCTACCCAGTTAAAAAAGAGGACTTTGCTTTGCTTTATTAATAAAAATGAGGCTTCGGCCCCAACCTTTTAAAAAAAATATATATATATAACCAAATTTACATTCCCACCATTATCATAGTGTAACCTCAGCAAAGGGATGAATTGTCTCAAGAATCCATGATCCTACCCACATGGGATCATTATTTCCTAACAAACGCTTTATCCATTAATATATACAATAGATGGAATTTGTCGTCCCACTCATACAAGATTACTACCACAAAATATCAATGATAGACCATTCTATGCTCATTGGAATTTCAAACTTAACATCTGTTGGAATTTATTTGCAATGAGGGATACCCCCTCAGATGAAAAAATATTGAATCCCCTTAACTAGGATTCCTTTATACCACCCCTCAATATTGACTTCAATTGGATGAATCATCTCATAAATGTCACTCCTCCTAATCCATTCTCATTCATCTTATCAATAATAACACCATCCATCCACAATGTTATGTTCATTATAGAGGAAACACTCTTCATCCATTTCAAAACCCCAAGTCACGAAGACTATAAGATTTAAATTGAAACCATTGGTCCTAGGACTACATGTAACCACCCACTAATCCACATTTCAATCGAGCACCACATGTAACTAGTGTGTAAATTTTAAATTTATTCCAAACCAATGGGTGTATTTTCTAGTACCAACAATTCACACTTTATTAATCCCATTACCACAATTCACACTTTTTTGAATTCTACTCTCACACACCAATACAATAATCATGCTCCTTATGTATATAAATCTCTTATATCTAGAGTAACCTTTCACATTCTTATTACAAAATTGTAATTTCCCATATTCTATGTCAATTTCATGATCATCCATAATCTAACATTATCTAAAAATAAAAATATCACACCCCTAAAATCAAAAATAGAGTCAATAGTGCCAGGCACTAAACCAGTCCTTCCCTTGCCAATCATTAATACCAATGTACTAACACAAGAAGTTCTCATCATCATGACAAATCCGGCCATGATAAGGCCTATACCATATAACTGGTGGAACCTTCTTTGTATTGATATTATAAACCTAATAATATACCCATGATTCCATCCACTAATATACTCTAAAGCCTGGGATAACCCTTATCTTTATCCACACTCATATACATACATATTATATCAACCAACTAATATCATGGTCGATATATCAAGGGTAGTATGCTCTCCACCCTAAACCATAAATCACTTCTCACAATGGTCATAACTCATAGATTAGACATCTCTGTTCCCATATCATAATCACATGGAAACTCATGTTACAAACTAACCACCCTTGGGTCTCATATATATATATATATGTCAAAAATCAAATTCAAATTCATCGTCCTACTAGTTCACTGATTCTCACCATGCATCTGCATATGATACTATAGCTAAAGAATCACAATCTCATCTAGGTTTATACAAATATATATAAAAATATCCGTATCAGGATATTTTTGAAGTAAACTATAGTTATACAATCAGGATACATAGATTTATACCAAGAAGCTCAATGAAAAAAACAAAATATAGGCAATTGTTTACAATTTAGAAACTAGAACCTCTTTCATTTCAAAACAAGGATCATAATCACGCATAATGGGTCTATCTCTCATGTGTCACATGCTTGTAAAAACCAAATAAGGATTTAGTGAATCCCTTTTAATAGGGTCTACCAAAACTCCATTATGGTGAACCTCATTGTAAAACAAAACATGATCTATCATAAAAAGAAACATATATTATGAATTATTTTTATAGAATACCAGCACAATATTTTGTGGGAAAAAAATTATAAGTATTATTTATCACATTAAATAGCTAAAACCCATACTCAATGTTAAAAATCAGACAAGAGAACATATGTCTTATGAATACTATGCACTAAAAATTATGAATCATCCCTATTATCCTTTCAACAGGACAAGAGACAAAAACCATAATATATCATAAAATCCAAAAAATCCAATCTCATTACAATATGTGAAATCTGGAAACTATAACCCTAAAAATAGAAATGTTTAATCCCATTCCTGAGGTACTAATAAATCACATCGAAAAAGGTTTTCATGATTCCCCAATCCAGGGATAATCATAATCCCCAACACATTACCCTATCACCTTTATTCCATATATCTAAATAGTATGATAAATAAAAAATCAGATACACTCTACGATATTAGTCTTGAAAAGAATCTCAACCAACTTTTTAACATCATTTACCTATGAAAACTCATTGGTATTCTGACCAGAGATTCCACTGGGACCTCAGGTATGACTCCCAGCATGCTAGAGGTTGTTGACTAATAGTGAGGATCTAAAGTAATACTGTAGGGAGACTACAACACCATATCATAATGAATTATTGATTTAAAATAAACCATATGTCATCTATAAAGCATAATAATTAGAGCAAGAGGAATTAATAAAAAATAATAATTAATAATAATTAATGTAGAAGCAAACAGTCATACAGACTAAGAGTCATGGAATCATACTGCAACACCAATTACCTAAAAGTATGATTGGATATACATTAGATAAAAAAAATAAAAGAAACAAAGACACTAATACTATACCTAAGAAGAAACATATCACAATCTAAAATCATGTCCAATATATTCCACATGATCTAGAAAAAATAGGTTGATTCCCAACCCGAACCTAAAATTGGTGGTGTTTTATTGGGTAACCAAGTGTTGTAAACACTTGAGAAGGGTGTCGTAAAAATAAAATAGAACCCCCATTGTGGTATCATATATAAAAATAAAAAAATGTATATATGTGTTATAAATATTAGAATAAATAAATGCCCTAAATAAACAAAAAAAACAACCATTTTTGATCCTCATGTTCTATCATGACAACTGGGATAGGCAATACCTACTTACACAAGTTCAAGAGTGTCTCTAAGCACACCAAAAATTTATCCAAAAAAATATATTTCTCACAGGATGACACCCATGAGGTAATACACAATAATATATAGTATCAAGAAAAGATCCAACACTTACATGGTAATCTAATGTGATTAATAATATCATTCTCAGTGACTGATCCTAAGGATGTAATCATTGGAGATCAATAATCACTAGAAATTGTGACCAATACATATAGTGTATTCCTAGTTCATCCAATGGTAATGAGAATAAAATATAAATAATATGTAATTATAGATTATTTACTAGTATTGGGAATAATGACAATCCCTAAGATATAATACTATGCTGTCAATAATATATGGTTCCACAATCGACCCCTAGGAGGTATTATTAGACGATCAATAATATCAGGAATCTTGTTCAACACCTAGAAGGTAGTACAAGGGGATCAATAATCATTAAATAATCATTGTTGATCCCCAATAGGTAATCCATTTAGTTTCTATAGTCATCAGCCATCATTTCCTACTCCTAAGGGGTGACTGCAACCAATTTATCACCATTAGGATCCAAGATAACCCATGTGAGGTAATCCTAGGAAATAAATAATATCAGGACCCATGGTAATCCTATAGGAGGTAATCCTATGTAAACTATAATCATCTGTAAAAATTGTTTTCCTTATGTGTTTTTTCAAGGTGATCTAATAGTCATCATGCACCATCAATGACTCAAAGGGATAACCTAAGGTCATCAATAAACATCCAATGTTCATGACATACCATAGACATTCTAGGAATACCAAACACACACACAAAGATATGTATATATATAACACTAATGGGTAGTAAATCCCTCAAGTGATATATAATTTCAATATAATACTGAAAAAATTGCGTGGCCATCTTTCTGAACATGTATCACAAAACTCTCATTGACCTCTCAAGCACAATACCCCTCATCAGTACCCATTTCCAACATTCACCCACTCAGGGTAAACATATCACTAGGTTCCCCTAGTTCACATAATGATTGGAAACACCACTTGGGTACCTTTATTATAATGTTAGAGCTCATGTCATCACTCATAATCAACATGTTAAATAAATATCCTCTTTTTCACATGTAATAAAATTAATATAATGTATGTAGGATGTATCATTGGTGAATCATATAAAAATAACACCAAAATATCATAAATTAAAGTGGACATACTCCAATGGTCCTATGTACCAACCATGACTAGTGTCCCAACTCCTACAAATCTCAATTAGGTCGTCCATCCAATGTTATATGTCCATTTCCCTTATATAGGACATGTAAAATAAAGTCTAATTGTGTTCCACCATACCCATGAGTGGTGTGAGAATGATTTATTTGGCCACAAACCATGATGTCCCTAGTGTGTCATGTAAACATAGGTGATTTCTCAACATAAAATTTTAGTGAAGTAGAAAACAATAAAAAAGTTACCAGTCATGTTGTGAAATGGTCCAACAAAACCATAGGTGACCATACCTACACCAGCCATTTCCATATTGTGCATGTATACCCATAATATAATCACAGAACATGAGGATTAATTATATATCACTAATTATATATAAACCATGCTGAATGGTAAATCACTATCAATACTGACATGACCTAACTCACCAGGGCCTCCCTAGAAAGTGGTTAGTACAGTCTTCCACCCCAATCCTACTTCTAATAGTCTAGTTTCCAGTGACTAGAACCAAGTAGTCATTTCATATAGATTATATGATTTTTTATAAATTACATATACACAATCACACATATATCCTTACAAATCCAATTAATGGGTAAAGTTAAACAATTGGAAGAAAAATTTCATTCACAACCTCTAGTATCCCATAATAGAGTACGGCAATGTATATGGAAAAGATATTGGCCTAAATTATATAAATTATTTCCAACCTTACAATGTAGTGAATAATTACACAATAAAAAATATTCAATGAAAAACAATGGTCCTACTATCCTAGTCACCAAGGACCGCTAAACACTTCCGACACTAATTCTACCTAAATCTCAATCAAACAACCTATCTTTTGTATAAGACATTAAATGTGTTTTCAGAGCCCATTCATGGGTTAGTATACACATACCATGTAGGAAGCCAAAAAACAACCCCAAATTAATGAAACAATAAGAAATCAACTCAAAACTATAAATAAGAATTTATAGGGAAAGAGAATAAATATAAGATCATAACATGCATTAAAGCCACAAAGTACAGTCACAACTTTCACATCTGGTCTATTGATGTTTAACTTCCATACAAAACCTATTTCCTTCCAATTAAATCAGACCACATAACCTCTATATAACTTTAATATAGTATATTATAGCCATGGTATTTTAGGGAGATATTGAAACCCTAGTTAAGGATCCTAAGGTCCAACCGATGTCAATATATAGAAGGGATACCAACTCCATAGATAGTGAATCCCATATCCAGTAATAGTAGTATAGATAAGAAACTTTTAAAATACATAGTTATAGTATCCCACACACTAAAACCATAGGAGGGATGACTAACCATACTTGTTGATGGTAAGAGGATATTATACATTACCCTCATGTCAATGTGGGTTATCTCTATTCATGGATATTTGAATGCTAAGCCTGAGCTAGGGTGAAGATGTAGTATATCATTCATCTTTTTCCTTCATTTCATTCTCTAAATTTAGGTTTAAACGCACCATTATATTCTATATGGAAAACTACTAATAGGTGATAGATTTAAGGCCCGAATCTAACTACTGAAGGTACACTGTGTGTCCAGGGGATACATTTGGTGTCCACATTGGTCATCCACCTAGTTTTGAATTTCAACCTATTGTAGTATTTAAAAGACCAACTATTAAACACATGATGTGATGAAAACAATGTGTAGGGTCAATTTTTGATGCACAATGTATACTACTTCCTAAGTTGTATTTCATTAGAAGGTAAAAGGGGTGTGTCCATGGATTCCATGGTAGTGTAGGCTTCCTGGGATCCATAGGAATGCTAATCCTATACCTGAAAAGTAGGTTTTCGGGGTGAAACATTATGTGGGCCCATTAATATAGTCTAGTGATACTTAACTCAGATAAGAAACCCTAAACCTATCTTTTTTATGAAGCAAATCTTGGGTTCATCTAAACTACATTGCATATAGTTGGGATTTTTTTAGACTGACAAATTCCTCCCAAAGTTTCACCGAATACACATTCATTTCCGTGAATTATATCACAAATGTCTCAAAACATATTGATCAAAAACAAAGAATTTCTATAAATCATATTATGGCCACCGTTTATCATAAAATTGATCCTCAGTTATCTCCCATATCATCCACATGTTCTGAATCATAAAATCATCATCAACCATCCCCTCTATATTTTTTGAATTATCATAGATCATCATGAATTCCTCAATTAAAATATTGACCAATGGTTAAAAAAAATAGTAATTAGTGGTTTGATCATGATTGAAATTATATTGGTGATTGAATCCTCGACCAATCATAGGCCAATGATGAATTTGGAAAATGAGTATATAAATGCACAAACACAAAATGTTAGTTTCAACAGTGACCATATTAGATTAATTATCATATTAAATTATATAATCTTATAAAGAAAACTAAAAGTTACATTGTTCATTATTAAATATTCCGAAATCATTTTTTCAATATAATAAATTCCACATATTTTGGAAATGGTCACATTCGGATTAATTCATTAATTTAATAAATCTGTAATCATAAAAAAATATTGAAAAAAGCCATAAAAAAATCCCTACCTCAATATCAGATCAATCACTGATCAATAATGAATTTGGATTCACTGTTGTCAAAACAATGCCTAAAATTCAGTGTGTTCATGATTGATCATCGATTACGACTAACTGAATATCTTCTATTCCATGAATCCCCTCTCAATAATCTAGCTAGGTTATGCATATAACCATATAGGATTTGATAATGAAATATTTTATAAAACCTTTTAAGGTTTTTAGTATGAATTACATAAATAAAATAAAAATTAAATTCATTTATTTATTTCATAAAATATTCTCTAGTGGATACACATCATCTAGGGGTTCAATGAGATCATGAATTTTTTTGTAGCTAGTGTAAAATCCACATTTTTAACTCAATCGAGGCTTGGAATTTCCCATCTGGTAATATATTTAATAGAAAATCCTTTATTTTTAAGATAATGTGTATGATTATGTTAATATATTTAATATTCACAAAATATTAACATCAGTGATATACGGTGCAGGAAACAACATGTTGATTCCTTTTGTATTTCTGAAAAACTATTTTTTAATATTGAAAGAGACTAATTGAAAAAACATGAGTTTTTTACCTCTCCGTACCATCAAGGATTTTCATCTAAAAAATAATTAACTTATCAAACATTGTAGGATACTTATCCCACATACAATTCTCCAAAATCCCTGAGATCTCTAGAAGATTCCCATATTTCAAGAGAATACACACACTGAAAACCATTCACCAAAGGAGGATCTTCTCCTTCCAACCCTTGATCACCACTAGGCTCATAGAAATTGTGGCTCCATATTCAATGTACATACCACCATTATTAATAATATGTGATTGATTTTTCATATATCTTTTCAGTTTTGACACATGGAATATGTAATTAAATAATTCTCACTATGAAGGTATGGCTAGGTGGTATGCAACCATACCTATCCCACCTTGAATCAGAGATGGTCTGATGAACCTTGAAGATAGTTTTTCACCCTATACAATTTTATGCATAAAAATCAAGGTGGTAAATTTTTTAACACATGGTATCCCTCAATGAAATTTAAGGGACACCATCATCATTCTGCATAAGAATTATGATAGCTCTGAGGTATCCAAATCTTCTCTTCGATGAGAATCAATTTTTCTATCATCACTTAAACCAACTAAAGCCCCATAAGTGTTGATTCTCCCAACTATGAAGAAAAAGTTGTGACACTTAAGGGCTTCTATAAAGGTCATTGAAAGGTTGTATAAAAATAGTAGAGTGATATCTATTAATATATAAAAACACCACTATGGGAAGTTGATCCTCCCAACTTCAACCATATCCCTACATGAAAGACCAAAACATGTCTTCTTAGACTTGAATTATCCACATGGTCTAGTTGTCAATATGGGTAGGAATGACACACTCATCTAAAAATTATTCCTTAAATTTTTAAGAAATCCTCTCCACATATTATACATAAAACGGGAATCATTCTATAAAAAATCATTATGATAAAACTGAAAATTCATAAAATTCCTTGCACATACAACCATCTCAATCTTTCCACTAAACTCAACACTCTGATGAATTTGTAGGGAGAAATCATAGTAAGTTGATATATAATAAAATATTTGGTGTCATGAACATTGAATATCCAAGAAAATACTATCATGAAATCCATGTATATCCCATCCCAATTCTATTTTTATACCTCAAGGGATTGGGCCAACCCCGTTGAAATTTGGTGTTTAGCCTTCACATGTTGATAGGTAAGGCATCGAGAGATGAAATTTGAAACACTCATTTTCATCCATGGATATAGAAAATACCACTAAAGGTCCTGGTATATCTTTTCCACTATAGGATGCAACATTATGAATTTTTATGGAACTGTCTCATCAATACCTTGGAAACAATGAATTGTACCACTCTACTTCCTTGGAAAAGGATGATATGATTCCCACTTTCAAGGAATTAATTATGAGTATGTATTTTAATTATTTGGTATTGGAAGACCACATTATCAATATATCCAATATGTACATACTTCACATGTTATAAAAACAAAGGTGTTACAATCATTGATCATATATATGATGCTTCTCCCTCACCCACAAAGGATAACTACATCGAGGTAAACTTCTCCAACACCTCTTATGGAATCCTGAAATGATATTTACCATTGAGACAATATTCCACCACATTCCAATTATTTATATAGTAAACTATCTAAAAGTCATAGTACTATAGAAATTAAAACCAACAAAATCTTCATAGGTCGATATCTCTCATATTGAATATTAACCTAAAACTATTTTGTTTGGAATAAACAACAAAACACTCAACAATAAGGTAATTTTCCAAAGTCATTATGGAAAAGACCAGAAATTTTATCTCCAAGTCTGGGGTTTCATAATTATTATCTTAGGGAATAAATATTTCATACCTATAAGCTAAGTTCATCCCCCTCTTCCTCAATACATACCCAATCCTATCTCTAGAGGCATTACAAAACACAACAGAGCTAACCCAATATTCTGGGAACCTAAGGGTGGGAGTGATTTTTAATTTCCATAACTACTCTTGAAATGACATATAACATTTATAAAACTATATGAATGGATTACTATTTCACGTCATGGATGTTAAGGTAGTCATAATTCTAGTGAAATATTCCATAAATGTCATGTACTATCCAACCAACCTGAGGAATCATCACACCTCTTCCATTATCATGGGTGAATCCCAATCCTAGATTGCTTCGATCCTTGCTAGTTCCCTAGGTACTACTTCCTCTAATTTGATATGTCTTATAAAGTGTAAATATATATTACCTATCTAACAATTCAAAAAAATTCCTCATAGTTGAATCTCTCGATTTATAGCTAGAGCATTCCAAAAGTTCCATACAAACTCAGCATACATTTACCTATTGATGAGGAATTCATTAATAAAAACCACCCCTAACAAGTCTATAATGTCTTATAGAACCCATTCATTAGTCCCAGATAATTTATTGTGGAATTCACCTCTCATAAAAGAATCACTAGGTACTCATAGTGACAATAGTAACATTGAAGTGTTTTCCTTGGTATATCCTCCTCACAAACCCACAATTGGGGATATCCTTGATTGAGATCATTCATTCATAACAAATTTTACCCTTAAATATAATCATATAGGTCATAAATAAAGGGTATTTGTTACATATTCTTATCATTTTCCGTATTTGGGAAAGGGTAATCAACACACAACATCAAGATACTAGTCACATTCTTAGTAAATAGTATTGGAGTTTCCCATAGGAAAAATGTGGTATAGTAAAGCCTTTCCTCTGATGTCCTGCCAACAACACACTCAGATCCTTGAGCTCAATGGGGGCATCAGATAATATATAGAAGATATTGATTTTTTCCATGGGGTATAAGTAAATATAGAAGTCATCATCTATATGGGGAGGTAACCCATGTACATCCTAAGGGAACACCTCCAAGTACACCTCTAATACCGTAGGATAATAAATATAATTTAATTTCCCTACACTATGAGTCTTGTTCTCCAATTTTTGGGAGGTTAGATGTAGTATCCTATAACTGATCCCATCTTAATCTATATTTAATTCCTTGTAATCGGTGAATGAAAATTTTGACCTATCATCCCGAGTCCAAAAAATCCAATAACATAAAAAATAAATATGTCCATGGATGGTGGTTAACAAGTCCATACTAGTAATAACATCATAAAGTCTCATCATAGTTATGAATAGGTTTTATGTGTATATCTCTCTCTCCAAAAAGTGATAAGTCACACCACCAATTAAAAAGTGTCATCATAAAATCTCATATAGTAGGGGTCTCTAACTATAAGTGTTAGGCTAGATTATCCATTATAAACACTTGTTCTCAAAAAAGGGATAAGTCTAGAAAGGAATGGATTATGTTTATGCCTATAAGAAATAAATTCTAGGAATAGAAGTCACATATCAAATCTCATATCATGATGATATCCTCTTGATCAAAAGCCTACAAATCCTATAGTAAACCACAACCTATAGAACAAGATCCTTGAATTTAAAAGAACAACTTGTTAGTGGGAATTTTTATATTTGATTATAATGTTATAAACTAACTATATCCCTCCCATATCTTTATTTTTAACACCTCACCACATAATAACCTACTTATGTAACTACTTTTGCCTCACCATCCACCCATAGACTATATATCCAATAACACACAGTGGCGGGTTGGTCTATTCCTTGTGATATTACCTTTTCCCTAATAGGTGAATCATCCCCTGTCCCCAAGAAGAATAAATCATTTTTTGGACCACTATGATTCTAATACCAACATTGGACCATGATTGAAATATCACCAGTTACATATTGAACAAAAAGCTTTTGATATTTCTATTTTAGATTAATAATATATTATTTGATGATTATTGAACTCCATTACTACTAGGTTCCCCTTGTATATAATTTTCTCTAACATCAAGGCTCATTCCAACACCCCAACATAGAATGGTATATAGAGAGGAAATACTAAAACTAAAACATATCAGTGAATTCCATGATCTAAATTCTATTGTCATGAACCATGTTAATTGAGTACCACATGAGGATAATAAAACTAGATGAATACTTTAAAACCTACATGATACCCTACTTCATCTCAATAATCTATTTAATTTGTAATGATCATAGTTTTTTCAGAAAAAAAAGTCATAATAGATGAAACACTAAAACTATGTCCAAGGAAGAGTTGTATCATCATGCATCAGAGTCACAATCTACACCATCAACCTATTGATTCATGGATAATGATAGCTGATATAACTATTATTTTTCCTGGATGGGTCCTATAAGGTGAAAACCCCAAACCATCACCACTAGTTAGTCACCAACTACCTGCATGTCCATTTTTCCCTAGAACATGGGTGGCCTTTTCATTTAGAACTTCTGATGTGTGATCAACCTATGAAAGTCATCATCTGAAATTGATAGAATAATTTATTTCCTAGTGGTTATAAAATTTATTTTATGCACTACCAGCGGTAGGTTTTTCTGCTTCTCAGTGGGGGGAATAACCATTCACTCCCACCTGTAAGAAACAACACCTTGACAGACACCTACCCTGAGGGCTCCTCGCTAAGATGAATTTTTCCATTATATTGTTATGAAATTATAAACAGGTTATGCTATAGATGTATTTTAATATATTAAAGGTATTCCATGGTCAATAGTGTTCAGAAGTAGATAGATAATTAAATAAATTCATGGAAACCACAAACCATTACTATATAATACATGTACCATATTTTCCCTACCACTGATGTCTCGGTGTACTCATGTAACAAGTTGGTTTTCAGGATCCCGGTGAACAGATACATCATCCCTGACACTATCATTGGGGTCCCTATATTATTATGAAATATCATGATTGTTCAAAACCAATTAACTAAATCTTAATCCAATCCTCATAACCTTTCTTTCTCTAAACACTTTCCCTGTATACACTTATGCTCAAATACCACCTTTACATGACCCAAACTACCATGGCCCACAAGGATGGTGGTAATTTGAGTGTATAACCCCATGATCACCTCCAATAAGCTATATTTTGGTTACTTGTACTAAGTAGGAATATCACACAGATTTGAGTCCATATCCCAAAGTACACATACACATGCA
This sequence comes from Viscum album, assembly GCA_963277665.1. Taxonomy (NCBI): domain Eukaryota; kingdom Viridiplantae; phylum Streptophyta; class Magnoliopsida; order Santalales; family Viscaceae; genus Viscum; species Viscum album. The sequence goes on along the minus strand of OY728128.1, from coordinate 27,400,634 downwards.
CATAAATCTATATACACTCCAAGGTAATGAAAAAAGGTAAAAGGTAAGAATTAGAAATCCATACCTAACCTATAACATCTTAAAAGAGAGTATTAAAAATATATAATTAAATTAAAATGGGAAAATGAAATCCCAAAAAAAATAAAAACCATTTCCAACCTAAAATTTTATTGAATGTTACCACAACAAGAAACCTTCAAAAAGAAACCATAGTCATGTTATCCCTGACCCCATGATCAACTAATTTCCTTGAACACTACGCCCATAAATAACTTTAACAAATAACCCACTATCTGTAAAATCAATGAAATGTGTATGAGTCCATTTAGGGATGAGTGTATACATATATAGTAGGACACCCTGAAATCACTAATAAGTATAGAACCCAAAGCGAGTTATATTAAAAACCTAAACAAGAGTGTAAGGGAATGATAACCTAGATATACATCTAGGATGCATTCCAAAATAATGGCATGGTAAAAATATTCACAACCAGTATAAATATTTCTTAATTCCACATAAAACCCCCAATCTTGTGTAATACATTAACCTATGTTACCAATAAATACAAATAATAGAAGATCTCATATACTTAACAGTGATAGGATGGATTCTGACCCCAATGGAGGATCACATGCCTCAAACAAGCTAATTAGACATGTGGGATACCAAATCCATTGATAGAGGAACCCAAACTCTATAATAGTAGTAGGTACAGTGATATTATATGATTAATAGGCTGAATATCCTATTCCCCATCCATATGGGATGGATTACAAATACTACATAGGGATGGTAGGAGGTCATTATGCTTCGGTCTCCAATCTGGATGGGTTTCCAATCATCATTGATGTCTAAATGAAAAACATTATCTTTAGGGTGTTGATATAGTATATCAAACATGCTTCTCTTTTATTTCCATATATGTCTTCATGTATAAACCCACCACCACATTTCATGTGGAGAACTGCTCAAAGGGTACTACTTGAAGGCCCTCATATAACCAATGGAATGTACATAGTGTTTTTAGGGGTTACAAAATGTATCCTTCTAGGTCAGCCACATGGATGTGAAATTTCACCAAAAATGGATTACAAAAGACCATCCACACTACATGTGATTTGATCCACACTACATGTGATTTAATCCACACAACAAGTAGGGTTATATTTTGGAACTCGACATGTGCCTCTTCTCGAGTCATGTTTCACTTGTATCTACATGGGGTTTCAACTAGGCATACAAAACCAGGTAGGGTACCCATGTTCTCTGGGTTTATACAACATATATATACTAATTAGACCTTTTAGGATCTCACAACATCTAAGGTATTCTATAAAACTACCTGATACATAACTCAGAGAGGAAACACTTGTTCCACAATTTTTGAAAATCATGACATGTTTCTTTCAAACTACACACCATGTAGTCCAAACAGTTCCTAAAATTTTACTTTATCTAGATTATTCTCCCTAGGTTACATCATCATCATGATGTACACAATATATCCCACAAACCATGTTCAGTATGATCAAAACCATTCCAGAAATAGATTTTTTTACACTATTTTCTAGAAAATTGAACCTATTTCATATCTCATGTCACGTTCATGTGATCAATTTTAAAAAAAATTCATTGATTTCATCCATCCTCTATGAATATTATTTTCTCATCCTTACTCCTGAAACCATTGTCTCTTAAAATTATTGAACAAATAAATGTGAATTCGAGGGTCAATCATGATTTAAAACAGATTTATTATTGTATCGTTGGACTTTCATTGTCTTATGATGAACATAAAGAATAAGGGGTTAAATTTATAATCCAAATTGTTGAGATAAAAAAATAACCACATATAATTGGCCATCATGCATGGATAGATAATCTAACAAATAATATACGATTAAAATGTTATAAAATCAATAACTCCATAATGATTGGTCCCCCAATAGTAAATCAACATAGATTGGAAATGACTACTTGCATATTATATTATTAGAAGTATAAATCCATAATCAGAAAAATATAAAAAAATTGAGAACAATTCCAAATAAAATACCTTCCTCAATACAAGATCAATCACTTGAAACAGAATGAATCTTGCATCATTATCACCAAAATCATGCTATAAATGTGATGCGTTCATGAATGATACTCGACTATGAGGTCTTTGGGAATTTTCTCTATAACCAATATCATATCAACTCTCCATATAAATTATGTGGATCACCAAATAGATGTTTCTAAATATATTTTATATATATTCTTTGTAGGATTATATTTTTAATTAAATAAATAAATTAATTAATAATTTTAATTTTTTTTCTTCATCTTATATATGCTACTGTGTAAGAACCCAGGTTTTTTATGAGGTAAGGATCCATTATATTTAAATTTTAATGCTTAATTATGGACTTATGTGACCACCAAACTTGTTCAAAAGTTTTTGGGAGGTTCTTGAGGCATGTTCGTAGCCCAGAAAAAGGTTTTGGGCTGAAAATGGTATGGCATATGGTTAGTGAAAACCGAGCGGTGTAGGGGAAACAGTTTGAGTTAAATGTACAAGGATGGATGGAGGGGTGGTAAAGGATTCTTGTTTATGAAAAATTGTGTGAAAATGGAAAAATGATAGCATGGACAGGTCTTTAAATTTTTCATAACATAAAATAAACCTTTCACAAGGTTTACACATGGTTTTAGAACTATGTGGGTACACAGTGTAGGTAAACCGTGTGGGTTCCCCTTGTACTACAGGAAACCATATTGGTAAACATATCGTCCCCTATATTTTGATAATTTTAGTAAATATTAAAATAAAATTAATCCCTTTTATAAAATTTTCTCACTTATATCTCTCACATAGAAAGGGGAATTTTGAGATCTCCTTCGGAAGCCTAAAGTAGGATTTCCAATCCACTCTCTGTCTGATCTCCTATTCAGGAACAATTTTTCTCATAGGATCCACATCAGCAACATGTATATTCCTTTTTATCCATTCTCAAATATTTTACTATCGATTATACTATTTGATTTTAGGCTCATATCCCATAATTTTACATTCTTCTTCTATTCTACGGATTTCTCTTTAACTGAGTCGAATTATGAATTCATACATAATGATCACTCCACTACCAAGATTAGGTGTGTGGAATATACTTTTATTTCTGATTTTGGTGATTTTTAGATCCATCATCTGATATGATACCTACCAAAATTTCTAGTGCGGCCTGGATTTTGAATGATTTACTTGCAACAGATGTAATCGGTTCTATTAGGGATTCCCATAAGATATTTTGTGATGCGTTGATACCCTTTTTCTAAACCAAGGTCATCCAAGGGGTGAATCTTATAAAAATTAAGTGTTAATTCCATTTTAGTTCAGATATTGGGTGTGTTTTGGGTTTTATTTATTATAGGAATCAAATTATAAGTGGAATTAGTTCAATATGATGTTTTGGAAATTGTTTTCCAGCATTTATTTGATTTAATATATTGAACATGAATTGGTTAATCGATGAATTGATCAAATGGGTTATTCTAAATTTGATGTGCTAAATGGATTAGAATGATTCAATTGAATGTTTGGGTATACCCATTGAATATGTTAAAATGTGAATGGCGATTAATGGGTGTGTATACCCATGTGACATGACTAAATGGAAATGGAATACATGAGTGGGTATAATCATGCGATGTTTTTGGTATGGATGTATTTAAATTAGTGGGTATTATCATTATAAAAAATTGAATGAATGTGATTATTTTAGTGGGTGGACTCATATGGAAATTGGATTTTTGAATGGTATGAATGACTACAATCATTGTATCGATTCCATGGATGACTCTCCATAGATCTGGAAGGTTGTAGTGGAAGCTTTGGGTATAGTATGCCCTTGGGTATTGATTCTATTGTATGCATTGTTATTTTCTACCCCTTGGATCCGACTTGTGTGGTCTCATACAGGACATGACGGTATACAAGTGCCTAGGACTCCAACTAGTACCTACACTGAATTTACATCGAGTTGCTCCTAGGACTCGACTAGGTTGCCTTGGTAATTTACACATTATATCTGGCCCTTCATGGTGTACACATGGTTATATGTCATGGTCATGGAATTTTTTATATTGTTTCCTTATATGATAGGTCTGTGTGGACTGGATATGGATGGATGTACAGAGTGGCCATGTTACATGTTCACATTTCTTTAAGATTCTTCATTTTGAACTAAAACTTGTCCTAAGAATCCTTGAGAAGATATTTGGTATTAATTTCTTGATTAGACATATTCGATTGGCTTAAAATTTTTCTCTAAATGTCACTAACACTTTTTTAGCATACTTATTTGTGCTTCATAGAACTTCATAGTGTTTTGAGATGTTACTGACTGGGATTTTTATCTCACACCCTGTTTGGGCCACCGTGGGGACCCAAATAGATTACATGGATACATGTGATAATATGAAAAATCACTGTAACACTGGTTGTTGATCATTTATTTGTAGTAGTGGAGCATGGGAATAAGAATAGGATTGTTATTCTATGGGAACTTTTTGGTATTTTTATTATTTTTGGATACCTATATTGTACCATATTACCCTGTACATATTTTCGTTGTTTTCTAAATACAAGTATCATCTGCTAAATTGTATTTGGGAGATCTTTTTTATGGTTTTCTATTCCTACTATGTATTTATTGTCTTTTTTTACATATTCCTCTATCTATATGTTTTTGAAAAATGACATGATATACTCTGGTAATGAGGGAATAATATCCCCAAGGACTCACCTAGGCCCTCACTGTTAGTCGACCGCCTCTAGAATTTGGGGAGATTCACTTGAAACCCTGTGGTCCATCGAGCTTCTGGAACTGTTGAGAGGAATCTGGGTTCAGGTGTTACAATTTTGTATCAAAGGGAGTTGTTTTCTAGTTTTACATAATATTTGGGGACAATAGACAATGATATTAATGAAATGGAATTTTGTAATAAATTGTGCTTGGGAGTAGCTACCAAACATATACGGGAAAACAAATTTATAGGAATAAAATTTTTATTTTCTGGTTTTGTCTATAATAGTTATATTGATATCCCCACTGGGTGATACACATTATTTATCCTGATATTATTGATGAAATTGTGGTTCTATTTCTATTGAAACCAAATGAGATTAGGGTATTCCATCACATGCATCTTATAGGCACCCTATAAGAAATTTATTTCTAAGAATTAGGTCATGCCATTTAGGATGCATTACTTGATGCATACTATTGTGATGGGTGTTGTGATAATTTTGAATACTATTCTGCTATATCATGTTCAATGGATAGATATGTGACATCATCTTTCAATTCATAATGATAATTGGTCCTTATGGATTAGAAAATTAAGAACAATTAAAATTCAATTGTTAAAGTGAATTTGATATGTATTGATTATATGGGCATATATGTTTTTTTCATGAGGTGTTATGGGACCTCATGTATCAGTAATGGCTGAAAAATCAGTTAAATTATTTGAACCAATGAATGTTGAAAGAAAATGAAATGAAATGGAAAATAGTGACTTGACCTTGACCTAACTTTTGAGTGGGAAAGAAGCAGAGTTTCTAGTGGTTTTGGGGGACTGTTTCATTTTATAGTATTGGATTTAGGAGTAGGATATGCATTATGACATGTTTGAGGATGGTTTTGACCTGTCTTACACTATAGAGTTGTGACCTTGATATTTTTATTTTATAAGTTTTGTGTTTTCCATTGTAGATGGATGGAACCATGATAAACTCAAGTCAGACACCATGAGTAAGGCAATGACCATACTCTAGAGGCAGTGGTCCATGGACTTCTGGTTGATCCTCCTTTGATTATTATATGGAATAAGAGGATGTTCCAGATATATGTGATGAGGCATAGTTTCATGATGTGTTCTTTCACTATATTCATGATTTTTAGGGGGTTGCATCCAACCTTTACTATGGATGAGTTGAAGTGGGTGTTATTACAGTAGCATCCTCACACATGTTTGGGTGATAGTGGTCTACGGGCTACTAAGATATGTATTGAGACCACACTATCTATATTTTATCATATGGATATGTCTCCGAAAAGGAAGATCTAGCTAACCACTTTTGTACTACCTAGAGGAGAAAAGCAATGGTGGGATGTTCTAAACGAGGATGATAGGCTATGAGATTGGGGTTGGATTGATTTCCAGACTCACTTCTATAACGAAATTAACCATGAGAATATACATATAGATAAGGCCAGTAAGTTCATGCATCTACATTAGGGCACAATGACAGTTATGGAGTACTTGGAATTATTTATAGATTTGTAATATTTTTCACCAAAAGACCTTGCTGATCATCTTTTGAGTGTGAGATCCATTGAGTAAAGACCTAATAATTCTATAAAATCATAGTTCAACATGTTTATATTTACTTTTATCACTGATATTTTAAATTAGGTATTTTTTACATAGAGTAACCTAAGGAAATATGGGGGCATAGATCCGGGCATTGGTTCTTCTCAACCCAATGGTTCTACATTTTCTAGCTGGAAGTGTCATTTGAGGCTTATTGTGAGATGAGTGCCAGTCAAGGTGTGTGTGCTGGAAGCTCAATTTTTTCTCATTAGTGTGGTTGGAGAGGCCATAGGAATAATTAGTTTGACCACAATTCATTATAGTTTTGTCCTTGTGGCAGGACAGGGCATGTGTAGTGGTTTTGCAATACCTTCCCTCCAACTATGAGGGGTAGGGGTCAGCTCCGACACCATGTTCATGAGTTGGTTCATCATCTCCACATCATGAAGGGAGAGCTAGTAGTGTTTTTCGATCAGGATGAGGTATTTGTGGTTATCGAATAAGTATCTAGACACCAGTTATACTGAGACATCAGAGTGAGCCTACTCCGGGAAGTGAGACTTTATCATAGAGTCATGGTGCATGCCAGTTTTTTCAATATAGACCACCCTATAAGAGAAGGGTGTTGGGTCATTTATGATGATATGTATGATCATAGTAGGATATACTATTTCATCTTAATGTTATTATACAGATAAATTTCATTGGTTTATGTATTTCCCAATGGTAAAAATCCTTGGGGTTGTTTTTTTCTAAGGAAGTTATGATGTAGACCCACTATTGAAAATTAGAAAATAGTGTGTACACCAGTGAAGGGATTTCCCCATTGAGTTTTGTGGGTGTCGCATCACCTGAGATCTTTATGTCCTCAATATGATAAGGTTTGACATCATACTCGAGAGTTATTTTCTAGTATCTTATCCAATTTATACTGATGGTTATCACCAATGGGTGAATTTTAAATCACCATAGGGTTCAGTGTGTACTCAAAAGGGTGAATGGGAAGTCCAGGTGAGTCAATCTAGACAAGAGCATTGTGGGGTGGGAGGATTGAAAACCCATATAGCTAGTTTTTTTGGATAGTCGAGGACTAAGTCAAGATTAATTTCCTCCAATGGTTGAGAGTTTTAGGGATGTATCCCCTGATGGATTTTTTGGATTACCTCATGAGAGATTGGTTTATTTCTCCATCAAGATATAGCCAAGAGATGAACCTGTATCCATTTATTTTTATAGGATGGCCACGATGAAGTTATATGAGCTCAAGAGGTTTCTATAGTATTTGGAGGAGAATAGGTTTGTTTGACCCAATACTTCTCTGTGGGGTTCACTGGTTCCTTTTGTGAGAAAAAAGGACATAACTCTTACCTTATGTTCTAATTATCAGAAACTAAACCTACTGACTATTAAAAACTTATATCCCTAGACATAGGTAGAGGTTTTGTTTTATCATCTTTGAGGAGGCTGAGTGTTCTCAAAGATCAACATGATATTAGGATATCCCTTAGTGCATGTTTTTACTGCAGAAATACCTTGTAAAAACTTTCATAGTAGGTATGGTATATATGAGTACTTGGTTATTCCATTATGTCTCAAAAACACACCATCTGTTTTCATGGCTCTGAGGAACTGAGTGTTTTATCCTTAGTTGGATTATTTTTTGGGGGGTTTTATGGAAGATATCTTAGTGTTTTCTCTCACAATCAACTTGACCATGAAAAATATCTTAACATCAATTTTAATACACTATGGGAGAATCAATTTTATTTAAGATCATAAATATACACATTCAGATCTCTCAGATTCACTTCCTAGGACACATCATCTCAGACAAATGAATATTAGTATACCCCGAGAAGATAAATGTTGTGGTTTCCTAGGAACAACCCACAATAATTATTAAAAAATATAGTTTCTTAGAGGAAATATGGTTATTACATTCATTTCATATAGAAATTATAACACAAATAAGCACCATTTGAGGGATTGACAAAAAAAGTGTGATAAGTTTACGGTTTGATTCTTGCGAGACAGCCTTTCAGGTGCTGAAATGAAGGTTTCCATCATCACTCATCCTGATAATTCCAAAGAATTAAAGGAGATAAAATATGTATTGTGAAATATCTGATATTGGTATTGAAGCAGTGCGGGTGTAGGGAAATAGATTCATGGAGTACAGGTCTTAGTGGCTGAGGCCACATGAGAGGAATTACCTGATGTGTGATCTTGATCTAGCTGCAGTTGATCACATGTTGCACTGTTGGATACACTATTTACAAGGAGAGTCTTTTTTGGTTTACAAATACCACAAAATCTTCAAGTATATTTTTACATAGCGTGATATAATTCTGAGGAAGCAGAGATGGGTTGAGTGCCTAATGTTTTTTTACTTTGAGCATGCATACACACCTAGTTATGTCAATGTTATAGCCAATGCATTGTGTATGCAGACTCAAATACCTCTAATGTAGCATGAAAATTATGAGTGGAAGCTAATGGATTTATTATTTGATATAAATTTAGAGGGGTACAATATTCTAAGAAAAAAATATCCATCATCCTATGGTCTTACCTCTACCCAACTAGATAAAGTGAGGTTGAGGCAGCAATCAGATTATGAGGGCCTATCCGTGTAGAAGAGTGTAGTAGGTGAGGAACCACCCCTAGTTGTATATTTGGTTAGGATTATATCATGCACATCCATTGTATTATTTGGGTTTCAGTTGATATAATCGAGGATTTGATGTTAGAGATTCATGCTTTAGCTTGGGTAGTGCACCCCAGAGTCACCAAGATGTAACATGACTTACGCTATCTATATTGGTGGATGGGTAGGAAAAGAGAGGTATCTGGTTTTGTTATGATGCGTTACACCTATTAGTAGGTGTTGTAAGAACATCAATGATCATCTATGCTATTAAAAATTTTACCTATTTCTGAGTGGAAATGAGATGATGTTGTGATGGATTTTGAGACATGTTTTCCAAGGACACCTCAAATTAACGATGTTGTGTGGGTTTTCGTTGACATTCTCAAGGTAGTTTCTCATTTATTTCCAATCAAGGATACCTTCATTATTGATGATCTTTGAATGTTGTAAATCCTTGAGATATTATGACATCGCAGGGTCCCAAACACTATCATTTCTGATAGTTACACTCGATCTACATCTCATTTCATGAGGATTGTTCAATGGGATCTGGGTAAAAAGGTGCATCTAAGCACAACATACCACCCTCATACTAAAGTACAGTCTGAGCATACAGTAAAGGTTCTAGAGGATATCCTAGGAGCATGAATCCAATATTTTGGTGGCTCTTGAGAGAGGAAAATTTCCCAAGTTAACTTCACCAATATTAAAAATTATCAGGAGACTATACTGATGGAACCTTATGAGGATTTGGATGTTAGGTAACGATGATAGCCTCATTTTCTATTTATAGGTAGGTGATGTAGCTTTACTGGGACAAATCCTCATGAAAGAGACTTTAGGGAATGTCTAATTTATCTAGAAGAAGATGTATACTCAACATTCTCTTCAGTAATCAAATGTTGATCACTGTAGATGACCTATAATGTTTAAGGTAGGGGATCATACATTATTGTGTGTTTCACTGAGGATGGGTGATAGATGGATCATGAGATAGGGTAAAAATTCAACATGGTATGTCGGGCCACTCGAGATTTTGGAAAGAGTTTGGTCCTTAGAAAATCAATATTAGTTAACTTAGAGGTACAGATCCATGCATGGTGTCATCCATCTATCTCAGCCATGACACTACCATTCAGACCTATCTCCTTCTTTTCAACCAGAGGAGTTTGAGTTATAGACAAATGCATCCTTTGAGGAGAATAAAATTCATTTAGTTGACAGGATAATGATGGTTCTTGGTGGAGAATCAGTTCTTCTTGTATGAGTGATATGGAATCACAACCACTTATAGGATGAGATATGGGTGTGGGAGACCGACGTATGTTTTTAGTGGCCAGAGTTGTTCTCAGGAAAATCTTTGCCACCCTTCAGAGGGAAATTCAATGAATAATTGTAGTAATGGGAAATGAATGTATGAACTCAATTTTTTTTATGAGGTATAGATGTATTCTTTTTCTATTTTAATGATTAATTATGGAATTATGTTAGTACGTAACTTATTCAAAAGCGTTTTTGAGGTTTCCAGGGCTTGTTCTAATCCTGGAACCAGGTTTTAGGATAAAAATGGCCTCAACCATGGGTAATGGAAACGGTGTGGGGAAGGTCACATGGTTTGACTAAACTATGAAAGGAGGAAAAGAGGGGTGGTAAATGCAACATGGTTACGATGAACCATACAGAATGGGCCTCACGACTATGTGGCCATGTCTGCAGTTTTTTCATAATTTGACAGAGGACTTTTGCATAGTTTATGCATGTTTTTAAAACCATCTGGGATAACCGTGAGGGTTCCCCTTGTCATATAATAAACCATATGGGTAATATATGTAGCTCCATTATTTTGAGTATTTTAATAATTTTTCAAATTAATATAAATAATTTTTAAAAAAATTTCCACTTCTATCTCTCCGACAGTAAGGAGGGTATTTGAGAGCTCCTATGGATTCCTAAAGTATTATTTTAGATATACTCTCCATCCAATAACCTATTCAAGTGTGATTTATCTCATCAGATCCACATCTACAAGATCTAAATTCCCATTATGTAATTTTAAAATATTATGGATATCGATTGCTCTATTTGATTTTAGGCTCATATGTCCTAATTTTACATTCATCACCCATTCATCATATTTCTTCAAAAACGAGTTGAATAAGGATTTGATACTTGAAAGTCACCCCACTACTAAGATAAGGTAATAAGTATATAATTTTCTTTCTACTTTTGGTTTTTTTAGAGCTATCAGCCTTTATGTCTTATGTTAAATGTTCTGGTGAAGCCAGGATCTTTAATGGGTTACTTGTTGTATATGTAAGCTGGCCTATTAGGGATCCCTAAAAGATTTTTGGTGATGTGTTGATACCCATTTCATGAAAATGGCCACCCATGGGGTGAACCATTTGAAAATTCCATGTCTATTCCATGTTAGACCACCCAAGGGGTGTGTTATGGGTTTTCCTTGATATAAGAATCTAATTATCAGTTGAATGGGTTGAATATGATGATTAATAGATGCTTTCACACTATTTAATATATTTATTATATTGAACATGAATTTTTTAATTGCTGAATTAACCAAATGTGTTATGTTAAACACGTTGTATTAAATATAATAAACAGATTCAATTGAATGGTTTGGTATACCCATGGAATATATTAAATTGTGAATGGTGACAAATGGGTGGGTATACCCATATGACATGACTAAATGTAAATTGAATACAAGAGTGGTATACTCATGTTTGGTTTTTGGTATGGAAGGAAATAAATGAGTGGGTATACTCATTATATAGAATAGAATAGATGTGATTATATGAGTGGGTAGACTCATATAGAAATTTAATTGTTTAATGGTATGAAAGAATTCATGCATTTTATTGACTCTATGGATATCTCCCTATGGATTTGGAATACAGTAGTGGATTCCTTGGGTAGAATATTCCCATTGGTTTCGATTCTATGGGATGCCACGGGATTTGATACCCCATGGACCCATCTTTCTTGGACTCATGTAAAATTTTTGGTATATATTCTTCAAGTACATGAACTAGATCTTATCCCAAGTTTCCACCGAGATTCTCTTAGGAATCGACGAGGATTCCTTGGTCCTTTACACCTTGGATTAGACCCATCGTAGTCTACAATTCATTATATGAAAAGGATGTGGAATTTGTGATATGGTTTAATTATACAATAAGGATGCATGGACTAGATATGTTTGGATATTTGGGGAGGCCATATTACTTGTTTACATTTCATATAGCTTCCTTTTTATGATCTAACACTTCTTACGGGGGAGCCTTGAGAATATGTTTCGTAATACTTTTTGTAGTAGACATATTACATGGGAGTTCAAAATTAACTTAATTATTACTTATTATTTTTTTGAATACTATTTTTTACTTCATAGAACTATATATACATTTTGGTAGTTACCAACTGGGATGCTTATCTCAGACCCGATTTTTTCCTCCATAGGGATCCAAACTAATTATATGGGTGACAGTGACAACAAGGGAAAGCCCCCTAACACTAATTGTTGATAATTGGTTTAGAGTAGGGGAGCATGGGATGGAGCTAAGGATTTTGATGTTTAGGGAGCACTTTGTCTTTTTATCAGTTTGGATACCCTTATTGTACTGTATTTCGAAATACATTTTTTGGAAATTTTTAGATACATGTATCATTTCAATCATTGTATATGAGCCATATCTTGAGATTGTTATATATTCCTACTATGCATCTATTTTCTATTGTGTTAATGGATTTTCTATTTGTATTTTATTGACGTTAAATGTGATATTATATAGAAGTGACGTTATATTCTCACCAATGAATCATATAGATCATTACTACTTGCCAAAAAAACTCTGGCATTTTGGGAGATACGCTTGAGGCCATGTGGAAAACCAGGCATGGGGCACTATTTAGTGGAATCTGGGCCATGGATGTTACATAGTGATTTTAAAGTGTCTCATGGTTTGTTAAAATCATAATTTATATCACCCAAAGGGTAAAACAAATTTTTTAAATAAATCACAGTCATTGTTTTTCAATAAAAGTCTCTTTTATTGAAATAATCAATTATTTTCAAGATTATTAATGAGTTTTAGTTAATAAATTTAAAAAAATTAATATATATACATTGGTTTTATATGATACCTGAAACTCTATCCCCATATGAGTGGATTATAAATCACCATTTCACAGATGAGGTGGATGAAATACCACCACAATATCTCATTTAGGTGGATATTAAAAAACATATATCTCTGTTTATGTGGATGAAATACCATAATCTTAATCCCCTATGTGGATGATGCTTCATCGGGATTACATCTATAGCTGGATGATGCACCACCAATTCAATATTAGGGGTGGATGATGTTCAACTTGTTTCATATCTCAGGTAATTGATAAAATTCGGATATCAAAGCCAATGTTGATAGTAAAACACTGGTACGAGTACCAAAGTGGACGAGGTACCATTGGGAAAACTCTCCTGAGTGGATGATTCTCTACCGAAAAGAATTATCAAGTGAATGATATATCACTAACAATATATTCTATGGTGGACAGGGTTTGACAATTTAATTATCCTTTTCATGAATGATAGATCAAGGACACAATTCAAGGTGGATGAAATGCCACTAACCTAAAAGAATTGGTCTATATACAACCAATTATCCATGAGTGGATAGATTAAAACCATCTATTAAGTTTAGGTTGATGAGAAACTACCACACACCGTGAAATTGATAATGTGAAGGACATATCATTTAATTTCAAATAAAACATTTATAATCATTAGTAAAATCATGGGTTTTGATATTAAGAAACCTACACATATATAAGGTTATTTCCGAGGCCATTTAACCACTATAATAGATCACACTCAAGAAAACTCTCCCAATAGAGTACAGAAGGGAACTATACCAGTATTCTTGTTCAGTTTACCAGTTATAAGAACCCATATAAGGTCTAAATACTTGAATATATATTTCATCCCTCATAAGAAATGTTCATTTGTTACCAATGATGTCAATATACACCTTATATAGTCTACCAAATAAAAATTAACTTCTATTGGTACATATGAAAATTAAGGAAACCAATTTTATTAATTTTAGATCAAAAAAAATAAGGTGTTGTTTTTGTTTGCTTTGGTAACTATGGGAGTATGCGTTGGTGGGAGATATATTTAAATTTATTTTAATTATCATTCATTGAATCCATGAGGAAGGATCCTTCAAATAAAATTTATAAATAATTTATTTAATATCAAAATATTTGAGTACCTAGTTTTAATAACATTCTACATTAATGGATGTTGATCATCTGAAAAGAACCTATAGGATTTATTTAATTTCATTAAGTAATACATCCATTATGTTTCAATATATCATCAATATGGTTGAACATATATGTCCCCAAACTATGTGCTCAATACATATTTTGTTGACTATATGAATTAAATGTCATTATACCAGGGTAATGAAATTTAGTGTGATGGTTTTATTCCAATCAAATCGCTGAGATATCATCTTTTATAACGATTGAAGGGTAAAATACTTCCTCGAATTATTCATTAATGACTTTTTAATCTGGATGAACCCAATATATCCTATATCCCACAAAATATTTCATGATGGTTTTGGTGAGTAAATATATGTGCACGACCCATGATGTTCTTCATTGATAATCTTAAAGTATAAGGACGGTTACTCACTCTCACATATATAAATATCTGATGAAACCAAAACATGTGGATTTCATTCTTGTGGTTTTTTCCTCATAATCCCCCACTATGGAGATTACTAAGTGAAAAGATCATGAGAAGAAGCCTCATCCACTTACAGGTAATCACCCCTGAAAGTCTAATAATAATTTCCTATAATATTATGTTATCCAACTACAAATCCATATTTAAGAGATATCACCATAGCATGCCAAGTTTGTCATTATAGTGGGGAACTTCTATGAACTTATCCGTGCATAAAATACTGTAATGAATTAATACACCATTGTTATGATGAAGAAAAATAAATATGTGATACATTATTTATATTAATATTCACTTCTCTAAAAATAAATGTAACATAACGTACAACATAGTTGGTTCTAGGAAAGAAACTATGAAAAACTCCCACTTTCACTAGAGTCAATTTCTAATGAAATGTTTTACATCACATGTTAGTCATGATTCTATTGAGTATGTATGTAGTTTCTATGCCTACCATTTTTATATGTCTAGGTTTAGTAAAGAAAATTGTTTGTGTGGTGGAATGTTTTAATAAAAAATAACTAAAATGAGAAAATCCCAAAGGTATTAATTTAACTAAGTATCCACCAATTGTTCCCATTTAAAAATCCTGACATCCTAAATAAATCAATAGTTATAGTTTATCAGATTATGATATACCTTATACATTTTGGTATTACTCAAAATCATAACCAGATGTTGTTAAACCACTTCTTAAGCTAAATCGAAAGCTGAAACATACTCAGATATTGTAGATAAGGGAACCACGAGTTTTAATATGTTTTTCACGGATATTAATCTAGCCTCATCAGAGATAGTAGATCAAATTTTACTAAATAAAGATAAATGTTCAATTCCATTGATCACTAGTGTTATCACTTCTCCACACACTAAGTACTAATTTAATTTTAATTTTTATTGTCTTATTGGATAACTGTAACTAAAAGTCTTTGAAATTATATATGATTTATTTGATATTCCACAATTATGATTTATGAATTAGTAATATAAAATGTAAGTACATATCATGGAATATGAGATGAATTCTAAACACTCAATATTTTCAATTTATTTTAATCACCATATTTACTTCCAATTAAAATATATGTTCTAATTGATGGACTACATTCCAATAACAATTCATTCTAGAATTTTTTCAACTGTTATTTTTCAAAACATTATTAGTATATGTACTATTACTATATTAATAAAACACATAGATCCATTTATGTTGATCTTGTTCCCCAGAACACAACTTCTACATTAAGTCAAACTTGGAGAAATTTCAATCCTTTATCTTAACAAACATTTATGACGTAGAAAATGTTTCCATATTTTATTAACATATTTACATTGAAACCTTATAGCACTCCACAAACCATTCCAAGACACATGTCACTCATTTTCTTCAAAATGAATATCCAATGATAACAATTCATGATTTATTCATAAATTAATTAATGTAATATGTATATCTTATTTAAAATTTTTGATCTAACCGACCCTTTTAGTTACTCCTAGTAGACATAAATCATATGGTTTCCTTTTGATCGTGTCATATAGACATATTCTATAAGGATTCCATTAAATGATGTTGTCTTGAAAATAAATATCTAAATATTATTATTATTAAAGTATGAATTTTTACGTATACTTCTAAAATGAGTTTATTAATAATGGGAGGTTATAAGGTTTTTTCCTTGACTAAACATTTTATATTAAATCATGCTTTTTTGGTACCATTTCATTCTATCGATGCCCATTTTCTCTTGAATAATCACCAGTAGTTTTAATTCGTAGAAACATTCAAAATATAGAATCCCAAATATTGATAAATGGATTACATTAAATGAATTTATATTTACTTTTCAATATAATCCAACTACTATTTACTTCTTATTTATAGGAATCGTTATTCTGAAAGAATAATACATGTGTCACCCACCATAGAGAATATAAAACACCTCTTTTGATATGAATTCTGATGTAGTATGTGTATATAATACTACCCCTCCCACTAAGCTCATTAGTGTATAATATTTATATTCCAAAATTTGTGCATCTAGATTGTTAACCCATAGAAGTTATGTTTTCTCCCAATATCTTCCATGATATAAGATTCCTTTATGGAAATATTTTCAATCTTGAAAACTTGTATATATCCATAGTGGATGTATTATAATTAACATTGATGCATCATAGTGTTTTAATGTTTGTTTGTTGTTAAGACTAGATTTTAACAAAAAGTTTTCAACAAACACACATGGTTGTGTCCTAATAGATTATAATCAAATCATAATTGATATGATATCAATTAGTCAATATAGTTGGCATATGGTTATTTCTTTCAAATATTTTTAAAAAATATGTCTTGGGTGGTATAATGTAATATTTTCAATATATATAAGATTCAAAATTATTATCCCTTTTAATATAATAAAATAATTGATGTATGTAAAGAAATTTGAGTTTGGGATAACCTTTACACTATATGTATATGAAAGTATTTCTTATATAAGATGTTCTCTAACAAGTCTTCTCGAATAATCCTATATCATTTCAAAGTTCACTCTTTTAATTCACTAAGTATTTATAAAATTTAATAATGGAATATCATGTAGTATAAGAATTTAACTTCAACATTAGAAAATTTCAAATAGTCATGTTTAACTAATTTAAAAATCCTTCTAGGGTAGCAGTATATTTAATGGTTTCCTTCTTTAAAACATGACATGTAGTCTGTTTTTATATCTAGTAATGTCGATCAGTCAAAACTAAAAAAATTATAGGGAATAAGAATGTTATCTAAATTTAATTATAGTTGATAATGTATAATATTTCCACAGTGGGGTAAAAGTCAAATATTATTATATTCATTATACATTATAATAGATATATGGGATTATGGAGTTACTAACAAAATAGTTTAGTATTTGAAATACCATAACATCATCAATTCTAAATTTGAAATAATTTATCATTATGTCTAGTCAGACACTAAAAATTATTTAGTAATACTTATTTAAAACATGAATTAGTCCATTTAGTAAGGAAAAGTATCAAGCTCACATTAGCTAATATAAGAACCAGCCTTTCTCATCTCCTTTTGAGTTCAATTTATTACCCTTCCATTCTATATTTTTTTGGTATTTAAATAAATTTATGTTGTAATCATGTTGAAGTTAATATAGAAGTTATGAAAATAATTTTAAAGAATATACATGATTTGGATGAAATATATTTCTTCCTGAATTCATAGTAATTTATTTTCTAGCATCCATGCTTTCCACATGAGAAGATGATAGCCTTCGGTTCATTATTCTACCTTCAAATACTTTTTTTATTTGAAGGACATTGTGAAAGAGATATTGGATATATATTATTAATATATTATTTATCTTTTCCTTTCAAAATATTTATTATAAGTTTTGGATAAACATGTTCCCACTAGTCCTTGTCTATTTGGTGAAATATGAAAAAATATTCCTGTGTGACATATCCATTTTTTATATGATCTTTAGAAAATAAAGATAATATTTATGGTAAGTATAATAAAAAAAGATTATTAATTCTTTTTTATACAATTAAAATACCAATTTAAATAATCGATCAATATCACCATGTATTTTGAAAAAATGACCAGTTGTAAGATTTCCATCTTCTAGTTTTAAATGATATAATGCATGGAAAATTTTATTTATTTCATGGTTTTCATTCTAGGTATCAAGAAAATATATGTGTGTTATTATGGTGTTAGAATCCATTTATTTATTTTCTATCATAAACTCTTTGTTAATAGTTTATAATATAATA
This sequence comes from Viscum album, assembly GCA_963277665.1. Taxonomy (NCBI): domain Eukaryota; kingdom Viridiplantae; phylum Streptophyta; class Magnoliopsida; order Santalales; family Viscaceae; genus Viscum; species Viscum album. The sequence goes on along the minus strand of OY728128.1, from coordinate 27,382,044 downwards.
TAACATACATATGGTTCATCCAAAACATATCTCTGGTATGATAAATTTTCACCTTCGCCAAATATCTAAGGTGGGAGAACATGAATATGGGATTCAAACTCCCAATAAAAACATTCTAATGATAAAATATTTCAAAAATGATTGTATCTCATGTGAAAAAATTTCTTTGTAAGGTAACACCCTAACTTATGGAATGATTTCATGACATTCATTGTTTTTCTGGATATTTTATACAATAATCAATACATATGATTATCACTTTAAATGATTAAAAATTATTTGAGATATAAATAATTTAATTAAATTGATTAAATATATAGATATTTTATCATGTCTCAATAACAATCATCAATTAACATATAATATCTAGTTCTTAGGATATTCAAGTTGAAGAGGATCCGTATTCCCTTTTCGGATAACCCCAAAAAGGGTTCGTCAAACTACTTGAATATATTTTGGTAGATATGTATTTTATAATGGTAGGATTGCAGATCCTTGATCCATTGAGTGGGCTCCCATATCCAAAAATCCTGACATAGAGTTTCTCAACACCTACCTCCAAATTACACTATGATTAGAAATGGCAACTCATATTGGTGTAAAATGATTAAGTCAACCCAAAACCATCATAAGAACTCAACTTATAAATTTAAGTGTCCCAAAAAGGTTGGTCAAACACAAAGATCTATTTAGTTTCATTATTAATCATGTAATGGAAGGCCAATTCTAAATTAATATTAAAATGAGGGAATTTAATTCCTTATTCATAAGTCTTATCTTGTTTTATCCTTTACATGTCATGTAAATATTAAGTGGATGTTTCTTAATTAATTAACCATGTTGGATAAAAAATTTACATAGAATTATTTTATTTAATTTCTATCTTGACACATTAATTATTTTATTTATATGATTGTTTCCCTATATCCATAAATAAATAATTTCATGGATAAAAATAAAAATTAATTAAAGGACCTATTCATGTACTCTATCTAACAGTTAGTTTAATGAGAGGTCATTAAATAATCACTTGAATTAAGGGAAATAAATCCTATTAATGGTCTTGTAAAGAGTTATATAATTCCATATATACACATATTTATCACTTGTGATGTCATCATAAAGGGTACATCTTGAACCACCTCAATGTTCCTGGGAATACTCCCTTAGTTATATGTTCTTATGACCCAAAAATAGGTGAGGGTGACTAAATGATTGGTTAAAAGTGAGTTAAATAAATATAATTGGACATGAAGGTCCTACATAATAATGGAGGGAGGTTTGAAAAACACTACATAATATTTTATTTAACAATATATATTTACACACCAGTGGAATAAATTAAATTTAAACATCCAAAACATTCACAGGTATTAGTAAAGCACGTGATCAATATTACAAGATATAAATAAAAGAGTAACTAGATATCATTCATTCATTTATTCATTCATTATTATTAAGATGAATGAAATTTTATTAAGTAATGAATGAATAAATTAATCAATTCCATTTCATATTAATGATCATCTGAACTTTATTAGAGATATGCATAATTTATGAAATTTATGGAAAATAATTTGAAGAACCAATGAAGACTTATATTTATTATGATAAATAAATTGAGAATTAAAAATTCATTAAAATCATTATTAAATTTTCGAAAACAGAATGGTGTTCCACTATATTAAATAATATTTTACTATTTCAATTATTAATTTTTATGTAATTTTTTATTATTTCCATTAATGGGGAGACTACACGACATGTATATCAAGCCACACATTGTGTATCCCAATTGTCATGTACCCATGGTACACACATCAGTCTATGTCGTGTACCTCTTCCAAACTACATGATGTTTAAAAAACTCTTACACATAGTGTGTTCCTCTTTCCTTTTTTTGGATGCATGAATGAGACTACAATGTGTTTCTTGGAGAACTACACGGTGTAAACTGTCCTACCATACACTATGTATTTCTTTGATCATTGTGCTTGTTTCCCCACCGAGTGGCTTAGTGTGTTCTTCATATTCTGAATTTGATTAACTACAAGCAATTTACAAAACATATATGTCTTGTATATCAAAAATGATCATGGTTTTTTGTCTCATGTGGATTTTACTATGCATAATGATTACATTGATTCTATGATTTATGATGATAACCCATGTAGACGACAATACATATACACCAATACACATTGTATAATCCAATATCAATGTATTGGATTATCTGATCAGCACGTTGTGTACACTACATGTCATTACTACATGGCATTCTATGTATCCCTCAGTCATGAAGATGTTCTGCACTGTGGTATATGGAATGAACTTATAAGTACAGGATGTGTAACCCTATCTTACTAGCCATGAAAAATATAGTTCCTGGTATCATCTTTGGTTGTTCATTATCTATTCATAAACATTAATAAATTTTAAAAGTTAATGAGTCAATATTTACAAGTCAAATTATTTTAATTTAATTCTTAATAAAGAACAAATAATATGAAATAAAAATCTAATCAAAATTGTGAATTGTTAAATAATAAAATAAATAATTATAAATTAAAATGTGACCACTCTTATATCACTTATTAGTTTAGGGAATATTATAAACATAAAGTGGTGGGTAATATTTTAAAATTACATTTAATTAAAATTTTCTAAAACCATTATCTAGTATCTTGCATGTAAAATTTCTAATTATTTTTTTTAATATATAAATAAATGAAGACATGGGCTTATAAATATACTACATTTAAGAATATTTATCATATAAAAAGATCATTTCATATTTCCTTAATTTCATTATGAGGATCCATGGATAAAATTCATCTAGTGGAAATCCACCCATGCTCCTATGATCTTTGAGAAATCCCCCTAGACCTCTGGGTTCTAGCATGGTAAATCGAATATAATGCATTATTCTTTTCTTGATCGATCATTTTTCAGTCTTGTAGATATCTCTCTTAGGTTTCTAATTCCTGAGAGGGATTTGAAATGAAGAGTCGAGATAGAATTTTGTGTGTGAAAAAATTCTCTATCTTTTTCAATTTCACAGTGATTCTCCATAGAATAGACATAACCACCTATTTATAGAGCAGTAGTTCAAGTTAAAATAATAATTTAATATGATTCTGAGCATTAAATAATAGAATAAACATTAATGAAACCTCATTTCTCATATTAATAAAAATATTACATTTTTTGCGACATGAAAGATTGAAAATTTTGATAAATAATATATACTATCTTGTTAATAATTATTTATCACATGATGTGGTCTTGGTCCATTCGAACTCAATATTTATTGAATACCTCATTAAATATTTTATTCATAGAAAAATATTTTATTAACATACCGAAGAAGAAATATGTATTAAATATTCAATAAAATAAATATATATATTTTTATTCACACGCCAGTGATTCTTTTATTAAATTTATACTATCAATATATCTTGAATAAAATTATTCGCTGTCATGATATTAAAATTTATTCAATTAATTAAATTCAAAAATTACTTTAATCAAGATGAATAGAAAAATTTAGTGTTTGATCCTTTTGTACTGGTTATTGTTGGTATTATGTGGGAATACCTATAGTCCAAGATTAATATCAAGAAATGGGTAGTGGATCCCATGAAAAATAACATAACATCACAAAATAAAAAAAATGAATTAAAACTATTTATTATAGTCTATTTATAACAATATATCATCAAGAAGGTTTCATATTTGTGTCACCAACCTATATGCTTGATATATATATCATTTCCTATCTGTAATAAATGTCGTTACACCATATACATGGTATTAAATTTAATGTTTCTAATCCAATCCAAGGGTTGAGATATCCACTTCAATAAATATGGAAGGGAAAAATCCATCCTCAACTAATTTATTAATTACATTTCAATTGTGATGCACCCAACGTACCCTACATCCGGCTAACATATTGCATATTGGTTTTGGTAAGTAAATATATGTGAGAAAGTCGTGAAATGAATCAATAATAATATTAAATTCATAAAACCATTACATATGCTCCTAAATAGGGCTATATAATTACACCAAAACCTTAAAAACTCTTAATCATGGGAAAATTCGCATCATCTCCCACCTTGGAGATTACCAATTGGAAAAATCATGAGAAGAACCACCATCCACTTATATGTGCACGCACTTGATGATCTAATAACCATGTTTCCTATCATAGTATGTTATCCAACTAAATTACATTATTTACGTGATATTACCATATCATCAAAAGGTTCTCATCAAAGGGGGGAACTAATATGGACATATCAATGTGAAAATTAATCTAAGGAATCATCAAAACAATGTTATGTAGAAGAAAAATTAAAATGTGTTATGTTATTTATACAAATATACAATTGTTTCTATAAATAAGTAACCTAAATTATATAATAGTTGGTTCTAGAGAACCAACTCCAATAGTTTTCCATAGTTCATATGGTGTAAGAATTAAAATTAAATAGCATAAATAATGTAATATACCACCTACCTAGTACTAGTGGGGTATTTTCCATTGAAAAAAACTAGCCTATTCATCCTTAATTGATCAAAATAACAACCCGGAATAAAGTCACAATATTAATACAGAGTCAATGATACTTGGTGAAATAGAGATACAATAGAATAAATGATATAAGGAGAGTGTTTTACTTAAATAAGGCAAAACCCTATGAAAGATTACTTATGATTCTGAAACCAGATGATGAAGATACCAATATTATAATAATAGAACCAAATAAGAAAGGGGATACAATGTGACTACCATGAAAAAATATGATAACCAAAATTTACATTTTTTAAAATTTTAAACAATTTATATAAATTAATTAATAAAAAAATAACCTGTAAAATGTGATGTTACAAGACCCTTATAGTCCTGGCACTATAACATGATCTAGGGAATGATAATAAAAACCATATCCCAAGGCCTCAAAATGATGCCCTCCCCTTTATGGAATAGGGCCCCACTATTGTCCAGGTTCATGCTGTAGAAACCCTCTACTTCAATGGGATGCCTCCATCTTGAGTAGACCTTCATGATTCAGCACATTGGTTATGATATGAACAACCCCCTATTTGAGAACTTAATCCCATGAAACTTAAAATATACTCTTATGAAGCCTCATCATGGCCTAACGCGCCTTTATCATGGAATGAACTTTGATTTTTTGCATATTTTTAATCCTAAAAAACCAAAATTACTCTCATTTAGTTCCCACTACACCTCATTCCACTCTATTATAGTGTGATTGTCCCCTACTACATCGTTTCCACAATGTAATCCTTTGTGTTATAACATGATGAAGGGCCTAAAATAGAAATATGCCCCTAATCTATGTCGAATCATCATTACTGGCCCACCAAATCCCATCACAAGACATATAATAGCTCAAATTTTCTAAAATAGACATGGTTTAAAAAAATAGAATTTATACCTCTTACAATTATGGGGTGTCACATTTTTTGTACTTTTTTTATGTTATATATTTTTATACTTTTTCACATTGTTTTAATAATTTTTAGTATTTTAGTAATTTTATTAGTATATGTTATTATTAGATATTTTTTATTAATCATTATCATCATTTTTGTTATTATTATATTTGAAATTATTATCATCAGTTTATATTAATATTATTTCTGAAAATTATTATTGTGATAAGATAGTCTTACTATATTAATTTTTATCATTATTTATTTTTATTATTTTAAATATTTTTCATGTTGTATAAAATATGAATAAAGAATAAATGATTAGGGGGTTCACACTAAAAGTATAGTCATTTTGTCAGACCACCTTCATTTTCCCTAACTGATCTTAACCCTTTAAACCTTCCTAATAAATAGTGATACCATGTCCCTTATCCGAGATTCCACTCCTATATCGACTAACATCGTAGATACTTACTCAAATCAACCAAACACCACATTCCCACCAATATACCAACCCATCCAGCAGAATATATCCCCTAGAACATCCATCCACCCTTGTATGATAAGCCTAGATAACTATCTCTCTCACCTTATTCCATGTACCTTACCACACATCTCCTTCCTCAATCACCACTCATCCGCAAACCCAACTATCTAGCCATCCCCTATCTATTCCTTATATATTGAGAATCACCACTACATCAGCCTCATCCCTTTATGATATCCGACTTCTTGATCTAGCATACACCATACTTTAACAAAGATCTGAAATGGGTGAACCCATTGAGTTTGTGTGTAGAAATAGTTTACAGGTTTGTTAATATGAAGTATTCCCTTTAATGAGAAAGAATATTGTATTGCATTAACTCCATCTTCATCATGAATAGAACTATAATATTTTATTAGCTTTTATTGTTATACTCTACATATGATCATGCTTTGATAAATATTTGTGTTCAGTTGCGATGAAAGGTATTTTGTTATTTTATAACATAATAATTTTTCTTATTTTTATCATTCAAAATAATTTCCTTGGTTGTGTTTCTCATTACATAATTGTATTTTATTTTGATATATTTTTCATTGAGAAATTAACACATACTATATTCCTCGCTTATGTAATACATAATAAGAAACCACATAAAAATGACATTTATTACTCACCTATGTAATACCTAATAAGTAATAATTAGAAAGATATCATCTGTAATTTTATATTATTTATTTTTATATTTACATGTATGAGACCTAATATGTAATCAAATTTTGGAAAAAATAAAAATAAATATATATATATATATATCTTTTGGATTATTAATTTAATTTATTTTAGTAATAAATTCAATTCTAAATCACCATATAAGTTATCCATATTTATAAATAATCTAAATTTAAATATTTTAAGAGTTTGGGAAAAATAATTAAATATTGAATAATCAGAAATTAACATAGAAATTCTTTATAATAAAAAAATATTTAAAAAATCTAAAAATAATATAATTTGAAGTCCGTTCACTTGAAATGAATTCACGAAATTGATAATTTTTCTCAACATTCATCCCATTACATAAATATTTATATTTATATATTTTAATTAATTATTGTAATTTTATATTAAATAATTTATAAACACAATTTCTGAAACATCAATTTGATTGGATATTACTAGTGACTACACAAATCCTTCTTGTGTGATCAAAAATATTTCTACAACAAACGTTTTCAATAGATTTTTATATTTCAAATACTGATATGTCAAGATATTGCATGCCTAGATTAGGCACTATTTTTGAAGAGAATTACAGAATTACGAAATCCATGATAGAGGGGGATTTATGAATTTTAAATAATAAATTTAACACCATTAGTTTTGTTATAGAATATTAATTCAAAACACTATCTAGGACAAAATGTCATGTCCATCAAAACACATTTACAATCCTGATCGGCACAACCCACTCATTATGCATAATATGAATTTTTTTATTTCAAATAAATTCATATGGTATTTATATTTTCTTGAATAATTATCATTCTAATAAAGTTAATATTCTATGTGAGAAAAAAATATCAAGTTTTTTATATCAGTTCATGCCCTATATATGTTTATTTTTGAAGTTAAAATATTCTTATTAATATAAAAAGTCACGATCCGTGTACCCAATACTGTTTAAAACCCATTTTTATGAATTTAAATTTTTTTTAACAACACTATAACTCTATAAAATATTCACCACCTTACACATTAGATGATGATACTTAATTTGATCAATCACAGTTTCAACCCAACACATTAATCATGGAGATAATGATAATTAGATTATTTGATTGGATGAAAAATTGGATGAAACATAAAGAATAATATAATGAAAATATGGTTTCTCTAATGAAATATGTGAAAACTAAAATAAAAAAACAAATAAAATTATTTAAAAAGTATAAATATGATGTTAAACCCCCTGACTTCCAATGTCCTCAAAATTATTCTATGGTTGGTGTGGTAGAGGTTTCAAATGGGGGAAAATATTTTTTTTAGTTTAGAAAAGAGTCTACTTTGATTCCACTTACATATGATTACACCATCAATGTCTCATACCCACCATAAATATATTCTATAATTCAAATATAATTTATGAAATTTAGTACCCTACAGTTCATCATATCATATATCATTGTCTATTATGAAATTTAATTTCATATCCCCAAACTATGATTCCAAATACCTTACCCAAGTTAAAATGGATTACATAAATATTTCTGATATCCTTTGATGATGAAAATAAATTTTATTTTGTGGTGGAAATTGAATTGGGGCCGCAATTTACTGATTTATATTTAAAAATTAGCTAATATATCAGATATGACCATATATTAGTACACACAACTTTAAATTACCTCATCTTACATTTTTTTGAGAATTATTATGAGTTAGGAACATCTTTTAAAATAAGAACATCTATAACTATTTAAGGGGAAACCATTTTAGTATTAATGGTGGTAGATTATATTAAAACAATTCTATATGTACCAGAATAATTGGATGTTCTATAGGATTATGAGAACATGATGAATTATAAACCAATAGTGAATCACAATGTTAGAAATATAGAAGAAGCCTTGAGGGATTGCAGCATTCCCAACATAATGCATTCACATACTTAAAAAGTGTCCGTCCAATATTCTCCATGCATCAAGGTTTCTAGCAGTCCAATAGAATTATCTAGAGAGGAAAAATATGATATTTATATATTATAATTCAATGAATCCTTAAATCATGAATTGAGTTGGAATATATATTTTTTTCCAAGGTTAATGTTTAAATACGGGAACGTATTGGGTTATACAATTTTGCCAAATAGTGAAATCATGGATATATTGGATATAATATGATTTTTAAGGGAGTTTAATAAAGAATTTGTTTCCCATATACATTTAATTAGGCAAGATTTATTATTATTATGTTAAAATGACTTACTAAAATTTCTGTTATTTTTAAATATTCATTCTCATTAGGGCTTAATCACCTCTTTTTTACTTGAGTTGTTTACATTTTATTTCATATATTTTCTTATAAAATTTATTTATAGACATATAATGTTTATTTTATGAAAATTTCCTTCTTTATGGACACATACAACACTCTTACCAATGATGAATTAAATTCATTGGATATGTTTATGTATAATCCATGGAGAGTAATATAAATGTATGACAAAAGGTTAAACAAAATATTCACATAATTGAAGTTAACATATTATTAGTTACATTATTTCATTGTATTTAATTTTGTTAATTTTTTATGAATAAAATGACATGCCTTTGTATAAAACTGTTCTTATAATGACACTACCATGGATTTTAAATCATTAAACATACTTTTATTATATATATGATTCTATGATCATGGTGCTATTTTTATGATAAAATGAAGACATGTTTTTTCTACTTGTATATTTTAGAAAATCTACCATTTTTTATGTTTTATATAACAAATAAATCATATCAATATCATTATAATGATAATAGGGAGGTAACACATTTATTTCAATACTTTATCCACAATACCAAATAGAAATTTAAAAAACAATATAATAATTTTTATCATTGTTTCCATAGGTTAACTAATTAATTTTTTTGTAACAAAATCTTGGACATACAATTTTTTCCTATGTCAAGTTTAGTAGACCTGATTAATTTTTTTTTTAATTATTTGGATCCTCAACATCCATTTTATAAGTGATAATTAATACTAATATATGGTTCTTAAAATATGTTTGTAAATGTATTTTTGTTTTATAATTTTATTTCCACCAATGACTATTATTGAAGTCAATTACAATAATTACTACCCAAGAGGACTGTAATACCTATTTCTTCAATCTAAATTAATTTTTTTTTCTAATCATGGGTATTATTTTTTCATCAATAAATCTATATCATTTCTATCCATACTATAGTAATTTGAATGTTCCACTGAAATAAGTATGATATTTTATTTTTTAAAACCCCCTTTTCCCCTCTAATTCATCCTCATGTTTTTAATATTTCATAACACATAAAATCCTTGAATATAATTATCTAGTTTTAACCAATTAAGAATATTAATTGCAAACAATATCTTATATATATGTATGAATATTTCCCTATTTTACTTCAGGGGAGATATTCTTTCTATCAGAGGTTTTTTGGAGGAGAATCAATGTATTTGATGCACTTTTACAGACTTAATTCTATCATTGTATTTTTATTTCTTCTCAAAACCACTACCTATATCTTATGTGCACTTTTTTTCAAGATATATGATTTTTATGTACTTAAAAAATAACCCCAACCAGTGGTTATTATGAGGAAATCCAAAATTTTATGAATTATGATATGTGGTATTTATTTTAAAAAATAATAATTACTTCCATTAAATTTTTATCATTGAGTTCTTTAATTTATATGTTTATGATGCTTCAGAACTGTTCCATAATTTCTAAACATTTCCCTAAATGGACCAATCTGTTTACATCTCATTATTTCTATAATAACATTTAGTACACTGATCGAGTCCTCATAATTACTTTTATTTTTTATAGTAATTATTTAGCAAGATGTAATTTATTCTACTAGTCTGTGAGTGGGATAAAAAAATATTCCTATTGGAAGCCCATAATGAGAAAAAACTTGAAGATTTTTATTGGACCCAATTATAATATTCGGGGAATAACATGAGATTAGAGAATCCAAACTGGTTGTTTATAATGAGTTTGGGAAGATAAAAAATACCTGGAAACCAAACAACATTCCTGTAATGATTCATTCAGGGTGTCATCATTTCATATGGATGATTAAGATACAGTCTATTATACAATATAAGTCACCAACCCCAACTAGACCCTTATCTTACCTTGAGGAAAAAATTTATGAAAATCCTTCAAAAATAATCCAATACAACATTATGAATGGTTAGAAATTCAATGAAGGGTATGGGCTGATGTTGAGTGATTTTCTTATTAAAATTCTTCTTCTTCTCCGTATTGTTCTAAATACATAGTGATCATGCTAGGGAGTAAACTATGTTGCAATCCTACGTTCATTGATTGTATATTATGGTAAAATAAAAGAATTTATTTTTTTATATTTTATTTTAATTTCATCCTTTTTTTATTCGAGTACACTAACATAAAAATCAAGGGAACATAAATATCCATGCATTTATGCATAAAAAGTATCATGTGATAGCTTGTGAGTGTTGGTTTCTTCTCTCAGCCACTCCATGTCATAAATGTTATTGTGTATTTGATCAATTGATCAAATAAATAAGTTCACACTCATGATATATTTTTTTAATGAGATCAAGTTAAAAAATGATTGATATATGATCATTACATCATAATCAATTTGAGTTATTGATGAGTTCAAGTCTTACAATGAACAAATTTTTAATTATTTTTAGTGATTTATAAGAATCAATTTGATTTGATCAATAAAATACAAGGTGTTAACCTAGTAGGAAATAATATACTATTATGGTTCTAGGAGGTATAAATCATGTAATGAATGATTGATCCCATATCCCTTTAGGGAGATGACGGTTGAGAATCTAGAGGTTTGACTCTAGCTTATCATGATTTGTCTGACACGTTTCTTTTCTCAGATTAGTTTTTTTATTTTCAAATTTTCAAACCCCCATATTATTCCTCATTTTATGAATTTCATACGACCTAATAAAGATTAATTGATTGAACCCTTTCTTTTTTGTAAATAGTATAAGTTACAAAATACTAAAAACCATGTAAACAGAGTTTAATTTTGACATGTTCAATGTTGTGATCAAGATTTTAGCACTGTTTTTAGGGATGTGAAGATGATAATTTGTGTTCATAGTTTATGAATTTCTTTTTCTCTTACATGTTTTATTTTCATTTTCATATATTTTATTTTTTCCAAACTAATGATAATTATTTAACCAGTATTATGTCTATGAAAATGATTCTATATGTCATAATTAAGATGAAAATAGTTATATAATTTTTAATAAACCATCTAGAAAATACTAACTTTTTATTCCAGATCAAATTTTTTCTTATTTATTTTGTTTTGGTTAATTTATACGATGTTTTCTCTATTCACACTTTTTTATCCATATCGTTCTTTTATTTTTATTATTTATGTTCACATTCTCTCTCTCCAAATTTTTATTTATTTATTTTTCTATTATATTTTTAAATTATTATATTTTTATTATTCCCATCCTTTTCATCACTAAGCCTTCAAATTGTATATTACTATAAGTAGACCACATAATTGAAAAAAATTATACAAAATATAGGTCTTCTATAGTAGAGAAATCAAGAAATATTGAGGAACCAATTATGATATATCAGTAGGTATCAAAAAAGTTTCAACCTAATGAAATCACAAAAACATGTCCATATTTAAAAAAACATAAATGAATCATCTACCCTTGATATATAGTACCAAAATTTATACAACCAATATCTTGATAATTCTATCATCATTGAACTTCTGCTTTTTTTCATCCATTTCCTCCAAAAATTTCTCAGTCTTCCTATTGAGGATCCTCAAAAAAACCTAAATAAGTATCATATTATGTGTGTTACCATAAAACACAATGAAATCACTAAAGTCCTTGTTAAATATAGGGGGTTCACTTTATCTCTTATTGTAATAGAAGGAGACTGGTTATACTATCTACCTTCCAAAATTGGGGGTCAAACCACTTCTTAGAGAATTCCCACCCCTTTTATAATATTACCATTTTTATAAAATTAAGTAGAATTGGGCCTCCATAAAGGGAGACCCTTTAGGAATATTGGTATAAATTGGAAATATATTATACTTGTTTCCCTAACGACCAGATTAGTGAACAAATACCAATTCATTACTTCTAAGCTGAACATATCCACATAGACCATGGAATTATCAATGTTTCATATTATGGTAATCTTGTGGATGAAAATATTAACACAATCCATGAATTTAAATCCAATGTAAATTAAAAGATTTTATAATTTGGGTTATGAGTGATAAAACCCACTATATATTTTCATTATGTAATCATTTTTGAAAATCAATAAAACGTGGAAAATAAACTTGATGGAATTAATAACATTTTTTGAAAAAATGGCTCAAGAAAATTCTAAAATTCCACCATTCCATTAAAATTGTAATATTTATACATAAAAAATCATTTATATGATAAATTATCCCAAATTCATGATGCATCCCAGCCTTATGAAATCATTTCATTAATGTTTATATTTTAGAAAAAAACCCCTTTCAATAAAGGAAATTATAGGAAATATCCTAACTCTTCATAGAATGTATAAAAATAATACTAAAAAGATGTAAACTCATGAAACACTAATAAGACTCAATAAAATTATGAAAAATTTCATAATCCTCATTATCCACCTCCTAGGAATTCACCTTTTCCACCTCCCAGTCTTGAACTAATTATCAATGATAATGTGAAAAAAATTCCCTTCCAAAACCTCTAGTTCTAATAGTGTAATCAATCAACAACTCACAATATTTAGAATAAATCAATACAATAGTAAAATTTCATCATTAGGATAAGTGTGAAAGGTTCTTGAAAACTACCTTCACATACACTTAACAAACTCAACAAAAAGTTCATGTTTATGACATTTCACTTCAAAATTGAATGGATCTATATCCTACAAATTATTATTTTCAATGTAAATATACCCATAAAGAAATAACTATTCTTTAAAAATATCTATCACAATTTAAAAGTGCTATAAAACATCCTCAGGGAGTATTTTTTCAGTTGTTTCCATAGAAAAAATCAGAGGAATGTCTTTTAATGTAGCTCAAGATGTCATAACGTGGTGATTGAGGGAGTTATAGAAGAATATATATGAAACTGGATAAGATTTTAATATTAGAAAAAATAACACCATAATATCAAGAATAAAACTATGAAACGTATCACATTGGATTGAATTGTTTATAGATAATTGAAAAGTTCTGAAAAGAGGTATGAAACCACACCATAGTTATTCGCTCATTAGAATAATTCATTTATACTGATAGAGTAATTATGATATGATTGATCCATCCATTCAATAATATAACAACATATTACTAAATATAAACTTAATTTATATTGGATTTATGATTTATAGGAATTACTATAATATGTGTAATATTAATTGATAACTAATCACAATAACAAAATATTTATTTTATATAATAGCCATGAACATGCTCTCCTTAATATGGTGCTAAAAACCTAATCATTACATTCATAGATTTTATGCTGATAAATGTGAAAAACATTAATCTATCCAAAACATATAACATAAAAAAGAATTATTAGATCACATACATACCCATGTAACTTTTGGTTTTCTATTTTTATAGAATCATGAAAAACTATAACCTAATAATACCCATATATATATGTGATAATTTACCCATAATAGAATTATTTTATTATTTCACATTAATACATTAACTTCACCCACATAAAACCCTTATATGTATATATATATATATCTTAGTTGAAATCACCCTTTATAACATTGAAAAAGGAAACATTAGAAGGGTGATATGAAATTCTTAGTAAGGGTAAACATAGGAATAAACAATTAATTATCTTTAGTGATCACAATATGAGAATAAGGGTATGATAACACAATCAATGTTCATTTTAATTACATAATATAATCCATCCCCATCAAAACATGGAACATTAAACATGTTACATGGATTAATGCTTTAACAAATTCATCTTTCAAAGGAATTGATAATCATGAGCTATGAGATGTTAATATTGATCAAAAACCCATTTAAAACTCATAATAAGAATTAAGAAAATATTTTGGTATATGTTATTAGTCACATAAAGTCTATAAACTTCATCACATTACCCAATGTGTTTAGGGGACATAATAGACCCAATTGTCCTTGATTTATAATGTAACAAACAATCCTTAGTTTATAACGTGACCACCCATATTTGGATGATAATAGAGGCACCTTTAAATCATCCATACATATTTCAAATTACTAAATAATTATAAATAATGTAGATGCATTCACTTTACAATACAATATCCTTGAAAATAACCAAAATTAATTTTTATCTTAATTAACTTCTTTCAAAAACAAGTTTCATTACAATCTCTTTAAAATAATCAAAATCTATACATGGAATTATTAAGGATGGAATATTTGTAAAATATTCACATTTAAAATTAATAAATCAATAAAATATATTTTTATTCATTAAACATACATCTAAAAAAACATTTATGACATATCTTTGAATACCCAAAAAATATCATTTAATTTTGATAACATTTAAAATATAAAATTATAAGAATATGGTTATAAATATTTTACTTGAAAATATCCATTGAATCATGTAAAGGAAATTTTGAATAAAATAATAGTTATGACAAAGTGAAAATTCATTCATTTGGTAAATTTTAAAACAAATATCCCTTTCACACTTCCATCAAAAACCAAAAGTACAATATTGGAAAAATTATTGAAATAATTATCTTAAGAATTTATTAATAAAGTATAATATATTATAAAATAGAAATAAACAATTATTTATTCATGAAAAATAATATTCATGAAATAAATTTAAAGATCCTGAATATGGAAGAGATATTATTCCCAACAAAAAATATATATGAGTTTGGTTGCTTCATAAAAACATTCATTTGATCTCATTACGTGAAAAAGATAGAAAAATGAAAGTAAATAATGTAAAACTTATAAATATATAGAGGATAAGAGTATATGTGTGTTCTAATAAATTACTATCATACACTTTACCCCAATGTTACCTTGAACAACAGCAATCCTGAAATGAAATGTGATTCTAATATAAAGCCTTTAACGCTTTAGTAATATTTGAATCAATATTAATTGAAAGAAATAATATTGATTGGATATATAAATAAAATTAATTAAATATATAAAAATATAAAAATTCATTCATGAGGGATTAAGATCACCATATAAAGAAAAAATGGTGCATGAAATGAAACATGCCTAATGAAAATGAGTATGAGAAAAAGAATACCCATGAAAATATTATAATAGTTGATGAAATAGTTAATCAATGAAGGAATTATGTGAACATATAAAATCACAAATAAAATTAGTGGAAATAATACATTAAAAATTTATATTTCAATTAACAATTAATAATGGAATAACTAATTCAATGAAGAATGTCATTTCACAATCAATAAAAATTGAGTTAAGAAACCCATTACCTTGAGCACGAAAATTCATTGTATTTCCTTTAACTAATGAATAATAAACTTATAGTAATTATTTTTTAAAAAAATATCCAGGTTAATACCCATTCCATTAAACTATTTATATGTTTTATTTCAATTACAAATTTAGTTTCTTATTCGGTTATGTTCATGTCGGGTGTTTTGAGGAAGTTTTATTTATAATTGAAAAAGGAATTTAGTAGGTTGAATGTGGTAAAAAGGCTTTATTGTTCCATAATCTCCAGAATAAAAATCATTACATATATATAATTATTTTTATTTTAAATACAATTGTTTTTCAAAAAATTAATAAAAATCATGGAAAATAAAATACATTAGCTCATGATGTTGTAGTCCGTACATTCACATGAGTGAAGTTTTTATGATCCATTGGTTGGAAGGTATTGTAATATAAAATATTACCTTTAAATAATCATTATAATGTTATAAATATAAATTATCTACATTAAATACAAACCAATTTTTATCCATGAGATGCTTTTTTTAATAACTAAGTACATTACTATACGGAGACAGTAGTCTATAAGTACACCTAGGTGATGATTCCATTTTTAAGGATTGGAATGGTATGGATATAAGTAATATATTTTATTTTTATAATAATAACTGTTTTATAAAGAATGTATATATCTTTAATCAGTTATAACAACCATCGATTAAAGATTGTGATCAGAGATGAAACACATAGTTTCAAGAGTCGGTTGTCCGCATATACACATGAATGATGGTTTCAAATAAAATGTGATGGAAAAGAAGATGAATAAGGTTTTTATATTAACATAATAACATATTAATATATGTGATATAATTATGTTGTTATATTTTAATGGTAAATATTGAATTTATGTTGGTAGAAGAAGTAAAATGAAGACACTCAGTTAAGACGATTGCCTCTCCATTGAAGAATCTTCCCAGGACTAGTCCTTAAGAACCATACTGATATAATTTTAAGAACAATAATGCATGTATTATTCATATAAGGAAGGTAAAAATATGTTTAATTAGTATTTTGTTAGATATTTGGATCAATAAGTGTGTGGATGAGAGGTGAGGTGGTGTACTTTATAAGTGAGGGGAGGGGCGCCCTATGAGCTACCTAAAGTGTTAAATTAATAAAAATTACTTTTATTTATCATGTGGTACTGAATTTATATATTTAAAATAAATGATGGATATAAGTAAACATTAACTCATTAAATAAAATTTATTCTTTTTTAGGTTATTTTTTACACATATCTCTTAGTTTAATCCCATGTTAACCCTAATTAATGATTTCCTTGATAACAATATTTTTTACCCATTTAGGGGAAAAGGTTTCTATAAAAATAAAACTGACCCAAATATGGATAAAGGTGGATATTACAGACCAAGTATCCTTTAATCATTCAAATATAATAATTTTATAGAATTTAAATCATTTAATAAAACATTTTTTAACATAAAATTTCATTAATGTCATTTTATAGACTATAAAAATAATTTCACTCTAAAAAATATCAATACAACAATGTAATTAAAACATAAATAAGTAAAAAATTATAAATAAAACATATTTATGAAAAAAATTCATGGGACACAATAAATCAACCAAAAAATATTATTTTTAATGTATTTAAAATCCTTTACTTCAATTTTCTACTTCTTTCAGACGAACTATGTTGGCGTTGCATAATCATTTAAGATAATTATTTCATCACTAAAAATTAATATAAAATTGTATTACATAAAAATATTTTTTAATATTTAAAATAAATTTTTATAATAGTGAATAAATTCTTTATCCTTGTATCCAAATATTATGTATATTAAAAGATAAAAAGAGGAATTTGGGATTTTTCCATTAATTAAATGAATATAAAGATCATTATCCATTAAAAATGAACCAAATTGTGATATTTTCAAATATTTTAGGGGGTTTTTTCTTTTTACATACATCCTATATAATATAGGAATGATTATCAATTATTTTTAAGGACTATTTCATAGTTTGAACCTTGTTCTATTGGTTTTACCCTTATCATGGTGACACCATTTTTATCATCATTCATATTCACTATAAAAAATATAATGTTAAAATATTTAACAAATTTTAAAATATAGAATCAAAATATAAAATAAATTTTATAAAATTCAATTTATATAAGTTTCATAAATATGTTTTATAACAATCTAGTAAAATGTGTTGACAAACCATTTTTTTGATAAATGATTTTTTAAGAATAAAAATATTTTAATATATTTTTTAAATTACATTCATTAAAATGAAATTAATTAGATTATTTTTATTCAACATGGACTAGTTAAATTTTAAAACATATTCAAAACAAAATGGGATTGTGCAAATACTTGAAATTTTCTGATAATTCTGTATAAAATAAATATTTTTCAATATTCATTCAAAAATAATTTTATTCATATAAATCAAAAAATATAAACCAAAGATAATTTTATTATTATGATTTCAGAAATGATATCATTTTTTCAAATAAAATATATAATATTTATAGAAATTTTTTTATGACCCTGCCTGACGGGGCTGGAACTACAACTCCCCAAGTCTACCTCCAATAGGGTAGGGGCTGGTAACAAATTCTGAGTAGGCTTATGAGATATATTTTTGGCCCAAGCATAATGTACCTACACCCACATATATATATATAACAAAGACCATACAATGATGAAAATTAAAAATAATTGAAACCAATACAAGTCTACATATATGATCCCATAATCAAAGTACAACTATAAAGTAGTGAATGTGATAAAAATGGTCCAAATATAAGAAAAACCAAAAACTATAGTGAATCAAAACTGCTCCATGGGAGAGGACTATGATCAAATAAAAATAACCAAAAACCCTAGTTCAAAATCTCATCCTATTTTCCAACAACCCTCTACCCTTCCTGGACACCGTCAAACGAGACATCAACTTTAGAAGACATGACATGCGTAGGAAGAGTGCATGTTGGGGTGACTATGAAAAAACCTAGTATGACACCCTAAAAAACGAAGTCAATAAATTGTGATGGGTCGTGAACTTACATCCTCAATCATGACACATGGAAGAAGTCTTTTACTTTTTCCAAATATGAAAGAGTGTATAAGTGTTATTTCAAATTGTTAACTCTACATAGTATCTTGAATGAGAAAATAAATCTTAAACAAATCATTCCATCATGGAAAAATATTAGAAATCCAAGTTGGGTTGAGACCATAAAAACACATGTTATATCTTTTCAAATAACATAGGCCTCTTCCATTAGGCTGTGAAGGACTTCTGATTGATCTATGCAGTCTTCATGCACTCCCTGATGATATGAAACTTCTCTTTAGTAGATGGAAATAACTCTGGGCCCATGAGTGATGACATTCCTATACTAGTTAAAATTTTTACTAATGTATAGGTTCATCCATGATAGTCCTTTAATGGTTCAATAATAATTGTGGAATTATAGATTTTGACATATGAAAACTCCACCATGCATAGGTGATCCTCCAAACTATGGCCAAAATCCAATGTCTAAGCATGTAGTATGTCTTCTAAGACATGGGTGGTTGACTATGTATTTCCATTATTCTGGGGTGAAACACCATGATCAAATGAAACAGAATCCCAAATTCATATTGAAATCATATCCACAAAAATGACCTGAATTGAGCATCAAAGCCTGGAATAATAGTCGGGGGAACTCCATGGAGCTAGAATATCTCCTATACATACAAGCATGACAATATCTCTATTGAGATCTACTCTCTAATTGATAGGAAGTTGTTCTAAATGGTTGTCCACTCTAAAATCACTAAAATGGAACTCTATCCTCTAGATATATGTAGAACCCTATAATGATTTCTTTAAATATCTCGTTATACTTCAACTCGAGAAACACAACGGGCTGAGATAAAACAAGTTGAACATGGTACTCAGCTTTTAGTTGCTGATAAATCAGGAATCAAGAGAGAAACTCTAAAACACATCTCATAAATCTTGTACACCAAAACAAATGTAATAGGTACTGCTATATATTTTACACACATAGATATACCACCAAAGGGAATTTAAAAAACACATACATCACCTCTTCCCAAAAAATAAATTGTACCATAGACCATCGTCTAAAAGGGTAGAGTGCTCCCCACAATCAGAATATCCATGAAGAGCACGTCTAGTGGATATATGAGTATGTAAGGTCTCAAAGTCGGTATGTCCATTATCAACTACCCTGAAACACTATAAAAGTTACTAGGTAACAACCATCAATATATGATATGAAGAACATCCTTCTCCTCTACTAACAACTATAATGAGGCTAACTGCTCTGATGCATTAACCAACAACAGGGAAGTTGATCTCCCACTGAAAGAGTTTTCCACCACATCCCCCTTCATAAGAGTACAAAAAATATTGATATAATTTTCCTAGAGAAACTCTAGTAATCGAGACTATCTCAATTTAATGTTTTTATAAGAGAAGACATATTTGTTACTTTTATGGCCATAGTAGATGATAAACCAATATCCCATCCAATAAGGTCACCGCATCTACAATGTGAAGAGTTCTATTTATAGATTAAGATCTTTAGTGGTATAGTTCATCCCATGTGATCTCAAATAAAGTGAAACTTAGAGAATCACCTCCTACCTCTAAATTATATGATAAAGAAGCATGGTGGATGATGCATCACAAAACACCATCCTCTATAAATATCCCGATGGGACCTCTCATCAATCATTGAAATAACTCTTAAAAACACCATTGTCACCTCCCTATCCACATGAAGGTCCAACCCTTTTGGGTCAAACCTATCATGGTTTCATCCAATCTAATGAAATTGGGTAAAAACCACTAATAGTACCCTTCCAATCCAAGGAAACTTTGCACCTCGATAACACCCTTGTGTGGCCCCAATCTAGCACCGCCTCAACCTTCATTGGGTCCACTACCAATCATGCATCTGAGAAAATATTTCCCACAAATTGGACCTCTTGAATCCCTAAATGACACATCACATTTATCCCATAAATATGAAGCTCTTAGAGTGTTTCCAGTACCATCCTCATGTGTCTTTCATGCTCTTCCACAAATGTTGTGTACACTTATATATCATTGATGAATACCACCTATAACTGGACTATTAAATGATAAAATACATGGTTTATGAGTCCCATAAACACTTTTTTGGAGCTTGTTTGTTGAAGGGAATCACAAAGTTCTCCTAGTGACTTTAACAACATCATAATTCCATCTTCGGTATATCTTTGTCTCCTACTTGTATTTGGTGATATCTCGATATGTAGTAAGTATTCAAGAAACATAACACCCCTATCAACAAATTGAAGATGCCACTAACCCTTATTGGTGGAAAATTTATCATCATAGTCACCTGATTCAAGAACCGGTAATCAACACATAACCTCAAACTCCCATTTTTCTTCTTAGAGAACCATACAGGTGATGCCTATGTGGAAAAATAGGGCTCAAAAATAAATTATCTCAAAATTCACCCAACTACACCCTCATCTCACAAAGCATTTAGAGATCCATCTGATCTACTGTTGCCAATATGGGGGTCATATTCAGATGTACGTATTTGTATAATCGTAGTTCCTGGCGTAGAGGTAATGGTGGGAAGTCCCAAAGAAGGAAGACCTCATACTCTGCCACTTTCATAAGGAATTGGTATCCTAAATAATCCACTACTTTAAGATACATGATATCCAAATAGCAATTAATTATCTTCACTATCATATTCCTAATACCTTCCCACTCTTCCAAGGATTCATTTTGACCCATTAAGAAAAAATTTATCCCATCAATGTCGAGACACAACTTTCTTTTCCAAAAATAGTCAATCTGTGCATGAACTTTGGAAAACCATTCCATGCCTATTATTGTGTCAAAAGTCCTCATCCATACTATAAATATATCCCAATAAAATCTCTCAACTAATAAAATTAGATTGGACTATCACTAGAGGTGTGTAATCACTGAGTCACCGCATGTTAGAGTCTCCAACCACAAGGTTCGAGGAAAATGCTCAACCAAACTCTCTAATTCTTGAAATAGAAAACTAATAACAAAGGTATGAATCATGCATGTGCCTATCAAACTGTATATAAGGTATCATTGACATAGATCATACCATGAATAATCCATACAACCATGTGTACATAGGCCTCTATAGCCTTTAGTTATATTCATCCCTAACCATTAGCTCCTTAAACAAGGCTTGGACAACATGGTGGTGGTGGTGTTAATCATTCATACCTCAGACCACCACCATCTACTATACTAGCCACTAAACCATGTATTCCACCATGTGGACCACCTTTATCCTAACTTCATCTCTATATCTGTTGTCCCTAAGCAATCTATTGATCAATTGTATGTTGGGTTTGAAAATCCCATGCATGATGTCCCTGACTACGAGAGGAGAATCACTGCCTCTCCCTTGTATGATTTGAGCCATCCCGAGAGCCTTGTACAACGTACCAAATATCCTTGGATCACCCCATTAAGTGTTTTATAGTCTGATTTCCCTGAGACTAAAGTCGGATACAAGTTGCTGAGGTCTCATCTCCATAGTGCCCACTTCCAACAATGACTTTGAGAACCTACTCTTCCAGGAATATATCCAACAATATGGATTACACCAAAACACTAGTATAAGTGGGAATATAGAGATATCTTAGAATACTTAATATCCTAGAATAATCCCTACTTAATGGTCTGTTCTCTAAAGAGTGTATCCCTCGCCATATTATGGTAGTATAAGGAGAGATCAATAAACATCAATGAATAATTTGTCACAATCAAAATGTCTTGTTTTAGATGTTAAAGCTTCTGAATTCTCACTGATTATAACATGGATGGATAAAACTCAAACATAAATAAATTAATGATGTCTGACAAAGAATGTATTTTCTCTTCATGTGAAAGATTCACTAAACTCTACCATCACCCAATGAATCCCTAAATAATACCCACTATAAGGACTTCCATTTCATTTTTTGGCACCTCACGAGGTGGAAATATTGAGTGGCTACCTCTAGCCAATCCTCATCCACCTAGGGTTCTGGGTCACCCCAAAATATGGGTGGTTCCTACCTATGAAGATCATGCAGCACACTATATGTGTGATAATCCTTAGCTAGTACTTCCATAACTAGCTACTACTCAACCGATGATGGTACAGTTAGTAGACCACCTAGAGGTCCTATCTCTTATATTGACCCATGTACTGATACATCTTCCATCGCCCAATCATCCTAATGTTCACATGTTGGAATCTATGATGGTTATCTATGTGGATGCATCCTAAAATAAAGAGGATATACCATGATCAAAGACTATATCTCAGGAGATTACTTTAGAAGGGCATAGAAACCACATCCCATGTAACAAACCAAAAAACAATTAGTGAAATTTATCATCTTATAATTATTTTATATAGTATAAATGACAAAAAATCACATTTAGAGCACAATACAGACTTTATAAAATGAATAATGAATGAAATGAGAGGTATTTATAAAATTTAATTGAACAATACAAATTAAATAGTAATTTGAACATCGGAATAGTAACGTGACCATTAGGAATAGTAATATGGAAGATAAAATAGTATCCCCACCTATAAATGTATAAATAAAATTTAGGGGACTTATGATTGAAAATATGATATATTTATTTCATGGTATAAGTAAATAAACGTTTTAGAAATGATAAATTAAGTGTTTGTATTTTAGTAACTTACAAATATGCAATTAAAATATTATAAATAATATAATTATTAAAAATAAAATTTATTTTAATAAAATTTATTTATAAACTAGTATATTTTAATTATTATTATAAAATAATTTTATGATACCATATGTAATTGATGAATGTGTCATACAATCAGTTATAATTTTAAAATCAATATTTTTTGAATAAATAATGATTTAAATTTTAAATTAAATTTATCATATTTTTAAAATTATATGTCTTTAACGGAGTCTATATTTGAATTCAAAACATCAAAAAATTATTAGGGTGAATTTTTGGATTTTTTCTAGAATAGTTGAATTTTTAACGAATAGTAAAATTTGATTATTTTTTATATTTAAAAAATACATGAAATATTGAGTCTTATATTTTGTATAGATGATTTATCCCCATAATATAAAACCATCCTTCATGATATTAATATATTTAGTGATACGTTTCAAACTAGTCATTGTCTTATTCCAAAATAGTAAACTAATGAATAAAATAATCAAAAAACACAAATATCCTCCCCTATAAATACCACCTCTCCTCCTAAAACCACAAAATACTTGAGGATTTTTAAATTTATTACAAATACTCTTCCCATGACCCTCACCAATGTCTTTATATCTTTTGGTCCTAACTAATTACCAAACTAGTTTCCCTAATAGGGTTCTCAATGAGGAGAATTCAAGAGGTAAAATCCACTTTTATTTTCTTTTAATTTCTTTTCTTAACTAATTATCTCCTCACCTACCCTATTCCAAGTGGAATTATAACTAATGTACCATATATATAGACTAAAATCTTATTATCTAATGTAATAATCCATCATCATTCCACTTCTTCTCACATATTTTTTCTAAAAATGAAAGTATCATTTGTGATATGCCGATTTACCGCCATCGTGGATGATGCATTTTCATTTTATTTTACCGCCTTCAAGTATGGTAATAAAACCATAATACTTGGTTAAAATGATTGTAAAATTTATTTTATATCCTTTTTATGATCTGGAACTAACAAATATACATAATTATAAAAAATAAAACAAAATGAGTTCATTGAGACTGAAAGCCACCAAAACTAATCAAAACATTTATCATTAACATTTTATCTAACAAATAAACCTTATATCATGAAAAAAAACATTTATAACCAATTAGACTTATTTTAGTTAATTTATATCATATAATTTTAATTCTAGATAATTATTCTCATTTTACTTGATCTTTCATACTTGTATACAAGTGAAATGACCATGAAAATCATGAAAACGAACACTCCTAAATAATTAAATTGAACACTATAACTCATTAATATGGCCATAAATGAACATAATAAAATTATAATGAATTAAAAAAATTATAAGTAATTTTTTATTTATTAATTAAGGAATCCAATTTTATTATCTACGATAATAAAATGAACAAACTATTTGGACATAAGGTAAGGAGATTATCGAGCACAATTTTATTTATTTAGGTTAGTCTTATATCATGAAAAATTTCAATATATATGTTCTTATAATTTTAATAAAATATAATTTCACTATCCTTACCTTTTCATTTTTGGGATACAAATCCGTTGAATTTTGGGGCATAAAAAATTCAATGAATTTTCCAAAAGAACACTTTCAAAAACTCATGTTATAAATATCTTGAGATTGTTTTATATTCACTCAATATTGGTGATTCTTATACCAAGAATAATATTCCATTTTTAATTTGGTAACACCAATTTTTATTCATGAAATTATTCTTTATGATATTCTTATAATACCCATTTCATTTATATGGATTATTTTATAGAAATAAATAATATAGGTTTTATGTGACATGCATGATTATGTAAAGGTTATGGAGTGACATGTGAGACCCAAATTATATATATCTCATATGCCTTGGTTAATGTGATAGATATGATGAGATAATATGAAATATGCATGAAAGTTATTTTATCTTTGTTCACAATGATTATTTTATACTTATCACAAATGTTATGCGTGAACTTAATTCTTTCATTGTCCACAACTATCTCTGGTAGTTAACCCCTAAGACATTTTATATCATTTTTATGCCTTACCACATTCCATTCCTTTATCAAATGATTCCTTTCATGATTTTTATGATTATACCATTGTTATTTTACATTTATGACCATTATACAAATTCATGTTTTGTTGTTTCATGTTCTAATATATCTTCTTTCTCAGATTTTATCTCTCACCTTTATCTGATGTATATCATAAGGGGATTTCTTATAATAAGTAGAACACAAGGGAAAATAAGAAGTTATAGATCATGGAATTATATAATTATTATGTTTCATTATGTTAATTTTATGTTTAGTACTAATTTACCTAAGACACAAAACCTATGGATCCTGGTTTTGTAATGCTATTATATTTTTTACCTTTAAAATGATGTAATAGTAATGTAAGAAAATCAGGGTCAATATAGTTGGTTTCACAACTGGATTTAGTTAATTTTGGAATTAGCATTAGATAAAATTTGTAAAAAAACATTATTGTGAGACTAATTATATCAAATCACCAATGAATATTTGTTTTAAAAAAATAATTAACAATGGGATACCACAAGATATGAATTTAATTATATCTGAACAAAATTATGTATTCATTACTTGTTAAGTTAGATTTTGTTCAATATTTTTATATTTTCAAAACATTGTGGGAACCAAGATAAACCTAGACAACAACCCATGTGAGGGATAGTGTAATGATTTCCCAAACTACATCACCAATGCCTTGGGAGGTGGAGTTCAAAATTTAATGGTGATACTTACCTAGATATCTCAGGATATGAAAAATATCCTGAAAAATATACACCATCCCCACCCTAAGAGAGAGAAATGGTCTATTGATTATTTTATTCAGCAACAACCACCAATGTTTAGTGGATCTTGAGATCAATTATTCATGTAATAGTGGTACAACTCAATGGAGAAGATCTTTTCTCTTCTTCATTGTTCTGAGATGTAGAAGATGACTCTAGAAAATTATGGTTTGGATGGAGAGGAAAATTAATAGTGGGTGTTGATTAAGTACCCCATGATGAAGGATGATACTGAAGAGATGGTGTGGGAGTACATTACAAAAATATTTGTTAACAACAATTTTCCACAAACTGTTCATAAAATGATGGAAAGAGAAATCTTAGAGTTGAAGAAAAATGAAGGTGAATATATCACGGATTAAAAATTAAATTTAAAAAGTTTTTAAAGGTTCAACTCTAGTTTTTTATCAATAATGATATCAAAACAAATATATTCTTTAGTGGTTTAAAATAGAACCTTAAAAAATCTCTTTAAATCTGTGTCATTGGAAGATATGAAGAAGTTGTTCGTTGTGATATCAAAGTGGAGAATAAGTTTGGAGAAGGGTCCCATGGGTATTAAGATAAGAAAAGAAAGATTAATATCCAATTCAGATAATACAATGATAAAGGTGGAAGTAAAACTCCACCACTCACATATCAAAAATGTGGGAAGAAGCATCATGGAAATTACGGAAAATGGATGGGGAAGTTCCTTAAATGTGTGAGAGAAGTCCACCAAGCTCATGACAGTCGAAGAGACATGAGGAGGTTGGAATGTGTGGGGGAGGAAAGGAGTGCACCACCCATAGTAGAATACTTCAACTATAGAGAGGAAGGCTACTATGCAAGCCAATGCACTAAACCTAGAGTTCTAGAGGGTAATTAGATTCATCAACCATAAAATCCAAAGGTGAAATAGAAAGCTTATGCCATCACCATTTCTATGGATGATCATGAAAATAATATGGTTACATATGTGCTAGTTATTCATTCATGAATAGAAAACATACTATTTTTTTCTAGTTCTATTCATTTTCTGATATCATGCATGTTTAGTTGAACAATTCATACAAAAAATAAAACTATAATGGTTAAATTATCAATGAGAATAGAAAATGGGGAAATTATTTCATCCAATTTATATGATTTTTCCTTGAATAATGTATTGGACTAAACCTCCAAAAAAATATGGTCTTACCTCCTTTGGTGGAGTTTTATGCTAAATTGGGAATGTTTTGGAAATCATAATACAATGACAACAACAACCGTTGAGAAAAGGAGCTCAATCCTCACACCCATTGGAATAATCCAATTTTTTACATGTTTAAGGAGGAGGATAAATCTCTTTTAGAATCATCATATCATGTATTGATATTTTTTCCACATATGTTTTCATTTTTGGATCAAATTATTGAGACAAAGAGAGAATCATGCTCAAAGACATGCCTATTTTGAGTGGATACACTGATGTGTTTCCTGAAAAATTATATGTTCCTCCTCCTGACCGAGAGGTTGAGTTTCCAATTGAACTTATTCCTAGATACCTTCCTAAGTGAAATATTCCTTATAGAATGGACACCATTAAGTTTGATTAACTGAAAATTAAGTTACACATGAATAATTATAAGGATTTTAAACAATTAAGTGTTTCGCCATGGGGTGCACCAGTTCTCTTCATCGCGAATAAGGATGGGTTGATGCATCACTGCATTTATTACTAGGAGATAAATAAATCATGATAATGAAAAATTATACGCTTCCATAGATAGATGACTTGTTTAATAAAATGTGTGTGGGTCCAAGTATTTATTTAAGGTGGAACTTTGGTTAGGATATCACCAATCAAATGTGGGGAAAGAAGATATTACAAATACTTCCCTTCTAAAGAGTTACAGACACTATGAGTTCATTGTGATTAATTTCAAACTGACTAATGATCTAGTAATATTCATGTACTTCATGAAAATACTCTTTAGTGACTCCCTCAATATGTTTTTGGTAGTCATTATAGATGATATTTTGAAATACTCCAAGGGGAAGGAGGAACGTGAGGAGTTTGTGAATATTTTGTTGAAGACATTATAAAGGTAGAAAATTTATGAAAATTATAGTAAATGTGAGTTATTAATGGATGAAGTATAATTCTTTGGGTATGTAATCACTAATAAATGAATATATGCATACCCTTCTAAGAAAAAGAAAATGAAATAGTAGTATGAGCCAAAATTAGTAACAGAGATCTGTAGTTTCCTTGGTATCTCTCTATATTAACTGTTATTTGTGAAAAACTTCTCACGATTTTAAAACCCACGAACCACGACGAATGTAAAGGGATAAAAGTTTTCCTAGAGTAGTGAATGTGAAGAATTATTCAAAGAGTTAGAAAGGAGTCTTATCTCTATGCTAGTACTCTCACATCCCACAAGTGAGGAACTATAATTGGTATACATAGTATCTTGAAACATTGGAATAGAATTTGTACTGAATAAAAATGATAATGTGATATATTACTCCTCATTGTATTTGAAAATTAATGACAAAAATGGCTAATGCATGATCTACAGTTTGTAGCTATGATCTTCACCTTGAAAATCTGTCAGCACTATCTCAATGGAGAGAAGTGAGAAATAAATATTGATCATAAGAGTGGAAAATATATATTAACAAAGAAAGAATATAATATAAAATATTGAATAATGTTTTATCTAATCAAGGATTAAGAATATGAAATCCACTACCATATTCGTAAATAGAATAAAGTGGATGATTCTCAATGTTGAAAAAGTCTTATAATATTTTCAATGATAAGAATTGGGAAGGATCCAATCTTCATAGTCCTACAAAATATGGAAATTAGAGTTTTTATCAACAGAACATAATTTATCATTTCTAACATGATTTCTCAACCATCCCATCTGGTTAAAATAAAGGATGCTCAAAGAAATGATGTGACAATTTAGAAGAAGGTGGAAACCAATAGAAAGGGGAAATTCAAAGAGATAAAAATTTATCATGAAAGAGATATATGATTTTGGTCACAACTATGTGTACCATCCAATACATAGAAAAAGAAAGAGATATTGAGTGATGCACATAGCTCAACCATCTCTATTCACCCAGGGAGCACAAAGACGTATCAAAATATCTTGGATAATTATTTGTGGTATAATATGATGAAGCAGATCCCAAAATATACATCAATGTTCCTAGTAAGTCACAAATTAAATGTTGAAAGGAAAATTACTAAGGGTATTATGAAACTATGTCCCACACCAATATAAAAATGGGAAGATATCACCAAGGAATTTGTCACCAAACATATGAATACATTACTTGGAAAAAATGATATATGGGTTGTTGTGGATTGTCTCATAAAGACATCCCACTTTATCACAATACGAGAGGAGATCCCACCGAATCAACTTGAATAGATTTGTATCAGAGAAGTGTTAAGGATTCATGGAGTATCACTATATATTCATTCTAATAAAGGTCCTAGATTCACTCCATGATCTGGAAAAGTGATCGACATGCTGTAAAATCAGATCAAAACTTTAGTAAAACTTATCATCCCAAAACTGATGGCTAATATCAATAGACAATTTAGACACTGAAAGACTTGCTGAGAAAATGTTATATGAAATTAAATGGATGATTGGACCAACATCTACCTCTGGTTGAGTTCTTACACAATAATAATTTCCACACAAGAATCCAAATGGATCCATTTTGAGCCCGTTGTGCGAAAAGATATAGAACATGAACATGCTAGAATGAAGTCAGGGATCACAAGCTTCTATGACCTAAAATGGTCGATGAAATGGTGGAAAAGGTGAAAACCATTTAATACCACATAAATGCAGCATAATTCTGTGAAAAAAATATATATCTAAAATCATCAATGAGTCCTATATTTTGATGTTGTAGACATGATATTCCTCCTTAAATCCAAATAGAAGAATATCATTAGATTTGGGAAGAAGGGAAAGATATGTACAATGTACATCGGCCCCATTAATATTATTGATCATGTTTGATATATTCCCTATCAACCAGCACCTCCACCAACCATTTCTCATGAACATGATGTATTCCATGTATCTCGCTTGAGTAAGTACATTCCAGATCCCTAAAATGTACTAAATCTAGTGGTGGTATAGTTGGAAAATGATCTCTCTTATGGCGAGTATCCAGTAATGATTTTTAACCATAGATATACTGTTATACACAACAAGACTACTCACCTAGTGAATTTAATTTGAAAAAACTATAAGAACAAATAGGAAACTTGGTAACCAGAGGAAGTGATGATGTTGAAAGATCCACAGCTGTTTATTTAAAATGAAATTTCAAGGGATAAATTTCAAAGGGGGGAAGAATATAACAACCCAGAATATTATGAATGAAATTTATCTTATTATAATTATTTTATATAGTATAAACCAGAAACAAGTAACATATATAACACAATACAAACATTATAAATGAATAATGAATAAAGTGAGAGGTATTTCTAGAAGTTAATAAACCTATACCAATGAAATAGAAACTTGAACATTGGAATAGTATTGTGGATATTAGGAATATGAATTCGTAAAATAGAATAGTTACCTCACATATGAAATCATAAATAATATTTTGGTATATTATGAATGAGAATATGATATATTTATTTTATGCTCTGAATAAATAAACATTTTAGAAATGATAAATTATGTGATGGTATTTTAGTAAGTTATAAATATTTAATTGAAATATTATAATTAATATAATGAATTAAAATAAAATGTATTTTCAAAAAATATATCCATAAATTACTATTTTTTTCTTATTATTATAAGATAATTTTATGAGACCTTAAGTAATTTTTCAATGTCACAAAAAATCAGTTATAATATTATAATAATTATTTTTTGAAATGTAGTGATTTTATTTTAAAGAAATTTATCATAAGTATATAATTATTTTTATAAAATTGGGTCCATTTTTTAATTATATATGTTGAAAATTGGTTAAGGAGAATTTTTTGGTTTCTTCTAAAAGATTTTCATTTTGGTGAATAGTGAAATATGGTAATTTTCAATATTTAACAAATACAAAAATTATTAATTTATAGATGATGTTTGGTTGATGTTAGCCCATAATAAAGATCTACCATTAATTATTTTAAAATTTTGGGAGATATAATTTATCTTATCCACTTTATTGATACAAAATAATAAACTGACGAATAAAATAACCAAAACACCCATCTCTTTCCCTGTATATAGCACCCCTAACCACTTATTATCCTCATAACTAAAAAATCCATAAATCTTTTCCAATTTATTCCAAATACTCTTAAAAATTCCCACACTCACATAAAATATCTTTTGGTCTCATCCAAATAACAAACTAATTTCCCTATGTTTGTTCTTAGTGTGGAGAATTCAAGTGGTAAAATCCCCTTTCTTTTTATTTTAATTTCTTTTCAATTTATTTTATTTTATTACCCTCTCCTAACATATGCTAATAAAAGATGAATTATATCTATAGTTAATTATACTTCCTATAATTTAATCATGATAATGGAATAATAAATTGTCAAACCCGTTACACTCTCCCTTTTATTCTAAAAATGAAAGCATCATATGTTATCTATCGGTTTTCCGCTATCAAGGAAGATGCATTTTAATTTTATTTTACCACCTCCAAGGGTGGTCATGAAAAAAAATTATAATGGATTAAAAATATTTTATAATTTTTGTTATATCCTTTTCTATATTCTATAAATAATATATATACATAAAAGTAAATTATAAAACAAAACAAGTTCATCGTCATCGAAATCCCCCAAAATTAATCTACACGATTATCATTAAATTTTTACAAATGAATTATCCTCATATATAGGAAATAATAATATAGAATAAAACATTAAACTTATTTATGTTCAATAATAATATATAATTCCAATTCTATATAATTATACTCATTTTACATAATCATTCATACATGCATACAAGTGAACTGAACATGAAAATCCAGAAAAAGAACACTCCTAAATAATGAAATTGAAAACTATAAGTCATAAAAATGGTAATAAAAGAACTCAATATAATTATAATTATTAAAATAATACTATAAGAGGTTCTATATTTGTTAATTAATGAATCTAATTTTATTATCCATGATATAAAAGTGAATAAATCTTTCATACATAAGGTAAAGGGATTATAAATGTGAATTTCTTTTCTTTGGGTAATTCCTATTTTATGCCAAATTTTAGTATATATATTGTTTTTAATATTCCTAAAATATAATTTTATTTTTCTTCCTTTATTGGGATATAAATGATTATAGTATTTTTTTATGAAAAATTCATTTGTTTTTCTCAAATGAATTATTCCTTAAAAAAACACATGTCTTTCTTCTCTTAGGATTTTTTCTTCTTCACTCAAAATTTATGACTATTATACCAAGTACATTATTCCATTTATTTATGGGAATTTTAATTTTTATTCATTAAATAATTTCTTATTAAATTATTAGGAAACCCATTTTCTTTCTTGTGGTTATTTTAAGGAAAATATTGGTATACATTCTATGTGGAATGCATGATTATGTAAATGATATGATGTGACAGGTGGACTAAGAAATATATATAAACCCAATGCATTGGGTAATGTGATTGATGTCATGATATTATGTGAAATATGCCTGAAAATTATTCTATTTGTTAAAAATGCTAATGTTGTGGTTATGAACATGTGTTTTGTGTGAACATGATGCTATCTTTCTTCACAAATATGCATGGTAGTTGACCACTAAGACATCATGTTTCTTTTTTATGAATTCCCATATTCGATGCCCTTATCCAATTCTTGATCTCATTATTATGATTAGGATACCATTTTTAGGTTATAATGATAATGATTATGAGCACCCATGTTATATTGATTCATGTGCTTGTGTGTCCTCTTTCTGGGATTTTAGCTCACCATTTTCTTTGATATATATCCTCAGGTGAATAATTTTACTAAGGAGAACAAAAGGGCCACTAGTAAGATAGATAATAAGGCATTAAATAATCCTTATCCTTTGTTATGTAAATGTTATGGTGGGTCATAATTTTCCCAAGACCCCTAACATTTGAATCCATGTTTTGTAACACTGTTATATTATTTGTCATAAAAATGATGTAATGGTAATGTTTGAAAAGTAGGGTCATTATAACACATTCATATTGGATTCATGTAAACATTTTTTACCTACAACCAATGTCTAAATACACTGAGTCAACAGAAAGGTGATCATATTCTTCATGTATGGATACTTAAGCCGCCACACAAACAATGGATTTCTTGGCCTGAAACATGAAAAAGAATCACATAACATTGTTTCCCCGCACCAATCACATAAACTCTAGTCCCAAGGTAGAACCAACTACTCTGATACTACTCGGTCATTACTATACCTGAACCCCAACAACCAAAAGCAAACTGACAATAATCCATAGGCTACAGCCCAATGCCAAGTAGTTTTATCCAATATATGGGTGTCCTCAACCCAAATTTAAAATCCCAACACAAATCTCTGTGCCCATAAAATTATTAAATGAAAAATAATTGAACCCAAGGATTACATCCATATATAATACCTAAAAGACAGAATGATAATATAGTAATGAAGGATATTAAAAGGGGAAAAATATAATCCCACCCATAAACTATAGAGACTTCATCCTACTCCAATGGTGAAGAATATAATCAAATAAAACCATAGGAAAAAACATGTAATTCTATCTAGGTCATTCTATGATCCCCCAAATCCTTGTTCTCCCAAGTCACTGTCAAACAAGCCATCATTTTCTTAAGACAACACATGTGTTGGTAGAACCCATTCAGGGGTGATTATAAAAATACCCAGTATGGAACCCTAAAAATAGTAAAAAATTCCATAATGAATATTTATCTCATTAGAAATATATACTAATCATAGAAAAAAATGAAATCCTAGATATACTCAGGAATGAAACTATGCCTCCAGGCTCTCACAACCTACTACCAGCCACATGATTATGCTAGAATCAATTATCATCCTAGATAATCCAAACCATGACCCATGATATCCCTGGATAAAATCATCAAATATATCATGATCATTGGACCCCACCCACAAAATCCCACTACACTTATAATACTCAATACTTAGTGTGGGTATCACACACAGGACTAATGAGGGACTACAAAAAACCAATATTGATTAACCTGCTATATATGTGATCATACACCGATGATACCACAATCACTAATTATATATAACTATATATGGGGTATAAAATATATACTCATGAAGGATATGATGATTCTAGAAATCCCACCTAGGGTATAAAAATGATGGAGGATCACACTGTAGTATCACTGAGGGACACCACAAAATCCCTCTAAGACTCACCCTCCAGATGGGATCATAATCTAGATATATGGACTTAATTTTTTACTATATCATTGAAGGAATAGACCATGGAAACATACTCAATTTATAATGGTCTATAATGATGAAACAAAGTGCTATAAACAAGCAAAAAGGTGGTATAATGTCTGTAGTATGGGTACATTGTGTGTCTAGAAAACCACTAGTATGACCATGTGGTTATACCTCACACAAAATGTAAATATCCATATACATGGAATATAGAAATAATACACAACATGTAGATATTTCTCAATACCCTGCCAGTGTTCCCTTTCCTTGACCTTATACCAACCTGTGTACAACTGGCCATGCCTCTGTACACTTGGTCATGCCTATGTACTCAAGCCATGTCCATATACTTAGCCTTCACATGCCTATGTATACTCTAAGATAGATAAAAATCTGACAACATGGGTCACACAAAATTTAATATAGGTCACATAGTGTGGGATATAGGTCACACAATGTATGATATTTAAATATTCAGTGAAACCCTATCGCTGCACATGGGGGTCCCACACAATGTGTAATTCTGGATTACATTCCACATAATAAGAGATATTATATAATTCTTGGAAATTCCCTATAGAATCTCCCATTCTTCCTCTCTCATGATTTCAATTGAGGAATAATAGCTAGGGGTTATCTTACCCATTCCCTCATTGATCACCGTAATCTGAGTTCATATTTACTTGAAAATCCCCTCTATTGAGCCATCTGTTACCGTCACACAACAAACAAGGAATAAAAAATTCCATCAATCTATTCCAATTGACTGCGGATCATACTCTTCCACTGATACACCTTTATCTTACCCTTAATAATGAACCACACCCACGCAATCTATCCATTGTTCCAAAGAACGATCACACAATGATTGAATGTCGAGATTATTTGAACCATATGCTAAACAAATATCACATGATGAATGTTCGTTTAAATGGTGAAGAAGTACATAAGACACAAGAGCTAAGGAATAAATTTCATCCTTTATTAATTTCACATCGATCCATTATTGAAGAAAAATATAGATGAAGATCAAATAAACACAATGAACAATTAAATACCTCTCCATTAAATCTACTATCAATGCACAAATCAATTTTTATAATTGAATTGTTCCACATTAAACTAGACTAGAAAATGGGATCTTAATAACAAATCAAATTTCCTACCTATAATTATGATTGACAGCCGATGAATAATGATCCTGAGTTTCCATCATTGGCTATACCCACAAACTCTGTAGCTACCATAGTCCTCAATTTGATATCTATCTAGTATCATTCACCAAGATCTTCTCTAATTCTATCTCCAATGAAACCTCTCAAATTTATAAGGTTATGTGGATAACCCTACAAATTTTCCATGATATATTTTAAATAGAGTAGTTTGGTTACTACACCAAATAAAATAAATAAATTAAAAAAATGAATATATTTTATTAATTCTATGCCCATGAATGATTTTTCACCAAATTATAATGTCAAAAAAGGATATGTTTTGATTAGGGTAAATCCACCATTCTCAAATCAATAACACCCTCATATTTCTGATCTGAGACCACATTCAAGATATATTATACTTTTTCATTAAAATTCATTGCACACAAAATTAATATATTTAATATATTTCAAAATAAGTTTTGAGAACAATCATAGTTGAAATATCACACCATCTTAGTACCTGGATTCAAAAACAATCCATATAATATTCTAAAGAAACACACAAAAAAATCAAATTTGTTACAAGAATAATTATAATATTTTCTCAAAAAATAATTAAAAATAATTTTTGAAGGAAATACATTTTTTAAGCAAAAAAATTCTTTATTAAAAATTAAATGATTGCTTCCTAATACATAATAGACACATTTTATTGATTAGGAATTATAGATAAATATATATCATAATGTGATTACTTATATTGATATCTTCTAATTCAATAAAATGTTATAGTGATCATATCCAAATAAGAATATTTCACAGTAATTAAATCTCAATGTTATGTGCAGTACATGTTTTTGAACATAGTTTTTTATTCATAATCTCAGAGCGTAATATTTCTGTCTATTGTTGAGCTATTCAAAATTTACCTATTTTTTATTTTTAATTAAAAATTTTATTCAAAACACAATGGAAACACATTAGATGTTATTTATGGTGTTTTATATAATTGGAACAAAAATCCTTATTCAATGGGTATGTTTTCACCATAAAACATAAGGAGATGGTATGTAGTGATCATCCTTAAAATTAGGGTTTCCTTTAGAAATGGGATTGTGTTATAAATATTTATTCAATATAGTTTCCTCTAACGTTTTCCACACTAGAAATATATGATTATGGGATTGGAAACTCACAAGTTATGTACCTTTAATCACCGAGGAAGCATTTACATAATTATGACGTCAAAATTGACCATGGCATGTATATTAGATTATTATTTATGGTATTTATCCTTGAAACTGGTGATCATGGAACCATGTAATTGAGTCAAAAATAAAATCCATACTTCAATGTTTTTATGTTTTATGGATTTTGTGTGACTCAAATTATGGAAGTCTAAATCATAATTTAAGCATGTATTTGATGAATTTTTACATTCTAATTAATGTTAATTGAATATAAATTTGAAGGGTAACTTGGAGATTCTCTCAGGGTTAAAAATATCTCATTCCTTATAAAATGGAGAGGGATATTATTAGAGGAGGTCATATGAAGTAATTAATATACACCAATTTAGCACACCTATCAATGTATATACCTTTTTTGAGACTAACATGTTATTTTAGAGTAGATTTATCTTTGTGAAATATCACTCCTAAATCCATAGTAGTATTCTTCAACCATAGAGGAACTCCAATATTTGATGATAATTATTTTCAATAAATTAATAATTGTGTGGAACACTATTTTAGATGATCAAGAATGGATGTATACACTATTATTTAAAATCAAATATCATCTAGTATAAAAAGTAGAGAAATATGAAAGGGATACTGGAGGGATATTAATTTTGGTTCCAAAGGATTCAATATGTTTGAAGAATCTCTATCCAAGATATATACACAAAGTTTATTTCATTTTAATCCTCACATTCTATATGGGAAAAAAACTCAAAAAATATGAAGTCAATTTAAAATGATTATGAAGCTAAATTTTATGTTTTATAGAACATGTATGAGTATTTTATAATGAAACTAATTGAACTCATTGATTTATTTATTTTTTTGATTAGGTGAACTTTAATTTAGAGGTTATATGATGAATTATAGAATCTACCAATGATATCATGATCCTGAATAGGATCTTGAGAATATTTTCACTTTGTTTTAATGAAAAAGTCTCAATGATTTCATATAGGGATCAAAATGATATTACACTAGATAGTCTTTACGACACTCACAATGAATAAAAGATGTAGATAAATGAAAAAAATTATTTGAAGAATTGATAACTCTTAGGAATTGGTATTTAATTCAATTAAGAAACTCACATTTTAGAATTATTCCAAAGGCAAGGAATTAAATGTGTTGTTGTATTTCCTTTCTTGAAATCCCAATTGGTGAAAATAAAATTTTGATGGAAAATTTCAACTTTATTTCTTTGGAAGTGTAATGGTTGGGAATGTCACTGAAAAGTGACCAAATATGTTATAATATGACTATGAATAAAATTAATTTACAAAGAAATCAAAAAAATATATGAAATGAAATATGAGTTCATAAGAAAAATTCTTCCAAAATAAAAAACATACCATCCAAAGAGGATGTTTCATCAGAATAAATAGAGGTGGAAGAAATTGAGAACATCATAGACAAAAAAAATAATTCTATGTGGATATCATAGATAAACTAATAATATAGGATATTAACAGTGAAGATGTTAATGTTTAGGGAATAAAATACCTCTGAGTTAAACAAGAAACTTATTTTGATGAAATTGATGAAGTGAGGTCCAAAACAATTAATTTAAATGGTTTTGTTAGGGTTTTCATACTATATGTACATTAATAAAGTGATGCTATGTTCAGATTAATGGATTTAATTTAATGCATCATATTTGTAAATCCAAAAATCTATTAAAATATGGTTGAGATGATTCTCAAAATAGAAAAGTGTACCCATATTATGAACTATTTGATCAACTCTATAAAAATCATGTTGAAATTATTAATGTACTCAAAGTTGAAATCATTAATATGTGATGAAAGCTTTAATATAAAAATATAATTATATCTTTTGAGATGCAATTAAGAAATTGAATTTTGTAATATTTCAAAGGAATTTGGGCATAACATAGGGAGTAAATAAAGATATAAAAAATTATCCAGAAGTGTTATGTGTCAAAAATAATGTTTGAGAAATGGTTACTGATGTAAGGTCCGAAGAAACGAATCATCAAAAGACTATTGATTTAGGTAATTAAAAAAGGCCGAATAATTTATAACTATAATA
The DNA here is from genome assembly GCA_963277665.1 of Viscum album. NCBI lineage: Eukaryota > Viridiplantae > Streptophyta > Magnoliopsida > Santalales > Viscaceae > Viscum > Viscum album. The sequence continues at coordinate 27,342,267 of OY728128.1, read as the reverse complement.
TAAAATACATGTAATAATAGGATAAACATTTTGTACTATTATTTTAGAACGATAGGGAACACTCAATACATATAATCCATAGAAAATATCCAGAAAAAATGGAAAGAAAGAAGGAAAACAAAAGACCTAAACATGGTACTTTTTGTGAGTATTGTTTTTTTATAATGGTTTTGGATATAAGGTGATTCACTTCTCCTTAAGTGTAAAATGATATGTACAAAAAAGGATTTTAAATGGAAATATCAGCAAGTGGAAGGGTACCTAATTAGGCTGAAATAACATAACCAATTTGATACCCTTGATGATAATATTGATCTAATATTGGTGGAGGTGGAATGATCACATTCATGGCTAAAGGAGGTGAAATAGTAGACATGGATCAAGAAAGAATGTTCTAAGAAGGAGAAAATCACAAAAATTTATTTCTATGAAATTGATAGTTTTGGAGTGTTTATCCCTGATATTTTATATACTAACCATATGGTGAAAAATAAATTTAATCAATAACTTTACACTTGGAAAATAATGGTTTCGTGAAATTTATATATGATGAATCTTTTAAGATCATTGCCTCTAAATTAAAAAAATAGGAGGTAATGACTTTATGTGCATAAATTTATTGGTATAATAAATCCTTGATTAGAATTTAATTATTTAATTCATGGAATGAAATAAATTTTGAAAGATATCATGCACCATTAGAGGAATGGATGGATACGTTTTCATGATATAGAATTACACAAAGGTAAATATATAATAATTAGATGTGGAAAAGGTGTATTTTTCTTATCTATGTAAATGACAATAAGGTGAGACATAAAATTCATGGCCACATGATCTAAAAATCATTGAATTATTTAGAAATGAATTAATGATATCATGATATCCCTAAAATAAAACATGATCACTCTCATATCTGTAATACTAGTCAAAAGGGAAATATTATTCAGTATATATACAAGGTAATGGATAAAAATTCAATAAAGATTTTTGAGTTGGTGTGTGTTTATGTGTGTGGGACAATATCTCCTAAATATATGGATCAAAAAAGGTTCTATGTTTTATTAATTGATTATTACAATAGGATTACATGGATAATTGTGATCTATGTAGAAATTATAATGTTGAGTAAAATTAATTGTTATTGGAGGTTGGATGAGGAAAATATTTTGATCGAAATTAAGAAATTTTAGGCTGGTAATGGTGTGGAATATATCAACAATAAGGTGATATAATATCTCAATAATCATGGAATAAGGAACCCATTTTTAGTGGTGATAATTCATAAAAACAATTTTATGTAATGGAGGAACCATATCATTTATAACAGGGTCTAGATTATGCTCATTAAAAATACCAACTATAGATTTATTGGAATAAATATGTTTTGAAATATGTATAAATTTTTAATAGTGTATTGATGTGTCCAAATTAATATATGTCACCTTATGAGATGTATCACAAGAATAAGTTGGTGAAAATATATTTTCTAATTTCCAATAGAATGTTATTTATTTCTAACAAAGAGAAACACTAGAAGTCGAAATATAAGGCCCCATCATTAAACATTTCATAATCTTGAGTTCATTCATGAATTCACATTGAGTATATTTTCTTGTTTATAATTTTTGGGAATTATACCATAAATATTTCAAAAAAACTCATTTATTACAAAGTAGACACTTATACTCATTATCCATTATTTTCATAAGATATAACTCTTGTAAACATGATTTCTTCTTTTCATGATATAATTATTCACAAAATTCCCACTGTCTTCTTCACTTCTCTTACCCATCCTTATACAATGTGGAAAACATTTTAAAAACATGGTATGAGCAACAAAAGATAAGTATGGGATAAAAAATAAAGAATGGAACCATTATGCCATGAATATTTTAACCTCATGAAAACATTTTCACAAAATAATACTTTTAACCAATAAAACATAAATTCTTCAACATAACTCATGAAATCATAATATTCCATAATTTTTTTACAAATAAAAAATTATAATAGGTAACTTTTGGAGTCCATATAATATTATATTATAGCCTTCAAAACTACATAGTGAGTAACCATCGTATTTACATTTTAAATATGCATCATAGTATATTCTATAAATCTCTTAGGATATAACACATAGTATAACTCCATATCATTACCTAATGAATAAGAGAGATATCATGGGATCACCCTCCCTCAGTTTATCATGGAACCACCCGTATATATAATCAATGTCCAAGAACCATTACATTATCATAACATAAAAAATATGCATAATAAAAAAAATTCCACATTGCAATCAGAAGATACCATTTCAATATAAAAAAAAGTCAAACCATTCCTAAAACCATTTTTAATTCCAAAATACATGAAAAGGTAATACTATATTTATGTTTCTTTTAATAACATTGTGGCTTGTAAAGAAATCCAAATATAAAACAACGGTCACAATGGTGGAAAATTTATTGTCGCGATACATGTTAAAAAAATTTATTTTTTCATTTAGTAAAATTCTTAATCTAAAAATATTTATTTTAAAAACCACTGAATTAAATTAAATTTCAGTGGTTTTGGTTATACGTCGTATAAAAGAAGGTGGTTTATATCATCAAAATATCATTCAATGAAAAGATATTGATAGGAAGTCCCTTACCTCATGTTCGACTTGTATCATACTTTATTTATATTACATAATAACAAAAATAGGTTAATTTATACTTGAATGAGAACATTATTAATGTTTTTTATTCCCTTTATATCACTTATTTATAATTTTCTAACAATTACATAATTATTTATGTTCACATCATATGTTTTGTCAATATTTGGTACATGATTTTAAAAAAACTTGGTATGATGTACATTTGCCCATGTGGTAATGAGTCTTTAATATCCAAGATATTATTAATGATGGAATGAAAACATTGTTATATTAATTATTCCTTTTAATCATACGATTAATTATTGTTAAGAAAAATTAATAACGTTATAATCATGGAGGTGGTAGGTCATACATACGTATGGGTATTTTTTCATATTTAATTGATAATTACGAAAGTAATGTGATTTTTATTTTAACTTTATATAATGATCATAATTTAATAAATATCATACTAATAATTTAAATATACTTTTATATATCGTACAAGTTATGGTATGAATAAAAATGATTCACATTGCTTCGTGGTTGTGATAGTTCATACGTACGCACGAATGATGTTATCATTTTTATGTACATGGAAAGTAAGAATATAAATGATAAATTATTATCATTTAATTATTAATATTTAATTAATATCACATATTAAAATTAATTCTATTATTATAAACATTCATGAGAGATAATTATGGAAAACAAATTATATCAGATCATAGAGGTGATAGTTAACATGTACACTTGATTGATTAATTCATTTACCTTTTGATTAATGTAGAGATGGATTTAGGTGATGATATTTACATAATAAAATCTCAGCATACTAGGGATACTTTATTTATTATCTCATCAGGGTTGGATAATATTTTATGTAAGTGGTATAAGAAATAAAATTGAAACACCTAAATAAATACATTACATTTCCTTTGGATGATCACCTTTCCTTAACACCAAAAATCCTACAATGAGGGTGTTATGACTAAAATAAGGCCTCTAGAATGTGGGGAGGGAATCTAAGAATAGGTTTTGGTATAAAGTTTTCAAATAAAAATGTTTTTTATGTGTAATAAATAGATAAAATGGGTTCCTTTTTATAGGAGAGGGGAGGGGAACTCTTGAAATTATTATTAATATTCAATTAATATAAATAAATTTTCAATTACAAATTGTTCCATGTTTTTTAAGATATAATATAGGGTGAATATGGGTTGAAATCCATTCATTAAATAAAAATTAAAAAAGTTTTGGATATTTTTTATCCTTATATTTATGTTTTAAAACTTTTAACATTTAGCGTTTTATTAAGTAATTTACGCTTTGAGAGTTAAAATAAATATCATATCATTTAAAAATACAAATGAATTACTTATTAAAAATATTTTGAGACATATCTATACTATTTAGGTGAATCTTGGATTTTTATAAATTTTATATAATATAATAAAATATATTCAATTTTAAAATAGGAATTATATCAATTTTGACACTATCCATTACTTGAATTTTTAAAAATCGTAAAAACTTTACTCCTTATAAATACATACTCGAACTTATATATAACATGTATAAGTCATAAATTATTGTATGGAATCAAATATTTCATGTTATATTTATTTTATTATTGTTAATATCATTTCTTTGATTCTTTCTTTAATAAATCTATTACTGCATCATAATTGTGTCATAATTAAATTAAATTATTTATATCCTAAAAATTATAAATAAATTACAATGATGAAGTTATTTCTTTATATTTTTAAGTACTATTTATAGTAGAAGATATAACTTATATTATCCTTTATTAAAACTGATATAGATATGAGAGACATGATCATGACAACTTTCTCTTTACTTTAAATAAAATGTTATAAGTGTCAAAATTACATCCAAGTGGAATCAAAAGGCAAAAATATTATCCCAAGGAATTTCTTATTCAATTATAAATAATTAAATAATATTATTACAAGTTTTAGTGTAGTTTTATAAATTTTATAATATTATTTTAGCCTTTAATTACCCAATTTACCCTTAATTGTGGTGATAAAAAAAATACAAAAGTTACTATACATAAGGTCCAAAAATAAAAGGTAAATGTTTACATAATTTGAACCTTATGATTAAAAAAATGGAATCCCTTTTACATAATTAGTAACATAGAATTGTAAAAAAATTGAAAATTAATCTCGTTGATGGAATGAGTATTCGAGTTTTTAAAGTAAAATATTCAGAAGATCATATAGTTTTCGTATACAATTTCAATAGGAAATTGATTCAATGACCTTCATTGGATTAAATGATAAAAACAGGATCTAATTATAAATTAAAACCATTCAAAAATATAATTTATCACTATAAATTAATTTTATGAAAAGGTAGTTTTGAACTAAAATACAATATTTTTCATTATTCAATAAAATTGGAAATTTATCAGGAAAATATCAGAAATTACACAAAAGTAAATTTCATTGTAATTATTCAAAAAATAAGTTTATTTTTTCAATTAAAACTTATAAATCTTTCAAAAACTAAATTAAAAATGGGTTCTCTATCAAACGGTGGTAAAACTATCTATTAAAAATATTAATGATTTTTATGCTTAAAATTTGATTTATTCTTATTTTAAGAACATAAAATATATTTAAAGAAAGTAAAAACATTTAATAAACTTTTGTAAACATATTATCATTATTTCAATTCATTCCAGACAGTAAAAAAACTTGGATATGACTACCACTTAAAATAATATCATTATTAACACATTATTTTTTAGTATAACTCAGTCTTCTGTGCAACATAAGATTTTAGAGAAATCCATTGTTTCATGTAAGGTATGATATCCGAAAAAAAATCCCCTTTAAATTAAAATTAATATCAAGTATATAAATATTAATATATATTAAAAGTAATTATTCAATAATTTCCTTGGATTTTAAATCCTTCCCCCTTTTGGATATTACATCCTCACAATTTTATTCACTTCTAAAATAATTGGGGATATTTCTCCCTCATTTCATATTCATATTACCATCTTTATCTTTAACCATATGGGTTTTCCATAAAACCGTAACCTTTTGAATCACCTTATTTGGTAGCACCAACTCACTGTTGTCAATAATATGGACTGGCAGTTACTCATAAGAAAGATTCTTTTACCACTAAACTACTTCTGGACTCAAAAAATGAGATAGAACTAGCATATATTTTCTTAACACTAAATCATGAAAACCATTTTCATTCTGGGATAAATTCAAAAGAAAATCCACATGGTAGGAAACTGATCCAACTATATCTAGGATTTAATAGTGTCCAGTAGACTATGGACTCAATATCCACTTATTAACAGAACAGACCAAACATTCCCCTGAAAAAACATTGAAACATACATGATCACCTATATCGAAAGAATGATCTTTTGTCTAGTTATCCGCAATAATTTTCTTCTTACTATGATATGTCTTCATGTTTTTTTGATACAAAGGAAGTTTTTCTGACATCTCATCAACCAATTCTGGTCCCACTAACTTCCTTTCTCCAATATCACCTAAAAAATATTGATTTCAACACCTCTTTCCATTAATGCCTCTTATTGCGCCAAATCTATACTAGAATGAATACATTTATTATAAGAAAACTCAACCAAACAAATATGATGTTCCAATATTCTCTGAAAATCCATTGAAAAATCACGTAGCATATCCTCTAAGGTTTAAATTGTTTATTCCTATTTTCTATCTTTTTTATGATAAAAAGCTATACTGAAATTTAATTCAGTTCCCAATGAAATCTGAAGGCTTTTGAAATGTTATAATTGAACATGGGATCACGGTTAGAGAAAATGGATAGAGGAAATCCAGGTAACATTATTAATTATTTGTCATATATTTGATAATGTTGATCTTGAGAAATTGTTTCTCAAATTGGAAGAAAATGAGAAGATTTAGTCAATCTATCAAAAATAATACAAATCACATTTTTACCTCAAGAAGTATTTGGTAATCCCACTATGAAATACATGGATACTTCTTCACATATCCAATATGGTACTAGAAGAGGATAAATCATCCCCTATAGAAAAATAGTTCTTCTAAAACCTGGTGATAAGTCCAACACATCATAGTAATGTCAGTAAAATTTCTTTTTATTCCATCCTGCCATTAACACACTCAAAGGTCTCTATACATCTTAGAACTTCTAGGATGACATGAAAATGGAGAACTATGAGATTCACATAAAAATTATTTCTTTAACTCTAAATCAAAATGAAAACATAATATCTTCCAAAATCATAAAACAAAATATTCATCAATTCTAAATTCAGGAAACTTACACTTTTGAACCAATTCTTCAATTTTCTGTAACTCACTACCATCCTTCTTAATTATATATGATAGAGATGATTTCACTAAAACCTAAAACAAAAATGTGGAATTTACTACACCAATAACTTCCATTCTAGTGATTATCAAATCATTAATCAAAGGTTTGTGTTCCTAATAGAACATGGTTAATGTAACATTAGTTTTCCTACTAAAATCATCAACCAATTTGTTTTATTTTCCCAGATGGTAATGAATCATGAAATCATAATCCTTTATTAGTTTCAATAATATTCTCTATATCATATTCAATTATTTATATGTGAATTGACACTTAAAAAATTTATGATCAGTATATATTTCATATTTTACCCCATATAAATGATACCTCCAAATTTTTAATGAAAAAAACAACATCTAATTCCAAATCTTATGTATGGTAATTTAACTCATGAGTTTTCAACAGTTGTGAAACATAAGAAATTACTTGATCATTATATTTTAGGACACAACCAAGACCTTTCAATGAATAATCTTTATAGGTAAAAAAATTCACCATTTTCGGAAGGTAGTGCCAAAACTAGGGTCTTCACCAAACATCATTTAAATTACTAATAAATATCATCACTTGCATTTTTTCAGATGAACATGACCCCTTTTCAAGCTAACATAGGTAGTGGGATTGACAACTATCCAAAATTTTCAACAAACCTTTGGTAATATTTGGCTAAACCAAGAAAACTAAAAATCATGGTTATATTTTTGGGTTTTCTCTATTCTTTAACATGATTCATTTTAGTCAGATAAATAGTTATTCCATATTTAGAAACAATTTGACCTAGGAAATAAATTTATTGTAACCAAAATTCACACTTACAGAATTTACGATAAAGTTTATTTTATTTTATGGTTTAAAAAAACCCATACTTGACTAGAATGATCCTATTTACTTTTAGAATATACCAAAATTTCATCAATAAACACAACCAAGAACATATCCATCAGCTTAGGAAATATTCTATTAATAATATCCCTTAATACAAAAGGTCCATTAGTTTTCCAAAATAGAATAACTATGAATTCATAATGGACATATATAGTATCAAATGATGTCTTCACAATGTCTTCTGCCTTTATTTTAAACTTATTTTACTCTGACCTCGTGTTTACTTTTGAAAAATACGGTTCTCCCATGAGTTAATCAAAAAAATCATCGATATGAGTCAAATGATACATATTCTTAAAAGGGATTTCATTAAAGGTTGTATACTCAATTCAATATCTCATTGAAACATATTTATTTTCAAAAAATGATAGGATCACCCAATTATTATGTTCTAGGTAAAATGAATCATTAATCTAATAACTTTATCAATTTCTTCCTAAACTCTAAAAATTCTATTTAAGTCACTCCATAAGGGGGTTTGAAAATAAATTAGCTTAAATAACTAAGAAAATAGTAAATTTAACTTCTAGAGTAGGTTTGTTTCTTGGTATATCATGATAAAAAACATCTAGATACTCATTCACCGCTGACTCGTCATTAATTTGAACAGTTATGTTGTTTTCAACAATATTTCAAAGATATCATTAATTTCCATATTTTAATATTTTCTCAGCATGTTGATATGTTACCAATATTAAGGGTTCACTATTGTACACAATCTATAACTCTTTCAGAAAAAAATACTTTAGATCTACAGTCAATCTTAGAATGATATATAGAAAAGAAATCCAACATCAAACACTACTAGAGAAAAAACAATTAGATTTTCAGGTAAATTTTTTCCACAAACATGGACATGAATATTCTTATAATTTATTTTTTTCCTCAAAATTTCCCCCCATGTCTTTAACAATAACTTATTGATTAATTTCATGAAGTGGAGTTCCAATTAAACAAGAAAAGTTTTCAGAAATGAAATAATGTATTGGCCTTGAATCAAACAACACATTCGCATAATCTAAATAAACCAAAAATATACCTTATACCACTTCATTTGATAGCACAACATATGTTGAAGTAGTTTCAAAAAAATTCACCACACATTTCAGATTATTGTATAGTTTCTTTCCATCATTAAAATTCTCCATCAGACTCATATTTTCATAATGACTCATCTCATTAAATTAAAAAAAAATACTGATCGTATATTAGAATCTTTCTTAACATTACATTGATATTTTTTAGTGTTCTAAAGACCCTAATGTCCTAATTTACCACATCAAAAGAAATTATGAGAATTTAGAAGGAATAACACAGTGTATTTTTTACCACAATTCTCAAAAACTGTAAAATTAATTCTATTACCATCACAGTTTTTTCAAGAATGCTTCCATTTAATTGGATACATAAGCCTATTATTCTATTGGTTTTCAAATAAAACATGATCATTGTAAAACCCCATTTCCACCTTCTCCGCACATCAAAAATGTTTTCCAGAACTTTTGATCTCATGATAATCCAATGCCCTTTGATACTTTGTCTTTAATCTTTATTAAAAAAAGATTAATTTACAATCAGGTTCTGAGATTAAATTAGGAGCATACCTTTCTATTAGAGTAAATTTTTTATTTGTATGCATCCATTTAGTCCTCATCATGCCTCAATTACAAGAATTGTTTTTCAATCCTAAATTGAATGGCCTTTGGAAAAAATTTCTCAAGAAACTTACTTTTGAATACATCCAAATCAAGAGTGTCAATCTCCTCATTATAACTGATATTATTAATAATCAACCAACACTCATAAGCTTGGCCTCCAAAATGGTAAAAAGTATGACTAACCTTTTGATTTTTTGAACACCCCATTACATTAAAATGATTTTTTTGTTCGTTAATCCATCCTTCATCTATCACATGGTCATATGATCCTTTGAATGATGGGGAATGATGACTATTGAAATGGTTCACTACCAACATGTTCCACTATGGTTGATATGGATGCTCTTCTGCATGGATACCAATTCCATTTATAGCATGATCCAATTGTGCCATCACTACAAAAAATTATTCAGATCCAATTCTGACCTTCTCAGGTTGATGATTTGGAAGGTTTTTTCCTCTATATTTCTTCCCGGTATAGTTTCCTTCCTTTCCTTGCATAAAACCAATTTAAACAAATATATCTTAGAATAATAAACTTGGTAATCTTCCAATACTATATAATCTCAAGTTGAACATAAGTTAAAATTTATTTAGGGATATTCTATTAACAATATCCTAACCTATAAAGTTATTTAATCCAATCTATAATACAAAATATAAGGCCCCATAATTAAACATTACATAATCTTGAGTTAAGTTAAGAATTCACGTTGAGTATGTTATCATGGTTAGAGTTTTAGATAATTAGGTCATGACAATTACATAACTACTCAAATATTTTAATATAGAAAATTCTAATCACCATCCATTTTTTTACAAGATAATACCCTTTAAAACATGATTTCCGTTTTTTAATTTAAATAAATCTTCATAACATTCATCTTAACTTATTCCTTTCTCTTACACATCATTATACCCTGTGGAAAAAAATTTCAAAATCTTGTGATGACCACTTAAAGCTTAGTATGGGATATAAAATAAATTATGATACTATTTGTCCATTAATATTTTATTCTAATGAAAAAAATTTCATAAAATCATACTTTTCACCCATAAAACATATGTTCTATAACATAAATAATCAAATCATAGGATTCCAGAAATATTTCTTAGCAATAATAAATAATAATGGTATATTGTGGAATCTATATCATACTTATATTGTAGCTTTAACAGCTAAATTGGGAGTAACCATCATGGTTACATTTGGAATACCCATCATTGTATATTTCCAAAATTTCATTGGAGAAACCACATTTTTTAACTCCACATCATTACCCAATTCATTGGAGAGTTGTCGAAAGCTCACCTGCCCATAGTTTATCTCATAACCATCTGTATACCTAAACAATTCCCATGAACTCTAACATAATCATAACACATAAAAACGTCATAATGGTAAAATAATAACATCATATAAATAATAATATTCAAGAACTAAGGGTCACATTATAACATTAATTATCCATTTGAATCAATCCATTACTTATGTTTATGAAAAATTCACAATGTTATAATCATGGAGACGGTAGCCCGTAAATAAGCACGAGTAGCATTTTCATTTATCATAAGGTAGTTATTATTTTAACATTAATAAATGATAATAACATTATTAATATGATATTAATAATTTAAATATACTTATATATATCATTAAACTTATTTAGTGAATAAAAATGAATCTTCTCACTTCGTGGAGTTGATTGTTCACATGTACGCACGAACGATGTTTTCATTATTAGGTACATGGAAAGTAAAAAAGAAATTGATGATATATTATTATAATATATTTTTTAACATGCCATTAATACCAAATATGAACATTAATTATATAATTATAACCAGTCATGAGAAACAGTTATGGAAAATTAATTATATCGGTTTGTGGAGGTGATAATTCACATGTATGAAAGAACTGTTAATTAATTTCCTGTTTAATGGAAGTAGAGATTTATTTAGGTTATTATATTAACATAATAACATCTCAGTATATTGAATATTTTGGAGTTATTATATCATCATGTTATGAGGATATTAGAAGGGGTGGAAGAATAAATAAAATTAATGCACTTAAATGAAAAGGAATTATATTTCCTTTGGATGATAACCTTTCCATAACACCTTAACACCTCTATAAAGGGTGTTCTACCTAAAACAAGGAACCAATAATGTAGGTAGGGAATATATTAATGGTTTTCTTATATCTTGTCTAGTCCAAAATGTTATTGACATGTAAGGAATAGAGAAGAAGAGTGCCTTTTATTGTAGAGGGGTGGGGCTCTCTTAGAATTGTAAAAATTATTAAATTAATATAAATTAATTCTCTGTTGAAAATTGGTATAAGTTGTTTTATTTAGAATATAGGATTATTATGGGTATAAATTAATTAATCTAAAAAAATTATCCAAGTTTTTGATATTTTTTAATCCATATCTTTATGTTTTAACCATTTAAACTCTTACTTTTTTATTAAGTAATTTACACTTTGAGAGTAAAAATATTTACCATAACATTAAAAAATTAAAATTAATGAGTCATTAATGAAATTGGGAGACATATCTCAACTAATTTTATTAATCATGGTTTTTTATAAATTTTATAACATTTAATAAAATATTTTATATTTTAAAATCTGAATTATGACAATTTTACACTATTCATTACATAACATCAAAAATTCATAAAAACTATATTCCTTAAAAATAACTAATTTAAATAATCTTTAACATTTAAATTAATTACACAAAATTTGTGTGTGATAATAAATATTTAAAATTAAATATAATCTAATATTATTAAGATCATTTATTTGATTCTTCCTTTAATAAAGTTATTAATGTACCATCATTGTATCATATTTAAATTTAGTTACTTCTTTCCTAAAAATTATATATAAATTCCCATTAATTAGGTAATATTTTTATAATTATAATTAATTTATACAATCTAATATACAATTATATAACTCCATATTAAATTTATAATAGTTATAAGAGACGTGATTATAATGTCTTTCTCTTTACTCCAAATAAAATGTTATAAGTGTCTTAATAACACCCAAGTGGCTTCCAAAAGAAGAAATTTCTCCCCATGTATGGTCCTGGTAGATAATAAATCATACGATAAAATTATTACAAGTGTTATCAAGGTTTTATAATAATTATAATATTATTTTATCCTTTAATTACCCGATTTAACCTCAACCGTGGTAATAAAAATATTTACTAATGTTAGTATTCATAAAATCTGAAAATAAAAGGGAGATATTTAAATAATTTTTAACTTCTTATTCCAAATATGGAATCCGTTTTTCCAAAATCAAAACACATAATTGGAACAAATTAATTAAAAATTAATCTCATTGAAGGAATGAAAAAAATGGGATTTTAAAACAAAACATTCAAAAGATCATATAGTTTTTATATCAAATATCAATATGAAATTAACTCCCATGAACTTAATTGGATTAAAAGATATTTTTTTATCTAATTATAACTTAAATCAATTCAAATATATAATTTATTACTATAAATAAATTCAATGAGGATGTAGTTTCAATCTAAAATGCAGAATTTTTCACTATTCATTAAAAAAAAATTAATTTTATATGAAAAATGCCAAAATTTCAACCAAATTATAATTTAATGTCTTTCTTCAAAAATTATTATCTTTTAAAATTTTACATATAAAAGTATCAAAAAATTAAAATGGTTTCTTCATCAAAAGGTGGTAAAACTATATTTCAAAAATATTAGAGTTTTTTATACTGAAAAGTAGATTTATTATTATTTTTATCCCATAATTATTTTTGGAAGAATGTAAAAACATTTAACAAACATGTGTAAACATATTTTAGTTAGTTAGATTCATTCCCACCAATACAACATCATTGAGATAACTAGCACTGATAATAATAATATTATTAATATATTATTTTTTAAAATAACATAATCTTGTGTGAAACATAGTATTTTGGAGAAACCCATTGTTTTGTGTCGAGTACACTTTCAGAAAAACAGTCCCATTTAATGTATTATTAATATCAAATTAAAAAATATTAATAGATATGAAAAAGTATTATTCTATAATTACACAGGATGTTATAAGAAATCTCATGGTGGTAAAGGTATATTTCCTTACTACTCATACTAGAGAAATTATTAAAAATACTATAACAAAAGCATGGGATACTTTAATTAATTCCAAGATGTAGTTATTGTTTATTATTTTTATAATTCTCAAACTTATGTTCAAATTTATCTACAAAATAGTGCTGCAATACTAGAGGAATGTGGTGATGATGATGAGATCATATTATGAGGATCATATGAGAATGAAGTGGATCTAGAAGAGGATAATTATGACCGGATTAATGAAACAACATCAACAACTTCAAATAAGATAATATATAGATATGAATTTAATAATAAAAACATAATTGGTAAAAATTAATTTCTGATACAAACTATAACAACGATTATTTTATAGAAAACTTAATTTATATCACATATATAGGTAAAGAAGTGTGAGGATGGTGGTATACATATAAAATGTATCATGGTGATGCATGATGAGATTGACTAAATTTAGATGAATCAAATCCAGGAAAACATTTCGAAGGTGGAAGACAAAAAATTTATTGGAACGAAGTGGGAAATACATAAACAATCAATGAATATGTAAATATGATTTGTAATAATGAAAAAATGGTTTCTAATTGGTATTCCAAAAATTGATGATATAGATGTTTATAATTCATATTATTTGGTTACATGGCTAGATAAAATTACACTTTTATTGGTAAATATAGTGTAGAAAGGATTATAGGTGTTCTGAATGGATTTCGGTAAAACATTCCATAATGGTTATGTAGTGGAATAAGAGTTCAAGGTATGTAGACTAAAGAATGATTTTTATGGGTACAAGATTTCACCAAGAGAATGGTATTCTAGGCCAGATCAATAGATTCAAGTGAGGGGAGTTGATTACAATCCCTATTTAAGAAAGTGGAATGATGAATGAATGATAATATATCATCCATGACTTAGATAATATAAATGGAACCCAATTAAGTGACCTAATAACCATAGGCATGACTTCCTCTATTCAAGTGACAATTTAATAAGATCGAATGTCTATGTATTATAGTTGGGAGATTATACCCCCTTGATATAAATGATAAAAACTACTATAAATTGAATAAGTTATAACAATAAGAAGTAAAAAAATCAAGACAGAATTCATCACATGGATTGAAAAGTAAGAATATATAAATGAATAGAATTCATATAACAACTAAAATTATTACACATAGGCTAATCATACGAATACAATCCAAAACGAATACTGATTTTGGAATTGAAGATCCACATAGTCTTCCCCCAACCATCATTATCCATCTATGCATCCAAATCATAATTATATTCTATAATAAAAATTTAAGGACCTTTTCCTCTCCTATATCATTAGACATAAACTCTACAAATGTTATGGAGGTATCATAAATGTTTTGAGTATGAACTCCTTAGGCCATCACCATTGGTGTCCCTAGATAATATCCATATGTATACAATTTTATAAAAAGTGAAATAAAAACCATCAATACCAAAAAGACATACATATCTCTACCATTTTTCATTACAGAATGTTGAGAACATTACATAATTTTTCTAGTTCTGGGATGAATAGTGAAACCATGATCTTCCAAACCAAAATTTCCTTTTAAATTATTAAAAACTCTATACCACGCAATTTCACATGACAACACATAGCATCTACGACCATTCAAATTCATTTGTATTGACATCCTAAACGAAATCCCATATACCAAAACACACAGACTTGGAGTAACTAACAACCATTCAAATCCTCAACTAAAAAACATGATGATTCTGAAACATGGTGATCACCATCTCCAATCTAGTGTTTTTCGTCACTATTCACACCTTGTGGGCATTTGTATGATGTGCACCTCCTTTATATTTATGATAAACACAATCAAACCAGAATTTATAATCTATGGAGAATAAATACATGTAACTAGTGTTCCACACATATAACAACATAGAATTTTCAGGCATATATATTTCACCACTTTAGATGAGTAGCCAATATATTTCACAAATACAAATATGAGGATCATAAATGATTACTGTATTTGGAGACATGGGATTCAATTTTCATATTTTATGAAAGAACTTAAATGTCTTCCATATTTATCTTCCCATTTAGTACTCTTTATAAACATTCCATACCTAAACCATTCTTCAAAACCCTCGGAAAAGAATCAGAAGAAAGGGTCAGATCCAATGATTAGCAAGGGTGTACATAGGAGATATCAATAGATGACCATATGAATGCATAACATAAGCTTAATGGAATGGGATTATGAATATTACATAAAAAGTTTATAATAAACCTATCATGGATCATTAACATGATCCATGGAATAAAATAATATCATTTAAAAAGACATAAATTATCAGAGTGTGAAATAATCATAAATCAATCATTAAAAATATATTGAATTCATATAATTATGGATATTTATAGAAACTATTTCATATGTCAAGGTTATCAATTGTCACCATAAAATAAATATTTATCATGTTTCAACACCTATCTCATATTACATAATATATCTGGAATCATCACATATTACCTATAGTGGATCAAGAACATCCGATAGTTTCCCATAGAGGATCAACAACAACAAAAAATCTGATCATTGTCTCACTTTATATAAAACATTACCTAGTTCAGTGGCTGTATATGTATAGGTACCAACCATAAAATAATACATAACTTTTTTAGGAAAAATATCATAAGTCATCCATCATATCATAAACCACAAAAAACAAAAAAGATATCATAAACAGTTCCTCATGGTATAACCCATGGAAAGAAATGGGTTTCATAATTATTTCATAAATTCATCAAAATATAACATGTGGAAAAGGAAATAGTTTCATTAAAATATTTTCGTAATAATAATATACATAATCCATAAAAATAATTAATAAATATGGTACTATTTTATCATAACCCAATTAAAACATAATAAACATCAAAGACTCTAGTCATTTAGGACTATAAATTCCATAAAAATTTCACTAAAAATTTATTGAGAAAATTAAAATTTCCATTTGAAATAACTTCCTCAAAATATATAAAATTAATAAGTATTGAGGAAAATATTTTATGTTAAGATAAAATTTTAAAAAATTTGATAAATTATTCAAATAATTAAGTGGTTATTATGAATGAAAATTTCAATCATGTGGAAGACATTAAGAAAAATATTTCTTTCACGTTTTTTAAAAATACTATAGAGCCTTGTTCAAGAAACAAAAAATATATCATCTTGTACCATTTGTTAAAAAGTAAAACATGGGTACTAATTTATTTAAATAATCATTGGATTATGAATTCTATTTTTTTACAATACATGTACTAGGAATAAAAACGGTTTTTTTCAGAATAGATAAATAAATTTAGGTTTTCCATAAAAACAAAATTTTAGAATATTGAGAAGATAATGGGAAGAAAATGAAATGTAATTATATATATATATATATCAAAAGTAAAATAAAAATAATAATTTTCTTAAGATTTATATCACAATATTTCATCATTGAAAACTTAATCAAAAACTACCACGATAAATGATGACATTATAACATTAAAATTCTATGAGTTTGGTAAATTTTGAATAGTAATCCCCAAGAAATATAAAAAAATATATGGATATTAAAATACAATATTTTTTATTATAGTAAGAATAAAATATAATCATTGGTAGTATATATACACAACAAAAATTATTGGTGAATATGACATATGTCTCCCAGAAATAAAAGAGAGACTTAAAACCCCATAGATCATGTATCGAATTTATTATTACAAGTTAGAACTTCATATATAATAAATATAAGTTTATTATCAATATAATTCATAATATAAATCATATATATCTTATCATATAGGATTTACATGTACTTTTTATTACCTTTTTGTAAAAAATTCCTTGTTAAACTCACATTTCGGGTAATAACTGCATCGTTTTAATGTTTGTTTTTGTCTAGTATTTTACTTCCATTAAATTTTATCATGGATAAATATCAGAAATAATTTTTACAAGGATATCAATGTAATATATATTTTATATAAATTTAATTGTAGTAATTAAAAAATATAGAGAAGTAAAATGAATTACACTGCTCATGGAGATGGTGGGCCCTACGTACACATGAATGTTGTATCCATCTTCTCGATTGATAGAATAAAACTAATATAAATAATGTAAAACTATATAGATTAATTATTAAGTCGTATATATCAAATATTATAATTAAATTTCATATTATTACCTTCCATGTAAATCTCATGTGTAAAATGAATCACAATGCATCATATTGTGGTAGTCCACCGTACACATGAGTGACATTATCATATTCCCACGACATCGAAATTATGAATATATATTTTATATTATAATAAAATTTGTATAATAATCCTAGTAACATCATTTATATAATTTAAATACATCATTATATCCATTAATGAGAGGTAGTGATGCAAAATGAAGTACATCAGTTTGAGAGGTAGCAATCCTCTTTAGACACGATATAAAATTTCAATTCACATTAGAAGGTAGTGGATGTAGATATAATTTATTCTGTAAAAACAATAAAGTTTAAATATATGTTATTATATTACTATATTTTAATTATTATTACATTAATGATTGTTTTTGGAGAAAATTACAAATATATAGTTTAGTGAAGACAATTATATTCACGTAGAAAAAACACATTGGGATATCTTATTAAGGACCATATTGTTGGAATTTGGGGAATCCCAAAAATTATATAATTTTTAGATATATTTGATAGGGATTTTGTTAAGGGTTATTAAATCCAAATTTCATTAGATATTTTAATAATCGAGGGGAGGAGATAGCATTATATAATTTAGGGGTGGGGGTTTTGGTAAATACCCAAAACTATCCAATAATTCAGAGTCACCCATATTCCAAAATCTCTCCAAAATTGATAATTAGTGTATTTTATGGAATACTTTCTCTATCCACACCTCCAAAATAGAAGAAAACCAATTGTTTTAATCATTTTATTCCAAAAACTATATGTTTACTTACTTTTACATTTTCATTTCACTACAGTAAATAGTATATTTACCAAGGTAATTTATCATTTAGCACTAATGAAATGATCCTTAGTACATATTTTTTTACACCCTATTTATAAATATAAAATAAAATTAATAAAATATAAATCATAAGTGTGTGGAAAATTAATTTTATTACAGGCACACATAACGTGAAAACCCTCATTTTACCTTTTACCATGGTAATGATGTTTTAAATATATATGAATAAATATAATCGTTATAAAGGAAAATAGATCAATGAATGGGTTATTATTTATATTTTAAAAAAAATATCATCTAAATGGCCAGACATAGGATTTTATGAATTTTATATCATATAAAAATATATTATTTATTATACAATAACATTAATTTTAACTATAACACTATTCAATTATTTTAACTTTTAAAACATCAAGACAAGGTGGGATAGGAATATATTATTTTCAAAAAATTATAACATGAAATATTAATCTAAATAATTATTAAATATAGAAAATGATTACATTTATATTACTTTTAATATTTTAGGAATCATTTATTTTATCTTTCTATTGATTAAATAATAATGTGTTTGGTGTTGAAGAAGAATTTAAGGTAACTATATAATCCCTAATAATAAGAAATAACTTAGTTTCATGAAATTGATATATTTATTATAAAAAATACTATCAATATGTTTTATCATATTTCATTTTTGAAATATCAACAAATATTTGAAATTTAAAAGTAAAAGGGTGACATTTTAAATTTTTGTACTTATATTATTATACTGATCGATTCCTTATAGAAGTTTCTCAAAAATAAAAAACAATTGAGACTACGGTGATTAGGGGTGATATATATAAATCATAGAATATAGACAGTTATTTGTGTCATTATAACTATTTTATTTTTTGTTTAACCACTTTAAACATGTTTTAACCTTAACGATGATAATTTTTTATCACTATTTTTAGTATTCATTTGAATTAAAAATAATTTAAAATTATTATAAAATACTTATTATGATGATTAAAAATATGGAATCAATTTTTCCAAATTAACGTAATAGAACTGCTGTAATATAATTTAAAATTTAACCTGAAGGTGTGATAAAAATGTGGTTTTACCATTAAAAGGTTTTCAAATGTTTATAAAGAATTATTACAAAAAATGAATAAAAATTTATTCAAATTAAATAATTTGGATTAATAATAATATATTTGAGCTTATTTTACTTTGTATTTTTTAAAAGATGAATATTTATAAATCAATTACATGAAAATGTATTTTTTTAATTAGTATTTTTCTATATTCAATCAAAAAATTATCAATTAAATTTTTTTTCCAAAATTTACCCTATGCTAATTTTGACATGTTGTTCAATATGTTTTGGCATTAATTTTTTGAAATATATTTCTTAAAAATTTTACAAGACTACTTTTTTTATTTTTTCATAGAAAGATATATTTTTTTAGAAAATGTATTTTTTTTTGAAGTATATAAATGATTGACTAGAAATTAGATACATTTTCTTAAATATTTCTATTTTGAAAAAAATTATAAATAAAATTAAAAATGTTTGTATACCTACACATACCCCCATGTTAAAAATCTTGGTTATAACAGTAATGTTTTAAAAAAACTATTAACAATATATCGTATTTTTTTTAAACTTTGTGTTGCGTGTAACACAAGTTATAATATAGATTAATATTAATTTAAATATATATACATACATAGACATTTCATACTTATTTGAGGAGTTATATTCTACCAAATTTAATTATATTGTGTCCTCACAATTTTAACATGATCTTATAAATCAAGGGTTCGAAATTTAAAAATTCCTTTGTGAAAAAACCACATCATAAAAGGGTTAAAAACATCCTCTTAAGAAGTGGTTATAGGAAAAAATGAAGGACCTTTGAAATAGCACATAATTAGGTTTCCAAATATGTGAAAAGTGTTGTGAAATTAAAATATGGAAATGAAAAATAATACTAATTTCCAATGTTTAATAGAGAGTTATAGTGAAAATAATCATTAAAATGTTAACCACCACAAAACCATAATTTTTTGTGGAGTTAAAAACCCATCCATTGATCAGAAATTAATGCAATAGAATGAAATTATTTTCTAAATATTTTTTTCTTAATGTTAATGAAATTTTTACTATCAAGATAAAGAACTTGGGATAATATACATACATTATTTACTTCTATTTCATAATCACTATCTCATCCTTTGGTTGTGATTGGATGAATTTCTTCTTCATATCTTAATCTACGAAATGAAGATAAAAAGTTCATTCATTGAGCAATGAAAAATCACAATAACTAGAAAATATTTATTATGTTTATCTCTAGTTATCATTAATAAAAAATGATTGACATAATTTGTACAATATTGATAAATTTTTATATGTTTTAATAATAACTTAATCACTAAAACCACTATGAAAGTTAAAAATAAACCATTTGATAAATTTTTAACTTCAAGGACATTCATGAATAAGAAAATTGAATTGAACATGGCCACTAAATTTCAAAATTCAACTAAACATTAATCCTCCCAATATAATAATGTATCACTTAATTATCACCATCCAAATATGTCAATAAATTTTCCATATGTTCTCCTAGAACTTGGTAATAACTATAATTACCATAAATCATTAATTAAAACAAAAATACACACTCATTTATTAAACAATACCACAAAACCTTAAAAACAATACATAAATCCAAAAATGAAATAACATCCATCAATGATAATATAAAACGGTTTTCCATCAAGTCATTATGTAGTTCCTAGGTCATCAATACTATGTGATTTAAATCATGCATATTGGTATTCTCTTTATCCAAACTATGACCATTATCTTAAAATTATGAACGTATTAAGGGTTATTTTACCTTAATCATATGTTTTCCATAAAATACCACCATTACACCAAATTAGTTTCTAGGTTACCATTATCATTAAACATAATCTTAAAAATAATCAATTAATACATCATTTAGATAAATCCTTATATATTTCATTATTCATATAATATAATTCATGAGTTGAAATATATAAAAACATCAATTAACTAACTCAATTCATAAACCATTAACTAGGCTTCATCACTATATTCATCAATACCTCTTTCCATTGATATTTCATTTTTAGTTTCTTCATCATAAAAAAAATATGAATTTTAACACCTTTATGATCCTCTTATTCATATTTACCCTTGAACAATTGGTTTACGTAATTCCCATACATTAGTTATTTATTACATTCATCCATTTATGAAACCTTAGGGGAACTGTTTTTCAAATCCATTACTTCAACTAAAATTTTCATTTTTTACTCTAAAATCTATAACTATATTACCTTCTTATTCACATATGAAACATCTTATCATTTATTCGATACATTCCTTGAAGTGATTCTCCACACATTAATAAAATAGAGGAGGTTGAATCTTCATTCATTCATAGTATCCACCACACAATATCTCAGAAAAATATATCTATATCTTATTTGGGGAGTCCAAGAGTTGTTTTAGGTGCAATTTTTAAATCATATATCATGAAAACTAATTAGGAATAATTAAAATACACTTTACTCCAATAATCAACCAATTTGGTATATAATTAACAAATTTTCTATCACATTCTATATTAACCAAATTCTTTCCGGTTCCCACGATTGACCAAAAATTAGAAACATAGCGTGAGAAAAAATACTCATAATGGAAAACACATAATCATGAAAAATAAATTATACAATGTCTAAATCAAGAAACATTATTTTCAATCTATGACACCATAGGTTCAACATATACCAATCTGTATCGTCGTCATTTAAAATCCTTCATAACATTCTATTAAGTGTTTTTGAATTACCAAAACATGTCTTATAGGAGTGTCAAATCAAGTGTGAAACAAGACCCATTTTTAAGCACCATGTGACGATCTACTCAAAATAAAATTTTACTTTTCAGATCTGTTACCCCTAGGTATAAATATTTCAGATCCACATTCAATTTTATTATATATATTGGGATATAATTTCATGGAACCCGCTTTTTCTATCCTTCACCATAATTCTTGGATATTTTCATGTATATATACATATACTTAGTCTTAACCTTTTACATATCACTAAACATATTCATAAACATATCCTTAGGGAATTCATTAAATTTTTCTCATCAATGTTTTGAAATTTAAATAAAACCATGATTTGATACAAACTATGATGCCCCAGGATTATCATATGTAAATATTACACATTTATAGATAAATATTCAATAAATATCACAAATACATGCATGAGGATAATAATGGATTAATGAATTAGAATACTAGGTATATAATATGATTATTTCATTAATAATATTCAATATCTCTGATAATGATCGGCCCATTTATTACTCATCATAATCATACCATGCATAAACCTTTATTTATAAATTAGGGAAAATAAACATAATAAAGGGTTAGTTTAGATGCTCATTTAGGATAAAAATGGGATATATCAATCGATGATCATAGTAAATAATAAGATTATCATAAGGGTATCAGATTATGAATATAACATTCAAAGTTAATACATAACCTATCATGGATCCCCAAAATGATCTATTGCATAAAATGATACCATTTGAAAATACATAAATAATAAGAATGAAAAATAATAATTAATAAACCATGAACCAAAAATTCATGCCATATAAGTGTGGTATCATAATATGTTTATAAGCCATTTCATATGTCGAGGTTAAAAAACAATACCTTCAAATAATTAACAATTAGTAATAAAAACCTATTTCCCATCTAATAATGGATCAGACACCATCAACTATTTCTATAGTGGATAAGTCACATATCTTGCTTACCAAAGTGGATCAAGCACATCAACATTTTTCATATAATTATCTCATGAGTATTAAAACATTACCCAATGTATTAGACGGTGATATAATTCCTACCCATAAAATAATCTATAAATTTTTTTACACTAGATCATAAAATAATAATCATATCATAACCCATGAAAACAAAGTCGTTATCATAAAAATTTAATCATGGAATAACCCATGGAATGAAACATGATTCTTATAATTTTCATTTATTAATCATATCATTACCCATAATAAAAGAGTGAGATTCATTAATACATTTTCAACATAATCATGAATAAGAACCATTCATATAAAGAATAATGATGTTACCATTAGATAATATACTATATAAATCAAAATCAATACAAAAGGATGTTGTCATTGATAACTAGAAATTATATAAAATGGTCATTAAAACATTATTGAGGATGTTATAATTTCCATTTGAAATGATTCCTTTAAAATTTAAATTTTACACAAATATAAAGGGAAAATTTATTTTAAAATAATCTTAAAAAAAATTTAAATCAAGATTTAAATAATTTAGTGGTAATGATGGTGGAAAATTCTATTCATTCTATAGACTTTAATATAAAGATTCATTTCATGTTTTTTTATAAAAATCCAAAAGAGACTTGTCTAGAAAAAGGAAGGATTTCTAATTTTAAAAAACATCTTAAAAATACATAAATAGGTAAAATTTTATTTAAAAAATCATTGTATAATGTTTAAAACTGTATTTTTACAATTTTTCAGAACATGGACATAGAAGAAAAATGGTTTTCGACTGAAGAGTGATATAAATTGAGTTTTTACTTAAAAAATTATTCTATAATATTGTGTATATAAAGAGGTAAAAATGAATGGGAAAATTAAATTAAACATAAATTATTATATTATAAGAAAATATGATGATTTCATGAGGGGTATATAACATGATTCTATAATTAGATACTTAATCATAAACAATCCTGATAAACAATGAGATTGTAAAAAAACTATTACCCATCTAGTAACATAGGAATCTTAATACCCATGAAATAAATAAACTTATTTGGATATTTAGATCCCAAAAGTTTTATAATAATAATCTTTAAATCCATTCTTGGGTAGTATATATACGCCATAAAAAAGAAATGAGTGGTGAATATGGCATATGTTGGCCAGAAATAAATGATAGACCAGAAATCCCTTACCTCAAGTCACAATTTTCTTCATAATTTTTTTAACTCCTATGTAATAAATATAGGTTTACTATAAATATATTCCATAACCATTATAATAAATATCATAACATGTATGATTTACATTAATCTTTTTTTACCCTAAAAATAAAAATTACTGGTTAAAATCTTGTTTTTGGTAATAACTAATTCATTTTTCTTGTATGTCTAGGGATGATATTTTCAGTCCTTTTACCATGATCATGGTTCCCTTATATATAGAATATTAACCATGATATACATTATATATATGTATTTTAATTAATACATAAATTATATAGATAGAAAATGAATCACACCATTCAACGGGATGGTGGGCTATATGTACGCATGAACTCTGTTTCCATTTTCCCGATGGATGGAACAAAATGAGGGTAAATAATATATCAGAGTTATAAAGTCATTATGATTTAATTTATATAAAATATATTAATTAAATTTATTCTTATTACATTTCAAATAAATATTATGTGAAAAATAAATCGCAACGCTACATGAGGTGGTAGTTCGTCACACACATGAGCAGTGTTACCAAATTCCCAAAGAATGTAATGTAAGAAAGAATATGTGATGCTATAATTCAAAAATTATAATTATTATATGAATATAATTTTTATAATTTTAAATTTATCATTATACCCTTTTATTAGAGGTGGTGATGTAAAACGAATTACATCATTTCAGGAGTCAGCAATCCTCCTTACACACGATCAATGGTTCTGTTTCCCATTAGATAGAATAAGAGATGTATATAGGTTATTACCTAAAAATAATAACATATTATTTATATATAATTTTTTTGTTATAATTTAATTTTTTGTACTTGAATAATAGTGTTTGGATAGGAATTAAAAATAAATATTTTAGTAAAGACAATTATCATCACATATTGAAACCTCCTTTGGATATCTTATTAAGTACCCCATAATTGGCCTTTTGGGAATACCATCAGTTCTATAATGTGAATTTGTATTTTTTAGAAGGATTTTTCATAGTATTTTTCATTAAAAATTAATTACTGTGTGTTAATAAGTGGATGAAGGAGGTGGGATTTTATAATTGAGGATGAGTATCATTTGTGTAAATACAAAACAAATCAGTAATGGATAGTCTATATCATCTAAAATGGATCAAGAATTGATAATTAAGTGAATTTAGGGATGATATGGTCGATCCACACACCCACATAACATAAAAACATGTTTTGAACAAGTTTTTCCTTAACCACTATGTTTACACACTTTTCCCATTTCTGTTTTCACTATGGTAACTACTATTTTTAACTGAAACTTTTATCATTTAATAATACAAGTTAAATGAAAATAATTATATAATTTTAACACATTTTTTGTAAATATTAAATTTAACTTAAAAATAAATAATCCTTTGTGTATGTAAAATTTGTTTTAACATTAGTGAATGTGATGTGCCATATCCCATTTTACACATTACCATTTTAATGAAGTTCTTTCTATTTTGGGTTCCATATTATTAATATAAATGAAAACTTGGTTCATTAATGTACTATGGTTGATTTTTTTTGAAAAACAAATTACATGTATGATTAAAGGATTTTTATGAATTTTAAATCATTTAATTAAATGTTATTTGTTATAAAATGGGATTAATGTAAATTTTGACACTATTCAACAATTCTGACATTAAAAACATCAAGAAAGATGTGAGATTTGAATATATTCATTTCAAAACTATATTATTTTTTATTTTTATATATTAAATCATTGAATACAATAATTATTTCAAATGTTATGATGATTAATATTTTTAGAATAATTTATTTTCAATTTTATTAGTTAAATAATTATTGTGTTTGAATTGCATAAGCATTTAAGGAAATTATATATTCACTAAAATTTAGAAATAAATTAACCTCATGATATAAATTTTATTATTATAAATGTTATGATGTTTATTCATTTAAATCTTTCTTTTTCTCTAATGTGAATAGAAAATTGGAATTTATAACTAATATGTTGAAATTTTAATGTTTTCATTACATATCTTATAATATTAGAAACAATCATGAAAGTTTCCAAAATATATATAAAAATATATTTCATGGTGATAAGGGTACATATATGACCATCCGATAAAAATTATATAATTATTTGGGTCCTTTTAACCCTTATATTTTTTGTTTAACCCCATGTAAACCTGTTTTAAAATTTACCATGGTAATTAACTTTTACTGTATATACTCTTCTTATATTAAAAAAATAAGATGAAATTATTTTATAATATTAATTTTGATTATATCGAATTTTAAATACATTTTCTCAAATTCAATTCATAAAAGTGGATGAATTTAACTTAAAATATAACTAACAAACGTGATGAGAATATAGTTTTCCCAATAAAAAGTTTTCATTATTATAAAAACTTTTATAATCAAAATTCAACATGAAATTAAATATAATTCCTTAAATTGGATTAGTAATTATATAATTTATTTTATTTTAATTTAATTTTTTTCTATAAACAAGAATTATTTTTTAAATTCTTTAATCTAAAATATATTTTTTAATAAAAATGTGAATTTTTCACTATTCATTAAAAATTCCTCTTTTTTGAAAATTATTTAAAAAAATACCGTAAGATAATTTTTACATGTTGATTCCAAAAATTAATTTCAATTCATCAAAAATAATTTATAGTTACTTTTATAATTTGTTCAGAGAATGAAATAAAAATCATTTTTTGATAAAAAGTATTTTTAAAGCATATAAAGGCTTTGATCAAAATTAAGAACATTTTTACCAATATATTATAATTAAATAAAACAATAATAAATAATTTTAAAATTTTTTATTATTATACATACATCCATTTTCAACATCAAGGTTATAATTGTCATGTTTAAAAAAAATTATTAATTGTATATCACAATTCATTAAAACACGATATTCTGTGTAACACAAGAAATCAATAAAATTAAATTTATTTGAATATATATTTATATATATATATATCATAAAATATAGGGTTGTTATAATACTACCTCATGACACCTATCAGTTTTTCATATGATCCCGATTTTCTCATCCACGTCGTGAGAAAAAATCACCAATAACTTATAACTACTACTCAGTGAACCTCCCCCCCCCCCATTAGTGTACACGATAAAACCCTGACATATTTTGGTGAACCATATTACCCCATATTCACATAATTTACACCTATCACATTCTCAAGAAATCACATGAAGCATCACGTACCAATGATTAACACTTTACAACACATGACATCATCGACATCATGGTTTTTGGATACATAACCAAAAAGAAGATGACACACTTGAGAAAAGCGAACAATACCCAAATGAGACTACCACTCAAAAACATATAGAAAAAATTGAAACAAAAAGATATTTTCAATGAGTGACATATACGACCCAATCCATATTCGATTATCGAACAATGCATAAAAACATGAATAACATTGGATGTTTCTTAGCACCACTAACATTGAGTTAGTGTTACTCAACTCACTAAGTGTCCCTAGTTAATTAGGATTCAACTAAATGAAATATCAAGATATGGAATAAACTTGAAATTTGGTAGTAACTAGGAAAATTAGAATATATGGTAATAAATTAAGAAATTGACACATAAGGAAAACTATATATACTTAAGGTGACTTCTTATGATATAGAAGAATCTGATGAGAGCATAAATATGCCAAATCACACTTCAGAAGAGAGAATAACGAGAGAGTGAGTGTTAGGGAAAGATCCCAAAATAATGTTATCCAAATGAGGTGACAAAATACATTTAAAAGTTAATTAATAAATTATTTAAAATAAAAAAACCCAGAAAGACTATTTCATCTTGACCCATAGATCACATATTGAAATGACTTA
The DNA here is from genome assembly GCA_963277665.1 of Viscum album. Lineage (NCBI taxonomy): Eukaryota > Viridiplantae > Streptophyta > Magnoliopsida > Santalales > Viscaceae > Viscum > Viscum album. Next base: position 27,313,529 of record OY728128.1, on the reverse strand, counting down.
AAAAGACGCCCCATGTAGCATTGGACTTTTGGGTGTGTTATAAAACACCCCTCCCAAATCCCTAACATCTTTACCCTGAGACACATGGTTGTATTCCCTGCCACTTTTGGCTCTTCCACCCATTGTGGTTAATGATTCATGGAAGATTCCGTTATAAATGTGGGATAAAATCCCTTGTGGAAAAACATCCGGGAATAATGGAAAATTTTGTGGTGTAATACACCACTAATAAAATTTATTAATTTTATTCAACAATTTTCCATTCTTATGAAAACACCCACATAAATGATCTTCCATTATGTATAACATGGTCATAAACCCAACACAAAATATATTCTTACACACCTACTAGTAATATCAGGGTTCTATTGTTTATGAAGTGACCATAATCCAACTATATAAATTCATCCCTAAATCCCACATCAGAAAACATGAGTCCCAACTTATTTTTATATCTTCATAACCTTAGTCATGAATGAATAAATATGGTGGAATCATTCCTAGGATTATATTACAATATCCAAGAATATGATTCATTACATCCTTCTCACTAGATGAAAACTCATCCCTTATCTATGTCATGATAGGAAATTGACTAACCTATATAAGAACCCAGTCATCATACTCTACAAACATCCTAAACATGAATCTTATTTCAAACACATCCATCTCCTCCAGGTTACAAAGAAATACTAACATAAACCAACTAATTACATCTGTAGGAACTCAAGGAATATGAATCACATACATAGTCTCACCACACATGAGCTAAAAGATGAATTTATGGTACCTTACCCAACCATCATCCCAATTTTCATATATACTGGATATCATACATAGTTATCCCATATCATATCTAATTCCCACACCTTGCCTAGAATCTGGATATTATATTACACATATATTCACACCTTGAACCAGTTTTATTAAAAAAACAGAATACTATCATGTTCATGGAATACTAAGGACTATCAGTAGTAAATTTTCCTATATATAATATATTGGCTCAATCATATGGAGTTTACCTAAATCCTAGATAATCGATTCATGTCCACATTATAGAGTTTTCCCCACTAATTACTACATCCACCACTATTAAATGTTTTTCCTACTTCATTGTCTTGCATGTGTAGTTGAATCTTGTATAATACCTCCAAGTACTAATAATATTCCTACCATAAACACTTGAGTTTGAATCAATCTGCGAACTCTAGTTGAATATGAGGGCACCATGAAAAAAATTTCCAGTTGAAAAATCTATCGATAATTTCAACACTCCATTGATATTTTTGGACACTAGTCTCGAACATGGAATGCCTCTCCTCATATGATGTTCATTTATTCATGGGATCATTCAACTATATCCATCTAAAAAAAGTCCTCAAATAATATTACATAAATATATTGGTTGGTTATCACCTCATTGATTTCCTCCCATACCTATATATCACACAATATTATTATTTTCCCCATGATCATATATGTTTCTAGGTTTTTTATCCTTAATGGTAGTATCTTGATCTAAACAAACATCTTCTATGGAGAATCAATCTAATTTATAGTTTCCTAGGGTTCACCCTCTCCTATGAATAAGGAAATATGGTTTGAACATAACTCTTTAATCAATTATTCCATGTAAAAATCATATCCTTGATTTCTTAGATCAATGATTTTAATGACCCACAACTAAATTTCCATGATCTACTCATAAGAATATATATCTAGATCATCTAGATACCTAATATGTATTTACAACCTTATAATCATTACAAAATGTTCAGTCTCACCATTTCTTGTTGTTTCCATAGAACCAAATACTGTTTATTTTATGTTTTCTGTATATTCATGGAATTCAAAATTAATAGCTTGACATATATTGATTGATCATTTGGCTAAAATTAATTTTATAATGTCCTATAATATCTAGAACATTGTAAAGGTCATAACAATTCTCCAAAATTATGAGAACTAGGACATTACAAGAAGATATTATTAAATATTTTTCAATGGTATGATAAATTTTTTTATGGGAAAATAGTTTAAAAATATTTTGTGGGAGTACTCATAAGAATTTGAGGATCTGTATCACAAATCTCACACTTATAAATTTATATTATGTGAGATTATGAGAATAAATCAGTCTGTAGGAATTCACCACATTTATTGGTCATTATATATTCATATTTTGGAGTATGTTTAATAATATTTAGAGTTTAATATTTTTTATAAATGGACTTTAACACTCACACACATTGATATATTATTATAAATCATGTCATCATAGTTCTTGGATAATTTGGGTATGTTGGTTTCCACACAAATGATGTGTTACTAATGAATATGTAAAGGAAAAATTTCCCCCTTAAATATTTATAGAAGATTACATCTTGACTCTTCAATTGAAATGGAAACTTCAAATTAAATTAAAAATCAATGGTGTAATGAAAGTTTTATTTTAGTTAGTTAAGGAAATATGAATCAAGAATATAGTTTTATGACGAAATTATGAAACCTTATTGTTGAGATATCAAAATAAAGTGATTATATTACATTGGGAAAATTCAACAATTTTTTGGTTGTGACATATCGGTTTCCTATGTGGGTTTTTTGACCCGTTAGTGGACATTAATCCTGTACATTTGGAAATCTCACATATTCCCACTAAGGAAGAGACCTAAAGGGTCGCACACAACATATTTTCATTGATCTAATTAAATATTATTTATTTAAAATTGGGAGAAAATATAATTCTCTGAATAAATAAATAATATTTATTTATGATTCATTAATAAATCAAATATATTATATAAATATTTATTCTATAGGTAAATGATTAATTATGTGGATATATAATATTTATTTATCTCTTTTTATTCCCAAGGTAATGAATTTTTATTTATTAATTAATAATAAATTTATACAATTTTTAAAAATTTAAAAAAATTATCTACTCAAAAGACTGTGAATATAATAATTATTTTGCCTATAATATATAGGGTTAGGATAATCCATCCATAAAAATTATTGTATTATAAGTATAAGTACAAATTCAATCGTTGAAAAGTTGTTTGCAATGGAAGGAGTGATCCACTCAATGCATATTTTCATCCCCTATTGGTGGATTGTGCACAAGAGTACTACAAGACCACATTATACTCATTTCAATGATTTCTCTCTTAGATAATGAGTCTTATACTTGATTATCATCCCTATAGACATGTGAAATTATTAATTTGAGATGTTTAGCATGATTAATATATATAATATTATTATGAAATCTTTTACATGGGAAATTCATGGTTATTGATTCTAGGGAATTAAAAGTATGTTTAGAGTTCAATTCAATCCAATTTGAGTTCCATTTTTCGTAGACAACATGCATGACAACATAAATGATCACTGATAACTAAGCTTCATATGTGACTCGATGCCCGATAAAGTGATAGAATAAAACATTGACAAATCCACGGTGAGTGAGGAAGACATATCCCCAACTCTAGGGCCTTGGAGTGCTAGAGGATACTTTGTAAACACTATGTTTTATTCATGAAGATATAAGAGTGACCCAGAAAAATCATTTTATCAATAGAGGAATCTTTGGTCTTCCTAAAATTTCCAAAATTATAAGAGTCTTGAGATAAATGGAGCTATTGTCTATGGAATACACTTGTACAATAATTGCAATCTGTATATCCATATGAATGCTTAGGGAGCCTTCATGATCTAATAAATATTTGTTTTCAAAAAAGGATTCTTTAATTTTTGTCCATAGAAATGTATAGACAACTACACATTCCAATAGAAGGAGGGGTTGGATATGGTTATTCCATCTAATTTTATGGATATGGGCTATCAATTCATCCAAATCCATGTGTATACAAAGACCAAGGGTAAAAAATTTCCAACATAATTCTATACGTTATAGGAAAAGGTTCATCTCAAAAATAGGTGTTTCACAGATTCCTCTGCCCCCAAACATATATGAAAAAGATATACAATATCTTTCCCAGCCCTCTTTAATAGATCGGGTGTGGATAATATATTTCTATAGATCCTCCAAAGAGTAAGTAATCTTGATGGATAGAAAAAGGGTACTTTGAAATTAAGAAACCATGCTCGTGTTTTTATGGATGCATCACATTTCCTGGTATAGTATTCATTGGAATTAAAAAGTCCATTTCTAAGGGGGCGCAATATTAGGGTCTCATCATATTTGAAACTCTAATTATATATTTCCAAGATATCTTGTTCAGGAAAAATTACATCAGGATTTATATTATGAGTCATGAAACAAGTAATTTTTATTCTATGCATAGTGGAAAGCACATTCATAGTGTTGAGTGTGAATCACATCCATAGAGTATCCCAAAAATTAATGGTGGACTATATACTGACAATCAATTTTTAGTTCTGTATTGCAGAAGTGAAAGAATGCATGAGTGTGGTCCAGATAGATGAAGTACGATAATGAGGACACCCATTGAGAATCTTCATTTTGATCCATAATGATATGAAATCATTATATGAATTAATTTAGGTTATGAGATTCCATGTAAATTATATAAAAATATCATTATTTAAAATCTTGTGATCTTTGATTCCTAGGCCTCTCATTTCAATGGGTTTGATTCAATCATTCCAGGTGACAAAAATCAGCTTAATTTCATTCACTGAACCTATCCAAATTATGATCCTTATCATGAATTGATGATCATTGACGAGAATGTTTTTCCAACTATAAAGAAAGAATAAATACACAAATTTTGAGGTGATACCTAAATTAATAATGTACACCCTCCCAACATGAGTGGTTGACTTCACCTTCCACCTCCCCAATTGATAAATAATGAAGATCATATTCATCCAAGACATTTACTCTACTACATTACACAAAATAATGGAACACATATATAATTGATGTGAAGAGAAACCATATTCACTATAAGAGTTCAGGTGACCCAACATTGTTTACCAACATATATTCCTTATCAAAAAAACAATGAAGTATTTGTTCCAGATTATGTTATAAAAATCCACTTCCTCATACTGGGAAATGAAGGATATAATATTACAAATTGTTTTCTTTTATGATTTCGTAAATAAGAGAATGTCATCAATATATAATAATTGTGATACGATAATTTTATCCATATCATCTTCTATTTTGTTTTATATTTTGGTATGAGTGGGTTCATAAAAAATTATACTCATGTAGACTTCATCAAAGTAAAATAGGATTCATGAGAGTGGGTCTCCTTGTCTATCACCTATAGTGCATTCGAAATAACCAATGGATTCCATTTATTAGGATGTGAAACCTTGAAAAATGAGAATAATTCTATTCAATCACATGAGATCTTTTGAAAATTCATACCTTCAGGGGATATAAATTAGGAATCTCCATTTAAGAGTATCAAAATCCTTAGGGATGTCAATTTGGGGGGGGGTTTAATTTTATTGACTTCCTTTTCATTAGGATAATAAATTATGATGTAGTGAATGGAGAATTCTATATTATCCTTTAAGGTATACACCCAAATTTACTTGATTAGATATTCACATTAATTTTTTCTCCCATTCTGAGTTTCTGGTCCACTGAAAAATATTTATTTACCATATTGTAAACTAAACATTTATCATTTTGTGGGTTATCATACAACATAAAGTAAAATAATTATATTATTTTATTATATTATATGTGGTATCATATGATTTTAATAAATTATTAATTACCATTATGAAATTAATAAAATAATAAACCATAATCCCTGGTTTATAAATTAGACTTTATCACATTTTTTGAGAAGGTTAATCATTGTGAAAAACGATTCTAAAAAAATTATCCTTCTCACCTCATCCTCTCAATAACTTAATGGAAAAGATAATTTCCTTTATCCCCCTTAGAATGTAAAGTGATCAATGTTTAATATCCAAATATTTTCAATCAATCATCCTAGCATCTGACAATTCGTAAGTCTTGTTCCAGGATCTATGAAGAATGGGTCAATCACCACAAGAGGGGATCTACTTTTGTTTCCAATCAATATAATGAAAATACAACCCAACAACCTTTATATTATCAACATGAACATCGATGAAAGAAATCAAGATCATGGTATTTCGTCATGACATTAAATTAATTATAAATTAATGTGATAATATCATCTCTATGGGTTCTATAAAAAATATTTTCAAATATTATATTTATAACATGACATTGTTAATGGGATTAAAATATCGTAAAGTTCATATTATCTTTTGAATTCAACAAAATATGAGTTAGCTATGGTCCCCAATGGAGCATCCAATATAGCTATATCTATAACTTTGTATCCTATAATTCGCATTAAATCTTCAATAATTTTTTATTTATGATTGTTATACATATATAAAAATAGTTTTCGATTTTAGTAAATTCATTATTTTAAAATTATTTTCAAGTTCACTTCTAACCCACTCTATTTCTAGATCATATATCAAATATCAGTTTATAATATATGGAGAAAATATGAAAAATCATCTGAAGGTGGATCACAGTTTTCAAGGTTGCAAGACAAGTAATTCACCAATATATCATGTAAAACCACACAACATTATTATCATGTAGTTTAAATATGAAAATTAATTAATTAAAAACCACATGATATAATTAATTAACATGAAGTTAATTTAAAACAAACATAATGATATTAATACACACATGATGTAGTTAATTTACATGTAGTGTAATTATTCACATGATTCATGATAAATTTATATGTAGTGTAATTAATTCACATGCAATAAAATAAATTTAAAAATGAAGAAATTATTTCATATGTAGTATAATTAATTCACATTACATGTAATTAATTCTCATGTATAGTAATTATTTCATACATCGGGTAATTAATTCATAGTTCTTCATCTTTAAGGATGATCACCGGATCGAAAGTTAGAACCCTTCTTGCATCTTCAATGGAGCTCAACCAGAAGACTTCATCACCTAGGTCCAGTTCCAAGAACTCTCTATTTTAATGATCTCACATATTATTTAGAACACTCAATGACCATGTTATAGGGTGAAGACAGATTTCTTCTCCTTAGAGGTGGATAAACATAATATTTCGGTAGTTGTGTTCATGGATCCCCAGTAATGTGCCATCAAAATCAGTGTGTTTTCAAAAAGAATCTACTAACGTTACTTTATGCATGGAGAGCCTATCAACCACCATATCTGTAGTTTTTGTAATATTGGGGTGAAAATTGACTTGTCGGAACCATCTAATCAACATACTTCTGTCATGGTGAAAGTCGAGAACCAGTGATGCTTATGTTCTTTTGTTTAATCTATATCTGACACTAGCCTGTGGAATCACCTATGGATGAATGTGAGTAATTTCAGCTTGGGGAAGGAACCTTGTATCAGGGGTGGTGATTTCAAAATTATCATCCACACTTCTGAAAAGAAAGGTAGTGTTTCTATTACCTGGAACAATAGGATTACATTATCTTCCTTCACCGCACAGGAAGGGCTTCTTAGTCTTGGATTTACAGGATACAGATTCACGTGGTTCAATAAACAGTGGGGAAACAGGAGAACCTGGTGTAGGATCGATCCCTACTTGGGTAATCTCCATGAAATCACATCCATTCCGAACTTTTTGGTGTCACATTTAGTCCAGGATTATTCTGATTACTCCCCTCACATAATTTACCTGTCACCAAGATCCTTGAGTTTGGGTCATTTCTACATCTCCAAGATTTGGGTGCACGATTGTGGGTGTCTGGTGACTGTGGAATGCTCACGGATCCTACCATGTTAGTAGAGTAGTTGGGTCGGGCTCCATGCTAATCTTAGGAGGTTAAAACTAGATCTTCTGGTCTCTTTGAACAGTAAACATCTCGATAACTAGTCCACATATGACCTTATGAATGAGATTGAGTGTACAAAAGTTAGATTGTAACATTGGTGGGATGATGAGATTTTCACCACCCTTTGTATGAAAAATCAAGGAATGAATGTGGTCCGTCTAGAATAGGAGTTCTACCTTTGGGAATGCGCCCTCACTTCATGGCTGAGAGAGGGGGACTGTAACATCGCTTTTTTCCATGCATTCCTAAATGAGAAACAATAGTTGTTGGTCCTCAAAATTAGGCTTGAGAATGGGTATTCCTATATTAATTTGGATATGGTTGGTCGTATGGTTGGCTCCCACATTAATGATTTTCATTGTGACCCTAATCTACGCTTCTAGGATGGATACCCCTTTGGCCTATTAGATCTTTTTTACTCAATACCATGCAGTGTTCCTCGCAATAATAATGAGCTCATTTGTTGTGTTTCTAATGATAAGGAAATATGGGAGGTAGTGCTTTATCCCATCCCGGATAGTGTGCCTAACCCAGACAGGTTCCTGGGATTTTCTTCATCTATGCTTTGAATACCATCAAGTCAAATATTTTTGAGTCTATCCAAGAATTTTTCCATGGTGGCTCTCTCCCTCGCATGGAAAGTGAAACTACCATGGTATTGATTCTAAAGTTTTCTTCCCCATCCGCGACCTCTCAATATCGACCAATTAGGTTTTATAATTTCACATTCAAAGTGGTGGCTACCATTATCAATAGTAGGCTCACTGGATTCACTCACTAGTGGATTTCTGATGAGCACTATGCCTTTATTCGTAGACATTCTATCAAAGAGGTTTTTGGGGTGGCCCAGAAGATAGTCTTAGATATCAACATGAAAGTGGTAAATTAGAATATTGTGGTCAAACTGCACATGGATAGGGTTTATGATTGCTTAAAGTGGGACTTCATAATTCACACCATGAGATTCATGGGTTTCTCAAAGGCCTCCATTGACATTTTCTTGTGTGGTTTCATCTAGTCTATTCAAGGATTACTTTAGGGGGACCTCCTATGCCCAAATCTGTTTATCCTCGCCCAGGATTCCCTTATTAGATACTTCTCCTTGGCCATGCAATGTGGCATTTATCAGCCCTTCCATTGTGGCTCTGAGGTCCCCAATGTTTCTCCCCTCTTGTTTGTGGATGACTTATTTTCTTTCATCAATGTTCAAAGTCCCTCCATTTTAAGATTTGTTTTGATTATGGATGATTTTTCTAAATGGATGGGTCAAGTGATTAACTAAGAGAGTTTTGGGGTCTTTTATACTTTTTGATGTCCAGGAAGATACAATAACTCCACTGAAACTATTATCGTAATTCAAGATAGGAATTTTCCTTTGACCTATATTGGGGCTCCAATTTCCTCTGGTACAATCAAGGTGAAATACATATAGGTTCTTTCCAAAAGGTTCATTCACCATATTAATAACTATAAAACTGCATCCTCTCTTTCGGAGGGAGGATCACCCTCATTAATACTGTGTTTTCTTCTATCCCAATACACATTCTCTATGTCCTAAAGGTTCCCAAGTACATCCTCAATTGATTAGAGTATATTTTGAACACTTTCTTATGGTATTCCCTTGGTGAAGGGATATTAAGAAGTTCCTCTTGGGGAAAACTAGTGAGGACTTTGGAACCTGGTGGCATTAATGTGTGAAGCCCGAGGGAGTCCATGTTTTACTTTCAAGGTAAGTACGCTTGGGTGGTTATAGAGGTCCATACGTTGTGGAGATATTTTATCAGAGGTATGTATGTTTTTAGTTTAAGGCAGAATGATAGGAAGCACTCCTCTATTTGGAGGTCTCTATGTAGCCAGGTGTCCCCCCTTCGACAACACTCACTTTGTATCATTAGTCAAGGGGAGGCCAGCTTCTGGGAATGCGTCTATGGAAGCATGATCATGGGATTCCCAGGCTTCCCGACTATATTTCTCTTAGTTAGAGAAGATTACCTCCAACCCTAATTCTTTAAGACCATCCTCAACTCATCCTAAGAGGTTGTTTTCCATGAAGTCCACCTGGATGGATCCATGGATAGGTGTATGTTCCAGTACTCTCCTTCAAAAAGATTCTAGAAAAATGACTACAGGATAATCAGGACTGGATAGTCAGCCAGTGACCCCTAGGGCAGCATTCTTTAGTGCAATTACATACCTTCAAAATTTAGTTTCCTCGTATGGAGAGACATATACAATTCTATACCAATTAAGATGGCCATTAAAGCCAAAAGTATTCCCCTGGCCTCAAAATGTTTCTACTACGCTGCCCCTAAAATGGAGTCCTCCTACCACCTTTTCTTCCAAAGAAACTAGGGGGATATCATTAGAATGGGATAGGATATATTATGGATTCTTTGGGGGGCACATTGTTTTAGGAATTTTTTAGTTTTGGTTACATGGGGCATCCACCAAGCATGAGGAAGATGGTAAGGTGATCCTTCTTGCTATGGTCTTCTGGTGTCTCTAACAGGCACGCAACCAAGGACATCACATTGGTTCAAGTCTTTGCCTCCACAGTTTGATTCTCCTGACCATATTTCTCATGGTTGAACTAGCCTCCCTTCATAAGCATCATGAAACATCACCTTCCCTCCAAAGCAACACTAGCACACATGTCTTCCAGTCTCTTCATCTCCTACAAAGCATTGCTCCTAGGTCAGATCGAACCCCCATCTTATGGGATCAAACACAACACTAATGGGGATTTTGGTGAAGGGGGCATGAAGGTAGGAGGGGTTTTTCGGGACTTTCACGACCCGTCCCCAGAGGCCCATGTCGTGACTACCCCCAAACCTGCCTTCCATAGGCCAGGGGATGTCGACTAGCACCGAAAGGCGTATTGTAACTCCCCGACCCCCGAATCCAGGATCTGGTGCATTATTTTAATACATTGTCATGATTTCAAGGAATCAAGTCACGAAAGGATGATTAGTTTAGTATTCTTGGAAACAAGATACATACTTATTTTCAACATTACAACTTGAAAATAAAAATAACACTAATTTATTCCATCAGAAACATCAAATAATCCAAGATTATTCCTACTTTTCACTCATAACTAACTTCTTCATATCCTAGGAAAATGAAACATTTAAAGGGGTGAGGTCAGATGCTCATTAAGAGTAAGAAATACAGTGGAAGATAACATAAAAATTAGGCTTGGTGAATAATTAAAAACACATTCCTTAACGAATTATAAACATGAACACTTTATTGTAGGAATATGAGATGAGTAAATAATTACATAATAAAACATAGTCATGGGTATTATAATAGTCGAATAACCACATCAAATATCAATATCTAATATTATAATGATTTAATGAATAATTCCAGTCATCATAACCACATATTCAAGGCCTTGTGCCAAGACTACAAATAAGATTTTGTCAAGGCCTTATGCCAAGACACTAGTTTGTCTCATGATACCTACTGATGCATCGAGGAGCTATAGAGGGCTCCACCTGTCACTAACTAAGTCCAATGCATTCGTCATATGAAAATTTTGAAACATAACATAAACATTCATATTAAAACTAGCATATGAAATGTCAATACTTTATCCACGAACCATGAATAGTATAAAATAGCACATCCACAATCAAACATAACTCATTTAGCACAATATGGAAGATTGTATTGTAAAATATTAACCTCAATCGATAATAATAAAGGATATTGACATAAAAATATTCATGAAAACTAATTGAGAGAAATATACCATTTTTCTTGAAAACTATCAAAAGTCACACTATTTGTCAAGAAGTCGTTTAAAAATAGATTTTTGAATCAAAGTGTCCCATACCACTTTGAATATTTTAAAAGGAATTTTAATTTTAAAATATTAATTTCCATATATATAATTCCCTAAATCCATTTTTAAAACATGGACATTAATGAGAAAGATTTAGAATAATCAATATTTAAAACATTTAATATGATATTTTAGTTAGAGTTCCTAACCAAAATAGGGACACTTTAATACAACTAATTGAGGTAATCAAAACATTATAATATCATGAGAATAAAGGGATTCATTATATACTATGTCAAAGTACAATATATACACCATATTAAGTGATTTTTTGTATAACAACAAAGAATTCTCAATGGAATGTAAATTGAGATAAAATATATTATAATGACCATATCCTTAGGTTAAGGATAAATCAACAACATAATTATGTGTGTCAAATATAAATACACTCAATATGATTTGATATTTAGTTTAAATCAATCAAAGTACATTCACACATATTATTGTAAAAACAACACCAATGAATTGGATGTTTAACTCAATAAATGGAGATTGAGTTGAAATTAATCTTATCAAGTTCATATCGATGAATTGAAAATTTATCAATGGAGTGATTATTTGTATCAAAAGTATATCCATAGAAAGGGGAGTGGAATTTACTACAAAAATAATAAACAGTGATTCCATACATAATCATGGTGTAAAATAATCAAAGAAGAATGTGTAAAGCCCAATGAGTGGAAATCGAAATTTGAAATTCCCTTACAAATTTGGTAACTTATGAAATATACAACCCATGAAAGAAGGATCATACAATAAAGATGTAAAAACCCATTAATTAAATTATATTACACCATGAATACAATCATGTACAGTATATACGCCAACACAAAAGGAAATCATGGACAATATAGCATGAATCTCACAGGAATAAAAAGTGAGATGAAAAACTGGTACTTTGTTGAAATCAGTAGATTCATATGATCTAAAGTTAATAACCACCAAATTAATCACAGAATACCATGAATATAAAATGAATCATGATTATATATATGAAATTTAAGTACACAATACACCACATGCAATAAATAAGTGGCGAACAATGGAAATCTCATGGAATTAAAAGTGAGATAAGAAACCCCTTACCTTGTACTTTTCCTTGGTCAAGGGTATGTTAATATCCTATATAATGGTGAAATATTTGTTATTAAATTATAAAATTACCATATACATTAATATGATATCATATATGATCTTCTAATATTGATATTTTAGTATTATCGTCGTTTTGGGTGTTAACTAGTTCGTTCTCCTTTATATGCTTGGTTACATAAGTCGTGTTTTTTATGGACTTGATGTATCTTATTAATATTCAGAATGATATTAAATCTTTAAACATTATTTTTAAATCATAAAATGAAAATTATTCTTGAATGGATAGGATGGGGAATGAATCTCATCGCGTTTGTGGAGACAGTAATTTGTACGTACGCACAAGCGACAATATCATTCTTTTGATCTTAAAATAATATATAATTAGATGGTATATCATATATAAATAATCATTATCATGTTATATTTATTATTTAAACCAATTATGAATCATTATTATACCCATACAAATAATAATGTATTGAATGACAACTACACCACGACGTGGAGACGGTAAACCGTACGTACGCACATATGGTGACATGTCATTCAATGGATGGATAGAATAATGAATATGGTTTTACCATATTTATCATAATATCATAGTATATAGAAGATACTTGATTTATTATTTTAGAATGGAAACAAGAAATAAATAGGAAGTGGAAGAAGAAAGGAACTTGAAAGAGGTGATGAAATATTTACCTCTTCTTTGGGTTCTTCGTTTTGATTTGACAAAAAGGGCTCCTTGTGTTGGACTTCCGACTAAATTAAGGCCTCTAGGATGAAGGTAGGAGAGTTGGGAGGATATTTGGTCATTTTTTGTCCAAGACTAATGGCTTTGATGGAGTGAATTAGAGAGAAGTGGGAGTTCCCTTTTATAAGAGGGGTGAGGGGAACCTTAGGAAAATCTAGAAATATTATTTTATAAAAAAAATAATTTTTAGTTAATAATTTCTCCAAAATGAATAATTTAAAGGATAAGGTTATTATGGGTTGAAAACCACTCAAACAATAGGTTTTAGACAGATTTTGTTCACTACATTAACCTTATCATTTATATTTAACTCTTAGTAAAATAGTTTAATATTTACCATGTCTCTTTGTATTTTTATATTATATAGTTAATAAACATACTATATACTTCCAATAGAACCCCAAGTGGTTCATTATTGATACACCTATAATTATATAAGTCTTTTGGCCGAACCTTATATTTTTATGAATATAATATCAATTTATAATATAATATTTGTTTTAAATACTCTTTTCTATCAATTTTGACACTATTTGGTTTTTTTCGAAATTAATAACAGCATTATTACTTCGAAAAAAATTCATCTAACCAACCCTAAAATGTCATATTAAACTATAAAATTATTCTAATTCATAAAAAGTATCAAATTACATTTATTTAGATATTTATAATATCAATTATTTTAATATTTCATTAATTAGATAATTACTACATCATCATTGTGTTATAAATAAATTAAATTATTTCATTCCCAATAAATATAAATAAAATACCATTATGTAGGAAATCTTTTTATCTTTCTAATTAATATTTATAGTCGAATTTTTCTTTTGTGTAACCATATATTAAAAATGGTTTAGTTATTAAACATTGAATTTAACACTTTTAACTCTTCTTTGAATTAAATAATAATAAATGTCCTAATTTAATCCAAGTGGACCTAAAGGATAATATTTTATTCCTAAGGTTTTTTTGGTCTAATTACACTTATACAATAGAATTAGGACATGTGTTAGGGTAATAATAATATCATTTTTACCCTTAAAGACCCTATTTACTTTTAACCGTGGTATATCAAAGTAAAAAGTGACTATTCACCAAAAATTATTTTAATCTTTTTGAACCACATTTTAATTACTGATATCAACTTTGGCTTTCATAATTTTGAAATTCAACTCACCGAATCGGTAAAATTAAGTTTTATGTAAATTTACAAATGCTCCTAGGAGGTGGGTAAAAGACGGTAAAAAGTTCAATAAAATTTTATACACCTAATTTTATTATAAAATGTCTTCAATGAATTTTATTGAACTATTATAGGTATTATATATCTTTTTTTATTTAAAATAAATTTAAATAAAATAAATAATTATTTAAATAAAAAGTCGGTTTTAATCTATAACGCTGTGTTTTTCACTATTCATCAAAAATTTAATGTATTCAGAAAAATAAAAATAAATTACCCTAAGCTAATTTTGATATTAAGAATTCAAAAATGAAATATATTTTATCAAATTCAAAACATAGAAGTTTCAATAATTAATTTAAAATTAATTCCCATTGTCAAAACCAAAAAGTGAGTTTTTTTTAAAAGTAAAAACTATCAAAAGATTGACATGTGTTTTTGTAAAATTTTAATGTGAAATTACCTATAATCACATAAATTGTATTAAATGATAAAAATATAATATAATTATACTTCCATACCATTCAAATACATAATTTAACACTATAAATTATTTCGATAAAAAAGTAGTTTTTAATTAAAAATTAGTATTTTTTAGTATTCATCAAAATATAAAAGTTATTAGAAAAGTACCAAAAATTTATCCAAAATAAAGTTCTATGTCCCAATTCTAAATAAGAATTTAATTTCATTCAATTGAATATATAAAAGTGTCAAATATCGGTTTTATAAAAGGGTTTTCCATTAAAAGGTGGTAAAATTGCATTTTTTTGAAAGATACTTATTTTATTTGAAAAAAATGAATTTGTTCTTATATTATGTCTAAGAAACACATAATATGGATTAGAAAATTATATGGGGTATATAAAATTCAAAATTCA
Organism: Viscum album; assembly: GCA_963277665.1. Lineage (NCBI taxonomy): Eukaryota > Viridiplantae > Streptophyta > Magnoliopsida > Santalales > Viscaceae > Viscum > Viscum album. The sequence goes on along the minus strand of OY728128.1, from coordinate 27,297,903 downwards.
GTTAATAATATTCATAATTTCTTTTGAACGACTAGTTTGGTAAGTCGTGGTGCACTTGAACTCAGTGTTGCGTGTAGCGTAAGCTATTGAATTAAAGAAAATAACTTACTATTAAATATTGGGGTGTTAAATTATTCCCCCTTTTGGAAATTTCATCCTCGCAATATTAAAATTTGGCTTGGGAAATTCATTGAATTTCCCACATCAGAAAAGAGTCAATATAAATATCTCTTTAAAAGAAATAAAGAGAAGTACAAAGGTCACCCGAGAAAACCCACACTAGGATTACATGTAGGAAAACATGGATATGGAAGATAAAATAAGTGTTAATATCTAGTGGATAGTGATATAAAACATGATTTGGAGAAATCTAACAAAAACAAAATCACAAACTTGTGATGAGATAAACGTTCATTAGTTTTCTAGTAGAAAAAGTAAATGGATAACGTTTTTGTTTTATGTTCCATTTCATATAGTTGAGAAATTTATTCATGAGATTGACTAAGAATATAAAGAGATATACTTACTTTTTTAGTAGAGTTTCTTCCATTAATATATTTCTACCACTAACCCATCTTTTTTTTAAAACGATGAGTATTCAAGATGACTTTGTCACACATGAAGCGCTAAAATAAACTTCTAGAGAATAAAATAATCCATAAAGGTTAAACTATATTTATTTACCTTGTCTTTATAGATTAACCGAAACCAAAATGGTTAGTAAAAGATCAGATTATCCCCAAAATGATAATCCTTTAGAGAAAGAAATACTTATCTTAATTTCTAAAATTAAACCAACAATACCCAAAGTTCAATAAATAACATTCAATAAACAATTGTCCATAAAATATTTTAATATAAACCAAACTAATATTGAAACCCAAAACTCCAAATAATTTTCTTACATAGTCTTCCGCGTTAAATTGTATCTCCAAATAACATCAACTAATCTTAAATTCACATACATAAAAGTAATTAACCTAATCACATATTCTCTATAATAGGTTAATCATTGCCATAAATAACCCAAATCTCTATAAATCCATAATAAAAACAATGATAAAAACCCACCATTACTCCTCAAATGAAATCCCGTAGTATTCTATTTTCCATAGGCATATAGTGTTACCAAAAGAGATAATATATTCCAAAATAACATGTATCACTTAATCACCAAATCATTTTCCTATACTAAGGATAAATAATAAGTTCCCAAATTCAACATATTATTTATCCATAAAATCATTTATCTAAAATAAAATTAGTCATACTAACTAGGGACTTTACGTAGTCCAATGGTAGGTGATAAATCCCAGTCGCACATTGGTTGTGGGTTCGATTCCCATAGCTTTGTTTGATATGATGGGTTGTCACTCGGTCTATGTGTTTTCCTTTTTCAAAAACGATATTTTATAACATTCCCTAAATGAGATAGATTCCTCAAAATAATCATAACATAATTTAACCACCAATGTTATCTCATACCTCGCATTTCATCCCAAAAATTAATAACTTGTAATTGTCTCAAATTCAAGAGTCATATAAACCCAGATGGTTATTTATAACTATATCCACAAAAGAAAATATAATTATTCCTCGAATATAATTTTCACACAAAAAACTGCAGGGTTACACATACAAGAGAAATGTATTCCAAAGTAATCTCATCAACAAAGAGCACTAATACCTTTAAACATTTTTCCATCCATTTATTTCCACATAGTTTATTCCATGACCAATAGGTTATCCTATAGAATAGGGCATTTACATGGGTGATTCCAAGGTCCCTTACATTTATGACAAATGACCGTAATTGGATTCTTAGGATCATTTTTATTTTCTTCCATATTACTATTCATTTTTCCTCAGCAATTCTTTACTTTATGCCCTTCTTTCCCACACATAAAGAATTTCATTGTTCCATTGAGACACTTTCCTGGGTGTCTCATTCCACATTTCTAGCATGATGGAAATTGAGATTTCTTCTATCCATGGTATCCACTTCTAGAGCTCTTATCATTCATTACCTTCCTCATCTTTGTAGAGTCCAGGAGTTAGTTAATATATATATTTTTTATCATATTTTTGGAAAACTGATTTGGCATGAAGACAATATATTTTACACATATAAACATTATTATTCATTTATCATTTCCACCCCTATTCCAACATTCTACGTCATGTTCAATGTTACTATGACTTCCTTGGAATCCAGCCATTAACTAAAACCATAATGCATTGTGTGTTTATCAATAGTCATAAAATTATTCAGAAAATATCATCACATCTTATTTTCAATATAAAACACCATAGGATTAACCAAGGTTATTTATTCTCATCTTATATTAAAATCCTTCAAATCTGTTTGTAATGAAAATGTGTATTATCCTAAGCATATGCCCCAGGATTGTCAAAACTAAGAGTGCAGTAGGGCCTGTTGTCATGCACTGGTTCTTGTTTGAGTCAAGATCAAAGTGGTGTTTTTGAGTTTTACCCCAAGGTACATATGTTCCAGAGCCACCACTACCTACTCTTATCTAGACAGGGATGTATTGTTTGGAAAACCCACAAAATTTTTACATTACCAAAAAATTTGGATGTTCTTATCTTAGGGTAATGTTCTATAATCAGAGTTTTTCTAAATCCAGTTTCCATGGTTTGTACTAAACTTCCTCTGATGCAAACTATAACACCCTGACACTAGAATATAGGATATGGTGCATTATTTTAATACATTGGCATGATTACAAGGAATCAATTCACGAAGGACAGATTAGTTTAGTAGTCTTGGAAACAAGATAGAACCTTAAGTTCAACATTAGAACATGAAAAGAAAACCCACAATAATTTATTCCATTAGAAACATACAAGCTTCCAATATTATTCCTACATGTCACTCATAACTAACTTATTCATATCCTGGGAAAACGAATCATGTAAAGGGGTGATCTCAGATTCTCAATAAGAGTAATAAATACAATGGAAGATAACATAAACATTAGGCATGGTGAATAATTGAAAACACATGCTATAAGGAATAATAAACACGAGGACTTTATGGCAGAAATATGAGCTGAGTGAATAATTCCATAATAAAACATAGTCATGGGTATTCTAATAGTCAAATAACCATATTAAATATCAATATCTAATCTCATAATGATGGAAAGCGTAATGTCAGACATCATAACCACATAGTCAAAGCCTTGTGCCAATACTAAAAATAAGATTTTGTCAAAGCCTTTTGCCAAGACAATAGTTTGTCTCATGAGACCTACCGATGCATCGAGGAGATAGAGCAAGCTCCACCCATCACTTACTATGTACAATGCATTCCTCATATGAAATGTTTGAAACATAACATAAACATTCGTATTAAAACTATCATATGAAATTTCAATACTTTATCCACAAACCATGAATGGAATAAAAATAGATCATCCACAATCAAACATAACTAATTCAGTACAATATGGAATATTGTATAATAAAAAAATAACCTTAATTGAGAATAATGAAGGATATTGACATAAAAAATCATCAAAACTATTTGAGAAAAATATCCCCCTTATCTTGAAAACAATTAAAAGTCACACTATTTTTCAGGAAGCTGTTTAAAAATAGATTTTTGAATCAAAGTGTCCCATAGAACTTTGAAACTTTTAAAAAAATCAATTTTAAACCATTAATGTCCATATAAATAAATCCCTAAAACCATTTTTAAAACATGGACATTGATGTGAAAGATTTAGAATAATCAATCTTTAAAACATTTATAATAATATTTTAGTTAGAGTTCTTAACCAAAAGAGAGACACTTTAATACAACTAATTGAGTTAATAAAAACATTATAACATCTTGATAATAAATGGATTCCTGATATACTATGTCAAATTACATTACATACACCATATAAAGTGAATTGGTGTATAACAACCAAGAAGTCTCATTGGAATGTAAATTTAGATGAAATATTTTATAAAGACGGTATCCTTAGGTTAAGGATAAATCAACAACATAATTATGTGTGTCAAATATAAATACACACAATATGATTGGATATTTAGTGTAAATCAATCAGACGAAATTCACACAAATTCTTGTAAAAACAACACCATTGATTTCGATGTTTAACTCAATAAATGGAGATTGAGTTAAAATTACTCCTATTGAGTTCTTATCGATGACTTGAGAATTTATCAATGGAGTGATTATGTGTATCAAAATTATATAAACAGAAAGGGTGGTGTAATTTACTAAACATATAATAAATAGTGATTCCACACATAATCATGGAGTAAAATAATCAATGAAGTATGTGTAAAGCCCAATGAGTGGAAATTGAAATTTGAAATTACCTTATCGATTTGGTAACTTATGAAACATACAACACATGAAATAAGGATAATAAAATGAAGATTTAAATACCCATTAATTAAAGTATATTAAACCAAGAATAAAATCATGGATAGTACATATGCCACATAAAAGGAAATAGTGGCCAATATAGCATGAATCTCAGGAGAATAAAAAGTGAGATGAAAACCCCTTACTTCGTTGAAATAAATAGATTCTTTTGACTGAAAGTTAACTACCACCAAATTAATCATAGAATACCATGAATATAAAGAGAATAATTATTATATATATCAAAAATCAGTACACAATATACCACATGAAATAAATAAGTGGCGAACAATGGAAATCTCATTGAAGTAAAAGTGAGATAAGAAACCCCTTACCTTGTACTTTTCCTTGGTCGAGGGTACGTTAATATCTTGTATAATGGAGAAATTTTTGTTATTAAATTATACAATATCAATATACATTAATATGATATCATATATGATCTTCTAATATTGATATTTTAGTATTATTGTCATTTCGGGTGTTAACTGATTCATTCTCCTTTATATGCTTGGTTTCGTAAGCCATGTTTTTTATGGATGGGATATATATTATTAATATTCATAATGATATTAAGTCTTTAAACATTATGTTTAATCATAAAATGAAAATTATTCTTTAATGGATATGATGGGGAATTTATCTCGTCGCGTTCGTGGAGACAGTAATCCGTACATACGCATGAGTGACTATATAATTATTTTGATATTAAAATCATATATAATTGGATGGTATATCATATATACATAATAATTATCATGTTATATTTATTATTTACACCAATTATACATCATTATCATACCCATCCAAATAATAATGTATTGAATAACAACTACACACCGACATGGAGACGATAAGTCGTACGTATGCACGTATGGTGACATGTCATTCAATGGATGGATAGAATAATGAATATGGTTGTACCATATTTACAATAATATCACAGTATATATAATATGATGGAGTTATTATATTATAATGGAAACAACAAATAAATATGAAGTGGATGATGAAAGGAACTTGAAAGAGGTGATGAAATATTTACCTCTTCTTCAGATTCTTCCTTTTGCTTTGATGAAAAGGGCTCCTTAGTTTGGTTTTATGACTAAAATAATGCCTCAGGATTAAGGGAGGATATTTGGTAGTATATTTGGGTAGGTTTTTCCCGAGAATAATGTCTTTTAAGGTGTTAATCAGAGATAAGGGGGAGTGTCATTTTATAAGAGGGGTGAGGGGCACCTTAGGAAAAGGTAGAAATGTTATTTTATAATAAAATCATTTTTGGTTTCTAATGGAAACAAAATGAATTATTTAAATAATAAGGTGAGGATGGGTCTAAAACTACTCAAAAAATAGTTTATAGACAGGTTTTGGTCACTATGTTAAGCATATCATTTAGATTTAACTCTTAGTTAAATAGTTGGACATTTACCATGTCTCTTTGTATTTTCATATTATATGGTTAGTAAACATACTATATACTTCAAATAGAACCCCAAGTGGTTCTTTAATGATACACCTATAATTATATAATTAGTTTGGACAAACCTAATATTTTTAGGAATAGAATATTAATTAATAATATAATATTTGTTTTAAAACTCTTTTATGTAAATTTTTACACTATTTGGTTTTTTGTTTTTTATAAATTCATAACCGAATTATTACTTAGAAAAAAAATTCATCTAACCAACCCTAACATTTCATATTAACCTATATAATTATTTTAATTCAAAAAAAGTATCAAATTACATGTATTTCGATATTTACAATATCAATTATTTCAATATTTCACTAATTAGGTAATTTCCGCATAATCATTGTGTCATAAATAAATTAAATTATTTAATGTCTAAAAAATATAAATAAACTACCATTATGTATGAAATATTTTTATATTTATAATTAATATTTATAGTCGAATTTATCTTATGTATAACTCTATATTAAAAATGGTTTAGTTATTAAACTTTGAATTTAACACTTTTAACTCTTCTTTGAATTAAATAATAATAAATGTCCTAATCTAATTAAAGTCAACCTAAAGGATCATATATTATTCTTAAGGTTGTTTTTGGTAGAATTACACTTATCCAATATAATTATGACATGTCTTAGTATAATAATAACATTTTTACCGTTAATTACCCTATTTACTTTTAACCATGGTAAATAACAGTAAAAAGTTATTATTCACCAAAAATTAATTTCATCTTATTGAACCATATTTTACTTACTGATATCAATTGTGTCTCTCGGATATTTGAAATTCAACTCAAAGAAGTGGTAAAATTATGTTTTATGTTAATTTGCAAATGCTCCTAGGAGGTGGGTAAAAGATGGCAAAAAGATCAATAAAATTTTATACATCTAATTTTATTATAAAATGGATTCAATGAATTATATTGAACTTATATAGGTATTATATATCTATTTTTACTTAAAATAAATTTAAATAAAATAAAAATATAATATAAATAAAAAGTCGGTTTTAATCTATAACGTTGTGTTTTCACTATTCATCAACAATTGAATGTTTTTAGAAAAATAAAAAAAATTACCTTAAGATAATTTTGATATTAAAAATTAAAAAATAAATTTTATTTTACCAAATTCAAAACATATAATCTGGATTAATTATTTTAAAATTAATTCTTGATGTCAAATCTGAAAAGTGGGTTTTTTTAAAAAGTAAAAACTATCAAAAGATTGACATGTGTTTTGGTCAAATTTTAATGTAAAATTAATTTTAATTACCTAAATTGTATTAAATGATAAAAATATAATCTAATTATACTTCAAAACCATTCAAATACATAATTTAACACCATAAATTATTTCGATTAAAAAAGCAGTTTTTAATTAAAATTTATTATTTTTCAGTATTCATCAAAATAAAAAAATTTGTTATAAAAGTACAAAAAATTTATCCAAAACAAATTTTTATGTCTTGATTATAAAGAATAATTTAATTTCATCAAATTGAATATAGAAAAGTGTCAAATATTGGTTTTAAAAATGGTTTTCCATTAAAAAGTTGTAAAATTGCATTTTTTTTAAAAAATGCTTCTTTTATCTAAAGAAATGAATTTGTTCTTATATTATGTCTAAGAAACACATAATATGGATACTAAAATTATATGGAGTATATAAAATTCCAAATTCAGTTAATACTATTCATAACTGTGTTTGAACAGCTAATTAGGTAAGTCATGGTGTGCTCGAACTCAGTGTTCCATGTATCGTAAGCTAATGAATTAAAGAAGATAACTTACTATGAAATATTTGGGTGCTACATGTATCCCCTAAACTGGGAAGGCACTGCCTTTATATCATGTAAACACACTCAACAAATCACACAACAAGATACGAACACAAGTAAACCATATAGAAAAAAAGAGTGATGAAAGTAAGAGGGGCCAGAATACAGGCCCAACAGTAATGGTACAAGTACATCTGAAAATACAATACAATTGAAGAAAGAGAAAGATAGATATTGGGTCATCCTCAGGATTTCCTACATGAAGGGGAGGTACAGATCACCTCCTCAACACTCCACATCCGCCCGTCTCCTCTATGTACCCACACGTCGTATGGTCCACCTTCGGGCACCGTCCAGTCCTGGTACCCTCAGCCTCGATCAACATTGTCTGTCATCTACACCAAACAAAAAAAGGTTCGGGTGAAGCCTATGTAGGGGTGAGTATAATGATAATCAGTAGGTACCCTGAGACCCTCAAGGTCTCACAAAATCTACAAAGGATAAACCACAAAGCATGTAAACTAGTGAAAACCCTTCTTAGGTATTTTCCCATACATATACCTAAGTTATCAAATATTACCCATCTCATTCATGAGGAAACACAAGGACAAACTCCTTATCGAAATTACAAATGCTCCATGACAGAAATATTACCACGAAGCTAAGTATCACAAAGGTATTCCGCACAGAAGAATAACACAAAGATATCACCAAGAAGGTAAGTACCACACAGGTACGCCACACATAAGAATACCACAAAGGTAAAGACTCAACTCACACTAGGTATAACTTAGGTACAGTAGTATAGATGATTAGATGTAACTACTGAATCATCTTACTCGGTTAAGAGGCAGACCCACATTGGATCCTAAATCATCAGACCCACACAGGATCCTAGTACATCATCAGACCCACAAATGATCCTAGTACAGCAGACCCACACAGGATCCTAGTACATCATCAGACCCACAAAGGATCCTAGTAGAGTAGACCCACACAAGATCTTAGTACATCATCAAACCCACACAGGATCCTAGTACAGCAGACCCACACAGGATCCTAGTACATCATCAGACTCACACAGGATCCTAATACAACAGACCCACATAGGATCCTAGAATAGTCCCATGTGGATTCCTATAGCGGATCCAAGTGAGACTCTCAAACACAGACCAAGAAAGGATCCCAAGTACAGACCCACAACGGATACCTTTCTCATATTACATCTAGCTACTGGGTTCCCGCACACAGCTTGCTTGATTCCAGGAGGATCCGCTCCCCAAGCCACAATTTGATACTCCAACTGCAAAAAAGTCCCACTAAGAATTATCCCAAAGGACCGCCACAAATAAAGGGTCTCAACACAACATACGGTGCGTCAATTGGACGTTTGTTCAGTAAGTTATTGGTCTTTCAGTCGAGAGGGCTCGGCTGGATTCATGTTCAATCCAACCTGGTTGTACCCCAACATTACCCAAAACTCGAGTGGGGAATGAAAAAATGTCGGTCTCTCTCCAAGGCTTAGGTCATCATTGATGGTTTCTCAAACATACATATGTAGCTCATGATATGGCAGAAAGAGAAAAAATGGGTCAAAGTTGGTTCGGGTCTGGTCTGACCCGGCCTGACCCGGCCTAGGATGACCCGACTCAGTTCGGGTCGACTCTGCCCACTGGGTCTGGCTTAGCGTAGCCAAGCCCATGGTGCGGCGGCCCGCTGGGCTCACGGTGTGGTGGCCCATGGTGCATCCACCCGAGGTGCGGGGCGGCCCACGGTGTGGTGCGGCCCACGGTGCAGGGCGGCCCATAGTACGACGGCTCGTCCTGGCGGGCCAGACAGCATGTCGCCTTCCCAATACAACGCGTCGTGCATCTCACCTTCACCAGTGGTCGGCTCGGCCCACTACCCACCCTTCGGCATCGCGGCACAAGGTCGCGGCTCTCACTTGCCAGGCGGCGCAAACATGCGCCACCATCCCCTTCATGCCCCCAGCCTCCACCTACCACCACCCATGCTCCACCACATCCCTTCTCCGGCGGCGTGGCTGCGATGCCTCCTTCATCACAGCTGGATTTGGTGTCGACTACTATTCTTGAGCCCCGTCGGTTTCAGTCTTCATCCACCTCCATCGTGAAAATCACATCAAGAATCACAAAGAATTGTGGAGAGGTCAGGCCATGTTCTTTTGGCTCACACCCTCCGAGTTAGGGTTGTAGCAAGAAGCTCAATAATTCTTAAATCAAGAAGAATTTCAAGAATGGGTAAGGGTGTATAAATCAACAACAAACCCTAACTTGTGAAAAATGTATAAAATACCACTGTTGAGGAAGTGGTTTGGTGTATTCCATTGCCACAATAGCCACCAACGATGTTGCATGATCGCTAATCCTCATTTGGGGTTTCAGTCGCCAACACTCACCAGAACCGGATCCATCCTTCAAGTGTCAGGCATCGCGGCAATTCACCAGAGCTTCGTCGCTTGGTGAATCCAGGACAAGTCCTCCCCTCCCCCAAGATATATATAAATAGGATAGGGGGAGGGTAAGTAATGATCATGGAATTTATGAAGGTTAGTTTAATAGTAACCGTCCTAAATTCCAATGACGATGTTACTTAGTATCTGATAGGTTTAGACAATTAATTTACATTGTCATAATTAAATGTTTATACAATTAATAAATTTTCATTGGATCAACTAATTAAATGTGGAGTTGAAAGTTTTTCTCCCATTAAAGAGGGTTTGAGTGGTCCCCGCCACCATAACCCATGTAGAGAGGTTTCAGTAAAAATAATATAAAAACTTGTTCTTTATTTTATTTTATTTTCATGTAAAACATGAAAACTAACATTCACCCTTGAACTACTGTGGTCGAGGTGAAAATATCCTTAATAGAATATTGGAATTTCGAGTTCAATGTTGTCCTTGGATTTCAATTCCGAGAACCGGTTCATAAGTTACAAAAACCCGCTCACAGGTTTACTGAACGTACCCGAAAAAAAGTTCATAAATTCACTCTGGGCACACAGGGCCTCAGAATCGTGCACCGTAAATTTTCATGGACTCTTAGAATTCTCATATAATTAAAAAAAAATACTTGGAATTTTCAGGTCTTTACATTCTCCCCAACTCAGGGCTTTACATCCATAAAATCGACATCACAAAAACTAAGAAAACAAGTGGGGGTACTGAGCACGAATTTGGGCCTCTCGCTCCTATGTGCTCTGTTGGATGTTCCCGTGCTGCCAACATATGTGCACTAAAGGTATCGACCGCCCATGAAGGATCCTCTCCTGTTGATCCTCAATCTCTATTGTAACCTCTGTAAACGTCTCCCCATCATCAATGTCCAGCTCGCCATGGTCGATGACAAGTGATGGGTCGTGCACGTATCTCCTCAGCTGGGATATGTGGAAAATGTCATGCACTCTGTGCAATTGAGGGGGAAATTATAGGTGATAATCTACCTCGCCAACTCTAGTGAGGACCTCTATGGGTCTGATGATCCTCAGAGATAACTTACCACCCCGGCCAAATCTCTGCAAACCTCATCGGGGTGAGACCCATAGAAAGACGTGGTATGCATCCTCGAACTCCAGAGGTCTCCATATCCTGTCGGCATAAGACTTCTTCCATCTCTGTGAAGTCTTCGTACACTCTTTGATGATTTTCACCTTCTCCATTGTAGCTTGTATCATCTCTAGTCCCATGAGTGTCGACTCCCCTAGGTCAATCAATCACAGAGGCAATTTATAAGTTCGTCCATACAATGCCTTGAATGGTGCCATACTAATGGTGGAGTGATAGCTATTGTTGTATGAAAACTCCACCAAAGGCAAGTGATCCTCCTAGTTGTGATCGAAGTCGAGGATGCAAGCACGTAGCATGTCCCCGAGGGTTGGAATGGTCCACTCAGTTTGGTCATCTATCTGAGGATGGAAGGCAATGCTCAAATGAAGCTGCATCCCAAAAGCCACATGTAACCCATTCCATATCAGGGAATTGAAATGTGTATCACGATCGGAGACAGTCATTGAGGGTACTCCATGTAGCCACATAATCTCCAGCATATAGAGGCGTCCCATGCTCTCTACTTTACCCTGCTCTCTGATCAGTAAGAAGTGGTACGACTTGGTGAGTTGGTTGACGGTCACTCAAATAGAAAAATGACACTTAGATGTATGTGGATGTCCTTTCATGAAGTCCATGGATATCCCATCCCACTTCCACTCTGGGACCTCTAAAGGCTGAACTAAGACTACTAGTTCCTGATCCTCCACCTTCACTTGCTCAAAAGTGAGGCCCCAAGAGACAAACTATACAACTGATTTCTTCATTCCCGGTCACCAGTGTTGTTATTGGAGGTCCTGGTACATCTTTTCCACTCTTGGACGTACTGTTAGAGGGTATTTCTGGAACTCCCTCAATACTTCCACCTAAAGTGACACTGGTACCATAGTATGTCCCCTGAAAATGATGACGTGCTCCCCACCTTCAGAAAATCCATTAAGTGAATGTTCTATGGATATCTAAGCATGTCGAGCCTCATAGTTAGGGTCCCCACACTACACCTCCCTAACTCGCTGAAGAAGTGGGGGAGTGAATATAAGAGACTGTAGAAAAGATGCACCATCTCGATCCACAAAGGATATCTACAAAGTGGCAAGTTGCTCTATCACCACACCTAGCAGTTGTACACCAGATCTCCTACTGACTGCATCTGCTACAAAATTCCCCTTCCCATGATTATAGACTATCTCCAAGTCATAGTCCTAGAGGAACTCAAGCCAGTGCCAGTATCTCAGGTTTAGGTCCTTCTTAGAGAAGATATACTTGAGACTCTTGTGATCAAAGTAGACTGTAAAGCATTCACCCATCAAGTAATATCGCCACATCTTCAAGGTGAATACCACTACTGCTAACTCCAAGTCATGGGTAATGAAATTCTGCTCATACTTTCTCAGCTGTCGAGAACCATATGTGATCACTGCTCACTCCTGCTTCAGGACACATCCGAGTCTGGTCCCTGATGTGTCACAGTAGACTACGTACCCAACACCCTCATCTGGAAGCCTCAAGATGGGGGAACTAGTCAGCCTCTACCTAATCTCTTGAAAACTCTACTAACATCTCTCCGACCACGTGAAGGGTTTCCCCTTCTTCATCAATGTTGATAAATGTGCTGCAACTCTGGAGAAATCTGGCACAGACCACTGGTAATATTCGGCCAAACCCAGGAAACTTCGTACCTCCGTCACACACATAAGTGGATCCCAAGAAAGTATTGCCTCAATATTTGTGGGATCCACTACAACTCCAGCCTCCGAGATGACGTGTCCTAGAAAGTGAACCTCTCATATCCAGAACACGAACTTCGAGATAATACCATAAATCTGGTGCTCTCGGAGTGTGCCCAGAACTATCTGCAGATGATAGGCATGCTCCTCCTTTGTAGCCGATTAGATTAGAATGTCATCGATGAATATTACTACAAAGTGATCATGGTATTGCTGAAAGATCCTGTTCATGAGTCCCATGAACACTACTGGAGCATTGGTCACGCCGAATGGCATAACCAAGAACTCATAATGGTTGTACCGACATCTAAAATTCGTCTTCTGCACATCCTCGTCTCATACTCTGAGCTGGTGATAGCCTGACCTAAGGTCTATCTTCGAGAACCATCATGCCCCCTTCAGTTGATCAAAGAGGTCTTCAATCCTCGGATGTGGTTACATGTTCTTCATGGTCACCTAGTTCATGAAATGATAGTCAACACAAAGTCTCATGATCCCATCTTCCTTTTTGGAAAACAAAATCAGGGGTTCCCAAGGAGAAACACTAGGCCGAATGAATCACTTCACCTGCAAGTCTCCAACTGTACCCACAGCTCACAAATCTCTGTGGGATCCATCTGATACATTTTTTTATATATCGGTACCATCCCAGGGTATAACTCAATGAAAAATTCCACCTCTAGGCATGGAGGTAGACCAGGAACATCATCAGGGAAGACATCTGCGTACTAATCCACCACTACAGGATAACTCAAACTATCTACATCAACTGTTCTGAGGGTAAGGCTAGCCAACTGATGAGTGATCGAGTGCACTCTACTCCAGGTAAGTCCATCATGTGCTTCAAAATATCCCTTATCACCGGGGAAGGTAAACCTGGTCTCATTCGTGCGAACACACCGCACTTTGTGCCTAATACATTCTATCTGACTATGGACTGTAGATAACCAGTCCATACCGAAGATGATTTCAAAAGACCTCGACACCACTACTAGTAGATCCCAGACGAAGCTCTCACCTCCTAGAGTAAGCTCAAACTGCCGAAACTAGTGCATAATCGTCGAATATTCTCCCTTATGAGTATCTAGCTGTAAGGATCGAGCCAACGGCTCTATCAGAATCTCTGAGCTCCGAACATGGGTCGTGGAAATAAGAGAATGACTGGAACCTGTATCTATAAGTACTATATCTAAGGTAGAATAGACACAGATAGTACCTTGTATCATCTCCAGAGCGCTATGGTCGTAGTCCTCAGCTACCTAGAGGTGAGCTCGCCCCTGTCCACCTACTCCAAGTGGTCGGGGTGGACCTTCTGGTGGTGGTGGCAGTAACATCTCATATCATCGCACACTGCCAGCTCCCCTGAAATGTCTGCCTTCTCCCTATAGACCTCCTCGATTGAACCTCTATCTCAGCCTGGGCGGTCCTTTGACCATCTGCTGATCATCCATACGGCGGGTTAGGCAGTCACGGGCCACGTGACCCTACCCGCTGCTTGTGAAACACTACATATTCCTCGCATGACTGGCTCTATCTCTGGTGCCCTGCACAACCGAAGATGAATCCTAAGGTCATTAAACTATAGATATGGACCTCTTGGACCTCTGTGAAATCTTTCTACTACCTGCTGCAGAAGACTCTACTACGTGACGCCTGATGGTGGGTCTCACTGTTGGTGATTGTTCAGCAAGAAAACTGTCCACTAAGAGGTCTCTCTCTAACACCCCCTCCTGCATCGGGATGCTGAGAGAAATCATTGAAGCTTTGATATCTCTCCTGAGTCCCTGATCGATGGTTCGGGCCCTGAATAATGGGTCTCGCACCATATCAGTGGAGTTACATGAGAGGTCGATGAACCTCAATGAGTACTGAGCAATAGTAATATTTCCCTACTGTAGATGAAGAAGCTCTTGTATGTGCACTGCGCGAAGAGTCACTAGGATAAACTCTGCCTGAAATAGGCTCTCAAAGTCTGCCCAAATAAGTGTCTCCTCTTTGGGAACCTGGAGCATCAAGCTCCACCGCCTGCCTACTGTATCATGTAGAAGACTAGTGGCAAGGATCACCATGAGGTTAGCTGGTGTCCCTACTTGTCATAGGACTCTCACCACGGCCTCCGGCCAATCCTCAGCCACATGTGGGTCTGTCTAAACCCCTAAACCTAGGTGGCCTCTACCGCTGGAACGAATGCAATGCGCTCAAGAGGCATGCACCCTCTGCTTCTGGGGTTGGTGGCATCGGTGGCCCAACAGGTAATGGTATCACTTGTGTCTCCATTTGTGCCTCTACTAGAAGAGGGGCCTACATCGAGGCATCGTCGCTCGGTGGGCCATCATCTCATACTATACCTAGAACCCTAGCTGGATATCTTCGTCGAGGCATCTAGAAAAGAAACAGGTGTGCACCATTCAATAAGTTATACCTGGTGAGTTTACTCAAAGAGTTCACAAAGAATACTTTTCTAAACACACACAAAATTAGTGTTTTCGTGCACTAAGTCAGAAATCAGAAGTCAGGGTCCTGTTGTATGGATACGTTGGCCACCACACCAACACTGGATTCCCTAGACTAATTACCACACTCACTACACTTAAAGATAATGCCATTAAAAAGATCAAATTCCAATGTTCTATGGTATAACCGACTTACTCTGATACCAATTTGTCACGACACATCCCTCGGGGCCCGTGCTGTGACTACCCCAAGTCCGCCTTCCATAGGCCAGGGACTAGCGATTATTACCGAAACGCGTATCCCCTAAAACCAGGAAGGAATTTCCTTTATATCCTACAAACACACTCATCCAAGCACAAAAAAAGATACAAACACAAGTAAACTATATAGAAAAAATAGTGCTGAAAGTAAGAGGGGTCGGAATACGAGACCAACAGAAAAGGTAAAAGAACAAATGAAAATAAAATACAAATGAAGAAAGAGAAAGACTGTTATTGGGTCATCCTCCAGGGTTCCTACCTGAAGGATAGGTACAGATTGCCTCCTCAACACTCTATGTCCACTCATCTCCTCTGCGTACTGACACGCCATATGGTCCACCTCTGGGCATCGTCCTGTCCTGGTACCCTCAGCCTCGATCAGAGATGTCTTTCATCTGCAACAAACATAATAAGGTGTGGGCAATGCTCATGTAGGGGTGAGTATAATAATACTTAGTAGGGATCTCGAGACCGTCAAGGTCTCACAAAATACAAAAAGGATAAAACAAAAAGAAAATAAACCAGTGACAACCCAACTTAGGTATATTCCCTACATATACCTACTTATCAAATATTACCCATCTCATTCAGGAGGAAACATAAGGCCCAACTACTTATCCAAAGTACAACTATACCATGAATGAATGATTACCATGAAGGTAACTACAACACAGGTACGCCACACATAAGATTAACACACAAGTATCACCACGAAGGTAAGTACCACAGAGGTATGCCACACAGAAGAATACCACAAATGTAAAGACTCAAATCAAACCAAGTATATTATAGTTATAGTAGTTGAGATGATTATATGTAACTACTAAATCATCTTACTCTATTAAGAGGCAGACCCACATAGGATCTTAAATCATCAGACCCACACAGGATCTTAGTACATCATTAGACCCACACGTGATCCTAGTACAGAAGACCCACACAGGATCCTAGTACACCATCAGACCCACACAAGATCCTAGTACAACAGACCCACACAGGATCCTAGTACATCATCAGACCCACACAGGATCCTTGTACATCATCAGACCCACACAGGATCCTAGTACAACAGAACCACACAGGATCCTAGTACATCATCAGACCCACACAGGATCCTAGTACAGCAGAACCACATAGGATCCTTGAGTTGTCCCATGTGGATTCCTAGAGAAAATACAAGTAATAATCTTGAACACAGACCCACAAATGATACCTAGATCAGACCCACAAAAGTATCCCTTTCTCATGTTACAGCTAGCTACAGGGTTCCCGCACTAAGATCGCCTGATTCCAGGAGGATCTACTCCTCAATCCACAGGTCGATACTCCAACTGCCATGATGTCCCATGAAGAATAATCCCAAAGGACCGCCACATAAAAGGGATCTCAATGTAGTAGAAGGTGTGTCAATCGGACATCTAGTCTGTATGTTTTTGGCCTTTTAGTCCTAAGGGCCCGGTTGGATTCGTGTTCGATCCAACCATGTTGTACCCCAACATTATTCAAAACACAAGTGGTGCATACCAAAAGTTTAGTCTTGCTCCAAGGGTTTTGGTGCCGCTAAAGGTTCTTCAAATCGACACACGTAGCACAAGATATTGCTGAAAGAGTGAAAATGGGTCGAAGTTGGTCGAGGCCCAGTCCGACCCGATCAGACCGACCAGGCCTGGGCCGACCCGACCCGGTTTGGGTTGACCTGGACCACTGGGTTCGGCCTAGCCTACAGGATCTAGCCAGGCCTGTAGGGTCCAGTGTGGCCCGGCCCAAGGCGCGGCAGCTCGCTGGGCCCGCGGTGTGGTGGCCTGCAGTGCGGGGCAGCCCGTGGTGCAGCTACCCACCGTGGCTGGCCGGACGTTCTACCAACTTCTCTACGTGGTGTGTTGTGCATCGCTACTTCACCAGCGACCAGTTCGGTCAGCCGCCCTCCCTTGGACGTCATGGCACATGGCCTGTGCTCTCTCTCTCTGGGCAGAGCGGATGCGCGCTGCTGTCCTCTTTGTGCGGTCGGCCTCCGCTGGCCTACGCCCTTCCTCCGGCATGGCCGACGGGCCGCGGCCCTTCCCCAGCGGTGTAGTCGCGCTGCCACCTTCTTCGCCATCGGCCGTGGTGCTGGCCTCCTTTCCTGAGCCCTGCAGGTGTCAGTCTCCATCCTCCTCCATCACAAAGAACACATCAAGAATCACAAATAATTACAGAGTGGTAGGGCCATGTTCGTTTGGACCACACCCTCTGAGTTAGGGTGGTATCAAGAGGCTTAATAATTCTTGAATCTTGAAGAATTTCAAGAATGGGTAAGGGGGTATAAATCAAAAACAAACCCTACCTCGGGAACAATGGAGGAAAGCCCTTAGTTGAGGAAGTTTGTCGGTGTTATCCATTCCCACAACAGCCTCCAACGACGTCACTTGATCATCGATCCTCGTTTGGGGTTTCAGTGTCAATCGCCACCACTCGTCAGAACTGGCATCGTCCTTCAATTGTTGGGCATCGTGACACTTTACCAGATCTTCGTCGTTTGGTGAAGCCATGCCAAATCCTCCCCCAAAGCTCCATATAAATAGGAGAAAGGAGGGTAAGTAACGGTCATGGAATTTATGAAGGTTAATTTAACAGGAACCTTCCTAAATTCCAATGACATTGTTACTTAGTATTTCATAGGTTTAAAAAATTAATTTACATTGGCACATTTAATAAATTTTCTTTGGATCAACTAATTAAAAGGAGAGTTGAATGTTTTCCCCCATTAAAGAGGTTTCGGGTGGTCCTCACCACCATAACCCATGTAGAGAGGTTTCAATAAAAATCAAATAAAACTTGTTCTTTATTTTATTTTTATTTCCATGTAAAACATGAAAACTAACTTTTACCGTCAACCTACTACGGTCAAGGTGAAGATATAATTATGAGAATATCGGCACTGTAAGTTCAACGGTGTCCTCAGATTTCAATTCCAAGCACTGGTTCATATGTTACAAAAACTCTCTTTCACTTTTACAGAACCTACCTGAAAAATGTTTATAAATTCACTACGAGCACACCAGGCCTCGAAATCCTGCGCCGTAAATTTTCACAGACTCGTAAAATCCCCATATAATTAAAAAAACTTACATTTAATTTCTGGGTCTTTATAGGGACCCTTACGGATCAGTCATTCTCATGTTCAACGCTTTCTACGGGGAGGGAGACTCCCTGGTGGTGGAAACCAAGGCGTTGCACAATTGCCTTAAATTTTTTCTCTAAAAATATCATCCCCTAACTTTAGTGGAAACAGTCTCTAAATTCATTTAGGATTCCCTAATGGGAGACAACCCCCCCCCCCATGGTAGGTCACCTAATGTATTTTCAAATTCTTGGCATTAATCTCTAGTGACATTGATGTCCTTTACACGTGGCAGGAGGAAAAACGTTTGGCTGAAATTTTGGCCACTAGGGCATCCCACGACCACCAACTTTTGGTGTTCAATTCCCTTGGGTCCCTTCCTACAGTCGGTGTGGATGTCACCATAAAGGATGCACATGGGCTTCACTTCTATAAGACTCATTTATCATTCATTTTGGATCGTATTGATTTGTTGTCTTTGTTGATTTTAGTGTCATTGGGTTTTGTCTTTTCCGTTGTCCTTGTCTCTGTTTGTTTTAAATAAGTAAATAATCATTAATGTTTGGAAAAATTTCCAATGTAGTGTAAATAATTAATATAGGATGTAATTAATTTATGTTACAAATTATTAATTCACATTTTGTGTCATTAAATCCTTAGGGTATAATTATTCCATACCCTTTTACATGGGATACATGCCAATCCAGTCTATACATCACATAATTTAATTTAAATAGAAACTTTAAAAATTAATTTACTACTCTATAAACCTCATCATTATTTGTTCTGTGTGTTATTTATTAACTAATACAATCCATATGATATTTTTTTATAATATTAAATACATAATTCATTTCCATGTCAAATTAAGAACTGCAAGTTATATGTGTTTATTGTTTTTTATATACTCCAGGTGTATTAAATCAATACACACATCATGTATTTAATGTTTTCATTATGCCATTTACTGATATTTTACACCATGAAATTACATCACTTTTCATGTACGATATATGTTTTTTTATAACTATATATAACAAGGACTATATAGAGTAGTTTAGATGAGTATATGATGTGATTCCCCAAAGTAAAATATATGTACTTAATCTATTTAAAAAAACTATAATAAAATTATGTAAAAAGGTGGATTGGTATCAATGAGATATATTGGATGAATATTATGTTATATTTTATTATATTATATTATTCATAAATAATTAATCAAATTAATTTTCATGTGTTTAGCTTAATAATAGAATAAATTTAAGTGAATGTTAGAGAGTTATTTTAAATGTGTATTCATTTCAATAGTGGGTGGTCATGACATTAGTTCGACCAATATATGGATGTAATTTATTTTAATTTAATAATTTTAGGGGTTTATTTAATTATTTTATTAAATAATTTTAATTTAATGTGATTCATCTCTCCCTTTGTAATATGTATGGTCCTTTGTGTCCACGATTTCTTTTTTGTAAGTCCCATTTTGGTTCCCTTCACCTACAAGTGATATAAAATCATTTGAAGGGTACGACTCTCAAACAAAGGGAGTAAATTTAAGACATATTTGAGGAAAACCCATACAAAAGAAATACACAAGAAAAAGGTTCAATATTGCAAACTTGAGCTCATACTAGCTCATTGAATTTTCCCCCATAGGTTCATTGGTGTTTTTATTTTCTATCCAATAAAAATCCATTAGATAAAGATTATGATCACTCCAGGGTTTAATTTGTTTCCTATCTCAGGAATTATTTTTTTATTGTTGTGAGATTGTGATCACATAAATAAATGTATTATATAAAATAATAAAATGAAAATAAATGAATTGTGGACAAATATTTATTGGTACTTGATTAAAAACTAATGTAAAATCATTTTAATATTACCAAGACATGAAATAGATAAAATAAATAAATCATTCATAACAAACAAAATACATGATTTTTATATAAATTAATTGTGCTTTCCATCATATGAGTTAATATGGACCCATAGTTCATGTATCGATTTCGGCCATTGTTGGGGGAACCTTTAATTTTCTAGAAATATAAAAAAAATAAGGTGGGTTAAATTAACCAACCATGTGTTAAATTTAAAATCATTATTCTATTCAATATAAATATTAGATGAAAGTGTTATTGAAACCTGAGTTAGGATTCCATGATTTGAGAGTCCACTTAATGAAATAAGGAGATGGAAGACCCTAGTCGGAAAGACTTATGACCTAAAAAAATGATCTTATATTTTTCATGGACTTTTTATAGATTATATGAATAAAAATATGGACACATTCCACTAGAATTACTGAAGTTATGATACATTCTGAGTTCAATAGTGATGTCTATTAAGAATTGATAAAAAAAGTAATGGCTTAATAAAATGTTAAAAATTATTTTATCTCACATATTTTTTTAATAAATAAAATTATTAATATATAGATTTTAATAATTTATAAAATGGAATGAAAAACCATGAAAAAATATAGGATCATTCCTTTACTCAGGGAATATACTCATTGGAAAAAAAATTGTGAGTGGCATATATGATTTACAATATTTTATTATTAGAGACTTTGTAATATATGTACGAATCCCATAAACCAGAACATAATCTCACCAAGTAATATTAACATTGACACCTAAATAATATATATGGAGGTTTATTCTTCCATAATATCATATATTCTATCTTTTAAAAAGAATGATGACAGAATTAAAGATAAATGATATTCTCACTATACTTTTTATTTTAAAATGAAAATGGGGTGAAAAAATAGTAATATTTTCTTCATTTAATAAATAAAATTACATAATGTTATGTATAAATTTGGATGAGACATAATCCTAGAATCTCATTTTATCATATATTCCACAAAGGAACTCTATATACATCTATGACCAGATTAATAGTATTATGAAATTTCTCATACAAACTTTTTCTATACATCACCTAAGAAAAAAAGGTTTGGTGGAAACATATTTCCTCACACTATTTGGATAGAAAAATGAAAGAAATATTTGAAATACCATGAAATTTTTGTACCAATGGTTTCCTTATAACATATTATAAAGAGGAAAAGTATTCAGTGGGAAGGAAATGAACCTCAAGCTATTTTCTTCTCAGGGGGAATGAGATAATTATTGAAATAATTAAAATAAATTAAATTTCCAGTATTTATAAAATAATGGAACAATCATCATTAAATATAATACTTCCATTGGAATTCATTCACACTAAAATAGAATATGTTTTATATATTTTTTATTACTTAATTAAGAATGTTTTGAAATATTTTAAGAATTTGGGTGTATTCTCCCAGAGGCTGATAAAGAGTGATTTCTATGTCATTTGTGAGTATATGAAACTTATAAATTTCAAGAATGGATTGATTTTATTTTTAAATGAGTGTTTCCAAAAAAATTATCTCATTTTCCATCTAGAAACAATTATAAAATATTTCACATTGGAAATAAATGATGTTATGGTACTTCATACTAAAATAATGGTTCATTAACTCTTGAATAAATAATATCAATTACAATGAAAGATGAATAGTGAATATTACTCTTAATATAATATTACAATGTAATTATTTTTATAATAAAATTTAATGTTGTTGAATTGTTTATACCGAAATGAAGTGTTTTAGTCTCTATTGAGATAATACACTAGGTGTGGTAAGAAACAAATTGTCATGTTTTATAAAAAGAAACTTTTATAAATTAAGGTACATCATATAAAATTAAAATTTATTTCAATAAGTCCATGTAATATATTCTCAAGTTACTTTATAATTCACATGTTTTATAAAATTCATTTAAAAATCAAATAAATGCAAAGTGAATTAAATGAATACACTTGTTTACGAGATAGGATACTTCAAGATACCTTGCAAGAGAATATTATATCAATTTAAACATTTAATATAATTGTGAAGTATAGGTAATGGTAATAAAACAAATAACAGATATGAGTCTTATATATGATATCAATATCCCAAAATTTCTTCCAATACTTGTTGTTAAAATAGGTTTGAAACAACTAATCATGTTCCCACTATATTGACTAATTGATATCATATCAATTTTGATATGAAAAATATATATTTCAACATAATGAAAAGCGTTTGTTGAAAATACTTTGATAAAATCTAGATTTATATACAAAAGAATATAAAACACTTGGTGAATATCCACTAATAATCATATAATTATTAAGGATATTAACATCATGTTAACAAAAAATATGTTTCCAAAAAAACCTCTATGATTATGGATAATGGGTGTTGATGAAAAATCCATGGGTTAGGGCTCTAGATTCATATGAGTGGACATAGGAATTCTAGACTCCAGGGAGCCTTGTGGGAGGTTCATTTCTAGAGAAACATATTGTGTAGGAAGTCGCAACTAAATAGGTGTATAATGTTCACCGTAGAGGGTGATACATATTTTATTCAACAATAATAAATATTCCTATAAATAAGGGATAAATGGAATCATTATATGTTTGAAAATTATGTATGAGTTTATGTATTAGGTTCCATAAACAATGTTATGGGTACATTGTATTTTGAATGTTTCTAAAACCTAATAATTATGGGGAGTATTAAAGATAAATAGTACATGGATGGTACAATATAGTACCAATAAATCATGACTGATTTTTGAAAATGTTTTGTTTATGAAAAAAATATACAATAATCTCTATGACTAAAAACTTTTAAATTATACTTGTAAAAGAATAATTTTGTGATCATTGTATTGGTATATTGATTACCAAGGCCACCTCATTTGGAGGAAAACTTACATAAGATGTGTATATGATGTGAAAAAAGGGAGACCATGTAGTATATGTTAACTTGGAATGACTAGAAAGTCTTGGGGAAATCAACAAGACAAAAAGATATAATTATTCCATAAATTCATTAATGGATAAATCATGAATAATAATCATAGAATATTTATTTTTAAATGAGTGATTTACATGTGTCTCTAATAGGTTAGGGTGAGAAATTTTGGTTTTTAAAAATAATTTTGATAACATATATTAAACATGTGTTATGTATTAATAGTTTTTTATGACTAAGGAATGAATTTGTCCTAGAATGAATTAATGTAGAAACATTTTTATAATGAAAAAAATATATATAAAAATATATATAAGGGTCATATAAATCAAGTAATAGTACATATATTATCATTGTATTGAAAAATAAAAGTAGAAATTATTCAAGGAGGAATAATTATAGGCATATAATAATTCCATAAGACCATGAATGGAAAGAGGAAGATATTAGTCAGATTAAAATAATTTTATAAGAATAAGTAATATGAATTTATCTCATACTCCATGATATTAATTGACATTTGATATTACAAAAACATGATTCATAGAGTGTGAATATCGAATCGATCCAACAAAACTGCACTGACTTGCAGTTAGGAACATTCAATAGTACTTGATAAAATAGAATATGTTGAGTTCATTTGTTTGGTGAACTGGGATTACTAGTGATCAAGGGAATTTTACACCTTTAATTACTTAGTTAAATTTTAAACAATATAAAAGTATGACTAAGGTAATCCACAAAACAAACATATTACAATTAGTGGTTTCCATATCTATAATATCTAATTGTCTTGAAGATTATAATGCATCTCAAGAAGTTGTTAAAAAATAATAATCCTATTATAGGTTATATCAAAAGAAATAGTATAGTCATTTTTATGATAATATTTTACTATAGATTTATCCATGATGTCAGTTTTTGGACTTGGGTACAAGAGGTGGATACTCAGTAATATCACTACTTGAGTGATTTTCACAAGGTATTGATTTTTACATAAGATTATTATCCATAAAAACATGTGTATTTACCAACCATTGTTATTCAATCATGGTGGGTGAAAAAACAATAATCATACTCAATAAAAGCGCATTTAACATGTGATACTAACGAGTCATTAGCAGTTATCTCTAGTGCAAGTAGGATTCTGTTGGAGTTGTTTCCCTAGAATAACTACTTCATACATTATGTTTCTTATATATTAGTGGGTTTTAATGTTAATACCTTAATGGAAATTGATTTATATTTATATAACATTACTGGGATAATTCCATAGAATATATATCATATTGAAATGGTATGAGTAGTTCCACTCTATGATGATATCCTGGATGTGGCATGAAAACATTCTTTAATATTTTTCTATAGTCGAAAGAAATTATACGGAGGGAAACTCATTATGTATATATAATGGTGAGAGTACACATATGATGATGAGTCTTTATCTCATAGAGTTCCCACATATTAATCACAAAGAAGGATGATTATGAGGATGGGACATCCTATAAGAATTTCACAAGTTTATATGTCATCAAGTATTTCAATCTATGAGAATGTTTAATGCACATTTGAATTTAATATTATTATTAATGCATGTCTGGATATTCACGCATTGAGTTATAACAATATTCCATGATGAGATAGTTTATATTATTGTTTAGTAAGTTGGTTGCATCATGAATTATGTGTTATTCATGAATATATTGAGGAAAGCCTTATCTCTTCCATCTTTATGGAAGATTATATCTTGACACTTTGATCAGAAAAAGGAACTTTAAAATTAACTTCCATGTAAATGGTGTAAGGATATTTTTATTTTAGATAGATAAGAATAGATATCTAGAATATAGGTTTATGACATTGGTATTTAACATTAATTATGAGAAATCATGAAAAAGGGTAATATAACACTTTGAATGTTTGTATACGGGTTTTATCATTGTGATATATCCTCTTCCTCTATGGTTTAACTGATCCATTGATAGACAATAATATTATACATTAGGAAATCATAGCTTATACCACTAAGGAAGAATCTAAAAAGGTAACACATAACATGTTTTTTTGATCTCATTCAACTATTATTTTTTTTTAAATCGGAAAAAAAAATATTTTTCTCTTGTCTAAGAAATAAAATTTATTTGGGATTTATTAATTTATCACTTGTATTAAATTCATATTTACTCATGATGTAGTCATTTATTTAGGTGAATATATAATATTCCTTTATAACATGTTATTTTCAAGGTCATGTGAATTTATTTATTCATTAATAAATATATATTCATGAGAATGTGAATAAAATATTTATTTTAAATTATTAATTGAATAAAATTAAAAAGTATATTTATTCATGAATATAATAAATTACAGGGTGGATAAATAAACTATGATTCAATTTTGGTGAATTATATTAACTTGAATGATTATAAAATAAAAATTTATTGTTGTTTTTGTTAGCACATTCCATGATGTAAAATAATGATATTATTTTATTACATGGAAAGAAAACTGAATTGAGATTATTAAATTATTAAGGTATCCAACAAAATTAATAAAATATTAAGCCCTAACCCTCGGTCTAAAAATAAACTATCAACATATTTTTTAGAAGGTTTTTTTTCAAAAATTCTACTCTCTAGAATTATCCTCCTCATATAATTCTTTAAAGAAACAGAAGAATAGGATAAATTCCTTTAAGCCTAGAAAAACATGATGCAATCTAAGGTGAATAACATTAGATAACCAATAAATTGTGAAATCACCCAATGATTCATCATTGAATTATGATGATCAAATAATAACATGAATATCACTTTTAGATGGGACATAATTTGGGTCCTTTTGAAAATAATATAAATTCATTTGAATGACCCTCATATGCTTAACACCTACAATGAAGAAATAACTTATGATCATGGTATTTCTTCATGATATTAAATTAATATGAAAATAACCGCTCTCTTGGTTCGAGAAAAAATATTTTTTAACATTCTTGGTAAAAAAAATATCATTGTTCATAACCTTCACATCATGTACATTGAAGTTATTCATTAAATTTGGTAAAAGTTGAGTTGGACATAGGCCTAATAAGAGATTCCACTATAGATGGAACCATCATCAACACTTACTTTAGGAGCCTCAACCTACTCATGCCTCAATGAAACTACTTATCAACCCTGCGAAGTCTCCAATATATGTATATGAGGTTTCATATCACGAAAATACAAAGATCGATCTTAGAACACATATAAAAATCGAGATATCACAAATTTGGAATTCTGAAAGAGAAAGTGAATCACACTCACCCATACACATCCATTCCTGTAATAAAAAATCATGACATCTAGACTTAGATACTTTCCTAAATCTTTTTAGGGGTAGGTAATACAAATATCACACACATATCGGATCCACATATTCAATCACACTATAAATTACTTCCCTAGTCTAACTGTACAGATTTTATTCCAGATGTTATATGGAAAAATACAATGTAGGTCATTTATAAAACTCTTCCTAAACAAATATTCCCATTAAACAACTAAAACCAAAATGGAATCCATGAGTTGGTACACACATGTTTTTTAATCCCAAAATGCCTTTCATTTTGAAATATTACCACCTATAGACTCTTAGGTTCAAGATTCCAAATTATAAATCATTAAAATCAAATACCAATTTATAAAAAAATATGTAACTCAACTATAATCATTAAATCCGAAAAAAAATCATTTTCCCCTAGAGAAATTGAAATTATCCTACACTGGTTCATTCAAAGAAAAAAAATGGAATTCAACCTACTCCTGAAAAATTACTAAATGTCATGTTTTCTATACCCCAAAAACAATAAGAATGCAGTTAATATAATTTTATATCAAGAATATCTGATATCACTTTGTATCATCCCCAACCACGATAATCCAAACAAATCCCAATCCTATGAATTGTTGACCTTAGGCCTTTCTCCCTTTATTCTAGACAGTCTAATGGGTGATATGAGGGGACTAGGAGATCTGGATATAAATGATTAAAACAACATAAATAGTGGAAGATATAGAAATAAATAGTCAACACAATAATCTATAATGAAACACTAGTAATGATAAGTAAACAACTATATTGTCAAGTGAGTTATATAATTTTTTATAGGATAACATGTAGGATGATAATACATATAAAACCCCCAGAAATAGAAAAATATTACTCCCATATAAATACTCGCTATCCACCTAGTCCAAATCTAACCATAAAAATCTATCAGTGATTCAATTGTACATGTATCTAGTATACTTAGAATAGCAATCCTTTTACCTTTCCTGCATCATGAATCATAAAGCTTGAGCATGTTCTAGAGGGTCCATGAAAGGTGTTAGTGTAAACATAGCAGTTCATCACAAACGATGTTCTAAGATATCATTTATATAAATATGATTGTATGAAAAGTTTTATAACAAAAACTAATACCAACTCAAATATCCCAGTCCACATATTCTCATAAATATATGATTGGAACTTTATATTCATTATACATTGTTGGGTGGGATAATGTATCCATGATATAACACATTGGATGTCCCTTTGTCCTTCTAACTAGTTCTATACCATGAATTGATACAAGCCAATACATATATTGAATTAAAATTCTATATCATTAGTGATGGTTTCCCAAAGTAATATCTGCATACCACACCACATAGTATATACTTAACAAACTCTTATTCCAATAAAAGGATCAATAGCTTGATCATTACTAAACAAGGTGAGAGCTCGCTCACATATGGTGATCTTCATCGCCAAATGTTTCCATGGACATCCCTACATCATATCCCTCCTTCAAATCAGTGGCAACACCATCAAACCATTTTAATTCAACTAAATGGGATTCTAAAAAGAAACCAACATCCAAAACCAATTCATATACCCCATATTATAAGAATAGAAACTCAACAACCTCATCCCCACTGTGATTAGAAATCTCCAATTTCCTACGACCATAACCTAAAAAATCTATATCACCAAATCAAGGAATGAGATATCACCATCAAATTTATTATTGAACCTCATCACCCTGGAGTCACATAGTTTACAACCATCAAATACCCAAGGAATGAAATAAAGTATCACACCAAAAGGATACCCACATTATAACATACAACACTAAACCAATTAAGGTTGTAATGTTGTGGACCATGTTCATTCATATGTAACTAAACCTGGTTGGACACGTGGCCTCAAATGTGCCTATGCATATTCTAGTGGCAGATGACTTGCATTGAGGGTATATGATGGTATGGTTGTGAGATAATACCCTCAAGTTAGAGTTGATCACAATGGTATATAATAGAAAAATCATTGAAAGAAAGATAATACAATAGTGAACTCATATAATCAATAATAAAAATAATAAGTATGGAGTCATCAATAATAAATATATCCATATCTTGATAGATATAAAAAATAATTCCATTTTCATATGATATAAAAAATGAGGTATATATGAGGGAAACATACTAGTAGGAATATACAACTTGATATACAAAAGAGAAAAAAGTACAACATCAATATGTAATAGTATCATAAGAACATTCTCGATCCTCTAAGATTGTACTATATCCTAGTACAGAAAAGTGGTTTTCCATAGCTGTATTCTTTCCCTAATCTCTATATATATCCATGAAGTCTTACCAAGTAAAAAATAGTTGTTTTCCATAACTGGATTCTTTCCCTAATCTCAATATATATCCATGAAGTCTTACCAAGTACAAAATAGTGGCTAGGATCGGGTGTGAGTAAAATCCAGCAGGCCACCACCAACACTTTCTAGCACAATGTAACCTATGATTATACAATGACATGTGTTCACGTACAAAAAATAATGGAAAAAAATAACCATATCGATCTGGGTCCCAAATGGGGAACGCATATAATACTACCTACATTTAACTAAATCAAGAATTTCTCTTAAAATGTATATTTTAAATATATAGTGATAAGGTTGTGACCTATGGTGTACCACCAAGGTTTTTCCATACAGTGACAGTCATAAATTGTTTCATAATTTCATGGAATTTAATGTTTAATAAAAAGGTAATTATAGGACTACATGTATGTAAATAAATGAATAAATCCATGTTTTTTTCATGATTAGGAATACATGTCTTTAATAAATTGGAAACCTGACCACATCCAATGCATACAATATAGGAAACCTAGGTATTTCTCTAGGAATACTATAACAATTCATCACCATAGGAGTTCATCCAAGTTTACACATAGGAAACTATGTATCACTCAAGGAATTATTTAAAGGAATTACACACAATGACTATTTAAGGTAGTCTATAGAGGGAACTAGGTATCACTTGGGCATGGTACAATGGCATTTCTCTCATGGCCCATCTAAGGAATTCCACTTAGGGAACCATGTATCTCTCATGGAATAAAATAAAATTCATGTTTCCAATAATATTTTTATTGTTATTCTATATAAGAATAACGATATCACACCTAGAATAATATACTCTATTTTTAATTCCGTTAATTGTCTATGCTCGATAAGACCATATACAGAATTCTACACAAGGAACCCATTTATCACCCCCAGCACAACGTGATGGATAATAATGCTTTATCGATAAACCCATACCATTTAACCAGTCACATAATTCAATTTATACATTTAATTCGCATGTATAACTCAAGCTATAATGAATAAGAATCAAGGTCCTATGAGTATAGACTTTCAATTATATTTTTTAACAATAATAAAATTATATTTATAAGGTCTGACTCAAGAAGAAAAAATTGGTTGGTTGATTTCATTTCAATCATGGATTTCACATCCTTTTAGAATCATCACACTAACACATGCATGTCACGGGGCATGGAAAAAGAAATTTTATTTTCATAATATAGCATAGAGGCTATTTAGGGTCGTCAACTTGATTATCTTTCTCTGTTGTTCACGTAATTATTCTATCTCACCTAATCCAATTATATTATTATTTTTAATTACATTTTAAAAAATATTAAATTTATAAGAGAAATGAAATGAAAAAATTAAAATAACATGCAATAACTAAATGAGATTAGTAAATAATGAAATTTAACTTTTTGGTTTGTATCATAGGTTCCATAATTCTCCTTAATAGTGTTTAAATTTTATTTTATAATTCAATTCAGAGATCTCATTCATGAATTACGATTATTTTATTTAGTTGTGTGGAATATTTATTTCCATTATCGATCTAAATCTACCTCCTCCAATAATCAAGGATGATGTAACACCTTTATTAAGAGTGTGACATCTTCCAAGACCTTTCCCCAATATATGAAATTTCACCCACTAAATGGATCAAATACATCATTTAAAGATATTATATCTATTATAATTGAAGGAAAATAATTAATAATAGAATAAAATTGAGTTTTAGGTTAGTGTTTTGGTGGTTATCTCCACACCCATGTACATCACTCTTGATCATCACCTACAAAATAAAACATATGAATTTAATTACAGAATAAAAGAAAATTCCAATTTCCTCCCCCAAGACAATCCTCAAGATAACCACTAATTTTTTAGGCTAATAGATCATATTGGGAATATTAGAAATAATATAATAATGATATAAAATAAAATTATATAAAATAAAAAGGGATTAGATAATAATAATATAACACACACACATGAAGTCACAAAAAATAGAAGAATAAGATAATGAATAAGAATAAGAAGAAGGGAATATGGAAGATAAAAAATAAAAAATAAAACCATGAATGAATTATATTTTACCTAAATTAAAAAAAATAAAAATTACATTTAAAATAATTTTAATGTAAAAAATAATAAAAATGGAAATGAAAGGATAAAAGAAATGGGTGCAGTAGCTTCCCCTCTAGAATTTTTCTCCAAAACGTTTTATATTTTTTTACACACCATATGGTCAAATATTTTCAATGTTAATGAATATAAAATTATTAAAATTTAACTCTATATCTTCCCTATAAATTTAACATTAATTTGACATGTATAAAGGATGTTATAGAACAAATAATGAATATGAATTATTTTAGATAAGGATTATAGGAATATTCTTTCAATGGTGATCCTTCAATGGACACCATATTGAGTTAATAACTCTATATAATATAATGGTGAAATGATAAATTTAGTCCACTTTATAATAATGTTGGAATCACCACAATTGGAGGTTTTTATTACAAGTTATGCCTCATTTATTGAGGTTGTTTCCACTATGTCTGCCGAAATGGTTTTTAACATTGATTGATTTGTTTTGGCCCTTATATGATTAATATAGGTCTCCGTACAAAAGGGAA
The DNA here is from genome assembly GCA_963277665.1 of Viscum album. NCBI lineage: Eukaryota > Viridiplantae > Streptophyta > Magnoliopsida > Santalales > Viscaceae > Viscum > Viscum album. Next base: position 27,265,935 of record OY728128.1, on the reverse strand, counting down.
ATATTAATCCAATAAACCTAGGAATACTAAATAAAATATTTCACTTCAATTTTGTAGATATTATATATTATATTCTCTAATTACCAAACTCATTAAACACTATTCCAATTATAGAATTATGAAAATTTCACATTTTAGCCCAAAGCACACCATAACTCCAAAATTGATACAAATAAACTCAAATTTATATATTGGTAGTGTTTAAATAGTTTAAAAAATATAAAAGTTATGAAAATATTATATCTATCAATTCCCACATACTTAAACCATTCTTGTCCTCAAGAATGAAGTTCAAGCAATAAATTACATAGGGAACCAAAGTTACCAATATTCAAATTCCAAAGGAATATAATCAAGTAATTTTCAATTAAAAATAAAATTTTCCAATTCCACATGAAATATCAATTCAATTTCTCAATTTTCCAAAACACAATCAACCTAGGTATTTTATTTCCTTCCATTCCGAAATGATGGTAGTTTTATTTTCAAGAATTCAAATTATATAATCCATTATTATAAACATTCCATGTGCTGAATTACCTAATTTAAATATTTTCTCTCATCTATCATGATACAATTCATATGGGTTATGATTATATCATTATAATAATATACATAAACATAGTCCTTTAAATGAACTAAATTCTCTACTTTATAATAAAAACGGCATATAAAATCTAGAGGACGTGAAATAAAGGTGCAAATGACTTCGAGGATTAAGGAAGGTGGGATTTGATGTTTTAACAAATAAGGCTCAATGAGTATGGTAATATCTTAAGTGAAATTAATGATATTAAAAATAAAGATGTAATAAAATTATCCCCTTAAAATTTTCAACTCCTATTTCTCCAAAACAAAAAGTAAAGGTTATGATCAAATTAATGATAAATAATGTTTCTTGAAAACTCTAGAATTTTTTTATATTTAAAAAAAATTCAAAGAACCTTTTATTATTTTTATTTTCTTGAAGGTTATCAATAAAATAAAACTTAATCCCACAACCTAACAATGTATGATAAAAATCATAGGACTATTAATGGTGATTTTTTTGTTCCCAAATAAAAACCCATTTTTCTCTTTTTTTGGTTCTTTTAACATTTTCCATTTTTTAATTAAATATGGGAATAAATGAAGTATCATTAATTAATAAAAAAACTCAATTTATTCCAAAAATAATTTCCCCAAAATATTTTATTAAAATGTAAATCATACATCCAAATATGATTCCTTTTCCCCCACATTTCAAAATAAAATATCAAGAAAATATTTATAGGAGGGTTTTAGTTGATAAAATTGATTGAAACATGTCTTATCCCTCAAAAGGTCATTGAGGGATTATATTTGTTAAACCATTTTTTATGTAAAGGTTTCCTTTAAGGATAATGGGTTTTCAAACCATGCTCAATCATTTCAAATTTATTTTTCACTATATTTGCATAGAAAAGTTCAAATTCATATTATAGTAGGTATCATGTCCCAAGATCACTCAAGAAATATGATCCTGAATAAATAAGAAATATTAAATATAGATATTGTATCGAGGATATAATATATGATTTCTGAAAATCACTCATGGAAGGATTAAAAATAATAAAAATTCCCATGAATATCTTAAATTCAAGGCATGAAAAATGATGGTGGGATTTCATTTATATGAATCAATTAATTCCCTTAGATCATTGTAAAGACCCTTAAAATTCAAGGGAAATTTTTTTTCTTCTTTTTCTTTAGAATTTTACAAGAGCGCGGTTTCAGACGGCACCTGATTCCGAGGCCCGGAGTGCCCGGAATTAATTTCCGAAGTTTGGCTCGGGTACGTTCAGTGAACGAACGAGCGGAAATTCCTAACTTTTGATCCGGTGCTTGGAATTGAAATCAGAGGGCACCGATGAACTCGCAGCGCCGATATTCGCTTAAAGAGACCTTTTCGGGAGTTGCGTTTGTTGCGGGTTGAAAGTTAAGTTTTGGGGTTTTTAGTTTGAGTTAAATAAAATTGTGAAGAACAATTTTATTATAACTAGTTAAAACCTATCAAAGGAGGTTGGAAGTGGGACCCACACCCACTTAACCTCCCTTGGGAGGATTAAGTGTGGTGGGGCCCACACGAAACCCTAATCTTTTCAAATTCTCTCAACATACTTAACCCCTAATTAATTGACTTAAGTTACTTAATTAATTTTGGGAGTTAAGCCTTTTTGAATTTCAACTTTTGAAATTCTTGTGTGTTTTGTAATAATAAAATAAGATGTTATCTTATTTTATTATGGGTTGTTTGTTTGTCTCCTTGAGAGCTTTTGGAGAGCTTCTTCTTCATCTTCAAGCTCTGACGAAGAACGAAGAACGCCCAAACTCCGACGAAGAACGACGCCTTTCTTCTTCGTCCTCGGTGTCAACAAGAGGGAACGCCGCACCCTCCTCGGACCTTCTTCGTCGGCATACGAAGATTCGCCAACGACGTATCTCTTCGGGCTTAACTCTTCGTCAACGGATTTGACGAACGACGACCGCGACACCCGTCCTCCGCGACGCCGTCTTCCGCGGAACGTAGACGAATCTTCGAATCTTAAACCCGAGGTAGGGGTTGTTGTTTAATTCTTTAGTTTCCATTTCTTGCTCGTGGATCACATGTCTACGTGAGGCTTTGAAATACTTTATTTAAGTGTTATAGTTAACGCGAGGGGGGCCGGACCGCACGAACACGGCCGAACCCCCCTCCATCGTTCTTGTTTAATTCTTGCGGTGGAAGCAAAGTGGCGTGGTGCCGTCGCACCACGCGGATTACCGTACGTTTATTTTTACGCGGCGCCGTCGCGCCACGCCGGGGTAGAAACTTCAAGAACGTGACGCCGTCGCGCCGCGTTGAAAAGAATTAAAGCACGGCGAAAGGGCGCGGTGTCGTCGCACCGCGCCGGATGACGAACGCCGCGGCCGGTTCCGGGCCGCGGCGGGACGAGGAGACCGCGGCCGGTTCCGGGCCGCGGCGGAAGAGAAGACCGGCGGCCGGGCCGCCGGCGTCGGAAGCCGAAGGGGGGACCGGAATTTCCGGTCCCGTTTGAGAAAACCGGCCGGCCAGCTGGCCGGCCGGAAGGCTTTAAAACCGGGGGAAATTAATCCCCCGGCCACCTAATAAAAACCCCCCTCTTTAAGAGGGGGGCGGTTTTTTTTGAAGGAGGGGGGGGCAGCCGGCCCCCCGGTTCCGTTCCAGCAAGCCCCCCCCCACGTGGCGGGGGGCGTTTCCTTTAAAAAAAACGGCGCGGCTTTTCCGCGCCGCCAGTTGAAAACCGGGGGCTTGATCGCCCCCGCGTGCGCAGCCTCCTCGCGGCGCCAGGCCGCCGCGGCCCGCCGCGCCGCCGCGCCGCCCCAGGGGGGGGTCGGGCCGGGTCGGCCCGGACCTGGACCCCCCCGTTTCGAACCAGATTTGGTTTTTGGCCCATAACTTGAGCCTCGGACCTCCGAATGACGAACCGTCTACGGCAACGCGATCCTTGGATCGAGACGGTCGTTTCGATATATCGCACTCAAGGTTTCGGTTAACTTTAAGTTCGGCCGGGTTGGTTCGTTCACGAAACCAACCGGGCCTTCGGAGCGGAAAAGCTCATGTCTTGAGCTACGAACGTCTGATTGACGCGCCGTCAGTCGCGTTGTGTTCCTCTTAGTGAGACGGATCTTTTGGCATACTCCGTCCGAGGTTTGGACGCAGGTGGAGTATGGTCGGGTTGGTTTTGCCTTAAAAACCAACCGGGCCCCGGAGACGAAAATGCCAATAACTCTCAGACCGGGCGTCCGATCGACGCGCCGTCTGTTGCGTTGAGTTCCTGTTGACGATACGGAACTTTTGGATACATCAACTTCGGTCTTCGTGACAGTTGATGTATCAGCCTCTCGGCTCGTGGAGCGGACCCTCCGAACGAGCTTGCTATGTGCGGGAACCCTAGTGCTGGCTGCGACTGTTCTACTGCTACGACTGCTACTGTGACTGCGACGACGACAGTACAGAGATCCTGTGTGGATTCGACGACGACGACTACAGCACTCAGCGATCCTACGTGGATCAGTGCTACAGGTCCTGTGTGGGCCCGATCCTGTGTGGGTCCTTGCGCTCAGCGGTTCTGTGTGAGCCAGCGCCTACAGGTTCTGTGTGAGCCCGATCCTGTGTGGGTCTTCTGCGGGGGTTAGTTACCTATCGATCCTTCGTGGGTCCGACGACTTAGATGGATCAGTGATCATCTTTATCGTCCTCTGAAGAAGTATACCTGTGTGAGCTGAATCCTGTTGCTTCCTATGTGGATTTTGTTGTGCAATCCTGTGTGGATTATGTTTTGCTTTCCTATGTGGAATACGTATACTTTCCTGCGTGGACTGAGTTGTACTTGGGCTCGGAGGTTGGAGCGTATTTGAATTGATGACTTAGGTATATGTATGGGCATATACCTAAGCAGTGTCGGTTGTTACTTCGTGATTGTACTTTTCTTCGTGGTTTATCCTTTGTGGATTTGAGAGACCTTCAGGGGTCTCGGGGTCCCTACTGAGTAGCTTATACTCACCCCTGCACGGGCTTCGCCCGCACTACGTTGTGTTGGTTGCAGACGACGGACAGCGTTGACTTAGCTGAGGCTTGTAGAGCGGGGCGGTACCCGGAGGTGGACCACTGGGCGGGACGTGCACGGAGCGGACGGCGGGACCCGTGGAGCAGAGGAGCTATCTGTACCCACCCTTCAGGTGGGATTTCCGGTGGACAGCTCGGAGTAGCGGCTTTTACTTTACAGTTGCTGTTTTTCCCTTTTCGAGTTGTACTTTACTTTCAGTTTGGGTTTGTATTCTGGCCCATTTACCTTTCCGCACTTTCAGTCGTACTCTGCTTGCTTAGTGTTTACTTTCCGCTTGTTTTCTCTGTTTGTGTGTTTACTTATCAAAGGCAATGCCTTCCCTTTTTACCGGGATTTACGCCTTGGTGCTAGTCGCCAGCCCCTGGCCTATGGAAGGCGGGCTTGGGGTAGTCACGGCACGGACCCCGAGGGCGGGTCGTGACAAATTGGTATCAGAGGAGTTCGGTTCTACCGCGAACTCTGATCTTTTCTATGTGAAGCAATAATGTTTAGCATATTGAGTGTGGTTATCAGTCCAGGGAGTCCAGTGTTGGTGCGGCGGCCGACGTATCCGTACACCAGGACCCTGACTTCTGATTTCCGACTTAATGCACGAAAACATTGATTGCGTGTGTGTTTCAAAGTTTTCTGTGTGATTACTTATATCAGCTCACCAGGTATACTGTTCTAACCGTGGCGCACCTGTTTCCTTTTCAGGATGGCCCCACGACGGCAGCCAGCTAGGGTTCCGAGAGTCGAGCGTGACGACAGCCCACCGAGCGACGAGGCCTCGGTACAGGGCCCTTTTCCAGTAGTGGCACCGGCGGTAGCTCTACCCGTCGAGCCCCCGATGCTTCCAGCAGCAGCCGCTGACGATGCACGTCGCCTCAGCGCACTGCATGAGTTTCAGCGCCAGCGACCGCCCAGGTTTCGCGGGGAGACGGATCCCCAGGCAGCAGAGGACTAGCTGGAGGCAGTGGTTCGAGTGTTTAGGCTAGTGAGGACACCAGCAGACCTCATGGTGATCCTCGCTGCGAGCCTATTACACGCAGCAGCAGGACGATGGTGGAGCCTGATGCTCCAGGTGCACGATGAGGCATCCCTACTTTGGACGGACTTTGAGAGCCTCTTCCGCTCGGAGTTCGTCCCAGCCACCCTTCGTGCGGTGCGAATTCAGGAGCTTCTACAGCTGCGGTAGGGCAGCATGACGGTCGCACAGTACTCGGCGAGATTCACCGATCTCTCGCGCTAATCGACCGAAATGGTACGGGACCCATTCTTCCGGGCCCGGACCTTAGAGCAGGGTTTCAGACACGAGATCAGGGCATCGCTGATCTCCCTCAGCATACCGACTCAGATAGGAGTACTGGAGCGGGCCCTTCTGATCGAGAGCTTCCTTGCTGAGTCTACACCAGCACAGAGACCCACCGCAGGGCGGCACGTGGCAGATTCATCCGCAGCAGGCAGTTGACGGATGACTCAGGGGTCTAGACAGACCAGACCTTCGGGAAGACGACCTCAGGGCACTGGCTCAGCAGTGCGGGGCACACAGCGCGGAGCCAGTCTTATGAGAGGCAGACAGTGCTACTCGTGCGGCGGGCAGGGCCACATGGCTCATGACTGCCCGACCCGCCGTGCCGAGGAGCAGCAGACAGTTGATGGACCACCGAGGCAGAGGCAGAGGATCGACCGTGGCGGTCCGCAGGGAGGAGGCGGATGAGGCAGAGGAGCTGGACGAGCAGCTGGTGGAGGCCGACGCTTTGAGGCTCTACCACCACCACCACCAGGAGGTCCACCCCGACCACAGGGAGCTGGCGGGCAGCGACAGGCACAGCTCCAGGCAGCAGAGGCCTACGACCACGACGCACCAGATATGATTCGAGGTACTATCTGTGTCTATTCCACCCTTGCTGCAGTTCTTATAGACACAGGAGCGAGTCACTCTTTCATAGCCGCTGCCCTTGTTCGGAGCTCGGAGATTCCGACAGAGCCGTTGGCTCGATCCATATGGCTAGAGACTCCTACGGGAGCAGACTCGACGATTACGCACTGGTGCCGGCAGTTTGAGCTTACTCTAGGAGGCGAGAGCTTCGGCTGGGATCTTCTTGTAGCAGCGTCGAGGCCTTACGACGTCATCTTGGGCATGGATTGGCTGTCTACGGTCCATGCACAGATTGACTGTTTTAGGCGCAAGGTGCGATGTGTACGCACCGACGGGAGCAGGTTCACCTTCACCGGCGAGAAGGGAGCCTTAGCAGCATAGGATGGACTTCCGCGGAGGAGAGGACAGCCCATCACTCATCAGTTGGCTAGCCTTATCCTTGGAGCAGTTGACGTGCGGAGTCCTGGTTTTCCTGCAGTGGTGGATCAGTTTGCGGACGTTTTTCCTGACGACGTTCCAGGGCTACCTCCTCGCAGAGAGGTAGACTTTTATATTGACTTGTACCCCGGGACAGCCCCGATATCCACTCCAGCATATCGGATGGCCCCCGCCGAGCTTCGAGAGCTACGGGTACAGTTGGAGGACTTGCAGGGCAAGGGGTTCATCTGACCCAGTGTTTCACCCTGGGCTTCCCCGATATTGTTCGCCAAGAAGGCGGACGGGAGCTTGCGACTTTGTGTTGACTATCGTCGCCTGAACCAGGTGACAGTGAGGAACAAGTATCCGCTACCGAGGATTGATGACCTCTTTGATCAGGTCAAGGGAGCACGGTGGTTCTCGAAGATAGACCTCAGGTCAGGCTATCATCAGCTCAGAGTCAGAGACGAGGATGTGCAGAAGACGGCCTTCAGATGTCGGTATGGCCACTATGATTTCTTGGTTATGCCTTTCGGTGTAACCAATGCTCCAGCAGTGTTCATGGCTCTCATGAACAGGATCTTTCAGCCATACCTCGATCGGTTTGTCGTGGTCTTCATCGACGACATTCTGATTTACTCTACGACAGAGGAGGAGCACGCCTATCACTTGCGAGTTGTTCTTGACACACTCCGAGAGCACCAGCTTTATGGTAAGCTCTCGAAGTGCCAGTTCTGGATACGTGAGGTCTACTTTTTGGGACACGTTATCTCTGAGGCGGGAGTTGCTGTGGATCCCGCGAAGATTGAGGCTGTGTTAGCATGGGAGCCACCCAGGAGCGTGACTGAGGTTCGGAGTTTCTTGGGACTAGCTGGATACTATCGGAGATTTGTTCCGAACTTCTCCAGATTTGCGGCATCACTCACAGCTTTGACGAAGAAGGGGAAACCCTTCGTGTGGTCAGACAGATGTCAGCAGAGCTTCCAGGAGCTGAGACAGAGATTGACTAGCGCACCTATCTTGAGGTTGCCTGAGGAGGGAGTAGGGTATGTAGTCTACTGCGATGCATCAGGGACCGGAATCGGATGTGTTCTGATGCAGGAGCGGGCAGTGATCGCCTATGGATCACGACAGTTGAGGCCGCATGAGCAGAACTACGCTACCCATGACCTGGAGTTAGCAGCAGTGGTCTTCGCTCTGAAGACATGGCTACACTATCTGATGGGCGAGCGCTTTACAGTCTTTTCCGATCATCAGAGTCTCAGGTATATCTTCTCACAGAAGGACCTGAACCTGAGACAACGACGATGGCTCGAGTTCCTCCAGGACTATGACTTTGAGATAGTCTATACTCCTGGGAAGGGGAACGTAGTAGCCGATGCCCTCAGCAGGAGGACGGGCATTCAGCTACTTGAGGAGGCAACGGAGCAGCTAGCCTCTTTGCAGATATCCTTCGTGGATAGAGATGGAGCAGCCTTTCTTCAGTCCCTCACAGTCACTCCTCCACTACTGCAGCGAGTCAGGGAGGCACAGCATGGGGACGCTGACTGTGAGACACGGCGTGCACAGATATCCTCGGGACAGGCACCTGATGGTTTCTCCCTTGGAGTAGAGCACGACATCCTTTTCAGAGGACGTACCATGGTACCAGTAGCTTTGCGAGAGGAAGTGCTGAGAGAGTTTCACACTTCTCCTTTGGCGGTACATCCTGGAGTGGCGAAGATGTACCAGGACCTCAGACGACAGCACTGGTGGCCGGGCATGAAGAAGGCTGTAGCAGAGTTCGTTTCTCGATGCCTCACCTGTCAGCAGGTGAAGGCAGATCATCAGGTACCAGCAGGCTTGGTACAACCCTTGGAGGTTCCAGAGTGGAAGTGGGACGGCATATCTATGGACTTCGTGACTGGACTTCCACGCAGTTCCAGAGGTCACAACTCCATCTGGGTGATTGTTGACTGACTCACCAAGTCGGCACACTTCTTACCCATCAGAGAGCAGGGATCAGTGGAGAGCTTGGGACGTCTCTACGTTCAGGAGATTGTGCGGCTCCACGGCGTGCCATCATCTATCGTTTCCGATCGAGATGCCCGCTTTACTTCCCGACTTTGGAAGGGGTTACAGGAGGCGTTCGGTACACAGCTACGTCTTAGCACAGCTTTTCACCCTCAGACGGATGGTCAGACGGAGAGGACCATTCAGACTCTCGAGGACATGCTCCGCGCATGTGTCCTCGACTTTGTTCGTAGCTGGGAGGACCACCTACCCTTGGTGGAGTTCGCGTACAACAACAGCTACCACTCCACCATCGGAATGGCACCGTACGAGGCGTTGTACGGCCGACCATGTAGATCTCCTTTGTGCTGGACAGACCCTGGGGAGTCAGCACTGGTGGGACCGGAGATGGTCCAGGCCACGACAGAGAAGGTCCAGGTCATCCAGGAGCGGATGAGGACAGCTCAGAGCCGGCAGAAGTCATATGCTGACAGGAGGCGGAGGCCACTGGAGTTCGAGGATGGCGACCACGTCTTCTTGCGGGTCTCACCTCGACGTGGTATTCGGAGATTTGGCCGAGGCGGCAAGTTATCTCCGCGCTTCATCGGACCCTTCCAGATTCTCAGCAGGATTGGCGAGGTGGCTTATCGCCTGGCTCTACCACCTCAGTTGCACCGGGTGCACGACGTCATCCACGTATCTCAGCTGAGGAGATACGTGCACGACCCGACGCACATCATTGACCATGGGGAGCTTGCCGTTGACGATGGGGCGACTTTTACGGAGGTCCCGGTGGAGATAGAGGATCGACAAGAGCGGGTCCTGCGTGTGCGATCGATTCCTCTTGTGCGCATCAGATGGCAGCACGGGAATCTCCAGGAGAGCACATGGGAGCGGGAGGCTCAAATGCGTGCTCAGTACCCTCATTTGTTTCCCTAGTTTTGATGTATCTTTACGGGGACGTAAAGCTCTGAGGTGGGAGTAATGTAAAGACCCGTAAAAATCAAGGGAAATTTTTTTTCTTCTTTTTCTTTAGAATTTTACAAGAGCGCGGTTTCAGACGGCACCTGATTCCGAGGCCCGGAGTGCCCGGAATTAATTTCCGAAGTTTGGCTCGGGTACGTTCAGTGAACGAACGAGCGGAAATTCCTAACTTTTGATCCGGTGCTCGGAATTGAAATCCGAGGGCACCGATGAACTCGCAGCGCCGATATTCGCTTAAAGAGACCTTTTCGGGAGTTGCGTTTGTTGCGGGTTGAAAGTTAAGTTTTGGGGTTTTTAGTTTGAGTTAAATAAAATTGTGAAGAACAATTTTATTATAACTAGTTAAAACCTATCAAAGGAGGTTGGAAGTGGGACCCACACCCACTTAACCTCCCTTGGGAGGATTAAGTGTGGTGGGGCCCACACGAAACCCTAATCTTTTCAAATTCTCTCAACATACTTAACCCCTAATTAATTGACTTAAGTTACTTAATTAATTTTGGGAGTTAAGCCTTTTTGAATTTCAACTTTTGAAATTCTTGTGTGTTTTGTAATAAAAAAATAAGATGTTATCTTATTTTATTATGGGTTGTTTGTTTGTCTCCTTGAGAGCTTTTGGAGAGCTTCTTCTTCATCTTCAAGCTCTGACGAAGAACGAAGAACGCCCAAACTCCGACGAAGAACGACTCCTCTCTTCTTCATCCTCAGTGTCAACAAGAGGGAACGCCGCACCCTCCTCGGACCTTCTTCGTCGGCATACAAAGATTCGCCAACGACGTATCTCTTCGGGCTTAACTCTTCGTCAACGGATTTGACGAACGACGACCGCGACACCCGACCTCCGCGACGCCGTCTTCCGCGGAACGTAGACGAATCTTTGAATCTTAAACCCGAGGTAGGGGTTGTTGTTTAATTCTTTAATTTCCATTTCTTGCTCGTGGATCGCATGTCTACGTGAGGCTTTGAAATACTTTATTTAAGTGTTATAGTTAACGCGAGGGGGGCCGGACCGCACGAACACGGCCGAACCCCCCTCCATCGTTCTTGTTTAATTCTTGCGGTGGAAGCAAAGTGGCGTGGTGCCGTCGCACCACGCGGATTACCGTACGTTTATTTTTACGCTGCGCCGTCGCGCCACGCCGGGGTAGAAACTTCAAGAACGCGACGCCGTCGCCCCGCGTTGAAAAGAATCAAAGCACGGCGAAAGGGCACGGTGCCGTCGCACCGCGCCGGATGACGAACGCCGCGGCCGGTTCTGGGCCACGGCGGGACGAGGAGACCGCGGCCGGTTCCGGGCCGCGGCGGAAGAGAAGACCGGCGGCCGGGCCGCCGGCGTCGGAAGCCGAAGGGGGGATCGGAATTTCCGGTCCCGTTTGAGAAAACCGGCCGGCCAGCTGGCCGGCCGGAAGGCTTTAAAACCGGGGGAAATTAATCCCTCGGCCACCTAATAAAAACCCCCCTCTTTAAGAGGGGGGCGGTTTTTTTTGAAGGAGGGGGGGGCAGCCGGCCCCCCGGTTCCGTTCCAGCAAGCCCCCCCCACGTGGCGGGGGGCGTTTCCTTTAAAAAAAAACGGCGCGGCTTTGCCGCGCCGCCAGTTGAAAACCGGGGGCTTGATTGCCCCCGCGTGCGCAGCCTCCTCGCGGCGCCAGGCCGCCGCGGCCCGCCGCGCCGCCGCGCCGCCCCAGGGGGGGGGGGGGGTCGGGCCGGGTCGGCCCGGACCCGGACCCCCCCGTTTCGAACCACATTTGGTTTTTGGCCCATAACTTGAGCCTCGGACCTCCGAATGACGAACCGTCTGCGGCAACGCGATCCTTGGATCGAGACGGTCGTTTCGATATATCGCACTCAAGGTTTTGGTTAACTTTGAGTTCGGCCGGGTTGGTTCGTTCACAAAACCAACCGGGCCTTCGGAGCGGAAAAGCTCATGTCTTGAGCTACGAACGTCCGATTGACGCGTCGTCAGTCGCGTTGTGTTCCTCTTAGTGAGACGGATCTTTTGGCATACTCCGCCCGAGGTTTGGACGCAGGTGGAGTACGGTCGGGTTGGTTTTGCCTTAAAAATCAACCGGGCCCCGGAGACGAAAATGCCAATAACTCTCAGACCGGGCGTCCGATCGACGCGCCGTCTGTTGCGTTGAGTTCCTGTTGATGATACGGAACTTTTGGATACATCAACTTCGGTCTTCGTGACAGTTGATGTATCAGCCTCTCGGCTCGTGGAGCGGACCCTCCGAACGAGCTTGCTATGTGCGGGAACCCTAGTGCTGGCTGCGACTGTTCTACTGCTACGACTGCTACTGTGACTGCGACGACGACAGTACAGAGATCCTGTGTGGATTCGACGACGACGACTACAGCACTCAGCGATCCTACGTGGATCAGTGCTACAGGTCCTGTGTGGGCCCGATCCTGTGTGGGTCCTTGCGCTCAGCGGTTCTGTGTGAGCCAGCGCCTACAGGTTCTGTGTGAGCCCGATCCTGTGTGGGTCTTCTGCGGGGGTTAGTTACCTATCGATCCTTCGTGGGTCCGACGACTTAGATGGATCAGTGATCATCTTTATCGTCCTCTGAAGAAGTATACCTGTGTGAGCTGAATCCTGTTGCTTCCTGTGTGGATTGTGTTGTGCAATCCTGTGTGGATTATGTTTTGCTTTCCTATGTGGAATACGTATACTTTCCTGCGTGGACTGAGTTGTACTTGGGCTCGGAGGTTGGAGCATATTTGAATTGATGACTTAGGTATATGTATGGGCATATACCTAAGCAGTGTCGATTGTTACTTCGTGATTGTACTTTTCTTCGTGGTTTATCCTTTGTGGATTTGAGAGACCTTCAGGGGTCTCGGGGTCCCTACTGAGTAGCTTATACTCACCCCTGCACGGGCTTCGCCCGCACTACGTTGTGTTGGTTGCAGACGACGGACAGCGTTGACTTAGCTGAGGCTTGTAGAGCGGGGCGGTACCCAGAGGTGGACCACTGGGCGGGACGTGCACGGAGCGGACGGCAGGACCCGTGGAGCAGAGGAGCTATCTGTACCCACCCTTCAGGTGGGATTTCCGGTGGACAGCTCGGAGTAGCGGCTTTTACTTTACAGTTTCTGTTTTTCCCTTTTCGAGTTGTACTTTACTTTCAGTTTGGGTTTGTATTCTGGCCCATTTACCGTTCCACACTTTCAGTCGTACTCTGCTTGCTTAGTGTTTACTTTCCGCTTGTTTTCTCTGTTTGTGTGTTTACTTATCAAAGGCAATGCCTTCCCTTTTTACCGGGATTTACGCCTTGGTGCTAGTCGCCAGCCCCTGGCCTATGGAAGGCGGGCTTGGGGTAGTCACGGCACGGACCCCGAGGGCGGGTCGTGACAATCATGATCCCACATTTTAATATCCATTATTTCTATTAGTCATCCAATTATATTTTTTAATTATTAGATATCATTAACATTGAAATATAAAACAAAGAATCATTAGATAACTAAGAAGCACGTGGCTCAGAGATAATAAAGTAAAGTATACTTAATGAATGGTCAATCAATTTTTATTTTCAAGCTCAAATCATGTTATTGGATTGAAAATGTAAAACTTTTAAAATGTGAACTTTAAAATTGAACTCCCTTTTGAAATGTAGCTTTCGTACTCTTCCTACAATGTTTTGGGGGATCCCTTGTGCCATAATGGTCTTAAAAAAAAAAAAAATCAAAAGTATCATGTTATTAATTCTTAAAATGATAGGATGGTTTGGGATGTAGGATGAGCTAATTTAAAAAAAATTAAATTTAAAATTCATAGAAAGAATGTAAATATAAATCTTGGTATGATCCCCCACGTGGGAACTTAATTTTCAATATATTTAGAAGGGTGGTACCAGTAGTTATCTAATGTTTGATTGTGGTTACATCTTCATGGACTTGAAGCACCACATGTGACTTTTCTAAGATTTGGATTCTTATTTGTTTGTGAGGAATGATCCATGGATAGAGTAATCAAGATCCATACCCTTTATAATTAAGTATAGATTGCATGGTGGGGATAATATGATGTTTTAATCAACCTCTTATTTGTTCACTACTTGTGCAACATCCCATTTCTTTTCCAGTTCTATCTCAACATGGGATTCAGGAATTAGATGTTCAAAGAGAAAGTAAGAAACTAATTTTTCATGAATGGAATATAAATTTGAATAAGAAAAAATATTCTCACTTTGAAAATGAGAATCCCCTATATTAATTTCCTTATGCTCATCTATATGGATTATCTCTTAGGCTTCCACAAATGCTTGTTCATAAAAATAAGAGACCCCCATGTATTCTTAAATAGGTGTATGTCCAGTTTATTCATCTTCCTCAAATGAAGATAAAAGATTTTTCGAATATGAATACTCATAGAAATTAGAATTAATACTCAATTCATATTAAATAAAATCAAATGAAATAGAGTTTTAGATAAGATCAATTCCATAAATTGGTTCAGCTACAATATATACCTCATTGGTAAGTGCCTTGTGAAGATATATATCAATGGGTTGTGGTAGGTAGTCAAGATCCTCTATCATTTAATCGAATTCCACAAATTGGGTGGTTTCTTCCTTCAAGGTTGCTGATTTTTACTCTTTGTACAGTTTCAGGAGATCAATTAGTTCCTCACATTTACTCCACAAGTTATCCAAATAATTTTGATATCCCACATGTAGGTCAATAGGAAAGTCTATTTTATTTATCTCTCCTTGAAATGGTTAAGTGAGGATGAATGAATATTCAGGTACCTCCACTGTTAAATCCTGGGGTTCTTCAATTTCAATGATGAGTGGTGAACATTCTTCCACAACTACCTCACGTTCTTGATCCATATCAGGATTAGGTTTGTCCATTAATTCATGAACATATTCAAATGATCTTTATATATTTCACCCCTTTTCATCTAGATTATCTCTCATCCTTTTCATCTGATCATATAGATAATTATAATTAACTTTTGGTTCTTGACATTTCACATACGAGTAATGTTCCGAGGCAGAATAATAGTAGTTTGGATACATCATAGAAAAATAATTTTTTATTGGTGTTTTTATTTGAAAAATAATAAAATCTATTTAAAATGTGAAAATAGAAAAATTATTGAAAATGAATGATTTGATCCCATGAAACAATGCTAGTTTTTAAGAACACATTTCATAGGTTGTGGTAAAAGAAATATTATTTATCTAATGTGACACAGAGGCTGACCAGAGTTTCCTCACAAGATGATATTTCTCAGTTATTCACTAAATTATTCTATTTCACCTAATCTACAAGTTTTTGTTGTTTTAATTATATTCTAAAAATAATTAAATTGAAAAAATAAATGAAATAGAAAAATTAAAATTATATGAAATAATAGAATTATATTTTTAAAGAAAGAAATTTGCCTTTGTGTTTTGAATCATGGGTTCAACTCGATAATATTCCATTTCATCTGTTGAAAGGCTCAAATACATCATATCAAGAGATTATATCAATTATATGGGATGTAAAAGATTTAATAAGAGAATATATCTGAGTTTAAGATTAGTATTGTGGCGTAATATCTCTATAATCATCCACATCACTATTCCTCATCCCAAACATAATCAAACATATGAATTTAAGTGAAGAATATATGAAATGGCCACTTACCTCCCCTAGACCAAGCCTCAGGTTATCCCCTCAATAATTACAATGAATAAATGAGAATAAATACAATTATAAAATAAAATAAAATGGAATGGAATATAATTTAATGATATAAGAAGAATAATACATAATTATGAGGTCACAAAAATAAAGAAGAGAAGAAGAAGAGAAAGAATAAGAATAAGAAGAAGAATAATAAGGGCATATGAATGACGACATAAAAATAAAAACCATTTATGAATTAGAGGTTATTATAAATAAACTGAATTAAAATCAAATTTAAAATAATAATTAATTACAAAAAATGAAAATAAAAATTAAAGAATAAAAGAAATGGGGGTAGCAGTTTCCCCTCTCGAATCTATCTCTATAATGTTTTCTCCTCTTTGGAACAACATATGGACGAATATACCAAGGTTTTTTATTATATGATTCTCTAAATTTAATTCTCTACTATACCTAAACATTTCAAATATATTGTTTGTGTGTAGAGGAAGATATCAAATAATGAATGAGTATTACGTTTTCTATCTGGGGATTCTAGGAATCATCATTCAATGATGAGAATTCAATGCCTGCCTTAATTAGTGAATTACTCTATGTAATTTGTTGGAGAAACTATTATATGAGTCCTCCTTCAAATAAAGATTCGAAATAACAACAATTGTAGGTCTTTATCATGAGTTATGACTCATTTCTATGGGCAGGGTCTACATAGTCTTCCCAACAGTTTTTTTAATAATGATTCATTTATTTCTTCCATTAGATTTTCTAATTAGATATATATCCTGAATAGAAAGTTGAATACAACAAGCATATAAATTCAAAAATTTAATCACATCTATTGGATCGATATTATAAAATTTATTTTAGAACTTCCAAAGTTATTAAAATCTATAAAAATTACATAACTAAAATACATACACATTTTATCCCAAAAAACCATAAATAAAAAATTGTTGAAAATAAGATCTAATTGATTAATTAGTAGGGTTTAAATAATTGAAATACATATAAAATTTTTGAAAATATTAGCTATATAACAGACTCTAAGGGGTTTCTTGCATTGAGGCATACATCCTTCATGGATGAATTTAGGTTTCTATGACTACCATAATCAATGTGATATCCTTTAATTTAATTAATTACTCATTTATGAGGCATCACATGAATACTTAAACACATAACACAATTTAAAAATAATATAAACCTGAATAATTTTATTGAAATAAGCTATTACACATGCCTTATGCTGTTATATTACTCCTCCTTTGGTATTAGCTTTAGAATAAAGATATAGTGGGTGAATATTTAATAACAAGTGAATTTACAATGGGACCAACAGTGAGTGATTGTGACACTGTACAAAAGAGATCCATCAAATCCTAGGAGTGGAGGTGGAGGATATATCATCCATGGGAGGGATGATGTGTATAGAGAGGGATAAAATGAGTATTAAATTATTAAATAAGGAATGATAAAAATGGGACCCTCAACCATTTTTAAGGGTTTAACGGTTTGGTCGTACTAAATGACCAACTTATTCCAACCCTGTGCTAGCACTATCTAGGTTGTCACCCCCTCACGTGGTATAGGCGCATTGTTTTAAAAAATGCACACAATCAGTGTGGATCTCTATGTTTTTTTATCGAAACACACTTAGCCACATTTTTTGTAGGTTTTGATAGACCATGTGTCACCTTTATAATTAAACATAGTATTAGGTGAAAAGTTAGTATTAATAAGGCACTAACCATAAGTCTCCATGATTTCCTCCCAAAGACTATGCTCTGGCATCCGAACAAGACCCGAACTATCTTGGTCCCTTTATTGGACCCTTAAGTGATATTATAAGTTATTGAAAAGTGGTTTAGACTGAAATTTAAAGGTTACATAACTTTATGAAAATATATAATGTTGAACCACCTTCTCATTAAAACAACTCTTCCTCATGTTTCCTTGAGGACTATTAATAATCATCAATGAATAATTCCTTCTAATTGAGCACATACATCAACGTATCTCTCATATGTATCATCCTATACATGTCTATGCTACCATTTCACCTAAACTAATGGAATTGACCATACTCTATGAGCCTTCACGGTCAGATCCCTGATACATAAAAAATACTGCTCAAAAGAAGCATCAATATCCAACTCCTCCTCATCAGGTTGAGGAACAAGGGATGGGTGTAAATAATAGGATAGAATCTATAAAATATGGAAGATGTAATGCATGGACTTGTACATATAAGGTATATATAATTGATAGGCTTTCATATATACTCATTCAAAAATATCAAAGGGTCCAACAAACCAATGTATCAACTGCCCTTATTTATAAATCTATTGATGCCCCCAATAATGGAATAACACTAAGAATAACAGATCTCTCACATCAAACTACAGTGGTCTATGGTGATGATATAAATAGGACATATTTATATACTTATATATTTCCACACACTTTATAATCTGTTGTAAATAATTTTATGTATCCAAAATGTGAAGAATACCCAATTGTGATGCCTCTCTTGCCTCTAACAAACACATGGATGAATGAAATAACATACTATATAAGGAATCATAAGGATCCATCTCTATAATAAATGGAATATGTTATTATAAATTAATGAGTAATATATTGATTTTTCTCCCAAGAACCATAGAAATCAAGGATGTGTGATAGAAGAATTTCCTGTAACACATAGATCCTAAGCTCGGACTATCCATCAGTATGATGGTGATATGATGTAATCTGATGTAATATATAAAACCGAAACTTATAGAAAACCTACATAAAAAAGAGAAATAAAATAATTTTCCCTTTCCAATATGATGGTCTGTGTAATTCCATGATGGTATATTATTTCTTGGATTTATATCGTCCCAACAATGTCCAGTAAAAAGTTCTCCTGACTAAGCAATAAGTGGGGGATATTTTTCATCCTATCAATGATTAACCAATGTATGTCACTCCCTTTGGGAGGGGGCTTGGTAAAAATATCACAAAATAAATAGTTATTTTATACCATTTCCACTGAGTAATGGGGTTGGGATGTAAAGGTACCACTAGTCGTTTGTATTTTTCCTTCATTTAATGATAGTTGGAACATTGAGTAATGAAACCATCTATATCTCTTTTCATTACAGGACAACATTTATAGTAGTGTAGATCACGATATATATTTGTAAGACCAATATGTATCTTCAATGTAGAGACATGAGACTCTAACATCAACTCTTTTTATTTTTATATGGGTACCCAAACACTTCAATGAATTTAAAAGGACTTTTCTCCATCAATGACCCAACCAAGTAGTGGTTCCTCTCCTCAAACAGTCTCCATTAAGACTAAGCACATAGGAAATGAAAGTTTAATAATCTTTACTCTATCCAAAAATAATGAGGTTAAAAATAATAAATAAATTACAATCTACCCATAATGGTCCCCTCTTTTAGGTGCATATTGGAAAATAAGGCCATCAAATTCCACTTGCTACTTGCCTCTTAAAAACCTATATGTGCGTCTTTCTACTAAGTCTGTTAGTCGCTATATTTCCATTCCTAGACATATAAGAAATCTCAATCTCAAGTTAATATATTTATTCAAATCATTGGAATAGAATAAAGTTAAAATCACATAGAGTGAACGTTTATTTTTTGGATTTTGGGGATCATGTATACTACAAACCACACTCCAAGTAAGTAAAGTATCTAGTAATGCAAGACATATTTCGTAACTTCAATATTAAGATTATGAGTTTGGTAACTAGACTCATGAGGTCTTAACTAATGAGATCTCTCATCTATGACTCCATATCATATATTCTAAATGAATCACACACAATTCTTGAAACTTCAAAATAATCCAAATAACTTCTTCTCAGCTCTAGAATAATTAAGATATGTTCCAAAGTAAACCATTATTTCAAAACCAGATGGGAACCATTACATGCTTTAGACTATACAAATTTGATTCCATTTTTGTTAAAACCCTTGAGAGTGTTTTATGGAAAGGTAAATTCCTAATAATATCCCTCTAATACCCAGATATCACCAATAAACTCTTTATAATAGAATTGTTCTTGGGATGATTCCACATCACTACAGATCTCACCTTATTTGGGCCAAAAAATACTCCTACCATTATGATTTTGTGAACTAGGTAGTTGAAATTATCAATTAAAAACTAACATTTTGTGAGCTTATCATAAAAGATATTATAAATCAGTGTTCTCAAAATGAAATCAAGATGTTTTGCTATATCATGTCATGTCTGTGACTATAGAAGGATGTCCTAAATTAACACTTCTACAAATGAATCCATATATGGATGGAATACCTAAATCATAAATTTTATTAAAAATAATTGTACATTCATTAGACTATATCGAATTACGAAATACAAATACCAATCATATATACTAGGGAATGATATTCATGATATAACAGAATCACATAATCAAACTTGATGGTATCCCAACCTTAAGTCAATCTTCAAGAATGATTGTGCTCCTTTGAAACGATCAAATATTCCATCTATAGGATGTAGTGGATACTGATTATTAATAATAATAAGGTTCAATTTCTAGTAATCTACACAATTCTTAAGAGACCCATCCACATTCTAGGATAAAATCGTGGTAGAACCTCACTGTGAAACATTGGGACATATAAATACTTTATCATCCAAATACATTAATTACTCTTTGATCCAATATAACACAATTATTTCCATCTAGTAGGAAGAAATTTATACTATTAATACTCATAGAACAAGTTCAATGATAAACTCTACCTCTATCTCAGAAGGTATCTTAACGAAGTCTTCAAGGAAGATGTCCTTGAAAGGATAAACTGTAAGAGGGAATCCTTTAGGTTCAATTACCAGGTTATCTATAAAGAGGCTAGAAATTCGAGATGCCACTCCTCTCATTCCCATGATTTCTATGTCCAACTTGAATCACTAAGATATCCCATTCTCCTTTATGGATATAGGTTTCACTCTCAGGTGATGTGAAGGATAACATCCAGTGATTGCAATCAACATGGTCAGGATAGTCCATCCTATGAATGATTCCAAAACCTATCAACTTGATGATGAAGAGTTTACCTATGAAATGATAACTTCATATATCAAAGGGTCACTACCTACTCTAGTATTGTAATGACCTGGAATTTTGAATAAATTTTGTTTCCTAACTTTTTATGTTATTTTATTTTATACACAACAAAACTATTTAATTTAATAAAAAGAGTATAATTAAAATATGACCATTTTATTTCGACTGTTATATAATCGTTCGTCAATATGAACATTAGAAACTAAATGTTGTGATTTTTTTCTATAAATACATGTGATCTTGATTAATTAATATAGAAAAAATATTTGATGGCCCCATCTAGTAGTCTTGGGCTGATTGAAGCCCATATGACGGAACTCGGGAAAGAGGTAGCACCTTTGGGCATTACTCTAGACCAAACCCAAGCCAAAATTCATCATGTGAAGCTACAACAGAATTTCCTTCGCGAGAAGTTCAAGTTGATAGAAATCACTACTCAGGCAATGTTGGTCGAGCCTCCCCAAGATTCTATCACCCTAGCAAACCTTACTCTTATGTCATGTGCTGGTGTTATAAGGGGCTAAGTAACAAGATCATAACTGCCTTGTGTAATCCTTTGATTTAAATAAAAATTGTGATTTATTCTTATGGTGAAGTTTGTGAATTTTCAAATGTCTGGATAAATATATTATGCATATTATTGATGAATTTTAGAAAAAAGATATTTCAAAAATATTTTTGTAAACCTTAAATAATTGATAATGTGTAATGATTTTCAAAAAATGGTCTTCTACAGTTATGTTCAGTAAGGAATTTAGAGTCTAATAAGATCAACATAATTTTTAATGAATAGTAAATTGTAAATAGTGATTTAAAATTATTATTAGTAATGTGATCAAATGGATTTAGTAACCTCACTTAAGAAAGTATTAATATAATTTAGGAACCTTGATTAAGTATTGTGATTCAATAAAATAGGTAAATAACTATTTAGGAAATTATTGGTTAAGTATTAGTTTTTTTGGGTGAATAATGTTCTTTTAATTAGAAATTAAATTACCGATATTTAGAAAATTATTTTCATAAAATGAAGTTCATTTTTGAAATCAGAGCATCGATATTTGGTTAAGGTGAATTTTAAGGATTTTTCTCAAATAGTTGAATTTTCAGTGAATAGTGTTTTTATTTAAAAATTAAATTAAAAATATTTAGAAAATTATTTTCTTAACATGGAGTTCATTTTTGAAACCAGAGCATAGATATTTAGTTAAGGTGATATTTTGGGTTTTTTCTGAGAAAGTTGAATTTTCGGTGAATAGTGAAAATACAGTTTTTGAGTTTCGGGTGTCAAATGACATCATTAAGGATGTAATAATTATGCAATAATTCTGGTCAACTTATGAATAGTATGATAAGGTATGAGGTGTCCCAAGTGGCCAATACCATGGGCAAATACCATGGTAAAGCCCATTGTTTTTCCAATACCATTGATGAGGTGTCCCTTGGTAATTAATGCTTTGTCCCCTCACTTATCCTATAAATACCAAGTATTCCCCTCATTAATTACATTTCCAAATCATCCCCAACGAATTTATGGTCTCTGTACCTCCCAAAAAGTCCTCCCAAGGTGCCCTCAAGCCTCCCAATGTCCCGACATTCAAACTTTTTATGTTACTCATCAAGGTAAGGGATCCTCTCACCCTCCTCTTTTAAGTCATGACTTCCTTTATATTGTGTCCTATAATTTCCATCTTTTTATGTTGAGGGTATGTTATTATATGTTATAATTTCTATCAATTTCATGTCTAATTTTTTAGAGACCCTTTCCGCTCTCATAAATTTGTTTTCGGAATTTTTAAGTGACTCCGTTAGGCTGGAGAATTTTTCGTAAAAGAAATTGCATCTTCTCTTTTCTTTCATGTTTTCTTTTCATGTGGTATGTCATTCAAATATACATACCATGATATTATTAAGTACCCATACTGTATTATGAGTTATTTATTAGTTGGTTACCCCTTTCCCCTCTCTTTTAAATGTTTTCTAAAACCATGTTATATAACTGTTATGCTGCAGAAATTTAATCTCAAAATTTCTATCTCTTTCACTCAAGAAATTCTATTGTTTATTTATGTTAATACCCAGACTTGTGTCTTCTTCATGGGTATTCATAAATATATAAATATGATATATTTTATTCTTTAATTGACATACATATAACCCTCACTTTCTTTACATGGGTTAAAAATGATATAATGATCTTATTTTTAAGAGCTTTTATAACGTCACAATTTTGAAATGAAACCCATTTCTTTTATTATGTATGGGTTATTTATGAAATGTTTGAATATGATCTATGGGGCTCACATGTAAGTAAAGAAATATTAAGGGTGCGCCCTGATAGTTCTCCAATTCATTGGGTAAATAATAAATCTCTAGAGATGACAAGTTTTACGATACCTTTGTGAATAACCTTGGTAATTTTAATGACACCTTGGGGAAGGTCCTTGGTGATATGTTCATGAATGTCTAAATTAAATGTTGTAGCCACATATTCAAGTTATGTTCCATGTTATTCTCATGATGATATTCCTTTTTCTACAATTTCTCATGTATTCATTTTTTATTCAAGTTCTTATTGATATCACAAGTACATTGATTCCCTTGTTTTCCCTTACTGGACCTTCTACTCACCCTTTCCTTTGATGTCTATCTCTAGGATATGAGATGCAGTAAATTTACATAGTATGAACCTTTTATTAAGCCTTACAAGTCTTCTATAAGAATTTTTTATGTTTTTTTCATGTATTATGTTCCTGATTTCCAAGACACTAGACTTTAAAGATCCTCTGTATGTAAAATGTAATAAAAATGTATGTATTAAAAAGGTGGGATGCTATAAGTATTCCACTTTGGATCAAATACCTAGTGGGGTTTCATGTTTCATTAGCCCATATAAATACTAAATTTAAAGTGATAGTATTTACACAATATCCATATATGTAAATGAATTTGAAACACCAGTTTTAAATATTGTAGAAACCCAAATGAAGGCAACCAAGATCATACCTCATACAGTATAATGTCTTAGACTTTTCTCCTCTAGTATTGGTTTCTCTATACGTAGTTGGTTATATTCATAACATTAAGCTATAACCAGACTACCATGAGCAAGCCTACTCTCCTAGAACTACATCTCATAATACCAGCTTCCACAACCACATCACCCTCCCAAACATGATCTGCCAATATTTTTTTGTCTTACATCATAACATAGAGATACTGATACTTATACCACATGTGGAGTTGTTGTGGATCCATTCTCACAATAAATAATAGAAAATGTCTCAAAAAATTTAAGATGGCCCTTTTTTTCAAAATCATAACACTTAATTGTGTCATTGGTATTTTGGGTCTTCTTAAAGACAAGCCTACAAAACTAGTGATATTCCACATAACTACCAGTGCATGCCTTCTCACTTCTAAATCCCCCATGAGTAGAATCAAGGTAATGATTCACACTAGTAGACATACAACCTACCTGTTTTGATACATAACTTCCCTATCCCATGGCATAAGCTTCGATCAAATTTCACTTAAATATGAGTGAATAGATCACTATTTTAAAAACAAGTGTCAAGAAAAAGACATTAACCTGGGATGATATAGAATACATGAGCATATCCTCAAACCATATTATTATCATCAACTAGTAACCAATGTTTTCCAATGAAAAATTCTGGATGTTAGTGATGTGTTCGGAATAATACAACATTGACATTACACCCTATTATAGGGCATAAATAAACTAGTCACTCTCAATATATGTGGAAGGAAGTAGTCATAAATGAAAATAAGTATGTCCCTCAAGAAAATATTCCCTTAACAATATGCCAGAGTAATCACATCCCACTAATTATTTGCAGAATCATAAATCATATTGGTCATGAACTTTACCCTCCTCTATGGTGGTATCTCTAAAATAATGATAACATGGACTATATACATGACATAGTATCCTGAGGACCACATTCTCCTGAAAAGGTGGGAGGTTTCTACTGGATGAATTATCTTTTTGACTCTACCATAGTAAGGTTAGTTCATGGGGGTCCATTCATTGAATGTACTAGTCACATGAAACCCTCTTGGAATTGAGAAGCTACGCCTAGGTTAGGAATAACGAGAGGTGCTATAAGGGACACTGTATGAGGTAACACTGGTGTCTAATGGAGCACCACCTCCAGAGCATTATCATCACCATATTTTTAGTGTATGCTCTAGGGCCATAATGGTGGTATATTTCTATAATAATAAATAAACCCTAAAAAATAGAATAATATAGGAGAAAATATCTCAAAATAAATGAAATTGATAAGTACATATACTTCATATATAGGATTCACCACAATATTGTTTCTCCTAATATTGGCCTAGGTTACTTAAATGATCATTAAGGGTCATGATAAAAACACCACAACCCATTACTAAGGTTAATTCCATGGAAAGGTCTCACATATTATATTAGGGGTTCTAATACAGGTGTTTTCAATTGAATGTTATGGAGAAAAATTGTCCTTAATTTGAAATTAGATTTCACATTTGACGATAAAAATTTCATTTTATAATATAAACTTATTTAATTTCATACTCATTCATTCATATTTATGCCACAATATTGTTATATGAGACACAATTACAATTTTAGAAAGGTATAGGCTTTATAAGTTTCTATTGGCATGTCATGTAATTACAAACATACCCTTACATCAATTATCATGATTCTATAATACTTATATGATGATTTTATTAGACAAATAACCATTCTAAATTTATAGAATTAAAATCTCAATAAATTATATTGGGCATTCATGTTATCAAAATAAACTAATGGTTCATCTCCTATAACCATAGTTACATAGTTTAAATTTTGATAATAGGTTAATTAAGGTTCCACACTCATGCTACGTTGGAAAAATCTGTTTTAGTTGATCTAGAAACTTTAATAACTAATTTTTATCCATATTACTACAAGAAACGTTTTTCCAATTTAAATATAGTAATAATAGAACCTCATCATACTTTTGTAAATTCATGATAAAAATTAAGTATGGGATTTCTTATGCATGGTATTAAAATATCTACATATGTATAATAGTGAATGAGACTACTACACCTTTCCATACATGCCAAGGGTAAACGAATTCCAAAATTATAATAATAATAAATTCCATAAATCTTGTATTTCACCCAAGAGTGAAATCAACACAAATGTAATAGGAAAAATCCTAATAATGTCCCATCCTAGGTAATTTGGATTTTCCCTATATGAGGTTTATCTTCTCCAAGGAAACAGACCATTACTAATAATTGAAACTTTCTAGACTCTTATCTACCTACCAAAAAGAGTATGAAAAAAGTAAAACGGATATGATACCAATTGTAATGGCCTAGACCCAGATCACTCATATGTAACCAAACCCATTTGTCCATACGGCCTCAAAGGTGACTCCTCGTACACCAAAGGCTATATATCACCTATGAGGGTCTTAGATTGTATGGTTTGGAGATGATAACATCATGTAATAGTGGAGAAAAATGTTATAGAATAGAAAAATTAGTGGAAAAAATATACAATAATAGTATAAGGAAAATATCCAAAATAATAATAATCAGTTGGACATCATTAATAATAAATAGATCCATATACAATAACATATATAGTATAATTTCACATTCCCAAACAATGTGGGATTCATGAGGGGTACATAACAGTAAAAAAAATACACAATGATGTAAAAAATGATTCCAAAATCTATATCTAACTACAGCATGAGTAGACACTCAGTCCACTACTCCCATAATCCATCCTAATATAGAAAATTAGGAATCCATAGATGAATTAATTCCCTTATTCCCTAACTGGATCCATGATTTCTATATGGGTACTAAACTATGGTCTAAAGAGGGTGTGAGTAAAACATAATAGGCCACTATCTACAGTACCCATCACCATCTAGTATGTAAATATACAATTAGTAGTGCACATGTATAATAAATAAAGGCCAAAAATATATAACCCTTTGGGTCCATGTTCCCCATGGGCACCCATCCAATACTACATGCTTTTTCTTATCATGGGAATGTATTTGATAATTGTATATTTTAAATTTATAGTAATAACATTGGGACCCATGGTTTACCGCCTAAGCATCCCAATTTGGTGAAATTTAAATGATGTTCCATAAATCTTCAGGCATTTAATGTTTATAAGGGAAGTAATTCATCATTTTCATGTCTGTAAAACATTAACGTAGTCTATATATGTAAATTGAATTGGAATAAATCTAATTTTATTAAATGGAAACATAAGACCATCTATGGAAATCCACATAGGGAAGACAAGTATCTCTCCATGTATACTATAAAAACCCATAACCCTAAGATTCTGTTAAGTCCATTCTATGTGGGAACCAATTTATAATCAGGGGATTATATAAATTTCTTACCCACCAATCCCATCCAAGGTGGTCAACTAACAAAACCAGGTATTTATTATGGCATGGTGCAATGGAATATCCCTCTGATCCCACCTATGGTATTCCACATAGGGAACCATGTATTGCTCATAGAATAATGAATCATTCATATTACCAATGATCCCAACAAAGGTATTATATATAAGAATCCTTCTATCACCCCTAACATGTTATAGTCCATTTATAAATAATAATATTTACTATTTTGGATGAGTAAATCGAAGGAATCCCACAAATGGAACACATGTATCACCCTCCCAAAGAAATGTTGGATGGTAATGGCTACTAGTAAACCCATACCATTTAACAATAAACATAATTCAATTTGGGTATTTAATTTATAAGGAAAACATAGGATATAAGTATATTGAATTATAGGACTAGTAGTATGGGCTAACCATTCTCCATTTTTTAATTAAAATAACATTTTCTTCAAAAGGGATAATATAACACACATCACATGGTGGTTTAATTTTATTTCATGAATAAATTTCATGGGAATTTAATATAATCACACATTAAGGGGTGGATAATACCATGGTAGACATCCACTGATGATGCATTTTGGTATCTAGTACTAGCTTAATCAATGTTGTATCCATTAATTTAATTAATTAGACCTTTAGGACACATAAAATAGAAAATTTATTATGTATCACAATGACATAATAAAATAAACCTCATGAATTTTGGGTAAAGAAGATGGGATACCTACCATTTTCTAGTAGATGACTATTTTTCTATAATTATCTTCAGATCCAAGCTAGATTGGTTGAAAAGAATAATACCTAAGGGGTTCTAAAACACTGATGATATGCGATTCTAAAACAATATGGAACTGATACCTTAGTTCCTGTGAGAGGAGGTGGAAGAGATATCAACCACATGAGGGATACTATGTGCAGGGAAGGAAAAAAAGATGTTTAAGATCCTAATGTTGGAAAGAGAAAATGGGAATTTAAATCATTTTTAATTCTAACACATTTTTGATAAATAGTTGGAAAAAGAATTACCCATTTGTGGGCCAACACAGTACAAGGTGTCACACCCTCATAATGTCTAGGAATAGGGTATGATAAACCAATTGAATCCCATACAACTCTCTTTTAATTTTTCTATAGCACCCCCACATGGTCGTTCAATACCCTCGAATGGTTTCAAAACCCATGTGTCACCCTGACATGGATGCCTGTTTTGAGGTGAACAGTTAGCACAAACCATTTTCTAACCATGTGACTCACTAGTTTCCTCCAAAATTCAGAGATCCAGACTCTAAAAAATCCTTATAAAATCTAGATACCTTCCATGTCCTTGTAGGTGATATTAAAATAGTTAAAAAAGATTTTAGAAATGAATGTTAATGGATCCATACCTCATTGAAAAGTGGAGACATTATAGTGATCCCAAGATATATAACCACCTAGAATAATCCACAACTATCCAAGAATTCCAATACCCTCACGAGACTACCCCATGACATCTCATAAGAAAAATGTAAACCGAAAGTGGTTCCATCCTCGATCACACACATGACCCTACTCATGCTTGATTATCACACAACATATACCTAAATATATAACAGTGGAGTGATTTTGGAAGCACCTTGCTAGAGTTATCATGATTATGCTCACTAAGAATGGTCATTTTGTTTGGATATAAGATAAATTAATCCAGACATATAGAATACTCCATACAGTAGGGAACTACAAATAAAGGAAGATTAATTGATAACAAAATGAAAAAATAGACACCCTATGATTGCTAATAAAACATGAAGTGACTCACTATGATAGAAAAAACTATAATCCGATAAAAATAAGACAAAATATCACTTTTTATGAAGGAATAATTAGAGAGATAGTGTGTGTGTGTGTGTGTGCATTAGAGTGAGATACCTTATTTCTGGCCTCAAAATAAGTATAAGTGTTGGGCAAAAATCCCTCAAGGTAACATTGCAGTATTTTTGGGTTGGTTGTGTTTGTTGTCAAAGCAGGTTTCCATGGATAATTGTCGAGTTCTCGAGAAGTTTTTGACATTCCATGTTGACAAAGAATGATGACAAAGGAAAGGATGATCTGGAGGCGGTACAGAAGAGCAGTACAAGGTGGCGCTGTTTCCCAGTGTTTGCCAAATTTTTTGGGTCCAAAATTTGGAGTTTGGTGAGCATCGCGAAAAGTGGATTTCCATGAAGAGAATAATTTAATATGGAAAATTCATGAATTTCGCGAAGATAGGATGCATGGTCTGGAAATCGTGAAGACCAGAAGAATGGAGGCGGTGATACTTCGCGATTACGTCAAGCTTCGCGAACGACAGAGGCTGAAGCGCATTGCAGCGGTGAAGGGCTTTGTGAGGGAGCTTCTCCGCGAAGGCGTGAAGGAATGTTGGGATTCGCGAGGGAGATTCGCAGCGAAGTCGTGAAGGTATGTTGACAGTGATTCTTCGCGACTACGACAAGCTTCGCGAATGGAAAATTTCCATGGTGCTTCACGATTTGGACAGAATTCCGGCGGAATCTTTTGAGCATCGCGATTTGAGATGACGTGGAGTTGACTTCGCGCGGAAGGGACGAGGGTTGGTGGAATCACCTATAAATAGAGGCCGACCCCTTCAAGCGAAGAAGAGAGAGAATATTTAGAGAAAATCCATTGCTCTCGGTTCGCGGAGGTGGTTCGCGAAGGCAGTGTGCTTCGCAAAAGAGGAGCTTTGCGGTGACTATTGTAGCTCCGCGAAAGTTGTGTGCTCCACGTTGGCTCAGTGAGCTTTGCGAGAGAAGTTTCTTTGCAACGAGTTGAGCTTCGCGGGAATTCTTCACAAGAGAGCTTCGCGAAAAGGCAGGAGCTTCGCGAAGGCTTGTTGAGCTTCACGAAATTGGGAGCCTTGCGAAGTTGAGTGCTTTGCAGAGGTCTTTCCAAAGGTAGTTTTCCCAGTGTTCAGAGGCAAAGAGGTATTCATCTACGGATGAAAGTTAAACTTCAACAGAGCATCTACATACAGAGAAATATGCATTCCTTAATGGAAATGAAGAGACCTATAGGTCTATAAACTGTGATTGGATTACCTTCCATGAGAAGTGAGCTTAGGAAGAGGAAGAAGGTGATCCTCTCCACCGGCAGTGAGCTAGAGATAGAGAAATAGGGAGTGACCCTTGGGAAAGTAGTGAGCTGACCCTAAACATTGTATAGGCAGTGAGCCTGGGCATAGAAGTGATCTAGCACGAACATTGTAATCCACAGCTAGTGAAGTCTAGTGGAATTGGTACGACCAGCAACTTGTCGGCGTATGCTCCTTGGACGTAGCCCTTTGCGGTGAACCAAGTAAAAATCTCTGTGTCTGCCTGCTAATTTTCCGACATTGCATTTAAAGCAATATCATCAGATAAAGGAGAAAGTAAGTGATCATAACATACACACAAGTGCAAACAAAGTGACCCTTGTAACAAAGAGGTCAAGATCCAGTGGGGCAGGAAGAACTTTGGAAAATAATATCCATACCCTGATTCACCCCCCCTCTCAGGGTATATAGACCCCTATTGGTCCTAACAATAAGTCACCAATAAAATATTTAATTAAATCAATTAATTATATCCAAAAAAACTACCCGAGGGATTCATTGAGGCATTAACCATAGGGAATATGGTGAAATTCCTCAATTAAATTCCCCTTGGATATCACATTTTGGTTTACTACATAGTACACACCCCAAATACCCAACATCTCTACCTAGTCCTATGTTGTAGAATAACCATTCCCCTCATAACCATACTTTCATGCATGGAGAACGATTCATGGTTTATTCCATCATAATTGAGAGAAAATATCCTTTACTAAATACCCTTTATTGTGTAATAGACCCTATAGTAGAATGATCCACTTCAAAAAAAATGTTTTAATTTTACACATGATGTATTTATTCTTATATAGAAACCCTCTATGATACAATTCCCTTGCCAAGTGTGTGGTCTGAACGAACCCAAAAATCGATTCTTATGAAACTACCCAAAACATCATGGTTTCCTTGAATATCTTTAACCATAGATTAATTGTATAAATATCCCCCTGTTACACAACCTAACTCCAAAGAAAAAATTCATATACTATGAATACACCGAAAACACACCCTTAAAAATTTTTCCATGCAACCCTCGGGATGAAATTTGGTCACATGAGAACCCAGTTCCTTACTGATGGTTCTCATTTATGGGGATTAAAAAATTTATAGTGTAAAATAAAAAAATACATTTTATTTTCTTAAATAATTATTTTCATGGTTTAGATTCCAATGATGACTGAGTTTATGATTTAACAGGGCTTATAGTTGAATTAAAGAAGTCATGAATTTTTTTTGGCTTCACAAATATGGAAAGGATGTGTTGAAGATATTTGGAAAAAAGAATTCTAGATAAATTATAACATTGGTTGTAACATGATTCAAATTTTTAATGAATTATTATAGATAAAATTTTTAGGTGATGTAATATAAAATAAATCAAGAGAATTATATTGTATTTAATAGGGAAACACCAAACCATATTTTTCACCTGATAAGATGAAATGTACTGATGTTTTCCCAAGGTAATACTCTTTTGTTGATGTAAAACATAATTCTTTATTAAATGAAATTCAAGAAGTATTTTGGATATTTTTAATATCAAACATCAAAACATGAATTATTTTTATTTACATATACAAATCGGGATAGCTCAAACAATAATATCAAGTCGGTGTCAGGTGGTACAATTTATCTTGGAGGAATGTGTATTTTAAAGCTAAGAAAGAGGAAATACTACATTTCATTAAGAACTATTTAAATCAGTATATTATGAACAATAATGAATATAATAAATTTATATGGTTGAGGTAATGGATTGATGATGATAGATTTGATATAAAATATCATATTTCATTCAAGTGTGACAACACAAGTTCAACAAATCATATAAAAAATAGTTTCCATTACTAAAAGTGAAATAACATTAATGTAACACCCCATGTTTCAATGGTATATTTCTCTTTGAATAATTCAATAGCATGTGATGTACGCAACACCGAGTCCAAGCGCACTATGACCTATCAAACTAACCATTTTAAAAGAAGATATGAATAGTTATAATCACGTTTTGAAATTTTATAAATTTTATTTTTCAAATTGGACTTCATTTTTGGATTCATAATATGAAAATTATCTTAGGATTAATTTTTTTTATTTTTCTGATAACTTTCATATTTAGATGAATAGAAAAACATACTAAATTTCAAATAAAAACAATTTTTTGTAATCAAAATAATTTATACTGTTAAATTATACATTTGAGTAGTTTTAAAGTATCAATAGATTATATTTTTATCATTTAATATTAAGTAGGTCATTGAAAGTAATTTCATAATTAAATTTTACATAAACACATGTCAATCTTTTGATATTTTTTACTTCTTAAAAATCATCTATTTGGTTTTTGACAACGGGAATTAATAATAAATTAACTTATGAAACATTTATGTTTTGAATTTGAAAAAATGAATTCCATATTAGGAATTAGAATAACCAAATTTTGTAAATCGCTAACTTTTAGTTTTAGAAATTATGAATAGTACATTCAATAAATATTTTATTTACCACTGTAAAAGGGTAAATCCGGTCAACAAGGTTAAAAAATAATATAATAATAATATTAAATTACCCTAACTCGTATCCTAACCCTATTAGATGATACATATCTGACTATATTCATACTGGGGTCGATATTTGGACCCCATGGAGCCACTTGTAAGTGAAAATGACACATTATAAAAATTAATTTAATGTTAAGGAAAATGTAACATAAACATATATATTTTAGTAAAGAAATTTTTATAACGGTTTATATAATTAATATTTTAGACTATAAATATTCATTAGAAATATGAAAATATTTCATACATCATGTAATTTTATTTAAAAATTTTAGATATAAAATAAATATATTTAATTATGACACAAAAATGATACAGTATTTTCCTTATTAATGAATGAATAAAATAAATGATATTATAAATATTATAATAAATAAAATCTGAAAGTTTTGACGACATCCAATAATTTTATAGGTAAATATTAAATGTTAGGGTTGATTAAATGTATTTTTTTAAAAGTAATATATTAGTTATTTCTTTTAAAAAAATATATAAAATAGTGCCTATTTTGACTCAAAAGAGTTTTTAAAACAAATACTATTTTATTAAATTATATAATAGTCATAAAATATAAGGTTCAGAAAAAGGACATATATAATTATATATATTTCATTAATTAACCACTTGATGTTCTCTTGGAATTTTACAATATGTTTATTTAACATGTATTATAATAATTCAAGAACACATGGTGAAAGTTAAACTACTTAACTAACAGTTAAATCTAAAAGATAAGGTTGATATGGTGACCTAAAATTATCTAAACACTATTTTTTGAAAGGTTTCTGACAAATCCCCACCTTATCCTCAAAATATATCCAGTTGAGGGAATTATAAACCGAAATTTATTTTATAATAAAATAATATTTCATGCTTTTCCAAAAGTGACCCTCACCTCTCTTATAAAAGGGTACTTCCCCTTCTCTTAATTTCACACCTCCAAAGCCTTTTGGATTGTCTAACCCCTACTCATATATCCTCCCAACTACCCTAAATTCATCCTAGAGGCCTTACATTTTCATTAAATCCATTTTATGGATACCTTTTGTTCAAATCAAAAGGAAGAACCCAAAGAAGAGGCAATTACTTCATCACCACTTTCAAAGTTCTTTTCTTCTTCCACATCCTCTTTCTTTATTGATTCAATCCAGAAATAATAAATCAAGTACCTTCTAAATACTGATATATTATTATAAATATGGTACAACCATATTCATTATTCTATCCATTCTATGATTGACAAAGTCACCATACGTGTGTACCTATGACTTGTTGTCTCCACGTCTTGGTGTAGTTTGTTATTCCTCACATCATTATTCTGATGGAATAATAATTAGCATAACTTATGTAAATAATAAATATAACATGTTAATTATTATTTATATATAATATACCATCCAATTATATACGATTTAACCACTAATAGAATGACATTGTCACTCGTTTGTACGTATGGATTAACGTCTCCACGACGTGATGAGATTTCATTTCACATCGTAACCATTCAAGAATAATTTTGATTTGATGATTAAAAATATTGTCTAAGAACATAATATCATTTTGGATATGAATACAATACATCCTATCCATAATAAACATGACTTACATAACAAAACATATAATGGAAAACAAATCACTTAACACCCAAAACAATGATACTACTGAAATATCATTAAAAAGAAATATAGAATATCATATATGATAATATATTTATGTGTGTGGTTCTTGTATAATTTAAAAAAAATGATTTAACCATTATATAAAAGGTTAAAGTACCCTCAACTAAGGAAAAGAACAAAGTAAGGGTTAATTTTACAATCTCTTTACTATGAAGGGTTGGTTTTATGAAAGTATCTACTGGGACTTCTTTATCATCCACATCTGTGTTTCATAAAAAATTATTTCAATTTTTTTACTATTTCCTAGAATATGGGTTAATTTCATTAATACCATTTTTTGAATTATAAAATGTTTTCAAAGGAATATTTCCATCATTTTCAAAACAAGGTATTTTATGACATTTTTGACAAATTAAGTAAATAATGTTTTTTTAACTTATACGGAAAGTGCGGCTATTTTCTGCTATTATAACACCTTAGAAGCTTCCCTGATAATACTATAAAATTTTTTTCAAAATAAATGTTTTCTTTACTTTTAATTTATTTCAAAATAGAAAGAGATATTTCACTCAAATATTTTTTGGATTGATTTCATCAATGTAAACATTCTTCATTGGATTTTACATTTTTTTGAAGTTAATTTATTATGATACAATATTCCATATTGTATTGAGGTTTTTTTGATATGTTTGATTATGGATGTGATATTTGTATACCATTCATGGTTTATGGTTAATGTATTGATATTTTGTAAGTTAGTTTTAACATAAATGTTTATATTATGTTTCAACCTTTTCATATGAAAAATGCATTGGACTTAGTATGTAATGGGAGGGGCCTGCTATATCACCTCGATGCATCAGTAGGTCTTATGAGTCAAACAAGTTTCTTTGAATAAGGCCTTGGATAAATCTTATTTGTAGTCTTGACACAATGCCTTGACTATGTGGTTATGATGTACGACATTATGCATTCCATTATTATGAAAATAACTATGGATATTACATGTGATTATTTGACTAGTAGAATATCCATGTGAATAAGTAAAAGGAATTATTTGATTTATATTTTCCATATTATATTGATGTTTAAGTTAAAAATGATTTTGTTTTAGTCTTATACATTTCCTTAAATGATTATGCTTATTTATGAAATTTTCCGCTATATTTTTATACTTACTGATCATTTGAGCTCACCCATTTCTATGTTTTATTTTTCCCAGGATTCTAAGAAGTATATTATGACTGACTTGAGGCGACATGTTATGGGATATTGGTTTATTAAAAGGAGACACAATTTTTTTGTGTTTTATTTCATAATGTTATGTAAACTTTATATGTGTATCTAGTACTTCCATGGATACTAAACTGATCAATTTTTCGGGATCTGATCTCTTATGATCATGCCAATGTTATGTAATAATGCATCGGTTATGGGTAATGGGGTTTGGGGTGTTATAGTTTATATGAGAGGAAGTTTAGTACAATATTTGAAAACTAGATTTGGTAAAATTATGATTAGAGAACATTACCCTAACTTGGAATTTGAGGATTAGTATAGAATAACTTCCTATAATTTTGGTGATTTAGAGATTTTGTGAATTTTCAAAGAAATAAAACCCTGTCTAGATATGATTAGATAGAGACAACTCTGGGATAGATGTATCTACGGGTAAAAATTGAAAATACCTCACTGAGCTTGACTCTAACAAGAACTGGTGCATGACAAAGGTCCTTGCTACACTCTTGGTTACTACACTACTAGGGGATATTCTTAGGACAATTTATATTTTCATTACAAACATTTTTTAAGGATATTTGAGTAAATACGTCCTCAAAGAAAATATTTTTTTATGATTATAGATTATATGCATAATCTATTCAATTTATGTTAGGTATTTTACTATTTTGTAAATATATATTGTGATTCATAAACTAATCTATTGTATGCCATTGTTTAGAAATGGCACCTAGTGGAAGGAATTTAAACTTTATCAACGCACATAATCCATGTAGCAATTTCCCTCCTAATGAAGATAATTATAGTGGATTTGGTGATGAAACTAGTGCAGAACCGCTAATAGACATACTAGGAAAACTCACTCAGGTTATGAATAATAACTATACATGTATGGGGCACCTTGATCTACAACGCGGAGGATCAATGTTAGACCACATCGTGAGGAAACAACCGCCAATATTAAATGGGACTACAATTCAATTTGGAGCTGAAAAATGGATAAGTTCCTTTGAGAAAATATTTCATGCTTTGGGGAGTACTGAAAGGTAAAAAGTTATCATGGCACATTATCACCTCATAGAAGATGTAGATCAATGGTGTTCATTAATTCAAAACACAACAGAGGATGAAGATATATAAAATATGGAATGGATAGAGTTTAAAGTCATTTTATAAGAAATATACTTCCCTCGTCAACATCAAGAGAATATGGAAAGGAAATTTTTGAGTCTGAGTCAAAAGGAAGATGATAATGTTGCAAAGTATGAGGCTAACTTTACAAGGTTAGCAATGCATGATGCAGATTATATACGTAACCCAAGCATTAATATTGATCGATTATTTTATGTGCTGAAACCATTTCTCCATCGATCATTAGTCTCACAATCCTTCTCATCGTACGAAGATATATTCTCAGGTGCTATCAAGATAGAAAAGGAATTATCTATGTCTTGAGACTTCAATGAAAATCAAGAGAAGAAGAGATCTACTGAACACTCAGGAAAGGGAAATAAAGGGAAGAAGGGAAAATGTAAATTTCCATCTTGCAGTAAATGTGGGGCAAAATACCCCAATACTTGCCTAAAGGGAATGAGAGTCTATTAAAAGTGTAGATAAAAATTCCACCAAGCTCGGGATTGAAAGGGGAAGAAAGAGGTTATCAATGATTAATGCTATAGTTGTAAATAAATTGGGAATTATAAAAATTAATGTCCTAAGTGTTAAAGAAACATACCTCAGAAAAGGACAAGAGAGTGAGGCTAAGATTATGTGATCACAACTACAGAGGTTTCTATTCTGAATGTTGTGGCGGCAGGTACATTAATCATTTACTCAAATTTAACCAATGCATTATTTGATTTTGGATAATGTCATTCTATCATATCTTCCTAGTTTGCCAAGAAAATTAGATATTTCCAATTTTATTTAACAAGGGAGATGTCTGTCAAAACTCTTAAGGGAAGTATCATTGCAACAATTTTTTGTGAATCAGTTACCATTATGTCATATAAATGTTATTTATTTTCTGATCTCATTGTCATACCCATGATTGAGTTTGATATAATCCTCAGTATGGATTTTCTTTCACACCATGATGCGAAAATTTATTGGAAGAAGGAGGTTAAAAAATTTAGATGATAAGAAATCCCTTATATTTGGAGAAAAAAAAACATCACCATCTGATTCTCATCTAGATCTATCCCCAGTAGCTCAACTAAATTCAATTATTGGGGAGGAAGATATTGAAATAACTATGGGTGAGGAAAAGATTGTTCAAATTGAGGATGTGTCTATTTTTTAAGAAAATTATGATGTGATTCCAGAGGATTTACATCAACATCCTCTAGAATAAGAAATTGAGTTTTACATTGACTTAATTTCTATTTCAATGCCCATATCAAATACCCCTTATAGAATGGACACTATGAAATTAGTAGAACTTAAGAAACAACTAGATAAATTCAGTAATAAAGGATTTATTCTCCCTAATGTTTCTTTCTAGGGAGCCCCTGTTATTTTTTTAGAAGAATGATAGATCTATGAGGATGTGCAATGACTAAATGGAGATCAATGATATAACAATAATTAATAAGTATCCCCTGCCTCACATAGCATTATTGTAGTCACTATAGCATTATTGTAGCAGGCACTGTGCAGGCACTGTAGAAGCCTGAACTATTCATTTATCTGGGCCTTTGGGCCACCGGTTTGGTCCTTGGGTTCAGCAAGGCTTTCGGGCCACCCAAGGCCTTCGGGCCAGTTTATTCTCAAGGCCTTCAGGCCACCTTAAGGCCTTAGGGCCACCCCAAGGCCTTTGGGCCACATGAATGCAGGCCCCAGACACACTACAAAAAAGGAGTCGCCCTAGAAGAGGATTTAGAGCAGGTGCACTCACCAGAGCAGAGCCAAATGGATTGTCATAATGAGAGGGTATAGATATGCCATCGGTACTAGCATGTGCTTGCACGGGAAGCCTAGCCAGACGGTCATGCAAAGGTGGAGAGATACTATAAAGATGCAGATGCTGGGGAGGTGCAGTTCTTTGTAGATAGTCTGGTTAAATTCCCTAAGACCTCCAGGTCATGTAATCTCCTAAGCCTACGGGCCACGTAATTTATGAGCCTACGGGCCTTATAAGGTTTCCCCTTTATCCGTTGAAATGGGGGTTATCAAAAATCAATAAAAAATGAAGGCCTTCGGGCCATTCAGGTGGATGTGATATTTTTATACCATTCATGATTTATTGTTAAAGTATTTACATTTCATATTCTAGTTTTAATATGAATATTTATATTATGCTTCAACTTTTTCAAATGAGGAATTCATTGTACTTAGTAAGTGATGGGTGGGGCCAGCTATAGCCACTCGATGAATCGGTAGGTCTCATGAGACAGACTAGTGTCTTGGAACAGGGCGTTGAAAAAATATTATTTGTAGTCGTGGCATGAGGCCTTGACTATGTGGTTATGATGTTCGGCATTATGAATTCCGTCATTATGAAATTAGATATTGATATTACATGTGATTATTAAACTAGTAAAATATCCATGTGAATAAGTAAATGTAATTATATGATTTATATTTTCCATATTTTACTTATGTTTAAGTTTAAAAGAATTATGTTTTAGTATTATAAATTGACTTAAATGTTTATGTTTATTTATGAAATTTTTCTCTATATTGTGATCCTTATGGATCATCTGAGCTCACCCATTTCTATGTTTTATTTTTTCCAGGATATTAGTAAGTATAATATTACTGACTTTCTGGGATATGTTAAGGGATATGAGTTTGTAAAAATGAGACACAATGTTGTTGTTTTTTTCATTTCATAATGTAATGTAATTTTTAAATATGTATCTAGTACTTCCAAGGCT
Source organism: Viscum album (assembly GCA_963277665.1). Classification (NCBI taxonomy): domain Eukaryota; kingdom Viridiplantae; phylum Streptophyta; class Magnoliopsida; order Santalales; family Viscaceae; genus Viscum; species Viscum album. Next base: position 27,226,425 of record OY728128.1, on the reverse strand, counting down.
AATAGATTGATTGGTATTTTTTGATTTTGTCCCTTGTGATCATGCCAATTTTATGTAATAATTCATAGGCTCTGGGTAATTGGGGTAGGTGCATTACAATCAAGATGATGAATCACTTCATAAAAGAGAAGGTTGAACAATTTCAAGTTTAGTTAGAGTATGTTTCAACAGAAAATATAATTATAATCATAATGTAAAATGAATTAGAAATTTTTTATTTTTAGGGGAATTAGATAGATCATGGAGGCCAACGATCACCATCAATCCTGATGGTGTAGAGATGATACCTCCTCTCCCCTATGTGGTTTTTTATTTCAATCGGGGTACGATGGTTTTCCTGATTTAATTTTCGAGATATGTAACTCTCTCTTTTAATGATTTAATGAATTTATATTTCGGATCATTTAAAATTGGACAATATTTTCCTGTAGTTGTAGAATTTAAAGATCTCTAGAGTTTTTCTTTCATATTGACAATAAGGGTGTTGTATAATGTTGAATTATTGAAAAGATGAATACAATTTGAATTTATATTCTAGGGAGAAGGGTTTTAGAGATGTTTTAAAAATCATGATGATCAAGGAAGTGATTTACCAAGGACATATTAATTGAACATTGGTTTCCCAAAACAATATTTACTCTTGTAGGCTTAAAATGGATGATTGGTGATTCATTAATACATAATATAATGGAATGGTGTTTCAACTCGTGTTATTGATTAGTGTTAAAGGTTCATTTAAAGATATGTTGAAGGAATTTCAATAAAACCCAAAGGAGGATAATATTTCAAAAAAACATTGACGTATTTTTGGATTGGGATTGTTAACAAATCTAGTGTAATGGCTTCCAAATATGTCGAATATGTCATATTTTATTGATTAGAGATATTATATGATATAGTAGAATAGTTCTACCTATATGACATCAAACACTCCATAAAACCATGAATAATACCACAACATGTATCACATCAGATAAAATATGATTTGGCTAAATAATAGGTTGTTCCATGGGGGAATCTACCATGACATATGTTGTATCACATAAAAACAATGAATTTTGGATAAAGAGGTAATTATGCCACAAGGTTTTTAGAAACTCCAAAATGGATCTATAGATGATTATGTTATAACTTATATCATGATATATTAATGATACACAAGAATAACTCATTATTACTAAATATTAAATGATAATATATCATTCTATAATAAATTAATTCATATTGAAAATAATCAATTTTTGATTAACTTTTTGTAGAGGATAGTTTCGTTAATAAAGATTTACACCATAAGTGTGATCACATAGAAATTAATTTTGGTTCTATCTTGAGCTGAAATATAATTCATGATATAATTTGTATGTTTTCACCCTCAAATACAAACAGGTGATATCTGGTGATTTTCCAATAAATCAATGTTTTATTCATAGTAGGAGGCTCACGTGGTGAAGGGATAGTGAAATTCCTTCTCTAAAATTTTAATACTTTTTTAACATAGTAAATTGAGCTTTGAAACTAAAAGTTTAATGTGTTTTCATTGGGGGTGAATTTTTAATGTCATGGTGACAACAAAATTTTAAGTAATACAAATTTGTGTTTTTTAGTGAAGGAATGTGTTGTTCTATGAAACTAGTGTTTAGCATAGAAGAGAGTTGAGTCAAGAAGAATATAATGAATTCAATATTACTATTATTTAGGGATCTTTCTTGACTCTAATTGTAAATGGTTTACTCAAAAATAAAATTGTAATTTTGGTAGAATTCACTCATCCCAATTAAGGTGGATTAAAGACTAATTAATGGAGAATCCTAGAGATTTACACTTTCTCAGATAAATATCTTTTTATATAAATATAGAAGAAGGGTTCGTTATGAATTTCATTTGAAAAAATTGAAATCCTCTAATTCACCCCCTGTTAAGTTAATTTCCTTGCTTGGGACAAACAAAAATTCAATTGAAAACAAAACATATAGAAAATGGTAAAAAAATTATTGATCCCATGGATTTTAATACATGTCTTTCATTTATTACATACAATCAAATAACTTGATAAATCTATTTAAAATAAAATTGATAAAATAATTTTAATATATTCAAAATGTTTCATGTTAATATTTATTTTATTGATGAAATGTAACAAATTACTTGATATATAACGTTTTTATGGAGTATTTTACTCACTATTGATGACTTAGAGGTTACAGGAGAATAATATTCGGGAGAAGTGTCTCTATATGAATTTAATAGACATTAAACACAATGCCTAAGGGCCAAATAACCTTATAAATTTCATGAACCATAGAGGAATGTTATTTCTCCGATGGAATAACTGATATTCATTCTTCAATTAATGTGATGCCTTTATCTTCTTTTCATGTTAGCTAATTGAATCTGATATGAAATTTTGTTCAATTGAAGAATCAGATTATTATGATCCAAATAAATATATTGATGGATGTTTTAGTTAATGTGATAAATTAATCATTCCCCAAATACTTCTATATACTTAAAATAGAATATGAAATGTTAATATCTCACAAACCAGTTTTTCTTAGTATGAAGTTTCTAAAAACAAAGAAAAAACTATCTTTAATGTAAACAATTAAACACTCTCAATGGAATTTGGTTTTGGTATCATGTATCTTTTCATTATACATATAATAAAACAAACCTAGAATAGGAAATATATTTTCTCAAATAATAACCTTAATGTGATCCCCATGGATGGTGAAATGTAAAATTCATATTTTTAACCCCTCTCTCAATTTTCTTCACTTTTTTTTATTTTTTTAGAAGTGGATTCATCCAGAGATTATATAATTGGTGTTAAAAAGGCCAAAAATTTAAATATATTTATTATTTCTTACATTTTATGATTTTTGAAACCATTGATGATCATAAAATGAAATTTGGTATTGACATTCCCATTATATAATAAAACATTGAGTAGCTTTATGGGTATATGAAATTCTTCCAACCATATGTTTTCCTTGTATTCTAGAACACACCTTATTTTGAAATAAAACGACTTCCCAACATCCAATTATATATAGTTTAAAAGGATTATAATACTCTTGAGACTCAATTTTCCATTATTAGGAGTTTTGTTGTTTAAAATATTTTTCGAAAATTTATTTAGTGGATTTAAATGGTTTTCATTTTTTTGAAATCAATTTCAGTATTTTCAATTTTTATTGGGAAATTAATTAGGATTCTTTTTGAAATGATTTTATTATTTTAATAGTGTATTGGAATTTTTATTATAATAATAAAATATATTCTTATTTATTTATGAGTTATTTTTCATGTAATCATATTTTTTTAATTAAAATCCCACTTTTATTCTAACCTCCATTTTTCCATAAAGGTAAGATGGTTTTTCTATAAGCTGTATAATGGTAAACCTAGGGTCTCATCAAATATTTAATGGTTAGAATAGTTTTTTCATGAGTTATTTATTAGTAATATATTATTTCCTAGGTTTGTGTAAATGTATCATTGAAATTCATAGAGTCGCAAAAGGATAACCACTTCTAACTAAATCTTGTGTAAGGGAATGCTCACAGTTCCTTTTGTTACATAAAATTAATTTAAAACATTTTAATCCCAAGTAAAGGTATGGTGTTCTTCTCTAGGGGTAATATGGTGTTACAAATGGATATTTATGGGCCATCTAATCACTATGTAATGCTTATAAAATTTTTATAAATCAGATGTAAGTGTAGTTAGTATATTGTGTAGTGGCCCTTCCTATTTTCCAATACCCACATAAGGGTAGCTATCCAATTAAGTGTAAAACTATGTTACACTTAAAAAAGGCATACTCTATACATTAGGGCACCATTTTATATATATATAATCCAAATTTACCCATGTTTTATACATTCAATTATTTTTCATGATTTTATTGGTTTGAAACATTAAAAATAAAGGATTTAATTTCACCTTGACTATTTTAAATTTTATGTAATATTTGAAAATGTTTTAATTGGGATGAAATCACCATTTGAGTAAAAGAGAGTTATATAATGAATAAATGGAATGATTGATGTAGTTTCAATAATATACAAGGAGAGATAACTTCAAATGTTTAAAAAATATTCATTCCACCATTTGTCTTTCTATAGTTTTCTCTCAAGATTGGGTGACCCAAACATCACCTTTGATTAATTTTATTTCTTCATAAAATCAACTAAATCTCTCATTTATGTTATATCCATGTGAATTCATTCTTATCTCCTTTGTTTCTAGTGAGACATAATAGCTTCTTCTTCATCAACAAGGGTATTAGAGTTCTCTACCATTTATGTTCATAAATGTTATAAAAATAATTTGTATTTCCATTGTGTGGATTATATTAATTTTTATAATAAATATAATAGTATTATCTAATGAAATTTAAAGGGAATAGTGTGATTCCCTTTTTGTTACATATTTTTATGATATTACTGATGATGTTCCATAATTTATTACTTTTATAATAATATGAATTATAATTATGGATAGATTTAATAATAAAATTTAATTTTCTAAATACAAAAAGTTGATAAATGAAAATAAAAATATGAATCTTCATGTTTATGCATGACTTGATGTATTCATCTTAGTGGATTTGTTGTCTATAAGTGAGTACAATTGGTCATGTTCAGTATTATTCTATTAGCGATGTAGTGTGATGGAATAATAATAACAGTTAAAAGTTATATTGGTTAAAAATTTATTAAATACAACTAGTAAAAAATTAATTATGATTTATTGAATTGTGAAGATAGTGTAAAAATGGGTCTTCACTATATATGAAGCCTAATTATTAAATGACATGGATTAATACATAAACTCGACTTTTTTGGAAATCAATGTGAATGATGAATCAATTACTGAGGAGTGATGAACTGGAGAATAAATAAGGGGTTATATGCATGTTGTTTGTGTCCCTATACTAGAGTGTAAAGAGGTCATTATAGGTACGATCAATTTACTATCTACCATTGCTTCTTCTTTGTTTGATTTAGATCCCCTTACTCACTTATTTCACACACTATAGTCTATGTAATGTGGATAAATGTTGAGAGACTTTTAGTACCCCTAGTGATGACTACACTTTTTGGTGGTTATAGATTTTTTTTGAATGTGTGTTAGTAATGAAGAATGATTATGGGGAAGCATCAGTCCTTGGGGTATTTCTTCTTAATATATATACCAAAACAAAATTCATCATTTACATGTATTTTTTGTATTCTATTCATGCAATTATCAATTTCTTCTTGTGAAGGTTCATGTTAAATAATATGGATGGTCATTATATATTTTTCATCATTGAACGAGTTCATCATATGGGAACCCCTCAACTAAAGATAATTATTTCATTGATGATAGAATCATAAGTGGGGTATTTGGGAGTTGATAAAGTATTGGTCCCTAGAATATTTTAGGAGTTTTTGGATGTTTTCTTCAGGGAGGTTGTGACACTACCCTCTAAACATAACATCATGTTTGGTATAGAGTTACAATAATGATTTTTATGATTTTAATTTATCCTTTTCGTAGGAAAACTTTGTGGCTATAGGATATGAGGATCTAGATAGATTAACTAATGTAAAAGTGTCTCATTAATCCCATTGTGTCACCATGGGGAACTCCAATGTTATTCTCCCAGAAGGTGGATAGTAGTCATTGGATATGGAAAAACCACTGAAAGATGATTTAGGTGACGATTAAGAATCATTACCCTCTAAAAAGGATTATTGATTTATTTCACTTAGAATTATAAGGGTTTCTTCTATACTGATTGATGTTCGAAATATTTCGACCAACATAAAGAATAGTTGTTCAGTTCCAGGGATCATTGGTTTCTTATAGAGGGAGTGATATTCGAGGTTTTTTAGTGCATTGGTTAGGTGGATTATAGGTGGTCACTACCTCTATAGCTAGATTGTATTTATTAAGCCTCCCTTATGTCAAAGATATACTAGTGCCTTATTTGTAATCCCAACATAATTAATTGGGTGTAGTTGGATATTTTGGACAATGAAACATTCATTGAATGACTAATAATGATTCTCTACCATTAGGAAAATTAGATATGAACGTGTGTTACCCCAAGGTTTGAGTTCTATGAAGGTATGTTTACCTAGGGGCAAGAAATTGGGAGCAGGGTCACATTTGTTCCCCCAATACCTAGGTTTTTTTCCTTAATGTTTTTTTATGATGTTATATCATTATGATGGGTGTTGGACTTCTTAGTGTTCTATTGTGAAATCTTATTGCCTTTTCAGTTATGGGAATGTTCAAATTTAAGTGTTATCTCCCCTAGAAGACTCTTATGAGAGTATTTTAATGATGTTTAATAGTTATATGCCCTATTCCTCTAGAGTGTTGGTTGTGTTTTAAATTTTAAGAGATACATGAGAGGTATCATGTGTGGTGGTTCAACTATCAAACTTATTTATTCATTCTATATAAGTTAAATTTTCATTTTCAAGGAAAATAATTATTTGAGTGGTATATAATATAATGGTCCAAAATATTCTGGAGACATACCTTTTCATTTTGGGGAGTTAGGTAGTTCAAAATATTTTTTTCCAAATATAATATTTTATTCTACAATGATTTTGAAATTTATGAAAGTAATTTCAACATTTTATATGATTGTTAAGGCATTAATGTTATGTTTTTTTAAAATTATTTGATTATTTATTTAGTTGGTCTAGAAATTTAAATGTAATAATAAACTATATTCTTAGTTATTTATGACTTTATTTAATTTGAATTAAAATATTTTTAATTAAAATAATACTATTACCTAACCCCATTCTAACGTAAAAGTAATATGGAATTTTCTATAAGCACTGTAAAGTTAAATCTTGGTTTCATATGTTATATAAATTCTAGAAATTTATTTCATGAGTTTCATGATGGTAATATGTTTTTTCCGCTATATTAATAACAGTAGAATCAAAATCTATACATTCTTGTAAGGGTAACCTCATATAACTAAATTTCATGTAAGGGAATTCTCATAGGTCCTTTTCTTACGTAAGGTTAAGTTTGAAATCCTTAAAAATATATAATGAAAGGCTATTAATAGGTAATGGAAAACATATTTTAATACTAGCTTCATAATGGTCAACTAATCATCCCAAAACCTCTAGTTCTAATAGAATAATCAATCAACTAATCAGGAAATTTAATCTAATGTGAGACAATAAGAAAATTTCATCAGTATGATAAGTATGAAAGGTTCTAGAAAACTCCCTTCACAAACACATATCAAACACAACAAAAATTTCATGTCTATAACATTGCACATCAAAATAGAATGGATCTATATCCTACAAATTATTATTTTTCAGACAAATATACCCATAAGGATATCCCCATTCTCTAAAAATATCAATCTTAATATAAAAGTGTAATAAAAAATCCTCATGGAGTATTTCTCAGTTTTTTTCATAGAAAAAATCAGTGGAATGTCTTCCAATGTGGCTTAGGATGTCATATCATAGTGATTGGGGGAGTTATTAGAGAATATATAGGAAATTGCAAAATATTTTAATTTTAGAAAATATAACACCAGAATATCATGAATCCAACAACAGAAAGTATCACATTATATTAAATTGTTTATAGATAAATGAAAAGTTATGCCAAGAGGGAAGAAACCACACAATAGTTATTCCCACATTAGAATAATCCTTTTTTACTGATGGAGTAATTATGCCATGAATGATCCATCCATTCCATAATATAACTACATATTATTAAATAGAAACCTAATTTTGATCTGAATGATACTTTATAGGAATAACTCTAACATGTGTAATATTTATTGATAACTGACCACAATAAAAAATATTAATTTCATATAACTGCCTTGAACACTCTCTCCTTGATCCAATTCTAAAAACCTAATCATTAAATTCCTAGATTTTATACTGATAAACATGAACCCATTTAATCCATCCAAAACATATGACATCAAAAATAAATATTAGATCACATATATACCCAAGTACCTTTTAGGTTTCTATTTTTATATAATCATAAAAAACAATAACCTAATAATACCCATATATTTAAGTAATAATTTTCCCATAATAGAATGATTTAATTATTTCACATTAATACTTTATCTTCACCCACATGAAACCCTTATATATATATATTAATATATATATATATATATTACCAGAAATCATCCATTATAACTTTGTAAATGGAAACATAAGAAGGGTGATATGAAATTATTAGTAAGGGTTAACATAGGAATTAACAATTGAATATCTTTAGTGATCACAATAGGACCATAAGGGTATTATAACACATTAAATGTGCATATTAATTACATAATATAATCCATCCATACCAAAACATGGAACATTAAACATGTTACATGGAATAATTCTTTAACATATTCATCATTCATAGGAATTGATAATCGTGAGCTATGATATGTTAATATTGATCAAAATAACGATATAATAATCCTAAAAATCATAATGAAAACATTTTTTATCTATTATTAGTCACTTTCAATTAGTTAACTTCATCTCATTACCCAATGTGTTGAGGGGATATAACATACCCAGCTGTTTTTGATTTATAATGTAACAACCCATACATAGTTTATAATATAACCACCCATTTTTGTCTCATAATAAAACCACATTTAAATAATCCATAAATATGTCTAATTACCATATAATGATAAATAGTGTAGAAGAATTCACTTTTCAATACTATATCCTTCAAAATAACTATCAATAATTTTTAACTTAATTAACTTGTTTAAAAAACAGGATCCATTAAAATCTCTTTAAAATAATAAAAATCTATATAGAGAATGAATATGGATAAAATAATTGGAAAATATCCACATTCTAGAATGATAAATCAATAAAATATATTTTTATACATTAAAAGTACATATTAAAGAACATTTAAGACATCTCTTTGAATATATAAAAAATATAATTTAATTTTGATAACATTTAAAATATAAAATTAGGGTCACTATAGTTTGTATCAAAACAATATTTATTTAATTTGGGAATTAGTATTATAAAAAAATTATAAACCTTATTATGAGACTAATTATATAAAATCACTGATGAAGCATTATTTTAAAAAAATAACAAAGGGATCCCTTAAGATATGACTTTAATAAAAACTAAAAAAATTATGTTATTTCTCTATATGAATTCAATAGAAATTAAACACAATTCCTAAGGGCCAAATAACCTTATAAATTTCATGAACCATAGAGGAATGTTATTTCTCCAATGGAATAACTGATATTCTTTCTTCAATTAATGTGATTCCTTTATCTTCTTTTCATGTTAGTTAATTGAATCCGATATGAAATTTTGTTCAATTGAATAATCAGATTATTATGATCCAACTAAATATATTGATGGATGTTTTAGTTAATGTGATAAATTAATCATTCCCCAAATACTTCTATGTACTTCAAATAGAATATGAAATGTTAATATGTCATAAACCAGTTTTTCTTAGTAGGATGTTTCTGAAAACTAAAAATACCATCTTTAATGTAAACAACTAAACACTCTCAATGGAATTTGGTTTTGGTATCATGTATCTTTTCATTATAGATATAATAAAACAAACCTAGAATAGGAAATATATTTTCTCAAATAATAACTTTATTGTGATCCCCATGGATGGTGAAATGTAAAATTCATATTTTTAACCCCTCTCTCAATTTTCTTCACTTTTTTGTATTTTTTTAGAAGTGGATTCATCCAGAGATTATATAATAGGTGTTAAAAAGGTCACAAATTTAATTATATTTATTATTTCTTACATTTTATGATTTTTGAAACCATTGATGATCATAAAATGAAATTTGGTATTGACATTCCCATTATATAATAAAACATTGAGTAGATTTATGGGTATATGAAATTCTTCCCAACATAGGTTTTCCTTGTATTCTAGAACACACCTTATTTTGAATTAAAACGACTTCCCAACATCCAATTATATATAGTTTAAAAGGATTGTAACACTCTTGAGACTCAATTTTTCATTCTTAGGAGTTTTATTGTTTAAAATATTTTTTGAAAATTTATTTAGTGGATTTAAATGGTTTTCATTTTTTTGAAATCAATTTCAGTATTTTCAATTTTTATTTGGAAATTAATTAAGATTCTTTTTGAAATTATATTATTATTTTAATAGTGTATTGGAATTTTTATTATAATAATAAAATATATTCTTATTTGTTTATGAGTTATTTTTCATGTAATCATATTTTTTTAATTAAAATCCCACCCTTATTCTAACCTCCATTATTCCATAAAGGTAAGATGGTTTTTCTATAATCTGTACAATGGTAAACCTAGGGTCTCATCAAATATTTAATGGTTAGAATAGTTTTTTCATGAGTTATTTATTAGTAATATATTATTTCCTAGGGTTGTGTAAATGTATCATTGAAATTCATAGAGTCGCAAAAGGATAACCACTTCTAACTAAATCTTGTGTAAGGGAATGCTCACAGTTCCTTTTGTTACATAAAATTAAGTTAAAACATTTTAATCCCAAGTAAAGGTATAATGTTCTTCTATAGGGGCAATATGGTGTTACTAATGGATATTTATGGATCATCTAATCACTATGTAATGCTTATAAAATTTTTATAAATCATATGTAAGTGTAGTTAGTATATTGTGTAGTGGCCCTTCCTATTTTCCAATACCCACATAAGGGTAGCTATCCAATTAAGTGTAAAACTATGTTACACATAAAAAAGACATACTCTATACATTAGGGCACCATTTTATATCTATAAAATCCAAATTTACCCATGTTTTATACATTCAATTATTTTTCATGATTTTATTGGTTTGAAACATTAAAAATAAAGGATTTAATTTCACCTTGACTATTTTAAATTTTATTTAATATTTGAAAATGTTTCAATTGGGATTAAATCACCATTTGAGTAAAAGAGAGTTATATAATGAATAAATGGAATGATTGATGTAGTTTCAGTAATATACATGGAGATATAACTTCAAATATTTAAAAAATATTCATTCCACCATTTGTCTTTCTATAGTTTTCTGTTAAGATTGGGTGACCCAAACATCACCTTTGATTAATTTTATTTCTACTTAAAATAAACTAAATCACTCATTTATGTTACATACAAGTGAATTCATTCCTATATCCTTTGTTTCTAGTGAGACAAAATAGCTTCTTCTTCATCAACTAGGGTATTACAGTTCTCTACCATTTATGTTCATATATGTTATAAAAATTATTTTTATTTCCATTGTGTGGATGGTATTACTTTTTATAATAAATATAATAATCTTATCTAACGAAATTGAAAGGGAATAGTGTGATTACCTTTTTGTTACATATTTTTATGTTATTACTGATGATGTTCCATAATTTATTACTTTTATAAGAATATGAATTACAATGATGGATGGATTTAATAATAAAATTTAATTTTCTAAATACAAAAAGTTGATAAATGAAAATAAAAAGATGAATCTTCATGTTTATGCATGACTTTATGTATTCATCTTAGTGGATTTGTTGTGTATAAGTGAGTACAATTGGTCATGTTCAGTATTATCCTATTAGCAATGTAGTATGATGGAATAATAATAATGGTTAAAAGTTATATTGGTTAAAAATTTATTAAATACAACTAGTAAAAAATTAATTATGAATTATTGAATTGTGAAGATATTGTAAAAATGGGTCTTCACTATATATGAAGCCTAATGATTAAATGACATGGATTAATACATAAACTCAACTTTTTTGGAAATCAATGTAAATGATGAATCAATTACTGAGGAGTGATGAACTAGAGAATAAAGAAGGCGTTATATGCATGTTGTTTGTGTCCATATACTAGAGTGTAAAGAGGTCATTATAGGTACGATCAATTTACTATCTACCATTGCTTCTTCTTTGTTTGATTTAGATCCCCTTACTCACTTATTTCACACACTATAGTCTATGTAATGTTTATAACTGTTGAGAGACTTTTAGTACCCCTAGTGATGACTACACTTTTTGGTGGTTATAGCTTTTCTTGAATGTGTGTTAGTAATGAAGAATGATTATGGGGAAGCATCAGTCCTTGGGGTATTTCTTCTTAATATAGATACCATAACAAAATTTCATCATTTAAATGTATTTTTTGTATTCTATTCATGAAATTATCGATTTATTCTTTCGAAGGTTCATGTCAAATAATATGGATGGTCATTATATAGTTTTCATCAGTGAACGATTTCATCATATGGGAACCCATAAACTAAAGAAAATTATTTAATTGATGAGAGAATCATAAGTGGGGTATTTGGGAGTTGATAAAGTATTGGTCCCTAGAATATTTTAGGAGTTTTTGGATGTTTTCTTCAGGGAGGTTGTGACACTACCCTCTAAACATAACATCATATTTGGGATAGAGTTACAACAATGATTTTTATGATTTTAATTTATCCTTTTTGTAGGAAAACTTTGTGGCTATAGGATATGAGGATCTAGATAGATTAACTAATGTAAAAGTGTCTCATTAATCCCATTGTGTCACCATGGGGAACTCCAATGTTATTCTCCCAGAAGGTGGATAGTAGTCATTGGATATGGAAAAACCACTGAAAGATGATTTAGGTGACGATTAAGAATCATTACCCTCTACAAAGGATTATTGATTTATTTTAATTATAATTATAAGGGTTTCCTCTATACTGATTGATGTTTGAAATATTTTGACCAACATAAAGAATAGTTGTTTAGTTCCAGAGATCATTGGTTTCTTGTAGAGGGAGTGATATTCGATGTTTTTTAGTGCATTTGTTAGGTGGATTATAGGTGGTCACTACCTCTGTAGCTAGATTGTATTCATTATGCCTCCCTTATGTCAAAGATATACTAGTGCCATATTTGTAATCCAATCATCATTAATTGGGTGTAGTAGGATATTTTGGACAATGAAACATTCATTGAATGACTAATCATGATTCTCTACCATCAGGAAAATTAGATATGAAAGTGTGTTACCCCAAGGTTTGAGTTCTATGAAGGTATGGTTACCTAGGGGCAAGAAATTGGGAGCAGGGTCACATTTTTCCCCCCAATGCCTAGGGTTTTTCCTTAATGTTTTTTTATGATGTTATATCATTATGGTGGGTGTTGGACTTCTTAGTGTTCTATTGTGAAATATTATTGGCTTTTTAGTTATGGGAATGTTCACATTTAAGTGTTATCCCCCCTAGAAGACTCTTATGAGAGTATTTTAATGATGTTTAATAGTTATATGCCCTATTCCTCTAGAGTTTTGGTTGTGTTTTAAGTTTTAACAGATACATGAGAGGTATCATGTGTGGTGGTTCAACTATCAAACTTCTTTATTCATTCTGTATAAGTTAAATTTTCATTTTCAAGGAAAATAATTATTTGAGTGGTATATAATATAATGGTCCAAAATATTCTAGAGACATACCATTTCATTTTTGGGAGTTAGGTAGTTCAAAATATTTTTTTCCAAATATAATATGTTTTTCTACAATGATTTTTGAAATTTATGAAAGTAATTTCAACATTTTAAATGATTATTAAGGCATTAATGTTATGTTTTTTTAAAATTATTTGATTATTTATTTAGTTGGTCTAGAAATTTAAATGTAATAATAAACTATATTCTTAGTTATTTATGACTTTATTTAATTTTAATTAAAATATTTTTAATTAAAATAATACTATTACCTGACCCCATTCTAATGTAAAAGTAATATGGAATTTTCTATAAGCACTGTAAAGTTAAATCTTGGTTTCATATGTTATATAAATTCTAGAAATTTATTTCATGAGTTTCATGATGGTAATATGTATTTTCCGTTATATTAGTAACAGTAGCATCAAAATATATACATTCTTGTAAGGGTAACCTCATATAACTAAATTTCATGTAAGGGAATTCTCATAGGTTCTTTTCTTATGTAAGGTTAAGTTTGAAATCCTTAAACTTATATAATGAAAGGCTATTGTTGGGTAATGGAAAACATATTTTAATACTAGCTTCATAATGGTCAACTAATCATCCCAAAACCTCTAGTTCTAATAGAATAATCAATCAACTAATCAGGAAATTTAATCTAATGTGAGTCAATAAGAAAATTTCATCAGTATGATAAGTATAAAAGTTTCTAGAAAAATCCCTTCACAAACACATATCAAACACAACAAAAATTTAATGTCTATAACATTTCACATCAAAATAGAATGGATCTATATCCTACAAATTTTTATTTTTCAGACAAATATACCCATAAGGATATCCCCATTCTCTAAAAATATCAATCGTAATATAAAAGTGTAATAAAAAATCCTCATGGAGTATTTCTTAGTTTTTTTCATAGAAAAAATCAGTGTAATGTCTTCCAATGTGGATTAGGATGTCATATCATAGTGATTGAGGGAGTTATTAGAGAATATATAGGAAATTTCAAAATATTTTAATTTTAGAAAATATAACACCATAATATCTTGAATCCAACAATAGAAAGTATCACATTATATTAAATTGTTTATAGATAAATGAAAAGTTATGCCAAGAGGGAAGAAACCACACCATAGTTATTCCCACATTAGAATAATACTTTTTTACTGATGGAGTAATTATTCCATGAATGATCCATCCATTCTATAATATAACTATGTATTATTAAATAGAAACCTAATTTTGATCTGAATGTTACTATATAGGAATAACTCTAACATGTGTAATATTTATTGATAACTGACCACAATAAAAAATATTAATTTCATATATCTGCCTTGAACACTCTCTCCTTGATCCAATTCTAAAAACCTAATCATTAAATTCCTAGATTTTATACAGATAAACATGAACCCATTTAATCCATCCAAAACATATGACATCAAAAATAATTATTTGATCACATATATACCCAAGTACCTTTTAGGTTTCTATTTTTATAGAATCATGAAAAACAATAACCTAATAATACCCATATATTTAAGTAATAATTTTCCCATAATAGAATGATTTAATTATTTCACATTAATACTTTATCTTCACCCACATGAAAACATTCTATATATATATATATGTATATATATATATATATATTACCAAAAATCATCCATTATAACTTTGTAAATGGAAACATAAGAAGGGTGATATGAAATTATTAGTAAGGGTTAACATAGGAATTAACAATTGAATATCTTTAGTGATCACAATAAGACCATAAGGGTATTATAACACATTAAATGTGAATCTTAATTACATAATATAATCCATCCTTATCAAAACATGGAACATTAAACATGTTAGATGGAATAATTCTTTAACAAATTCATCATTCATAGGAATTGATAATCGTGAGCTATGAGATGTTAATATTGATCAAAATAACGATATAATAATCCTAAAAATCATAAAGAAAACATTTTATTATCTATTATTAGTCACTTTCAATTAGTTAACTTCATCACATTACCCAATGTGTTGAGGGGATATAACAGACCCATCTGTTTTTGATTTATAATGTAACAACCCATACATAGTTTATAATATAAGAACCCATTTTTGTCTCATAATAAAACCACATTTAAATAATCCATAAATATGTCTAATTACCATATAATGATAAATATTGTAGAAGAATTCACTTTTCAATACTATATCCTTCAAAATAACTATCAATAATTTTTAACTTAATTAACTTTTTTAAAAAACAGGATCCATTAAAATCCCTTTAAAATAATAAAAAACTATATAAGTGATTTAATATGGATAAAATAATTGGAAAATATCCACATTATAGAATGATAAATCAATAAAATATATTTTTATACATTAAAATTACATATTAAAGAACATTTAAGACAGCTCCTTGAATATATAAAAAATATAATTTAATTTTGATAACATTTAAAATATAAAATTAGGGTCACTATAGTTTGTATCAAAACAATATTTATTTAATTTGGGAATTAGTATTATAAGAAAATTATAAACCTTATTATGAGACTAATTATATAAAATCACTGATGAATCATTATTTTAAAAAAAATAACAAAGGGATCCCTTAAGATATGACTTTAATAAAAACTAAAAAAATTATGTGTTCATGATGTGTTAACTTTGCTTTTGTTCAATTTTTTTATATTTAGAAAAAATTTGGGAACCAAGAGTAAAATGGCCAAGAACCCATGTAGGGGATAGTGCAACGATTTGTTGGGAAAAATCCCTCAAGGTATCATTGAAGCATTTTTTTAGGTGATTGTGTTTGTTGACAATGTAGACATCTGTGTTGTGATCGTTGACAGAGCAAACCATGACATACAAATTTGTTGACAAAGGGGATTTCATAGTGGCATGTCGAGTTCAATGACTATGGTTAACGATCCATGTTTGATTCAAGAACTTCGACAAAGGAATGGATGATCTGGAGGCGGTACAAAAAGAGCATATACAAGGTGGCACCGTTTTCCATTGTTTGCCAAATCTTTGGCCCTGAAAATCCACAAATGAAGAAAAGTGGTTTTTCGAAAAGGGACTTGCACGACTTGTACTTGAAGGAGAGGAAACTTGCATGCCTAATGTTTTTCAAGATTAGAATATCAAAATATGGAAAAGGGATAAGGGGAGCCAAAGTTTTAGAGTATATCGTGCAACTGATTTGCGCGGCAGAGACTTGTACGCAGAAACATGCACGCCGAGGGGAGACTTCTGCGTCATCTCATAGGGTGTCCAAATGCTAATAAATACAGTTCGACCCCTCTTCATTCGGTGTAGAGTTCAACACATAGAAAAATAAGATCTCCCGTCACGCAGGTGTGGTGGTCGCGCAAGTGGTGTGTGGTCGCGCAAGTATAAGTTGCGTGCCAGGTGATAGTTGAGTGCCTAAGGTGGTTTGGGAATGAAAAGAAGTGAGTCGTGCAAGTTTTGAGTTGAAGAAGGGGGTGTCGCGCAAGTTTTTGAGGTGTAATTGTGCGCCAGATTTTGAAAAAGCACAAAAGTTGTTAGTTGCGTGCCAATATTGGTTTGGGCTTAAAAGGGTGTGTGTTGCGCAAGTTTGGAGTTGCAGAATCTTGTGTCACATAAGTGGTTGAGGAGGACTTGCTTGCCAGTTTTGACTTGCATGATGAGGCTTGCGTGCCATCTTAGAGAAGGGCGCCAATTAAGGTTGTTTCACGGTAGTGGTTCAGGGCTGCGTGGAAGCTGGAAGATTGCCTAATACCCTCAGTGCAAAGATAAATTCATCTACAGGTGAAAGTTGGACTTCAACAGAGCATCTACATACAATGGAGGATGCATTATTTAGTGATAATGAAGAGACCTATAGGTCTATAAACTCTGAGTGGATCCTTTACACAATAGTGAGAAAAGGAATAGGAAGAAGGTGATCCTCTCCACAGGCAGTGAGCCAGAGA
This sequence comes from Viscum album, assembly GCA_963277665.1. Classification (NCBI taxonomy): domain Eukaryota; kingdom Viridiplantae; phylum Streptophyta; class Magnoliopsida; order Santalales; family Viscaceae; genus Viscum; species Viscum album. Next base: position 27,208,965 of record OY728128.1, on the reverse strand, counting down.
GAGAGAAATAGGGAGTGACCCTTGCGAAAGCAGTGAGCTGACCCTAAACATTGTAAAGGAAGTGATCCTGGGAATAGAAGTGATCTATCTTGAACCTTTTAAACAGCAGTGTGATTTTAGTGTATTTGATACATTGGAAAATCATTGGTGTATGCTACTTAGACGTAGCCCAGTGAGGGTGAACCAAGTAAAAATCTCTTTGTCTACCTGCTTGTTTCCCTGCATTACATTCAGAGCATCATCTTCATATAAAGAAGAAAAGAAATGATCATAATAAACATACAAGTGTAAAAAAGTGACCCTTATAATAAAGAGGTCAATATCCAGTGGGGCAGGAATAATTTAGAAAAATAATATCCATACCCTGATTCACCCCCCCCCCAATCAGGGTATATAGGCCCCTATTGGTCATAACAATTGGTATCAGAGGGATGGTTGATTTTATCAGATTTGTTTGCTCCGACTTGGTGTAGTCGATTTGTGTGGTTAAAGAATCAGTCTCCTCTTATCTCGGTGTGCCATGGAAAATGGAAAACATCAAAGAAGAATCACAAGTCAGGTGATATCCCTCAGTGTTTAAGTGTTTATGGAAAAAGTGTGATTCAACTAAAATAATCAAACAGCTTATTGAAGGAAGGGCTGAATGAATCTGATAGAGAAAATATTGATTCACCCAATCATAATGTTGGCATGAGTTAAGTACATGAACATCAAAGTGATATTGAAACAACTGATGTTGAATAAGTTTTAATGAAGGAGGCCACCAGTAGATGTTGTCAACATGACAAAGAAAATGGATCAGAAATTGGATGAAGAAGTTAAATCTAAAGATATCTTGATCCAAGTATTGGAAATTGAATTCAACAAGATAAGAGGCTTAAATCAAAGTCTTATTTATGTGGCTACTAACCTAAAGGAGAATAATGATTCTCAAGGTGAATAACTAAAAAAGATGGCTAAAATGAAAGGGAAAAAAGGCTGATGTTTATGAAGAGAATCAAAAGTCAGATGAAGTTCAGAATCTAAAAGCCAGAAATGATGATCTAGCAAAACGGTTGTCTGAATAAGTTCATAAGAATCATAGGATAAAACAAGATAATGACTCTGTCTATGAATCTATTTCTCAAGAAAAATTGAAAGTAATAGAGTAAGGTGACAAGGTAGAAAAAATCACACGAGAACTGGAAGATGAGATGAGTTGTGGAAATAATATCAGAAGATAACTTGATGCCTAACTTGAATCAAGTGATATGAAGATTAAAAAGTTAAAAGAAGAACTTGAATCAGTGAACAAGGAAGTATAGAAATCAAATTCTAAAGGAAAGCCTAAAATGGAGGATTCATTTCACTTACTATTTGATTATCCTTCAACAGGTGATGATAAAATGAAAAGAAAATTTTCTATTTCTAAAAAGAGCTTACAACAAATTCTCTCAGCTTAAGGACCATATAGTTTAGGAAAAACTGGTATTGGATTTGATGAATTCCCTCTCATGCATTATAGAAAGAGAGACTTGAATAGTTATAGAAGTGAAGAAAATCATGTAGGTGTTGGAGACAGGCCCAAGACAATAGTTACAAGAAGTAGTGATGACATGTGCTATTTCTATGGGACTCAGGGACACACATCAATCTTTTGTTCAGAGGATCTGGAATAAATTTCAGGCTGTGAAAATAGAAACTTTGAAAAATCTGAGAATAAGAAGAAGCATCATGAGAAATCATAGAGAAGAGTATCTCAAAGGAAAGAATCCATTAGATGCTATTATTGTGGAAGAATGGGACACACCATGAATATTTTTCAGGAAGATCATGAGATCAATGTCAGAGGAAGAACTCAATCTGCATCAACATCTCAGCTGAGAGATGACAAAATAAGGTATGCCTTTAATGGAAGATGTTTTATATGTTCTAATCATGGGAATTTGGAAGGATATTGCAGCAAGAAGAATGCGAGAAGGAGTGTGATGCTCTGCAAGACTCAGCATGCAGGTAATGAATGCTTAGTCATATGGCCAGAGCAGTTGAAGTTGTCTATGTATCTAGAAGAATCCAAGAATGAGTGTGATGCTCTATAAGAAAGAATCAAAAGGTTGACCCATCGGGATCAACCACAATCCTCATCCTTAGGATTCCAGGAGTACCCCTCTCCCTATGTATATAAATACTATTAACTGATGATTCATGTGTTTCATGTTTTAGGGAGATACGATCTGAGGGGATGTGGCATCTAAAGATCCAAATTGGAGAAGTGATATGCTTCAGAGATTCAACTGACTCAAATCAAGTACAAGTTGAAAAATAATGGGAGAAACAGAGCACAATAGAAAGTGATTGTGTTTTTAACTTTACTTCTTGTTTCCTGCACTGATTCCCAACTCAGTAGGCATAGAGATTTTATTAGTGGCTTAATGTCATGTGACAGATTGGTATAAATTATGCATGTGGAGAAGAATGGTTATGAGTCTAAACAATGGACCTCACCCCTGGAAGTGTTTCATAACATAGGGGGAGCATTAAATGACAAAATCATATGCAAGATCCATCAATCCAATAATTGGATGACTCAACTCAGGTGTTGTCTATTGAGGGAAGACATATTTTGGGAGAAGAAGAAATAATCTAGCATTCCATGATTATTTATTTTTCTCTAATAATATGGTATCAACTGACTATTTTTAGGATACCAAGAAGCTGCGAGAAATTATCAACAAGTTCCAACAAGAAGCTCATAATAGTAGTTGAAATAAATAATGGAACTGAACAATGACACAATGACTAGTTGTCTATTGAATGTAATGAATTGGTAAGATACTCAGAGAGAGAAGAAGTGGATGAAGTTGATTCATAAGAAGATATTGATGGTGAGTATGAGGAAGTAAAATCCTTATCTGCACAAAAACCAAAGAGTCGAGATGAAACTGATGGGCAGAATATCATTGGTGATCAGTCAGCTCCAGTTAAGACAAGAAGAATGAAATCCCTGTAGCAGACATCTTTACTATCATAGTTTGATCCGAAATGCTTTTCTGATGCAGCTGAAGATAGAAACTAGATTTAGGCAATGAATGAAGAGGTAGATCAGATTTAGAAGAATCAGACGTGGGAGATTGTTTCGAGGCTAACCGATAAGAATGTCAGAGGGACTAAATGGGTCTATCACAACAAGATGAATGAATATGTAAAAGTGATTTTGAACAAAGCATGACTAGTGTGCAAGGGGTACTCCCAGATAGAGGAAATAGATGTTGATGAGATATTTTCACCAGTTTAAAGGCTGTAAACAATCAGATTATTCCTTGCCATTGCAGTGCAACGAAAGTTGAAAGTGTTCCAGATGGATGTCAAATCTGCATTCTTGAATGGGGTTATGGAAGAGGAAGTATATACTGAGCATCCAGATGGTTTTCTCATTCATGAGAATGAGAACAAAGTTTTCAGACTGAAGAAGGCGTTGTATGGGCTGAAACAAGCACCAAGAGCATGGTACTCAATGCTTGATCAGTACTTGAAGAAGCTTGGTTTCCAGTGTGGGGGAGTTGATTACAATCTCTATTTTAGAAAGAATAGTAATCAAAGGATGATGGTGTTGGTTTATGTTGATGACATAATATTTGGCGGATCAGATGAATCTCAATGCAGACAGTTTTCTGAATTCATAAAAAGTGAGTTTGAAATGTCAATGGTTGGAGATCTAGAATTTTTACTTGGTCTACAAGTGACACAAGGAAGGAAAGGAAAATTCCAAGGAAATGAAGACTCAGGTCGGTACCTGTATGCAACTATCCAAAGATAAGGATGGAAAACAGTTAATATCATAGAATATAGGAAAATCATTGGATTTATATTGTACTTAACTACGACAAGGCCTGACATTGTTTTTTACCACATGCCAAGTAGGGAGATATTAGATTAATCCCAAGGAAAGACACATGCTTGCAGTGAAAAGAATACTTTGGTATATCAAGGGAACGGTGGATTTCATCTTGACATATAATTACAAATCTCAGACAGAGTTATTGGGATATACTGATGTAGACTGGGCCGGTTCAACGGATGATAGAAAATAAATGTCCGGTGGTACTTTATATCTTAGTGTATTTTGTATTTCTTGGCTAAGAAAGCAAAAAAATTTCATTTCATTGAGCACCACATAAGCTGAGTATATTGTGGCCACACAAGAATGCACACAGTTATTGTGGATGAAGAAACAACTTGAAGATATGGGAGTTGAAGTGAAGTCTCCGATCAGAATCCAGTGTGATAACTCAAGTGCTGTCAATATTAGTAACAATCTAGTTCATCACTCAAGGACAAAGCACATTGAGATCAAATATAATTTCATTAAGGAGAAAGTGGAGAAAGGGTTTGTGAAGTTGCAGTATGTGCCTAAAGAGCTATAGGTTGCAGACATTCTGACAAAGGCCTCACCCAAGGAAGCTTTTGAGAGGCATCGACTGGCTCTGGGAGTTCAGTCAACTCCCCACACATGAAAGAGTGTGGATGTGGAACACCACCCCTCTCCAAAAGATAAGATTTGTTTTTCCCTAATGTGTTGATATGTGTTCTCTACTCTGTTGTAGATTGCAAAGGAGTGACCTTTGGTTTCGTTGACAAAGGGGGAGAAAATAGTGATTGTTCAAAGGAGAGATAGTGTGGCTATTTGACAAATCATGAATGATATGGGGAGAAGCTGAAAGGTGGAGCAGCGAGATAGGGGGAGAGCAATGAGAAAGGGGTAGAGTATGAAATTTGAAGATTCTAGAATTGATCGATCAAAGAATAGGTATCATGAAAACTGAGGATCATGATAAAAGAAGAAGAGTGGTGTTGGAATGTGGTAAGAATATTTCCAAAAATTGGTATCAGTTTGGTGTCAACAGTGGGTGTCAGAGTCGAATTGATTCATTGATAAACTTTTCATTTACTCTTGTTTATCACGCCGAGCATTTCTCATGTGGGCTTAGAGTATGTGTTGAGTAAATCCTTGATCTCTATTGGAATCACAATAAGAAAATGATGGCGAAAGAATTAACTATGTATGTTTTTATGGAAGTGTTGTCAACAAACCCAAATCGGGACATTGTTGGGAAAAAATCCCTCAAGTTATCATTGAATCATTGTTTAGGTGATTGTGTTTGTTGACAAAGTAGACATTTGTGTTGTGATTGCTGACAAAGCAGACTATGACATACAAATTTTTTGACAAAGGGGATTTCATAGTGGCATGTCAAGTTCAAGGGATGTGGTTAACGATCTATGTTTGATTCAAGAACGTCGAAAAAGTAATGGATGATCTGGAGGCGGTACAAAAAGATCAGATACAAGGTGGCGCCATTTTCCATTGTTTGCCAAATTTTTGGGCCTGAAAATGGACAAATAAAGAAAAGTGGTTTTTGGCAAAGGGAAATTCGTGCAGTGTACTTGAAGGAGAGGAAACTTCCACACCTAATGTTTTTCAAGATCAAAACATCAAAATATGGAAAAGGTATAAGGGGCGACCAAGATTTAGAGTTGGTCACACAAGTTATTTGTGGGGTAGATACTTGCACGCTGTAACTTGTGTGTCGAGTGGAGACTTGCGCGCCATCATGCAAGGTGTCCAAATTACTATAAATATAGGTCTAACCCTCCTCATTTGGTGTAGAGTTCAACACTTAGAAAAATCAGAGCTCTCGTCGTGCAGGTGTGGTGGTCACGCAAGTGGTGTCTGGTCGTGCAATTATAAGTTGCGCACCAGGTGATAGTTGCGCGCCTAAGGTGGTTTGGCAAGAAAGGAAGTGAGTCGTGAAAGTTTTGAGTTGAAGAAGGGGGTGTCACGCAAGTTGTTGAGGTGGACCTTCCCGCCAGATTTTGAAGAAGCATGAAAGTTGTTAGTTGCGTGCCAATATTGGTTTGGGCGTAAAAGGGTGTGTGTCATGCAAGTTTGGAGTTGCAGAAGCTTGTGTCGCGTGAGTGGTTGAGGAGGACTTGCGTGTAAGTTTTGACTTGAGCGCTGAGACTTGCGCTCTGTCATAGAGAAGGGTGCCATGTATGGTTGTTTCATGGCAGTGGTTCAGGGCTGCATAGAAGTTGGATGATTCCCCTATACCCTCGATGCAAAGAGAGATTCATCTACGGGTGAAAGATGGACTTCAACAGAGCATCTACATACAGTGGAGGATGCATTCATTAATGATAATGAAGAGACCTACAGGTCTATAAACTGTGAGTAGATCCTTTCCAGAGCAATAAGAAAAGGAAGAGGAAGAAGTCGATCCTTTCCACCGGCAGTGAGCTAGAGAGAGAGAAACAGAGAGTGACCCTTGGGAAAGTAGTGAGTTGCCCCTAAACATTGTAAAGGCAGTGAGCCTGTGAATATAAGTGATCTATCCTGAACCTTATAAACAACAGTGTGATTTTTGTGGATTTGGTACATCGGAAAATCTCCAGTGTATGCAACTTGGACGTAGCCTAGTGAGGTTGAACCAAGAACAAACTGATTTGTCTGTCTGCTTGCTTCCCTACAAAACATTCAAAGAATAATCTTCATATAAAGAAGAAAAAAGTGATCATAATAAAAACACAGGTGAAAACAAGGTGACCCTTGTAATAAAGAGGTCAAGATCTAGTGGGGCAGGAAGAATTTAGAAAACGAATATTCATACCCTGATTCACCCCCCCTCTTAGGGTATATAGGCCCCTATTGGTCCTAACCTGATTTACCAAACAACATCACCAATGCCTTGGGAGGTGGAGTAAAAAATTTAATGGTGATGCTTACCCACCTATCAAAGGCTATGAATAATAACCTGAAAAATATAGAAGATCCTCAACCTAAGAGGGAGAAACTATCTATTGATTCTTTTATTTAACAACGAGCAACAATGTTTAATGGATCATCAGATCAACTATTCACATAATACTGGGTTAACTCAATGGATAAAATCTTTTATGTTATTTATTTTTCTGAGATGTAGAATATGATCCATGAGATTTATGGTTTGTATTGAGAAGCTAGTCAATGGTGGGTGTTGATTATGAACCCCATGCCTAAGGAAGAGATTGAAGAGACGATGTGGGAGTAAATTATGCAAATATTTATTAACATTAATTTTCATAAAAATGTTAATACAATAATAGAAAGATATATTTTAGAGAAAAAGAAAAATGATGGTTAATATATCATGGATTACATATTAAATTTCACAAGTCTTGAATATTACACCACTGGTTTTTTAAAAATAATTATATCAAAACAAATATATTCTTTAGTGGTTTAAAACAACAACTTATAAAAGATGTAGAAATCCAAGACATTGGGAGATATGATGATGTTGTTCGATATGATATCAAAGTGGAGAATAATATTAGATAATGGTCCCATTTGTATGGAGATATGAAATGAAATATGGAGTATCAATTCGTATAATATTATGATAAATGTGGAAGTAAAACTCAACCACTCACATATCAAAAATATGAAAATAAGCATCATGGAAAGTTCCTCAAAAGGGATAGGAAAATTCCTCAAATATGCGAGTGAACTCCACCATACTCAAGAATGACGAAGAGAAGTGAGGATTTTGGAAAGTGTGGGGGATTAATGGAGTGCCCCACCCATGGTAGAATACTTCAACTATAGGGAGCAAGGTTACTATGCAAGCCAGTTCACTAAACCTTGAGTCCTCGAGGGTAATTAGCATCTGCAACCACAAAATCCAAAGGGGATATATAAAGGTTATTCTGTCACTATTTCTATGGATTAGAATGATAATAATATGGTTATATGTATGCCAGTTATTCATTCATTAATAGAAAACTTACTATTTGATTCTGGTTCTACACATTCTTTCATATCATGCATGTTTAGTTGAACAATTCATACACAAAATAAAAATATGGGGGTTGAGTTATCTAAGAGAATAGAAAATGAGGAAATTATTTCATCCAATGTACATGAATCCCTATTGAATAATATTTTTGGACTGAACCTCCAAAAAATGTAGTCTTACCTCCTATGGTGGACTTTGATGCAAAATTGGGCATTTATTGGAAATCATAATACAAAGACAACATCAACCGTTAGGAAAAGGAGCTCAATCCTCCCAAATAGAGGAATACTCCAATTTTATACAAGTGTAAGGAGGAATATAAATCTTTTTTAGAGTCATCATATCAATTATATATATTTTTCACTTATAAGTAATATTTTCTGGATCAAATTATTGACACAAACGAGAGACTCATGCTCAAAGACATGCCTATTGTGAGGGGCTATACTGATGTGTTCCCTGAAAAATTATATCTTCCTCCTATTGAATGATAGGTTAATTTTCCAATTGAACATACTACTAGATATTTTCCTAACTAAAAGACACCTTATTGAATAGACAACATTAAGTTGGAAGAACTAAAGAATTATTTACACAAGAATATAGATAAGGATTTTATACACCTGAATGTTTCACTATGGGGTGCACCAGTCCTCTTCATCTTGAATAAGGATGGGTCGATGCACCTATGCATAAATTATCATGAGATAAATAAATGACAATAAAGAACAATTATAACCTTCCAGGGATAGATGCCTTGTTTGATAAACTGTGTGGGGGCCATGTATTTCATTAAGATGGGCCTTTGGTCAGGATATCACCAATTAAAGGTGGGGAAAGAAGATATAACTAAGACTTCCCTTCTAAAGAGGTAAAAACACTAGGAGTTCATTGTGATTACTTTTAGACTCACTAATAATCCAGTAATATTCATGGACTTAATTAATTTATTCTTTTGTGATTCCCTCAACATGTTAATGGTAGTCATTATAGATGATATTCGGAAATACACCAAGGAGAAGGGGGGATATGAGAAGTATTTGAATATTGTGATGAGGACATTAAAAAAGGATAACATTTCTGAAAAATCTAGTAAATGTGAGTTATTAATGGAGGAAGTATCATTATTTGGGTATGTTATCACTAATAACAGAATACATGCATATCCTTCCAAGAAAAAGCAAATCAAATAGTGGACTGGGCCAAAATTAGTAACAGAGATCAGTAGTTTCCTTGGTCTATCTACATATTACCTGCTGTTTGTGAATAATTTCTCTCAATTTTCTAACCCACTAAGCATGATGACTTTAAAGGGGTAAATATTATCAGGGAGTAGTGAATGTGAAGAATGCTTCAAAGATTTAGAAAGGAGGATTATCTCCATACTAGTACTCTCACATCCAACAAGTGAGGAACTATATGTGGTATATAGAGATGCTTCAAACAAGGGAATTGGATATATACTAAATAAAAATGATAAATTGATATACTAAGCCTCATTGTATTTGAAAATTAATGAGAAAAAATGGCCCATGCATGATCTAGAGTTGGTAGCTTAGATCTTCACCTTGGAAATCAATCAGCACTATCTATATGGGGAGAAGATAAAAATAAATATTGATTATAAGAACCTCAAATATATATTCACAAAGAAGGAACATAATATAAAATAGTGAATAAGGTTAGATCTAATCATGTATTAGGAATATTAAATTCAATAACATCCTAGTAAAGAAAATAAAGTGGAAGATGCTCTATGTTGAAAGAGTCCTTTAATATTTTCAATGATGAGAATTGGGAAGGATCCAACATTTGTAGACCTATAAAGGAAGGAAATTGGAATTGGTAAAAAATGAAGATCACTAATCATTTCTAACATTATTTCTCAACCATCCCTTATGGTGAAAATAACGGATTATCAAAGAAATGATGTGACAATTTAGATGAAGGTGGAATCCATTAGAAAGGGGAAATCCTAAGAGATCAAAATTTATGAGAAAAGAGATATATGAATTGGGTCATGAATATGTGTACCATTAAATCCAAATATAAAGAAAGAGCTACTTAGTTATTCACATAGCTCAACTATCTCAATTCGCCTAGGGAGCACAAACAAGTATCATGATCTCTCAGAGAACTATTGGTGGGATAATATGATGAAGCCGATAACTAAATATACATCAATGTTCCAGGTATGTTAGAAAGTATAGGTTGAAAGGAAAATTACTAAGGGTATTACGAAATCATTTACCATGCCAATATAAAAATGGGAATATATAACCATGGACATTGTAACCAAACATCTGAAGATATTTGGAGGAAACAATGATATATTGGTTGTTATGGATTGTCTCAGAAAGACTTCTCACTTTTTAACAATACGAGAGGAGTTCCCCCTAGATTAACTTGAACAAATTTTTATCAGATAAGTGGTAAGGCTTCATGGAGTACCACTTTATATTTTATCTAATTGAGGTCCTAGATTCACTCCAAGATCTAAAAAAGTTTCCAACATGATATAAACACAAATCATAATTTAATACAAATTATCATCCCTAAACTGAGGGATAATATCAATAGACAATATAGACATTGGAAGACATGTTGTGAGCATGTTCTATGGAATTAAATGGATGATCAGACCCACATCTACTTATATTTTAGTTATAATACATTGATAGTTTCCAAAAAATAAACCAAATGGCTCCATATAAATCCCATTGTGGTTAAAGATGCAGAACACTGACATGCTAGAATGAAGTTCGAGATCACAAGCTTTTGTGACATAAAATGGTCGATGAAATGGTGGAAAAGATGAAAACCATTTAGCAGCACATCAATGTAGCATATTTCTGAAAATATATATATATATATATATATCAAAAATCATTGATGAGTCCTATATTTTGAGGTTGGAGACATGGTATTCCTCCTTATATCCCCATAGAAGAGGGTCATTAGATTTGGGAAGAAGGGAAATCTATGTCCCAGGTACATCGGCCACATCGATATTATTGATCGTGTTAGAGATATGGCCTATTGAATAGTACTTCAACCACCCATTTCTCATGTACATGATGTATTACATGTATCCCACTTGAGTAAGTAAATTCCAAATCCCTAAAATGTATTGAATCTATAGGTGGTACAGTTAGAAAATTATCTCTCTTATGACGAGTAACTAGTGATAATTTTGAACCATAGATATATAGTTCTACACAACAAGACGACTCACCTTGTGAAAGTACTGTGACAAAACTATTTGTAGAAAGAAGACACTTGGAAACCAGAGTAAGTGATTATGTGGAAATACCCTCCCATTTTTTGTAAAATAAAATTTTAAGGGGGAAATTTTAAATGGGGGGAAGAATATAACAACCCGGAATTTTATCAATAAAATTCACCTTATTGGAATTATTTTATATTGTATAAATCAGAAACAAGTAACATATATAACACAATAAAAACATAAAAATGAATAATGAATGAAATGAGAGGCATTTATAGAATTCAATGAACCCATAACAATGAAATAGTAACTTGAACATTGGAATAGTATTGTTAATATTAGGAATATAAATTTGTACAATAGAATAGTAACCTTGCATATGAAATCACAAATAAGATTTTGGTATCTTATGAATGAAAATATGACACATTTATTTCATGGTATGAATAAATAAACGTTTTAGAAATGATAAATTAAGTTATAGTATTTTGTAAGCTATAAATATTTAATTATAATTTTATAATTAATATATTGATTTAAAAACAACATGTATTTTCCAAAAATATTTTCATAAATTAGTATTTTTTTATTATGATTATATGATAATTTTATGAGACCTTAAGTAATTTTTTAATGTGTCAAAAAATCATTTATAATTTTATAATCAGCATTGTTCAAATAAGTGGTGATTTTATTTTAAATAAATCTCATAATTATATAATTATTTTTATAAAATTGACCCCATTTTTTAATTCTATATGTCTAAAAATGGTTAGGGTGAATTTTTGGGATTTTTTCTAAAATAATTAATTTTTTCTGAATAGTGCAATATGGTAATTTTCAATATTTAACAAATACATGAATTATAGATTTATAGATGATGTGTGGTTGATTTTATCCTATAATATAATAGTAACCATCATTATTTTAAAAAAATTAGTGATATAATTTAACCTCTCCATTTTCTTGATCCAAAATAATAAACTAATGAATAAAATAACCAAAAAGACCCACCTCCTTCCCTATATATACCACCCCACACCACCTCTTATCCTCGTAACAGAAAAACACTAAATATTGTCCAATTTATTTCAAATATCCTATCTCACACACATTATCCCATGGTCTCATCAAAATAACAAATTATTTTCCCTAAGGTGGTTCTTAAGGTGGTGAATTTAAGAGGTAAAATCCACTTTTATTTCCTTTTAATTTCTTTTCAATTTATTTTATTTTCTTATCCTCTATTCACATATTCTAATAAAAGTGGAATTATAACTATAGTAAATTATATATACTGCAATTTTATCATGATAATGGAATAATAAATTAACAAACCTGTTACAGTCTCCCTTTTATTCTGAAAATGAAAGTATCATCTGTGATGTGTCGGTTAACCACCATCAAGGATGATGTATTTTAATTTTATTTTACCACCTCCAAGGGTGGCCATGAAAAAATTATAATTTCTTAAAAATAATATAAATTTTTTGTTATAAACTTTTATATGTTCTATAAATAATATATATACATAACTCTAAATGATAAAACAAAAACGAGTTCATTGTGATCAAAACCCACCAAAATTAACCTGAACAACTATCATTAAATTTTTACCAAATGAATCATCCTCATATCTGGGAAAAAATAATATATAATTCCAATTAAACTTATTTAAGTTACTTAATAACATATAATTTCATTTCTTTATATTTAACCTCATTTTACACCATCTTTCATACATGTATAAAAGTGTACCGATCATGAAAATTAAAAAAAAGAACACTTTTGAATAATGAAATTGATCAATATAACTCATAAAAATGGAAAAAAAATAATTAAATAAAATTATAATGAATAATATACTAGTTGAATTGGTTCTATATTTGTTAATTAATGAATCTAATTTTTTTATCCATGATATAAAAGTGAATAAATCATTCAGACATAAGGTAAGGGGATTCTCAAACTGAATTTCCTTTTTTGGATTATTCCTCTCTCTTTGCTAATATTATTATATATGTTCATTATAATATTCCTAAAAAATAATTTCATTTTTCTTCCCTTTTTTGGGATATACGTGATTACATTATGGTTTTATGAAAAATTCATCTATTTTTTCTAAATTAACTCTTCTTTAAAACAACACATGTTTTACTTCTCTTATGATTGTTTCTTTTTCACTGAAGATTTATGATTATTATACCATGTATGTTATTCATTTTTTATTGTGGGAATGTCAATTTTTATTCATTAATGAATTATTTATTAAATTCTTAAGAAACCCATTTACTTTTAGTGGGTTATTTTATGGGAAATATTTTTATACATGAAATGTGGAATGCAAGATTATCTAAATGTTATAAAGTGACAGGTGCACTCAGAAATATATAGCACCCCAATGCATAGGGTTATTTGATTTATGTCATGATAGTATGTGAAATATTCTTGAACATTATTCTATCTTTTTTAATAATTATGATGTTGTGGTTATGCACATATGTTATGTGTGAACATGATTCTATCTTTCCTCACAACTATGCATGGTAGTTGACCACTAAGGCATCATGTTTCTTTTTTATGAATATCTATATTCGATGCCTTTATCTAATTCATCATCTCATTATTATTATTATGACACCATTTTTATGTTATAATGTTAATGATTATGAACACCCATGTTATATTGATTTGTGTTCTTGTGTGTCCTCTTTCTGGGATTTTAGCTCAACGTTTTCATTGATATATATACTCAAGTGAATAATAGTACAAAGAGGAACACAAGGTCCAATAATATATTAGAGAAGAAGGAATTAAATAATCATTATCATTTGTTAGGTAAATTTTATGTATGGTCATAATTTTCCAAAGACCCTAAACCTTTGAATCCGTGTTTTGTAACACTATTATATTATTTATTATTAAAATTATGTAATAGTAATTTATAAAGAAAATTTATCTACAACACATTCATATAGGATTCATGTAAACATTTTTTTCCAACAAAAAATTTCTACAAGCACCGAGTCGAAAGGAAGGTGATCATAGTCTTCATGTATGGATAGGTAAACCTCCACACACAAAATGGAGTTGTTGGCCTAAATCATGAACCTGAAACACATAACGTTATTTTTCCACACCAATCACAAAGATTCCGGTCCTTAGGTAGAACCAACTACTCTGATTCAACTCTATCATGACCCGACCTAAACCCTAACAACCCCAATCCTATATCCAATAGTCCATGGGCTAGAGCCCAATTCCAAGTAGGTGTATCCAACATATGGGAGTACTCATCCAAATTTAAATGCACCATGCACATATTTGTTCCCATAAAATGATTAATTGAAAAACAATTGAATCCAAGGCTTGCATGAATATATAATCCCAAAAATAGTGAATGGTTATATAGTAGTGAAAGAGACAAAAAGGGGAAAAATACAAGCCCACCCAGAAAATATAGATACTCTAACTTACTCTAATGGAGTGGAATAGAATAAAATAAAACCATATAAAAAAAACTTTAGTCTATTGATCTCATGATATGATCCACAAGATCTATATTCTCCACAAACACTATCAAACGGGCCATCGTTTTCATAAGACAAGCCATGTGTGGGAAGAACCCATTCAAGGGTGATTATATAAATTACCAGTATAGAACCCTAAAACACTAAAATAATTGCATAATTAATAGTCATATCATTAAAAAGATATACTAATAAAATAAAAAAGATAAACCCTAGATATACTCAAGAATGACATTGTGCCTCCAAGATCTCACAACCAACTACCAGCCACGTGATTCTGCTAGAATCAATGATCATACTAGATAATACACTCCATGATACATGACATCATTAGAGAAAATCAACCAATATATCATGATCATTGGACCCACCAAATAAATCACACTACTCTTAAACGAGTTGATATATAGTGCGAGGATCACACACATGACTGTTGAGGAACTACAGAACCCCAATATGGATTAACCTTCTATGTAAGGGGTCATACTCTGATGATACCACAAACACTATTTCTATATAATTATAGATAGAATATCAAATCCATAATCACAAAGGTTATGATGATTCCTAAAATATCACTTAGGGTATAAAAATGGTAAAGGTTCACATTGTAGTATCATGGAGGAACACCAAAAAATATATCTAAAACTCACCCACTTGATGGGATCGGAATCTTGATATGTAGACTTAATTCCATATTATATCCTTGAAGGAATAGACCAAGGGAACACACTCAATTGATAATGGTCCTGAATTATGAAACAAATTGCTATAAACATGCAAATAGGTGGTATAATATATGTACTAGGGGTACATTGTGTGTCTAGAAAACCGTCGGTATGACCATGAGGTTGTACCTCACACAACATGTAAATATCTGTATACATGGAATATATGTATAATACACAGCATGTAGATATTTATCAACACCCTTCTAGTTTTCCCTTTCCTTGACCCTATACTAACCTGTGTACACATGACCATGCTTGTATACACGTCATCATGCCTATGTACTCTAGCCTTGTCCATGTACTTGGCATGCCCATTCCTGTGTATCCTCTGAGAGAGATATCGATACGACAACATGGGTCACAAGACATGTAATATGGGTCACAATGTGTGTTCTATAGGTCACATGATGTGTTATATTTACCTCGTCAATGAAACCCTATCATTGAACATGGGGGTCCCACATGATGTGTAATTCCGGATTACATGTCGTGTAACAAGAGATATTACATAATTCTCAGTAATTTTATATATAATCTCCCATGATTCCTCTATTTTTATTATAATTCATGAATAATATATTGGGGTTATCTTTCCCCTTCCCTCATCGATCACCATTTTCTGAGTTCATATCTACTTGAAAAAACCTCTATTAAGCCATTTATTACCACCGCACATCAAAACAAGGAAGAACAAAATCCATCAATATATTCTGATTAGCCACTGATCATACTCTTCCTCTGATAAACCTATATCTTACCCTTTATAATGAACTATTCCCTTGAAATCGATCCATTGTTCCAAAAAACAGTCACACAATGATCGAATGTTGAGTATTTGTTGAACCACAGGCCAAATAAATATCACATGATGAATGTTAGATGAAATGATGAAGAAATACATAAGACACAAGATGTAAGGAATGAACATCATCCTTTATTAATTTAGTGTCAATCCATTAGAGAATAAAAAGATAGATGAAGAGGAAATAAACACAATGAACAATTTAATCCCTTGCCATTAAATCTAACACTACTACACAAATCAATTTTTTTCATGGAATTATTCCACATTTAACTATATTAAATGAATGGGATGTAAATGAAAAATCAAATATCCTACCTGTAATTTTGATTAACATTTGATGAATAATAATCTTGAGTTTCCATCATTGGTGATATCCACAAACTCTGAAGCTACAACGGTCCACAATTTAATATTTACCGTGTATCATTCACCTAGATCTCCTATAATGCTCTATCTAATGACACATCTCAAATATATAGGGTTATGTGGATAACTTTAAAAATGGTACATGATAGCATTTAAATTGAGATGTTTTGTTACTGCATCAAATAAGATTAATAAATTAAAAAAATAAAATTATTTTATTAATTCATTTCTCGTGAATACTTTTTCACCAATGCCTAATGTCAAAAAACGTTATGTTTTACTTAGGTTAAATCCCACATTATCATCTAAACGAAACTCTTATATTTATAATATGGGACCAAATTCAAGAGTTATTATACTTTTTCATGAAACTTCCTTGCACACTAAATTAATATATTCAATATATTTCTAAACATAGTTCTGAGAACACTCAGAGTTGAAATCTCACACCATCTCAGTACCTGGATTCAAAAATAATCCATATAATATTATAATTAAATACACCCAAAAAAATTTACAAAAATAATTATAATATTTTCTCATAGAAAGAATTCAAAATAATTTTTGAACGAAATACATTTTTTATTCATAAAAATAATTTATAAAAAATTGAATGATTATTTCCTATGAAATAATAAATACATTTTATTGATTATGAATTATATATATATATATATATAAATGTGATTTCTTCTATTCATATCTTCTAATTCAATAAAATGTTATAATGACTGTATCTAAATAAGAATATTTCACAATCATTAAATCTTTATGTTGTGTATAGTACATTTTTTAGAACATGGTATTATTTCATAATCTCATGGCATTACCTTTCAGTAAATTATTGAGATATTACAAATTTACCTATTTTTTGTATTTTTACTTCAAACAGTGATTTAAACCATGATGGACTCACTGTAGAATTTATTTATGGTGTTTTATAGATTTGAAATGAAAATCATTATTCAATGGGTACTTTTTCACCATAAACAAAAGGAGGTGATATATAGTGATCACCCTAGACATTGTGGTTTCCCTTGGAAATGGGTTTCTACTATAAATAGTTATTCAAAATTGTTTCCTATGATTTTTTTCACATGAGAAATATAAGATTATGGGATTGGAAACTCACAAGTTATATACCTTTAATCATTGAGTAAGTGTTTATATAATTATGATGTCAAAACTGACTACGGAATTTCTATTATATTTCTATCTAAGGTATTTTTCCATGAAACTAGTGATCATGAAACCATAGAACTGAGTCAAGATTAAAATTCATAATTCAATGTTTTTATCTTTTATGGAATTTTTGTGACTCAAAATATATAAGTTTAAATCATAATTTATGGTGTATTGAATGAATTTTCACATCCTAATTAAATTAAATTGAATATAAATTTAAAGGGTAACATGGAGATTCTATCAAGGTTAGAATTATACCATTATCTATAAAAATGGGTGGTATTATTGTAGGATGTCATTTAAAGGAATTAATATACCACAATTTTTCTTAACTATCAATTAATACACCTTGTTTGGGTCTAACAAGTTATTTTAGAGTAGATTTATCTTGGTGAAATATCACTCTTAAATCTATCAAAGTATTCTTAGATAAATAGTTGGACTCCAATAATTGATGACAATTATTTTCAATTATGT
Organism: Viscum album; assembly: GCA_963277665.1. Lineage (NCBI taxonomy): Eukaryota > Viridiplantae > Streptophyta > Magnoliopsida > Santalales > Viscaceae > Viscum > Viscum album. Next base: position 27,190,828 of record OY728128.1, on the reverse strand, counting down.
AAAAAATGGGTTGAAAAATATTTTAGATGATCAAGCATTGATGTATAAACTATTATTTTATAACAGATATCATATTGTATGAAAAGTATTGCATTATTAAAGGAATACTGAAGGGATATTAATTTTGGTTTCAAAGGATTCACTATGTTAGAAGAATCTCTATCCAATATTAATGCACAATGTTTATTTCATTTCAATTCTCACTTTCTATATGGTAAAAACATCTCAAAAAATATGATGTTAATTGAAATGTTTACGAAGCCAAATTATAGGTTTTATAGAACAAGTATGATGAGTTTATGATGAATCTGATTAAACTCGTTGAAGTATTTTTTTTTTATTAGGTGAACATTATTTTATAGGTTATATTAAGAAATATAGAAACTACCGATGATATCATGATAATGAGTAGGATCTTGAGAAGATTTTCACTATGTTTTAATGAAAAAGTATCAGAGATTTTACATTGGGATCGAGATGATATTACAGTAGATAGTATTTACAACACTCACATTAAATACAAGATGAGGATCGATGAAAATAATTATTTGAATAATTAATAACTGTTATGAAGTGGTATTTATGTCAATTAAGAAACACACATTGTAGAATTATTCCAAAGGCAAGTAATTAAATCTATTGTTGTCTTTCCTTTCCTAAAATCCAAATAGGTGAAAATAAATATTCAATGGAATGTTTCTGCTTTCTTTTTTTTTGAAGTGTAAAGGATGGGATGTCTCTAAAAAGTGACCAAATTTGTTCCAATATGACTGTGAATAAAATTAATTCACAAATAAATCACAAAAATATATGAAAGGAAATATGTGTTCATAAGAAAAATTCAACAAAAATAAAAACATACCTTCCCAAGAGGATGTTTCATCAAAATAAATAAAGGTGGATGAAATTGAGAACATCAAAGACATAAAAATAATAATTTTGTGTTGGTATCATAGATAAACTAATTCTAGAGGATATTAATACTGAAGATGATAATTTTTATGGAATATAATACCTCCTAGATGAACAAGAATCCAATTTTGATGAAATTGAGGAAGTGTGTGCCAAAAAAATTAATTTAAATGGTTTTGTTTGGGTTTACATACTATATATACATTAATAAGAAGATTATATGTTCATATTAAAAGATGAAATTTAATGTATCATATTTTTAAATACAAAAATATCTTAAAATATGGTTGAGATTAAGATCAAAATATATAAGTATACCCATATGATGAACTATTTGATCAGTTCTATAAAAAATCATGTTTAAATTATTAATGTACTCAAAGGTGAATTCATGAATATTTTATGAAATATATAGTATAAAAATATAATTCTATATCTTTAGAAGAAATTATTAAATTGTATTTTTTAGGATTTCAAATGAATTAGTGTGTAACATAGGGAGGAAATAATTAATATAAAAAAATTTCTAGAAGTGTTATGTGTCAAAAATAATGTCAGAGAAGTGGTGACTAATGTAACGTCTGGAGAAACAAATCCACAAAAGACAATAGATTTAGGTAATTAAAAAAACATACAAGATTTTTTAACTAGAATTGAAAATATATTTAAAAATTGCATAAATATTCGGTACAATTATTTCAAGACAATAGGGAACACTCAATACATATGATCCATAGAAAATATCAAGAAAAAGTGTATGAAAGAAGAAAAAAATGTTTAAATTTGGTATTTTTTGTGAATTTTGTTTTTGTCCTAATGGGTTTTGATATAAGGATATGCACTTATCTGTAAGGGTACAACAATATGTAAAAATGGAAATTAAATATAAATATCTTTATGTGTATCGATCCCTAATTATGCTAAAAAAATAACCAATTTTCAACCATGAATGAAAAAATTTATCTATTATATCTAGAGGTGGAATGATCACATTCACAGCTAAAGGAGGTGAAATAGTGGAAATGGATCAAGAAATAATGTTCTAAGAAGGATAACCTCACCAAAATTTATTTCAAATAAATGGATAGTTATAGAGTGTTTAACCCTAATATTTTCTATACTATCCATATGATGAAAAAGAAATGTATTTTAGAAGTTTGCACTTTGAAAATAAAGGTTTAATTCATTTTATATATGATGAATATTTTAAGATCATTGCCTCTAGATAATAAAAAATATGAGGTAATGACTTGAGGTGCATGAATGTATTAGTAGAACAAATCCTTGATTAGAAGTCAGTTCTATAACTCATGGAATGAAATAAATTTTTGAAATAATACATGCACCGTTATAAGAAGGGATGGATACGTTTTCATGTTAGAGAACTACCAAAAGGTAAATCTATAATAATTATAGGTGAAGAAGGTATGTGTTTCCTATCTAACTAGAATGATAATAAGGTGTATCATAAAATTCATGGCCATATGATCTGAAAATACTTGAATTATTTGGAAAAGAATGAAAGATATCATGATGTCCTTAAAATATCACATGATCACACTCATACATGTAATACATGTCAAAAGGGAAATATTATTCTGTATTTATACTAGGTGAAGGATAATAATTCAATGAATAATTTTGATTTGGTTTATGTTGATTTGTGTGGGAAAATATCACCTAAATATATGGATCAAAAAAGGTTCTATGTTTTATTAATTGATTATTACAACAGGATGACATGGATAATGGTGATCTATCATAAATTTATAATGTTGAAGAAAATTAATTGTTATTGGAGATTGGATAGGGAAAATATTTTCATCGAAATTAAGAATGATTAGACTGATAATGATGTGAAATTTATCAACAATAAGATGATAAAATATCTCAAAATCGTGGAACAAAGAACCCAGTTTTAGTGGTGATAATTCCTAAAAAAACTATTTTATGTGAGGGAGGTACCATATCATTGATAACATAGTCTAGTTGATGCTCATTAAAATGTCCTACTATAGATATATTGGAACGAATAAGTTTTGAAATATGTTTACATTTTTTATAGTGTTTTGATGTGTCCAAATTAATATAATATGCCTTATGAAATGTATCACAAGGAAAATATGGTGAAAAAAATATTTTCTAATTTCCAACAGAATGTTATTTATTCCTAACATAGAGAAATAATATAAGCTAAAATATAAAGCCCCATCATTAAACATTACATAATCTTCAGTTCTATCCAAGATTCACAATGAGTATATTTTCAAGTTTATATTTTTAGGGAATTAGGCCATAAAGATTAAATAACAATTCCTTTATTACAAAGTAGACACTTATATTCATTATTCGTTATTTTAATAATATATAACTTTTTAAACCATGAATTCTTTTTTTTTTTGACATATTTCATCATAACATTCACCTTGTCTTCTTTGTTTCCCTTACCCATCCTTATACCATGTGGAAAACCTTTTAAAAACATGGTATGAGAACCAAAAGCTCAGAAAGGGATAAAAAATATTGAATGAAACTTTTAGGCCACGACTATTTTAAACTCATGAAAACATATTCACAAAATAATATTTTTCACCCATAAACCATAAATTAGTTAACATACCTCATGAAATCATTATATTCCTGAATTTTTTTAGAAATCAAAAATTATAAAGGTAACTTGTTGAATCCATATCATATTATATTATCGATTTCACAACTACATAGTGAGTAACCATCATATTTACATTTTAAATTCCCATCATAGTATATTCTATAAATCTCATTGGAGATACCATATCGTTAAACTCTATATCATTACCTAATGAATTCGAGAGATATCATGGGATCACCCTTCTTCAGTTTATCATGGAACCACCCATATATATAATCAATTTCCATGAACCATAACATAATCATTATATAAAAACATGCATAAAATAAAAATAAAATTTCCTCTCTGAAATCAAAAGATATCATTTCAATATAACGAAATGGTCAAACCATTCATAAAATCATTTTTAATACCAAAATACAATAAAAGGTAGTACTGTATTTATTTTTCTTTTAAAAACATTATGGATTGTAAAGGAATCCAAATATTAAATAATGGTCACAATGGTGGAAAAGTGGTTGTTGTCATATATGTTAAAAAACATTTCTTTTTTTATTTAGTAAAAATATTCATCTAAAAAGATTCTTTTTCAATATGTTTAAATTAAATTAAATTTAAAAGGGTTTGGTTATACACCTTCTAAAAGAAGGTGGTGTATAACAACAAAATATGCCTCAATGAAAGGACATTGAGATGAAGTCCCTCACATCGTGTCTGACTTGTCTCATACATTATTTATATTCTGTAATCACAAAATTAGGTTAATTTATACTTGAATTTTAACATTATAAAGGTTTATTATTCTTTTTATGTCACTTATTTATATTTTTCTAACAATTAAATAAATAGTTAAGTTCACATCAGATGTTTTGTCAATATTCAATACTTGATATCAAAAATTAACTTGGTGTGATATACATTTTTCCATGTTATAATAATTCCATAATCTCTAGAATAATATTCATGATGTGATCATAAAATTATTACATTAATTATACCTTTTATTCAAAGCATAAATTATGGTTAGAAAAAAGGAACAATATTATAATCATGTAGATGGAAGGTCGTACGTAGGTATGTGTAATGTTTTCATTTTTCATTATTAAATATGGAAATAAATTAATTGTTATTTTAACTTTACATATTGAACATAATTTAATTAATATTTTATTAATAATTTAAATATAATTTTATATATCTTAAAATTGTTGGTGTGAATAAAAAGTAATCACATTGCATTGTGGAGGGGATATTCCAAATGTATGCACGAATGATGTTATCATTTTTATGTACAAGGAAACTAAGAAAATAATTGATAAATTATTATCATTTAATTGTTAATATTTCATTAATATCACATATGAAAATTAATTCTGTCATTATAACCAGTCATGAGAGATGGTTATGGAAAAAAATTACATTGGATCGTGGAGGTGATATTTCACACGTACGCATGATTGATTAATTTATTTCTCTTTTCATTAATTTAGATATGGATTTAGGTGATGATATTAACATAATAAACTCTCAGTATATTGGGGATACTTTAGTTATTATCTCAACTTGGATGGAGGATATTTTAAGAAAGAGGAAGAAGAAATAAAATAGAAACACTTAAAAAATACATTAAATTTCCTTGGGATGATAACCTTTCCTTAAAACCATAAAACCTAAAATAAGGGTGTTATGACTAAAATGAGGCCTCATGAATGTGGTTAGGGAGTACAGGAAGGGTTTTTTGTATATATTTTCTAAATAAAAAAGGTTTTTGAAATGTAATAAATAGTTATCAAGGGTTTCTTTTTATAGGAGAGGGGAGGGGAACTCATGAAATTATTATTATTATTAAATTAAATTAAAATCATTTTCTTTTCCAAATTATTAAAAGATTATTTAGTTATAATATAGGTTGAATATGGGTTGAAATCTATTCATCCAATAAAAATTAAAAAATTTGGATATTTTAAAACCTTGTATTTATGTTTTAATACTTTTAACTCTTATAGGTTTATTAAGTAATTTACACATTGAGAGTGAAAATAAATATCATAACATTTAATAAGAGAAATTAATTACTAATTAATGACATTTTGAGACATATATATACTATTTGGGTGAATCATGGATTTTTATAAATTTTATATAATTTAATAAAATCTATTAAATTTAGAAATACTAAGCATATCAATTTTGACTCTATCCATTACATAAATTTTTAAAAATTATAATAACTTGAATACTTATAAATATATACATTAACTCATACATAACATGTATAAGTCATATATTATTGTATGGAATCAAATATTTCATGTTATATTTATTTTATTTTTATTAATCTCAGTGAATTGATTCTTTAATTAATAAATATATTATTGTATCATTATTATGTCATAATTAAATTTAGTAATTTATTTCCTAAAAATTATTTAAAAATTACTATGATGAATTTATTTTTTTATATTTTTATGTACTATTTATAGTATAAGATATAACTTATATTACCCCGTATTAAAATTGTTAGAGTTATGAGATATATGATTTCGACATCGTTGTCTTAACATTAAATAAAATGTTATAAGTGTCATAATCACACCCAAGTGGTATCCAAAAGCCAAAATATCATCCCATGGATTTTCTTGTTCAATGATAAATAATCCAATAATATTATAACAAGTGTTTCGGTAGTTTTATAAAATTTAGAATATTAATTTAGCCTTTAATTCCTGGATTTACCATTAATCGTGGTAATAAAAATAATTACAAAAGATATTATTCATAAGGTCAAAAAATAAAAGTGAAAGATTTAAATAATATGTAACTAATGATTCGAAATATGGAATCCATTTTACCAAATTAAAAACATTTAATTGAAAAAAATTAATTGAAAATTAATCTCAATGACGGAATGAGAAATCAAGTTTTTAAAGTAAAATGTTCAACATTTCATATAGTTTTTGTATACAATTTCAATATGGAATTGATTCCAATGACCTTAATTGGATTAAATGATAAAAACATAATATAATTATAAATTAAAAACATTCAAGAATATAATTTAACACTATAAATAAATTTTAAGAAAAGGATGTTTCGAACTAAAATTCAGTATTTTTCAATATTCAACAAAATATGAATTCTATCATAAAAATATCAAAAATTCCACCAAAGTAAATTTCAATTCCCCAATTCCAAAAGATAAGTTTATTTTTTCAATAATAACTTATAAATTTTTCAAAAACTAATTTAAAAATGGGTTTTCCATCAAAGGCGGTAAAACTTACTATTAAAAATATTAATTATTTTTATGCTTAAAATTTTATTTCTTCTTATTTTAAGAACATAAAATTTATTTTAAGCAAGTAAAAACATAAAATAAACTTGTGTACACATATTTTAATTAGTTATAATAATTCATTCTAATAGAAGAACATGGATATAACTACCACTTAAAATATTAACATTATTAATATATTATTTTTCAGTATAACTCTATCTTGTGTGCAACATAAGATTTGAAAGAAACTCATTGTTACATGTCGGGTACGATATCATAATAATAGTCCCCTTTAAATTAAAATTAATATCAAATATATAAATATTAATATATGTGAAATGATATTTTTCTATAATTACCTTGGATGTTACATATTTCCCCCCTTTTGGATATTGCATCCTCCCAATTATATTCACCTATTAAATATTTGGGGATATTTATCCCTCGTTGAAACTTTATATTACCATGTTTAATTTTCAACCATATAGTTATTCCATAAATAATTAACCTTATGAATCATTTTATTTCATATCACCTGCTCTCTGCGGTCAATAATATGGACTGGTAGTTCCTCAAAAAAAATATTCTCTTAGCACAGAACTACTTCTAGACTAAAAAATGAGATTCATCTAGAATATATTTTCATAATATTGATACATGAAAAAAAATTTGTTCCTGGGATAAACTTGGAGAAAAATCCACTTGGTAGGAAACTGATCCAACCTTATCTAGGATTTCATAGTGTCCAATGGACCATGGACTCAACATCCACTTCTTAACAAAACACATCACACTTTTCCACGGAAAAAAATTGATATTTATATATGATCACTTACATCAAAAGAATGATCCTTTGTCTGATTATCCGCATAAATGTTCATTATAATATGATATTCCCACATTTTTTCTAAAAAAATTAGTTTTTTCTACCATCTCTTCTACCAATTCGGGCCCCAATAACTTCTTTTCTCCTACATCTTCTCAAAAAAATATTCAGTTCGACACCTATTTCCATTAATACCTCAAATTCTGCCATCTGTATACTGGAATGAAAACATTTATTATATGAAAACTCAACCAAACAAATATGTTGATCCCAAATTCTAGGGAAATTTATTGAACAATCTTGTATCATATCCTCCAATGTTTGAATTGTTCATTCCCACTTCCTATCTAATTGAGCATGAAAAGATATACTAAAATATAATTATGTTACTAATGACTTATGAAGGCCTTTTATAATGATATAATTGAACTTGGGATCATGACCAGAGACAATGGATAGAGAAAATCCATATATCATTACAACTTCTTTATGATACAATCGAGAATGTTGATCTGGAGAATGTGTATCTCAAGTTGAATGAAAATGAGAATATTTATTCAATCTATCAATAATAATACAAATTTCATTGTTACCTCAAGAAGTATTCAGTAATCCCACTATGAAATACATGGATATTTCTTCCCATTTACAATATGGTATTAGTATAGGATAATGAATCCCCTTGGGAAACAATCATTATGTTATAACATGCTGAGAAGTAAACCACATCATAGTAATGAACACAATGTACATTTTCATTCCATCCCTCCATTAACACACTCCAAGGTCTATATACATCATACTGCTTCTACGATGACCTGAAAACAGAGAACAATGATCTTCGTATAAAAATTATTTCTTCAACTATAGATAAAAATTCACACATAATATTTTTATTAATTTCTAAACACAATATTTGTCAATGTTAAATTCAGAAAACATACCCTTTTGAACCAATTCTACATTTTTTGTAACTCACATTTTTTCTTTTATGCTTTCTTTATTATGTATGATAGAGATGATTTCACTAAAACCTGAAAAAGGTGGAATTTACTACACCAATAACTTAGGTGAAAATTTTTATCAAAACATTAATCAGAGGGTTGTGTTCCAAACAGAACATGGTTAATTTAGCATTAATTTTCCTACTCAAAGCATCAGCCAATTTGTTTTCTTTTCCAGGATGATAATGAATCATGCAGTCATAATCATTTATTAATTTTAACCTTATTATCTCTCTCATATTCAATTATTTTTATGTGAATTTTTACTTAAAACTTTTATGATTAGTATATATGTCATATTTTACTCCATACAAATGATGCCTCCAAAATTTTAAAGAAAATACAATAGTGACTAATTCCAAATCTTGCGTAGGGTAATTTAACTCTTGATTTTTCAACTATCATGAAACATAGGCAATTACATAATCATTATATTTTAGGAAACAACCATTTTCTTTCAATGAAGCATCATTATAGATAAAAAAATCACCATTTCTGGAAGGTAGTGCCAAAACTAGGGCATTCACCCAATATCTTTTCAATTACTAAAAATAATCATTACATTCGTTTGTCCAGATGAACATGAAATATTTTCATGATAACATAGCTAGTGGGATTGAAAATTGTACACAATTTTCGACAAACCTTTCATAATATTATGCTAATATCTGAAAACTTCGAATCATGGTTATATTTGTGGTTCTTGTCTATTCTTTAACAACATTCATTTTTGTTATATAAATAGTTATTCCATATTTAGAAACAATGTGACCACGGAAATAAATTTATTTTGACCAAAATTCACACTTACTGAATTTATGATACATTTTATTTTCTTTTATGGTTTTCAAAACAGCCCATACATGACTATCATGCTCCTATTTATGTTTAAAATATACCAAAATATCATCAATATATACAACAAAGAACATATCCCAGAACTTAGGAAATATTCTATTCATAAGATCCATGAATACAGTAGGTCCAATAGTTTACCCAAATGTAATAACTATGAATTCATAATGGAAATATCTAGTGTGAAATTATTTCTTCATAATTTCTACTTCCTTTACTTTCAACTGATTGTACCCCGACCACAGGATTACTTTCAAAAAATATTTTTCTCCCTGGAGTTGATCAAACAAATTATCGATATGAGTCAAATGATACTTGTTATTAAAATATACGTCATTTAAGGCTCTATAATCAATTTAATTTCTCATTGAACCATATTTATTTTTAAGAAAATAAAAGGATCACCCCATGGCTATGTGCTAGGTAAAATGAATCCTTAATCTAATAACTCCAGCAATTTCTTATTCAACATTAAAATTTCAATTTTAGGGAATCAATATGGGGAGTTTGAAATTGAATTATCATCATGAACTAGTTAAATAGTAAATTCAACTTCTATAGTAGTTATAAAACTAGGTAAATCCTGAGAAAAAACATTCAGATTCTCATTTACAACTGAAACATCATTAATTTTAATATTTCTGTTGTTTTCAACAATATTTCCAAGACATCATTCATTTCCATATTTTAATATTTTATCAGCTTACTGATATGTTACCAATATTAAGGGTTCATTATTATACACAAGCTATAACTCTTTTATAAATGAAAATTAATTAGATCTATAGTCAATCATAGAATGGTTTGTAGAAAATAGATCCATACCCCAAATAACATCAAACACTATAAAAGAAAATCAGAAAGGTTTTCAGGTAAAATTTTTCAATAAACAAGGACATGAATATTCTTAAACTTTATTTTTTCCTCAACATTTTCCCCTAGGTGTTTTCACTATATGTTCTAGATTAATTTCATGAGGAGGAATTTCTAATTTACATGAAAATTCGTCATAAATGAAAGAATTGTTTTGCCTTTAATCAAAGAATACATTAGCATAATCTGAATAAACAAAAAATATACCTGATACCACTACATTTGATGGCCCAATATCTACTGAAGTAGATTCAATGGATTTTACCACACCTTTATTCTTATAGTATAGTTTCTTTTCATCATTAAAATTCTTCATCAGACACACATTTTCATATGGACCCATCTCATTAAATTTAAAAAAAATTAATGACTATATATCAGATTTTGTCTTAACATTACCTTGAACTTTTTCAGTGCAGTTAAGACCCTAATGTCTCATTTTACCACATCAGAAGAACTTACCATAATTTAGAAGGAATTGTACAGTGTGTTTTTGCCATAATTCTTACAAACTATAAAATTAATTCTATTACTATCAAGGTTTTTTTATGAATTATTCCATTTATCCGGCCACCTTAGCCAATTGTTCTATTTTTTTCGAAGAAAACATGATCACTGTAAAACTGTATTTCCTTCTTTTCCACACATCAAAAATGATTTTTATAACTTTTGAACTCATGAGAAGTCAATTCCCTTTAGAAATTTTTCATTAATCATGATTAAAGAAGATTGATTTTACTATAATGTTCCTGGAGGAAATTTGGGGCATACCTTTCCAATAATGTAAATTTTTATTTGTATGCATCCATCGATTCCTTATCATTCCCCAATTCCAAGAATTATTTTTCCATCCTAAATCGAATGTCCTTAGGAAAATATTTATCAAGAAACATACTTTAGAATTCATCTAATTCAATCTTCTCACTATACCTAATATTATTAATAATAAACCAACACTGATCTATTTCACCTTCAAAATGATAAACAGTAAGAATAGCCTTTTGATTTTATGAACACCGCGTCACATCAAAAATATTTTTCTTGTTCATTAATCCACCCTTTAGTTATTATAGGGTTAGATGATCCTTTGAATGACGGGGGGTGATGCATCATGAAATGGTACACTACTGACTAGTTCTTCTATGGTTGATATGGATGCTCCCATACATGGATACCAATGCCATATATAGCCTATCCCAACCCCTCCATCAATACAAAAAAAATTTCAGATCTGATTCTGACCTTCTCATGTTAAGGATTTACAAGGTTTTTTTCTAGTGGATGTTTTCCCAGCATAGTTTCTTTCTTTTACTTATGTAAAACCATTTTAAACAAACATATCATAGATGAAGAAACATGGTAATCATCAAATACTATATCATTTAATTTTGACCATAAGTTAATAATCATCTATAGATATTCTATTAACAATATCCGAACCCCTAAAGTTATTAAAATAAACCTATGATAGAGACTATAAGGCCCTAGAATTAAACGTTACATAATACTAAGTTAAGTAAAGAAATCACATTGATTATATTATTAGGTTTAGTGTTTTAGATAATTTGGCCATGAAAATTGCATGACAACTCAAATATTTTAAAGTAGACACTTCTACTCACTATCCATTTTTTCACAAGGGAAAACTCTTTAAAACGTGATTTCCTTTTTTTATTTATAGAAATATTTATAACATTCATCTGGACTTATTTCTTTCTCTTACACATCCATATACCCTAAGGAAAAAATCAAAAACATGTGATGAGGACATAAAGCATAGTATGGGATCTAAAATAAATAATGATACTGTTTGTCCATGAATATTTTAATTTCATGAAAAAAAATTCATAAAATCACACTTTCCACCAATAAAACATAAGTTCTTTAACATACACTATGAAGTAATAAGATTTTAGAAAACATTCCTAGCAATAAAAAATCATAATAGAATATTGTGGAATCTATATCATACATACATTGTAGATTTCATAGCTATATAGGGAGTAACCATCATGTTTACATTTGGAATACCCATCATAGTATATTTCCAAAAAATATTAGGAGAAACCTTATCATTTAACTCTTTATCATTACCCAATGTATTGGAGAGCTGTCACAGGCTCACCGGCCCATGGTTTATCATGTGACCACTTGTATACATAATAAATTTCCAAGAACCATAACATTATCATAACATATAAAAGATTCATAAATTGAAAATAAGAACATCATTTGATGAATTATATTTATGAATTAAGGATCAAATTATTACATTAATTATACATTTGAATCAAATCAATAATTATGGTTTTGAAAAAATCACATTGTTATAATCATGGAGACGGTAGGCCATAAATAAGAACGAGTAAAATTTTAATTTTTCATTGATCATTATGGAAATAAGGTAGTTATTATTCTAACTTTATTGAATGATAATAACATTATTGAAATGATATTAATAATTTAAATATACTTATTTATATCATACAACTTATGTACTGAATAAAAATGAATCACATCGCTTTATAGAGTTTATTGTTTACATGTACGCACGAATGATGTTATCATATTTATGTTCACGGAAGGTATGAATATAGATGCTATATTATAATATTATATTTTTTAAAATTTCATTAATACTACATATTAACATTAATTATATCATTATAACCAGTCATTATAAATGTATATGGAAAACGAATTATATCAGTTTGTGGTGGATATGGTTCGCACGTATGTGAAAACGGTTAATTATTTTCACATTTAATGGAAGTGGAGATTTTTTTGGGTGATTATATTAACATAATAATATCTCAATATATTGAGGATATTGTATATATTATCTCATCATGTTTGGAGGAGATTTGAAGGAGGTGGAAGAATAAATAAAATAGAAGTACTTAAATGAAAAAACTATATTTCCTTTGGAAGATCACATTTTCTCAACAACATAACACTTCTATAAAAGGGTTTCTACCAAAAAAAGGAACCAATAATGTGGGTAGGGAATGTATGAAGGTTTTTTTCTATATCTTGGAAAATCCAAAATGTTATTTACAAGTAAGTAATAGTGAATAAGGGTTCCTTTTATATTATAGGGCAGGGGCACTCTTAGAATTGTAAAAATTATTAAATTAATATAAATTCACTTTATATTGAAAATTTTTCTATGTTGTTTTATTTAAAATATAGGATTATTATGTGTATAAATCAATTATTCCTATAAAAATAAGACTAAATTTGGATATTTTTTAATCCTTATCTTTATGTTTTATCCCTTTTAACTGTTATTGTTTTTTAAATAATTTACACTTTGAGAGTAAAAATATTTACCATAACCTTAGAAAAGTCCAATTAAATATTCATTAATGAAATTGGGAGATATATCTCAACTTAATATCTTAATATTGTATTTTTATAAATTTTATAACATTTTATAAAATATTATATATTTTAAAATATGAATTGTGACAATTTGACAGTATTCATTGAATAACTTCTAAAAATTTATGAAAACTATATGCCTTCAAAATAAATAATTTAAATCTTACATAATATCTCAAATTCGTCCATAAAATTAGTTTATGATAATAAATATTTAATATTTTATCTATTATAATATTATTAATATAATTTATTTTATTCTTCCTTTAATAAAGATATTAATTTACCATCACTGTGTCATAACTAAATTTAGATAATTGTTTCCTAAAAATTATATAAAAATTACAATTAATTATCTAAAATTTTTATCATTATAATTAATTTATATAGTATAATATACACTTATATAACCCCATATTAAAATTATTATAGTTATGAGAGACATGATTACGACATCTTTCTCTTTACTCAAAATAAAATGTTATATGTGTCATAATCACAACAATGTGGCTTCCAAAGGATACAATTTATTCCCATGGATTGTCTTGGTAAAAAATAAATCATCCAATAATATTAGAACAATTGTTATCATATTTTCATATTATTTAAAATATTATTTTAACCTTTAATTACCTGATTTACCCATAAATGTGGTAATACAAATAATTACTATTGTTAGTATTCATAATATCTAAAAATAAAAGTGACCTATTTACATAATTAGGAACTTCTTATTGAAAATATGGAATCCATTTTTCCAAATTAAAAACACATAATTGAAAAAAATTAATTACAAATTAATCTCATTGATAGAATGAGAAAATGGGGTTTTAAAACAAAACACTGAAAAGATCATATAGTTTTCTATATCCAATTCCAATATGAAATTAATTCCAATGAACTTAATTTGATTAAATGATAAAAAAAATTATCTAATTATACTTTAAAACCATTCAAAAATATTATTTATAACAATAAATAAATTTAATGATTAGGTAGTTTTGATCTAAAATGCAGTATTTTTCACTGTTGATTAAATTATGGATTTTATTAGAAAAATACCAAAAAATCAACCAATTTAAATTTTGATGTCCTGCTTCAATAAAATTTTCTTTTTTCAAATATTACTTTTGAAATTATAAATAACTAATATTAAAATGGGTTCATCATCAAAAGGTGGTAAAACTACATTTTAAAAATATTAGAGATTTTTATGTTGAAAAGTGGATTTATTATTATTTTTATTCTAGAAAATTTAAGGGAAGAAAGTAAAAACATTTAATAAACTTGTGTAAACATATTTTAGTTAGTTATTTTTATTCCCACCAATACAACAACTATGGGATAACTACCATTGAAAATAATAATATTATTAATATAGTATTTTTTTATAATAACTTAGTCTTGTATGCAACAAAATATTTTGGAGAAACCCATTGTTGTTTTTCGAGTTCACTTTCAGACAAAGAGTCCCCTTTAAAGTAAAATTAATATGAAATTAAAAAATATTAAAATGTATTATTCTAAAATTACCTAGTATTTTATAAGAATTCTCATGGGGATAAAGGTATATTTCTAAACAACTCATTCGGGAGAAAATATTACAAATACTATAACAAAATCCTATGAAAATTTAATTACTACCAAGATTTAGTTATTATTAATTATTTGTATAATTCTCAATCTTGTATGGAGATTTATGTATAAAAATGTGATGGAATACTGAGGAATGTGATAATTATGTGAGCATCATAGGGGGATCATATAGGAATTAAGTGGATCTAGAAGAGGATAATTATGATTGGGTTAATGAAACAACATCAACAACTACAAATAAGATAAGATATAGAGATGACATTATTAATGAAAACACCATTAGTGATAATCAATCTATGATAAAAACTATAAAAATAATGATTTTATAACAAACATAATTTCTATCCCATGTATAGGTAATGAATTGTGAGGAGGCTGGTAGAGATATAAAATATATCAAGGTGTTGCATGATGAGATTGACCAAATTAAGAAGAATCAAATCCGGGAAAACATTTCCAAGGTGGAAGACAAAATTTTATTGGAACAAAGTTGGAAATACATAAAAAATCTATAAATATGGAAATATTATTTAGACTAATGAAAAATTGGTGCCTAATAGGTATTCTAAAATTTTATGATATAGATGTTTATGATTCATTTTACTAGGTTACAGGGCTAAAGAAAATTATACTTTTATTGGAAATTATAGTATAGAGGAGATTATAGGTGTTTTGAATGGATGTCAAATTAATATTCATTAATAGATATGTAGTAGAATAAGTGTTCATGGTAGGTCGACTAAAGAATGATTTTTATTGGTACAATATATCACCAAGAGAAAGGCATTCTAGGCCGGATCAACTGATTCGAGTGAGGGGGAGTTGATCACAATCCCTATTTAAGAAAGGGGAATGGTTAATGAATGATAATCTATCATCCATAACTTAGATAATATAAATATAACTTGAGTAGGTGACCTACTAACTATATGAATACATCCTTATATTTCAGTGACAATTGAATGGCCACAATAGTCTAGGTATTGTAGTGTGGAGATTATTCCCCCTTGTTATAAATGAATGAAACTACTATTAATTGAATAATTTATATCAATAAGAATTTAACACATCAATCCATAATACATCACATGGAATGAAAGGTAATAATATATAAATGAATATAATTCATATAACAACTCAAAGGATTACCCATAGGCTAATCATACGAATAGAATCCAAAACAAATATCGATCTGGGAACTAAAGATCCATATAGTCTTTCCCAATTAATTCTTATCCATATATGCATCTATAACACTATTATATTCTATAGTTCAAAATTTAGGACCTTTCCCTCACCTGGATCATTAGATATAATGTCTACATAGGTTATGGAAGCATCACACATGTATTGAGTCTAAAATCAATAGGCAACCACTATTGGTGTCCCTAGATAATATCAATATGTATACCATTGAATCAAAAGTGAAAAAAAATACCAAAATAACATACATCAATCTACCTTTTTCCATCACGGAATGGTGATAACATTACCAACTTTTTTCTATTTCTTGGTTGGATGGTGTGACCATGATCTTCCAAACCAAAAGTGCCATCATAATTCCTAAAAACTCTATTCCACAAAAGTTCACATTCCAACACATAGCCTGTACGACCATTCCAATTCATTTATAGTGACATCCTATAGGAAATCCCATATACCGCACCACACAATCCATGAGTAACTAACACCAATTAAAATCATCAACTAAAAAACATGAAGATTCCAAAACATGGTTTGCACCATCTCCAATCTAGTGTTCTCCATCACCAATCATACCTCTTGAGCATCTGTATGATGTACGCCTCCTATATATTTATAATAAAATCTATCAAACCAGAATTTATAAAATATGGAGAATACATCCATGTAACTACTTTCCCACACTTATAAAAATACAGACTCATCCGACATAAATATTACACCATATTATATGAATAGTCAATATATTTCACAAATACACATCTAAGGATCATAAATGATTAGTGTATTTGGAGACTTTGGACAAAATATTCATATTTTTTGAATGAACATCCACATGTCCCCCTTTTATCTTTCCATTTGGTACTATTTATAAAAATTCTATACCTAAACCATTCTTCAAAACCATGGTAAAAGAATCATAAAAATAGTGAGATCCAATTCTTAGTAAGGGTGTACATGGGAGATATCAATCAATGACTATATCAATGAATTTGATAAGCATATTGGTATGAGATTATGAATATAAAATGCAATGTTCCTACCAAACCTATCATGGATCATAAACATGATCCATGATATAAAATAATATCATTTCAAAATACCTAAATCATTAGAGTGTGAAATAATCATAAATCAATAACGAAACATATGTTGAAGTCATATAATTAAGGATATGTATAGAAACTATTTCATGTGTCAAGGTTATCTATCGACATGATAAAATAATAATTTATCATGTATCAAAACCTATCTCTTATTACATAATAGATCTAGAATCATCACATATTTCCTATAGTGGATCAATCACATCAAATTGTTTCCCATAGAGGATCAAGAACAAAAAAATTCACATCACTATCTCACTAGATATAAAACATTTCCTAGTTCATTGGTGGTATATGTATAGTTCCCAACCATAAAATAGTACATACATTTTTAGGAAAAATATAATAATACATTCATCATATCATAACCCATGAAAAATAAAAAGATTTCATTAACAGTTCCTCATGGTATAACCCATTGTAAGAAATTGGTTTCATAAATATTTCATTAATTTATCAAATCATAACATGGGGAAAAAGAACTAGTTTCATAAAAATATTTTCATAATAATAATATACATAATCCATCAAAATAATTAATATATATGGTACCATTGTATCAAATGAAAAATAAAACATAATCAACATCAATGGCTCTCATAATTTATGACTAGAAATTCAATCAAAATATCATTAAAAATTTATTGAGAAAGGAATTATTTATATTTTAAATAACTTCATTAAAATATATAAAATTAAAAAGTATGAAGGAAATTATTTTATGTGACAATAAAATTTAAAAAAAATTAATGAATGATTAAAATAATTTATTGGTCATGATGAATGAAAAGTCTGATCATGTGGTACATGTTAAGAAAAATATTTCGTTCACATTTTTATAAAATATTATAGAGCCTTGTTTAGGAAACAAAAAAACACTCATTTTAAACCATTTTGTAAAAATTAAAACATGGGTACTAATTTATTTAAATAATAATCAGATAACAATGAAAACATGGTTTAAATTTTTTTAGAATGCATGGTCTTGGAATAAGAAATGTTTTGTCTGAATAGAGATATTAATTTTGATTTTCCTTAAAATCATTATTTTAGACTCTTGAGAAAATAAATAGAAGAAAATGAAATGAATAATTTGTTATGTTATATATACCTACAGTAAAATAAAATAAATTAGTTTCTTGAGATTCGTATCATAATATTTCATCATAGAAAATTTAATCATAAACTACTCAGATAAATTATGAAATTATAACATAAAACATCTATGAGTTTGGTAAATTTTTAATTATAAGCCCCATGAAATATATAAAAACATATGGATATTAAAATACCATAATTTTCAATATAATAATATTAAAATATAATCATTGGTAGTATATATACACAAAACAATTAGTGGTGAATATGACATATGTCTCTGAGAAATAAAAGAGAGACAAGAAATACCTTAGATCATGTATTGATTTCATTATTACATGTTAGAACCAAATATATAATAAATATATGTTTATTAAAAATATATTTCAGAATATTAATCATATAAATCATACCATATAGTATTTACATGTACTTTGTATTACCTTTTTTAAATAATTCCTTGTTAAACTCTCATTTCGAGTAATAACTACATCATTTTTTGGATGTTTTTTTTAGTATTTTACTTCCATTAAATTTTATCATGGATAAATACTATAAATAATTTTTACCATGATATAAATATAAAATATGTTCAATATATATGTAATTATATTAATTCATAAAAGTTAGAGACATAAATTGAATTACGCTACTCATGGAGACAGTAGGCCCTATGTATACATAAATGCTATATCCATTTTCACGATAGATGAAATGAAATTAATGTAAATAATATAAATCCATTTTAGATTAATTATTTAGTCATATATATTATATATTTTAAATAAATTTATTATTATTACCTTCTGTGTAAATCGTATGTGTAAAACGAATCACAATGCATTGTCTTGTAGTAGTACACCGTACACACGAGCAACATTATCATATTCCCACGAAATGGAAAGTAAGAAGTTATATTGGATATTATAATTAAATAAGTATAATAATCCTAGTAATATCATTTATATAATTTAAATGCATCATTATATTCTTTAATGAGAGGTAGTGATGGAAATCGAATTACATCAGTTTGAGAGGTGGCAATCCTCTGTACGCACAATCGAGAATTTCAGTTCACATTTGATGGAAGATAGGATTGATATAGTTTATTCTATAAACATAATAATGTTTAAATTTATGGTATTTTTTACTATATTGTTAATATTAGTACATGAATGAATGTGGTAGGAGAAAATTAAAAATAAATAGTTTAGTGAAGAAAATTATATTCACTTAGAAAAAACACCTTTGTATATCTTTTTAAGGGCCATATAGTTAGAATTTGGGGAAGCCCAAAAATACTATAATGTTTTTAGGGATATTGGATATGGATTTTGGTAGGGGTTATTAAATCCAAATTTATTTGGAGATGTGAATAAGCGAGGGGAGGTGATGACCTTATATAATTTAGGTGTGGGGGGATTTGTAGATACCCAAAATATCCAATAATAGAGAGTCTCCCTCAATACAAATGACTCAAAAATTTATAAATAGTGTTTTTTTAATAATTTGTCTATACACACCTCAAAAATAGAAGAAAAAAAAATTAAATATTTTATTCCAAAACTATATGTTTACTAACTTTTAACATTTTAGTTTCACTACGGTAACTAGTATTTTTACCAAGGTAATTTCTCATTTTACACTAATAAAATGAGCCTTAGTACATATTTTTTACACCCTATTTATAAATACAAAATATAAATAATATGAGTGTGGAAAATTAATTTTATCAGAGGAGCATATAACGTGAAAAACCTTATTTTACCTTTTAATATGGTAATGGTGTTTTTATTATTGGAATAAATAAAATTATTAGAAAGGAAAAATTTATCAATGAATGGGTTATGATTTATATTTTTAAACAAGTACCAACTAAATGGCCTAATATAGTATTTTAGAAATTTTATATCATATAATAATATATTATTTATTATAAAATAACATTAATGTCAACAATGACACTATTCAATTATTTAACTTTTAAAACATCAAGACAAAGGTAGGATTTGAATATAATATTTTCAAACCTATATAAAATGTTATATTAATCTAAATAATTATTAAATATAGAAAATAATTACATTTAAATTACTTTTTATTTTTTTGGAATCATTAATTTTATCTTTCTATTGAAAAAATAATAATTTTGTTGGTGTTCCATAAGAATTTAAGGTGATTATATAATAACTAGTAATTAGAAATAACATAATTTCATGAAATTAATTTAATTATTAAACCTGTAGGTGTGGTGAAAATGTGGTTTTACCTTGAAATTTTTTTCATAATTATAAAAAGTAATATTACCTTAAATTAAATATGAAATTTATTCTAATTAACTAAATTGGATTAATAATAATATATTTGAGCTAATTTAACTTTTTTAATGATGAATATTTATAAATTACTTACATGAAAAATGTGTATTTTTTGAAATTAGTATTTCTCTATTTTCAATGAAAATTTTATCTATTCCAACATTTTTCAAAAATTTACCCTATTCTAATTTGGACTTATTTTTAAAATGTTTTGGTGTTAATTTTTTGAAATATATTTTCTAAAATTTTACTAAAATAATTTTATTATTTTTTCATTGAAACTATTTTTTTATGAAATTGTATTTTTGAAGCATATAAAGGATTTATTTGATATTAAATACTTTTTATTAGTATGTTTTCTTTGAAAAAAATTAAAAATAAAAATAAAAATGTTCTTATACCTATTCATACCACTAAGTTTAACGTCTAGGTTATAACAATAATGCTTTTAAAAATATTAATAATATATAACATTTTTTAAAAACAATGTGTCACATGTAACACATGTTATAGATGAAATTAAACTTATTTTAAATATATATATATAAACAATTCATACATTTTTTGGGAGTTATATTCAACCCAATTTAAATATATTGTGTCCTCACAATTTTAACAAGATCTTTGTAATTGAAGGTTTTAAATTGGAAATTTCCTTTGTGAAAAACCGACAACATAAAAAGGTTAAAATAATACTCTTAAAAAGTTGTTAAGGTAAATTATAAAGGACCTATTAAATAACCCATAATTTGGTTTCCAAATAGGAGAACATTGGTGGTAAATTAAAATATAGAAATGAATGATAATACTAATTTCCAAGGTTTAAAAGAGAGTTATTGAGAAAGTGGTCATTTTAATGTTAACCACCAAAATACCATAATTATGAGTGGATCTAAACGACAATCGATTCATCATAAATGAATTTAATAGGATGTAATTATTTTCTAAATATTTTTTCCCTAATGTTAATGGAATTTTTACTAACAAGATAAAGAACATGAGATAATATACATACATTATTTCCATCCATTTCATTATCACTATCTCATACTTTGGTTGTGATTTGATCAATTTTATCTTCATATATTACACTAAGAAATAATGATAAAATTTTAATACATTTAGAAATGAAAGATTATAATAACTGGAATATATTTACTCTGTTTATCTATAGTTATCATTAATAAAAAATTATTAAAACAAGATGTACAATATTGATAAATTATTATATGTAGTAATAATAAATTAATCTCAAAAACCTCAATGAAATTTAAACATAACCTATTCCATAAATAGTTAACTTCAAGGACCATAAAAAATAAATATAATTAAATTGAATAAGGCCACTAAATAACCAAATTCAACTGAACATTAATCCTCCAAATATAATAAAGTATCACTTAATTTTCACATTCCAAATATGTGAATACCTTGGCCATATATTCTTCTGTAACATGGTAATAACTATAATTAGAGTATATTTTCAATGAAAACAAACATACATTCTCATTTCGTAAAGAAGACCACAAAATATTAAATATAATACATAAATCCAAAAATGAAATAATGTACATCAATGATAACATAACCCAATTTGTCATCAAATATTTAAGTATTTCATTGGTCATTAATACTACATGATTTAAATTATCCATATTAGTCATCTCTTTATCCAAACTATAACCATTATCTCAAAATTAGAAACGTATTAAAGGTTTTATTCCCTTAATCACATGTTTTCCGTAAAATACCACAATTCCACCAAATTTGTTTCTATGTCATCATTATCATTAAATATATTCATAAGAATAATGAATTAATACTTTATATAGATAAATCATTACATATTTCAGGATTCATATAATATAATTCTTGAGTACCAATATATAAAAAAATAAATTATCTGACTCAATTCATAAACCATTAACAAGTCTTCATCACTATATTCCTCAATACATCATTCCTTTTATATTTAATTTTTAGTTTCTTCATTATAAAACATTAATTTTAAGACATTTATTATCCACTTATTCATATTTACCCTTGAAAATTTGGTTTTTATAATTCCCATACATTATGTATTTATAACATTCATCCATTTATGATGCCTTAGGGGAACAATTATTCACATCCATTACATAAACTAAAATTTAAATTTTATATCTATAATATATAACTCTATTAACTTATTATCCATATATATAACATCTTCTCATATCTTTGATACATTTCCTAAATTGATTCTTCACACATTACTAAAATATAAGAAGTTGAATATTCATTCATTCATAGTATCAATCACCTTATTTCTGAGCAAACTCTATCCTTGTCTTATTTGGGGAGTCCAAGAGTTTGTTTAGGTTCATGTGGTAAATTATATATCATGATACCTAATTAGGAATAATCATAATACCCTTCACTCCAATAATCATCCAATTTGGTATAACATTAAAAAAATTCTATAACATTCGATATTAACCCAATACCTTCTGGTTCCCATTATTGACAAAAAATTAAAAGAATTTCATGAGAAAAAATACACACAATGGAAAACAAATAATCATGAAAAATAAATTATAAGATGTCTAAATCAATAAACATTATATTCAATCTAAGACAACATAGTTTTAACATATTTAAATCAGTATCATTATCTTTTCAAATCCTTCATAATGGTCTGTTATGTTTTTTTTAATTTCCAAAATGTATCCTTTAGGTGTCAAATCAAGTATGAAACAAGGCCCATTTATAGTCACAAAGTGATGATCTAGTCCAACTCAATTATTCCTTTTAAGAGCTATTACCCACTAGGTATAACTGTTTCATAGCCACATCAACTTTTATTATATAGATAGGGATATAATTTCATGGAATCCACTTTTTCTATACTTCACCAGAATTCCAAGATACTTTCATATACTTACACATATCCTTAGTCTTATCCATTGGCATATCCCTAGACATATATTCATAAAAATATCCCTAGGTAATTCAATAAATTTTTCCCATCAAAGTTTCCAAATGTTAACAAAACCATGATTTGATATAAACTATGATGACTCAAGATTATCATATTTTAATATAACACCTGTTTAGATGAATATTAAATAAATTTCAAAAATACATGCATGAGGATCATAATGGATTAATGCATTAAGATAATAGGTATATAATATTACTATTTCATGAATTATCTTAAAAATATCCTATAATGATCTTCCCACTTATTACTCTTCATAATCATACCCTACATAAACCTTTCTTTATAAATTGGTGAAAATAAACATAATAAAGGATGAATTTAGATGCTCATTGAGGGTAAAAATGGTATCTATCAATCGATGATCATAGGAAATAATAATATTAGCATAAGGGTATCATATTATGAATATAACATAAAATTTTAATAATTAACCAATCATGGATCGCCAAAAAAATCTATTGCATAAAACAATGCCATTTCAAAATACATGAATAATAAGAATGAAAAATAATCATAAATTAATCATGAACCATAAATTAATCACATATAAGTGTGGTACCATAATATGTATGGAAAACATTTCATATTTCATTTTTAACAACCAATAACTTCAAATAATTAACAATTATTAATAAAATCCTATTTCCTATCTAATAAAGGATCATACATCATCACTTATTTCTATAGTGGATAAGTCACATCACCTGTTTAGAAAAGTGGATCAAGCACAAAAAATAAATAAACTTATTTGGATATTTATATCCCAAATGTTTTATAATAATAATCAATAAATACTTTCTTGGGTAGTATAGATACACCCCACGAAAGGAATGAGTGGTGAATATGGCATATGCCTCCGAGAAATAAAATAGAGACTAGAAATCACTTACCTCAAGTCACAATTATCTTCATAAAAACATTAAACTCTTATATCATAAATATAGTTCTAATATAAATCTATTACATAACCATTATAATAAATATCATAAAATATATGATTTATATTACATTTTTATTACCCTTTTAATAAAAATTACTTGTTAAAATATGGTTTTGGGTAATGACTAATTCATTTTTCATGTATGTCTTAGGTTATTATTTTTGGTCCTTTTACCTTGATCATGGTTCCATTATCTATATAATTTTAACCATGATATAAATATAATATATATATATATATTCATTAAATATTTGTTAATATGAATATATAAATGATAGAGATAGAAAATTAATTACACCATTGAAGGGGATGGTAGGTCGTACGTAGGCATGAACATTGTTTCCATTTTTCCAATGGATGGAACAAAATGATGGTGAATAATATATCATATTTATAAAATCATTATTATGTTATTTAAATAACATATATTCATTAAATTTATTATTATTTAATTTCACATAAAATATTAAGTGAAAACCCAATCACATCGCTTTGTGAGGTGGTAATCCATCATACACATGAGCAACATTACCATATTCCCATAGAATGTAATGTAAGAAGGAATACGTGATGATATAATTCTAAAATTATAATTACGTTATGAATATAATTTTATAATTTGAAATTAATCATTATACCCTTTTATTATAGGTGGAGATGTAAAATGAATTACATCATTTCAGGAGTCGGCAATCCTCCGTACACACAATCTATGGTTCTGTTTCCCATCAGATAGAAGATGAGATGTATATAGGTTATTACATAAACATAATAAAATATTATTATATTTTATATAATTGTGTTATTTTAATTTAATTATTTGAACACGAATGAAGGTGTTAGGAGAAGAATTAAAAAGAATGATTTTAGAAAATCCAATTATCTTCATATATAAAAACATACTTTGGATATCTTAGTAAGTACCCCAGAATTAGCCTTTTGGGAAGAACATCAGTTCTAGTATGTGATTTTGTATTTTTGGGATAGATTTTTCATAGTTTTATCTTTAAAAATTAATTACTACATGTGAATATGTGGCTGAAGGAGGTGGGATTTTATAATTGAAGAGGAGTATCATTTGTGTAAATAAAAAACCACTAATGGGGAGTCAATATCGTCTAAAATAGATCATTGATCGATAAATATGTGATTTTAGGGATGATATGGTCAATACACACATCCAAATAATATAAAAAACATGTTTTGAACAATTTTTTCCTTAACCACTATGTTTACTTACTTTTCTCATTTTTGTCTTCACAATGGAAACTAATATTTTTACCAAAAAAGTTTATCATTTAATAATAAAAATAAAATGAAACTAATTATATAATTTGTACCAATTTTTGGTAAATATTAAATCCAACATACAAAACAAAAATTATTTTTGTATGTATAATTATTTTTGAACATTAGTGAATGTGATTTGCCATATCACATTTTACCCAGTACCGCAGTAATGATGTCCTTACTATTTTAGGTTCAATATAATAAATATATATGACAAATTGGTTTATGAATGTACTATGGTTGATATTATTTTAAAAAATCCAATTACTTGTAACATTATAGAATTTTTATGAATTTTAAATAATATAATAAAATTATATTTATTATAAAATGACATCAGTGTCAATTTTGACACTATTCAACTATTCTAACATTAAAAACATCCAGAAAAAATATGGGATTTGAATATATTAATTTCACAAATATATTAGTTTTTATTTATATATGATAAATCATGGAATACAATAATTCATTAAAATTGTAATACAATTAATATTTTTAAAATCATTTAGTTTCATTTCTTTTAGTTAAATAAATATTGTATTGTAATTTCATAAGAATTCAAAGTAATTATATAAATCCCTAAAATTAATAAATAAATCAACCTCATGAAATTAATATTATTATTATAAAAATTAAGACCTATATTAATTTAAATATTCCATTTTCTTCAAAATAAATAGATAAATCTTTTTATTCCTATACATGCATACATAATCAATAGCTAGGTTGTAATGGTCATGTTTAAAAAATAATATTAAATATATATCACAATTAATGAAAACTCATCATTCTGTGTAACAGAAGCTATGAGAAGAAATTAAATTTATTTGAATATATATATATATATATATCATAAAATATAGTGGTGTTACAATACTACCTCATGACCCCTATCATTTTTGCATATGTTCCCAATTTTTTTATCCACATCCAGAGAAGAAATCGCCAATAACCTATAACTTCAACTTAGTGAACCTCTTTCATCCTAGTTAGTGAACAAGATATCACCCTGACATTTTTTGGTGAACAATACCACCCCATATTCACATGAGTTAGACATATCACATTCTCAAGATACCACATGAAGTTTCATATACCAATGATTAAGACTTTATAACACATGACATCATGTCCATAATGGATCTAGGATACATAACCAAAAAGAAGATACAACACTTGAAAAAACCCAACAATAGCATAATGATTCTTCCCCTTAAAATAATATAGAATCAATTGAAAAAAAAAGTGATTTTCACTCTGTCACACATACTACCCAATCCATATTCGATTATCAAACAATGCATAAACACATGAATAATAGTTGAAGTTTCATAGCACCACTAACCTTGAGTTAGTATGACTAAACTCACTGAGTGTCCTTAATTAATTAGGATTAAACTGAATGAAATACCAAGATATGGAATAACTATGAAATTTGGTAAAAACTAGGAAAATAAGAATAAATAAAAATAAAATAAGGAATTGACACATAAAGAAAACTATATTTACATAAAGTGAATCCTTGAGATATACAACACTCTGATGAGAGCATAAATTGGGAAAATACCACTTTCTAATAGAGAATAATGAGAGATTTTGTGTTAGGAATAGATCTCACAATTATATTATCAAAATGATGTGAAAAAATAATTTATATATTAATTAATAAATTAATTAAAACAAAAAAACTACCATGAAAAACCATTTCATCTTGACCCATATATATCATATTGAAATGCCTTAGAAATATGGTCTATGTAGCATTGGCCTTTCGGTTATTTCATAAATAACCCCCTCCCAAAGCCCCATCATCTTTATCCCAAGACACATTATAGTCTGCACTAACCATTTTGGCACTACTGCCCTTTGTGGGTAAGGCTTCAGGGTGGAGTCGATAATAAATTTGGGATAATATCCCTTGCAGAAATGCATCATGGAATAACTGACCATGTTGTGGTGTAATACACCACCAATAAAATTTCATAATATTATTCAACAATTTTCTATTCTAATGAAAACACCCACACAGATGATCTTCTATTTTGTATCACATGGTTATCAACCAATCCCAAAATATATTCTTACACACCTACCAGTAATACTATGGTTCCCTTGTTTATGAAGTGACCATAAACCAACTTTATAAATTCATCCCCAAATCCAACATCACAAAACATGAGTACCATCATATTTTGATAGCTTAAAAACCTTAGTCGTGAAAGAATAAATATAGTGGAATCATTCCTAGGATCATATAAATTTATCCAAGAACATAATTAATTAAAATCTTCTCCCTACTTGAAAAATCATTCCTTATCTATATCATGATAGGAAATTGACTGACCTATATAGGAACAAAATCATCCTACTCTATACACTTCCTAAACATGAATACAATTTCAAACACATCCATCTCTTCCAGTTTACAATGAACTACTAATATAAACCAACTAATGACTTCTATGGGAACTCTTGGAATAGGAATCACATACATAGTCTCACCTCACATGAGATAACAAATGTATTTATGGTACCTTACCCAACCATCATCCCAACATTCATATATAGTATCTACCATCTATAGTTATCCCATATAATATATAATGTCTATACCTTGACAACCATCTGAATATTCTATTACACACATATGCACACCTTGAACCAGTTTTCGTAAAAAAAACAATATACCATAATGGTCATGGAATTATTATGAATATTAGTATAACTTTTTCTTATATATAATATATTTTATCAATCATATTTAGTTTACCTAATTCTTGATTCCCTATTCATGTCCACCTTATAGTGTTTTTCTCACTAATTACCACTACCACCACTAATGAATTTGTTTCCTACTTCATCGCCTTTTATGTGAAGATGAATCCTAGATAATACCTCCCAGTACTAATCCATTTTGTACCTTAAACACTTGAGTTTGAATCAATCTGTGAACTCTAGCTGAAAATGAGGGAATCTATAAAAATCTAACCAAATGTAAAATCTACTATTATTTCAACACTCCATTAATAGTTGTTCACACTAGTATCAAATGTGGAATGTCTCACCTAGCATGATTTTCATTTAATTATGGGCTCATTCAACCCTCGCCATCGTAGAAAAAATGCTCAAATAGTCTAACATAGAAGTCATGGTTGGTTTTCACATCATTTATTTCTTCCTATACCTGTATATCCCACCATATTTTTATTGGCCCTAGGATCATATATGTATATAGATTTATCATCTTTAATGGTAGTATCTTGATCTAACCGGATATATTCTATTCTGAATCAATCAAATTATTTGTTTCCTAGGTTCCACCTTCTCCTTAGAATAAGGAAATATGGTAAGAATATAACTCCTTAATCAATTATTACATATACAAATAATATCATTGAGTTCCTAAATCAATGTTTTTAAGGGGCCACAATAGAATTTCCATGATCAGCACATAAGACCATAGATCTATCTCTTTTAGTCTCCTTGGATGCATTTCCAACTTATAACCTTTATGAAAGGTTGAGTATCGCAATTTTTAGTGTGTTCCCTAGAACCAAATACTATTTAATTTATGTTTTCTGTATATTCATAGAATTCAACATTAATAACTTATCAAATATCAGTTGATCATTTAACTAACATTAATGTGATAATGTCAAAGAATATATATAAAATGGTAAAGGTCATAAAAATCCCCCAAAATGATGATAACAATGACATTCCCTGAAGATATTGCTAAATATTTTTCATTGTTCTCATAAAAATTTATTATAGAAAATAGTATACAAAATATCATGTGGGAGTTCTCGTAAGAACATGAGGATTTTTCTCACATATATTGCACTTATAAATATATATTATGTGAGATTACGAGAATAAATCAGTCTATAGAAATTCAAAAAAATTATGTTTCATTAGATATTCTTATCAGGGAGTATGTTTACTGATCTTTAGTGTTTAATATTTTTTTATAAATGGATGTCAACACTCACACACATTGATGTATTATTATAAACCATGTCATCACAGTTGATAGAGAATTTTGGTATGTAGGATTCCACACAAATGATGTGTTATTAAGGAGTATGTAATAGAAATATTTTCCCCTTATATATTTATAGAATATGCCATCTTGACCCTTTAATTGAAATGGAAACTTCAAATTAAATTGAAAATCCATGGTATAATGAAATGTTTATTTCAGTTAGTAAAATAAATATGTATCAAGATTATAGGTTTATGATGAAATTATGGAACCTTATTATTGAGATATCACAATAAAGGGATTATATTACATTGTGAAAATTCAACTATTTTCTTGGTTGTCACATATCTTTTTCCCCGACGGGTTCCTTGACCCATTAGTAGACATTAGTCGTGTACACTGGGAAAGCTCACCTAGTCCCACTATGGAAGATACCTAGAGGGTAACGCACAAAATATTTTCATCGATCTCATTTAAATATTATTTATTTATAAATTGGAGAAAATATAATTATTTTAGAAAAGAAATAATATTTATTTATGATTCATTACTAAATTAAAAATATTAAATAAATATTTTTTCTAGAGGTAAATGATTAATTACATGGATATATAATATTTATTTGTCTCTTTTTATTCCTAATGTAATGAATTCTTATTTATTCATTAATAAGAAATTTATTCAATTTTTAAAATATTTAAAAAATTATTTACTCAATAGACTATTGATATAATATTTATTTTACCTATAAGATCTAGGGTTAAGACAAGCCATCCATAAAATTATGATATTATAAGTATAAGTACAAATACAATCGTTAAAAATTGGTTTAAATGGTAGGAGTGATCCTCTTCATGAATATCTACATCCACTGTTGGTGGATTATACCCAAGAGTACTAAAAGAGAACAATATACACATTTCAATGATTTCCCACTTAGATAATAAATTTTCGACTTATTTATTTTCCCTGTAGACATGTGAAATTATTAAATTGAGAAGTTTAGAATTATTAAGTCATATAATCTATTAATGAAATATTCTATACGGTAAAATCATGGTTATTGATTTTAGTTAATTAAAAGTATGTTTAGAGTTTGATTAAATCCATATTGAGTTCTATTTTTCATAAACAACATGCTTGATAACATAAATGATCACCCATAACTCTACATAATATGTGACTCCATGCCCGATAATGTGATGGAAGAAAATTTTCACAAATCCACAGTAAGTGATGAAGACATATCCACAACTTGAGGGAACTATAATGCTAAAGGATACCTCGTCACCACTATGTTTAATTCTTGAAGAGCTAAGAATGAGCCAAAAAATACATTTTAGTAAAATAGGTATCTATGTTCTACCTAAAACTCCCAATAGCCTAAGTGTCTTGAGATCAATAAAGCTATTGTCCATGAAATACATGTGTAAAATTACATCATTTGTATATCCATATGAATGCTCAGGGTACCTGCATGATCTAATAAATATTAGTTTTCAAAAAAGGATTAATTTGTTGTTGTCCATACAGATGTACATAAGACTACAAATTCCACCAAAAGGAGGGTTTGGATTTGGTCATTCCGTCTAATTTTATTGATATATGCCATCAATTCATATAGTTTCATTTGTATACAAGGGACAATGGTAAAAAAATCCAACATAATTCCATAGATCATTGGAAAAGTTTCATCCCAAAAACAGGTGTTGCACAGATTCCTCAACCTTTAAACATATATGAAATATATATATATATATATATATATATATATATAATAATTTTCCCAAACCCTCCTTAACTGATTATTTGGGGAAAAAAATTTCTCATAGTTACTCCAAAGAGTAAGTAATTTTTTTGTATGGATAAAGGATACCTTGAAATTAAGAAACCATGCTGCTAGTTTTATGGATCCATCACATTTCCATGTGAAGTATTCTTTAGAATTAAAAATTCCATTTCTGATGGGCCTTAATATTATGGTCACATCATCTTTGAAACTCAAATTATATATTTCCAAGATAGATTGTGAAGAAAAAATTACATCAAGGCTTATATTATGAGTCATGAAAACAGTATTTGTCATTATATTCATGTTGGAAGGCACATTACTAGTGTTGAGTGAGAATAAAATCCATAGAGTATCCCAAAAATTAATGATGGATTATCTACTAACAATCCATTTTCAATTCTGCATTATATCAGTGAAAGAATGCTTGGGTGAGGGAAAAAATATTAAGTATGATAATGTGGATACCCATTTAGAATATTAATTTTGATCCTTGATGATATAATATAAATATTGGAATCGTTTTATGTTATGAGATCCCAAGTAAATTATTTAAAAAGGACATCATTTGAAATCATATGATCCTTGATTCTAGGGCCTCTAATTTCAATGGGTTTGATTCAATCCTTCCATGTGACGAGTATCAACTTCATTTCATGCATTTAACATATCCAAATTATGTTCCTTATCATGAATTAAATATAATTAATGATACTTCTTGTCCATCTATAAAGAGATACCGAATACGAAAAATTTTTAGGTTATAACATAATTAATAAGGTACACCCTCCCAACATGAGTCATAGATTTCCCCTTCCACCTCCTCTACTAATAAATGATGTTATAGAATATGCATACATGACATTAAATCTACACCATTCCAAAAAAAATAATGGAACACAAATATAATTGAATGGAAGGGAACCCATATTCACTCTAAGAGTTCAGGTGACCCAACTTTTTTTTACCAACAGATATTCCATATCCAAAAAATTAATGAAATATTTGTTCCATCTTGTGTCAGGACAAGCCACTTCCTCATATTGATTAATGGAGGATATAATATCAGAAATTGTTTTCATTGAGGATTTTCCAAATAGGATAATTTCGTCAACATATAATCATTGTGATATGATATATTTTTCCCAATCATCTTTGATTCTCTTTTATATATTTTTATGAGGGATTTCATAAAGAAATCTACTCATGTAGACTTATCAATGTAAAATAGGATTCATGAGAGTAGGTATCTTTTCCTAAAACCTGTAGAAAATTTTAAATAACCTATAGAGGTCCATTTATTATGATCAGAAACCTTGAAGAAAAAGAGAATAGTGTTATTCAATATGATGAGAGCATTTTAAAATCCATACCTACAGAGGATAGAAATTAGTAATATCCATTTAAGAGTATCAAAATCCTTAGAGGTGTCAATTTTGAGGGAAAATTTCCCTTTATTTGAATTCCTTTTCATTAGGATAATACATTCTGATGTATTGAATAGAAAATTATAGATTCACCTTATAGGTAAAATCCGAAATTGATTCGATAAAATATTCACATTAATTTTGTCTCCCATTGTGAGTTTATGGTCTAGCGAAAAATATTTATTTACCAGATTATAAACTAAATATTTATCATTCTGTTGGTTATCATACAATATAAAGTAAAATAATGATGTTATTTTATTATACAATATGTGGTATCATATGGGTTTAATAATTTATTATGGACACTTATGAAATTTATAAAATAATATACCCTAATACTGGGTTTATAAATAAGACATTATTACATTTTAGAGATGGTTAATCATTGTGAAAAGTGATTCTAAAAAAATTATTCTCCTCATCTAATCCTCTCAAGAACTATAATGACAAGAGAATTTACTTCAAGAATAATATAACGTGAAGTGATCAAAGTTTATTATCCAAATATTGTCAATCAGTCATGCTAGAATCTGACGCTTCATAGGTTTTGTTTTAGGATCTATGAAGAATTAGTTGATCACCACAAAAGGGGATCTAATTTTGGTCCCCATTAATACAATGAAATTACCATCCAACAACCTTCATATAATCTACATGAACATCAAATAATGAACTCAAGATCAAGGTATTTCTTCATGATATTAAATTAATTATAAATAATGTGAAAATATCATCCCTGTGGGTTCCATAAAAAATATTTTCCAATATTATATTGATAACTTGTAATTCTTAATGGAATTAAAATATCTTAAATTTCATATTATCATTTGAATCCAACATCATATGATTTATCTATAGTCCCAAAAGGTGCATCCATTATAGTTATAGATATAATGTTTTATCATATAAGTCACATTAAATATAGAATTATTTTTTCATTTATGATTGTTATACATATTTAAAGTTAGTTTTTCAGTTCATTAAATTCAATAATTTAAAATGATTTTCAAGAACACTTCTAACCCACTTTATTTTTAGCTCATATAAAAAATATTAGTTAATAATATATGAATAAAACTTGAAATATCATATTAAGGTTGATCACAGCTTTCAAGGATACATGACATGTAACTCACCAATATACCATGTAACACCACACAAAATTTTTATCATGTAATCTAAATAAGAAAATTAATTAATTAAATAACATGTGATATAATTAATTAACATGTAGTGAATTTAAAACAAACATAATGATATTAATACACACATGATGTAATTAATTTACATGTAGTGTAATTATTCACATGAATCATGATAAATTTATATGTAGTGTAATTAATTCACATGTAACATAATAAATTTAAAAATGATGAAATTGCTTCATATATAGTGTAATTATATCACATTACATATAAATAATTCACATGTAGTGTCATTAATTCATACCAAGGGTAATTAATTCAAATTTCTTACTCTATAAAGATGGTCACTAGATCGCAAGCTAGAACCATTCTTGCCTCTTCATTGGAGCTCAACCAGAATACATCATTGCCTGGGGCCAATTCTAGTCGCTCTTTATTTTAATGATATTATATATTATTTGGAACACTAGTGGACTGAGAGATAGGGTGGAAACAGATTTCATCTCCTCAGAGGTGGCTAAACATAATGTTTTGGTTGTTGTGGTCTTGGATCCCAAGAAATGTGCCTCCAAAATCAATGTGTTTTCCAAAATAATCTTCTTATATCACATCATGCATGGAGATCCGTTCAACCACCGTGTCTATAGTTTTTGGAATTCTGGTGTGAAGATCGACTTGCTGGAATCATTTGATCAACATATTTCTGTAAAAGTGACAGTCAGGATCTATTGTTGCTTCTGTTCATTTATTTATGCTAAGTGTGACACTAGCCTATGGGATCACCTCTACAGGGATCCGAGTTCTTTTATCCTAGGGATGTAACCTTGGATCTTGGGTGGTGATTTCAACACTATCAAGAACTCTTCTGAAAAGAACGTTCATGTTTCTATTACTCAGAATGATAAAATTACTTTCTCTTCCTTTGCAGCACAGGAAGGGATTCTTGATCTTGGCTTCATATGTGATAGATTCACGTGGTGAAATAACCAGTGGGGAAACCTGAGAACTTGGTGTTGGATCGATCACTACTTGGGTAATCTCCATGCAATCACATCCCTTTCAGAACGTCATGGTGTCTCATTTTCTTCCGGATTTTTATGATCACTCCCCTCTCATAATTCATCTAAGACCAGGATCCTTGATTTTCAGCCGTTTCAACTTCACCAAGATATGGGTTCATGATCTTGGGTTTATAGAGAGTGTGGAAAGCTCATGGATCCTACCAAGTCAACAAAGTAGTTGGGCTGGGCTCCATCTCGAGTTAGGTGCTTAAAACAGGATCTTCGATTTTGGTTGAACTCTAAACACCTCGATAACCAGTCCACAGACGACCTTATAAAATATATTGAGCATACAAAATTTACTTTAGAATATATGTGTGATGATGAGACTTTCTCCACCATTTGTATAAATAGTCAAAGACTGAATGAGGTCCTTCTTGAACAAGATTGGCGCCTCCCGGAATGTGCCCGCACTTCGTGGCTGAGAGAGGGTGACTATAACACCGGTTTTTTCCATGCCTACCTGAAAGAGAAACAACTAGTGTAGGACCCCAACATTAGGATTGATTATGGTTATTCCTATAATGATTTGGATCTATTTGGTGATATGGTTTTCTCCCACATTAACAATTTTCTTTATGACCCTAATTAATGCTTCCTAGATGGGTACCCCTCTGTCGAGGTGGATATTTTTGACTCAATCCTAAGCAGTATTCATTGCCATGCTAATGAGATCCTTTGTTGTGTTTCTAATGAGTTGGAAATATGCGAGGCAGTGCTTTATCTCAACCTGGACATCTCTCCAGGCCCAGATGGTTTCCTGGTCTCTTTCTTCATATATTCTTGGAATATCATCAAGTCAGATCATTGTGAGGCTATCCAATAATTCTTCCAAGGTGACTCTCTCCCTTTTCTGAATATTGAATCTACCCGGGTCTTGATTCCAAAGGTCAGTTCCCCCTCCGTAATCTCTTAATATCTATATATTAGGCTATTTAATTTCACAAACAAAGTGGTGGCTACCATCATCAGTATTAGGCTCACTAGATTCACTCAATAGTGGATTTCAGATGACCACCACACCTTTATCTACGGCTGCTCTATCCAAATTATTATTGGGGTGGCCTAGGAGATAGTCCTGGATATCAACATGAAAGTGGTGGGATCGAATATGGTGGTCAAACAGGACATGAATAAGGATTAAGATTGCTTAGAGTGGAACTTTATCATTTGAAACATGAAATTCATGGGTTTCTCAGAGGCCTCCATTGACGTTTTATTGTGTGGGTTCATCTAGTCTATATGAGGCTACTATAGGGGGACCCCATATCCCCAAATCTGTTTATCCTATCCCAGGATGCCATTAGTAGATACTTATCCTTGTCCATAAAACATGGAATTGTTTGGCCCTTCTATTGTGGCTCCCAGGACCCCAATGATTCACACCTCTTTCTTGCAGATGAATTGTTATTTTTCATCAATGGGTTAATTCCCTTCATTTTATGATTTGTTTCAATTATGGATGAGTATGATAAATGGAGGGTTTAAGTGATTAACCAAGAGAAGAGTGGGGTACTTTTTCCTTTGAGATGTCCAAGATGACACAAATATTCCATTGAAAGTATTCACGGTATTCATGAGAGGAATTTTCCAATGACCTATTTTGGGGCTCATATTTCCCCTAGGAGAATCTGGGTGTAAGGTATAGAGGATCATTCCAACAGGGTCATTAAGTGTATTAATAAGTAGAAAAACCTCTTCCTCTATTTCATAGGGAGGATCAACCTCATTAATAGCGCGTTTTCTTCTATCCCTATGCACATTCTCTCTATCCGGAAGGTTCCCAAGTCTATCATCAATCGACCAGAGTCCATTTTCAACACATTATTATGGGATTCCCAAGATGAGGGGAGATGCATGTGGGCCTATTGGTGAAAAATAGTGAGGCATTTGGAGCATGGTGGCATTAATGTGCCAATCCTGAGGGAGCCTATGTTTCACATGAAAGGTAAGTAGGCTTGGGATGTTATCAAGGTCCAGACATTGTGGAGTCATTTTATCAGAGGTATGTACTATTTCAGTTTATGGTAGAATAATAGGAATAAATCCCCTATCTAGAGCTCTCTACTGAGCCAGGTGTCCTCCCTTCGGCGGCACTCACTTTGATCATTGGTCAGGGTGAGTCCTGCTTCTAGTAACGCAACTAGGGAATCAGGATCATGGGATTCTCATGCTTCTTGACAATAGATATCTCAGTCATAGAAGCTTCCCTTAACCCCTCCTTCTTCAAGGCCATCCTCAACTCATCCCAGGAGGTTGTTTTCCATGAAATATTCTGGGATGGATCCACGTATAGGTGTATGTTCTCATACTCCCCTCAAGAAGATTATCGAAAAAGGACTATAGGAAAACCAGGATAGTGCAGCCGGCCAGTGACACATGGGGTTGAATTCTTTGGTGCAATTATATACCTTCCAAATTTAGTTTCCTCATCTAGAGAGCCATATCCAATTTTTTTCCAACAGAGATGGCCATTAAAGCCAAAGGTATTCCCCTGGCATCAAAATGTTTCTATTGCACCACCCCTAAAAAGGATTCCTCCTTCCACATTTTCTTACAACGCGACTGGGGGGTATCATTTGAATGGGATAGGGGTGTTTATGGATATGTCTGGAGTGGTAACATCGCATGAGGATTTTTTCAGTGATTCTTCCATGGGGCCTCCACCAAAAATGAGGAATATGGTCAGGAGATCCTTCTTTCTATGGGCTTTTGGTGTCTCTGATAGGCACACAACTAGGAATGTCACCTTGGGTATAGTCTCTTCATTCAGGGTTTTCATCTCCAGACCATATATCTCATTGTTGAACTGGCCTCCTTTCATAAGCGACATGCATCATCACATTCCCTCCATATCTACACTAATAATGCTTGTCTTCCAGTCTCATAAGCACCTCTAAATCTTTTCTCTTGGGTTTGATGGAACCCCCCTCTTATGGGATCAAACATAACACCGATGGGGATTTAGGTCAAGGGGGCATGATGGGAGGAGGGGTTGTTCGGGAACCTTCTGGATCAGTCATTCTCATGTACAATGCTTTCTACGGGGAGGGATACTCCCTGGTG
The DNA here is from genome assembly GCA_963277665.1 of Viscum album. Taxonomy (NCBI): domain Eukaryota; kingdom Viridiplantae; phylum Streptophyta; class Magnoliopsida; order Santalales; family Viscaceae; genus Viscum; species Viscum album. Next base: position 27,152,073 of record OY728128.1, on the reverse strand, counting down.
GTGGAAGCCGAGGCGATTCACAATGGCCTTGAAAATTGTATTTTAAAATATCTTCCCTTAAATTTAGTGGAAATAGACTCTAAAATCATTTGGGATTCCCTCATGGGAGGCAACCCCCCCCCCCCCCCCACCCTAATGTAAGATCACCTACCTCATTCGAAAATGCAGGGTGTTACTCTAAAGTGAAACTTATGTCCTTCACGTGTGGAGGGAGGGAAACCATTTGGCTGAAATTTTGTCCACTAGGGCCTCCCACGACCACCCTCTATTGGTTTTAAATTCCCTTGGGTCCCTTCCTATTCCTAGTGTGGACCTTGCTATAAAGGACGCACATGGTCTTCACTTATACATGCCTCCTTGATCTTTCTTTTTGGATCATATTTCTTTGTTGGAATTGTTGATTTTAGTGTTGTTAGTTTTTGACTTTTCCCTTGTCCTTGTCTATGTTTTTTTAATAAATAAATAATCATAAATCTATGAAAAAATTCACATGTAGTGTAATTAATTAAAATGGGATGTAATCAATTTACATGATACATATTTAATTCACATGTTGTGTCATTAAATCTAAGGGGCATAATTATTCCATACCATTTTACATGGAATACAATCCAATCCTAGCTATACATTACATAATATAATTTGAATAGAAAATTTAAAAATTAATTTATTACTCTATAAACCTCATCATTATGTGTTTTGTGTGTTATTTATTACCTATTACATTCTATATGATATTTTTTATATGATATTAAGTAAAAAAATGAAATTCAATGTAAAATAAAGAACTGTTTGTTGTATGTGTTTATTGGTTACTATATACTCCAATTGCATTAAATTAGTACACACATCATGTCTTTCATGTTTTCATTGTGTCACTCATTGATATTTCACACCATGAAGTTACATCACATGTCATGTATGATATATGTTTGATCAGATTACTATATAAAACAAGGACTATACATGGTCTTTTAGATGAGAATACGATGTGATGCCTCAAAGTACAAGTTACGTACTTAATCTACTTAAAAAAATAAACAAAAATAAAATTATTTAAAAAAACAATGGATGGGTATCTATGAGATATATTGGATGAATATTAAGTGATATTTATTTTTTTATTAATACATAATTAATCTAATTAATTCACATGTGTTTATATTAATGAATGAATAAATTTAAGTCAATGTTATAGAGTTATTTTAAATGTGTATTCATTTCAATAGTGGGTGTTCATGAGCTTAGTTCTACCTACATATGGAATTAATTTCTTTTAATTTGATTATTTCACATGTTTTATAATTATTTTATTAAATTAAATTAATGGAATGTGAGTCATCTCTCTGTCCTTATTATGTATGGTCATTTGTGTCCATGATATATTTTATGAATACCCCATTTTGGTTCCCTTCACCTACAAGTGATATAAAATCATTTCAAGGGTACAACTCCCAAACAAAGGGAGTAGATTTAAGACATAGGTAAGGAAAACCCATATAATGGAAATACAGAAGAAGAAGGTGAAATATTGCAAACATTATCTCATATTGGCATAATGAATTTTCCCCCTAGGTTCAATGGTTTTTTTATTGTCCATTCAATAAAAAACCATTAGTTAATGATTATGATCAATCCATGGCTTAATTTGATTTCTATCTCATGAATGATTTTTTTATTGTTTTGAGATTTTGATCACATAAATAAATGTATTTATATGAAAACAAGGAATGAAAATAAATTTATTGTGGATAAATATTTATTGGTACTTAATTAAAAACCATTGTAAAATCCATTTAATATATCTATGTCATGAAATATATAAAATAAAAAAAATTATTCATAATAAACAAAATACATGATGTTTATATAAATTCATTGTGCTTTCCATCGTATGAGTTAAGATGGACCCATATTTCATGTATCGATTCATGTATTTGTTTGGGGATCCTTTAATTATATAGACATATAAAAAAACAATGTGAGTTAAAAAACAAAACATGTATTAAATTTAAAATCATTATTTTATTCAATACAAATTTTAAATTCATGTGTTGTTGAAATATGAGATAGGATTTCATGATTGGAGAGTCCACTCAATGAAATAAATAGATAGAATCCCACAATAAAAAAACATTATGACCTAAAAACATTCCTATATTTTTCATGAAAATTTTCAAGATTATAAGAATAAAAATATAGATACTTTCCACTAGAATTATTGATTTTATGATACATTCTAAGTTCAATAATGAGGTCCATTAAGTATTGATAAAAACATTAAAGACTTAAAAAGTTAAAATTTATTTTATATCACATATATTTATAATAAATAAAATTATTAATATTTCCATTTTAATTAATTATAAAATGGAATGAAAACCTTGAAAAACTATAGGATCATTTCTCTACTCAGGGAATATACTCATTGGGAAAAATTTCGAGTGGTATAAATGATTTACATTATTTTATTATTAAATAATTTGTAATATATGATTAAATTCCATAAACCTGAACCTAATCCTACAAAGTATAGGTTAACATTGACACCTACAGAATATATGTGGAGTATTATTATTTAATGATATCATATCTTCAATCTATTTAAATGTACAAAGATAGGACTAAAGATAAATGAGATACTCCCTATACTATTTTATTTTAAAATTAAAATGGTGTTAAAGGATTATAATATTTTCTTCATTTAATAAATAAAATTACTTATTGTTAAGTATAAATTTGGATGAGACATAACCCTATAATCTCATTTAATAAAACATACAACAATGGTTCTCTGTATTCATCTATGACCAGATGAATAATATTACAAAATTTCTCATAAATAATTTTGTCTATACATCCCCTAAAAAAATATGGTTTGGTGGAAAAATATTTCCTCACACTATTTTGATAGAAAAATGAAAGGAAATATTTGATATATTGTGTAAGTTTTATACAAATGGTTTATTTATAACATATTTTAAAGAGGAAAATTATTCAAAGGGAAGGAAATTAAAATGAGGTAATTTTCTTCTCATGGGGAAGGAGATAAATATTGATATAATTGAAATAAATTAAATTTCATGTATTTATAAAATAATGGAATCTTCATAATTAAATATAATACTTCCATTGGAATTCATTCACATTAAAATAAAATATATTATATATATATTTTTACTAATTAATTTAGAATGTTTTTGAAATATTTTAAGTATTTGGGTGTATTCTCCCAGAGGATGATAAAGGGTTATTTCTATGTCAGTTATGAGTAAATGAAACTTATAATTTTTTAGAATGGATTGATTTGATTTTTCAATGATTTTTTTCAAAACATTTATCTCATTTTCTATCTAGACACAATTATACAATATTTCACATTGGAAATAAATGATGTTATGGTACTTCATACTAAAATAAGGGTTCATTAACTCTAGAATAAATAATATAAATTATATAGAATGATAAATAGTGAATATAAGACTCTTAATATAATGTTCCAAGGGAATTATTTTTATAATAAAATTTAATGTTGTTGAATTTTTTATACCAAAAAGAAGTGTTTTAGTTTCTATTGAGATAAGATACTAGGTACAGTAAGAAACAAATTATCATGTTTTAGAAAAAAACCTTTGTAAATTAAGGTACATCAGAGATCATTAAAATTTATTTCAATAAGTCCCTATAATATATTCTCATTTTAGTTTTGAATTCACATATTTCATAAAATTCATTTAAACATATTAGAAATGAAATGTGAAGTAATTGAGTACACTTGGTTAAGATAGAGGATCCTTCAAGCTACCTTGTAACATAATATTATATCAATGTAATAATTTAATATAATTATTATGTATATGTATTTAATAACATAAATTTTCTTATATTCATAAAAACAGTAATGGTATTAAAAGGAATAATAGATATGAGTCTTATATAAGTTGTAAATATCCCATAATTATTTCCAAGACTTATTCTTCAAATAGGTCTCTAACAACTAATCATGTTCCAACTATATTTACTAATAGATATCATATCAATTTCGATATGATAAAAATATAATCTGACATAATGGGAATTGTTTGTTGAAAATAATTCAATAAAATCTTGATATAGATACAAAAGAATGCCAAACACTTCATTTATATCCCGTAATAATCATATAATTATAATGGATATTAATATTTTGTCAACAATAAATATGTTTCTAAAAAAACCACTCTCATTAAGGATAATGGGTGTAGACGTAAAATCTATGGGTTAAGGCTCTAGATGCATATAAGTAGGCATACGAATGCTAGACTCTATTGCGCCTAGTGGGAGGAGCAGTTCTAGAGACACATATTGTGTAGTAGGTCACAAAAAAAGAGGTAGATTATGTTAACCACAGAGGGTGATACATATATTATTCAATGATAATAAACATTCCTATAAATAATTGATAAATGGAATCATTATATGTTTGAAAATTATGTATAAATTCATGTATTGGGTTCCATAAATAATGATTTGGGGACATTGTATTTTGAATGTATCTAAAAACTGATGATTATGGGGAGTATTAAAGATAAATACTACATGGATGGTACAATATAGTACCAATAAAGCCTGATTGATTTTTGAAAATGATTAGTTTATGAAAAACCTATACAATAATCACTATGACTAAAATCCTTTTGAATTATACTTGTCAAAGAATACATCTGTGATCATAAAATTGGTATATTGATTACCAAGTCCACCTGATTTGTAGTAAAACATACATAAGATGTCTATATGATGAAAAAAAAGGGAGACCATATGATATATGTTTACTAGGAATAACTAGAAAGTCTTGGTGAAATCCACAAATTCTGAAAAGATATAATTATTCCATAAATTTAGTAATGAATAAATCATGAATAATAGTAATATAATATTCATTTGGAAACTAGTGATTTACATGTGTCTCTAATAGGTTTAGGGTAGAAATGTTAGTTTTTATAAACAATGTTGATGACATATAGAAAACATGTGTTATGTAGTTTTTTAAGACTAAGGAATTACTTTATCCAATAATGAATTAATGTAGAAACATTTTTATAATGAAAAAAAGATATATAAAAATAGATCTCAGGGTAATACAAATATACTCATTGTACATATATTATCAATGTATTGAAAATTAAAAGGTTGAAATTATTCAAGGAGGAATAATAGTATGCATATAATCCTTCCAGTATACCATGAATGGGAAGAGGAAGAGATTAATCAGATTGAAATAATTTCACAAGAATAAGTAATATAAAATTATCACATACTTCATGATATGAATTGACATTTGATATTACTAACACATGATGTATTGACTGTGAATATCAAATAGATCCAACATAATTGCACCGAATTGCTATTAGGAAAATTCGATAATACATGAAAGAGAAGAACATGATGAGTTCATTCTATCTGGAGAATTGGGATTACTAGTGATCAAGGGAATTTGTAACTTTTCATCATTTAGTTCAATTTGAAATAGTATAAAATTGGGACTAAGTTAATACAGAAGACAGACTTATTACAACTAGTGGTTTTTATAACTACAATATCTGATTGTCTTAAAGATTCTAATACATCTTAATATGTTGTTTAAAAAATCATAATCATGTTATAGGTTATACCAAAAGAAATAGTTTTTCAATTTTTATGATAATATTTTACTATATATTTAACCATGATGTCAGTTTTTTGACTTCGGTTCAAGAGGTGGATACTCAGTAATATCCCTACTTGAACGATTTTCATAAGGTATTGATTTTTACAAAAAATATTATACACATAAACATGTGTATTGAAAAACCATATTTATTAAAACACAGTATCCCAAAAAACCATATTCATACTCAATAACATCACATTTAATATATGATACTAACCAGTCATTAGTAGTTGGATCTACTACAAGTCGGAGTCTATCAGAGTTTTTTCCCAAGAATAACTACTTTATAATTTATATTTCTTATATATTAAAGGGTTTTAATGTTAATACCTTATTGGATATTTATTTTTCATTTTTATAACATTACTAGGATAATGTATTATAATATATATCATATTTAAATGGTATGAGTAGTTCCCCTCTATGATGATAACCTGGAAGTGGCATGAAAACATTATTAAATATTTTTCTATAGACGAAAAAAATTCTATGTTGTGAAAATTAGTATGTAAACATTTTGGTGATAGTACACATAAGATGATGAATCTTTATCTCGTAGATTTCACACATAGTAATCACCAGGAATGAAGATTTTGAGAATGGGTCATCCTATAGGAATGTCACAAGTTTGTGTGTCATCAGGTAATTCTATCTATGAGAATGTCTAATGGACCATAGAATTTCATATTATTATTAATGCATTTATGGACTTTCACACATTGAGATAAAACTATATCACACAATGAGATTATGGATATTCATGTTTGGTATGTTGGGTACATAAAGAATTATTTGGTATTCATGAATACGTTGAGGAAAGACTTATCCATTCCATCTTTATGGAAGATTATATCTCGAGCCTTTGATCAAAAAATGGAACATTAAAATTAACTTCCATGTAAATGATATATGGATAAGTTTATTTTAGATAGATGATAATATGTATCAAGAATATAGGTTTATGACATGGGTATTTAACATTATTGATGAGAAATCATGAAAAATGGTAATATTACATGATGAATGTTTGTATATCGTTTCTATCATTGTGATATATCATCTTCCTCTATGTGTTCTTTTATCCATTGATAGAAAATAATATTATACATTAAAAAAGCATATCTAATTCCACTAAGGGAGAATCCTAGAAGCCCACACATAACGTGTTTTCGTCAATCTTAGATAACTATTATTTATTTAAATATTAAAAAAAATATTATTCTCCAGGTTGAGAAATAAAAAATATTTGGGATTTATTAATTTATCACAAATATTAAATTAATATTTAGTCATGATGTAGTTATTTAGTTACGTGAATATATAATATTCCTTTGTCACTTTTTATTGTAAAGGTCATGAAAAATTATTTATTCATTAATATATATATATTCTTTAGAATTTGAATAGAATTCTAATTTTAATTTATTAATGAAATAAAATTAATAAATATATTTATTCATGAATTTAATAAATTATGAGGTGGATAAATAAGATATTATTTGAGTTTGGTGATTTATATTTACTTGAATGATTATAATATAAATATTTATTATTGTTTTGGTTAGCACATTCCATGATGTAAAATAATGATATTATTTTATTACCTGGAAAGAAGACTAAATTGAGATTATTAAATTGTGAAGGGAGCCTACAAAATTAATAAAATATCCATCCCTAACCCTAGGTCTATAAATAAACTAAAAACATATTTTAGAGAAGGTTATTTTTTAAAAAACAATCTTATCTATAGAATTATCCTCCTCTCATCTTGTCATGAAAGAGAATAATCAGATAGATTCCTTCAATCATAGAAAAACATGATGCAATCTAAGGTAAATAAAAATAGACAATCAATAAATTGCACTAAAACCCAATGATTCATTAGTGATTTATGAAGATCAAATAAGAACATTTTCATCACTGTTAGAGGGGATATAATTTGGGTCCTCCTTAATGTAATGTAAATTGAATCAAATGACCTTCACATTCTCAACACCTACATCAAATAAAGAATTCAAGATCAAGGAATTTATTCATGATATTAAAATAAAAATAAATTAAAGTTAATATAAATACTCTCTTGGTTCTAGAAAAAATATTTTTTAATATTCATTAGAAAAAATATCATTGGTCATTACATTCACATCTTGTATATTAAAGTTGTTTGTTAAATCTGGTTAAAGTCAAATTGGTAATAGGCCTAATAAGATCTTCTACTATAGTTGGGACCATCATTAACACTTCCTTTGGGAGCCTCAACCTACTCATGACTCAATGAAACTACTTATCAACCCTCCCAAGTCTCCAATAGAGGTAGATGAGGTTTCACATCACGAAGATCTAAATACAGATCTTAGAACACATATAAAAATCTAGATATCATAAATTCAGAAAGTTGAAACTAGATGTGAATCACACTCACCCATACACATTCATTCATGTAATAAAAAACCATGACATCTGGCCTTAGGAACATTCTTTACACTTTACAGGGATAGGTAATAAAAAATATCACACACATATTGGATCCAAATATTCAATCACACTATAAATCACATCCATAGTCTAGCTATAATTCTTTTCATCAAGAAGGTATATGGGAAAACACAATGTTGGTTATTTAAAAAACTTTTTATAAAAAAATATTCCCATTAAACAACCAAACCCAAAATAGAATCCATGTGTAGGGACAAAGATGTTTTGTAATCCCTACACTCCTTTCATTTTGAATCAGTACCCCCTATGGCCTCTTAGGATCAAGAGTCAAAATTATAAATCATTAAGACAAAATACTTATTTTTATAAAATATGTAACTCAACTATAATAATGAAATCTGAAAAACAAAACATTTTCCCATAGAGAAATTGAAATTATCATGCACTTGTTCATTCAATGAACACAAAATGACAATCACCCCAACTCCTAACAAATTTCAAAATGTCATGTTTTCTACACCCCAAAAAAACAATAAGGGAACACTTAATATCATTTTGTCTCAGGAATATTTGATATCACATTGTACCATCCCCTACCAAGATAATAAAAACAATGCCTGATCTTATGAATTGTTGACCTCATGTCGGTCACCCCTTATTCTAGACAGTCTAAGGGGTGATAGTGGGGGGCTAATACATCTGGAAATAAATGATACAAAACAACATAAATAGCAGAAGATATAGAAATAAATAGTCAAAATAGTAATCTATAATGAAACACTTTGTATGAAAAGTAAACAACTATAACATAATGTGAATAATATAATTTTTAATAGGATTACATGTATGATGATAATACATATAACACCCCCATAAATAGAAAAATAGTACTCCCATATCAATATTGAGTATCCACCCAGTCCAAATACAACAATAAAAATATATCAAGGATTCAAATGTACCTGTATCTATTGTACTCAGAATCGAAATCCCTTTACCTTCATGTATCATGAATCATAAATCTTGAGCGTGTTCCAGAGGGTCCATGAAATGTGTGAGTGTAAACGTAGTACGTCATCACCAACGATGTTCCTTGATAATATATATATATGATTGTATAAAAAGTATTATAACAAAAACTAATACCAACTCAAATAACACATTCCAAATATTCTCATAAAAAATGATTGGAACTTTATAGACATTATTAATTTTTTGGTGGGATAATGTATCCATGATCTAACACACTGGATGTCCTTTTGTCCTTATAACTAGTTCTATACCACACATTGACACATGCCAACCCATATATTGAATTAACATTCCATATCATTAGAAATGGTTTCCCAAAGTATTGTCTACATACCACACCACACAGTCTATACCTAACAAAATATTATTCCAATAACTAGATCAATAGCTTGATGATTCCTAGATATGGTGAGAGATCACTCACATATGTTGATCTCCATCACCAAATGTATCCATGGACATACATATATCATATACCTCTTTCAAATCAATGGTCAACACCATACAACCTTGTTAATTCAACTACATAGGATTCTAGAAAGAAACCAATATCCAAAACCAATTCATAGACCTCATATTGTGAGCACATGAACTCGACAACCTCATCCCCAAGGTGAGTATAAATCTTTAATTTCCTATGACCATAACCCAAGAAACCTATATCACCTGATCGATGAATGAGTTATCACCATCACCTTTATTGGTGAACCGCATCATCCCATAGTCAAATAGTGTACAACCATCACATCCCCAAGGAATTACATCAAGTACCACACCTAAAGGATACCCATATTAGAACATAGAACACTGAACCAATTAAGGTAGTCATGTTTTGGACCATTTTCATTCATATTTAACTGAACCCAATTGGTCACATGTCCTCAAATTCACCTCGACATATTCTCATGGATGATGACTAGCAATGGTGGTCTATGATGGTATGGTTTTGAAACTATACCCTCATGTTAGAGTTGAGCACAATGGTAGATAATAGAAAAATCATTGTAATAAAGATAATAAAATAGTGAACTCATATAATAAATATTAATAATAATAAGTAGGAAGTCATCATTAATAAATATATCCATATCTCGATAGATATAAAAAATAATTCCAGGTTCATTTGATATAAAAATGAGGTATATATCAGGGAAATAAATTAGTAGGAATATAAAACTTTATATAAAAAATAAAAAAAAGTCCAACATCAATCACTAATAGTATCATGAGAACATTCTCGATTCTCTAAGATCGTATTTCATCCATGTACGGAAAAGTAGTTCTCTATAGCTAGGTTCTTTCCCTTATATCTAAATGTATCCATGAAGTTTTTCCAAGTACCAATAGTGGCCTGAATAGGGTTTGAGTAAAATCCAACAGGCCACCCCAAATGGTTTCTAGCACAATGAAACCTATGATTACACAATGACACATGTGTTGGTATAACAAATAAATGAAAAAAATAAATAACCATGTCAATATAGGTTCCCAAATTTGGAACCCAAATAACACTACCTATAATGAACAAATTCCAGGATTTCTCTGAGATATGTACATTCTAAATATATGGTGATAAGGTTGTGGCCTATGGTGTACCACCAAGGTGTCCCTATATGGTGATAGTCATAAATGGTTTCATAATTCTCAGGGAATTTAATGTTCAATAAGGATGTAATTCTAGGCCATAATGTTTGTAATTAAATGAACAAATCCATGTTTTTTTCGTGACTTGGAACTCATGTCTTCAAAAAAATTTAAAGATTACCACATCCAATGCATAATGTATAAGAAACCTAGGTATTTCTCTAGGTATACTATAAAACTTCTTCACCATAGGAGTTCATCCAAGAAATTCCACATAGGAACCTAGGTATCACTCAAGGAATTGTTTAAAGGAATCTCCCACAATGAATGTCAGTGGAAGTCTATATATAGAACTAGGTATCACTTGGGGCATGGTATAGTGGCATTTCCCTCTAGTACCATCTAACGAATTCCACATAGGGAACCAAGTATCCCTCATGGAATAATATAATCTTCATAAATCCGATAATATTTTTAAAGTTATTCTATATAAAAAAACATGGTATCATGCCTAGCATGATATACTATTTTTATAGTTCCTTTAATTTTATGTGCTCAATAAGACCATATAAGGCATTATACACAAGGAACCCATTTATCACCCTCAGTACAACATGTTGGATAATAATGCTTTATCAATAAACCTGTACCATTTAACAAGTAACTTAACTCAATTTATCCATTTTATTGATAATTATAACTCAAGCTATAATCAAGAAGAATCAAGGGCCGATGATTATGGACTTTCAATTATTTTGTTAATTATAATTACATTTTATATATAAGTCCCAACTCAAGAAACCTAAATTGGTTGTTTGATTTCATTTTAAGCATAAATTTTACATCCTTTTAAAATCATAACACTAACACATGCTTGTTAAAGGGAATACAAAAAAAATTATTTTCTAAATATAGCACATAAGTGATCCAGGGCCTTCTCACTTGATAAGATTTCTCTGTTGTTCACAGACTTATTCTATCTCACCAAAACCACTTATATTATTTTTTTTAAATTATATTATTAAAAATATTAAATTTAAAAGATAAATGAAATGTAAAAAATAAAAATAACATGAAATAACTAAATGAGATTAGTAAATAATTAACTTGACCTTTGTGCTTTGTATCACAAGTTCCATCATTCTACTTAATGGTGTTTAAGTTTTATTTGATAATTTAATTCAGAGATCTCATTCATGAATTTCCATTATTTTATTTAGTTGTGTGGAATATTTATTTTCTTTATCCATCTCAATTCATCCTCCTCCTATAATCAATGATGCTTTACCATCTTTATTAGGAGTGTGACATCTTCCAAGACCATACCTCAACATATGAAACTTATCCCACTAAATGAATCAACTCCATCATATAAAGATATTATATCCATTATAAGGGAAGGAAAATAATTAATAATAGTGTAAAATTTTGTTTTAGATTAGTTTTGTGGTGGGTGATCTCCACACCTATGTACATCACTTTTGATCATCTCCAACACAATAAAACATATGAATTTAATGGAATATTAAATGAAAATTCCACTTACCTCCCCCCAGGCGAAGCCTCTGGATATCACTAAAGTTTTTAGGCTAATAGGTCATGGTGGGAGTATTAGAAATAAGATAATAAGAAAATAAAATAATATAATATTAATTTAAAAGGGATGATATAATAATAATAAAACACACACACACACTTTAAGTCACAAAAAAAAATAAAAGAAGAAAAGAAAGAAGAAGATGGAGAAGAAGGGTATATGGAAGATGAAAAATGAAAATTAAAACCATGAATGAATTATATTTTATCTATAATAAACTAAATTACATTACATTTAAAATAATTTTAATGTAAAAAATAAAAAAAATTAAATTTGAAAAGAAAAAGGTGCCACAGATTCCCCTCTAGTATTTCCCTCGCAAACATGTTATATTATTTTACACACAATATGGTCAAATATTCTCAATTTTCATTATTGTAAAATTATTGAAATTTTATTATATTTATTTCCTCTAAATTTCACATTAATTTGACACGTATATAGGATGTTATGGAATAAATAGTGAGTATGAATGTTTTTGGATAAGGATTATTGAAATTGTTCTTCCATAGTGATCCTTCAATAGACACAATAATGAGGTAATAACACTATATAATTTAATGGTGAAATAATAAATTGAGTATTATTTCTAATACCGTTAGAATCATAATAATTGGAGGTTTCTATTGCATGTTATGAATAATTTATGGAGGTTGTTTCCACTCTATCCACCTAAAAGTTTTTTAACATTGATTGATCTGTTTCGGCCATTATATGTTTAACTAAGATCTGGGTACAAAACAGAAAGATTAATCCAAGAAAAATAAAAATACTAAATAATATTATTCAATTCAATTGGGTAGATATTATATATTTTATTCTATAATTAACAAACTCATTAAACTATATTCAAATTATAGAATTATGAAATTTTCATATTTTATCCCAAAACACACCATAAATCCAAAATTGATACAACTAATCTCAAATTGATATATTGGTAGTGTTTAATTAGTTGAAATAAATATAAAATTATGAAAATATTATCTCTATAAATTCCCCCATAATTAAACCATTCTTTCCCTCAAGAATGAAATCTGAACAATAAATTACAAATGGCACCAAAGTTACCAATATTCAAATTCTATATCAATAAAATCAAAGAATTTTCAATTCCAAATAAAATTTTAAAATTCCACATAAAATGTAAATTCAATTTATAAATTTTCCAAAACACAATCAACCAAAGTATTTTATTTTCTTCCATTTCAAAATAATGGTAGTTCTCTTTTTATTAATTCACATTCCATAATCCATTATTATTAAACATGCCTTATACTGAATTGCATCATTAAAATATTTTCTATCATCTATCATGATACAATTCATGTGGGTTATGTTCATATAAATATAACATTATCCATAATCATAGTCTTTTAAATGAGCTAATTTCTAAAATTTATAATGAAAAAGGCATATAAAATCATGAGGACATACAATTAAGGTTCAAATGACTCTGAGGCTTAAGGAATATAGGATTTCATGCATTAAAAATTTAGGCTCAATTAGGATGGTAATATATTAAGTTAAATTCATGGTATTAAAAATAAAATTATAATAAAATTATCCCCCTAAAAGTTCCAACTCCTATTTAACGAAAACAAAAAGTAATGGTTATGATCAAATTAATAATAAATAATTATTTTTTCACCCTCTAAAATATTTTTTATTATTTTTAAACTCTTTATTTTCTTTTCCAAATAACCTTTTATTTTTTTTATTTTTTTAAAATGTTATGAATAGAATAAAACTCAATACAACAACCTAATAATGTATGATAAAAATCATAGGTCTGTTAATGGTTATTTTTTGTTCCCAAATCTAAACCCATTTTTCTCATTTTTTTGGTACTTTTTATATTTTCCAATTTTTTATTCAATAAGTGAACAAATGAAGTATCATGAATTAATAAAAAAATTACTTTATTCCAAAAAATAATTTCCCCACAATATTTCAATAAAATCTAATTTATAACTCCCTCTATGGTTCTCTTTACCCCAACATTTTATCATTAAAATGTCAGGAAAATAATTTGAGGAGGGTAGGAGTGGATAAAATGGATTGAAACATGGATCATCCTTAAAAAGGGAATTAGTGGATTATATTGGTTAAAAAGGATTTATTTAAAGTTTTCCTTTAAGGGTAATGGATTTTAAAACCATTCCTCAATCATTTTAAACTTATTTTTTCACTGTCTTAGAATAGAAAAGTTCAAATTCAAGTTATAGTAGATATCATGTCCCTAGATCACTAATGAAATATTATCCAGAATAAATATGAAATATATACTATAGAAATATTATAGGGGATATAATATATGATTTGTGAAAATCACTCATGGAAGGATTAATAATAAAAAAATTCCAATGAATTTTAGAAATTGAATGCATGAAAAGTGGTGGTGTAATTTCATTTATTTGAATCAATTAATTTCCTCAGATCATGAGTCCCCATTTTAATTTCCATTATTCTTGTTAGTCATCAAATTAACCTTTTAATCATTAGATCTCTTTAACAATGAAATATAAAACATAGAATCAATGGATTCCTAATAAACACATGGATCATAGATAATCAAGTAAAGCATACTTAAGGAATGGGAATTCAATTTTGAGGTTCAATCTCAAGTCATGTTATTGGACAAAAAATGTTAAATGATTAAAATATGAACATTAAAAGTAAACTACCTATTGAAATGTATCTTTCATACTCTTACTAAAATGTTTTGTGGGATCCCTTGTGCCATAATGTTCTTAGAAAAGTAAATAAATCAATAAAGAAAAAGGATCATGTTATTAATGATTAAAATGATAGGATGGTTTGGGATGTATGATGAACTAATTCAAAAAAATTAAATTTAAAATTAAAATTCATAGAAATAATGTAAATATAAATCTTGGTATGATCCCCCAAGTGGGAATTGAATTTTTAATACCTATAGAAGGGTTGTACCTGTTGTTATCGAATGTCTGATTATGGATACATCTTCTTGGACTTGAACCACCACATGCAACTTTTAATAGATTTTGTTTCTCCTTTGTTGTTGAGGACTAATCCATGGATAGAGTATTCATGTTTCATCCCCTTTACAACTAAGTACATCTTGCATGGTTGGGATAAGATGAAGTTTGAATCCTCCCCTTATTTTTTCACTACTTGTGCAAACTCCTCTTTCTTTTTGTGTTCTATATCAACATGAGGTTCTAGGATTAGATGTTCAAATGGAATGTAAGAAAGTAATTTTCACAAATAAATTTTAAATTTGAATTAGAAAAAATATTCTCACTTTAAAAATGAGAAACACCTATATTCATTTCATTAGGCCTATCTATATGTATTATCTCATGGGATTCCACAAATATATGTTCATCAAAATCATGGAGCACCATGTATTCCTAAAAAGGTGTATGTCCAGTTTCTTAATTTTCCTCAAAGGTAGAGAAAAGATTATTTGAATATGAATATTCATAGCTATGGGAATTAATACTCAATTCAGATTGAATAAAATGAAATCAAATAAAGTTTTAGATAAGTTCAATTACTTGAATTGGTTCAGCTTCAATGTATGCATCATTATCAAGTGCCTCTTGATGATGGATCTCAATGGATTGAGGTAGGTATTTTAGCTCCTCTATCATTACATAAAATTACACCAATTGGGTTGTTTCTTCTTTCAAGGGTGGTGATTATTATTCTTTGTAAGGTTTCAAGAGATCAATTAGTTCATCACATTTAATCCACAAGACATACAAATCTTTTTTTTCTCCCACCTGATGTTTATTAAGAAATTATATTTCATTTATATCTCCTTGAAATTGTTGAGTGAGGATGAATGAATTTTCAGGTACCTCCACTATTAAATCCCAAGGTTATTCAATTTTAATGACAAGTGGTGAGCTTTATTCCACAACTACCTCAAGTTCCTGATCTGTCTCAGGATAAATTTTTTCCATTAAATCTTAAAATTATTCAAATTATCTTTTTTATCTTTCACCCCATTTCATCCATATTATTTTTTATCCTTTTCATCTGATCATATAAATCACTATAATCAGCTTTTATTTTTTGATATTTCACCTATGAGTAATTTTCATGGGAAGAATAATAGTAGTTCTGATACATCACATAAAATTAATTTTTATTCGTGTTTTTATTTTAAAACAGTAAAATATATATAAAATGTGAAAAGTAGAAAAATTATTGAAAAATACGAATTTTATCATGTGAAACAATAATATCTTTTAATCACACATGTTGTAGGTTGTATTAAAATAAATATTTTTTATCCAATGCAACACAGAGGCCGACCAGAGTTACCACACATGATGATATTTCTCAGTTATTCACTTAATTATTCTATCTCTCCTGATCTACTTGTTTTTTTTAATTATATTATGAAAATAATGAAATGAAAAAATTAAAATAACATGAAAAAATAGAATTAGATTAGTAAAGAAAGAAATTGTCCTGTGTGGTTTGAATAATGGGTTCAACTAGATCATATGACATTCCATCCATTAAATGGCTTAACTCCATCATATGAAGATATTGTATCAATTATATGGGATGTAAAATATTTAAAATGAGAATATAACTTATTTTGAGATCAGTATCATGGTGGAATATCTCTATAGTCGTCCACATCCCTCTTTCTCATCACAAACATAGTCAAACATATGAATTTATGTGAAAAATTTATGAAATGGACACTTACCTCCCCAAGACAAAGACTCGGGTTAGCCCCTCAATAATTACAATGAAAAGGTGAGAAATAATACCATGATAAAGTAAAATAAAATGAAATGAAATTAAATAGAATAAGAGAAGATGAAGAAAATAGAATTATGAGGTCACAAAAATAAATAAGTGAAGAAGAATAGAAAGAAGAAAAATAAGAAGAAGAAGAAGAAAATCAAGGGTGTATGCATGAAGACATGAAAATAAAAACTATTCATGAATTATATTTTATTATAAAGAAACTAATTAAAATTAATTTTCATATAATTATTAATTAAAAATAATGAAAATAAAAATTAAATAATAAAATAAATGGGTGTTGTAGTTTCCCCTCCCGAATCTATCTCCATAAAGTTTTATCCTATTTGGAACAACATATGGTTGAATATACCCATGGTTTTTTCTTATATGATTCCTTAAATTTAATTCTCTATTATACCTAAACATTTCAAATTTATTGGATGTGTATAGACAATGTTATCAAGTAATGAATGAGTATTACGTTTTTAATATGAGGATTCTAGAAATCATGATTCAATGATGAGAATTCAATGCCTACCTTAAGGAGTGAATTACTCTATGTAAATTAATTTAGAAACACTTATATGCATCCTCCATCAAATCTAGATGAAATCACCACAATTTTAGGTATTTACCTTGAGTTATGCCTCATTTTTAGGGGTGGGGTCTACATTGTCTACCCAAAATGTTTTTAATAATGATTCATTTATTTTGGCCCTTAGATTTTCTAATTAGATATAGATCCTGAATATAAAGTTGAATACAACAAACATATAAATCCTAAATAATTAACCAATTTGATTGGATCGATATTATAAAAGTTATTCTAGAGATAAAAACTATATTAAAATCTGTTAAAATTCCATAATAAAAATATATTCACATTTTATCCCAAAAAACACCATAAATCCATAATTTATGAAAATAAGATCTAATAGATTAATTGGTATGGTATAAATAATTGAAATACATATGAAAATTTTGAAAACATTATCTATATAACACACTCTATGGGGCGGCTTGTACTGAGGAAAACATCCTTGAATGATGAATTTAGGTTTCTAGGACAACCCTAATCAATGTGATATGATTTCATTTAATTAATTACTCATTTTGGAGGCATCACATGAAAATTTTGACACATAACACTACATCATAATAATAAAAACCTCAATAACTTTATAGAAATAAGATATCACACCTACCTTATGCTGTTATATTCTTCCTCCTTTGGTTTTAGCTTTATAATCAAGATAGAGTTGGATAATATTTAATACTAAATTAAGTTCAAATCGGACAAACAATGAGTGATTCTGAAATTGTATAGATGAGATCCCTCAAATACTAGGAGAGGAGGTGGAGGATATCTTATCCATGGGAGGGATAACATGTATAGAGTGGGATACAAATTAGTGTTAAGTTATTAAATAAGGAATGGGAAAAATGGGACCCTCAACCATTTTTAATGGTTGCATGGTTTGGTCATACTACAGGCCAAACGTCTTCCAACCATGTGTCAGAACTATCTAGGTTGTCACCCACTCACATGGGTTAGGCACATGGTTTTAAAAATTGCACACAGTCAGTGTGGATCCCTATGACGTTTTTGTAGCAACCCACTCAACCACATGGTTTTTTTGTAGGTTTTGACATACCATTTTTCACCTTTATAATGAAACATGGTTTCAGGTGCATAGTTATTAGTAATAAGGCACTAACTATAAGTCTCCCTTATTTCCTCCCAAAGTCTATGCTCTGGCATCCGAACAAGACCCGAACTCTTTAGATCCCTTGATTGGACCATTAAGTAATTTTATAAGTGTTTGAAAAGTTTTTTAAATAGAAATGTAAAGGTTATATAACCCAATAAAAATACATAATATTAAAACATCCCCTCATTAAGAAAAACTCATCCTCAAGTTTCCTTGAGGATGGTTAATAATCATCAAAGAATAGTTTCGTCCAATGATAACATACACCTACCTCTATATCCTATGTCTCATACTATACATGTACATTATTCCATTGCACATAAACTAAAGGAATTGACCATACTCTAAGATCCTTCACAATCAGATCCATGATACACATAGAATACTCAAAAAAGCATCAATATCCAACTCCACCTCATCAAGTTGAGTAAAATGGTATGGGTCTAAATAATTGGATAGAATCTATCAAATATGGAGGATGTAATGCATGGACTTGTACATCTAAGGTAACTATAATAGATAGGATTTCATATACACTCTTTCAAAAATATCAAAGGGTCCATCAAACCAATGTACCAACATCCATTATTTATAAATCTGTCAGTACCCCCAATCATGGAATAACACATAGAATAACAGATCTCCCAAATCAAACTACAATAGTCAATGGTAATGATATACATAGTACATATTTCTAGACTTATATATATCCACACACTTTCTGATTTTTCACACTTAATTTTATGTATCCTAAATGTGATGAGTTCCCAATATTGATGCCTCTCTTACCTCTAAACAGCACATCGATGAATTAAATAACATATTGTATAATGACTCATAAGGATCCATCTATATAATCAATGGAATATTTTATTATATAAAACATGAGTAAGATGTTTTTTTATCCCAATAACCTCATAAATCGAGGGTGTTTGATTGATGAATTTATTGTAACACATACATCATAAGCTCGGACTTTCCATCAGTTTGAGGGTGATATGATGTAATCATATGTAATAGTAAAAACCTGAACTTCAAAAAAACCTATATAAAAAGTGAAATAAAATAAGTTTCCCTATCCAATATGATTTTTTGTGGAACTCCATGAAGGTCTATTATTTCTTTGACATATATCGTACCTAGAATTTCCACTAAAAAGTTCTCCTGACTAGGCAATAAGTGGGGGATCTTCATCATCTTATCAATGATGAACCATTATATGTCACCACCTTTAGGGGACATAGGAAAAACCATCACAAAATACATAGTGACATTTTCCCATTTCCACTTAATAATGGGGTTGGGATGTAAGGGTACCACTAGTCGTTGATATTTCACCTTCGTTTAATGATAGTTGGAACATCGAGTAATGAAACCAGCTATCTCTCTTTTCATTACATTCCACCATTACTAGTTGTGTAGATCACAATACATATTTTTAAGACCATGATATATCTTCAAAGTAGAGACATGAGACTCTAACATCAACATCGTTAATATTTATATGGGTACCCAAACCATTTAATGAATTTGAAACGCCTCATCTTCATCAATGACCCAATAAAGTAGTGGTTCCTCACCTCAAACATTCTTTATTAGGACTATCCACTTAGGATATGAAAGTTTAATCATCTTCACTATATCTATAAGTAATGGGGTCACAAGTAATAAAGAATATGAAAGCTACCCAGAATCATCCCCCACCTTTAGGTGCATATTTGAAAATATGGCCATCAAATTCCACTAGCTACTTGCCTCTCGAACAACCTATGTATGCATCTTTCTACTACGTCTGTTAGTCACTGTATTTCCATTCCTAGACATATATGAAAGCTAAATGTCAAATGAATATTGTTATTCAACCCATTGGAACAGTGTGTAGTTAAAATCACATTGAGTGAACATATGTTTTTGGATTTTGAGATTCATGTATACTACAATCCACACTCCAAGTAAGTAATGTCTCCAGTAATGTAGGACATATGTCATATCATCCACATTAAGATCATGTGTTAGTTAAATATACCCATGAGGTCTTAAATGAATAGATCTCTCCTCCATGACTCCATATCACAACTTCTAAATGAATCACATCCAATTATGGAAACATCAAAATAATCCAAAGAAATTCTTCTCAACTCTGGAATAAATAAGATTTGTGCCAAAGTAAACAATCATTTCCAAACCTGAGGGTATTCATTACATGCTTCAGACTATATATATTTTGATTCTATTATTGTTCAATCCATTGAGAGGTGTTTTATGGATTGGTAAATTCTTAATAAAATCCCTATAATACATGGATATCTCCAATAAAATCTTTATAATAAAGACATTATTGGGATGATCCCAAAAAACAATGGATCTCACCTTATTTTGTCCAACTAATACTCTTACCATTATGATGATTTAAACTAGGAAGTTGAATTTATAATTTTAAAAATATCATTTTGTGAGCTTAGCATATAACCCTTGATCAATTAGTGTACTCAAAATGATGTCAAGAGTTTTTGCTGGATCATGTCATGTCTGTGAGTATTGCAAGATGTCATAAATTAAAATTTTAGAAATGAATCCATATACGGATAGAAAACCTAATCCATCAATTTTAATAAAACTAATGTTACATTCATTAAACTGAATGACAGTAACAAATATGTATAAAAACCATATCTACTAGGAAATGATATTCATGATATATCAGAATCACTGAATCAAACATGATGGTATCCCACAACTAAATCAATTGTCAAGAATGATTGCGCTCCATAGAAATGATCAAAGATTCCATCTATAAGATGTAGTGGATATTTATTATTAACCATATGCAGGTTCAATTTCATTTAATACACATAATTTCTGAGAGTCCCATCCACATTCTTGGATAAAATCAGGGTATAACCTCACCGTGAAATATTGGGTTATATAAATCCTTTATCTTCCAAATACATTAATTTCTATTTGATCCACCACATAACAATTATTTCCATCCATTAAGGATGAATTGATAGTGGTAATACTCATTGAACAAGTTCAATGAAAATTTCTACCTCTATCTCAGAAGGTATCCCAAAGAAGTCTTCAAGGAAGATATCCTTGAAAGGATAAACTATATGAATGAATCATATATGTTTAATTCCTTGGTTATCCATAAAAAGGCTAGACATATGGGATGTCACTCCACTCATTCCCATGATGTCCAAGTCTAACCTAATTCACTGAGATATCCCATTCTCCTTTATGTATATAGGATCCAATCTCAGGTGATGTGAAGGAAAACATCCAGAAATTGCAATCAACATGTGCATGACCAGTCCATCCTAAGAATGATTCTGAAACCAGTCAACTTGATGATGAAGAGTTTCCCTATAAAATGACAACTTCCTATATAAAGGGGTCACTACCTACTCTAATATACCTTTTTTGATATAATCACTAGTTGGGTTTCATGTTTCATTAGCCAATAGAAATACTAAATTTCACTTGAAAGTATTTCCACAATATCCATAGATATAAATGAATGTGAAGCACCAGTTTCAAATAAAGTAGAGTCCCAAGAAGAGGCATCCAATATCATACCTCATATAGTAGAATGTCTCATAATTGTTCCTCTGGTATATTTTTTACAATAGGTAGTTTTCTATATCCATAACCCTAAACTATAACTAAACTACCGTGAGAAAGCCCACTCTCTTGGAACTACATCTCATAAGATTGGCTTCCACAATAACATCACCCTCCCCAACATGATCATCCAATATTTTTCTATCTTACATCCAGACATGAAGATATTGATTCTTATTACACATATGGGGTTGGTGTAGATCCATACTCATTATAAACAAAAGAAATTGTCTTGAAAAAAATTGAAGATGGCCCATTTGTTTCAAAATCATGACACTCAATTGTGTTGTTGGTACACTAGGGCTTCTTAAGGACCAACCTAAAACACTAGTGATATTACACTTAACTATCAGTTCATGCCTTATAAATTCTACTCTCCCATGAGTAGAATCGAGGTAAAGCTTCATACTATTAGACAAATCACCTCCGTATTTTGATAATGAACTTCCCTATCCCACAACATAAGCTTTGATCAAATTTTACTTACTTTTGAGGGCCTAGATCATTATTTTAAAAACTAGTGTCAAGAAAAATATATTCACCTGGGATGATATGGAATACATGATCACATCCTCAAAACCTCTCACAGTCATCAACATGTAACCAGTGAGGTCTGATGAAAATTGATGGATCATGGTGATGTGTTCTGAATAATCCAAAATTGAAATAACACCCTATTATAGGGAATAAATAATACAGTAACTCTCAATATATGGGGAAGGATATGGTCATAAATGATAATTACAATGTCCATCCAGAAAATATTCCCTTGAAAATATTCCAGAGTAATAACTTCCCACTGATTCTTGGCTAAATCATAAATCATATTGGTTATGTGTTGTACCCTCCTCTATGGAGGTATCTCTAAATTATCAAATAATGATAACATGACCTCTAGACATTACTCACTATCCTGAGGAGCACATTCACCTAAAATGGTGGGAGGTTTCAACTGGTTGAATTTTCTTGTCTACTCTTCCATAGTAATGATAGGTCATGGGGTTCTATCCATAGAATGTACTAATCACATGAAACCCTCTTGGAATTGTGAATCTGCACCCATGTCGAAAATAACAAGAGGTGCTACAAGGTACAATATATGAGGTAACACTGGTGGATAATAGAGAACCACCTCCAGATCATTATCATCTCCATATTTTTAGTGTATGGCCAAGGGCCATTATAGTGGTATATATCTAAAATAATAAATGAATCTTGAAAAATAGAATTTGATAAAATATCATATCTCAAAATAAATTCAAATGATAAGTACATATCCTTACTATAAAGAATTAACAACTATATTGTTTCTCATGTGATGGGTCGAGGTTACATAGAAGATCATTAAGGGTCATGATAGAAACACCACCACCCATTAATAAGGTAGTTTCCATGTAAAGGTCTCACATCTTATATCAGGGGTTCTAATATATGTATTTCCAATTGAATTTTGTGGAGGAAAAATAGTCCTTAATTTTAAATTAGATTCCCCATTTAATAATTAAAATATCATTTGATAATATAAGATTATTTAATTTCATACTCATTCATACATATTTTTGTCACAATATAGTTATATGAGCCGCCATTTCCAGGTTAGAAAGGTACATGCTTTATAGGTTGTTCTTGGAATGTCATGAAATTACAACAAGACCCTTACATCAGTTATCATGATGTTATAAGACTTATAAGTTGATTTTATTAGAAAAATCACAATTCCAAATTTATAGAAGTAATATCACAATAAATTACATTTGGAATTCTGGTTAGAAAAATAAACTAATATTTCATATCCTATTACCATAATTACATAGATTAAATTTTGATAATAGGATAATTAAGGTTCCACTCTCATGCTTCAAGGGAAAAATGTTTTAATTGATCCAGAATCTTTAATAACTAATTTTCTTTATCCTTTTTACTACAATAAACATTTTTCCAATTTAAATATAGTAATCATAGAACCTCAACATACTTTTGGAAATTCATGATATTAATTAAATATGGAATTTTATAGTTATGGTATGAAAATCTCTACATATGTATAACTACGCATGAGATTACTAAATCATTCCATAAAGGACAAGGGTAAATGAAGTGAAAAATTTAAATAATAATAAATTCCACAAATCATGTGTTTCACCCAATAGTGAAATCAACACAACTATAATAGGAAAAATCCTAATAATGTCTTCTCTTATGTAATTTGGATTTTTCCCTATATGTGGGTTATCTACTCAAAGGAAAATGATAATTACTAAACATTTAATCTTCCTACACTCTTATCTAACAACCCAAAATATTATAAACAAAGAAAAATGGATATGATACAAATTATAAAGTCCCAGACCCAATTCACTCGTGTGTAACAAAACCTGTTTGTCCATACAGCCTCAAACGTGCCTCCTCATACACCAAAGGATGTATATCAACAATTAGTTTCTATGATGGTATGGATGGGAGTCTATAACATCATGTCATAGTGGGGGAAAATTTTATAGAATAGAAAAATTAATGGAAGAACAATAATACAATAGTAGATGGAAAATATCAAAAATAATAATAATCTGTTGGACATCATCAACAATAAATAGATCCATATACTGTAACATATATAATATAATTTAACATTCACAAACAATTTTGTATTCATGAGGGATACATAATAGTAGGAAAATACACAATGATGTACAAAATGATTCCAAAATCTATCTCCAACAGAAGCATGAGTATACACTCATTCCACTACTCCCATACACCGTCATAGTATAGAAAATCAGGCATCCATAGCTGAATTCATTCCATTTACCCTAACTGGATCTATGATGTCAGTATGCGTACTAAAATGTAGTCTGAAGAGGGAGTGAGTAAAACTTAATAGGCCACCATCCATGGTTCCCATCACTATCTAGTATGTAATTATACAATTAGTAGTGCACATGAATAATAAATAATGGCGAAAAATAGATAACCATTTGGGTCCATGTTCCCCATCGGCACCCATCCAATACTACCATCTTTTTTCTAACCTGGGAACGTATTTGATAATTGTATATTTTAAATTTTTAGTAATAACATTGGTACCCATGGTGTACCACCAAGGCATTCGAATCTGGTGACATTTAAATAATGTTCCATTAATCTCAAGTCATTTAATGTTTATAAGGGATGTAATTCTTCATTTTCATGTATATAAAGCGTGGACTCAATCCATATATATTGATTGACTTGGAATAAATGTAATTTAATTTAATGGAAACAGAAGACCGTCTAAGTAAATCCATAGAGGGAATACAAGTATCTCTCCATGTATACTATAAAAACCGATCACCCTATGATTCCATCTTGGTAATTATATGTTGGAACCAATGTATAATCAAGGGATGGTATAAATTTATTACCCATAATTACCATCCAAGGTAGTACACTTACGGAATCAAGTATTTATTATGGCATGGTTCAATGGAATATCCCTCCAAGCCCACCTATGGAATTTCACATAGTTAACCATGTATCACTCATGTCATAATAACTCAATCATCTTCCCAGTGATCCCAACCAAGTTATTCTATATAAGAATCCATCTATCACCCCTGACATGTTATAGTCCATTTTTAATTAATAATATTTAATATTCATGATGAGTCAATTGAAGGAATCCCAAAAATGGATCACATGTATCACCCTCCCTATGAAATTTTGGATTTTAATGGGCTAATGTTAAACCCATACCATTTAACAATTAACTTAATTCAATTTCTATATTTAATTTATAAGTATAAATCATGATATAAGTATAAGGAATTATGGTAATAGTAGTATGTTCTTACCATTATCCACTTTTTAATTAAAATAACATTTTGTTCATAAGGGACAATATAACACACCTCACCTGGTGGTTCAATTTCATTTCATCCATAAATTTCATGGGAATTAAAAATAATCACACCTTAAGTGGTGGATAATACCAAGGTAGACATCCTCTGATGATGAATTTTGGTTTCTAAGACTATATTAATCAATGTTATATCCATTAATTTAATTAATTATAAATTTAAGACACATCACATAGAAATTTTAGTGTATATCACAATGACATAATAATATACCCCTCATGAATTTTAGGTAATTAAGTTTGGATACCTACCATTTTCTAGTAGATGACTTCTTTTCTGGAATCATCTTCATATCTAAGGTAGAATGAGTGAATTGATGAATAACCAAGGGGTTCTAAGCGACTGATGATAAGTGATTCTAACACCACATGTAACAAATCCCTTAGTGCCTAGGAGGGGAGGTGCAAGATATATCGACCACAAGAGGGATAATGTGCGCAGGGAAGGAAAAAATGATGTTTAAGATCATAATGTTGGAATGGGAAAATGGGAATTTAACTCATTTTTAATGGTAACACATTTTATATAAATAGATGGAAAAACAATTCACCATTTGTGTCCCCACACTATCTAGGGTGTCACACACTCAAACTATCTAGGCATAGGGTTTGATAAACCACTTGAAGCTAATACAAATCTCTTTTAATTTTTCTACAGCACCCAAACATTATTGTTCAACACCCTTGAACTATTTGAAAAACCACATGTCACCCTTATAGGAATGCATGTTTTGAGTTGAATAGTTAGCACTAACCATTTTCTAACCATGTGATTCAACAGTTTCCTCCAAAATTCAGTTCTCTAGATCCAAAAAATCCCTAGACACTCTAGAGCCCTTCCTTGTCCCCATAGCTAATATTAAAATATTTAAAAAATATTTTAGACCTGAACGATAATTGATCTATACATCATTGAAAACTAGTGACGTTATAGTGATCTTAAGATATGTAACCAACTAGAATAATCCACAACTATATAAGAATTCCAATACCATCACGAGACTACCCCATGACATCTCATAAGAAAAATGTAAACTGAAAGTGGTTTCATCCTCGATCACACACATAACCCTACTCATTCTTGATTATCACACAATGTGTACATAAATATATAATAGTCGAGTGAAATTGGATGCACCTTGCAAGAGTTATCATGAATCTTCTCAATCAGATTGGTCTTTTTGTTTGGATTTAATATAAATAAATCAAAAAATATAAAATACTCCATACAATAGGGAACAACATACAATGGAAGAGTAAATGATGATAAAAACAAAAAATAGACACCCATGGATTGCTAAACAAACACGAAGTGGATTATTGTGATTGAAAAAACACTAATCAGATAAAAATAAGACAAAATACCACTTGGTATGATAGAATAATGAGAGAGATTGTGTGTGTTTTTGTACTTTAGGGTGACATACATTGTTTATGGACTCAAAATAAGGATATGTAACCAATAAAAATTTTATTTAAATCAATTAATTAAATCCAAAAAAACAACCCAGAAGATTCATTGAGGCATTAAACATAGGGTTTATGGTGAAATTCCTCAATTAGATGAACCTCTAAGTATAACATTTTTGTTTACTACATAGTACACACCCAATATCTCAAATATCTATGGCTGGGATCATGTTTTAGAATATCCATGCTCCTCACAACCCTACCTTCATGCATGGACAATGATTCATTGTTTGTTCCCCCATAGTTTCAAAAAATATCATTTACTCGATACCCTTTATAGTGTAATATACCCTATAGTGGAATGATCAACGTCCAAATTGATGTTTTACTTTTACACATGATATATTTATTCTTATATAGAAACCACATATGACACAAATCCCTTTCCCATGGTGTGGTCTCAACCAACCCAAAAATAAATTCTTATGAAACTACCAAACACATCATGGTTTCCTTGAATATCTATAACCATAGACTAATTATATAAATATCCCCTGATTCAAATCCTAATTCCTAAGAATCATCTACTAGACTATGAATACACCTGAAACACTCACTTATACATTAGTCCAGAAAACCCTCAGGATCAAATTTTGTCAAATGAGAACCCAATACATTACTGATAGTGCTAATTTATGTTGATTGAAAAAAATTATAGAGTAAAATTCAAAAAAAAATTAATCTTCATAAATGATGAGTTTCATGTTTTAGATTCCAGTGATGAGAAATTATATTTTTTACATGGTTTATAGTTGAATTAAGGAAGTTATAAAACATTTTTTCACTTTAAAAATATGAAAATGATGTGTTGAAGATATATGGAAAAAGTATTATGGGTAAATTATAACATTGGTTGTAATGTGATTTAAGTTTTTACTTTATTATTATGGAGAAACTTTTTATGTGATGTAATATAGGAAAATCATTTTAATTATATTGTATTTAATAGGGAAACAACATACCATTTTTTCACTTCATAAGACACAATGTACCAATGTTTGCCCAAGGAAATACACTTTATCCATGTAAAACATTATTCTTTATTATATGAGAATCAAGTAGTAATTTTGATATTTTTATCATCAAACATCAAAACATTAATTATTTGTATTTACATATACAAATCGTGGTAGCTCAGTCAATAATATCAAGTTGACATCAGGTGGTACATTCTATCTTGGAGAAATGTGTATTTCCGAGCTAGGAAAGAAGAAATCCTACATTTCATTAAGGAATGTTTAATATTATTATATTCTAAATAATAAAGAATATAATCAATTTATATGGATGTGGTAATGGATTGATGATGATAGAGTTGCTATAAAATATCATATATCATTCAATTGTGACTACACAAGTGCTAAAAATCTTATAAAAAATATTTTCCATTACTTAATGTGAAATCACATCAAGGTAAGGAATCACTTCGTAAAAGGTAAGGTAGAATAATTTCAAGTTTAGTTAGAGTATGTTTCAATAGAAAATAAAATTATGGTCATAATTTAAAATGAATTAGCGAAGTTTTATTTTGAGAGGAATTATTTAGATCTTGGAGACCAACATTCACCATTGAACTAGGTGGTTTGGAGAAGAGATCGCCTCTCCCCTATGGGGTTTTTTATTTAAATCGGGCTTTGATGGTTTCCTAGATTAAATTTTATTGATCTGTAACCCTCTCTTATAAAGACTCAAAGAATTTATATTTTGGTTCACTGATAATTGGAAATAGTTTCCTGTATTTAAGGAATTCAAAGATGGCTAGAATTTTTCTTTCATATTGATAATGATGGTGTGGTATAATGTTGAATTATTGAAAATATGACTATATTTTGAATTTATATTCTAGGGAGAAGGTTTTTTGAGATGTTTTGAAAATCATGATGATCATGGATGTTATTTACCAAGGACATATTAATTTAACTTTGGTTTCCCAAAACAATACTGACTCGTGTGGGATTAAAATGGATGATTGGTGATTCATTAAGAAAAAATATAATAGAATGGTGTTTCATCTCATGTTATTGATTACTTTTAAAGGTTACTTTGAATATATGTTGAAGGATTTTAAAAAAAATAGAGGATAATTTTTCAAAAAAACCATTGATATATTTTTTGGATTGTTTTTGTTAAAAAAGGTAGTGGAATGGATTCGAAATATGTTCAATATGTAATATTTTAGTTATTAGAGATGTTTTAGGACATGGTAGATTAGTTTTAACTATAAGATATAAAACACTCTACAAAACCATGAATAATACCACAGCATATATCACATCAGATAAAATATTCTTTTGTTAAATGATATGTTGTTCCATGAGGGAAGCGACCATGACATAGCATGTATCACATAAAAATACATAATTTTGGATAAAATGGTAATTGCGGAACTGTAAAGACCCGTAAAATTCAAGGGAAATTTTTTTTTCTTAATTTTCTTTGGAATTTTACAAGAGCGCGGTTTCTGACGGCACCTGATTCCGAGGCCCGGAGTGCCCGGAATCAATTTCCGAAGTTTGGCTCGGATATGTTCAGTGAACGAACGAGCGGGAATTTCTAACATTTGATCTGGTGCTCGAAATTGAAATCCGAGGGCACCGATGAACTCGTAGCGCCGATATTCGCTTAAGGATACCTTTTCCGAAGCTGTGTTTATTGCGGGATGAAAGTTAGTTTTGGGAGAAATTTTAAGAAGTTAAATAAAAATGTGGAAACACTTTTTATTTTTATCTTGTTGGTTAACTTCTCTCAAAGGAAGTTAGGGGTGGGACCCACACCCACTTAACCTCCCTTGAGAGGATTAAGTGTGGTGGGGCCCACACGAACCCTAACTTTTCACCTTCTCTTTTAAAAACTCCCTTTAACCCCTCTTTAAATGACATGAAAACTTTGTTATTTAATTTGGAGTTATTTCTATTTGAATTTCAAACCTTTGAAATTCAATTTGTTAAGTGTGTGAATAAAATAAGACTCTAGATTATTTTATTTGGTTAGATTTCTCTAGCCTTCTGGAGAGGATTTGGGAGCTCCTTCTTCTTCTTCAACTTTGACGAAGAACGCGAAGAACCTTCGAGCTCCGACGAAGAACGCCGCTCCTCTCTTCTTCGTAGCCAGTTGTTTCTGAAGATCGACGACGTCTTCCGTGTCAACGAAAGGGAACACCGCTTCCTCCTCGGACTTCCTTCATCGGCTTACGAAGACTCTCCAACGACGTACCTCTTCGGATGTACCTCTTCATCAACGGATTTGACGAACGATTACCGCGACGCCCGACTTCCGCGACGTTGTCTTCCGCGGGTCGTTGACGATCTTCGATCTTGAAACCAAGTTAGGGGTTGTTTTTGATTATTTATTTACTCTCGTTCTTGGTTCTATCATGATAATCTTGTGGATAAATATTTACGTGTTATCATCTAACGAGAGGGAAGGGGTCGGACCGCACAAACACAGCCGAATTCCCCCTCCCTTGTCCTGGATTACTATGATCTTCTCGTGGATGAACGAGATGGCGTGGTTCCGTCGCACCATGTGGAAATTCGCACGGTTATATTGCGCGACGTCGTCGCGTCGCGCCGTGGAAGGATCATCATGAACGCGACGCCGTCACGCCGCGTCGAAGAAAACCGAAGGCGCTGCGGCCGGAGCGGGGCTGCGGCGGAGGGGTGTGGTGTCATCGCACCGCGCCGGACGACGAACACCGCGGCCGGTTCCGGGCCGCGGCGGGACGAGAGGACCGGCGGCTCGCCGGGCCGCCGGCGTCGGAAGCCGGAAAGGGGACCGGTTTTCCGGTCCCGTTGAAGAAAAACCGGCCGGCCAGGTGGGCCGGCCGGAAGGAGAAAGACCGGGGGAATTAAATTCCCCCGGCCAGTTTAATTCCCCCCCCCCCCATTATTAAGGGGGGGCCGGTTTCATTAAGGGGGACAGGCGGCCCCCCGTTTTTCCCCAAGGCAGCCCCCACGAGGGGGGCCGGTTTCTCCAAAAGGCGCGGCTTTTAGCCGCGCCACCAGCTGGGAAGCGGGGGCCATGCCCCCCGCGCCTGGCACCGAGCGGTGCCAGGCCGCGCCGCCGCGCCGGACCGCCGCCGGCCGGGCCGGGTCGGACCCGGGTCGGGCCGACCCAGGGGGGGTCGGGCCGGGTCGGCCCGGACCCGGACCCCCCGTTTTCAAAATGACTTCGGTCTTTTGGCCATAACCTGAGCCACGGACCTCCGTTTGACGAACCGTCAGCGGCATTGCGATCCTTGGATTGAGACGGTCGATTCGGTATATCGCACACAAAGTTTCGGAATACTTTGAGTTCGGACGGGTTGGTTCGTTCACGAAACCAACCGGGCCTTCGGAGCAGAAACGCTTATATCTTGAGCTACGGACGTCCGATTGACGTGCCGTCAGCTTTGTTGTGTTCCTCTTAGTGAGAAGGATCTTTTGGCATACACCACCCGAGGTTTGGACGCAGTTGGAGTATGGTCGGGCTGGTTTTTCCTTAAAAACCAACCGGGCCCCTGGGACGAAAAAGCCAATAACTCTCAGACCGGGCGTCCGATCGACGCGCCGACTGTTGCGTTGAGTTCCTGTTGACGATACGGAACATTTGGATACATCAACTCTGGACTTTGTGACAATTGATGTATCAGCCTCTCGGCTCGTGGAGCGGACCCTCCTGAATGAGCTTGCTGTGTGCGGGAACCCTAGTGCTGGCTGCGACTGTGACTGATACTGCTACTGCTGCTACTACTGTGACTGCGACTACGACAGTACAGAGATCCTGTGTGGATTCGACGACGACTACAGCACTCAGCGATCCTACGTGGATCAGTGCTACAGGTCCTGTGTGGGCCCGATCCTGTGTGGGTCTTTGCGCTCAGCGGTCCTATGTGAACCAGCGCCTTCAGGTCCTGTGTGGGCCCGATCCTGTGTGGGTCTTTGCGGGGGTTAGTTACCTATCGATCCTTCATGGGTCCAACGACTTAGATAGATTAGAGATCATCTTTATCATCTTTCGAAGAAGTATACCTATGTGAGCTGAATCATATTACTTTCCTGTGTGGATTGTGTTGTGCTATTCTGTGTGGATTTCATTTTACTTCCCTGTGTGGAATACGTATACTTTCCTGTGTGGACTGAGTTTTACTCGGGCTCGGAGGTTGGATCGTATTGGAATTGATGACTTAGGTATATGTATGGGCATATACCTAAGCAGGGTTGGTTGTTACTTCATGTTTGTATCTTCCTTGTGGTTTATCCTTTGTGGATTTTGGGAGACCTTCAGGGGTCTCGGGGTCCCTACTGAGTAGCTTATACTCACCCCTGCACGGGCTATGCCCGCACTACGTTGTATTGGTTGCAGACGACGGACAGCGTTGATCTTGGCTGAGGCTTGCAGAGCAGGACGGTACCTGGAGGTGGACCACTGGGCGGGACGTGTTCGGAGCGGATGACGGGACCCATGGAGCAGTGGAGCTATCTGTACCCACCCTTCAGGTGGTATTTCCAGTGGACAGCTCAGTGTAGCGGCTTTTACTTTACAGTTGTTGTTTTCCCTTTCGAGTTGTACTTTACTTTCAGTTTGGGTTTGTATACTGGCCCATTTACTTTTCCGCACTTTCAGTTGTACTCTGTTTTTACTTAGTGTTTACTTTCCTCTTGCTTACACTGTGGTGTTTGTTTACTTTACAAAGTAAATGCCTTCCCTTTTTACCAGTATTTACGCCTTGGTGCTAGTCGCCAGCCCCTGGCCTATGGAAGGCGGGCTTGGGGTAGTCACAGCACGGACCCCGAGGGCGGGTCGTGACAAATTGCTATCAGAGGAGTTCGGTTCTACCGCGAACTCTGATCTTTTCTATGTGAAGAAATAATGTTTAGCGTATTGAGTGTGGTTATCAGTCCAGGGAGTCCAGTGTTGGTGCGGCGGCCGACGTATCCGTACACCAGGACCCTGACTTCTGATTTCCGACTTAATGCACGACAACATTGATTGCGTGTGTGTTCCAAAGTTTTCTTTGTGATTACCTTATATCAGCTCACCAGGTATACTGTTCTGACCGTGGCGCACCTGTTTCCTTTCAGGATGGCCCCACGACGGCAGCCAGCTAGGGTTCCGAGAGTCGAGTGTGACGACAGCCCACCGAGCGACGAGGCCTCGGTGCAGGGCCCTTTGTCAGCAGTGGCACCGGCGGTAGCTCTACCCGTCGAGCCACCGATACTTCCAGCACCAGCCGCTAACGATGCACGTCGCCTCAGCACACTGCATCAGTTTCAGCGCCAGCGACCACCCAGGTTTCGCGGGGAGACGGATCCCTAGGCAGGCGAGGACTGGCTGGAGGCAGTGGTACGTGTGTTTTGGCTAGTGAGGACACCAGCAGACCTCATGGTGATCCTCGCTGCGAGCCTACTACACGCAGCAGAAGGACGATGGTGGAGCTTGATTCTCCAGGTGCATGATGAGGCATCTCTACTTTGGACGGACTTTGAGGGCCTCTTCCGCTCGGAGTTCGTCCCAGCCACCCTTCGTGCGGTGCGTATCCAGGAGCTTCTCCAGCTGCGGCAGGGCAGCATGACGGTCGCTCAGTACTCGGCGAGATTTACCGATCTCTCGCGCTACTCGACTGACATGGTATGGGACTCATTCTTCCGCGCCCGAACCTTCGAGCAGGGTTTGAGACATGAGATCATGGCATCGCTGATCTCCCTCAGCATACCGACTCAGACAGGAGTACTGGAGCGGTCCCTTTTGATCGAGAGCTTCCTTGCTGAGTCTACACCAGCACCGAGAACCACCGCAGGGCGGCACGTGGCAGAGTCATCTGTAGCAGGTAGTCGACGGATGACTCAGGGGTCCAGGCAGACCAGACCTTCGGGCAGACGACCTCAGGACATTGGCTCAGCAGTGCGGGGCACACAGCGAGGAGCCAGTCTTTCGAGAGGCAGGCAGTGCTACTCGTGTGGCGGGCAGGGCCACATGGCTCGTGAGTGCCCGAATCGCCGTGCCGAGGAGCAGCAGACGATTGAGGGACCACCGAGGCAGAGGCAGAGGGTCGACCGTGGCGGTCTGCAGGGAGGAGGCGGACGAGGCAGAGGAGCTGGCCGAGCAGCAGGTGGTGGGCGACGCTTTGAGGCTCTGCCACCACCACCACCAGGAGGTCCACCCCGACCATAGGGAGCTGGCGGGCAGAGACAGGCACAGCTCCAGGCAGTAGAGGCCTACGACCACGGTGCACCTGAGATGATTCGAGGTACTATCTGTGTCTATTCCACCCTTGCTGCAGTTCTTATAGACACAGGAGCGAGTCACTCTTTCATAGCCGCTGCCCTTGTTCGGAGCTCGGAGATTCCGACAGAGCCGTTGGCTCGATCCTTACGGCTAGAGACTCCTACAGGAGCAGACTCGACGATTACGCACTGGTGCCGGCAGTGTGATCTCACTCTAGGAGGCGAGAGCTTCGGCTGGGATCTTCTTGTAGTAGCGTCGAGGCCTTATGACGTCATCTTGGGCATGGATTGGCTATCTACGGTCCATGCGCAAATTGACTGTTTTAGGCGCAAGGTGCGATGTGTACGCACCGACGGAAGCAAGTTCACCTTCACCGGTGAGAAGGGAGCCTTCGCAGCACAAGATGGACTTCCGCGGAGGAGAGGACAGCCCATCACTCATCAGTTAGCTAGCCTCATCCTTGAAGCAGTTGACGTGCGGAGTCCTGGTTTTCCTGCAGTGGTGGATCAGTTTGCGGACGTTTTTCCCGACGACGTTCCAGGGCTACCTCCTCACAGAGAGGTAGAGTTTTATATTGACTTGTACCCCGGGACAGCCCCGATATCCACTCCATCATATCGGATGGCCCCCGCCGAGCTTCGAGAGCTACGGGTACAGTTGGAGGACTTGCAGGGAAAAGGGTTCATCCGACCCAGTGTTTCACCCTGGGCTTCCCCGATATTGTTTGCCAAGAAGGCAAACGGGAGCTTTCGACTTTGTGTTGACTATCGTCGGCTGAACCAGGTGACGGTGAGGAACAAGTATCCTCTACCGAGGATTGATGACCTCTTTGATCAGCTCAAGGGAGCACGGTGGTTCTCAAAGATAGACCTCAGGTCAGGCTATCATCATCTCAGAGTCAGAGACGAGGATGTGCAGAAGACGGCCTTCAGATGTCGGTATGGCCACTATGAGTTCTTGGTTATGCCTTTCGGCGTAACCAATGATCCAGCAGTGTTCATGGCCCTCATGAACAGGATCTTTCAGCCATACCTTGATCGGTTTGTTGTGGTCTTCATCGACGACATACTGATTTACTCTACGATCGAGGAGGAGCACGCCTATCACTTGTGAGTTGTACTAGACACACTCCGAGAGCACCAGCTTTATGGTAATCTCTCGAAGTGCTAGTTCTGGATACCTGAGGTTCACTTATTGGGATACGTTATCTCTGAGGCGGGAGTTGCAGTGGATCCTGCGAAGATCGAGGCTGTGTTAGCATGGGAGCCACCCAGGAGCGTGATTGAGGTTCGGAGTTTCTTGGGACTAGCTGGTTACTATCGGAGATTCGTGCCAGACTTCTCTAGAGTTTCGGCACCACTCACATCTTTGACGAAGAAGGGGAAACCCTTCGTGTGGTCAGACAGATGTCAGCAGAGCTTCCAAGAGCTGAGACAGAGATTGACCAGCGCACCTATCTTGTGGTTTCCTGAGGAGGGATTAGGGTATGTAGTCTACTACGATGCATCAGGTACCGGACTCGGCTGTGTTCTGATGCAGGAGTGGGCAGTGATCGCCTATGGATCATGTCAGTTGAGACCGCATGAGCATAACTACGCTACCCATGACCTGGAGTTAGCAGCAGTGGTCCTCGCTCTGAAGACATGGCGACACTATCTGATGGGCGAGTGCTTTACAGTCTTTTCCGATCATCAGAGTCTCAGGTATATCTTCTCGCAGAAGGACCTGAACCTGAGACAGCGGCGATGGCTCGAGTTCCTCCAGGACTATGACTTTGAGATAGTCTATACTCCTGGGAAGGGGAACGTGGTAGCCAATGCCCTCAGCAGGAGGACGGGCATTCAGCTACTTGAGGAGGCGACAGAGCAGCTAGTCTCTTTACAGATATCCTTCGTGGATAGAGATGGAGCAGCCTTCCTCCAGTCTCTCACAGTCACCCCTCCACTACTGCAGCGGGTCAGAGAGGCACAGCGTGAGGACGCTGACTGTGAGACACGGCATGCACAGATATCCTCGGGACAGGCACCTGATGGTTTCTCCCTTGGAGCAGAGCACGACATCCTTTTCAGAGGACGTACCATGGTACCAGTCACTTTGCGAGAGGAGGAGATGAGAGAGTTTCACACTTCTCCTTTGGCGGTACATCCAGGAGTGGCGAAGATGTACCAGGATCTCAGACGACAGCACTGGTGGCCGGGCATGAAGAAGGTAGTAGCAGAGTTCGTTTCTCAATGCCTCACCTGCCAGCAGGTGAAGGCAGAGCATCAGGTACCAGCAGGCTTGGTACAGCCCTTGGAGGTCCCGGAGTGGAAGTGGGACGGAATATCTATGGACTTCGTGACTGGACTTCCACGCACTTCCAGAGGTCACGACTCCATCTGGGTGATTGTTGACCGACTCACCAAGTCGGCACACTTCTTACCCATCAGAGAGCAGGGCTCAGTGGAGAGCTTGGGATGTCTCTACGTTCAGGAGATTGTGCGGCTCCACGGAGTGCCATCATCTATCGTCTCCGATCGAGATACTCGCTTTACTTACCGGCTTTAAAAGGGGTTACAAGAGGCGTTCGGTACGCAGCTACGTCTGAGCACAGCTTTTCACCCTCAGACGGATGGTCAGACGGAGAGGACCATTCAGACTCTCGAGGACATGCTCCGTGCATGTGTCCTCGACTTTGGTCGTAGATGGGAAGACCACATACCCTTGGTGGAGTTTGCATACAACAACAGCTACCACTCCACCATCGGGATGGCACCGTACGAGGCGTTGTACGGCCGACCTTGTAGATCTCCTTTGTGCTGGACAGACCCTGGGGAGTCAGCACTTGTGGGACCGGAGATGGTCCAGGCCACGACAGAGAAGGTCCAGGTCATCCAGGAGCGGATGAGGACAGCTCAGAGCCGGCAGAAGTCATACGCTGACAGGAGGCGGAGGCCACTGGAGTTCGAGGATGGTGACCACGTCTTCTTGCGGGTCTCACCTCGACGTGGTATTTGGAGATTTGGACGAGGCGGAAAGTTACCTCCGTGCTTCATCGGACCCTTCCAGATCCTCAGCAGGATTGGCGAGGTGGCTTATCGCCTGGCTCTACCACCTCAGTTGCACTGGGTGCACGACGTCTTCCACGTATCTCAGCTGAGGAGGTACGTGCATGACCCGACGCACATCATTGACCATGGGGAGCTTGACGTTGACGATGGGGCGACTTTTACGGAGGTCTCTGTGGAGATAGAGGATCGACAGGAGCGGGTCCTATGTGGGCGATCGATTCCTCTTGTGTGCATCAGATGTCAGCACGGGAACCTCCAGGAGAGCACATGAGAGCGGGAGTCTCAGATGCATGCTCAGTACCATCATTTGTTCTCCTAGTTTTTTGTTGTATCTTTACGGGGACATAAAGCCCTGAGGTGGGAGTAATGTAAAGACCCGTAAAATTCAAGGGAAATTTTTTTTCCTAATTTTCTTTGGAATTTTACAAGAGCGCAGTTTCTGACGGCACCTGATTCCGAGGCCTGGAGTGCCCGGAATCAATTTCCGAAGTTTGGCTCGGGTACGTTCAGTGAACGAACGAGCGGGAATTTATAACTTTTGATCCGGTGCTCAGAATTGAAATCTGAGGGCACCGATGAACTCGCAGCGCCGATATTCGCTTAAGTAGACCTTTTCCAAAGTTGCGTTTATTGCGGGACGAAAGTTAGTTTTGGGAGAAATTTTAAGAAGTTAAATAAAAATGTGGAAACACTTTTTATTTTTATCTTGTTGGTTAACTTCTCTCAAAGGAAGTTAGGGGTGGGAACCACACCCACTTAACCTCCCTTGAGAGGATTAAGTGTGGTGGGGCCCACACGAACCCTAACATTTCACCTTCTCTTTTAAAAACTCCCTTTAACCCCTCTTTAAATGTCATGACAAATTTGTTATTTAATTTGGAGTTATTTCTATTTGAATTTCAAACCTTTGAAATTCAATTTGTTAAGTGTGTCAATAAAATAAGAATCTAGCTTATTTTATTTGGTTAGATTTCTCTAGCCTTCTGGAGAGGATTTGGGAGCTCCTTCTTCTTCTTCAACTTTGACGAAGAACGCGAAGAACCTTCGAGCTCCGACGAAGAACGCCGCTCCTCTCTTCTTCGTAGCCAGTTGTTTCCGAAGATCGACGACGTCTTCCGTGTCAACGAAAGGGAACGCCGCTTCCTCCTTGGACTTCCTTCTTCGGCTTACGAAGATTCGCCAATGACGTACCTCTTCGGATGTACCTCTTCGTCAATGGATTTGATGAACGATTACCGCGACGCCCGACTTCTGCGATGTTGTCTTCCGTGGGTCGTTGACGATCTTCGATCTTCAAACCAAGGTAGGGGTTGTTGTTGATTATTTATTTACTCCCGTTCTTGGTTCTAGCATGATAATCTTGTGGATAAATATTTACGTGTTATCGTCTAACGAGAGGGAAGGGGTCGGACCGCACAAACACGGCCGAATTCCCCCTCCCTTGTCCTGGATTATTATGATTTTCTTGTGGATGAACGAGATGGCGTGGTGCCGTCGCACCACGCGGAAATTCGCACGGTTATATTGCGCGATGCCGTCGCGTCGCATTGTGGAAGGATCATCATGAATGCGACACCGTCGCGCCGCGTCGAAGAAAACCGAAGGCGCCGCGGCCGGAGCGGGGCCGCGGCGGAGGGGTGCGGTGCCGTCGCACCGCGCCGGAAGATGAACACCGCGGCCGGTTCCGGGCCGCGGCGGGACGAGAGGACCGGCGGCTCGCCGGGCCGCCGGCGTCGGAAGCCGAAAAGGGGACCGGTTTGCCGGTCCCGTTGAAGAAAAACCGGCCGGCCAGGTGGGCCGGCCGGAAGGAGAAAGACCGGGGGAATTAAATTCCCCCGGCCAGGTTACTTGCCCCCCCCCATTATTAAGGGGGGGGGGGGGGCGGTTTCATTAAGGGGGGAAGGCGGCCCCCCGTTTTTCCTCAAGGCATCCCCCACGAGGGGGCCGGTTTCTCCAAAAGGCGCGGCTTTTAGCCGTGCTGCCAGCTGGTAAGCGGAGGCCCTGCCCCCCGCGCGTGGCGCCGAGCGGCGCCCGGCCGCGCCGCGCCACCGCGCCGGACCGCGCCGCCGCGCTGGACCGCCGCCGGCCGGGCCGGGTCGGACCCGGGTCGGGTCGACCCAGTTCGGGCCGACCCAGGGGGGGTCGGGCCGGGTCGGCCCGGACCCGGACCCCCCGTTTTCAAAACAACTTCGGTCCTTTGGCCATAACATGAGCCACGGACCTCCGTTTGACGAACCGGCAGTGGCATTGCGATCCTTGGATCGAGACGGTCTATTCGGTATATTGCATTCAAAGTTTAGGAATACTTTGAGTTCGGCCGGGTTGGTTCGTTCACGAAACCAACCGGGCCTTCGGAGCGGAAACGCTTATATCTTGAGTTACGGACATCCAATTGACGTGTCGTCATCTTTGTTGTGTTCCTCTTAGTGAGACGGATCTTTTGGCATACTCCGCCCGAGGTTTGGACGCAGGTGGAGTACGGTCGGGCTGGTTTTGCCTTAAAAACCAACCGGGCCCCTGGGATGAAAAAGCCAATAACTCTCAGACCGGGCGTCCGATCGACGCGCCGACTGTTGCGTTGAGTTCCTGTTGATGATACGGAACTTTTGGATACATCAACTCTGGACTTTGTGACAGTTGATGTATCAGCCTCTCGGCTCGTGGAGCGGACCCTCCTGAACGAGCTTGGTGTGTGCGGGAACCCTAGTGCTGGCTGCGACTGTGACTGATACTGCTACTGCTGCTACTACTGTGACTGCGACGACGACAGTACAGAGATCCTGTGTGGATTCGACGACGACTACAACACTCAGCGATCCTACGTGGATCAGTGCTACAGGTCCTGTGTGGGCCCGATCCTGTGTGGGTCTTTGCGCTCAGCGGTCCTGTGTGAACCAGCGCCTACAGGTCCTATGTGGGCCCGATCCTGTGTGGGTCTTTGCGGGGGTTAGTTACCTATCGATCCTTCGTGGGTCCGACAACTTAGATGGATCAGAGATCATCTTTATCGTCTTTCGAAGAAGTATACCTGTGTGAGATGAATCCTATTACTTTCCTATGTGGATTGTTTTGTGCTATTCTGTGTGGATTTCGTTTTGCTTCCCTGTGTGGAATACGTATACTTTCCTGTGTGGACTGAGCTGTACTCGGGCTCGGAGGTTGGAGCATATTGGAATTGATGACTTAGGTATATGTATGGGCATATACCTAAGCAGTGTTGGTTGTTAATTCGGGTTTGTATCTTCCTTGTGGTTTATCCTTTGTGGATTTTGGAAGACCTTCAGGGCTCTCGGGGTCCCTACTGAGTAGCTTATACTCACCCCTGCACGGGTTATGCCCGCACTACGTTGTGTTGGTTGCAGACGACGGACAGCGTTGATCTTGGCTGAGGCTTTCAGAGCAGGACGGTACCTGGAGGTGGACCACTGGGCGGGACGTGTTCGGAGCGGACGACGGGACCCGTGGAGAAGTGGAGCTATCTGTACTCACCCTTCAGGTGGGATTTCCAGTGGACAGCTTGGTGTAGCGGCTTTTACTTTACAGTTGCTGTTTTCCCTTTCGAGTTGTACTTTACTTTCGGTTTGGGTTTGTATACTGGCCCATTTACTTTTCCTCACTTTCAGTTGTACTCTGTTTTTACTTAGTGTTTACTTTCCGCTTGCTTACACTATGGTGTTTGTTTACTTTACAAAGGAAATCACTTCCCTTTTTACCGGGATTTACGCCTTGGTGCTAGTCGCCAGCCCCTGGCCTATGGAAGGCGGGCTTGGGGTAGTCACGGCACGGACCCCGAGGGTGGGTAGTGACAGGAACAGGGTTTTTAGAAACACCAAAATGGATCTATAGATGATTATGTTAGAATTTATATCATGATAGATTGATGATACATAGGAATAACTCAATCTTATTGAATATTAACTGATAATATATCTTTCTATAATAAATTACATCATATTGTAAATAATATATTTTAGATTAACTTTTTCTAGAGGTTAGTTTCATAAATAAAGATTTAGGCTATAAGGGAGATCGCATGGATGTTATGTGGGGTTCTATGTTGAGCAGAAATATAAATCATGATATAATTGGTATGTTTTAACCCAGAAATACAAAAAGGTTATATCTAGTAATTTTCCTAGAAATAGGGATTTTATCCATGGTAGGAGGCTCACATGGTGATGGGTTAGTGAAATTCATTTTCTATAATTTTAATATTTTTTTATTGTAGTAAATTGTGCTTTGAAACTAAATGTTTAATGAATTTTCATGGGGGTGAATTTTTCATGTCATGGTGATGTCAAAATTTTATGTAATACAATTTTGAGTTTTTTAGTAAAGGAATGTATTGTTCCAAAAAACTGGTGATTAGTATAGAATATAGTCAAGTCAAGAAGAATATAGTGAATTCAATATTACTATAATTTAGGGATCTTCTATGACTATAAATTTAAATGGTTGACTCAAAAATAAAATTGAAATTTTGGTAGTTCACCCATCCCAATTAAGGTGGATTAATGACTAATTAATGGGGAATCCTAGAGATTCAAACTTAGTCAGAAAGATATCTTTTTTTATAAAAAGTCAAGAAGGGTTTGTTGTGATTTTCACTTGAAAAAATTTAAATCCCTTAATTCACACCCTTTGAAGGTAATTTCCTTATTTGGGACCAAAAAAACAATTGAAAACAAAACATATATAAAATGGTAGGAAAGTTATTAATCCCATGGATTTCAGTACACATCTTTCATTTTTTACATACAATCAAATCACTTAATAAATCAATTTAAAATAAAATTGATAATATAATTTTTAATAAATTTTAATTTTTAAATTTTAATATTTATTTTATTGATGAAATGAAACAAATTACTTCATATATAATGTATTTTAAGGAGTATTTTACTCACTACTAATGGCATTGAGGTTACAGGAGAATAAGAATAGGGAGAAGTATATCTATATGAATTCAATAGACATTAACAAAAAAATTTAAGGGCCAATTAACCTTTTAAATGTCATGAAACATAAAGTAATGTTATTTATTTTATGGAATAGCTGATATTGTTTCTTCAATTAATGTGATACCTCTATCTACATTTCATGTTAGCTAATTGATTCCCATATGAATTTTTGTTCAAATGGAAAATCAAATTATGATAATCCCAAGAAACATATTGATGGATGTTTTAGTAAATGTGAGGTATTTATCATTCCCCAAACACATCTATATAGTTCAAATAGTATATGAAAATTTATTAAGTCACAAACCACCTTTTCTTTGTAGGGAGTTTCTAAAAACTGCAAAAACCATCTTCAATATAAACAACTAAACACTATCAATCAAATTTGGTTTTGGAATCATGTATTTTTTCAATCTAGATATAATAAAACAAACCCCAAATGAGAAATATATTTTGTCATCTAACAACATTAATTTGATCCCCATGGATAGTGAAATATTAAATTCATATTTTTATCCCCTCTCCCAATTTTCTTCACTTTCTGTATTTTTTTCAAAAGATGATTCATCCATAGATTAATCCATTGGTGTTAAAAAGGTCATGAATATAATTATATTTATCATTTATTATATTTTAGGATTTTTTAAACCATAGATGATTATAAAATGAAATTTGGTATTCACCTTCCCATTATAGAGTGAAACATTGAGTGGATATATGGGTACATTAAATTCTTCCCACCATATCATTTCCTTATATTCTAAACACAACTTATTTTGAATTAAAATGACTTCCCCACATCCAATTATATATATTTTTAAAGTATTGTAATACACGTGACTCTCGATTTATCATTCTTGGGTGTTTTGTAGTTTAAAATATTTATTCATAATTTTTTCAGTGGATTTAAATTTTTCTATTATAATGAAATTAATTTCAATATTTTCAATTTTTATTGGGAAATTAATTTGGATGCTTTTTGAAATGATTTTATTATTTTATAGAAGTGTCTTGGAATTTTTAAATTGATAATAAAATTTATTATTAATTATTTATAAGTTATTTTTCATGTAATAAAATATTTTTTATTTAAAATCCCACCATTATTCTAACCTCCATTATTCCATTAATGTAATATGGTTTTTATATAAGCTGCAGAAGGGTAAACCTAGGGTTTTATAAAATATTTAAAGGTTATAATTTTTTTTAATGAGTAATTTATGGGTAATATATTATTTCCCATGGTTGTGTAAACGTATCATTTAAATTCATATAGTCACAAAAGGCTAACCGCTTTGAACTAAATCTTGTGTAAGGGAATGCTCACAGTTCCTTTTGTTACGTAAGGGTAAGTTAATAATTCATAATACTAAGTAAAGGTATGATGTTCTTATATAGGGGTAAGATAGTTTTACTAATGGATATGTAGGGTTCATATAATCACTTTTTAATTCTCAGAAAAGTTTTATAAATCATATGTTTGTGTAGTTAGTATATTGGGCAGTGATCCTTCATATTTTCCAATACCTGCATAAGGGTAGCTATCCAATTAAGTGTAAAACTATGTTAACCTTACAAAAAACGCACTCCATACGTTAGGGTATCATTTTAAATCCATAAAATCCAATTTTCCCCATGTTTTATACTGGAAATAATTTTTCATGATTTTATTAGTTTGAAATGCTATAAATAAAGGATTTAATTTCACCTTGACCAATTTAAATTGTATCTAATATTTGAAATTTTTTTAATATGGATGCAATCAATATCTGAGTCAAAGAGAGTTATATAATGAATAAATGTAAGTA
Source organism: Viscum album (assembly GCA_963277665.1). NCBI lineage: Eukaryota > Viridiplantae > Streptophyta > Magnoliopsida > Santalales > Viscaceae > Viscum > Viscum album. Next base: position 27,107,245 of record OY728128.1, on the reverse strand, counting down.
TTGATGTAGTTTCTATAATATACATGGAGAGATACCTTTAAATATTTAAAACAATATTTTATTCACTATTTGAGTTTCTATTTTTTCTCTCAAGTTTGAGTTACCCAAACCTCAACTTTAATTATTTTTATATCTTCATAAAATCATCTAAATCAATCATGTATGTTCCGTCCATTAGAATTAATTCCTCTCTCCTTTGTTTCTAGTGAAACATAATAGCTTCTTCTTCTTCAAATAGAGGATTAGAGTTCTCTAACATTTATGTGAATCTATGATATAAACATTCTTTTTCATTCCACTATGTGGATGGTATGAATTTTTATAATAAATATAATAATCATATAAAATGTAATTGAAAGGGAATAGTTTCATTCCCTTACCGTTACATATTTTCATGATATTACTGATGATGTTCTGTACTATATTCCTTTTATATGATTATAAATTATAATGATGGATTGATTTAGTAATACCATGTTTTTTTCTAAATACAAAATGTTGATAAATGAAAATAAAAAAGATGATTCTTCATGTTTATCCATGACTTGATGCATTCAGATTAGTGGATTGGGTGTGTATAGGTGAGTGTAATTGGTTGTGTTCATTATTATACTATTAGCAATGTAATATGATGGAATGTTAATAACTAGTAAAAGTTATATTAGTTAAAAATAATTTGAATATAACTATTAAAAAATTAATTATTAATTATTTAATAGTGAAGTTATTGTGAAAATGGGGTTTTACTATATATGAATCCTAATGATTAAATGACATGGCTTAATACATAAACTCGACTAATTTTGAAATCAATGAGAATTATGAATCCATTGCTGAGGAGTAGTAGAGAATCTACATGGGGTTAGATGCATGTTATTTGTGTCCATGTACTGGAGTGTCAAGAGGTCATTGTGGGTATGATAAATTTACTATCCACCATTGTTTCTTCATTGTTTAATTTAGATCCCCTTAATCACTTATTTCACCCACCATAGTCTATGTAATGTGGATAAATGTTGAGAGACTTCTAGTGCCCCTGGTGATGAATACACCAGTTAGTGGTCATAGCTACTTTTTAAATGTGTGTCAATACTAAAGAATGATTACGGGGAAGAATCAGTCATTCTGGTATTTCTTCTTAATATATATGCAGTAAAAAATCCTCATTTTAATGTATTTTTTATATTTTGTGCATGCAATTATCTATTTCTTCATGTGAAGGTTCATGTTCACTAACATGGATGGTTGCTGTATATTTTTCATCAGTAAATGAGGTAATCATATGGGAACCCATAAAGTAAATACCATTATTTAATTGATGATAGAATCATAAGTGGAGTATTTTGGAGTTGAAAAAGGATTGGTCCCTAGAAATTTTTAAGAGTTTTTGGATGTTTTCCTCATAGAGGTTGTGACACTAATCTCTCAATATAATAGCATATTTGTGATAAAGTTAAAATAATGATTTTCTATAATTTAAATGTATCAATGTCTTATGAAATCGTTGGCACTATAGGATATGAGGATCCAGATAGATTAACTAATGTAAAAGTCTTTTATTCATCCCATTGTGTCACCATGGGGCACTCCAATATAATTCTCCCAGAAGGTGGATAGTAGTCATAGGATGTTGAAAACCTACTGAAGGATGAATTAGGTGATTATTTAGAAACATTACCCTCTACAAAGGATTATTGATTTATTTTAATTAGAATTACAAGGGTTTCATCTATACTGAATAATTTTAGAAATATTTCGACCAATATAAAGATAAGTTGATTAGTTCCACAGTTCATTTGTTTCATGTGGAGTGAGTGGTATTCATGGTTTTTTAGTGCATTGGTGAGGTGGATTATAGGTGGTCACTACCTTTGTAGCTAGATTATGTTCATTATTCCTATCATATGTCCTATATCTACTAGTATATTAACTATAATTCTAACATCATTAACTGGGTGTAGTTTGATATTTTGTATAATGCAACATTCATGGAATAACCAATCATGATTTATTACCATAAATAAAATTTGATATGAAGGTGTTTGACCCCTAGGTTTGAGTTCTATGAAGGATTTTTTACCTAGGGTAATGAAATTGGGAGCATGGTCACATATGTTCACCAAATACCTAGGGTTTTCCCTAATGTTTTCATTATTATGTTATACCATTATGATGGGTGTTGGACTTATTAGTGTTCTATTGTGAAATATTTTTTCATTTTTCGTTATGGGAATGTTCATGTTTACGTTGTATCTCCCCTAGAAGATTATTATGAGAGTCTTTTAATGATGTTTTATAGCTATATTCATTGTTCATCAAGAGTGTAGGTTGTGTTTTAAATTTTAAGAGATACACGAGAGGTATCATGTGTGGAGGTACAAATATCTACCTTCATTATTATTTCCTTATTAGTTTATATTCATTTTCAAGGAAAATAATTATTTGAGTGGTATATAATGTAATGGTCCAAAATATTCCTAAGTATTACTTTGAAATTATGGGGTTTTAGGTAGTTCAATATATTTTTTTCCTAATTTAATATGTTTTTTTAAAATGATTTTGTAATTTATGAAAGTAATTTCAACATTTTAAATGATTATCAAGGCATTAATTTGATGTTTTTTAAAATTATTTGATTATTTTTTTAGGTGGTTTGGAAATTTAAATATAACAATAAACTACATTATTAATTATTTATGACTTTATTTAGTTGGAATACAAATATTTTTAATTAAAATACTACTATTACCAGAACCCATTCTACCATAAAAGTAATATGGTATTTTCTATAAGAAGTGTAAAGGTCAGTCTTGGTTTTCATATATTTAGTAAATTCTAGATATTTATTTCTTGAGTTTCATGTTGGTATTATGTTGTTTCCTCTAGATTCATAAATGTAGCATCAAAATCCATACATTCAACTAAGGGTAACATCATAGAAATAAATGTCATGTAACGGAATGCTCACATATCCTTTTGTTAAGTAAGGATAATTTTGAAATCCTTAAACAGATATAATGATAGGATATTTTTGGGTAATAGAAAATATATTTTACTACTAGCTTTATAATGGCCATCTAATCATTTTGTAATGGTAAATCGATTTTTATAAACCTCATGTAATTCCATTATTTCTCTAGCATAAACTCCATCTAGTATTATAATACCCAAAAAATGAAAAAAGATATGTCATCGAAAAATCATGATACTATTACATATCAAATACTCCACAAATAATTGTATCATTTAAAATCCAAAAAATATATATTTTACTTCAGTTTCATATATATTATAATTTATCCTAATCTTAAAGGTTTTAAATGCTAAAAATCATGGATTAAAATTCTCAATGACTATTTAAAATCATATGTAATGTTTTAAATAGTTTTAATTGGATCACAACCAAGATTTGAGTCAAAATTGAACTAAATTAAAAATAGATATAATATTTAATGAAGATTCTAAAATATTTTCGGAGAGATAACTGTAAATCATTAAAACTATTTTTCACAATTGTGAGTCTATATTCATTTCCCTCATGTCTAGTAACCCAAATATGACTATTAATGACATTAAATTCCTCAAAAACTCATTTTAATAACTAATATGAGTTCCATTCTTGTGCACATATTCATATCTCCATTCATTTTGGTGAATTGTGAAATCTTGTTATTCTCAATGTAGTAGATTCATGTTTTCTCCCTTTTCTGAGAAAATGTGATATTAACATAATTTTATTTATGTTTTGCGAATGATATGAATTTAGTTAATAAAGATAATAGAAGGGACTAATGAAATTGAAAGGGAATAATTTGATGCTCTTGTAGTTACTGGTTTTCATTATGCTGCTGATGATGATGGTTCATGCTATATGATAGTTAAAGGATTATTCCTTAGAGTGACATATTTATTTGAGAATACCCTTTATATGATTAAATATTAAAAATTTCAAATGAAAAGACTAGGATGAATTTTTCTATTTTATGCTTGACTTGATTTATGAGGCTTGGTTTACTTGATTTTTATGGCTCATTGGATTTAGTTGTATATGGTTTGGTGGGAATTATGGTGTACAAATTGGTTTCTATGATTGTCTACATCCTAGTAGCCTTGGTTGTTTTCATCTTAGTGGAATCAGTTATGATATGATAGTTTGTAATGGTTGTTTCATGATAGTGTTTTAGTAGTAATGAAATAATTATTTTTCCATATAAAAATATGGTTATGGAGAATGATTTTGTTGGTTAAAATTTAAACTAATACAAAAAAAATGAGGTTTGGGGGATATATTATTAAGAAAAATACTATTAAATGGATCCCAAGTTGTGTTCTATTATGTGATTCTTATGGTTGTTTTTTCTACATTAGAGGTAGTAATTGGTGTAATGATAAAAATTGTAACCTTAGTATTATTGAATTGGTGTTTCTTGTGTGAACCCATTAGATTGGAAATGTGTGAGACAACACTATAAATATATTATTTTCAGGATTTTTTATGAAACCCACCCTTGTTAGGTAATCTAACCAACCCCAATAGATCCTGGTGGTGTTTTACCTAATATCCATGATGAGGTGTATAATAATGGATGACTACCCACTCTCCCATATTCTCCATTAAAAAACTACTTTTGGCAAAAATAGTAATGGGTGTAGAGATATATTATGGGGGATATTCTTAGTAGGAGGAGGACACAAGGATTATTTCCTATGCACTCATGATACCCTTTTTTCTTTTTTACCAGATATGATATATGTGGCTTGTTCCACGATACATGAAATATAGTTGGTGACATAAGACATGATATTCAGTTAGTTATAGTAGACTTGATATGGTGTTAGTCAAATTATAATTGATAAACATTTTGTGTCATTATTGGTGTATACTGATGGTTTGAGGGAAAATTTTGTATTCTCATTGGTAGAGAGTGGAAATATTTGGGGTAATGGTTGTGGGGAACCTTTATTGGCATTATTATGATATTAAGTTACTAATAATGGATGTGTTATAGGGAGAGAGAGCTTGGTGAGGAAAAGGTGGGACTAGTTGACCAGTGTGGAGTTGGATTTGTTGCCCTAGAACCACCTTAATTTTACTTAATGGTTAACCATATTCATAATATTGAATATTAATATACTTATTATCATATCATGATCATTCATTTCTATAGAATATCATGTGATAATGTCCTAAGATTAGTGGTAACACTAAATGTTCCTAACAGTTCCCTGTTATGGTGAGAACCTTTATGTTCCATGAAAATATTCTTAAATATATGTTCTATAGATGAAATAAATAATTTTGTGTACACAAATGATATAGGCCATCAGGGCTGGATACTCATAGGACATTTATGAACCATCTCATGGTATACTCCATTTTTAATTTCTAGTTTAGTAGATTATTATAATGGGACCCGCTAGTATAAAATCCACATTTATATGTTTCATTGGATGTTCATATCCATAAATGTGTGCATTGGCCAATAGATTTTATGATTATTATTAATGTATATTATGAGTCAAGTAATTTGGTGTATTAAAGAAACCCATGATGAGATATGTTTGTGGTGAAGTTGGATATGTTTGGTGCATCATTAGAAATACTTCACTAAAAAATTGTGGGAGAATTTATTTTTACCTTTTGTTCATTAACATATGTTTATATCTCAGGATCTATATTGGAAATTATATAGAATAATTAAATCCATGGCCATGGTTTTATATTTGAAAGTTAAATTTATATAATTTTTAAGAGAGATTCATCGAGCACATAGTTTTATTGTACCAGAAAGAAACCTTCTTGATTTGAGATATCATTATAAATGGATTATATTATACAAAAAGAATTTGTATGGAGTTTTATGTCATTAAAACATTATCTTTTTAATTTATGGGTTCTTTGGTGTGTTTCTAGATGTTATCCTTCAACTATGGTCTGCATTGCCTAATGCCACTAAGAAATAGGCCTCAAGGGCCATAGATTAAGTGTATCAAGAATATCAATTAAATAATGTTATTATTTATTCTTTAAAATGCTGAATAAATATTATTCCTGCACATGGTTTAATAATTATTCATGTATTCTTGAACACATATATTTCATCACAAATTGTTCGAGAAAATATTTTTTGAGCATAATATTTAATTAATTTTTATTTCTATTTAGATACTATAATATATTTTTTATTTATTAGAATATAATATAGTGATATTTATTTAAAAAATAAATAGTCATTATTTATGTCATGATAAATATTCTGGGGGAATGATATACCTTTTTTAATGATATGGTGAAAAATAATATATTTTCAATATAATTTGAATAAAATAATATAAAATTAATTTCATGGTTTTTCTGTATGTCAAGGAAAAATAATATTCTTTTAATTATAGTCATTATATTCAAATGGAATTAAGGAAAATAATTGTGGCACATGGGTATTTATTATTTTCTAACCCTAGTGTAATTTAACCCTAGTTATAATATTACTCAAATGCTGGTTTCCATTTCATTTTGTTGTACACAATTAGATGTGAAGATAATTCTCTCAAAGACCTAGAGAGATCCATCTCTAGGGACACTCTCAATAATGTAGATAAATTAGACTCCACAACTAATCTCAAGTCAGAAGAGATTGAGGATAACCCTTCATTAAAGAGATTCTCATGGTAATCCAAGGAGAATGATTCAATCATCTGTATCTACCTTACTATCATCCTGATATTCCAATGGATAGAGAGGATGGTTCTTGGAACACATGTGGATCAGCACTATAGTTAATATTCTCTACATTATTATAACCTAATGATGGTACGATATATATAAATTGTTAGATCCATAAACTACGAAATAATTCATCATAAGTTAATTCTTTAATTGTTCAAATTAATTATAAATAATGTGTGATGATCATGATTTATGATTCTAGCCTTTAATCATCAATTTATCATTGATTAAATTAGGTTGATCATAATTTTTATTGTCAGGTAAATATTGGATTAATCATAATTTATGAAAAATAATATTTTTTGATTCCCCATCCAAAACATTTATTGTACCCAAAATTATTAAGTTATATCAGAGTAGTCATGAAAATTATTTATAATTATTTAACGATTATTGATTGATTAACACATGTATTTTTTATTTTTTAATTCCATTTTATTTTTTCATTAATCCAAAACCTGAGATATACACTTATTATTATTTATTATCACAAATATAATCAAATAATTTAGTTATATGTATTAAATAGATTCAATGAACTCTTTTAGTGGTGCTTATAATTATGGGAAGTTAACATAATATTACACATCATGTACCCTTGTTCACTACCATAAGAAATAATTCATAATTAATTCGAGATGTGTGATTTGATTACATGCAATGTTTTTCTTAAATATATCTCATATTTATTGGACCAGGCTAGATCATGGTCATCTAGACAACATGACATTTTACATCTATACATGACATGTGTTCCATTAATCAATGGCATACCATGTATTCTCTTACACTTCATAAATGAATAGAGACTGTGAGAATAGGAGAATACATTCTATGTATCTAATATTCTTGTCATGTACTACATTATTTTTGTGCCATGATTACACACCAAGTCCATAGGAATGTTCAATAGATAGATGGTGGGATATATACATGTCGTATAGATGGATTTTACACACAATTTATATTCTCAAATTACATTGAATTAAAATTTAATTTATCACACTTCCTAAACCATATAAATACGTGTTTTATGTGGTCCTTAATCTGATTTTACTCTCCATTTAATGGTTTATATATATATATATATATTAAATATCTAATTAATATCTATGTAATTTTAAAAACTACATATTATGTATAATTCATAATACAATCATTACTCTACACGCATTGAATTATAACATGATTCATAAATACCATGAGTTCAGTGTGGGAATTAGGTTGATTGTTAACACCATTAAATTATTTTTAGATTTATGATTGTCACATGTCGCATGAGTAAAAAATATATGAATATAATTTACATTTGGTAGTTCATACGGTTACTCACCATATTACCTTCAAGTATTATTTTTGTACATAGTTAAATTTTTAAATAAAGTATTTAATTTTTTAAAATTGATGATGTATAAGAATCCAAAGACAATTTTATTGAGAATTAAGATAAAATAATTGATTAATTAAAGAATATAATTAATTTAATTGATCGTAATTTACCTTAAATTATAATTATTATAATTAAATTTTATTTTATTAAATGCGTAATTCGTAGTATGTATGTTGGTGATGTTGAGAATAGAAAAGACCTTTGTATGTGATTGGTTTCTTTTAAATTTATTTTTTTAAAAATAGAATACATGGATTTCATCCCTCTTCTATGTATGTAAAGGCATACGAGCCCATGGTTTCTTTTATGTAAACCCATTAACAAATCATTTGGTTCCCCTCACCAGCATGTGCATTATCAAATATGTAATAGATGTTGATCCCAATATAGCAGAGGTGGTTTATGTTTGAAGATGATGTGAAACCAATCCAAGAGAGATACATAGGTTCACCAGTAGAAAGATGCAACACTAACCATTTTATGGTTCAAGGAATTATTCCCCTAGGTCTGCTTTAGTCTATCATCCACTAGATAGAATGAAAATTTGTAAATTTTCATGATCATACCACATTATTAATTTATTTTTATCAAGTGCATGATTAACATAGTTTTGGATGTTTACTCATGATCACATGTATAAAAGAAATAACATGCATACAAGATAAAACTAAAATAAATTGGAATAAGTGTAAATTTCATCTAATACATGATTAATACCTCATGTAAATCCACTTAATATTAAAAATAAGTTAATAAAGGTAAAATGGGAAACATACACATAAATATTAAAAATCACTCAATTATAAATATTATGTTTTATATACTTCAACTACTTATGTTAAAATCAAACTATACTTTAATGTTATTAATCCACTAAATTTGGGGTGCATTCAATTATTGGGGAATTCTAACTTGACGTCTCAGGTTGACATAACCTAGTTCACATAAAGTGTCAATTGCTAAAGTAGAAATTGGTGTAGCCAAGAAGTAATGGTTGAGGATATGCAATTTAAGGATTTTATGACTAGGGAGTCTACTCAATATAATAATGAATTATGTGATAATGAAGTTTGAATTTTGGAATGCCTACCTATGAATCATAAAATTGCTTAACCTGATAATGTTGGGTTGATGAGAAGGGAAATACTATTACTTGACACTATAATGTCGATACAATAAGATATACGGAATCTATTGGTGTGGGCTAGTGGGATTTGAAAAAACAGAGAGATACTGAAAAATATAATATTATTTACATTTATCTAACTTTTATATGATAAAGTAAAGAAATTATTCTTATATTATTTATATAAATGACAATAAGAATGAGTTTAATCATATAAATGTGATACATAATTGAGAAGGATAACCTTCTCATGAGCATGAATTTATAAGAAATGATAAGGTGCTTACGGGCCATCTTATTCTATGATGGGAAATTGTATTTGTTGGAAGAACATATTCCTAAATCTTATGTTATAGAGTCTAGTAAGTAGGACTTTTATATCTATAAGAAACATTTAAATGATGCCACATATATTCTGTGATTCGTGTATTCATCCATGTACAAGTATATTCTATGAAACATGAATAAATGGATATTTATATCATAATGCCTCACATTTGGGTAGTATATCTAGAGATGGTGATACATGAGAGACACAAGTTCTCCAATGATTTGTTTACAACCAATCAAGGATATTCAGTTCTAGTGGGGCAACATGTATCCCTGATTATTTGATAAATTTAATAATTAAAATTATTATGAATAAAATTATGATAGTATTTGTTCATAGATATCATAATTTATTCACTATTCATGTTTTTATCTAGATAAATTATTAATGATAACTTGGTAAATAATGAGAAGAGTATTTCGGAACAAATTTCTCTTATTCTCCAAGTGGAAAAGAACATGGGGTATGAAAAATCCCCTAGTCTGAATATGGAAAAGGAAAAATATGATCAAGATAAAGGGTAATAAGACTCATAAGAAGTGTAAATCTCTCGATCACTATCCATCATATAAAAGGATTATCTAGAGTAAGGAAAGGAAAAGTAAGCAGTGTGTTTTTCATGTGGAAAGCAAGGTTAATAGAAGAGGAATAACACTCAGAATAAATGGGAAGATAAAGATGAATTCATTATCGAGTTAAATATTTCAATATGTATATATTAGGTTTTAGAAAAACATGTGTGGATCAGACACAAACACACACACACACAGATATATATATATATATATATATATATATATCCAAATTTATGAACCAAGTAGATTCTAAAAGATTTTCGATGGAGAGGTCGATTTATGATCAACAAATGCTATGAGGCTAGTTTATTTATCGATTAGAGACTAAAACTTTTAATTTATAACATAAATTATATTGGTTTTATGAGATTATTATTATGTACCAACTATTAACAAAATTATAATTTTTTGTGTCCCTCATAGATACAGACGGTTTTATATTTATGTTTGGAAATAATAGTTTTTTCTTTTATAATAATAACATATATTTTGGTATAGAACATTTAAATAATAGTGTTTATATATTAAAATAAGAAAAAGTATTTTAAATTGATAAAAAATCATTTTCACTTCACTCATATAACACCCATTTATGATATCACCATCATGGTCATGTAAACATGAAGCATTTGACAATGCTTTGTTAAGATAGTTATTTATACTCTTTTGAGCTAAAACCACATAAATGATGTCATGATAGTTTAAAAAGAAAATGAAAAAACACTATTATGCTAACAAGGTGAAAGTGTCATAGAGAATCTAGGATTAGTTCACATTTATATGTGTAGAGAATTTATATTAGAATCTATAGGTGGGTTTACATACATCAAAACTTTTTCTGATGAATTGAGTAGAAATTGATATGTCTATATGATGAGGTATAAGTTTGAGTCCCTTGAGAAATTAAAAGAATTCAAGAATGAATTAGAGAATCAACATGGAAATAAGATAATTAATCTTGGATTATATTGACGTGGTGAACCACTCTACTATGATTTTATCAAATTTCTATGGGAGTTTGAGATTATATCTCAACACACTCCACCTTACACACCACTGTGGAATGGAGATAGTGTATGTTAGAAATGAACCATTATAGATTTGGTAAAATAAATGATGATTCAAATAGAACATAAATAATCCTTTTGGTTGTATGAATTAAAAACTATTATATACACACTAAATTGAGTACCAACTAATGTAGAAAACTGAACCTCCCTCTAGCTAGGAGTGGAAAGATAACTATTTTTTGAAAACATGTGTAAGGGGTTGAAAGGAATTTATTATGGTTTTTTTAGGAAACAACATAGATCCTTTGGGCACAATGTTAATCTTTATAATGTACCGTAAGAGAAAAAAGGAATACTGTATATGAAATCCATCATAAAAAAGTGATAGTTTCAAGACAAGACATCTTTCTTGAAGAGGATAACACTATTGTTAGTGATAGTGGAAGAAATATTGACTTTGATGACGTTTATTCATAAGATAGAAAAGATTTGGTAAGATATATATTCAGATAGTACTCATGTATGAGGAAATTCAGGAAAAACAAGTACTATATAAGTGCACCAGAGAGGTTAGTGAACCAAATAGAAAATTTTTTCTAGTCACCGAAGATAGTGAATCATTATTGGTTTCCAATAGAGATCCTATATCCTATAAATAGTAATTAGAGAACTCTAATTATATAATATGGTCAGAAGACATGAATTCTAAAATAGATTCCATCTATCAGAAAATGATTAGGTTCTAGTTGATCCACTATTTGATGTAAATCATGGTGGGTGCAAGTTGGTGTGGAAGAAAAAACTAGACATAGAGGGTAATGTAAGAACCCATAATGAATATCTACGTGATGATGGTTTTATACAGCATTATTAAATTCAGTATGATGAAATTTACTCTCATATTTCATGGATTAAATCCATCATAATATCAAATACAATAATATTATACCATGTCTGTGAATTTTTGAAGATTGATATCAAAATACCATTCTATAATGTGAAACATCTAGAAGATGTCTATATGTAAAAACTAGAATTATTTATAACTCTAAGTGATTCTCAAAGAATATTCATATTGTATAGGTCCATTTATGGATTCGTGAAAGCATATAGGTCCAGGAATATTATGTTCAATGTAGAAATAAAATAATTTGTTTTCATTAAAATTAATGTGATACATGTTTTTACCAAATATTTTTTTGGAATGTAGTCATTATCCTATAAGTATATGTTGACGACATATTGCTGATTGGAAGTTAGAAACACATGTTGAAGTCTATTAAGTGCTGGTTAAACAATTGTTTCGTCATTAAGGACATGGGTGAAAAATTCAACATTATAGGGACCATGATTAATCATGATCGATACAAAAGTCTTCTTAGATAAGGTTATGGTATATACATTGAATATATACTAAAGATATTTAGTATCAAAATATCCAATAGAGGATTAGTTCTAGTGTGACATGGTATACATACTTCCAATAAAATGGGTCCTCGTACACCACACGAAAAAGAGATCATAAGGAGGATCCCATAGTCTTTGATGATAGGATCAATCATGTATGCCATACTAAATACTATACCAGATCTTTCCTAATATAAATCTGTTCTAGGTGAACAACATTGCTCTTATATAAAAGTTATCCTTATTTATATGAGAAGAACGATGAATACATTCATTGTGTATGGAAGAGATGATGATCAAGTCATCAGGATTTATTTTGATTCTAGTTTTGAGATAGATCAAACTAATTAGAAGACATAGTAACCATTTTATTTTAGTATCAATAGAGGAGCTACAACATGGAAGATTTTAAACATTCTATTTATTGCTAATTCTAAAGTGTATTTGATGAATATAACTGCATCTGATTAATACAAGGAATCTATTTGTATATAAATATTTGTTCAGGAGCTTTATTTTTTAGAAAAGAAATTAATATCATATCACATTGTATAGTGATAATAATGAAATTGTGGTTATTGTAAAAGAGACAAAGTCACATAAATGTACAAACAATATACTCTGAAAGTATCACAACATGATGGATTTTTTCAAAATGGGTGAATTTTCAGTAAGCGTAGTTTCAATCGAATAGAACATGGTGTATCCACTGACTAAAACAATATCTTAGTAGATTCATCAGTATCATGTGAGTTCTTGTAGACTGAAGGTTGTTAGCAGTTGGTCCTAGTGTAATAAGTTTTCTGTTAGAGTAGGTTCCCTTTAATTAACTTCCACAAACATTATGATTAATTATATTCATAGTTTTTAAAATTAAAAAACTCCTCATGACATCATGATTTCTATTCTAGGTAACATAGAATGAGATAATGTTCTAATAGTTATTATCATGTTGAAAGGTAATAGTAGTTCCCTGCTATTTTGGAAACCAAGTAGTTCAAAAAAATATTCATAAAAATATGTTATATATCTATATGAAATAATTTTAGGGACACAAAATATATTGGATTTCAGTGGTGGATATTCATAGAATTTTGAGGTGCCCTCTCATAGAATATGCCCTTTGTAATTTCTAATTTTGAAGAATATGAGAACAAGACCAACTAGTAAGAAAACCACATTTATATGTTTCATTAAATTTTCATATCTATGGTAATGAATATTTTTCTAAATACTTTAAGATAATTATTATTGGATATTATGAGTTAGGTACATTGATTTATTGAAAAAAATCATGAATAAAGATGTTCATAGTGATGCATGATATATTTGGTGCATCACAGGTAATACTTCATTAATGAATATTATGACACAGTATTTTTTCATTATTATAATTAAAATATATATATACTTTACCTTTTGATAGAAATGATAGATCTTAAATAAATTCATGGCCATGATGTTCTACATTCATGTTTAATTTTATTAAAGTTGAAGAATAAGTCATCCAGCATGTAGGTTGATAGAACCAACAAGTAACCTTCTTCAGTAGAACTACAATGATAAGGGGTTATATTATATGGTAAACATTTTTATGAGGTTTTATTTCATTATGAAGATGAATTTTTTCTCTATGGGTGCCTTGGAATGTTTCAAGATTGTAACTAAGGACATTGGGATGGGTTAATTAATTCCACAAAGAAAGATTCATAAAAGGTGGAACCTTAAGTATATTAAGAATATCACTTAAATAATAATAATATTTTTTGTTTTAACATGATGAATAAATATTTTTTCTCAATGTGGATTAATAATTATTCATTTCTTCATGATCACGTATATTTTATCATCAAAAATTTGAGAATATATTGTGTGAGAATAATATTTAATAAATATTTATTTTATTTTAGTAAATAAAATATGCATTTATATATTAGAGAATAATGTAGTGGTATATATTTAACAGATAAAATTTTATTATTCAACAAATGAAAAATATTGTGGTGGAATGGAGGACCTAGTTTAAGGTCCTCGTGGGAAACAATAGATATTGAATATTATTTAAATTAAATAATATTTAATTTAATTTTTGTTTTTTGTTCGTGTTATTATTATTTTCAAACCCTAAGTGTATTTAAACCCAATTATATTATTTATCAAAAGTTGTTAACCATTTCATTTTGTAGTGCTCAATGAGATCCAAATAGAATTCTCTTGAATCTCGTGAGTGATAGCTCTAAAAACACACTCTAGAATGCAAAGAAGGCATCCTCCATCACCAATCTCTATTAAGGAAAGATTGAAAGGACCCATACCCAAAGATACTCTCAAGGAGATAAAATTTGAATGGATCCAGAATCAGGATCTACCACATTAGTACATGAAATTTCATACAATGTTGTATTGGATTTTATGGAGCACTTATGAACCACCTCTAGAGGGAATCAACTCTTGATTCCTACAAAACAATAATGGTATGATCTAGAGAAATTTTGAGATAATAAAATGAATATATAATTCATCATAATGTAATTATTTATTTGTTTTAATTAATTATAAAAAATATGTGATGATCCTTCATTTTGGTTCCAGTGTTCAATCATAAATTAATCATTCATTCAATTCCATTTTTCAGGGAATTTATCATCTTGTAAATACTGGATTTTTCAATGATTTCAAAAAAAATTATAAGTCATGCCCCATATAGAACTTCTGATGTCCCTGGAACCTTAATTTTCATGTTACTCATTTTTTATGTTTGTTCATAGAGGAATTAGTATTATTCTTCTAACCTTTTCATGAGATACCTAGGGTATGATCATACTAGGTATACAAATTATGTTCAATCTACATATTGACACTATTTTTTAGGTTCCTTAGAGGGAATTATAGATTCATTGGGTAAGTACAATGTAACTCTCCAATATTTCATAGTATTTCATTTCTTCAAAGTAATGCAAAAAACAAGCACTACACGCAACACTGAGTTCAAGCGCACCACGACTTACCAAACTGGCCGTTCAAAAGTGGTTATGAATAGTATTAACTGAATTTTGAATATTATATAATCCTTATAATTTTAGAATCCATATTATGAGTCTCTTAGACATAATTTAATAACAGATTCATTTTTTTAGATAAAAGAATTATTTTTCAAAAAATGAAATTTTACCACCTTTTAATGGAGAACCCTTTTTAAATACAATATTTGAAACTTTATATATTCAATTTGAAAAAAATAAACTTCTTCTTTATAATAATGACATAAAAATTTAGTTTCAATAAATTTTTGTTATTTTTCTGATAACTTTCATATTTGGGTGAATAGTGAAAAATACTATATTTTAACTGAAAACAACATTTTTAATAAAAATAATTTATAGTGTTGAATTATAAATTTTAATGGTTTTTAAATATAATTAAATTATTTTTTTACCATTTAATCCAATGTAATTAATTGAAAATAATTTCACTTTAAAATTGAACATAAACAAGTATCAATCTTTTGTTAGTTATTATTTCTTAAAAACACGCTTTTTGGTTTTGACAACAGGAATTAATTTTAAATTAATTAATTCAACTTATATGTTTTGAAATTGGTAAAATAGAATTCATTTTTAAATTAGGAATATCAAAATTATCTTAGGGTGAATTTTTTGTATTTTTCTGAAAAAATTCAATTTTTGATGAAATGTGAAAAACACTAAGTTATAGTTTAAAACTGAATTTTTTATTTAAATAATTATTTATTTTATTTAAATTTCTTTTAGGTCAAAATAGATACATAGTACCTATTTAATTTCAATTTAATTCATTGTAGTAAGTTTATAATAATTTTAGATATATAAAAATTTTATTGAACTTTTTACAGTCTTTTACCCACTTCCTAGGAGAATTTTCAAATTTACATGAAAATTAATTTTACGCTTCTGTGAGTTGAATTTAAAAAATCCAAGAGAAAATATTGATATTATTAAGTAAAATGTGGTTAAATAAGATGAAAATAATTTTTGGTGAATAGTAATTTTTTACTTTTATTTATCAGAGTTAAAAGTAAATAGGGTAATTAAGGGTAAAAATTATACTATTATTACCCTAACACATGTCATAATTCTATTGGATAAGTATAATTCGACGAAAAACAACCTTAGGAATAAAATATTATCCTTTAGGTCTACTTGGATTAGATTACGACATTTATTATTATTTAATTCAGAGAAGAGTTCAAAGTGTTAAATTCAAAGTTTAATAACTAAACCATTTTCAATATAGGGTTATACATAGGATAAATTCGACTATAAATATTCATTAGAAATATAAAAATATTTCCTAAATAATGGTATTTTATTTATAATTTTTATACATTAAACAATTAAATTTATTTTTGACACAATGATGATGCAGTAATTACTGTATTAATGAAAGATTAAAATAATTGATATTATAAATTTCAAAATAAATGTAATTTGAGACTTTTTATGAATTCCAAAAAATTTATAATTTAATATGACATGTTAGGGTTGGTTAGATGAATTTTTTTTGAAGTAATAATGTTGTTATGAATTTAGAAAAAACAAAATACCAAATAGTGTTAAAATTGACATAAAAGAGTTTTTAAAACAAATTATATTAATAATTGATATTCTATTACTAAAAATCTAATGATCTTCCAAAATACTTATATAATGATATTTTTATCATTAATTAACCACTTGGGGTTCTATTGGAAGAATATATTAAGTTTATTAACCATATAATATAAAAATACAAAGAGACATGGTAAATGTCAAACTATTTAACTAAGCATTAAATCTAAAAGATAAAGTTAATATAGTGACCCAAACCAGTATAAAACCTATTGGTTGAGTGGTTTTAGACCCATACCCACCTTATCCTTTATATAATTCATTTTGGATCCACTAGAAACCGAAAATTATTTTATTATAAAATAATATTTCTATATTTTCCTAAGGTGCCCCTCACCCCTCTTATAAAAGGGCACTCTCCCTTCTCTCTAATTCACACCTTAAAATACATTTGTCTCGGCCAAACCTTTCCCAAATATCCTCCCATCTATCCTACCTTCATCCTAGAGGCCTTCCTTTAGTCATAAATCCAACCTAATGAGCCCTTTTGATCAAATCAAAAGGAAGAACCCGAAGAAGAGGTAAATATTTCATCACCTCTTTCAAGTTCTTTCCTTATTCCACTTCCTCTTTATTTGTTGTTTCCATTCTACAATAATAACTCCAATATCTTATATATAATTTGATGCTATTATAAATATTGTAAAAACATATTCATTATTCTATCTGTCCTTTTAATGACATGTCACCATACATGCGTACGTACGGCTTACCGTCTCCACGTCGTGGTGTAATTGTTATTCAATACATTATTATTTGGATGGGTATAATAATGATGTGTAATTTATGTAAATAATAAATATAACATGATAATTATTCTTTATATATGATATACCATCCAATTATATATTATTTTAATATCAAAATAAGGATATTGTCGCTCATGCGTACGTACGGATTACCGTCTCCACGAACGCAATGAGATTCATTCCTCATCGTATCCATTCAAGAATAATTTTCAATAGATGATTAAAAATAAATTTTAATGACTAAATATAATTATGAATATAAATAAGATACATCCTATCCATAACAAACATTACTTACATAACAAATCATATAAAGGAAAATGAATCAGTTAACATCTGAAACGACGATAATACTAAGATATTGTTAACAAAGCAATGTTAAAAGATAATATATGATATCATATTAATGTATATGATTCTTGTATAATTAAATAACAATTATTTAACCATTATACAGGAGGTTAACCTACCCTAGACCAAGGAAAAGTACAAGGTAAGGTTTAATTTCACAATCTCTTTATTATCTGAGATTTTTTATACATAGTTATCTACTGGGACCTCTTTATCATCCACATCCATGTTTCTTAAAAATTTATTTAAACACATTTTTACTATTTACTAGAAAATGGGTTAAATTAATTTATACCCTTATTTGACCTTATATGTTTTTGAAATTAATCTTTCTGTCGTTTTCCAAATATGGTATTTTATGACCTTTTCGAAAAATTTAAGGTAAGAATGTATTTTTAACTTATACGGCAGGTGTGGCTATTTTCTGCCATTATAACATCGTCAAAGCTTCCCCTAAAAGATTATAAGAATATTTTCAAAATAAATTTTTTCTTTATAATTATTTGACTCTTAAATTATTTCAAAATAGAAAGAGATATTTCTCTAAAAAAGGTTTTGATTTCATCTATGTCAACATCCTTTGATGGATTTTAAGCTTATTTGAAGTTGATTTATTATGATACAAATCTTCCATGTTGTATTGAAGGTTTTGTGATATGTTTGAATGTGGATGTGTTATTTCGTACCATTCATGGTTTATGAATATATTATTGACATTTTGTATGCTAGTTTAAATACGAATGTTTATGTTATGTTAAAACCTTTTCATATGAGGAATGAATTAGACTTAGTAAGTGACGGGTGGAGCCTACTATAGCTCCTCGATGCATCGGTAGGTCTCATGAGACAAACTATTGTTTTGGCATAAGGCATTGACAAAATCTTATTTGTAGTCTTGGCACAAGGCCTTGACTATGTGGTTATGAAATTCTGACAATATGCATTCCATCATTATGAAAGTGTCTATTGATATTGCATGTGATTATTCAACTATTAGAATATCTATGTGAGTAAGTAAATGGAATTATTTTTATTTATATTTGCCATATTATGATGAATTTTATGTTGAAAAGGCTTTCGTTTTATTTTTATACATTGCCTTAAATGTTTATGCTTATTTATGAACGCTTTTGCTATATTTTTATCATTACTGAGCATCTGATGTAACATCCCAGGTAAATAAAGAATAAAGAATTTTCATATTTATTAATATTTATGAATTAAATATTAATTTTATTTTAAAGGGGTTGCTATGTTCGATAGCGTACCCGATACGCAACGATGAGTTTCTTTGAAAACTTACGTTGCACACAAGTAATAAAATAATATTATTTTAAATGTTAGTTAACGAGTAGCCGTTGTACTGGCGGGAATGGATAGAAATAACTAAAATATGATTATATATGTTTTTAAATGTTTTTACATTTACCCAATAAAAGATAAAGGCTTAAAATACGGAAAGAGTTCAATTTTAGGCATTTATGCCCTAATTTTCACGAAAGGTCCACTTATCACCTTTTGACGGAGAACCGTCATTAAATATAGTTTTTATCGATCTTATAAATTCTATTGGACCAAATATAACTCTTCTTTAGAATCGGGATATCAAAATTTACTTTGTGTAAATTTTTGGTACCTTTCTGATAAAGTTCATTTTTTTTAATGAATAGTGTAAAATGTTGTATTTTAATTCAAAACCTCTTTTTAATCTAATTTATTTATATGATTAGATTATCTTTTGAATTGGTTTTAAAGTTAAATTAGAAAATATTTTTACCATCAAATCCAATAGTGGTCATTGGAATCAATTTCACTTTGAAATTGGACTTAAACTGGTGTCAATCTTTTGATACTTATTGTTTCACAAAAACACGCTATTTGCTCTGACAGCAGGAATTAATTATTAAATTAATTAATGTGACTTATATGTTTTGAATTTTGTAAAATTGACTTCATTTTTGAATTCGTAATATCAAATATAGCTTAGGGTGATTTTTTGGTAATTTTCTGAAAAACTTCAATTTTTGATGAATAGTGAAACCACTAAGTGGTACTTATAAAGACTGATTTTCCGTTTAAATGAAATTTTTCCATCATTGTGTTTTGAATTTCAAAAATCCGACATACATGGTTGTCATTAAGAAGTAAAATGTGGTTCAATGAGATTATAATAATTTTTTGGTGAATAGTAACTTATTAAGTTTTTAATCGCGATTAGAGGTAATTAGTGTAGTTTAAGGTAAAAATGATATTATAAGAATGTGAAAACACCATGACACTTGTCCTACACCTATTGGGTGAGTCATGGCCGACCAATAAAAGCCATGGGCCAACTTGGGGACCCCATGGAGCCACTTTAGTTGGGAAATGACATTAATATATTTTTATTTAATGTTAAAGTGAAAATGACACTAACATAAATTGTTTTACTAAAATAATTTTTTAGTGGGGTTATACAAGTCCAAATTTTGATTATAAATAGTCATTGGAAATATAAAAAGATTTCCTACATCATAGTATTTTTTTTATAATTTTTAGACATTAAATAAATTAAATTATATATGACATAATAATGATGCAGCGATGACATCATTATTTGACGATTTAAATAAAATGGAAAGATAATGAAAAATATAAAACCTACACATGGAAAAAACCAATTTGATGAGTGGATTTAGAACCCTTATCACCTTATCCACGAATTATATCAATGTGGGACCTTTTGAAACCGAAACACATTTTCAAATAAAGTAATATTTCTTTACTTTCCAAAAGTGCCCCTCCTCTCCTCTTATAAAAGGCCCCCACCTCTACCTCATTTCACACACTTCTCAAGCCTTTGGCTCGGCCAAAACCTGCCTATTTACTCTCTCCACATCCCTCTCTTCATCCTAGAGGAATACCTTTGGGCAGAATCCTTTCAAAGAAAGCCATTAGGCTCAAATCAAAAGGAGTTACACTTTTAAAGGTAATTCATTCTCTCTTGTTCATTTGTTTTATTTTGCTTCTCCAACCCTCTAAACTCTTTTTATTTACTTCTTTTGTAACAACACCAGTATCTTCAATATACTAGGATGTTTTTATAATATTTATTTGAGCTACACTCTCACACAACTACATAAAATGGTTAAAGAACATACGGTTTCCGTGGATGGCGAAATTCTGCCTCCCGAAACGATGATTGTTCAATACACATTTAACACCTTCAAGGGTGGCCATTATGATGTCACTATTTTTATATATGATATATAATATGTTTATGTTTTCTTTAAGCTTCTGTATTTTTCATTTTTGGCATACCTTTATGGTTTCCATTATGGGTAAACACGATATCTTCATTTAAGGAAGTGCGGACTACCACCCCCTAAAAGTGATGTGATTCGTTAATGCCATATGTGGGATGTGTAAAGGATGGATTTAAAGTTATTATATATGATGTTATACTGGAATTATAATATAACTCTATATCGTTATTATTTCTTTCCATTAAAGTATGAGATAGAAATGAAAGTAGCGTTCATGCGTACGTACGGCTTACCGTCTCCATGAACGGTGCATTTCATTTCTTATCCCCAAATGTAATGTACTATTAAAATTACATGTATATAATGTATATGTATAATTAATGATATATCTAAATGATGAATATAATTCTAGAATTAAAATATACATACCTCTCATTTAGTTTTAATTCCACTAATATGACAAAGAAATGAAAGTAGCGTTCATGCGTACGTACGGCTTACCGTCTCCATGAACAGTGCATTTCATTTCTTACATCTAAATGATTATGTAATGTTATAAATACATGTATATTCTGGATATATATGATACATATTATATCCAAATCGGGAATTTCATTCTGGATATAAAGAACTTTTGACCACATGAACAACATGTAATTGTAAGAAGTCAACTTTCGACTTAAGAACCAAATATTGAAAAAACAAACATTATTAACTTAAATGGTTACATAATGTTTATAACATGGCAATAAGTGATATAAAAAGAATAATGAACTTTAAAAAGGTTCTTAATCAAGTATAAATTAACTCAAGTTTATTATTCAGGACGTTAAAGAACGATCGAGTCAAGTCGGACCTGAGGTAATGGATTTCGTCTCAATCTCCTTTCATTGAGGCATATTTCGTTTTATACACAACTTTCTTTTATATGGTGTATAAACTCCTTTGACTTTTACTTTTATACAAAAGGAATCTTTTTCTATGAAGCGTTTTACTAAACGACAAAAAGGAATGTTTTTTTTAACGTACGCGGTGACAACGACCTTTTCCGCCGCCGCGAGTATTATTTGATCTTTGGCTTTCTCAACAAGCCGTAATGTTTTTAGAATAAAATAAATACCATATACTCTTTTATGTATTTTGGTATTGAAAATGGTTTTGAAAAAGGATTATATTATATTTATGATATATTGTGATTGAAATGTGGAAATTTTATCATTCCTTTATATTGGTTTTATATTTTATGATTTTATACTGGTACTTGGACATTTTAACGGGTGGTTATGTTATAAACCATATGACGGGTGGTGCCATGAATACCAGGACGGGTGGTTACGTTATAACCTCCAATGCATTGGGTATGGAAGTCGGCCGTATGGCTATTCCATTAAGTATGTATGGAAATTGGCCGTATGGCTATTCCATTAAGTGATATGTGTGGAAGTCGACCGTATGGTTATTCCACTTAAGTATGTTTATGTCCCAAGTTACCTTTATATATTCTATGTGTTCTTTATATGGGTTTTATGGTAATCCTTTGGTTACAAAAAGGTAAGTAATGATACTTTATTCAGTGAAGATTTTTTTTACTACTTCATGAAGGTGAAGGTATTACTTTGATATAGTATACATGGTTTACATGATGTTTGAAAAACTAACAGTTTTCATTCTTTTTGTATCCCTTACTGAGCTTTTTATGCTCACCCCAAGTTTTTCGAAATGTTTTTCACAGGACTTAAAGTGGAATAAGGTCAAGGATGGGATCAAGGGAATTTCATGCTATCTAAAACATGGAATCTAGACATCTTTCTTTTTAATAGTTTTTTATTTATTTATGGAGACTTAATAGAAGTGTCTACTTTGTAATCTTTTAAGATGTAATAGTTATGTTCTAATTCTCTAAAACTCTAAACCTGAAAATATCCTCAATGTGAATTATTCATTTAATTCAATATTAAGTAAGGTTTAAGGCTGGGGCCTTATAGTTGGTATCAAAGGTCGGTTTAGACAACTTTAGGAGTTAGAAAAGTGTTAAATTATAATATGATTGAAATGATATAGCATTTACGGATTACCATGTTGCTTCACCTAAGATATTTCTGTGTTCAGAATGGTTTTCCGCAGAGGAAACAAAGCAGCTATGTTGGGACGACATCAGGAGGAAGACAACCTTCCAAATCAGCAACCTGAGATGGTCGGAATCGGAACTGAACAGTTTGTTGCAGTAATGGCACAGTTGACTCAGGCTATAAATGGTGGTGGTATCCATGCACGAGATCAGCCAGATCAACCGCAGAGGAACATGTCAGTGGTGGAACATTTCATGAGGCAACATCCCCCATCATTTAGAGGATCATCTAACCCTGTGCAAGCTGAAGGGTGGATTAAAGCACTGGAGAAGATTTTTGATGTCATGGGGTGTTCAGAACATCAAAAGGTTAGTCTTGTTGTTTACCGTTTTGAAGGTGAAGCTAATCAGTGGTGGTCGATGGTGAAAAATATAAGGGATAGTGATGAGATTGAGGATCTTCACTGGGACGAATTCAAAGGTATGTTTCTTGAGAAATATTTTCCTAAGGTGGTTCGTCTTAGGATGGAAAAACAGTTCCTAGAATTGAGGCAGGAGGATGATTCAGTGGCTATTTATGAAGAAAAGTTCACTCGATTGGCAAGGTATGCTCCAAACTTCATACGAGATCTTGATAGTAAAATAAACCATTTTTACTCAGGGTTAAAGCCAAAGTATCGAAGGGCTTTAGCTTCTCGTGAATTCAAAAGTTATGAAAAACTTGTTCGATGTGCGGAGAAGGTAGAAATGGAGTTTGCTGATGATCAGGTGTTCTATGACAAGCAACAGAATAAGAGGTCTAGTTGGCAGGAAAAGGGGAAGAATTCATCAAAGAAGCAAGGAGGTAAGAAAACAAAATATCCATCCTGTGAGAAGTGTGGTAAAATGCATCCTGGAGAATGTTTATCCAAGTCTGGTAAGTGCTTTTGGTGTGGTAAGTCTGGTCATATTGCTCGTAACTCTAAGGAAGATGATCAAGCAGGCAATGAAAAGCCAACGGTAAGATGTTTTAAGTGTAATGAAATGGGTCATTACGCAAACGAGTGTCCAACGATGAACTCAACTGGGGGAATGCAGCTAGACTACAAGCAGAAAGGGGTGGTAAAATCATTTTCAACAACTTCAGCAGATGTTGGGCCATCGAATGAAGTGGTATCAGCTCCAGGGAGCTCAGTATTTTTCGAAGATTGACTTGAGGTCGGGGTACCATCAGTTGAAAGTAAAAGAAGCAGACGTTCTGAAGACTGCGTTCCGTACTAGATATGGCCATTATGAATTTGTAGTTATGCCTTTTGGGTTTACCAATGCACATGCTGTATTCATGGACCTTATGAATAAAATTTCCCATGAGTTCTTGGATATGTTTGTGTTTGTGTTTTGAGGTTTGTGAAGAAGTTATGTGTGCCTTGTGATTCACAGTTGAAGAATGAATTGTTTTTTCATCCTGGAAGTACTAAGATGTACAGAGGTCTGCGGGAGTATTACTGGTGGGATGGAATGAAAAGAGACATTGCTGATTTTACTGTGAAGTGTTTAACATGTCAACAGGTTAAAGCATAGAGGCAGTTACCGAAAGGGATGCTTCAGCCTTTACCAGTGCCAGAGTGGGCATTTGAGAATATATCCATGGACTTTGTTGTTGGATTACCAAAGACATCTTGAGGTAATAATTCAATCTGGGTTATTGTTGATCGCTTGACCAAATCTGCTCATTTCCTTGCTATACGAGATACTTTCTCTCTTGATCAACTTTCCTGTTTGTATCTTAAAGAGATATTCAGGTTACATGGAGTTCCTCTCTCCATTATATCTGATCGTGATCCCAGGTTCACATCCAACTTTTGGAAAGGCCTTCAGAAGTCGTTGGGTACTGAATTAAATTTTAGTACAGCTTTTCATCCTCAATCAGATGGGAAGTCAGAACGAACAATTCAGACATTGGAGGATATTCTACGAGCTTGTTCGATGGATTATTAGGGAAGTTGGGACCAACATCTTTCTTTGGTTGAATTTTCTTATAATAACAGTTTTCATTCCAGTATACAGATGGCACCATTTTAGGCATTATATGGGAAGCGGTGTCGAACTCCGGCTTTCTGGGATGAAGTTGGTGAAAGGAAGTTGATGGGACCAGAATTGGTAGAAGAGATGACAGAAAAAGTTCAGTTGATTCAGAAGCACATGAGAACAGCTCAGAGAAGGCAGAAGAGTTATGCGGATAACCGGAGGAAGGATCTATCTTTTGAGGTAGGTGATCATGCTTTACTCAAGGTTTCTCCTTGGAAAAGTGTGATGAGATTTGGTAAGAAAGGAAAGTTGAGTCCATGGTTGGTTGGACCATACGAAATTCTGGAAAGAGTTGGATCAGTTGCATACCGGGTGGCTTTACCTCTGAGTTTATCTCAGGTACACAATGTTCTTCACGTTTCGATGTTGAGAAAGTATATGCCAGATCCATCTCATGTTTTGAGCCCAGATGTAGTTCAGCTGGAAGAGAACCTATCTTATGAGGAACAACCGGTCCAGATTCTTGACCACAGGGAGAAAGTGTTACGGAATAAGGTGATTCATCAGGTAAAGGTTTTCCGGAAAACCCATGTGATTTAAGAGGCAACGTGGGAATCTGAAAATGCTATGAGGGATAAATACCCCCACTTATTTTGATAAGTGAATAAAATTGCGAGGACGCAATTCCCAAAAGGGGGGAAGGATGTAACATCCCAGGTAAATAAAGAATAAAGAATCATCATATTTATTAATATTTACGAATTAAATATTAATTTTATTTTAAAGGGGTTGCTATGTTCGATAGCGTACCCGATACGCAACGATGAGTTTCTTTGAAAACTTACGTTGCACACAAGTAATAAAATAATATTATTTTAAATGTTAGTTAACGAGTAGCCGTTGTACTGGAGGGAATGGATAGAAATAACTAAAATATGATTATATATGTTTTTAAATGTTTTTACATTTACCCAATAAAAGATATATGCTTAAAATACGGAAAGAATTCAATTTTAGGCATTTATACCCTAATTTTCACGAAAGGTCCACTTATCACCTTTTGACGGAGAACCGTCATTAAATATAGTTTTGATCGATCTTATAAATTCTATTGGACCAAATATAACTCTTCTTTAGAATCGGGATATCAAAATTTACTTTGTGTAAATTTTTGGTACCTTTCTGATAAAGTTCATTTTTTTTAATGAATAGTGTAAAATGTTGTATTTTAATTCAAAACCTCTTTTTAATCTAATTTATTTATATGATTAGATTATCTTTTGAATTGGTTTTAAAGTTAAATTAGAAAATATTTTTACCATTAAATCCAATAGTGGTCATTGGAATCAATTTCACTTTGAAATTGGACTTAAACTGGTGTCAATCTTTTGATACTTATTGTTTCACAAAAACACGCTATTTGCTCTGATAGCGGGAATTAATTATTAAATTAATTAATGTGACTTATATGATTTTAATTTTGTAAAATAGACTTCATTTTTGAATTCGTAATATCAAATATAGCTTAGGGTGATTTTTTGGTAATTTTCTGAAAAACTTCAATTTTTGATGAATAGTGAAACCACTAAGTGGTACTTATAAAGACTGATTTTCCGTTTAAATGAAATTTTTCCATCATTGTGTTTTGAATTTCAAAAATCCGCCATACATGGTTGTCATTAAGAAGTAAAATGTGGTTCAATGAGATTATAATAATTTTTTGGTGAATAGTAACTTATTAAGTTTTTAATCGCGATTAGAGGTAATTAGTGTAGTTTAAGGTAAAAATGATATTATAAGAATGTGAAAACACCATGACACTTGTCCTAAACCTATTGGGTGAGTCATGGCCGACCAATACAATCCATGGGCCAACTTGGGGACCCCATGGAGCCACTTTAGTTGGGAAATGACATTAATATATTTTTATTTAATGTTAAAGTGAAAATGAGACTAACATAAATTGTTTTACTAAAATAATTTTTTAGTGGGGTTATACAAGTTCAAATTTTGATTATAAATAGTCATTGGAAATATAAAAAGATTTCCTACATCATAGTATTTTTTTTATAATTTTTAGACATTAAATAAATTAAATTATATATGACATAATAATGATGCAGCGATGACATCATTATTTGACGATTTAAATAAAATGGAAAGATAATGAAAAATCTAAAACCTACACATGGCCAAAACCAATTGGATGAGTGGATTTCGAACCCTTATCACCTTATCCACGAATTATATCAATGTGGGACCTTTTAAAACCGAAACACATTTTCAAATAAAGTAATATTTCTTTACTTTCCAAAAGTGCCCCTCCTCTCCTCTTATAAAAGGCCCCCACCTCTACCTCATTTCACACACTTCTCAAGCCTTTGGCTCGGCCAAACCCTGACCATTTACTCTCTCCACATCCCTCTCCTCATCCTAGAGGAATACCTTTGGGCATAATCCTTTCAAAGGAAGCCATTAGGCTCAAATCAAAAGGAGTTACACTTTTAAAGGTAATTCATTCTCTCTTGTTCATTTTTTTTATTTTGCTTCTCCAACCCTCTAAACTCTTTTTATTTACTTCTTTTGTAACAACACCAGTATCTTCAATATACTAGGATGTTGTTATAATATTTATTTGAGCTACACTCTCACACTACTACATCAAATGGTTAAAGAACATACGGTTTCCGTGGATGGCGAAATTCTGCCTCCCGAAACGATGATTGTTCAATACTCATTTAACACCTTCAAGGGTGGCCATTATGATGTCACTATTTTTATATATGATATATAATATGTTTATGTTTTCTTTAAGCTTCTGTATTTTTCATTTTTGGCATACCTTTATGGTTTCCATTATGGGTAAACGCGATATCTTCATTTAAAGAAGTGCGGACTACCGCCCCCTAAAAGTGATTTGATTCGTTAATGTCATATGTGGGACGTGTAAAGGATGGATTTAAAGTTATTATATATGATGTTATACTGGAATTATAATATAACTCTATATCGTTATTATTTCTTTCCATTAAAGTATGAGATAGAAATGAAAGTAGTGTTCATGCGTACGTACGACTTACCGTCTCCATGAACGGTGCATTTCATTTCTTATCCCCAAATGTAATGTACTATTAAAATTACATGTATATAATTTATATATATAATTAATGATATATATAAATGATGAATATAATTCTGGAATTAAAATATACATACCTCTCATTTAGTTTTAATTCCACTAATATGACAAAGAAATGAAAGTAGCGTTCATGCGTACGTACGGCTTACCGTCTCCATGAACGGTGCATTTCATTTCTTACCTCTAAATGATTATGTAATATTATAAATACATGTATATGCTGGATATATATGATACATATTATATCCAAATCGGGAATTTCATTCTGGATATAAAGAACTTTTGACCACATGAACAACATGTAATTGTAAGAAGTCAACTTTCTACTTAAGAACCAAATATTGACAAAACAAACATTATTAACTTAAATGGTTACATAATGTTTATAACATGACAATAAGTGATATAAAAAGAATAATGAACTTTAAAAAGGTTCTTAATCAAGTATAAATTAACTCAAGTTTATTATTTAGGACGTTAAAGAACGATCGAGTCAAGTCGGACCTGAGGTAAGGGATTTCGTCTCAATCTCCTTTCATTGAGGCATATTTCGTTTTATACACAACTTTCTTTTATACGGTGTATAAACTCCTTTTACTTTTACTTTTATAAAAAAGGAATCTTTTTCTATGAAGCGTTTTACTAAATGACAAAAAGGAATGTTTTTTTTAACGTACACGGTGACAACGACCTTTTCCGCCGCCGCGAGTATTATTTGATCTTTGGCTTTCTCAACAAGCCGTAATGTTTTTAGAATAAAATAAATACCATATACTCTTTTATGTATTTTGGTATTGAAAATGGTTTTGAAAAAGGATTCTATTATATTTATGATATATTGTGATTGAAATGTGGAAATGTTATCATTCCTTTATATTGGTTTTATATTTTATGATTTTATACTGGTACTTGGACATTTTAACGGGTGGTTACGTTATAAACCATATGACGGGTGGTGTCGTGAATACCAGGACGGGTGGTTACGTTATAACCTCCAATGCATTGGGTATGGAAGTCGGCCGTATGGCTATTCCATTAAATATGTATGGAAATTGGCCATATGGATATTCCATTAAGTGATATGTGTGGAAGTCGACCGTATGGTTATTCCACTTAAGTATGTTTATGTCCCAAGTTACCTTTATATATTCTATGTGTTCTTTATATGGGTTTTATGGTAATCCTTTGGTTACAAAAAGGTAAGTAATGATACTTTATTCAGTGAAGATTTTTTTTACTACTTCATGAAGGTGAAGGTATTACTTTGATATAGTATACATGGTTTACATGATGTTTGAAAAACTAACAGTTTTCATTCTTTTTGTATCCCTTACTGAGCTTTTTATGCTCACCCCAAGTTTTTCGAAATGTTTTTCATAGGACTTAAAGTGGAATAAGGTCAAGGATGGGATCAAGGGAATTTCATGCTATCTAAAACATGGAATCTAGACATCTTTCTTTTTAAGAGTTTTTTATTTATTTATGGAGACTTAGTAGAAGTGTCTACTTTGTAATCTTTTAAGATGTAATAGTTATGTTCTAATTCTCTAAAACTCTAAACCTGAAAAGATCCTCAATGTGAATTATTCATTTAATTCAATATTAAGTAAGGTTTAAGGCTGGGGCCTTATATCTGAGCTCACCCCTTTCTATGTTTTATTTTTCCTAGGATGCGAAGAAGTATATTATGAATGACCTACAGGAATAGTCTATGGTATCTCAGTGTTTTCTATGGAAACAATGTTGTTGTAGTTTTTACTTTTTATGATGTAATGTAAACCTTATGAATGTATCTAGTACTTCCAAGTTTACTTAACTAATCGATCTTTCGAGACTTGATCTTTTTTTAACATGCCAATGATACGTAATAATGAACCGACTCTGGGTAATTGGGGTTGGGTCATTACATACAAGATCAGAGCATGGGTAGCTATTTTTTCATCAACAAGTTTACATTTGGTATTTTTTATCATTTTAAATTATTTTAGCTGTTTTATATTCATGCACATGGGATATTTTTTGTGTGCCATATTGGATTATTAATTTTATAGTGTGAAGGATTTTTTGGTATTTTTTATTATAATCCATAGATATTGAGGGTAATACCACACATTTGAGTGTTTTATAGGCCTTAAACTAGTCACCAAACCAGGTCCTTCTGAATATGGGACTCTAGGGGATCAAACCTTCTCATTTCTTCTAGCCTTGGAGGGGTATAGGTAGGGGTAGTGAAGCATTTTTTGAGGTTTTCATATAATTTCTATATATTATTAGAAATAAAATATCTCTATAATATAAATTAAAATTGGTTGACCTTTTTAGGGATTAAAAAATGTAATTGGATGAAAATTATTTGATATACCTTGTTTTATACCACTCATGACCATGCATATAATTATTCTTTAGGATGAGGCTTGAATGTTGTGACAATAAAAACAATGACTTATTCTTACCCTCATTAACATTTTCAAAAAGGAAGGAAATAAATTATTGGTGGCCTTGATCATATATCACCTATTAGTAAGTAAATTAGTTAGTTTAATAAACATATTTCCTAAAAAACTATTCTTATAGTATTATATAAGGATAATACGGAATTGGATCCAACTCCAGTGAAAAATACATGCCTTGTTTGTATAAACTATTACAAGATTAACCATTTCACTCAAAGGGGTCATTTTATATTACTATTTATTGAATTAATATTGTAATGGTTTGTATTTTAGTCACATTAATATTTCATTAAAAAATTATTAGGATGCCTCAGATACATATAACCCCTAACGATTTGGAAAAGACAACATTTACATGGATATTTAGTATATTTGAAAACATAAATATTCCATTAGTCCTATGTAATTATTCCTTTGTTGTCCAATGTTTTAGGGATAGTATTTTCTTATATTTCCTAGATTATTTCATCGATGTATTTACAAATGATTCCACTATTTATGGAACCTATTTTTATAAACATTTTTTCAATATCTTTATTGATGCAGAAAAAGTACCCTTTATTAAAATTATGAAAAATATTATTTCATGGTAGAAGGATGTATTTTTTTTGTGTAATTTTTTTATATGGAGGGTAACTAGGTTAATAATTAAAAAAATTATGCTATTTATTAATCACGAAGAATTCATTGTTTTCTATATGTTTTCTCATTTTTTGTACATGTTTGTTTTATTTATGATTTATTAATTATTGTAGTAAAATTAAAATCTAATTATCTGAACTATTCTAAAAATATTTATTTTTTAAAAATAATAATATTATAAAATGTTATTTGAAAAATTTAGAATGAGTATCAATTCACCACAAATAATCCAACCAATGAGGTGGGATCCACCCTTTGTAATATTTTGTGATGCCTCTAGTTATGTTATTGGGGTTATCTTTTCATAGTTGGTAGATAATATCATTACATATTAATAAAATACATTATACTCTACAGAGGTGTACTACACTAAAAATGAAAATGCATTATTTTCCATAGTGTTCACTTTTGAAATATTTTATTCTTATATACATGTATATAAAGTCATATAGTTTTTTTGACAAGGCCACTATACGATATTTGTTGAGGATACCTAATAATAGATGATACCTTATTCAATGAATGGTTCACCTTTAAAATATTTATATTTAAATTTGGGATAAATGGGGATAAAAAAATTTAGTTTTCAACCATATTTGATTCATTCTCATTGACCTAATCATCTTCTCATATAATAAATCTAAATTTCTAGAAACATTCTTTAATGAGAAATTATACACTATTCATGGAATAATCCAATGGTTTTCATACTTGGAGAACAATTTGGTCACCTCATGGGTACCTCATAGATTACAAAATCAATAACTATTAAAACAAATCAGTGATCCTTGATACTATATTTTTGATTAACCAATGTTTTTTAAAATATATTTTTATCATGTCATAATATGATGTGTACCCATTCATGAGTTCAAGTTCATTCTCATATTTTTTCACACTTATCCATATGGGGGTAATTTTGGTCACCAAAGAACTAAATGAAAATTCACATACTATAGTATTTATTATAAAATTTTATTTAAATATGCTCATAAATTGTTTAGTTCATGTATATGATTCTGATTTACAGGAATGTTTTCTAAGAGAAATAATATTCACCAATAACCAATTCTCTTCTCTGAGATATTTGATATATTTGGAATAGAATTCATGGTATCACATATTTTTTATTTTGATTTTATGTAATTTTTTTAGTTTTATTAGGTGTCAAAATGGATGTTGTAACACCCCATGATTTCATAGTATGTTATCTCTTTAAAGTAATTTAAGAGATTGCGCCACACGCAACACTGAGTTCAAGCACCCCAAACTAGCCATTCAAAAATCATTTATGAATATTATTAACTACATTTTGAATTTTATATAATCTGTATAATTTTAACATCCATATTATGTGTTTCTTATATATATTATTGAGACAAATTCAACTCTTCCGATAAAATAAGTATTTTTCAAAAAATGTAGTTTTTGGTGTTTAATGGAGATCCATTATCAAATCCAATATTTGACACTTTTATGTATTCAATATTATGAAATTCAATTATTCTTTAGAATCAGGTCATAAAAATTTATTTTGGATAAATTTTTGCTACTTTTCTGATAACTACCATATTTTGATGAATAGTAAAAAAAATACAAAATTTTAATTGAAAAAAACTTTTTTAATCAAAATAATTTATATTGTTAAATTATAAATTTTAGTTGTTTTAAAGTATAATTAGTTTATATTTTTACCATTTTATACAATATGGGTCATTGGAAGTAATTTCACTTTTTAATTAGACATAAACACGTGTCAATCTTTTGATAGTTTTTACTTCTTAAAAACCCACCTTTTGGTTTTGAAAACATGAATTAATTTTAAATTAATTTCTACAAATTCTTTGTTTTGAATTTTGAAAAATGGATTCCCTATTTGAAATAATTTTATCTAAATTTTTTAACAAGGTAAACTTTATATTTAGACATTATGAATAGTAACTTTAGTAAATATTTTATTTACCATGGCTAAAGGGTAAATCTGGTAAATAAGGGTAAAAATATAATATTATTATAATATTAAATTACCCTAACACATGTCATAACCCTATTTTCTAATACCTTCCTGACCATGGGCATTTTTTGGTCTATTTTGGGACCCCATGGAGCCACGTGTAAGTGAAAATGATGCATTATAAAAATTAATTTAAAGATAAGGAAAATATAACATAAACTTATATCTTTTAGTAAACCAATTTTTATATGAGGTTATATAATTTATCTCTTAGACTATAAATAATAATTACAAAGAAAAAACTATTTCCAACATCATGGTTTTTTATTTATAATTTTTACACATTATATAATTAAATTTATTTATGACACAATAATGATGTAGTATTTTCTTTATTAATGAAAGAATCAAATAAATGATATTATAAATATTAAAAAAATTAAATTGATGCTATTTATTCCATAAAAGAATTTTATAGTTGAATATTATATTTTATGAATGATTCAATGTATTTTTTTCTACATAATAATGTTTTTATGACTTTCACAAAAACCAGATATTAAATAGTGTCAAAATTGACATAAATGAGTTTTTAAAACAAATACTATGTTATTAAATGATAGAATGATCTTAAAAATATAAGGTTTGGCCAAAATAATTAAATAATGTTAGATATTTTTTTAATTAACCATATTAGGTTCTATTGGTAGTTTATAGTAAGTTTATAAACCATATAATGTAAGAATACAAGAACACTTGGTAAAAGTTTAACTATTTAACTAAGAGTTAACTCTAAAAGATAAGGTCAATATAGTGACCCAAACATGTCTAAAACCTATTGGTTGAGATATTTACGACCCATTCCTACTATATTCTATAAATAAATATATTTTTAGCTATTATAAACTGAAAAATATTTTAAAATAAATTATTATTTCAATGTTTTTCTAAAGTTCCCCTCACCACCCTTAAAAAGGGTACTTCCCATTCTCTCCAATTCACACCTCCAAATCTATTTAGCTCTTCCAAAAACTTGCTCAAATATCCTCCCAACTACCCTAAATCTATCTTAGAGTCCTTACATCGATCATAAATCCAACCTAATGATCCCTTTTGTTCAAATCAAAAGGAAGAACCTAGAGAAGATGTAATTATTTCATCACCTCTTTCAAAGTTATTTTCTTCTTACACTTCCTCTTTCTTGGTTGTTTCCATAAAAATATAATAAATATACTACCTTATACGTAATGATATATTATTATATATATGGTACAATCATATTGCTAATTCTATCAATCCTATGAATGAAAAAGTCACCAAATGTGTGTACGTACGACTTATCGTCTCCACGTCATGGTGTAGTTTGTTATTCAATGATTCATTATTTGGATGGGTATAATAATGAGTATAATTTATGTAAATAATAAATATAACATATTCATTATTCATTATATATTATATACTATCGAATTAAATACTATTTCACCATCAATATAATGATATCATTGCTCGTTCGTACGTACAACTTACCGTCTCCACGACGCTATGAGATTAATTTCCACATTCACCATTGAACGATGATTATAAAAATTTATATTTTTAATAATTAAATAATATATGAAATAATAATTCTACTTGAAATATATATATATATGTATATGTGTTTATGTATTAACATATATCTCATTCAATTACTTCTATGCAATTAGATATGAAAACAGAAATAGTGTTTATGCGTACGTACGGCCTACCGTCTCCATAAACGGTGTTTTCCATTTCATATATCTATCTATTATACATATTTATATTCTGAATATATATGATATATAAATAATTTTTTATATTCTAGAAGCAATTAAATCATGATATAAGTGATACGATGTTTCCAGTTGCCGGAATCGATCGATGGGGCTCTCTGGGGCGGCATTAGAAGAGGGTACTCTTGTTCAGGCCATGAGGGATGGTGGAAAGTCCATCTCGGTTCCCGAATTTTCAGGTCACTATATTGAGGAGGACAACCCAAGTGGTGTGAGCACGATTTTTCCCTTGGGTAATGCAGAAGGATCGTTGGGAAAGAGGTTTGCAGTCTCTGACTCAGTTCTGGCGCAGGGTGTTTATCGGGATGCCTCGGAGAGAAATCCCCTGGTTTCAGATGTTGTCAACCATTTGAAGAGGGACTTGGTTATGTCCTATCCTGTTGTGAAAATGGGACATGTGGAATCTAGTTTGTATTGTCTCGCTACTGCAGTTTTCCGGGACCCTGTAGTTGGCTCTAATACAGCTTGTGAAGATCCAATGGGCAATGAGGAAGGTCCAGAGGGCCCTAGGGAAGCTTCTTATATGGAAGTTGTGCTGTCAGGTCTTGAGAACAAGGGATCGGCGGGTCCTCTGGTTGAGCCATATCCAGTGAAAAGATCTCACTTGAGGAAAGTGGGGCCAGCTATTAAGCTATGTAACCGTTTTGAGAGTTTGGAGAACGTCGGGCATGTCCAGGAGGCCGATCGGATAGAACTTCGCAATGAGGAGAAGGGTATCCCTCAGGAGGAGTCTGGTGATGACTCTTCTGGAAAGCTATCAAGAGTAAGTTCTCATGGGTTCCATGGTAGCGACACCTGTAGTCCGAGGAAGAGGAAAGGTCGGCGTGGTGGGAAGAAAGGACTTAAGGATTATTCCTACCTACCTTCTCCAATGTAAACTCGATCTGCCAGGAAAGTGAAGGCCCGAGAAGGGGCTCCCATCTTTAAAGGAAATGCTGCGCGATCAGTGGATGTGGCAGCTGATGTTTAGGGGGTTGTTCCTATTAGTAATGTACTGCATCTTTCATGCATGTATGATGAGCAACCTGTGGAGCTCATATTGCATTCTGGAGAAGAAATGGAGGTGGAATCTCTTGTGACCGGTGCTTCAACAGATTAGGGTGATATAAACATGGAAAGGACTGTTTGGATGGACATCAATAAATAACAGAGGGACTGTATTGACAAGAAAAATTATATCCTAGTAATAGGTATAAAGGCAGGTAAAATCAACAAAGAGGAATACTTGAAAGCATGGGACAGCCTGGTGCATCGATTTGAAGACCTCATAAAGGATGATCCAGAAACACCGGTAACCTCTTTGTTCTGGGAACTTCTTAAGGATAAAAATGTCAATAAGCTTAAATTTTCCTTTAACAACTTTTTGTTTTCTAGGGGTTTCTAAATTTTTCCTTAAAATTGTGTCTTTTTATAATAAAAAAATTATTTGGAGGACAATTTAAAACGCATACGATAAATAAAGAAATTATTACCCGAAATGTTATTTTAACATAGAAATTGTTATTAAATTGGTTGCATAAGTTAATAAATGAATCAATTATGATATCATAAATATGAATATGGTTCTAAAAAAATTAATAACTTACTATGGTCAATATATAGGAGGTTAAATGGACTCTTGACTAAAGGAAAGTACTGGGTAAGGGTTAATTCCCCAATCTAATTTTTATCCAATATTGTTTATGTGTATGTTTTTACTGGGACATATTTATTATCCATGTCCATGTTTCATAAAAGATTTTTCAAATGGATTCTTTTTAAGGGACTCTTTAACTAAAACACCATTTTAAATGGTTTAAATATTTATTTTTCAAAATCATTCTCATTAATATCTATGTTTTAAAAATAGTTTTAAGAATTTATTTATATGTACATGAATATATTAATATGTTAATTAATTTCAAAAGTTTTAAAGTGGTATGGGACACACTGATTCAAAAATGTCTTTTAAATTTCTTCCTTTCTAAATCGTGTGAATTTTAAATGATTTCATGAAAATGGATATTTCTCTCAAAGTGATTTACTGATCAATTTCATGTTTGTCAACATAATTTTCTATATATTATTCTTGATTGATGTTGATTAATTATAATACAATATTCCTTATTATATTGAATATGTTATGATATTTTTGAATGTGGATGTGATGTTTTTATACCATTCATGGTTTATGGTTAAAGTATTGACATTTTTTATGCTAGTTTTAATAGAAATGTTTATTTTATGTTTCAACATTTTCATATGAAAATACATTGGACTTAGTATGTGATGGGAGGGGCCCTCTATATCCCCTTGATGCATCATTAGGACTCTTGAGACAAATTAGTGTCTTGGAACAAGGTCTTGAAAAAAAAAATTATTTGTAGTCTCGACATGAGGCCTAGACAATGTTGTTATGATGTCTGGAATTATGAATTCCCCTGCTATTAAATTAGTTATTACATGTGGTAATTCAACTAGTAGAATAACCATGTGCATGTTTATATGGTAATTTTTTATTTAGTTTTTCCATATTATATTCAAGTTTCTGTTTAAAAGGTTGTTGTTTATATTACACATCTTTCCTTAAATGTTTATTGCTAACGCTAAATTATTTAACCTTTTTGAGCATCTGAGCTCACACATTTCTTATGTGTCATTTTCCCAGGATTCCAAGAAGTGTACTATGATTGATATACCAAAATAATCTAGGGTAATAATGGAATTCTCAAGTATTATTTATTCTCTGTTTTATGTTTGAATATGTAATGTAATGTTCGTGTATTTAATCTATTTTCCCTGATAGTTAAAGGGATTGGTCCTTCAGGATTTGATTACATGTAATCATGCCAATGTACTAAAATAATGCACCGACTCCAGGCTTCTAGGTTCGGGGCGTTATAGTTGGTATCATAATAATTTTAGCAACAAATTTTGAAATAGATTTAGAAAACATAGATTAGGGATCATAACCCTAATATAGAGTATAAGTATAGAAGAACCCCCTGAAACATTGGTAATGATCATGGATAACCTAGGATTAAACCTTAGATGTTATAGATTGAAAGAAACTTACCTTGATTATGTGGTTTTCTTTAATGATATGTGTTTCTCACTGTGTGCTTTCTAGTCTTAGTTAATGGAGGAAACCAGAATGAATTGGAATGACATTGAGTTTGTTGGAAAATATGGTGATTTTGAGCAATACAATTGGATAGTGAATGGAGAGAAAGATATTGTGATTATTCCAAATCAGTTATCAAGATACATGATTAAAAATATGATGTTTGATGTCATTCATAACAAATTTTGTAATAGAAATATGGATGTTTATAAATGTTCAAATTTTATGAAGCATAGAGGAAAGAAGATTTCGCTTCCTACATGTCAAGAGGAAGGACAGATGATCCTTGAGGAATATCTCAAATGTAGGGGAAGATGTTATATCTATGGGAAAAAGGGTTATAGAGTGACCAATTGTTATGGAGTTAAATGTCTCCTCTATGGAAATCATGGGAATTACCCAACTCAATGCCCAGATATAAGAATCTACCTCTAAACAAAGGAAGAACATATTCCATGAAAACCATTAAATTTGAAGGATTGTAGTATTTATGTATTTGGATCCAAGAATTACGAATAAGTGAATTATATAAGGAGTATTTAGTTAATTTTTTTTGCTAAGGATTTTCAATAATATCTTGAATAGTTATAATGGACAAGAAAAATGATTTATGGGTAAAAAAATTCTAATGTGCAATGCCTAAAATATAAGGAGATGGGACACTATGTGAATCAATGTCTCATTCATCAAAGTAATATACCCCAAAGCCACTATTAGATCACAATCAAGATTATGCATATACCATATATGGAGAGGAATGATTAATGTGTATATGTTGGGATAGAATAATTATTCCATTTGTGTATTGTATCAATGATGTACTGGTAATATGAATTATGCAAATAAATAATGATTGTATTGTGGTACAATTTCATTGAGGATTTGAGATTGTATTGTACTATAAAAAGTGACTCAATAGCAAGTTAAATGTTTTGGAAAATATATAGTTGAGGGAAATATAATCCTTAATATGGTCCTGATACTGAGGTAGTGATTTTGGAATAGGAGATGATTGATTTAGATAAATTATATTAAATATTCTTGACAACATTAGAACCAATTAATTGTTTGTTTATTCAATAATTTTTAGAGTTTTCAACATTTTTGGATTTAAGGAGTATATCTTGTTTTCTATAAGGAATAACAGAGCATGACTATATTCAATAAGGTTTTATGGTTATTAAAGGTTTTTCCATGTTCTAAAATAATACATGATGAAGTCATTTACATGTTATTATTTGGAAAAATATATCTTCATTTTGTTTACCTCCTATATAAATTTTTAGAATGTGAGTTTGGACACAAGTATGTTTGATAAGTCTAATGGTCGGAATGGAGTAAGTTGAGCACTTGATATTTTTTATAAGTTTAAAGTATAATTTATTAGATACTATGACCAAAGCTTTTGGATTTTAGTAAACATATAGAGGGATAAGGAAATACTTGGGGACCATATGATTTATCAAATGAACTTTAGGAGTAAAAAAATCATTTTTGGTCATTCATTTCCTAGTTTAAGGGATGAAGTGAAAATAGATCGAAGTGCAACCAAATAATGAGATTATGATTTTTAAAGGTAATGAAATGAAGTGCGTTTTCTTGAGTTCTTATATAGATAGTAAATTTATCCATCATCTCCAAAAAAAGAGTATCTAAAAAGGTGTTAGACTAATACCTCGTGTTTTGTTGAACCGATGATACTTTAAATCATCATAGATTGATGGATTTGAGGCCCTAAATTATACATTTATTATTCACTTGTTTGTGATTGATTACCTTAATCACTCCCTATAAATATTTATTTTTTTCTTCCAATAATTTTTATATAATTACCACCAATGTTCTCCTATTTGAAACTCTAATTTTGTGGTGACTTTTTCATTTCCCTGTACCTCTTAATAAGAATAAATTTTAGTAACCCTATTTCTGATGGGGGTTTTCCAAAAAGGTATATTCTATTTTGAACCATTTTTTTGAATAATAATTTCAAATTGTGAGGGTGAAATTTATTGATGGAGGGGAGAATGTTACACCCCAGGATTTCATAGTACGTTATCTCTTTAAAGCAATTCAATTGCTTTCGCCACTCGCAACACCGAGTTCGAGCACACCAAACTAGCCATTCAAAAAGCAGTTATGAATAGTATTAACTAAATTTTTAATTTTTTATACTACATAAAATTTTCACATCCATATTATATGTTTCTTAGACATATTATAGAGACAAATTTAATTTTCAGATAAAAGAAGTATTTTTCAAAAAAAAATTTGTTCTCTGCCTTTTAATGGAGAACCCTTTTTAAATCCAATACTTAACACTTTTATATATTCAATTTGATGAAATTAAATTCCTCTTTAGAATAGAGACATAAAAATTTAGATTGGATAAATTTTTGGTACTTTTCTGATAACATCTGTATTTTGATGAATAATAAAAAAATCCTAAATTTTAATTGAAACGAATTTTTTAATCAAATTAATTTATAGTATTAAATTATAAATTTGAGTGGTTTTAAATTATAATTAGATTAAATTTTTATCATTTAATCCAATTTTGGTCATTGTAAAGAATTTCACTTTTTAAATAGACATAAACACATGTTGATCTTTTGGTAGTTTTTACTTCTTAAAAACCCGCCTTTCGATTTTGACAATAAGAATTAATTTAAATTAATTTCTGCAACTACTGTGTTTTGAATTTTGAAAAAAAATATTTTCTATTTGGAATTAGGAGGTCCTAATTTTGTAAATAGGTAACTTTTATTTTTAGGTATTTTGAATAGTAACTTCAGTAATTATTTTATTTACCATGGTTAAAGGGTAAATCTAGTAAATAAGAGTAAAAAATAATATTATAATAATATTTAATTATCCTAACACGTGTCCTAACACTATTCATTGATTCAATTCCGACCATGGGCATCCTTGGATCGATATTGGGACCCCATGGAGCCACTTGTAAGTGAAAATGACACATTATAAAAATTAATTTAAAGATAAGGAAAAAGTAACCTGAAGATATATCTTTTAGGAAAATAATTTTTATGTGAGGCTATATAATTGATATCTTCAACTGTAAATATTCATTTGAAAGATGAAAATATTTCTTAGATCAGGGTATTTTATTTATAATTTTTAGAAATTAAATAATTAAATTTATTTAAGACACACTAATGGTGCAGTATATTTCTTATTAATGAATGAATCAAATAAATGATATTATAAATATTGAAATAAAGGTAAATTGAATATTTTGATGCCATCCACGAGTTTTATAGGTGAATATGTTACATTATGGATGATTAAATGTATTTTGTTTGATATAGTAATGTTTTTATGACATTCACAAAAATAAAATACAAAATTGTATCAAAATTGACATAAATGAGTTTTTAAAAGAAATGCAATTTTATTAAATGATATAATATTCCTGAAGTACCTCTCGCCTCCCTTATAAAAGTGTACATACCCTTATCTCAAATTCACTCCACCCAAGACATTTGGCTTGACCAACCCCTACTCAAATATCCTTCCAATAACCCTCAATTTATCCTAGAGTCCTTACATCGATCAGAAATCTAACCTAAGGAGCCCTTTTGTTCAAATCAAAAGGAAGAACCCGAAGAAGAGATAATTATTTCATCACCTATTTTAAACTTATTTTCTTCTTCCAATTCTACTTTTTTTGTTGTTTCTATACCAAAATAATAACACTAGTACCTTCTACTTACTGAGATGTTATTATAAATATGGTACAACCATTTTCATTATTTTATCCATCCTATGAATCATAAAGTCTCCATATGTGCATACACATGGCTTACCATCTCCACGACACGATGAGATTCATTTCCACGTTCACCATTCAATAATGATTATAAAAATATATATTATTTATAAGTATGTAATATATGACATAATAATTCTACTGGATATATATAAATACATATATCTCATTCACTTACTTCCATGTAATATGATATGAAAATGGAAACAGTGTTTATGCGTATGTACGGCCTACCATCTCCATAAAGGGTGTTTTCCATTACATATATCTATCAATTATACATATTTATATTCTGAACATATATTATACATAAATAATGTTTTATATTGTGGAAGCAATTAAATCATGATATAAGTGATATGATCAAGAATAACATGTTAAAACACGTACGATAAAGAAAGCGATTATTACCTGAAATGTTATTTTAAAATGGATATTATTGTTAAATGAGTATAATAAGGTCATAAATGAATCATTTATGATATCATAAATATGAATATTGTTTAGGTATAATTTAATAACATACTATGGTCATTATACATGAGGTTAAATGTACCCTCGACCAAAGGAATGTACAAGGTAGGGGTTAATTCCTAAATCTCATTATTATCCAAGATTATTTATGTGTAAGTTTTTACTGGGACATATTTATTATCCATGTCCTTGTTTCATAAAATAGTTTCCAAAATTATTATTTTTATGGGACTTTTTAACTAAAACATCATTTTAAATTGTTTAAATATTTATTCTTCTAAATCATTCTCATTAATTTCCATGTTTTAAAAATGGTTTTAAGGATTTATTTATATGGACATGAATTTTTTAAAATGTTAATTCCTTTCAAAAGTTTCAATGTGTAATGGGACACTTTGATTCAAAAATTTCTTTTAAATGTCTTTCTTTCTAAATCGTGTGACTTTTAAATGATTTCATGAAAAAGGGATATTTCTCTCAAAGAGTTTTGCTAATCATTTTCAACTATGTCAACATCCTTTACTATATAT
This sequence comes from Viscum album, assembly GCA_963277665.1. Lineage (NCBI taxonomy): Eukaryota > Viridiplantae > Streptophyta > Magnoliopsida > Santalales > Viscaceae > Viscum > Viscum album. The sequence goes on along the minus strand of OY728128.1, from coordinate 27,063,714 downwards.
TAATTCGGATTGAGGTTGATTAATTATAATAAAATATTCCATATTGTATTGAGTGAGTTATGATATTTTTTACTATGGATGCGCTATTTTTAAACCATTCATAGTGTATGGTTAAAGTATTGACATTTATTATGCAAATTTTAATACGAATGATTATGTTATGTTTCAATATTTTCATATGAGGAATAAATTAGACAAATTAAATGATGGATGGGGCCCGTTATAGCCCCTCAATGCATCGGTATGTCTCATGAGACAAATTATTGTCTTGGAATAAGGGCTTGACAAAATTTTTCTTTATAATATTAGCATGAGGCATTGACCATGTTGTTATGATGTCCGGCATTATGCATTACCACATTATGAAATTAGTTATTACATGTGAATATTAGACTAGTAGAATATCTATGTTCATGTTTATATTGAAATATTTGATTTATTTTTCCCATATCATTTTCAAGTTTATGTTTAAAAGGTTTTTGTTTCTATTACACATCTTTCCGAAAAATTTTATATCTTCCACAAAATTATTTACCATTACTGAGCTTCTGAGCACACCCCTTTCTTATGTTTTGTTTTCCAAGGATTCCATGAAGTGTATTATGATTGATATGCATAGTTAATCTTGGGGAATAATGGTGTTCTCAAATGATTATTTATGTTTTGTTTTAAGTTTGAATGTGTAAATTAAGGTTCATGTATGTAATCTATTTTCCAATTTTTCTCAAATGATCAGTCCTTTGAGACTTGATTAATTATAATCATGCCAATTTATTAAAAAAATGAATCTGCTCATGGATTTTGGGGTCGAGGAGTAACAGATTTAGGAAAATAAATCATGAACCAATGATAAATAGGTCCATATGTAATTTATAAAATCCCACTTCTTTTGTGGATTTTTTTCCACAAGGAATTATTTGTGACCAGGGGTCCTATTTTTTAAAATTAGAGTATGAAATAAACATTGAGATGTTATAGGGTTTCATACCATGTTTCTAAACATTGCATCCCCAATCTAATGGCTAGCAATATGCCTCTAATAGAGAGGTCAATTTTTTCTATTCAGACCAATGTGAAGGAATAGAGCACTCAATTAGATAATACATTTTGGGAGTATTGTACTTATTTTAATACCTTCATTATCATGTTTCCATTTGAATTGATCTTTGGGATAACTTTTTACCTTCCATTTAAAGTTAAATAGTACAAATATTAGGTTATAAAACTATGAAACATGTAGCTTTTAAATGATAGAAATCATTGGAAACAATAAATTCATTAACATGATGAGATAATATGAAAAAAATATGAATGTTCTAAAATATAATAAGAAAAACCAAGAATTCCCCAATAAAGAGTTTGAGGTTGAAAAATAATACATATAATAGAACTCAAGTATAAAGCTTTTACATTACAAGAATCATTCATGTTTTTTACATATATTATTTATAATCTCTTTACATGTGATTTCATGAAGATCATGAATGAATATAAATATACATGATTCATTGTTAATGGGATACGGATAAATCCCTTTCATACGGATATGATGGATAAAGTAGTTGATGAAGTTTATTCCCATCATAAAACATATTAATTAGATCATTATGTGGAAACTTTCAAGGGAAATTATTTTTTTCTATCAACTAAAAATTAACACAATCTATTAAATATTTAGTTTTATTGAGGAAAATGATACCATTTGGTTGGGGGATTCCTATTGTTGTAGGTGAGAATGTTTACATTTTTTTATTTTTATTTATTCTTATAATTTTTATGTTTTTTGGAAACAATTGATCTTAAATTTAATATCAAATAATTTTTCATATTTGAATCAAATGTTTGGAAAATTCAATGTTTTTTTTAATTTAAATAATTTTTTATATGTAATTTTTTATGGACTTTGAATATTTAAAACATTCTTTGGATTTTCACGGATTTTTAAAACCCATTCCTCATTATCAATTTATCCATATTATTCTAAATATCCTGATAGGTATTGAAATAATTTTTTACATAATCTTATTAGATATTCCATTTGTTAGTTATTGTAGGTTCCGGGAACAACAGAAGCATAAGATGGGCATGTACCCAACATTGAAAATTTTCAAGATTGATGATTAATCTGAGATCAATAAAATGATAAACACTAGTATCCATGGAAATTAATAATAGATAAAATATAAAGGAGGGAACTCGGATCTGATAAGATATGTTTGACATATTTTCAGTATAATTAATTTAATTATATTAAAGAATTACCTACAAGGTGATTCTTTATTCATCAATGCGTTCAACCATGGGTCTAGGTGTAGATTCATTATGAGGTAAAATAAAAGGATATGAATCCTTTAGTGGTTATCAACATGTCCTCTTTGTATCTTCGGACGTCGCTGAAGGAGTCTTCGGGTGCTAGCATGAAAGATCCTTGCACTTGTGAAGTTCGTCTTTTATCACCTTGAGAATACCTTCCAAAACATTCTCATAAATCAGGTGGAGAAGGATCTCTCTCATTCTCTAGAGCATTCTTGGAAAGGGAAGAGTTCTCTAGGCTCAATATATTTTCTCTAAGGATTTTGTGAACCCAACAATTGGGTTACCCGATGGAATGACCCCTTGGCTAATAAGATAATAATAGCATAATGCAGAATTTAATTCACTAGGTAATAATAAATAATTAGAACAAGTGCCATTACATATTCTATTATTCCATGTGAAACCTCAGGTCAAATAATAATATAAATTATATTATTTCCATGACATGTACTTTACTTGAACGTTATATTGAAATATTATTTAACAAAATAATATTTAATATTATTTCTCACCCATCCCATAACATGGTCTCCTAATCAACCTCAACATTTATCAGGAATTTATTAATGACTATTTATTTATTAAATAAATAAAACTACATTATTCACAAATAAATAAATATTCGGTCCACAATATATTCTCTTTAATGACTAGTGATGAAATAAATGTGATCAGGAATACTTGACTAATTATTAAACAACAACTTGGAATAGTATTTATTCAACTTGCTAAATAAATAAATTATTTAACTAAGATTCTGGCTACACATAGTGTGTGACACTATAGGTCTCTTTCTTATTGGCATTAGGCGGGCTTGCCTAAAGTCCAAGATTATAGTCCAGCAATAGGTTAGGGCACCCAATAGAAATAATTTGACGTCGTAATGACATGTCACCATATATAAATGCTTACAATGTAATATAATTCATTTTTTATGATATCTCCAATCAAGAAGGTTGCATGCAAGTTCCATCAACCCATGTTCTTGATTTATTATTATTTGACTTCACAGAATTGAACATTCCTAGAGAACACCATGGCCATCGATTTAGTTAGGCTATATAATTTCCATCAAAGGTCCTGAGTTATCTACTTCTATTGAAGTGAAAAATACTTTCTCCCAATATTCATTAATGTAGTATTACATGTGACTCACTCAGTAAATTCTACATCACCATGAACATATGTCATCACGGTTTGTGTCAGTATATCTATGTTCACAATTCATAATACCCATTATTAATAATATTAATGTCTAAGGACGAATACGCGCATCCATGGATAGGAACATCTAATGACACTTATGAATGTTGATTTCCTATTGGTGGGTCTTGTTCTCATAATATCATCCAAGATATTTCAAAGGGCATAACCAATGATATGGTTCCTTAATGTTTAATGAGTCCCCACCCCTAATAGCTGATATCATTTGGTCCCCTTCAAATTATATTTTCTTCCCATAGAACATATATTCAACAATAGTGGCATGGAAGTTCTGAGTTCTCATCATAGAAGGGATCTGCTATGACCTTTTAGTGTCACAACTATTCTTTGGACATTATCACATACTATGTCATGTGGATGAAAAATCATGATTTGACAAGGAGTTCATTAATATTCATCCAATAAATATAGGATTATCATAAAGTAATAAGTTGGTTTCTTGGGAACCAACTCTAACAGACTCCAACTTTCACGAGAGCCAACTATTAACAACCTTTAATCTACTAGTTCTCATAAGATATTCATGCTTCTACTGAGATATGCCTTTAGTAAATTTTTCTACCACGTTCTCTTCCATGGACACTCTGGTCACTGCATCTTCACCCCTTTTATAGAAATCCCCCAATAGGTGATACTTTGGGAGTATGTTTTTTATCCATTGATGTGACCTTGGATCCTTTTCAAGATTCACCGCTACATTATTATCACAATACTATGTAATGGGGTCCGTACTACTAGGTAACACATCAATATCATGGACAATATTCTGAATCCAGATGGCTTCCTTGGCTATATCATAAGCCACTATATATTCGCACTCTGATATATAATTAGTGACAAATGGATTCTTTGAACTCTTCGAGCTCACAGATCCTCTGTTGAGAAAGAAAACATATCATGATTAATACTTTAGATTAATCATATATGTTTGAATACCATCATTAGTATACCATCTGATGACAATCCCCTTGTCTCCTCTATATACCAGGAAAATATCTTTAGTTCTTCTAAGATACATAAGGATAGTCTTGAAAAAAATCCAATGTTGTTCTCTTGGATCTTCTTGATGTTTTCCTACCATGCTCAGCGCGTAGGAAACATCAAGTCTAGTATATAACATGGAATACATGATCGGTCATATCTCTAAAGTGTATGGAATCTTACTCATACTATCTTTCTCATGTTGTGTCTAGGGACAAATTTTCGTGGAATGATGTATAGCATGTGACACTAGATTCAATCCCCTCATAGATTTTTCCGTACTGAACATCTTTAGAATATGGTCAATGTATGTACCTTGACCTAATCCGAGAAGCCTCTTGGATCTATCATGAATGATCATGATCACTATAATGTCGACTGCTTACACTGTGTCCTTCTTGGAGAAGACCTTTTCTAACTATTTGTGGACTAAATTAAAGATAGGTATGTCATTTCTAATAAGCGATATGTCATTAACATACACTACTAGGATAACAACTGCATTCCCATTAAACAGCATGTAAAAACATGGCTCACATTTATTCTTAATGAAACCAAATTTTCTTATGGATTCATTGAATTGAATGTTTCAAGATCTAGATGCTTTCTTCAATCCTTAAATGGATATCTGCAACATGCATACCCTTTTAGCATCACTTGGTGTTGCAAACCCTTCTGGTTGTCTCATATAAACATCTTTCTAAAGGTTCCCATTAATGAAATGAAATTTTTACATCCATCATCCAAATCTCATAGTCATGGAATTATTATATGAAAAATATGATTCTAATGGATTTAATCATGGAAACATGAAGAAAGGTTTCATTTTAGTCAATTACTTGTAGTTATTTAAAACCTTTAGCCACTATCCTTTCTCTATAGTTACTAACTTGACCTTCTATGTCCAATTTCTTCTTGAATACCCATTTACACCCTATAGAATTTACATCAACTGGCCCATTGACTAGAACCCAGACCTGGTTCTGATACATGGAATCCATCTAGAAATTAATAGCTTATATCCATCTCATAGCTTATTAGCTCTCTAATGGTTCCTTTTATGGGAGAGGGTCATCATTGTCCAAAAATAATGTGTCACCATCATCAGTGACATGGAAACCATATCTCTCTGGTTCCCTTACCTCTCGTGTAATCCTACATAGAACCTGTGTTTTAGGAACTACCTCTTCCATAGGGACCTATGGAACTTGTTCCTATACAAACTAATATATATCTTGATCATCAACTTCATCATAGTTGATCTTTCTCTTACTATTCTTTTTGAGTATTTTCTCCCTTTAAATAAATATTCATTTCCTGGAAACAGTCTCTTTCTTGTCTGAGGGGTTGTATAAGTAGTATCCCTTTATTTCCTTGGGATACCCTATAATGAGACACATCGTTTCTCGAGGTTCTAGTTTGTTTCCTAAGAAATCCTTAACGAACATCTTTCATCCCCATACATGTGTATGCGACAAAGTGGGTTTCATTCCACTCTATAGATCGAAGGTAATCCCATTATCGGCCTTAGTAGGTACTTGGTATAATATGTATGTCATATTTTACAATGAATATTCACAAATATATAATGAAGATATACATGACTCATCATCGACCTTACCATGTACAATAGGGTACAGTTACTCCATTCACTAACATCATTCAACTATGGTGTATAAGTTGGAGTGATTTGAGTTAGAATCCCTAACTCCTATAAAATGTTGATAAACTCTTGGTTAAGATATTTTCCACCCCAATCTGATCAAAGCTTCTTTATCTTCATACTATGATGAATCTCTAATTAATTCTTGAACTACATGAATTCCTCAAAGGGCACTAACTTATAACTCATTAAGTATACATAACCATATCTACACAATTCATCAATAAAAGTATTTAAATAATAATATTAACCTCTAGATTCAACTCGAAATGGTCCACACATATCACTGTGTACCAATCCTAGAAGCTCTGTGGCCCTTTCACCCTATCCACCAAATGGTCATTTGGTCATTTTACCTTGTAAACAAGCATGAAAACTATCAGGTTTTTTTAGATTGGAAGAGTTTAAATAATCATATTTATAGATAATTGTATGTCACTTCTCATTTAGATGACCAAGGCGGTGATTCCACAACTGGGTGTTGTATGAGTCATGTGAACTAGGTTCGTTTTCAATTTCCTACACTTGGTTCTCATACTTTAATACATTCATACATATAGTTGTTTACAAGTTTCATACCATAGCATAAGTTGTACATAAAAAAGAAACAACATTTATTTCCAAAAATGAAAATAAATCCATATGTATCCAAACATGATATAGAAATTTTATTACTAGTAACATTAGAAACATATAACATCCTTGTAAAACCAAAATCATTCCCATAAGCAATTTGTGGTGGTAGTCACCAATGGGAAGACTAGCCATCCTTACACCATTTTTAGCTCATAGATCAATGTATCCTCTAATAAATTTTCAGACTTTACTTGGTTCCTATATTTGAATACATATGTGAGCCCCACAAGATTTATCTAATACCTAATGTGTATAAATGGAATGATTGCACACGATAATGAATTCACATTTGGTATGCCCTTGTCTCTAGGTTCGGTTACTCTTCTAGTGGCCTGACATTCCACATTCAAAGTATACTACCTCCTTTTTCTTTCCCAACCTCTGTATCTTCTTCTTCATGGTTGGACGATGCTCATAGTATTTATATTTTTTATAAATCTTAGGCCTCTTTACCTTTTCCTTCATCGTACTATTCAATATATGGACAGTGGGGTTTTTGTGCCCCATTTCCTTATCAACTTGTAGAATTAGGGTAATAAGCTATGATAGACTCTTATCATTATTTCTTATATTAAAATTCACAATAAAACTAGAGAAAGACTTAGGTAGTGATGAGAGTATGAGATCTGTACATAACTCATCTAAGAATTCAATCCATAAAATGTATTGATTATCAATGTAGCTAATGAGCTTAACTATATAGGGTCTAGTTGGCATAGAATATCCATGATTAGTAGTGAACAATGCGTTGGAGGTATCATACCTCTCTTGTCTCACCTTTTCTTGATAAAGATCATGAAGGTGAGACATCATGTTATATGTATCCATTTCCTCATATAGCTTTAAGATATCATTGGTCATAGATGATAGCTTACGAAACTAAACATCTATACCTTCATTAAAATTTTTCTCATATTTAAATATTTCCTCACCACATGACTCATTTCCTGGCACAATTATTAAAGGATCATCCACAATAAAATGTTTCCTCTCCGGGTGAAGGAGAACCTGAAGTCTCCATTGTAACTCTAGGATATTAGTGTCAGTGAGAAGGGTTTCCTTATCAAGTATGGATTGAAATGATATATTTGATGTAATTTATTTATGATGTTTCTAAAAGTAATATTAATATATTTTTATTACATCATATTGATAAATATATACAAATAAATAAATTAATATTTATTAGCCTCCCATAATTTTGTTGAAACCCAATATCCTTCACCACTGGCTTCAGAATATCTAGTTGTTTGGACATTCTAGAAGCAAGTATCCATATTTCACTTTGCATTACCTCAAATAGGGGTTTTCAAGATGATTTAAAGGTTTTAGGTAGGCATTCCAAATGCCAACTACATAACTCATAGCTCTGTGATCTGTTGAGTGGACTCCCCAATCTTGAAATCCTTAATTTTGGATTTCTTCAACCTTTTCCTCTCAGCTTTACATAGTCCTGCTACGGCAGTAAAACTTTTATGTAAACTAAGTTATGTCATTCCTAAACCTTAAATTATAATTCCTAGATAATTGAAAGCACCACAGGTAGGGTTGGTCTAGAACATTGAACAATGATTCGATTCTAAATGACGTAATGGAAGGCTATACCGATATAATATTTAATTGATGGATTTTATCCTTTATGCATAATTTGAAACTTATTATCTATTCACATGCTTGTTAATATTAAGTGGGATATACTTAAGTGATTAAATATGTGTAGAAAATATTTATGCATCGGAAATTTTATTTTATTTCCATCTTGTATTCTTGTTAGTTCATTAATTATGTGATCACATCAAACATCCATAATGAATAACCATACAAAAGAAAGAAATGAAAAAAGGGTATCATCATGATAATTATTATTGGTTAGTTTATCTAGCGGTTGATATACTAACCTTGAACTAGGGTAGAAACACCTTAAACCTTTTAAGGTTCTTGTTTACATCTTTCCACATATCCACATTTGTATCTCCTTATATTGGTTTCCCCTCATCCCCTAACTTGAACTACCTCCACTAGATTGGGAGATCCATCTATTACATATCATTTTAATTGACATGTAGGTGGGGGTTAAAAGTTTTTTACTTAATATAAACCAATAGAATTCATTCCCTACATATTAATGAGGAGAAGGCATGCATGCCAACAATTTTAGTTTCATAAAAAATTAAAAGGAAACCAATCACATACAAAGCTTTAGTCTAGCTCATGATCATCCAAATATATATAATGAATTATGAATTTAATAAAACAATCAATAAATTCATTAATATTTCTTATTATGATTAATTAAACTTTAATTTATTAGTCACTATCTTTAATTAATCCATCATTTCATTCTTAATCCTTTTCTAAATTTCTTTGAGATTCTCATCCATAACCTTGTACATAACTTGTACCTTGGAGGAAGGCCGATGAATACCCATCCAAAACAATGCAGCATGTATCATACTTTTATACACGTTATTATTTATAACATGTAGCATGCACACATAATTATAATTGTAATATAACTCATTAATGATGTAACGATCTTTGAACATTACATATATGTTAATTAAACACACACACACACACACACACACACACACATATATATATATATATATCAAATATTTATCACATGTTGTGTCCTAGAATTATTCCCACATGAAGGAATATTTCACAAGGGTAACATAATATAATAGTAAATTTTGAAACCTTCATAATCTGTAAAATTACATGGCATGTAGATCTGACTACATAGAGTGTGCCCTCCTTACCATCCTTCTGAAGTAAACGTCTAGGGAAACAATGTTTGTGGTGTAAATCATAAATAATCATAGTTCACAGTGTGTCTAGTGGGCCACACATCGTGTAAAATTCATGTTACATAGTTACTATCTAGGGAAGTCGTGTATGGGATACACGACTTGATCCTGACCTGAAGGGACCACATATCATTTCTAGTTCGGCCACATTGTATGTAGTCTAGATGATCGAGCACCAGTATTTCATGTTCAACATGAAGTGTATTAATTTACAACATCATGTGTTATTAAGGCACAAAACTTTAGTAATTGTTGAATTACTCTCAATGCATTGAACACAACTACACGGTGTGTGATATGGATGACACAACGTGTATGGAATTTTACACAACGTGTAATTTTGAATACATGATGTGTAATATTACGTTACCTAGATAGAATTGTCGGCGCATCTTGATGAGAACATTGATTTAATTGTAATCATGAAATTATTAATTTTTATTCAATCTGTGGGAAATGATAAGGGAGGAACAAATCTCAATATTCTGATTACAAGAAATATTAAACATGAATTGACAAAATAAATTATTAAAAAGTAAATCATGAAAAACATATTTATATAATTATAAAAAAATATGATGCCTATGATACCACTTGTAGGTTTCAGGAATAGTGGAATCACATAATAGGCATGTACACAACTTTGCAAATCTTCATGATTGATGATTAATCCGGGATCAATACGATGATAAAAAACAATATCCATTGAATTTAATCAATGATAAATGAAAAAGGAGAGAATCTGGAACTAAGAAGTTTGGATCAACATATTTTGTTTATAATTAATTTAACTAAATAAAATAATTACCTCAATGGTGATCCTTTTTTTATTGATACATTCAACCATGGGTCTGGGGTGCAGGTTCACTGCGATGTAGAACCCAAGGACAAGAATCCTCTAGAGTTGATCCACGCATTCCTCATGTATCTCTGAACATCACTGAGGGAGTCTCCGGGTGCTAGTATGGATGATCACTACGCTTGTGATGTCTTCCTTTGATCATCTTGTGAATCACTTAAAAATAATTCTCCTAGATCCCGTGGAGGAGGATTTCTCTCATTCTTGAAAGCAATCTTGGAGAGGGATGATTTCTCTAGGCTCAAGTGCTTTTCTCTAAGGATGTTGTTCACACAACCATTGGGTTAGCCGGTTGATGGACCCCTTGTATAATTAGAGAATAATAACATAATAGGGAATTTAATTGTCTGGGTAATAATAAATAATTTGAACTAGTTTTGTTACCTACTTTATTATTCCATGTAAAACCCCTTGTCAAATAATAATAGAAATTATTTTATTTCCATGACATGTGATTCACCTGAAAGTTATATTTAAATATTATTTAATGAAAAAATATTTAATATTATTTCTCACCATACCCGTAACATTTTCAACCAATCCTTCTCAATTTTAACTGGAACTTCAATAATGACTAATTATTTATTAAACAAATATTACTGCATTATAATCCAATAAATAAATATTATATCTTCAATATATTCTCTCAAACATCTAGTCATGAAATAAATGTGATTAGGTATACTTGAATAATTATTAAACAAGATCATGGCATAATATTTATTCAACTTGTTAAATAAAAACATTTATTTACCTCATATACCAGCTACACCTAGTGTGTGACCCTCTAGGACTCTTTCTCATTGGCATTTGGAGGGCTTTCCTAAATTCAAAGATTACAGTCTATCAAAATGTAAAGGCACCCAAGAGAAAGAAGTCGATGGAATAATGACATGTCACCTCTTACAAAATATTACCATGTAATATAATCCTTTTGTCCTGATATCTTCAATCATGCGTGTGTCATGAAAGTTCCATCAAACTATGTGCTCAGTTTCTCAATATTTGACTTCAAAGAATTGAAATTGTCTATAGAACACCATTTCCATGTATTTAGATAGGATATATCATATCCATCAAATTTCCTATGATATCTACTTCCATAGAAGTGACAAATCTATTGTAACATTATTCATTAATGTAGTATTACTCATGACGCACATAACATATCCTACCTCACTGCGAACATATGTCATCATGGTTTTAGTCAATACATCTAATTGTCTGAGTAATAATATATATTAATAATAATATTAATTTCTAAGGACCAATACACATGTCCTCACATAGGAACATACAATTACACATATGAATTTGGATTTCCTACTAGAGGGTATATTTCTCATAATATCATTATGGATATTACTAAGGGTGAATACCATGATAAGGTTCCTCAATGTTTCATGAGTCCCCACCCATGATAGTCTGTATCATTTGTGTCCATTGAAATGATATCATATAGGCATAGACTATATATTTATAAATAGTGTCATGAAACTTCTGGGTTCTCATCATAGTAGGGATCCGATATGACCTTTTAGTGCGACATTTATTCTTAGAACATTATCACATACTAGGTCATGCAGAATAAATGTTATGATGTGATAAGGAGTTTATTAATATTCATCCAATTAATATATGTTTTTCATAAAGTAAAAATAATTTGGTTTCTAGGGAAACAACTACAATAGTTAAGTCATATGATGTTTTTTTATATAAATATTCATTTTATCCAATATTAACGGTTTTGATAAAAATAAAATAAAATTTTCTAGTGTGACTGATGTACTTAATTTGAAATATCTCTTTTTATCAGGTAATTTTGAGACCTACCCTCATATTTTCCATTATAATTCCCTAACATCGATGAAGGAACATATAGTTATCCACATTTCATTGAAAGTTTTATTGTTCCCATGTAGGATTGAGACCACTATGGGGTGTGAGGTGAATTAGATATTCCCTCTTATTTTATAAGAATGTTTTCTATAAAAACATTATTAACTACTAAATCTGGTGAGATTTTATGATCGACTCAAATATAACTCAAAACATCACCTTTTTTATGGAAAACAATTATAATGAAAAGGTGGAACATGATAATTTCAATGTTCATTAAAAAATCATACTTCATATTAGGTTTGATAGTCCCGCTATAGTGGATCCATTAACAATTTTTATTCTAGAATAAAATGGCACAAATAGTGGAAATTTATATGATCTCAGTAATAAATTTCCTACTATAGTTAGTTATACACCCTCGCCTTTCTTTCTCGTGTCCACATCCTAAAATCATGACTTTTTAGTAACTGGTAAGTAAACACTGCTATAAGAAAAACATTTCTTATTATTTTCTGATCCAATTCAAAAAGTATTAAATTCCCCCAAAAGTAATCTGAATTAAAAATTACATTCAAAAAACATTCATGAACATCAAAATTTAACAATGTAACTTTTTAGTCATGAATATTATTCTTTAAACTCGTTTGGAAGTCATTATTAGGAGCGTCAGTCTAATCTTTCTAAACCTTAAATGAGAGTCTGATGATGGTCAGTCAAGTCCCATACTACTTCTCCTCTTAATTATATAATTTAGTAGGAACTCATTCATATTCAAAATTTATTCAGTCTGATAGACCTCTTTCTGATAGACTCATTCTAATGAATCTAACTCCATTGAAACTTCCTCAAACAAATCTTGCTCAGATGATCATATTTAATGTCAATCTAATGATCTTCCTCAGCTTCAACCTTAAACAAAAGGTTTGGTTGGATACTCAATACCTATTCCACAATTCCTAGATCTCGTGCGCTGGAACAACCTAGAGTTGCAATTTATAATGGAAATAAATTCACCTTTTATGAGGACCTACAAATGGATAAATTACGATTCTAAAATGGTTTCCCCACCTTAAAAATTTACAAAATCACCAATATTATTTAAATCTTTGATCATTCATTGACTTCATCAATGCTTTCAATTATCCTAGAATCCTATATTTTCATTGACTTATTAAAGTTTACAAAAATTTATTCATTTTTATTCTTCAGTCCAATTATTCATTATGATGAAGACATATGTAATACTAAATATACCCATTATAATAACATTTTGTAATCATCAAAAGTATTATCATAAGGATGTTTCGTATCAACTCTTTTGGAAATTTCTCACAGATTTAGCATGCTTCTGAATTCTTAGAATTATTCTATCCGATTATGATTATTCATTATGTTTTCCCAAATACATTTCCTCATTATGATTAAGACTTTTGGTCTCTCCAATTGAACCACTTCAAAAAATATCATAACTGAAGAAATCTTGTAACTTTGGCCAACAACAATTGAAAAAACTAATCTTAAAATTCCATTTCTTCCTTATGATGAACAAATCTATCTCATCAATACATTTCTCTTTATAAATTGTGAAAAACATAAAACATATTTATTCCCATTATGATGATTCATACCAAATGATAAAAAAATGGTAAGTGAATTCTTAGATCTTCAAGCTAGTTTCATGTCACCATTTGACATCATTTTCAGAGCATATTCAAACAATAATATCCTTCTTCTCATGATTATGAAACCTCTATATTTACAATATTGAAATTAATTCTTCAAATATATAAATCTTTTGGTTTTAAATTGGACTGAAATATAACACCTTCTGTTTCTCTCATTACGATCACCATTTTCAGCCATTGAACAAATCTCTATCATGAAATCTCATACCCATCGGATGAGACATGAAAGGTTTGTTGAAAAAAAAATATTATTATTCAAATTATTTCTTTTAGTAAATACTTTTTCATGATTTTGAAAAAATATAATATCCTCTTCGGCATCATTCGACTTACTAAGGATATTATTGTAACTTCCTTATCTTCCAACAAAATCATTATTTCCAATTAAAAATAAATACAATTAGAAACACCTCTTCATACAATAATATGAACAAAACAGCTGATAATAATTTATATCCATAATTAATTTATCAATTTGGAATCACATTTTTTTATATATTACTTATGATTTATGTGAAATAAAAAATAGCAAAGAATAGTGAGATTTATATTGAATCCATTCTAACTCTAGAACAAATTTTTCATTACGATTATGAATTTGGTTCCACACTCAATATGATTTCCAAAAACTTCTGTATTTTTATCAATATTTCATTATGATTTCCAAGATCTATTAACTCTTAAGGATGTCAAGATCCGAGGTCGATGGGGCTAATGTATAGATCTAATGAAGATGGTTCTGAATTTGATCCTCCTAGATTTTATTATCATTCCAATAGTTCTAGATCTGATTTGAAAACATTACTATCACCCATATTCAATACATATTTTAATTACCTTCTCAACATACTTTCATTCATCAACATATTAATATACTAAAAAAATAAAACCAATTCTTAAATGTGGTCAAACAATCTCTCCCTTTGTGATTCTGTTCAATACACTATTTAATACCTTTATTTAACCACTTCAAAACAATAAGTGGTATTTTTTTATTTTATCAATATTTATACTCCATGTATTCTTTTATTTCTCCCCATATTTTTTATCTCCCCCCTTAATATATTATCTCCCCCTTATTAAGAATAATACTCAAACAGATCATTATGAAAGGTTTCCATATTGACATATTGTCTCATATCAAAAGATTGGAACTTTTTATCTTAATCTTGTAACTCTTCTTTGGGAGGAAATAAGTATCACATGATTTTATTAACAAAGAGCCTTTAACTAGAAAAATATATGTCTACATGGGTGAAACTCGTGTAGAAATAATGAGTGTATAATCAAGGATATCAATGTTGGTTATAATAAAACTTTCATGTAATACCATTTCATGTCTCTTTCTACATTATCATGATTGATGTAATCCTTGAAAGAACTTGATTAAGATAAAAATAACCAGTACCCATCTCAAAAAACATATTAGATAATCTAGGTTTAAAAAACACATATTTTCAAAAACTCATATTTTTGATAACCTCATTACTTTCTTTTTCATCAATTGTAAGTGACTCATCAACATAAAATTCATTAACTAGACTCCATAAATTCCATACAAGTTAGTAAAAATTAAAATATTTTGGGAATAAGGAGAAACCCCATAGATTGTCCATAGAAATGTTTAGATAGAGAGTCTTCAATCAATATTTACTATCTGTTATTCGTCATGGATATTTCAATATATTTAATTTCTTCTTTCTTGTAATCATTTTTATATTGTTTAAAAAATTATCATTATATATAAAATCTTCTGATAAATATTTTTTTTTTAATTTTTTAATATTTTTGTTATAGTTATTTTTAATAATTCTTCCTTTCCTTCCTCTTGTTCAGGTAGTATAATCACAAAAATATTATTATTATTCTCTTATTTTTTACATCTCTTGTATCTTTTATAAATTTTAAAACAATAATCTATCAATACCATTATATCAAATTTTCTCACAACATCAGAAAAAAAAATTTCTCTTTTCCTAAACTAATTTTTGTGCTTACTCTAATTTTATAGACATTTAATCATGTTCTAGACAAATAAATAAGAATTCCTTATTTATAGAAAAATCGATTTTAATTTTCTTTACATTTTTAACATACTCATATTTCTATATCTTCTAAATTTTGATTTCTGATTTCAATTTTTTTTAGAAAACTATAATCGTTTTTACTCATCAAATCTCCTTATTGATTCATACCTATTTCCGAGTAGAGACAGGTTATACCAACATGAATAAGATCTATGTACAATAATTCCACAACACCAGTAGTGACCTCCAAATATTGATCTTTTATGTTAAGATTATAAATTATCATAACATTGTTGTTGTTTTTTATTCAAAACTCATGGACTACTTTTCATTAGATGATACATTCCTGATGAATTTCTATTTTAATGGTGAAAGTTGTTTTCTCAAAAAAATATTTTCAAAAACCGTTCTATTCACCTTCTCTAAAAGTTTCACCTTTAACATCGACAACAAGGTTGATGTTTTCTATAATACTTATTATATTACATCGATCTATAAGAAACATTGATTATGTTTCTAAAACTCTTCTTCCATCTTATTTATGTTAATTTTCATATCATCTATGATTATTTAGGATGAAATTATCTTTAAATTATTCATCTAATTATCATCAAATTATGTAGATTCATTAATATTGATATTCTCATTTCCATATAATATTTCTCCCTAAATTTTTAATTTTAATTCATTCTCACTAGAATCATTTATTTTCCTTAAAAATTTATCATCATATTCCTTATTTCTTTATTTATTTGAGTATTTTTTTCAAGTTCACTCTACAAATTCATTTTTAGATACATTTTATTTCCATCATCTATCATTTTTATCAATACTACCTAAAGAATCACTTCCATTTATAACATGAGAAATAAATTAGATTTTATGATCAGATTCATCATTAGATGATGAATCGTTCTTTTTTTCTTCTGCTCAGATAAATTTGTGTCTTTTTTTCATAAGTAAATATATCCTTTTATTTCTTCCACATTTATTTTCATGGGTTATCATCCTAAAATTCAGAATAATACTTCCCAACATTCATCCTAGGATAGTTTTTTGAAAAATGTACATTCCCTTTAGAATTCTATCATATGAGAGTTTTAATTTTTCATTTTCCATTATTTTATCTCTTAGAAAGAAAGTAACCAATTTTATGGAAATAATTATCTTTTTCCTCTTATTTCGAATAACATGATTCCTCTTTAATTTCCCTATATTTTTTTCCCTCCCCTATCAATTATTTGAAGGAAATTTTTGGGTCAAACATTTCTTTCTTTTTCATAAAATTTCATCTTCTCATTTCATAATTAACAAGAATACACTACAGATCATCCAAAAATAATGTTTTAGGATCTCTATCTTCCAATGATGAAACTTTGGAATCATAATTATCGAGAGGAATTATTGAGATCATTTCAAAAATAGTTGATTCTTCTAATTTCACACCTATAAATTTTATGGTTATAAAAAAATAATTAACCCTTGTAAAGATGTCAAAAATATATTCATACTCATCCATTTTCATATCTTCATACTTCAGAATCCAAATTTGAAACATTTCCATATTCACCTTTGTATTTCCTTCATAAATGACTTTCAACTATTATAAAATACCATTTCTAGTTTCAAGAAACAAAACCATAAGAAAATCACTTCAGTAATTGATGAGAGAAAAGTGATTTTAACCCTTCCATCATTTTCATGATTTCTATTATTAGCAGAATTAAGTGGAGAATTATCAATACAAGGAGGAAATCATTATATAGTAACATCAATATATAACCCCCAAGGTACATAAGATATAGAAAAAAAATTTATTTCAAGATATGATAGTTATTTTCATTGAAAATGTGAATCCCCTTATAGTTCAAAGAATTTAAATTCTCTATTCTTGAGATTGATCTTTCAGAGGAAACCATATATGAACCTAGTTGTTGTAACCATGTAGGATCGAGATCACTAGGGGTGACTAAGTGGTTATAATTTATTTTATATTAATTTTTTCATTAAAAGCATTATTTTACTCTAAAACATGTAATAGTTATGATCCATTCAAATTTGACTCACATCCTCTCCTTTTTCACACAAAAAATATAATGTTAAGGCACCACACAATATTTAAAAGGTTTAGTACAAATTCATACTCCATTACATGTTAGATATTCCAACCAACTTATATTCTTTCACTAATTTCATTCTAGAAAAAAATGGAACATGTATTGAACAGTTAGACAATCCCAGTAACAACATCAATTCAATAGATGGTTATACCCCCAACTATACTTTCCAGTATCCACTTCCTACAAACAATTGTTTTTAGAAACTAGTATGTATCCATAATTACAAGAATCACATTTTTTTCTTACTTAATAATCCATTTCAAAAAGTCTTCACTTCCTCCAAAAGTAAGATAAATAAATCTTAACCTATATAAAACCTTCAAGAACATCAGAAATTCACAAAGGAACTTGTTGGTCTTGAAACTTCTTCTAGAACCACAATCTGAAAATCCATAATAGTAGTGTATGTCTGATCTACCTAATCTAAGATCCTCTATCCAATGATGGTCATCCGAGTATGATATCCCTATCGATATTCCATATTTCACTAAGTATGAACTCAATTGACTTCTCACTTTATTCTTTCAGATAAATGTCATTCTGGTGAACTCGTTTTGATGGATGCAATTCCCTTGGATCTTCCTCAGATGGGTCTTTCCCAGATGTTTGTATTGAACATCAATATGATGATATTCCTCATCATCAACCTAAAAAAAAATTATAGGTACGTACTCAATACATATTCCACAATTTATGGAGCTCGAGTGCTTGAACAGTCCAGAGTCACACTTTACAAATGAACTCAGCTCCCCTTTTATTGGGATCTAAAAATGGTTTAAGTAGAATTCCAAAAATGCTTTCCTGCTATACCAAATTTCCCAAATCCTCAAACTTTAATAAATATCATATCATTATTTGACTTATTCAACTATTCTAATTATCCATAAATCTATGATTAATCTTTGACTTCTTCATGTTTATATAAATTTTCTTCATTACAATTATTCAGTCTCATTTTTTATTACGATTCTTCTTTATAAATATTAAATATAAAATACTAATTATGACCCATTATGATGATTTTTTGTAAAAATTGAATGTTATCTCATAAGGATAATCCAAATAAACTCCTCAAGAACCTTCTCACATCTTCATCTAGATTTTTATTTCTAAGAATTGTTTATTTTGATTATGATTCTTGATTCTGATTTCCCAATATGATTTATTCATTATGATCATACATTTGGTCACTCTAATTTTCATGGCCCTCTTGAAAAAAAATAAAAACTGAAGATATCTTATAACGATTCTCTAAATCAATTGAAAACTAATCTACTGATTCTAATTTTCTCATTATGATGTAGAAAATACATTCTTCAATACATTTATATTTATCAATTGTAAAAAATGTAAAACATATGTACTCTATTACAATTCTCCATACCACCTGATAAAAAAAAGGTAAAAAATTCTTCAAACATCATGAAATGTTCCTATACCAATTTGAAAACATTTTAAAAATGTCTCCAAACAAAAAACTCTTTGTTATTTTGAATACAATACCACTACAGTTGCAACATTCATTTTTATTCTACAAAGATATAAATCTTATGAATTATAATCATATTAAAAAACATAAACTTTGGTTTATCTTATTATCATCATCCATATTATCCTTTCCAAAAATATACGTTATAAAATTTCATAATGATGGGCTAAGACTAGATAGGTTTTTTCACACAATCATTCTTCTTATTCAACTTCATTCTTTTGAGCATTACTTCTTCATAGATTTAGAAACATTTAAAATCAGATTTTATATCATCTATCATACCATGGAATGTATTGTAACTTCCCTATATTTTATAAATAACATTATTTCCAATAAAACATGAATATGATTAACACAACCTCATATTCCTAACATTTGATCAATATAATTGTAAGCACTTTATCTCCCTATTATGTGTTGTGGGAAATAAAAAACAATAAAAAATCGTCAGATTCATATTGAATCCATTCTAACTCTGAGACTCCTTTCTCATTATGATTACCACTTCCATTGAAGACTCAATATGATTTCAAGCATCTTATGACTTTTCTTTAATGTCTCATTATGATTTACATGATATATTGACTTATACTGAAGTTAGGATAGGATGTTGATGGGGTTGATCTCCAGATCCGAGGATTATGGTTCTGAATCCAATCCTCCTGGATCCAATTACCATCCATGTGGTTCTAAATCCAATTTAACAACTTTACACACACCCTTATTTGATATGAATTACCATTACCTTCTCAACATATTTATTTCATCAACATATTAATATTTTGAAAGAAAATAAAAAATTAAATTAACGAGAATCCAATATTATTACCTACCAACCCCTACTCTTATATACATTTTATGTTCATAGTTCATTATGAGTATGGGAGAGTCATGTTATTTCATGTTTTATACAAGTGATGAGATACATTTTATGAGAATATATCGTATAATAATCATTTTAGGCAAGGACCACAAGACATGTATATCAAATTATAATTCATTTTATTACTTGTAAAAAAAGAAAAGAAGTGGAAAGATATATAATGGAATGTAATTATTCATTATGATAATTTATATTAATCACAACACTAATAAAAAAGTAGCATGCAGATGTCTTTGTTAATTCAATATATTTTCATTCCATCCCATTATCTTTGAAATATGTACATAAAAAATTGAGTAAAAAACATTCATTATACATTATATTATAGGAAATTTGGTTTATCATGAAAAGGGAAAATCATGTTGGGTGAATAATTTAATATGGATCACTTTGTCAGGACTCATTATCATATTTGAAGGATTAATCATGTATTTAATTTTATAAAAAATATCTCTTCTTTTTGTTCTTATGTTTTTACATTTAAACAACCTATACTAGGATTCAATGAAGACCCTTGAAAATCATCATCATTCACACATTCTTATTTAAATACTATGTGTGAAAGCAAGGATTTATGTAATCATACGATGGAACCTGAATAATTTTTAGATAATTATAGATTTCTATATATTTCATAGTTGACAGAGGAGTGATTTTAAATTCCTTATTAAGTAGGATGTGAGATGTTAAATAATTTATAAATAATGAATGTTAGATAATAAAAATAATAAGAAATGCTTATTTCATAAAAAATACATGAATAATTTCATATTTAAAAGTAACTTGGATATTATCACACCGTTGATTTGATTGTGGAATTCGGTTTGGATATATTCCTAAAGTGAAAACATTATGTATGTGGGATTTTATGTACAAAATTTATTCCTAAATTTTATCACCCATCCTATTACATTTGTTAACAATTGAATGAATAAATTTGGGTTTTTATGAAATTTGGGGCCAATTAATTAAAGTTATATCTTTATAGTAAATGGACCAATTTGATTATTGTTTAATATTTCTATTATAAAGGAATCTAAACTAATATAATATTAAAAATTAAAATTTAATATTATTATTCTATATTTATTTTAAATTTCATAAATTAGACCATGAGTTGGATCCTAATAAAAGTTTACCATAATGAGAATAAAATCTAGGTGATAACTTTTTGACCCAACTATATTATTAATACAATAACATTGCATAAGAGAATCCAAATGAGATGATTATAAATGAATTGGAAATATAAATAAAATACCAAATTAAATATAAAATTTCAACTCAATAATAAATTTTTAATTCATTATTTCACATGGATTATTAAGGGGGACATATTAAATTGGATATATTACCTAACCCACAAAGTCCCATGACTTCTCTTATGACCAAATTTTATTAAAATCATTTAAAAAGAATCCTTTTCATTATATAGAAAGGATAGGAATATTGGGAGTATGAATAAGTTAATTATACATATTTTATTAATCATTTTCTATTGGACTTCACCATGTATTTCTAAACACTTAGTGATCAACCTTGAGAGTAAACCTTATTGTGATCTCGAGCTCATTATTTATAAATCATGGTAAGAATGATTGGATTTATTTTATGTAGATATATTTTTGATCAATTATCTCTTTATTATGTATATGGTTATATTTTATCATATGAATCAAGGTAATATGAATACTCAATATTTTATATATAAATAGAATTATATAATTAATTATGGTTATTGATTTTATATCTCAAATTTCCCATATAATGAATGATGTATTGGAGTAGTTGATCAAATATAAACGTTAACACCCATGATAATGAATGTTTTTCAAGATACTGATATAGAAATATCAAAATCTATTCACCACATCATCTTTTTATGTTATTCCTTGATGATTCTAGGCCTTACATCAAACATAATTTTATAGATTTTGGGTGGTCACCGATAATATATATCCTTTAATCAATAAAATATTCAGTGATATTCTAATTGGAACTCATATAACATTATAGTTATAGGTGGTATATGTTTTGGAATCAATGATATAACCCACATCCCTTTTAGGTGATGTGAAGGATCCATGACATAGTGTAAATGGTCAGCCCCATGACTAGCAATGGTTTTTATATAGTAATTCATATTACTACTCATTACTAAAGGAAATAGAAACCCTAGAATCCATGAGATATAAAAAATAAATACAATATATAGTAAATCCAAATAATGATTAAAAAAATACCTGTGATTGGTATTATTTATTAATTGAAGATTCACTAAACCACTTATTATTATACCACTATTGTAGAGATAATATCTAATGGTATATCCCTCTAGCGTTTATCCACACATACTCTGTGAGCCTCCAAACATCAACATCGAAAAACCTAGGTACTACAGAGGATGAATATATCACTTAAATCATTCATTTTTATTGTACACAAGAATATTTTCAATGTGAAGTGATTATTTTTTTCCCTCTAGACCAAAGAGGATGATGGTTGTGGACAACTCTCTATTCTTGAGAGAAATCTAAGAAAATAGATATATAGTTCTTGAGTGTACTGTGTCATGACTTCATTGTGTGAAATGATTATAATTTATATTCCTATGTTAGAGAATGAAGTAACTGGGTATTTATAGACCTAGGGTTTGAGATTAAATTATTTCATGTAGGTATTTATTATTCTCTAAATCCTCGATGAACTCCATATCCAAATAATAAAAATATTATTATTATTTATATGAAATTTTATAAACTCATTCATAAATAAATATTTTTTTTTGAATAAATAATTTATAATTTTATCAATTAATATTTAATATGTCACTTCGTACAAGAACATTAACTACACTAATCATTATTCCTCGGTATTTAACAATCCTTGAATAATGACTATATATTTAAATATATAAATTCCACTACATTATTAATTAATAAATAGATTAATATTATATATAGTAAAATATAGAATAAATATTTATTAAATATGAACCTCTTATATATTTTCTTATGTAACTAGTGATTAGATATTTTTAATCCAAAAAACATGAATAATTATTACACCACATATGAGAATGATATTTATTCAATATATTAAATTCATATATAAATTATCTGGCATTTTAAATATATATAGTGGTTGATCCACTGAGCTTTTCTATTAGAGGAATTAGATCATATAACCTAAAGTCTAACATCAGTATCTAACAATAATCCAATGAACCCATAGAGAAGGAAGTTAAATTTAAAAAGGATCATAACCACATACAGATTTAGATGACATCATATAATCTCTTTATCATGATTTTTATAATAAAATAGGTTGCATAATGGTGTCATAATCCTCTGAGATTTAAGTATCTTTTCACTCACTTTTTATAATTGAGCATTCCGGTAGAACACTATGGTCACATAGATAATAAAGAAGTTCCATTTCTATCAAAGGGACTATGATATCAACTTATAATAAATAATAAAAGGGTAAAATACATTTTTTCATTATTTATTAATACAATATCAATTTTTATTCACTAAATATATCCTACCACACCTCAAACATATGTCATAATTATATTTATCAATATACCAGAGTATGAAACTCTTGAAATTTGTTAATAATAATCATATATTCTAGGAACAATTTAATACATCTACATATATGAACATCCAATGAATCATATAAATGTATATTTTCTTATATCGGGTCTAGTTTTCATAGCCTTATTCTTATAGAGATCATCTAGGATGAACATCCTGATAACAAGTAATAATATATTATAAACCCCCTAACCCTGATAGCCTATGTCATAAGTGTCATATCTGCTAATATCATCTTTTCATATAATAAATATTTAATAAAAATATCATTCTTAAGGCTCATGAAACATCAATCCTAATACATAAGATAAAATACATGATAGATCATATTAAATAAGTTTATGGGATATCACGCATCCTAAAAATTTTATATTATAAATGAGGATATATTTTCATAGATATATTTATTCCACATGAAACTATAATGAATTATAAAGACCCGGAAATTTCAAGGAAATTTTTTTCTTAATTATTTTGGAATTTTAAGAGTGCAGAGTTTCTGACGGCACCTGATTCTGAGGCCCGGTGTGCCCAGAATCAATTTCCGAAGATTAGCTCGGGTACGTTTAGTGAACGAATGAGCAGGTTTTTCTATCTTTTTAACCAGTGCTCGGAATCAAAATCCGAGGGCACCGATGAAACAGCAGCGCTGATTTTTTCTTAGGAAGATTTTTCCTGGAGTTTTGTTTGCTCGGGATGTGATGTTATAAATGTGAGGAATAAAAATATAGTTGTTTTACAATTATATTTTTATTACGCCACTAGTGGTTGATGAGTTATGGGAAAGGAAGTTGTGACGAAGTGGGGTGGGTCCCACATGAGCCCCCACCTCCATAAATTTCCTAACACCCCATTAAACACCCTCTCCCTCTTTAGTACATGTCAACCTCTCAAGTTTAGGAGGAACCTTCCCTTCCTCTCTTTAATTAAATGCTAACGTGTTTAGTTAATGAGGATCCTTCCTCCCTTTTTTAATGTTCCACCATAGCGGATTAATTGAGTGGGGCCCTATGTCATAAATCCCCCATTTATGATTTGTGTGCCAATGACGAACCCACCACTCCTATTTAAAGGAGGCCAGATGGAGGAGTTCTGGATGGCTTCTTTAAGCGGCGGAACGCTAGCAGCGAAGCACAGCGCCCAGCACTTGGAGAGTTATACTCTTCCTCCTACGAAGAACGAAGAACGCCGACGCCACCCTCAGATTTATCCTTCCCGACGTTGATGGAACGACGCCGGTCAACCGCGACGTCGTCTACTGCGACACCGACGAACGCCTTCTTTGAGGTAGGGAATAAATTTAAGAATGATATCTTTTCCCATGGATGTTTCCTTTTAAAAAAAGGAATGCAGATCAACTCAATATTAAGTTGATCCGCGAAATAATTTGTTTGCGGGTTGGGAATATTTGATTGCGGGGAAAAACGTATGGGTTTGGGTTTGTTCGTGAATATTATTTTTCGTCCAACGTCAAATTCTTAGCCGCTTGATATCGAATTAATGGGAGGGGGCCGGACCGCACGAACACGGCCGACCCTCCTCCCCCTTGTTGATGTACTCGTTGCGGCTCGAACGAAGGCAACGCGGTGTAACGGCACTACGCGGGAATGAGGAGGACTGCGGCGAAGGAGTGCGGCGTCGTCACACCGCGCCGGAGAACCACGAAGAGGCCACGGCCAGAGCAGGGACGCGGTGGTGGGAAGCAGCGCCGTCGCGCCACGCCGGTCGGACAAGGTCGCGGCTTAAGGTCGCGGCGGTGTAGGGAGCGGCGGCCGGAACCACCGGCCGCCGGCGCATGGAAGGCGGGACCCGTGGGGGGTCCCGCGGTGGCACACCGACTGGCCAACTCGGTCGGCTGTATAGGAAATCTGGGGGTCGTAACCCCCGGCTGGCAAGGAGGTGGGCCCCCCTGGGGGGCTGTTTCTTCAATCAAGGGGGGCAGCGCACCCCCCCATTGCGCGTCCGCTCGGCCAGCGCCAAGCCGCCCCGCTCGGCCAGCACCGAGCCGCCTAGGCCAGACGGGCCACGCCGGGCCGGGCCACCCGCTCTGAGCCAGGCCGTGCCCTAGTGGGCCAGACCCGGACCCGGTTCGGGTCTCCCCGGTTTAGGCCGACCCAGGGGGTCTTGGGCCGGGTCGGTCCGGGCCCAAACCCCCCTAAAAGCGGGCTGATTTGTTCAAATGCCCGTAACTTGGGCTATAGACCTCTGATGGGCGCACCGTCAGTTGCGGAATGATTCTTGGATCGAGATGGTCATTTCGAGATATTAAACTCAAGCTTTTGTATAACCTTGAGTACGGCTGGGTTGGTTCGAACACGAAACCAACCAGGCCCTCGGAGCGGAAACGCCTATAACTTGAGCTCCGGACATCCGATTGATGTGTCATTGACTTTGTTGGATTCCTCTTAGTGAGACAGACCTTTTGGATTACTCCTCTTGAGGTTTGGACACATTTAGAGTATGGCTGGGCTGGATTGTACCCGAAATCCTACCGGGCCCCTGGAATGGAAAAGCTGATAACTTTTAGACTGAACGTCCGTTTGAGGAACCATCAGTAGCGTTGGTGATCACGTTGAGAAACATTCCCTATGAGTATACCCTATGTGGGTTCGGGGTACATTTGAGATACAGTCGGGTTGGTTCATACACAAAATCCATCGGGCCCCTGGGACAAAAAGTCTAATAACTCACAGACCGAGCGTCCGATTGACACAACGTCTATTGCGTTGAGACCCATATGACGAGGTGGTCCTTTGAGATACTTATTAGTGGGACTTTGTGATACATGGAGTATCGACCTGTAGCTCGTGGAGTGGACCCTCCCGGAGATGAGCGTACGGAGTACGGAGACCATGTAGCTAGCTGAGACCTGATGACTGCTTGTTCGATTAATTCGGATTGACTTTCATAGCCCAGTGGGGAGCCCTACTTTGTGAGGTGGAAGACCCATGGAGGAGGAGCACTACTTTGTGAGATGGCAGACCCACGGTACTCGACAGGAGGAGTACCTCTGTAGGCTATGAGGGGGAGCACTACTGTGTGAGGTGGCAGACCCATGGCGGAGGAGCACTACATTGTGAGGTGGATGACCCGCGGTACTCAACAGGAGGAGTACCTCAGCAGTTTTAGGTTAGTGAGTAGTACCTCGGAGTCGTGACAGGTTCACTGTACTCGATAGAGACGGAGCTCTTCAGTAGTTACGATTTCGTTAATGAAAATACTGGTTTGAGCTGAGTCAATGACCTTTGTGTTTTCCTCATGATTGACATGGGTTACTAGATAACTTACGTATATGTATGGGCATATACCAAAGTAGTGGTTATTCTTCGAATTAATATCTGTGTGATACCTCGTGGTTGAGATGGGTTACTTGGTAACTTAGGTATAAGTATGGGCTTATACCTAAGTAAGGTTTATCTATTGAGAACTTTTTTTGTGATTATCCTTGTAGGATTTAGTGAGACCTTGAGGGTATCGGGGTCCCTACTGAGTATCGTATACTCAATCATGCACGAGATTTGCCCGCACCTCGTTGTGTTTGTTGTAGATGATGGACATCACTAATCATTGTTGAGGCTTGTAGAGCTGGACGGTACCCGGAGGTGGATCTCAGGACGAGCCGGTACCCAGAGGTGGATCTCACGACGAGTCGGTACCCGGAGGTGGATCTCACGATGAGTTGGTACCCGGAGGAGAAGGATAGACGTGGAGTGCTGAGGAGGACATCTGTACCTACCCTTCAGGTAGGAACCCGGAGGGCAATCTAGGAGCTTCTTGTCACCTTTCAGCTGTTGTCCTTTGAGTTGTACTTTACTTTCAGTTGTAGTTGTATCTTTCTTTTTGGATTGTATTTCCGGCCCCTCGTACTTCCAGCACGTTTTTTATACTACTTTACTTAGTGTAGCTTCTTCTTGTACTCTGTTTGTGTGTGATTTCATTTCATAAAGTCAATATATTCCCCTTTTATTGGAATTTACGCCTTTGGTGCTAGTCGCTAGCCCCTGGCCTATGGAAGGTGGGCTTGGGGTCGTCACGGCATGGGCCCTGAGGACGGGTCGTGAAAAATTGGTATCAGAGGAGTCGGTTCTACCGCAGAACTCAGGACTCTGATAATTCTTTTCTATGAAGCAATAGTGTTAAGGGTACCGAGTGTGGTCTTCAGTTCATGGAGTCTAGTGTTGGTGTGGTGGCCGACGTATCCATACACCAGGACCATGACTACTGATTTCTGACTTTGTGCACGAAAACACTGATTGCATGTATGTTTCCAAGATTTTTAAAGTCAACTCAAACCAGGTCAGCTCACCAGGTATAATCATTGACCGTGTTGCATCTGTTCAGGATGTCTCCACGCAGACAGTCAATTGGGGTTATGAGATAGTGCACGATGACGGCCCACCGAGCGATGAGGCGCCGGTGCGGGGCCCTTTTTACTGTAGTGTCACCCTCGGGTGGTGTACCAGCAGCACCACCACATGTTGGGCAGTAGATTCCACTTTACATACTAGAAGACGGTGCATGCCCGCAGAGATCTTTGCATGAGTTCCAGCAGTAGAGGCCTCCGAGGTTACGAGGCGAGGCAGATTCCCAGAGAGCATAGGACTGACTGGAGGTGATTTCTAGAGTTTTCTGCCTAGCTGATACATCAGTAGAGTGGATGGTGGACTTGGCTACTAGTTTTTTCTAGTGAGTGACCATGAGGATGGTCCGCATAGTGATGAGGCTTCGGTATGTGGACTGATTCCTAAGATAGTGCCTTCGGGTAGTGTGTCAGCTATACATCACTACCTATTGGTCAGCAGTTACAACTGGCAGTACCGGTATGTGACACATGTAGACTTAATTCCTTACATGTGTTCCAACATCAGATACCCTCAAGTTCTGAGGTGATCCTGACTCACAGGTGGCTGAGGACTGGCTTGAGGAGGTGGATGAGAGTTTTTTAGAGCTTATACAGCTTCTGCAGGACGACATGTCAGTAGCTGAGAATTCATCGGGGCATACCATACCATTCCTGGTATTCAATGAATACGATGAGATCGGTGCTTCAGGGCTCAGACTTCCAAGCGAGGTATATTTAAGGACATCCGAGCTAGAACCTTTTCTCTATTCATTCCTACATATGCTAGGGTGTTATAAAGAACCTTTATGGTTGAGAATTATTTTGTTGAATGGATGCAGTCAGTGAAGGTTAGCAGTGGGAAAGTAGGAAACTGGTGCCAGTATCAGAGACTTGGGCATGAAAAATGTTTCAAGTAGAGGAAGTAAAAAGGATAGATAAATCAACAAGGTGGCAGACGTGGAAGCAGGGCTAGGAGAGCAGCATGGGGTGGTGAACATTTTGACATGTTTCAACCACCCGCCTTTGTAATCCTCGCTAGGCTTAGGGAGCTGGAGGGTGGGAGAAAGAGTAGCTACATGTGGTCAAGGAGTGCGACCGAAAGGCTCTAATGATGATTCGAAGTATGGAATGTGTCTTATACTAGCTGCTGTAACAACAAGACATTGATACGAATCATCCCTTCATTCCACGAATCTTGTCCCAGACCTAGAGCTTCTGGTTAATCCGTTGACTTGACCCTCACGTATGGATATACCTTTGGGAGGACACTCAATAATCACACTTATGCCGACGGTGTGATCTGGCCCTTGAGGCGAGAGTTTCGGTTGGAACCTCTTGGTGGCAGCCTCGAGGCCTTATGACGTTCGTTTGAGTATGGACTGGGCAATCACAGTTCATACACAGATTGACGGTATTAGGCAAAAAGGTTGTGGTCTTTCTACAACGTTGGGATGGGTTTTCCTTGGTCGGCGAAAAGGAAACCCCAGGCAGCACATGATAAACTCATGCATAGGAGGGTGTGGCCAATCACTCTTGGGTTGACCAACCTTACCCTCGGGGCAGCAGTAATTTTGAGTTTCAGTTCTAATCACGAAATGGAGGCCTCTAGAGTTTGAGTATGGCGACCATGTTCTTATACGGGTCTCACCTCGATGAGGTTTACGGAGATGTGGCTGGGGTGGAAAGTTATCTCCGAGATTCAATGGACCCTTCTAGGTCCTCAGCATGGTAGGTGAGGTGGTTTACCGCTTGACCTTTCCACCTCATTTGCACTGGGTGCATGATATCATCCACGTACCTCAGCTGAGGAAATACGTGCATGATCCTTCACACATCATCGACCATGGGGGGTTGGACGTCGATGACAGGGTGACATTCACAGAGGTTGTAGTGGAGAATGAGGATCTAAAGGAGCGGTTCCTATGTGGATGGTTTATTCCTCAGGTGCGCTTTCACTGGTGGCATGGGGACCTCCAGGAGAGCTCATGGGAGCTGAAGGATCAGATGCGTGCTCAGTACCACTTTTGTTTCCCTAGTTTGTGTTGTAGCTTTACGGGGACATAAATCCCTGAGGTGGGTGTAATGTAAAGACCCGGAAATTTCAAGGAAATTTTCTTCTTAATTTATTGGGAATTTTACGAGTGCACAGTTTCTGACAGAACCTGATTCTGAGGCCCGGTGTGCCTGGAATCAATTTCCGAAGATTAGCTCGGGTACATTCAGTGAACGAATGAGTGGGTTTTTCTATCTTTAGAACCGGTGCTTGGAATCGAAATCTGATGGCACCGATGAAACCGCAGCGTCGGGTTTTTCTTAGGAAGACTTTTCTTGGAGTTGTGTTTGCTCGGGATGTGATGTTCTAAATGTGAGGAATAAAAATATAGTTGTTTTACAATTATATTTTTATTACACCACTAGTGGTTTATGGGTTATGGGAAATGAAGTTGTGAGGAAGTGGGGTGGGTCCCACATGATCCCCCACCTCCTTAAATTTCCTAACACCCCATTAAACACCCTCTCCCTCTTTAGTACATGTCAACCCCTCAAGTTTATGAGGAACCTTCCCTCCCTCTCTTTAATTAAATGCCAACGTGTTTAATTAATGAGGATCCTTCCTCCCTTTTTAATGTTCCACCGCAGCGGATAAATTGAGTGGGGCCCTATGTCATAAATCCCACATTTATGATTTGCATGCCAATGACGAACTCACCACTCCTATTTAAATGAGGTCGGGGGGAGGATTTCTGGACGGATTCTTCAAGCGGCGGAACGCTAGTAGTGAAGCATGGCACCCAGCACTTGGAGAGTTTTCCTCTTCCTCCAATGAAGAATAAAGAACGTAGATGCCACCCTTGGCTTTATCCTTCCTGACGTTGATGGAACGACGCCCGTCAACCGCGACGTTGTCTACCGCGACACTGATGAATGCCTTCTTTGAGGTAGGGAATAAATTTGAGAATGATATCTTTTCCCATGTATGTTTCCTTTTAAAACAAGGAATGTGGATCAACTCAATATTAATTTGATTCGTGAAAGAATATGTTTGCGGGTTGGGAATATTTGATTGTGGGGAAAACGTAAGGGTTTAGTTTTGTTCGTGAATATTCTTTTCCATCCAACATCAAATTCTTAGCCGCTTGATATCGAATTAACGGGAGGGGGTCGGACCGCACGAACACGGCCGACCCTCCTCCCCCTTGTTGATGTACTCGTTGCGGCTCGAACGAAGGCGGTGCGGTGCAACGGCACCGCGTGGGAACGAGAAGGAACGTGGCTAGAGTCGGTCCGTGGCAGAGGGGTGCGGCGCCGTCGCGCTGCGCCGGAGAACCACGAAGAGGCCGCGGCCGGAGAGGGGCCGCGGCGGAGGGACGCGACGTCATCGCGCCGCGCCAGTCGGACAAGGTCATGGCGTAAGGCCGCGGCGGTGCAGGGAGCGGCGGCCGGAACCGCCGGACACCGGTGGATGGAAGGCGGGACTCGCGGGGGGTCCCGCGGCGGCACACTGGCTGGCCAACTCGGCCAGCCGAATCGGAAATCCAGGGGTCGTAACCCCCGGTTGGCAAGGAGGAGGGCCCCTCGTGGGGGGTTGTTTCTTCAATCAAGGGGGGCAGCGTGCCCCCCCTTTGCGTGTCCGCTCGGCCATCGCTGAGCTGCCCTTCTCGGCCAGCGTTGAGTTGCCCAGGCCGGATCGCCCGCGCTGGGTCGGGCCGCGGCCTAGTGGGCCGGACCCGGACCCGGGTCGGGTCGCCCCGGTTTGGGCCGACCCAGGGGGTCTTGGGTCGGGTCGGTTCGGGCGCAAACCCCCCTAAAAGTAGGAAGATTCGTTCAAATGCTCGTAACATGGGCTATGGACCTCCGATGGGCGCACCGTTAGTTGCGATGCGATCCTTGGATCGATACGGTTGTTTCGGTATATTACACTCAAGGTTTCAGAGATCCTTGGGTACGGACGGGTTTGTTCGAACACGAAACCAACTTGGCCCTCGGAGCGGAAACGCGTATAACTTGAGCTCCGGACATCTGATTGACGTGTCATAGACTTTGTTGGATTCCTCTTAGTGAGACAGACCTTTTGGCTTACTCTGCTCGAGGTTTGGACATAGTTGGAGTATTTCTGGGCTGGATTGTACCTGAAATCCAACCGGGCCCCTGGAACGGAAAAGCCGATAACTTTCAGACCGAACATCCGTTTGACGAACCGTCAGCGGCATTGGTGATCACATTAAGAAACGGTCCCTATGAGTATACCCTATGTGGGTTCAGGGTATAGTTTAGATACGGTCGGGTTGGTTCGTACATGAAACCAACCGGGCCCCGGGGATGAAAAGGCTAATAACTCACAGACCGGGCGTCCGATTGACGCGTTTTCAATTGCGCTGAGACCCCAATGATGAGGCGGTCCTTTGAGATTCTTCTTCATGTGAATTTTTGATACTTAGAGTATCGACCTGTACCTTGTGGAGCGGACCCTTTCAGAGATGAGCGTACAGAGTACGGAGACCGTGTAGCTGGCTGAGACCTGATGACTATTTGTGCAATTGATTCGGAGTGACTTGCATAGCCCAGTGTGGAGCACTACTTTGTTAGGTGGAAGACCCATGGCGGAGGAGCACTACTTTGTGAGGTGGCAGACCCACGGTACTCGACAGGAGGAGTACCTCTGTAGGCTATGAGGGGGGGCACTACTGTGTGAGGTGGCAGACCCATGGCGGAGGAGCACTAATTTTTGAGGTGGCTGAACTGTGGTACTCAATAGGAGGAGTACCTCAGTAGTCTTAGGTTAGTGAGCAGTACCTTAGATTCGTGAGAGGATCAATGTACTCGACAGAGATGGTGCTCTTCAACAGTTACGGTTTCATTAATGAAAATCCTGGTTTGAGCTGAGTCAATGACCTTTGTGTTTTCCTCATGACTGAGATGGGTTACTAGAGAACTTACGTATATGTATGGGAATATACCTAAGTATTGGTTATCCATAGACTTCATATCTGTGTGATACCTCGTGTTTGAGATGGGTTACTTGGTAACTTAGGTAAAAGTATGGGATTATACCTAAGTAAGGGTTATATGTTGAGAACTTTTTTTGTGATTATCCTTGTTGGATTTAGTGATACCTTGAGGGTCTCGGGGTCCCTACTGAGTATTGTATACTCACCCTTGCACGGTCTTTTCCCGCACCTCGTTGTGTTGGTTGCAGACGATGGACATCACTGATCGTGGTTGAGGCTTGTAGATCTGGACGGTACCCAGAGGTGGATCTCACGATGAGCCGGTACCCGGAGGTCGATCTCACGACGAGTGAGTACCCGGAGGTGGATATCACGACGAGCCAGTACCCAAAGGAGACGGACAGACGTGGAGTGCTGAGGAGGACATATGTACCTACCCTTCAGGTAGGAACCCGGAGGAACGATCCAGAAGCTTCTTGTCACCTTTCAGCTGTTGTCCTTTGAGTTGTACTTTACTTTCAGTTGTAGTTGTATCTTTCTTTTGGGCATGTATTTCTGACCCCTCGTACTTCCAGCATGTTTTTTATACTACTTTACTTAGTGTAGCATCTTCTTGTACTCTGTTTGTGTGTGATTTCGTTTTTTAAATTCAATGCCTTCCCTTTTTATTGGGATTTACACCTTTGGTGCTAGTTGCTGGCCCCTGGCCTATGGAAGGCAGGCTTGGGGTCGTTACAACACGGGCCCCGAGGATGGGTCGTGACATGAATACCTCTTTAATTTTTTTCATATTGAATCTCTTCAATATCTGGTCAATATATATACCTTAGCTTAGTCCAAGAATCCTCTTGGATATATGAAAAATAATCTTGATTCCAATGATGGTGGATGTTTTACATAAGTCCCTCATGAAGAATAACTTGTTTAACTAGTCTTTAATGAAATGTAAAACTATAAAGAATTTTATAATATGTAATATTTCATTGATATATATTACTTGGAAGAAGAAAAAAAGTTCACTAAACTTATTTTGAATATATATCTCATTTCTTTCTTTATAGAACCAAATTACCTTATGGATTCATCAAACCAAATGCTATATGACCAGTATGCTTACATAAATTCTTAAATATATCTCTTTAACTTTTATAAATTATAAGAAATGCCTAGAGAAAAAAATCTGTATGGTTTTGTCATATAGATATCTTCCATGTGGTTCTCATTTTGGACACCATTTTTGACATCCATTTTCCAAATCCCATAGTCATGGAAAGAAGATATCAAAAATATGATTATGATGGATTTAATCATGAAAATTGTATAAATTGTTTCATTTAACACTATGACATTCTGTTTTTTAAACCATTTATACACTATCCAACCTCATAGGTTTTCATGAGAAAATTTATGTCTAGTTTTATCTTGAATACCCTTTTTCACCCAACAATATTTTAATCAATTTAATGATCAAATATAACCAATTATTAGTTACAATTCATGTAATCCATCTAATAATTCATGGATTCATTCCATCTTGTGTATTTTAAGCTCATTATTTTCTATTTGTTGGAAATATGATCATTATATTAAACCAATAATGATTCACTATCCTTAGTGGATAGAAAACTGCATTCTTCTAATTCTATAATCACTCTGGTTTCCACACATCATACTTGTTTATCAGGAGTTACCTATTCCATGGGGACCTAAATAATGTGTTCTTGTGCAAACTCATGTATATATTGAGGATCAACTTCATTGAATTAAATATTTATCTCTCTATATCTTTTAAATATTTTATTTATCTCAATAAATTTGTCTTCTATTAACTTAATGAATTTATTATTTGAGGGTTTTTATAGGAAATATCCCCTTATTTATTTTTGATATCATATAAAGATAAATTTCATACCCCTAATTGTTTGTTTGATTCTAGAATTGGATATAGATAATTCCTCACAACCCTACACATGTGTATATGATAACACAATTTTCTTTGAACTCCCAATCATGAATGCAATTATATTTTCATCCTTAGTTGGTACCTAGTTTTTTTTTGTATACCATAGTATATAATGACTACTCCTAAAGGGTTATGGAAGATCAACATGTCTCATAATTGACCTTACCATGTCTAGAAATCTTTGGTTCCTTATATCACTGGAACCATTCAATGTTGATGTATATGGTGGACTGAGTTTAGATAAAATTAAAAAATAACCTAAATAATTGATGAAATATTAATTTGGATATTCATAACCTTTTTCAGATCAAATCCTATTTGTATTCTTAACATGTTTATTCCCTATTAAATTATTCAATTATTTGAATTTCTCATTGAACTCAAACTTATACGTCCTTAATTTGGCATCCCCATATTTACAAATGTCATCATAAAAATATAATAAAGTAAGAGTACCAAACTCTATATTCTACTAGAACAAGTCAAGAATCATCAATGTGTACTAATTGTGGAATCTATCTGGCCCTTTCACCATGACCACCAAATGGTGTCTTGAATATTCTACCGTGAAAACAAGTGATACATCAATCATTTATACTTAGTAAAAATAATATGAATATCATTTTGTATTTATATTTTTCAATAGGTTCTCATATATATGACAAACCAGTGATTCCATAATTAGGTGGGATATAATTCTTATGAACATGATTCAATATCAATTTCTAATACTTGGTTTTCATAACCTAATACATAAATTCCTTTATTTAAATATACTATTCCTAACATATGTTATCTTTATAAATGAAAAAAATAAATTTTCAAACATGAAAATAAATACATTTATTTCTAAAAAGGATAAAAATTTATTTTTTTATAATTGTAGGTAAAAATTTACAATCTTTAAAATAAAATATCAAAACTATTGGAAACAGAATGTGGTTGTCTCCTATAGACAAGGTAGAAAGTTAGGCTCTGTTGGTTTCTTAATGATTGAAATATCCTCTAGAATGCTTCAAAAAAATAATTTACTCCTACATTTGGATACATATTTGAGTACCAAAAGATGTATATAATACCGAATTGGTAGACATAGAATGCTTTCAATATATATAAAAATAAATTGTTGTGTTCCCTTTCTTATTTAATTGGGGGGGAATCTTCTTCTAGTGGCCTAGATTTCAATGTGAAAAACATTTTTCATATTTTCCTATTTATTTTTTTGGATTTTCATTTTCATCAAATGATTGTGCTTAGGAGCCTTATATATGGAGAGATTCTTAGTGAAATTTCAATTATTATTTATTTTATTCACCATATGTACCATAAGTTTTTATTTCCCCATGTCCTTATTAAAAGAATCAATACAAGTTGACCAAAAATAGACTTATTGCTATTACACATATTAATATTAATAGTGCAACTAGAGAATCTCTTAGGTATCGATGATTGAATGAGATATATGTGTAAATTATCAAGGATCTTGAACCCCAATATTTATAGGTGATTTATGTACCTAATCATATTGACTATAAGAGGCCCATATAGAGCCTAATCTTCATGATTTCATATTAATAGTGCATTGGATTTCTCATATCTCTCTTGTCTCACATTCTCTTGGTTAATATAACAAAGGAAATACATCATTCTATATGAATACATTTCATTATATTAATTCCATTTCTTAATAGATATAGATAATAAATAAAACATTAGATATCAATGAAATCATCCAAAGGTTTCATAGAGAGAAAATATTCATTATTTGTTTTCTCATTTCCAGGTACTTTAGGAATATAGTTTTTCAGTATATATAATTTCCATTCATTAAATCGTATAATTCACATGTTCCACTACCATCCATTGAAATTAGCACCACTAAGAAGGTTATCCTTCTCTAATATAGGTCACATTGATATAGTCCAAGTCATTTGGATGTCCATTCCTATAATGAATAGGATATAATTTTAGTACTTTATCTATATTACAATATTAGATAATAAATAATTAATAATTCATTAATATCCCACTATTTTACCAAATCTCAATATCTCTCACCAATAGTTTCATAATATTCTTTCACTTGGAGATTTTAGTATAAATGATCCATATATCCCTTATCATAACCAGTACATGGGCATTAAAAGGTAATTAATTGTATTGAGATTGGGGTATTACCAACTGCATTAACTCATTACTCCTTGATTCGTTGAGTAGACTTCATGATCACGATATTTGAGAATTTTATTTCTTAAAAACATGACTCCAAGATACACCATATTCTTATTAGGCAGCAAACCCTTGATGTAAAATAAGTAAATTC
Organism: Viscum album; assembly: GCA_963277665.1. NCBI lineage: Eukaryota > Viridiplantae > Streptophyta > Magnoliopsida > Santalales > Viscaceae > Viscum > Viscum album. The sequence goes on along the minus strand of OY728128.1, from coordinate 27,025,994 downwards.
AACTTAAAACTCAACCAAAAATATATTGATAATTTAAAAAACATGACTTGTTCCATTCATGCACTTTGAACTATTATTTGATCATAACATAAGAAGTAAAAAACATTGATGACATAATATTTTAAATTGAGGGACCATTAACTTTATACATGAATTTCCCATTTTATTATATTACACGGTTGAAAATATTAAGTGTATTTTAATTATAGGATTAATCATGCCATGATAAAATTCTGATATAGTCCAATTTATTTTAATTCAACCCTTTATGATTTTTAATCCTTTATTATGTGTCCATGATAAATAATATATAAATAATTAACTATGAAACATAATGAAATAAAATAATAAATGTGCAATCATACAGAGAGTTTCTAGTTATTAGTTAATATAATGGATGATATGTTAAGCCTTGAGATAAAAGGAAAACTACTAAACCATAACTGGATTTGGGCGGCAACTTTACACATATTCTTCTATGTAACTCGTGATTTATTTTAACTTGGATTTGATATTGAACTACCTCTACTCACCTGTGATATCAATCCATTATATATGTTTTCACTCATTCAGGGTAAGGATAAATAATTTGTTGTGCGTTTTATATAAAACAAACCATGGGATCTCTTACCATTATATAATAGCGGAGGGTATGACACACCTGACATCATTTTAAATTAATAAAAAAATTATTACAAAACCCATGAAATAATAATTCAATTAAAATAATACAAGAACATATATTTTTCATCTTATTGGTTGTAATGTATTTTAGTTTAATTTTTAATAAAAACCTATCCAATCAAGAATTCATGGTTTAGGTTCTATGTGGAAAAAATAAAAAACCAATTTATAGAATTAATTTTGGATTTAAAATTTATGAACCATTAATTTTTTGGTTGGTTTTGTTTGGATTATTGAATAACCATTTTTAAGTATAAATTTTTTTATTAAATATAACAACAACCAAAGAAAGACATAATCCATGAAAAAGGACCCCTTAAAACCCATAATTTTGAATAAGGGAATCTTAAATATATGTAAACATTATGGTTAAAGTATTATGTTTTTAGAATTATGTTTCAAGGTTTAAGTGAAAAAATATATTTAACCATTTCATTTATTGATTAATATCTCATTATTTATGATTTTTTAAAAACTCTTGAGGTTACAGGAGAAATATTTAAGATTTATAATTAAATAATGTTATATTCAATAATTTATATTCCATTTTAAAGATAATATACCTATAATTTAAGGGTTCAATGATTAAATTTATTTTTTTTTGTATTTTTAAATTTTAATTTTAATTGATTTAAAAAAATTAAAGATTTTTAGTTTATAGATTAATTAATAATATATTTTTTACATTATAATATAATAAAAAGTTAATATAAATTTATAAAATAATATTTTTAATGTTATAATTTTTTTTTTGAAATTTGATGGAGTACGCCAGTGTTTTTTAAGAAAAAAATATAATAGTTCCTAATATATCATTTTCTTATAATATAAGAGAAAATTCTAGTAATAATACAACTGTATTGGAGTAATATTATTCTCCGCACTTAACCTATCATATTTTTATTTTTTACAGCAGATCTTATGACCTACAAGGAGATCTTTCGAATGAATATTAGAAAAACTGTGAAGCAATTCCATTCAGAAAATAAAAATAAAAATATATTTATCCCCATTTGGTTGAAAAAAATTAAATTGATTGAAATATGAAGTGTGTAATGGAAACAAGTGGAAAAAATAATGACATTTTATTTATAATTAAAACTAATATCATATAATTAAATATAAAAATATGTTAATATAAAACATATTATAATACATAAAAAACAAGCCAAATTTTCATCCTCCTAAAAAGGAAGCTACCAAACCGAGACTTTGACCATAGACACCACCTACCCCTCAGAGAATTTAAAATTATTTAACCAAGAGTACAAAACCTAACTATAGGTAGATAGTGGAAATAAAAAAATCATAGAAAAACATATGGATATAAAAAACTTATTAGCATTCACTCTATCATGGACCATATAAACATGATTTTAATCACTCTACGTGTGACTTTAGCTCGCTCGAAAAGGCCAAAAATTGATACAATAGTAAGAATACCATAAAATGTGACAATAGTAAACCTAAAAATCACACATGGATAAAGAATAAAAATACATGACACAGAATAACGAAATAAAATAATTAGACACATTTAGATATGATATAAAATATAGAAATCCATTTTGGTTTTTTCCATGAAGATTATCTCCAAATCCTTCCATAATAAAACAATGGATAGTGTAACACCCCATGAATTTTTGAATTTTTAAATAAAGGTAATGATTTATATATTTTTCGTACAAGAAATATTGATTATGTCTTAATTTATATGAAGAAAAAGTTATTTGTTCACTTCATTCAACACCTGTTTAGCTTGTGTTACAAACTACAATGAGTATTAAAAAACAATATTATATTATAAAAATATTTATTTAAACATGAAGGTTATAACATATCCATTAAATTTTGTGATTTGAATAGAAAAGACTAAATCTTAATTATTATTTATAATTTTTATATAAATCTAACATATTGATAAAAATGTAAATAATTTTTGGAAAATTCATTATATATTTCGAAGGTACAATTTTCACAAAATATGTTTTTTATTTATTTTATTTATGAAAATTAATAAAATTATTTTATAAAAAAACTTTAAAAGGGTATTTATATAATAAAAATATTTTTTTAAAATAGTATGTCAAAATTATATTAGGGAGAATTTTTTGGATTTCCCTAAAATGATTCATTTTTATGATGAATTGTAAAAATACCAAATTTTAATTAAAAATATCATTTACATTTAAATTATGTATAATGATAAATTTTATTTTAATTTTTTTAAAACTAAAATTAGTTGATTGATATATAATTATATAATTTACTTCATTGGATTCAATTTCATTTTGAATGTAGATATAAAAACTTCGTAAACATTTGAACATTTTTTATTTAGAAACCCGATTTCTCATCACATGTGCTGGGTCAATTTTAGATTAAAATTTCCCACTTTTCTGAATATAATTTTTTAAAATGGATTAAATTTCTGAAATCATAATAATTTATATTATATAAATATGGAAACTTAATTTTTGAACAAAATGAATAGTAAAAATAGTAACAAATATTTACTATAGATAAGGTAAAATGGGTTTATCAGGGGGGTTTAAACAATTTAAAATAGGGGTTAAAAATAACTCAAAACGTCTCTAAAACCCATTTTATGTTTATATTTAGTAATTATACCTATTATTATATATAATGGTGTGTTATTAGAGCCATATGGAATGAAAAAAACATGGACTGAATTCTTTCATTCAAAAAATTACATGTGTACCACACACCACACATATAAAAGGCCCCCATTCTCATTAACCCTTCATACCGTCAAACAATTTTGGATCCCCCAATGACAATTATAATAACTTAAAAATTTCCCTCATATCATCCTTAAATCCATATTTTTTACATAAAGACATCCTAGTATGGCGTTTGGTGCAAACCTAAGGAGGATACCTGAAGAAGAGGTAACATTCATCAATGAGTGATTTTGTTTAATTTATTCTTCCACTTAATTACATTATTATTATAAAATTGTGGTATAATAAACACAATATATTCCATATAATGAGACGTTTTATTTTTAAGTGAATTATGTACAACTATTTTCACTTCCATCAAATGGGTTACAAAATCATCATTTTTCTATATGACAAACAACTACCTTGTGAACCGCTGTCATTCGTTTTTCCACTACCACCTATCAAGGCTGGGTATTACGATATATAAAAACTATATATATATGTGTGTGTGTGTGATTTTAAGAACATTATTATACCTCTGAATCCATTATATCATATATAACTTTATTTTTTCCATTCCCTAGGTTATATGATAATGTCACTCGTGTGTGTGGTGGACAACCGTCTCACAAAGTTATGTGAATCATTTTCACCAATGCATTAAATGGAAGATAATAAGAATAAATATATGGGATTTAAATCCCATATTTATGATGATAATGAAATATTTATAATTATTTAATGATAATATTTCATTACATTTCTTACTTTTTCACTCACTTAAATATGACAATATAAATTGTGTATGTGTGGACTACTGCCTTTATAAAGCGATGTGAATCTATTTTCATCACCACAACACCGGGATGAAATTTGTAAGTAAATTTAAAGATATAATATGATATTTATGGAATTATTATCATTATATAAATATAATATATTACTTACCTCATTTCTACAATGATCATTGAAAAATGGAAATGTTACAAATGTGTATGTACGACCCACTGTCTCCATTATCGTAACATACTACAATTTTTAAAGCCATAATTCATGATTGTTCAAAAAATTAAAATTTGTTTAAAAAGATGATAATTATTTTATTATTTTTATTTGAGATATAATGGTACCATGATCAAAATAATAGTATTAAAATTAACAAATCATAACATATAAAAAACAAAGCGGTTTTTACCTAAAAAGTGAGGTGAACAAGGAAGTGTTATTTAACATGTAATATAAAGTCATAATCAAAATATATATATATGTGGTATTATATATATTATTATGTCTCAAAAATATATTTAAATTAAATTTATATTTATTATATAGGATTTTTGAACATATTTGAAGGATTTTGATACTTAAGGTAAGGAATTTCTACTCTCTCTTTTATTTGAAGAAGACATATGAAAATTAACCCCTATTTATTTTTATGAGTTGAATATAGATCCAATTTGATATATATTATCATGAATTTATTTATTCTCATGATATTATAAGTTTCAATTGAATTTATTATTTCATGGGGCTTATGATTCAAAGTTAACAATGTGGTAAGGGATTTATATTACAATCATGCCATGTACCGGGATTACTCATGTTTTACATTCCAATGATTAAATGATATGAAATATATCTCAATAAAATAATGTATTTTATTCTCCTATAGTAACTTACTTAGATTACATGTTCTCCCTTAATTTTCTTCTCATTATGTTCTCATTATTTTTAATTATTTTTTTACTGAAAAATCATGTTTTCAGTCAAAAAAAATTATTCCTACAAAATTTTGTGTTACCTTTTTTTCAAAAAATAAATTTAAATTATTAAAATGATATATTAAAGAAAATTTTACCCATATATGTATTTTTTTAAAAAAAATTGAAATTAATATTGATCTCATTTTCAAGAACAATCAATTTTGGATTTTATAAACGAAATAAAGGAATCATTGTTTTAACATTTAAAACATGAATGGAATTTCATATCATGATGAAAATTATTTTATTAAAATAATAATTTATATATTTTCATGGTTGTTAACAATGAAATGTATTTTTAATGAAATGGGTTTTCAAAATGTTTTAGGCTTAAAATAAATATTTCATAGGGGAATGGATTTTTTTCCTAAAGAAATATATTAAATGAATATTGAAATATTAATTTATATGTTTTAAATATTATTTACAAAGAATAATATTTTTAAAATTTTTAATGTTTTAAAAATAAATTTTCAATGAATGGTAATTTTAATTATTGAGTGTTTCAAGTGATCTTTCAGAGTCCTTCTCTATTTATAATGACATCATTTGATTTGATTTATCATCTATAGGGTATATAAACCAAGGATACCATTATTATTATTTCTATAAATGGGTTATCATTAAAAAAATGTTTATGAAACCCTATTCTCCAACATGGGATATACCATGATAAAATTTTTATGAAACCTGATTCTATTTCAGTTGGTTATATTATGATGAAATGATAAATTGATTATGAAACCTATATGTTTCCACATGTTATGATATGATGAAATGTTTATGAAACCTATTTAAAATAATTGTTGTGATATAATGTTTTTTTATGATCATATGACACACATGTGTATGATTATCATTATAATATTGGTGGGACATATATATCCCTCTAATTAAATGGGTAATGATTAAAGTTATATGAGCTCAAAGGATATATAGGAGGTTATCCCAAGCCTAAAATAGTGTACATGGGTTTTTATCCCAATTCTAAAAGAGGCTACATGTAAGGTCATCCCAAGACCGAAGTAGGTACATAGGTGGTTACCCCAAGCCTAATATGTTACTATTGTGTTGGTGGGTAGCATTAACATAATATTTTCTATGATTATGTTTATTCCACAAATATTTCTCTTATTCCAATGGGATGCTATCATGGCTCGTGTTCATTGATTCCTCTTTGATTCATGTCTTATGATAATCCATTTTTTATTCAACAACACAAGATTATGATATTTGATATAGAAGGTATGGTTTTCAAATTATATGATCATGTTCTAATAACCTTATGCCCATGTTATTATTACGTGTATCCATTATTTTCAATCATTGAGTAACTAAACTCACCATTTTTTATGCTTACATTCCCTAGGGTATGAAGAATATTTTTAAGTAGGATTACTAAAGGGGAAGACATCTATGGGTTACACTTAGGATCATTTGGGAATTAAGAATATTATGTTCCATGTTTCTAAAAGAACTAAAATATTAGGGTCTTGAAGAATGTGTTTGTGCAATGTAATAAAAATTCATACAAAAATATTTAATATCTATGTATGAGAAGCCTGAGTATATAGATTTAGTGGTGTAATTTATAGATTCTATACTAATTGGGTTGTTTTAATAGAGATGCTAAGATAAATATGTACTGTTCCATAACTAGAATAGTTAATTATGGATATTTGAATTGGAAAGTAGATTTCATCACTATGGGGCTTGGAAAAAACCATTATTGTGATAACCCCATAAAAATAAAAATTAAAACATTTCATTACAATAAATTCCCATGAACTTTTACATTTTGAGATATATATAATTAGAAAAAAAACATTAATTAATAAAATATGTGTCTTTTTCATCTAAAATTCATTTTTTACTATATAATAAACTTATTAATCCAAAATAAGTATTTAGGAATAAATTTAATTCTTGAAATAAGACACTCTTATTGGACATTAATACTTCTATTATTATCATAACCTATGGAAATGGAAACATAATAATGGTGTAACCTCAAACTCCTAGTAAGGGTAATCATAAGTGATAACAATGAAATATAATAAGTTAGCATAAAATGGGCTTCTTGTTATAATCAAGATGCATGATAATCTCATAACCAATAAATATTAGATCATAAAACATAAGTCATGTCATAAAAATGGAAAAATATAAAAATTTAATGAAGAGAGTATATAATATTTAATAAAAAACGTAATCCATGAGAGCATAACAATGTCATAAGAAAAATAATGAGGTTTCTGGAACAAACATTAGCATAGGGAAACATCAACCTTCTTAGCCTCACACATGCAACCATAATTGTGAGATAACTGAATCGTCCCCATGTATAAATATCTCATGATATATAAAATTAAAACTAATGATTTTATGTGTGATATAATACACAAACAATAATTTTCTATAAATATGTGTTCCAGTTTAAATTATTTCATTCATCATATCATAAGGATCCCATTAGAAGACAATTGGTTCATTCCTTACATCATATATAAGTACTGGAAATAAAATGGTTTTTGAATGTTTTTTTAAAAGTATCTATATAAGTAAATCATTTATAATTCCATGAATAATCATAACATGGTCATCCCATGGAAACTAAATGGGTATTATAGGTTATTTGGTAAAACTATATATAAATACCACTTGATCAAGATAATGTGAAATATTAAATATACACCACATAGATAAATGGTATATGATTAACTCAATAATTTTCTAACCAATCGACATGTGACATATTGGTGAATAGTCTTCACTTAATGGAAAAATAGTATATTAATAGGGGAAAGGCATAAAAGAAAAATTATGTTAATACACTAAAGATGAATAATTAAGACAAAGGTAGTGATGGATCATTTTTATTATATATATTTAATATTTATCATTTGATAAGAAATTTGTAAAGATCAATGAGCATATGAGGAATATTTTTAGAAGAATATAATAATTTCACTTTGAAAAGAATGATGAAAATGAAATGTTTTCCATGAATATTTTTTTAATAAAACTATTGGAATAATGGAAAAGTAATTCACTTTTAAAACAATGAAATGTTGGAATGAAGTTTCTAAACTAGGTGAAATATATTATTTTAAAAAATATTTAAAAATAAGTTTCTTTTCTTATTTTTATAATGACATTCTAAGAAGAAAAGTTACTAGTTTTATTGAATAGTCATTTTCCAAAAGGATTAGAAGAATAATTTTAGGATATATTAAAATATTTCAATTAAAAAAATCTCTGATAAAGTACCCATGAATATGAAATGAAGGTCGAATAGAGAAAACATGTTTTAGAAGTTAAGAAGTATATCCATGATATATAATATATTTAAAATATTTTCAAAACACCAATATTGAAAAGAATCATTTTAATAGGGTTTTAGAAATTCCATTTAAAAATATGTGATGTGAATTATTATAATCACATGAATTAATTTATGGTTGAGTTCTCAAAATATCATATCAAATTGAAGGGAATTAAAATATGTAAATGTAGTAAAAAGATGTGTTTGAATGAATGAGATTTATTTTAATCAACATAAAATTTTTATTTAAGAAGTTATTTCATAAAATAAGATGATACCAAAGAAATTATGTAACTTTAATATTAAAAAATAGAACATAAAATTGAAAAACAAACTAAATGGAATAAAAGAAATGGGCTTATAAGATCATATCCCAGTTGAGAACTTATGATTTAGGGAGAAAGAACTTGAGTCAGGAAATCTATTACGGTTTTAGCAACATTTATGATTGGATCCCTAAAATGAAAACATCTTGAAATTTTTATTAAAATACCATATAAAAAATTATATTTCATGATATAATATAACAAATAGGAAATATATACATGAAATAGAAGTAAATTGGTGCATACCAAGTAGTATGTCTCGAGAAATTGGAATTGGGACTATGAAACCCTTTAAAGTAACATAATGTTGAAGAAATAATCATTTAATAATGTGGTTATGAGGAATAATTGTATAAACCTATAAAACAAGGAGGAAATATAATGAAAATTATTCATTAATTACAATAAATAAATCTTAAATCAAATGATTTTAATAAGAACGATTGAAACTCAATAGGACAAAATTGAGTTAGCACAAACCCTAACCTTGGTCAGGATTCACTCTACGCATATAGATACCAACAAAAATAATTAAATATATTTTATTATATACCATATTAGGAACTTTATTCATCTATATTTTAATTCTAATGGACTTGTTAGTATTATATGTTATTTATTTATTATATAGTTTTTTCTTATATTGGTTATCTGATGTGGTTTGGTCAATTTTTATGTAACAATTTTGGTATTTTGACCTTGAATAAAGGTTATTTATAAGAAAATAATAATATAAATAATTTAAAGGTAGTGATTACTTTATTATTAAATTATCATAAAAAATATACTATTATATAGTTTTTTGTAAAATTAATTATAATTTTGAATGGTATATTGATGTGTTCATTTTAGGTGGTTAAGTTTGATATAACCACTTATTATTAATATAACTTATATAATGTAAATTATTATATTAATATAATATTAATATAATATTAATATAATTATAAAATTCATTTTTATAACTTAAATTCATTTTAAATATTATAAAAGTTAGGATTTTACAACATCATTCATGGAGGGGGTTAGACCCACCCAAACATGAGTATACCATACTTTGATGGGTGAGTATGGTTATGAAATTTTTCATTTATAGAAAATATCATTTAATTATAAGTACAATAATATTATTTATATTTTTTAATTTTTTTAATCATATATTATGAGTTTTGGGTAAATATTGGAATCTCATATGAAAAAATAAAGAATGTTACTTTGTGGAGGTGGTAGTCCACAAAACAAACAACTAACATATTCATTTCCCAATAACTGATATTGTATAAAGGATTATTATAATTTTTCTATATATAATAGTAAATATTTTTCATATTTCACATTTATTATTTAATTCAATCCTTATAACTAGTGAAAATAAGTAGTGGTCAAAAATTAATGATATCACTTCGTGGAGGTGGTAGTCCCCACAACTACACGATCAATGTTTTATATTTTTGTAAGAGGATGGAAATGAATAAATGGTTTTTGATCCATCAATAAAATAACACATAATTATAGTAATAATACCCACTTAATTATATTTATATTATTTGGGAAATTTTTGTAAACAAATATTAGGAATTAATAGATGATGATTAAATAAAATTCACATTGGATCTTGAATTTACTCTTGAATTGACCCTTTATAATTAAGGGACTATGAAAACATATGGTGACATGGGGTATTTAGGTAGAAAAATTTAAATATATAAGAAACAAACTAATTATATTTTGATAGAAATTTCAATGTTTATGGGAAACTTTGAGAGGGTGGAAGTGATCCTTATTTATAAGTGATGAAATTGGAACATTTATGAACACCCATTATTTTTCAACAAAAAAAAGACACTATTTTGGGTCCAATGGTTTCAAATTTAATAAATAATGGTATTTTTAGTGATATTGGGTCATTATATATACGAACATGAATTTCTACAAAAGTTTTATACTTGTGTCATGTCATTAACCATTCGGTTTTTACATTTCACCGTTTTCATTTTTACCCAGACAACTCATTTTTAACTAAATAATTTATATTTTTATAAAAATATAATACAAACCATCTAAAAATTTTTGGGTGTGATTATAATAAATTTTATATCCATTTATTATAATTAAATTTATTAATAATATAAAATTATCATTAAATTTAAAACATGTTACGTATAGAGAAATATTTTTTTTAGAAAATCATGGTTTAACCATTATGTGTTCTTAATCCTATTTATAATTATTAGTAATTAAATGTGTGTTATTATAACTATATATGTGTTTATACAACCTATAATATCATTAATTAAAATATATTTATTTATTGGATTAGATTAAAATTACGCAATGTTAATAAAAAAATTGCTCATAAAAAATAATAGATTTACTATTATGAGGGTAATTAAATTTAATCATTATAATGTAATTTTAGTGCCTAAAAATTAATTTAAAATTTTTATTTACTATTTAATTTAACCTATAAAATATGAAATCCAATTTTTTATATTTATATTCTAAAAGTTTTGAGCTCATATTTTTAATATAACCAAATAAAAAAATATTTAAGAGTTAAATATTACATCCATTTCCAACATATTAAGAATGATCTTTATAACATTATCATAGTATATTAAATTTATTATTGTAAATATTATATATATATATTATATAAATTATTTCATAAAATATTGTGTCCTAAAAATGAAGGTAATATCTAAATCGGTGTTCTTCACTATTCCCCTAAAAATAAATTATTTTAGAAAAATTTAAAACATTCATCATATAATAATATTGATATTATTAATAAAAAAATGAAGTTGATTTTTTATAATTAAAATTCTAAAAATTATACATTTACTTTTTTTGTGAAAACACAATATATAATGGAAAATAAATTGTATACAAAAATTTCCTTTTAACACTGTAAATGTTCTTAAACCTATTATGTATGCATTTATAACTGATTAATATTTTCTTATATTATATAGGGTTTATTCATATTATAATTTTCATTTCTAAAATTTCATAAATAATATTTGTTCGATGTTGAGTTTGAAAAAAAAAACTATGTAGACATTGTTTATATAATGGAAAATATATTTCGAAATCTCGAGGTGATACATTCTCTCCCCTTAAATAAATTATAACCTAATAAAATTATTATCACGTACTAATATCAATTTATAAGTTTATATAAGGATAATAATGAATCAAGATATATATAATATGATATAAAAACCTATTTATATCATAGAAGACAAGGTAAAAAATCTTTTCCCTCATAACATGTGTATATTAATATTATTATTTATTCATAATAAGCATATATAGCTAATTATTAAGATTTTATAGAGACATAACTTACTAATTTTAATTTTAATGATCTTACTTAAAAATAAATACTAAAACCCAAATGGTTATGATAATATCCAATAGAATTGTAGTATTTGACCATATGAATATGAAATCTCAATAATAAGATTCATTCTCCAATGACACCTTCATTTTAACCTATGATACTATTTCATAACAAGTTCTATCACATTCATGACTTCTTCTAAAGGTACTTCTTTCATTTAATTTTCATTATTGCTTTATTTTGGGGTTTTACCACACATTTTGGTGGAAATGATGGGTTTTTAAAATTTGGTCCAAACTGTGAACTCATTTCCATATTTAAAAATAAATTTTGTTTTTTTATAACTCCTTCATTTTTCAAAATTTTACACCCATTCCACTTCCTAATTAGCATCTCTAGGTATATTAAAACCACTATAACAATTTTTTACCCATAAGAATCTATAATAATTATGGATATGGGTTTTCTATTATGGTATTGGGCCAGCCCTGTAAGTTTATTTTCTGTTTTAAATTATTTTTTTCAATTTTCAATATATTCTTCATTGTTTAATTTTTTTAGGGAATATACATCCAATATGAATCCAAAAGGCTGAGGCTCAGCCCCATTATCTATTTATCTTCTTTAGAGCTCATTTGCATCACAAATTAGGGTGAATGTCTAAGGATTTCTCAAACCATCCATATTTGAAAAGGTAATTTGATTCTTTCATAAATCATTCAACTATCACTCTTTCTCCCACATTTCAGTACCCACATGATCTATTAATCCTCAGTCGAGCCTCCCTATAAGTTTTCATATCTTGGAGATTCAACCTTTGGAAGATTTGTGATGATTTCTTCAAGATCTTTTAAGTAAGTGAATTCCTTCTTGGTATCTTCCATCTTATTTTGGTTTCATTTCTTTTTCATGAAGTTCCCATTTTTCCAGAATCTAGGGTTCATACATAGGTTTTGAGTTTGTGTTTCTTGGTTCAAATATAGTTATTTATGGTTTGTTTCTATCCCCTTGTGGTGCGGCGGTGGTGCGGTTGAAATTTCACACCAAGATTTGGGATTTGGACCAAATGGTAGGTGATTCTATGTGTAAGAATTTAATTATGAGATATCTTTCTTGATTAACTTATTTTTTATGTTCCTCATATGTTTTTTGTGGTGTGGAAACCATTTTGGATGAATCTGGTTAATTGTTTAATTTTATAGTTTCATTTTTTCTTCAAATTTTGTTGTTTTCAAAGTGTAACTCTTTTAGTAATATTTGGGTTCATTTTATAACATATTAAAGTGGTATATTAATTGTTTTTAGGGATTCCATTTTAGATTTTATAGGTTATTTGTGTGATTTGGGGTTCAAAAGAGGGTTTTTGAGTGGGTTTTAGGTGAAAAACCTTTTCATTCTTCTTGAAAGTATTCTATGAAAATTCTAAATGGTTTAATGAGTTACACAAAGTGTGAAGGGATGTTTATATACTGTTTTGGTGTGTGTATGTGCTTAAATTGGGTTTTTGAAAGAGAAAGTTGGGATTTTTTATTTAAAACTTATAGAGAATTTTTTATATTTTTTTGAGATTATTTATTAAATTTTGATATGGGTGTGAAACATGTTTATGGGATTTTTCGTGTTAGTATGATAACAAAATGAATTTGAAGGTGAAAATGGTGTTATATGACAACTGTTTGTTGGATGTTTGGCATGTGGTTGACTTGGAAGTGGTATTTTCATTTGAAAATTGTATTTCATGGCTTTTGGAACTGGTTTGATCACAATATGGAAAACACGGGTATCTAGGTGGGTGGACGTGTACTAGTATGCTAGTGATCTGGTGGGTTTTAGTCCCTATTTCATGTAAAATTTTTGATGATAAAAACACTAACTAAACTATGATGATGATGATGATGATGATGATGATTGGGAACTACTAGGTTATGGGTATTCTCCATACCAGTGGCTCGTGTGCACAAGAATGGATGTTTGTATGGTTACATTCACCGAGATACGAGGTTCCTAGTATCCACAGTGAGCTAGTTCCTACGGTTGTTTCCAGTTTCTTATTCTCATTAGATACATTATATATACCATCGGCATATGGTTTTTTTGGTTGGAAAATGCAGTAGAATTTTCATTCTATTTAAAAGTGTTTATTTCTTTTAATGTAGCCCACTTGAAACTATTTTCATTTAAAGGTGCATCTTTTAGAAACTGTTACTAGCATTTCTTGTTTACAAAACTTGAAAACTTTTTGTCTTATAATGATTATCAAATAGAATATTTTAGTGGTGTAATATTATCGGGATTTGTCTCTAAACCTACTTACACATTTGGGTGTAAGTAGACTTGGGTATTTTTTTGCAGGTTTGGGTAAAGCTTTTAGTGCCAATGGTTCGGGTTACTAGTGGTCCTTCATAATGCAGTGTCATTGTGGTGTCTTGAGGGAGGTGTGGCCTATAATGAAGAGGTTCTTATGCTGTCTTTTATTGTTTTGATTCGTGGTAATAGTCTTTAAAAATTGTTTTAGTTAGTTTAATTCAATTATTAAATTAAGTAAAGGATGTTTTGGTATGAAAAATCCAGATTTTTTATGGGATTCGCATGCTGTTTTATGTTTATAAAATTAGGTAAATCATTCTAAAATTTCATTTTATGTTACCCAAACACTTATGCCAGCCTATGGGGATTAGGAACGCCCTTCGGGACTAGCCACAGGCTTGGTTTGGTGCCAGTTTTTATGGATACCAGATCTGGTTTGTAACAAAATGGTATCATAGGAAGTTCACACTCTTGGGTCATGTTATTTGGGGAAGAGTTGGGATAGTCTAGAGTTAGGATTGTCGAGGCCTGAAATTATTATTTTGAGTAGGGTGCCTGACCAGAATACCTCGTGACATGATTCAATTTTCTAGGGGAAGTCTAGTTTTATTTGAGTCCTTTGGTTTTCTTAGTTTGATGACAATTATGGGAAATGAAAAGAGGGTTGGGCTATTGGTCTCAGTGAGCTCTTAGGTCCGGGAAATCCATATGAAGCTAGGGATATTTCCCTAGAAAACTCTATGTAACTATGATGTGATTGGCATATGGATTCCAACCATATGTCCAAGTCACCAACCAAAACTAATTTCCCCTTGCATTTTCTTATGTCCTTTAGTTCTGAAATCGTGTTAGTTTGGTTTTAAAGAAAAAATGACATGGTTTTAAGAACTGTAACGTTTTTGTGAAATGATTTTTTAATAAATTGGGAATTTTTTTATTTGTGAAATGATTAAACTAAATTTTTATAATTGTTTTGAAATGGTAAATGGTGTATTTAAACTCTTTTTAAGTTATAAATTATGTCAAAGTGGAGTTTGAAAATCTGTTTCAAATGGAATTTTCTGAATTATTGAAAAATTGTTTTTAATGTAATAAAGTGTTTTTGATTTTGTGTGGTGAGTTAGAAGTGGATTTTTATTTAGTAACTTGTGTTAATTAAAAAATATTTATGAATCCTTTGAATTTTTTTGAATAAGAATATGTTGGTTTTCAAAGGAATGGGGGTTTATGAAATGATGTTTTCATAAAAACGAGAGTGTTTTGAATGGGATTGAGATGTTTTGAAATTATAGTGAATAGAATGAAAGTGAGTTTACATTTGAATGATTGTGATTTTTTGAAAAGTTTTTAAGCTGTAAATTAGGTTTGATTTTGTGGTTAGTGGGTTTGAGAAAAAAGAAGTGTTAGTTGAATGTTTTGGTTCTAAAAAGTGGAATTAATTTTTGTTTTAACCTTTGGAATTTTCATGAGAAACCATATTCATGGGGTTATATGGGATGATGTATGTTTAATGGAATAGTTATATGAGTTTCAGGATGGATATGGAAAGGTTACCCAATGGTGCTCGGAAACGTGCATGTGTGAGGCCCATGGGGTACCATGGGTGGATACTCTAACCGCCGAACTATTTATTTTCCAAGAGATGATTTTAAAGGAAAACATTATGTCTTGATAACTATTTTGGGGTGGTGTGTCTTTTGTTTTTTTGGAAATTTTTTTTTGTGGAATATTTTGAGTCCAAGAACCATTCTTCTTTGAATGGTGTTTGGGTTTGTGTTTCTTTGGTAAGTTGGGATGAAGGGATGGTTTGTGGTCTCTTCTAAGAAAAGCTCGGGAAACATTTACAGTGGTTCCTCTCATGTGTTCAGTTCTATTTTTTAGCACATTATGACCAATGACCCATCTTTGTTGGGTCCTTGGGTTCTCTCATTGGATAAGATATTCCCCCATTAAGAGTTAATGCATGACTAAAGGGCAGTCTAGATTGTTTTGTTGTTGGAAGATCCTTCGGTTGATCAATATAAGGAATATTTTTCTCACGATTTGGAGACTAAGTCTACACAATTTCCTTTCTTGGTTTTTCGGATCCTCTTGTATTGGGAGAGTGATCATGGAAGCTTGAATAAGACCTTAGTTTTCTATGTTTTCCAGATTCATTGAAGGTGAAAGTAGTATGGGGTTGTTAGTGTGGATGGTGTCTAAGTGGGCCTCTAGGTCCTTCATAGTCTCTTTAATGTAGGGGTTATTGTTAAACCATAAGAGTAGGAAATATAGTCATGAGATGCTGTTATGACCACTTTCTAGAATTTTGTGTTGTATGGGGACTTGGAATAATTTCCCTTTCCATGTATTGTTTCTATCAATCAAAATGGTCCTCTTTAGTGATTACTTGTGATGTCATGTGCTTGTTTGATTATAAAGGGTGAAGTTGTACAATATTCTGTGAGTCATTGATTTGTTAGAAGTGTGTCTTCTTTTAGTAAATATCAACATACTTTTTTTAGAAGATGTTGTTTCCATATAACCTTTCCTCATTCCATTTCTCATCCGAAGAAATAAGGGGTGATGTGTGTGCATATTTTAAGCACTTGATTCAATGAAATGTTAGGTTGGGGTAAGTGAGTATGGAATGTGTTATGTCATGGTGAACCCATATGGGAACAATTTATAGTTTTCATGGCACTAATAGGATAAGTTTTGTTTGGGGTGTTTCCAAATCATAACTGCGGGGTCGAAGATGCTTCGATCATTTGAGTTCCTTCCATAGGACCTAGAGTGAAGCTTGCACATACTCAGGGGAAATCCCAAGGTCAATCAAACCCATGTACAAAGTCTCATTCTCAGTATGAATGGTTGGAATAGTTTCAACCACTGGTGTTTTCATCTTTATTCTATTGTTCTAATTTTTTGGAAAGAGGTGGGAGGACCTTGTGTCTATGTTATCACCCAATTTCAATCATTCCCCACTTGGATATCCATTTAGTTTTTGGAGAAAAGATTGAAATTTGGTTATATAGGTTGATCACATGGTTTTCACATGGTTAGTAGAAACTGTTGCCCAGAAAACAATTCATATATAAGGATCCACATGGTTAGTGGACGATTTCCCAAACCATGTGGACTAACTGGGCGTCCATCCCACTAATTAATATTTGGGGGTCTTTTTGTGATGGCATGTGCTGGTCAGTTAAGATGGTTGGTTATTATGGTGGGAAGACCCACAATGAGTCTCATGTATGTTCTTTTGTAAATTTCTAATAGAATTATACCCTTTGTATCGAGGATTCCATTCAATCCTCCCCTATTAGTGTCTCGATTCTATCTGAGTAAAATTTAAGTTGTCTCTTATGGTGGGGAGCCCATTTGTGTCTCCCCATACCAGAAGCCCGGATTTGTCTGTGGTCTTAGTTTGGTGATAGGTATAACAACCCATACTTTACATACATTGTTAATACTTCAAAATTGAAGCACACTTATTACAACATTTAACAAAACCTGGAAAGGACCGTATAGGTATAGTGTCTTTAGAAACTGGGAAACATAAACAACTGGTTCATAAAGCATCGACATTGTCTCCCATTTATTTCATCATATCTAGAGTCCATTTGGCCATATCCTACTTAATAACCTTCTTCCTGACCTGGGGAAAGAAAACATACAAAAGGGTGAGCTCAAATGCTCAGTAAGGGTAAACAAAAGGAATATCAATCACATCATATTCATAAGAACATAACATTTTGGAAATCTTAACCTGCAAAAGAGATCATAATTTCATAACATGGGATAAAAAATAGTAGTGAAATGTAATCCCAATAATCATAACTTAAAACATAAAACTTTGTGTCATACACACATAATCGTAGAGAATCATTTCTTAGTAGTCAAGACTCATTTCCAAGACTATCTTAGCAGACAATGTCCATTTCTGAACCGAGTTCACTCCTCATTTCAGTCCTGTTTCACTGAACCGGTTTAACCTGCCGTTCCAGCCATGTCTATCTCATTAGATATAAATATTTACCCAATGCATTTGAGAGAGATATAGGTCCGATCCATCTCATAATGATACCATTCTTATGTGTTCCACAAAATCATAAACCATACATCATAGCATAACCCATGTAATAAAAATGGGATTCTTAAACATCACGTCATCATAACATAATCCATAAAAGGATATCGTAAAAATAATTCCATCATAACATAATCAAATAAATGTAAAAATAGGTATATAAACTGAACCCTATATTATCTTAGATAGAAAATAATTTTGATAAAACACTTGAACTCCATTCTTGATGAAAATATCCTTTCTACTTCAAAAACATTTTCCTTTCTTAACATGTCATATAATTTTGAACTAAAAGAAGTGGATTAAAAATAAACATGAAAACTTGTAAAGGAAGATTCATGGAAATAATGTTTTAAAAATCCATTCATGTCATATAAGTTAAAAAAACATTCTTCTCGTACTTATGTCGGAAAAGTCAAAAAGTACCTCTTACGAAAAACGAAAAAATATTCCTGTGATATTTTTTACTAAAAACTCACCAAAGGGTAAAATTGGATTTAAAAAATTGTAGGTGGATGGAAATAATATTAAATATTGAGGAAACATGGATGTGGATGATAAATATTCCCCAGTAAATTCTGAAGTATAAAGAATCTCGGATAAAAATGAGATTGTGAGATTTTACCTTACCTTAGGTTCGATTTGATTCGTAAGTGTCCGAACCTCCTGTATAATGATTTAAATAATGTCATTGACTTATTACAGAATCATATTCATTGTTATTATATCATATATGGTTCATTTATGACTTTATATTACCCTTTCTTTTGTAAATTCATGTTAAAGTAGCGTTTTGGGTAAAATCGTTTCATTTGCCATTCGTGTTTTAACTTGTAATTATTCATATGATTACTTAGATCATGATTACTTACATCCAGAATGTAAAACATTATTTACATATAATATATATTCAGAATATACATATATATAATAGATATATTAATGGAAATAAATACACCGTTCATGGAGACGGTAGGTCGTACGTACGAATGGACATTGTTTTTGTTTCCTTATGAATTGAATGGAATTAAGTATATGACTTACATATATATGTACATAAATCCAGTTGCATTATTATGTCATATATTTCATTATTACTTATTATATATACTTTATAATCATTCTTCAATTTTTAACATGGAAAATGAATCTCATCGCGTCGTGGAGACGGTAATCTGTACGTACGCACGAGCGATGATATCGTTCCCATGGAATTGTATTGGAGTGTATGTATACTATTCCAGAATCAATATCACTTTACAATAATCATTTATATTCATTATTTACACCATTATACCCATCCAAGTAAGGTGGTGGTGGAAAATAGATTACACCACGGCGTGGAGATGGTATTCCGTACGTACGCACGCGCGGTGATTTCGTTTTCCGTAGGATGGATAGACGGTGAAATAGGGTTGTTTCATACTTATAATAACATATCAGTATATGAGTTATACTTATGTTATTACTTCATAATGAAACAACTAAATAAGAAGAAGTATAAGAATAAATAAAGTTGAAAGAATCGGTAATGGACACTACCTCTTCTTTGAAGCACCTCTTTGAGACCTCCTCTTAGGGCACTAAAATTGGTCTTTGAAGAAGAACAGGACCTCTAGGATGTTTCTAAGGAAGTGGGGAAGTGAAATGGACATGTTTTGGCCGATCTTGAAGGCTCAAAGTGGTGTGAGGAAGAGAGGGACGAGGTGCCCTTTTATAAGGGAGGAGAGGGGCACCTTAGGAAAAACTAAAAATATTATTTTATTATAAAGTCATATTCGGTTTTTAATAGCTCCAAATTGATCTATTTAGAAGCTAAGGTGTGGATGGGTCTAAATACTCTCATAAAATAGAATTTAGACAAGTTGAGGTTTCTATTTTAACCTTATCATTTAGATTTAACTTTAAGATAGATAATTTAACTTTTACCGTGTCTTCTTGTTTTCTTACACTATAAGGTTAATAAAGATACTATAACAAGACAAAAGAACCCCAAGTTGTTTATTATTAATATATATAACCTTATCTAAGTCATTTGGATGAACCTTAGATTTTTAGAAATAAAATAACAATTAATAATATAATATTTGTTTTAAAAACTATTTTATGTCAATTTTGACACTATTTGGTAATTGATTTTTGTGAAAATCATAACAGAAATATTAGTTCGAAAAAAGTTAATTAAATCAATACTAACATGTCATATTAACATATAAAATTATTTTAACTCATAAAAAGTCTCAAATTACATTTATTAGGGTATTTATAACATCAATTATGTCAATATTTCATTAATAAGATAATTAATGTATCATCATTGTGTCATAAATAAATTAAATTATTTGTTGTCTAAAAATTACAAATAAAATACCATTATATAGGAAATATTTTTATCTTTATAATTAATATTTATAGCCGAATTTATCTTATTTATAACCCTATATTAAAAATGTTTTAGTTATTTAACTTTGATTTTAACTATTTTAACCCTTCTTTAAATAAATTAATAATAAATGTCCTAATCTAATACAAGTGGGCCTAAATGGTCATATTTTATTTATAAGGTTGTTTTTGGTCGAATTACACTTATCCAATAGAATTAGGACATGTGTTAGGGTAATAATAATATCATTTTTACCCTTAATTACCCTATTTACTTTTAACCGTGGTAAAAAAAAGTAAACAGTTACTATTCACACCAAAATATTTTCATCTCATTGAACCACATTTTACTTACTAACATCAACTGTTTCTCTCGGATTTTTAAAATTCCATTCAAAAAAGCGGTAAAATTATGTTTTATGTAAATTTTCAAATTCTCCTAGGAGGTGGGTAAAAGACGGTGAAAAGTTCAATAAAATTTTTATATATCTAAAATTATTATAAAATGACTCCAATGAATTTCGTTGAACTTAAATAGGTATTATGTATCAATATTGACCTAAAATAAATTTAAATAAAATAAATAATTATTTAAATAAAAAGTCGGTTTTTAAATAGTAACCTAGTGTTTTCACTATTCATCAAAAATTGAAAGTTTTCAGAAAAATACCAAAATTTCACCCTAGGATAATTTCGATATTCTGAATCCAAAAATGAAGTCCATTTTGAAAAATAAAATTTACAAAATTTCAAAAGGTGGTTATTACTATTCATAATAGATAGTTTTAATAATGTTTTAATAGCATATCGTTTTTTAGTGGAACTCATTATTGCGTACGATGCAAGCTATCGAGGAAATTCGTGATTGCGTTTAAAGCAAGCCAAGCTAGTGTTGTGTGTAGTGAAACATTCCTTTATATAACATAAAAAACAAAATATTTCTCATAAAAGTCTCGGGTGTTATAATAGGTATACTTGTTTGGATTTATCTACCTACCATTATCTCTCATGGGTAAATGTTGGGATTGGAGAGTTCCAAATGGTTTAATTAAAGTAAGGTAGTGGTAAGCCTGTTTGATGTTGTTTCTCATTCGAGTAAATTGCATGAGTCATTTTCATATGGTGTTTGAGTTGTTTTGTTTTGAGGTGAATTTGGAGGGTTCTTGATCATTTTAGGAATATGGTTTATGTTTTTTATGGTGTGATTATTCCTTCCTTAATTGATCACTGGAGGTGTTTCAGCCTTTGGGGGAAAAATATTGCAAAGGATTGCATCTTGGTTTATCAGTTGGGATTGGTTTTTTATTTAGGCCTTATTGTGGAATTTTGAGGGTGGAAAGATTTATGGTGGGGAGATTTTTCATATTCATTACTTCTTTAAAAGGTATATTTTTCATTTAATTTCATTCTTTCATTGTTTTGGGGGTTTCCCATGCATTTTGATGGAAATTGTGGGTTTTTAAAACTTGGAACAAACCGTGAACTCATTTCCAGATTTAAAAATAAATTTGGTTTCTTTTATAACACCTTAATTTTTCAACATTTTACACCCATACCACTTCAAAATTGGAATCCCCTCATATTTTAAAACCACCATATCAATTTGTTCCCCCTAGTAATCCATAATAATAATGGATTTGGGTGTTTTATTAAGGTATTGGGCCATCCCGTAATCCCATTTCCTGCTTAAAATTATTATTTTTAAGTTTCCAATATATCTTTCCTTTTTTACTGTTATTCGGTGATTACACCTCCCAATAGAAGACAAAATTCTAAGGCTCATCCCCATTATCTATTTATCCACTTTGCAGCTCATTTACATCATGGATTAGGGATAAAATTCTACGGGTTTCTCAAATCATCTATATTTGAAAATGTAATTTCATTCTTTCATAAACCTTTAAATTTTCACTCTTTATCCCCCATTTCAGTACCCATTTCAGTTCCCACCATCATCATATGGTATGTTTAGTTGGACAATTTAGTATATTTTTCATTCTATTTAAAATTGTTGATTTATTTTTAAGTAACACACTAGAAACTATTTTCTTTTAAAGTTGCATCTTTTAGAAACTATTACTAGCATTTATTGTTTACAAAACTTGAAATATTTTTTTCTTATAGTGATTATCCCATGGAATCTTTTAGTAGTGGAATATTATAGGGATTTGTATCACACCCTACTTATACCTTTGGTGTAATTAGACTTTGGTATTTTTTCGTAGGTTGGGGTAATGATTTTAGTGCCAATGATTCAGTTTACTAGCGGTCCTTCGTGATGCAGTGTTGTGGTGATGGATTGAGGGTGATGCCCCAGTCAAGAGGAGGTTATTGGGCTGTCCTTTTTGGTTTTGTTTCTTTGTAATATTCATTAAAAAAATTTAAATTTTTTAATTCAATTCCTAAATTTAGTAAAAGATGTTTTTGTTTGAAAAATCCAGATTTGTTTTATGGGATTCACTTGTTGTTTTGTGTTTATAAACTCAGGTAAATCATTCCCAAATTTCATTTTATGATGCCCAGGAACATGTGCCAGCTTTTGGGGATCATGAACGCCCTTTGGGTCTTTCCACAGGTAGGGTTTGGTTCCAGTTTTGATGGAGACCAGATCTGGTTCGTGACATGTCCATCCTATAACTATGTTGGTTCAACATAGATTACTTTATATTGTGTTATATCATTCTTATTTACCCAATCCCTAAAATTAATTAAGAAATAAATCCTTTATAATTGATTGTAATAATATTAGTATTAACTAACGAATATTCCTAAGGAGTGTCTATCTTGGTTTGTAGCCCTAGGCCCCTCATTTTACCCTATATTCAATATTGATTTAATAATAAACTAGTATTTTTTATGGTGATTACCAATATGTGCATATTTACCATATCCACATATAATTTCTAGTATCCAAACCTGGTTGTAATTTTATAGAGAACCACAAAAACATACTTTACCAAAACATCAGGATGTTATCCTTTGCATTGACTTATCGCTTATAGATAACCCTATGGTTATTACAAATTTTATATTTTCCAAATTCCTAAAATATTCAATATTATCTCAACTAACCTAAATGGATATCTATAACATTGAACTTATGATCAACCATATCTTATCAAACATTGATTAAATTTCTACCTCATAAATTTTTCTCTACTAGTATCATCTTACACGATAAGAAAGATGTTTTCTTCTAACATAAATGTATTGATATATAATATATTTGATGGTAAAATAGGTAATTCCAATAGATATTAAATTTTATTCATATTAATTTTAACTACCAACACTTATTTTTACTAATATATATATATATATATGATATTTATTGTTCAATACAAACACGTATTTTAACAATTATTAAATCTACTACTTTATCTTACTAATACCATCAATTTTTTTACCAACAGGTGAATTTGTTATTAATAATAATATTTACCAATATATAATTTAACAATAATAAAAAAGTGTTACAATAGTTAAAACAATAGTTTTATTAATAACCAGTTAATAGAATCAAAAATTTTATATATTACTAACATTATAACCAAATTCAGTATCAATTTTTGGATGTCTTATTAAAATAATATCATTCATTCATATCAATTTTTAATTTTCTAAAAATATAAATAGTTTTTTTATTTTTTAATGTTATTAATTTAATAAACATTTAAATATTTTACCAAAAAAATCAATTTAAATAATGATGATATTTAATATATTTACATATATGTTTGATAATGTCTATATACATGATAGTTTAATTTTTATGTTTAAATTTAATATAAATAAATAAATCTTACCAAAATTATATCAAAAAATTTATTAATTATATTTAATAAATAAGAAACATAAAAATTAATTGAGCAATATTACTTTATTGATAATTCATATCAACATATGGAAATTTATTTTTAAATTATAAAATAAAATTATTATTTTTTATAAAATTGTATATCATTCATACATATAGGTAATATATTTTTATTTTAAAAAAATGAAAGATATTTTTTATTTTATTTATTTTATTATAGTTTATAAAATCACCACACTATTTGAACCCTAAACCACCCCCACCCCACTACCACATGATTCTATGGCCCTCAATTGTCGCCTTATCCTCAATGACCGCCTGGTTCCCTCATGTCCACTACTTCTCTTGACGACCCCTGCCATATCCTCCACCACTCTCAACTGATGCCACTAGCCTCCTTCGTGAACCTTTACCTTCTCCACTAACCCCCTCTATTGTTACATGCCACTGTCTTTCAATGACTATCACGTCGTCCTTTTCATCCCCACTGAAAAACCTACACCTTTTCTATAACAACCCAAGTATTATAGAATAATACGTTTTCATATATATTAATATTTATGAATAAGATGTTAATTTTATGTTTAATGGGATAAATTTTTTGAAACCGTACTCGAAACACAACAACTTGTTTCTCCAAAATCTCATGTCTCACACAACATTGAGTTATATCAAAAAATAATATATTACTTTTATTATTATTATTATTATTATTATTATATTAGATGGTTATTAAGGCCTAGTTTTGGTATTGGTGGGAATTAATAGAACTAAACACAATATTATTACACAATTTTATTAAATTTTTTAACATTAATGAATAAATTTTAGAGTCTTAAAATGAGAAGGAATACAAATTTAATCATAAAATACTTTTATATTTTAAAAAGGTCATTTTAATTCCATTTGAAGGAGAGCCCTTAATAAATCATTTTTTATCAGTTTTATATGTTCTATTTGACAAAATAAAATTCTTATATATATTTGGGATGACAAAATTTTCTTTTGTTAAATTTTAGTAATTTTTTGACAAAGTTCATTTTTATTGAATGGTGAAATATACTACATTTTAATTCAAAATTGAATTTTAATATAATTTATTTAAATATTTATATTTATATTTTAATTTATTTTAAAGTGTAATTGGATTAATATTTTATTATTTAATCCAATTTTTTAAATTTTACGTAAATTCTCTTTCAAATAAGATATTAACAAATGTCAATCTTTTGATAGTTTTTACTTTTTAAAAACACGTTTTTTGGTTTTGACAATAGGAATTAATTTTAAATTAATTTCTGCAAATTATTTTCTATTAATTTAGAAAAATGGATTCCATAATTGGAATCACAAGGTTCAAATTGTTTAAATAGACATCTTTTATTTTTGAAATTATAAACAGTAACTTTAGTAATTAATTTTATTTACCATCATTAAATGGTAAATTGGGTAAATATGGGTAAAACATAATATTATAATAATATAAAACTACCCTGACACATGTTTTAATCTTATTGTATGAAACATGTCCGACCAAGGGAATCCTTGGGTCTATTTTAGGACCACATAGATCAACTTGGGAGCGATAATAACATGTTATAATTTGTAATTTAAAGTAAATAGAAAAATAACATAAACTTGTAACTTCACACTAAAAAAATTTATATGGAGTCATATAAGTGATCTATTCAACTATATATAGTAATTATAAAGATAAAAATATTTTCTATATCATGATATTTTATTTATGATTATTAGACATTTAATAAAAAAATTAATTATGACACCATGATGATGCAGTTATTGTTTCATTAATAAAGGATTCAAATAAATTATATTATAAATATTAAAATAAATATTATTTGATATAATTTATATAATTAACAAATTTTCTAAGTAAATATAAAATTTTATAATTCATTAAGTGTTTTTTTAATGAATCTAGCTGTTTTGAATTTGTAAAAAATCGAGTATGAATAGAGACCAAAATTGACATAATTCATAACTTAAAATATAAAATAGTTTATTAAAAGATATTAAATTCCTAAAAATATATGATTCATAAATATTGTTAATATATGTCCAAATATGTCATAAATGTCATTTTTTGGATCATTTTACGTGATATGGTAATTATATTAACCCACCATGTGTAAATAACATGATATCACTATAAGATTAAAAGGGTAAAATAAGGGTTAAACAAAAATTATAAGGATTACAAAATATTCAATACTTGAAAAAAAATATTGGAATATGGGTAATCGAACCAAAATCATCTTATCTTTATATTAAATGAGTTTTGGACCAATTTTAATCGAAATTAAATTTATAATAATTTAATATTTGATGGTTTTCCTAAAGATCCCCTACCTCTTCTGTAAAAGGTCACTTATTCTTCTATTTATCTCACACTTCCAAAGAAATTTATATTGGAAAATATATGTCTAATACTATCCCTAGAATCTCTAACTTCCTCCTAGAATCATTATTTTGGGAAGAATGAAATTCTAGAATTCTTTTTGGCTCAAATCAATATAAGTTACCCAATTTTGAGGTAATGTCTTCTCTCAAGTTCCTTTCCATTATTTTCCTTCTCCACTCAAAATTATATTATTATTATAAAATTACATAACAAAAACATTATTCTGAATATACTATAGTTTTTTATGAGAATTATTCAATCTAAACTTAAACATCCCTATATCTAATGGATACAAACATATTGTTTCCCTGTACGGTGAACTACTACCTCACGAAATAATGATTGTTCAATTATCCCCAACCACCTATCATGGTAGCCATTATGATGGAAATATATATATATTATATTTATTTTTTCTCTATTGTTTTTTAATTTTTATTGGAATCATACTTTCATGCTTTCCATAATGTGTAAATACGATAATTTAATTTGAGGATGTTTGGACTACCGCCCCCTCAAAGTGTTGTGACATGTTCATTCCATACATGGAATGTATAAAATATGGAATAAATTAAGTTTTGATACATATATAACACATATATTATAATTTAATTATAATATACCTATGTATCATTTATTTTACATACCTCTAATATGGAAAAGAAATGAAACTAGCATTCATGTGTACGTACAACATATTGTCTCCATGAACGGTGCATTTCATTTATTATCTCCAAATTTTACAGACTATTATAAATACA
Organism: Viscum album; assembly: GCA_963277665.1. Taxonomy (NCBI): domain Eukaryota; kingdom Viridiplantae; phylum Streptophyta; class Magnoliopsida; order Santalales; family Viscaceae; genus Viscum; species Viscum album. The sequence goes on along the minus strand of OY728128.1, from coordinate 26,998,099 downwards.
TATATACTGGATATATATGATATTTTAATCATGAATAATATTCTTTTTATGATGGAAATTGGACTGCATGGACAATTTACATCAAAACAAGTTCATTTTCGACCCAAGTCTTGAATATCCCCAAAACGTCCGATATTAAATCAAATAATTAACTAATTGATATATCATAGTAATAAGTGATATAAAATTAATAATTAAAATTAAAATTATTATAAATCAAGAATAAATTACCCAATTATTATTATCAAGGAATTTAAATAATGAACGGGACAAGTCAGATTCCAGGTAAGGGAACATCTTAACCCAATTTCCATTTATTGGGTTAATCATCTACTTCTTGATTATGGTCATGCTATGATTATGTATGAATTTAATTTTGATATTTAATATTTTATTTATAGTTTATTTATGGGTATTTATAATTAATACACATGATTTTTCTATTTTTTTAATAAAATTCTCTTTGTAAGGGAATTTCAAAACTCAATCTCCACTCATTGGGTTTTATGCATAAATTTTTTCATTATATTATTCCACAATTATGGGTGTTATCAATTTTTTTTATTTATGTCAAAATTTAATCTTCCATTTTTTCGAATATACTCTTTCTATACGTAATAAACCCATTTAAAAATTCTTATGTCATTTATATGATCTTCGTAAGGAAAATCTTAACTCTATCTCCATTCATTGAGTTAAATATCCATTTCATTGGTTCTTTTCCAAGAATATGTGTGAATGAACTATGATTATTTTACATGGAATATACACTTATATTAGGTGTATATTTATTTTTCACAAATAATTATTCCATTAATTTATCCTTAATCTAATGATACGATCTTTGTAAAGGAATTCCTCTCAATTTTCTTTCATTAAGGAATATATGGATGTTATGAAACTTTATTATTCTATATAGTGTATATACTACCCTTTGACATATTATATCATGAATCTACTTATTCTCATGATGTTATAAGTTTTGTTTAATTATATTATTTAATAAATTTTAATTAAAGTATTTTCTAAAGTGGTAGGGGACTCTTTAACTAAAACACTGTTTTAAATGTTTTAATGATTTATTATTCTAAATCATTCTCATTAATGTCCATGTTTCCTAAAGAAATTTATAGATTTATTTATATGGAAATGAGTCTGTAAAAATTTAAATTTATTTCAAATGTTTCAATGTGGTATGGGACACTTTGATTCAAAACTATTCTTTTTGAATATTTTATATTAGTTGATTGTATCAATATTTAGAAATTATATCTTCTTATTTGAATGGGGAAATGTTATTTCTCCTTTAGGATGGTTTTATATTTTATTATTATGTTATGGTTCCTTGGAATTGATTATGAATATGGGTGTTTTTGTGACAAAATAAGGGTGGGTGAGCCCGAGATAGCATTTTAATGCATTGGGTAACGTGATGGAGGTAAACAATAAATTTTCTCCTAAGATATTTAGTGAATATACAATGATTGGTATTGAAAATGTGACCATAAAGGTTAATACCTATGTATATATGAAAGATACATTGTATTTATGATATATAATACACATGTTACCTATATGATTAATGATTTATATGAGTTACTCATAAGACTTATGATTTAATGAGGTATGTTAAATAGCATATGTTTTATGACTAAAAAGTATGATTTCATTGATTTGTATATATTCATGGACTAATGTTTTCTTTAATTATTTTATATCCATTACTGAGATATTTAAACTCAACACACATTTTTTACATGTTTATCACAGGGTATAAGGAAGGGAAAGAGAAAGGAATAATTCAAGAATATTTTTATCCAGAAAACAATTTTTGTTTTATTTAAGGAGTTTTATTATTGTAAAAAATTGGAAAGATTAGAAGTGTCTACTTTTTAATATTTGAGATGTAATGTAATATTTATGGTATAATTATCTAAAAAAATAAACATAAAAATATCCTCAATATGAAATAAACTAAATTCATTATTAAAACTCATGATTATGTACTATTTAAGGTTGGGGCCTTATAGTTTGTATTAGAGAATGGTTTAAAAAACTTTGGAGATTAGTATGTTTTTTAAGGGTTAGGTATATCATCATGGGTTTATAATTTTAAGGTATATCAAATTTTAAATGTATTAGAAACCCTTTTTGAGGCTTTATGATCTGAAATATTATGGTGACTAATGATATTTTTTGAGACATTCACCTTTAAGGAAATTATGGGTTATTAACTTTTCAGATGAAAAATAAAATGCATGACATAAATTTGAGGTTAAATTATGTTATGGTTATATTTAATGATTTTAACACATTTTTTGGAATGATTTAAGAATTATATAGTATTATAAAAAGGTCAACTTGCATGAAGGGTGAAAACCCATTAAGTCAGACATGGCTATGGGAATCGAACCCAAAACCGATGTGCGACAAGGCTTTATCGCCTACCAATAGCCTATGTAAAGTCCCTAGTTAGTATGACTTATTCTCTTTAGTTAAATTATTTTATAGATTAATAATAATTTTATTTTTGGACCTTATGTTTTATCAAATGGGTATCCTGTGTATAGGAAAATGATTTGGTGATTAAGTGATAAATGTTATTTTGGAAGATGTTCTCTATTTGGGGAACCCTATATTCCTAATGAAAATAAAATACTATGTGATTTTATTTGAGGAGTAATGGTTGAATTTTATTTTGGAATAATATATGTTTTTATTTGGGACATATGGAGATTTTGGTTATTTATGGAAATTATTAACCTATCATGGAGAATATGTGATCTAGTTAATTACTTTTTAGTATGATACATTAAAATTAGTCAATGTTATTTAGAGATAAAAGTTAATATTTATCTGGGAAGACTATCTGAACAAATCCTTCTGAATTATGGATTTCAGTCTTAGTTGGGATTATTTTGATGAATTTTATGGACAATAGTCTATTGAATGGTCTTTGTTTAATTTTGGGTATTATTTTTTGAATTTTGGAGATTAAGAGTAGTATTTATTTTTATAAATTATTACCCTTTTGGGGATTATTTGATCTTGTAATAACCATTTTGGTTTTTCTTAATATCTAAAAAAGGGAAATATATGGTAAATATTTTTTGGATTATGTGATTCTATTGAATTTGATTCTAGTGCTTCCAGTGTGACCAAGTCATCTAGAATACTAATCGTTTGGAGAAAATTAGAGTTTGGGGTAAATATTTTTTAAAGGATGAAACTGTACTTGACAAGTAAGTTTGTTTCCTTATGTTCTTATTCAATATCATAAATAAATTCCTCACCTTTATGAAAACGATATTAAAACAAAAACATTTTACATTTTATTTTCCTACTTTGAAATCAATGACCATTTAAAACTTTACAAGTTTATGGTTTTCTTATTGTTAACTTTCTCCGGATCGTGTTTTATATCACTCTTCATTAGAACTTCATGAATAGTTTTCTCTTCCATATCCATGTTTTCATACATGGAAACCTAGAATGTGTTATCTCAGGTGACCTTTGTACTTATTTTATATATTTTAAATATATAGTTTTATAGACTCTTTTTTACGATGTGGGATTTTAAATGATGTTTCCTAGACCATTTTTAAAATTGGGAGGACATAATTTCCCAAAGTTTGGAATTATGTAACAACCCATGTATTTATAGAATAATATATTTTCATATCTATTAATATTAATGAATAAGAAATTAATTTTACATTAAATTTTATTATTTGTCTTATAGAATACTCGACACACAACATTGGGTTTCTCTGAAATATTACGTTGCACACAACGTTGAGTTATACTTAAAAATATTACAACAACAATATTATTATAATTTTAAATGGTAGTTAACACCTAGAGATTGTATTGGAAGGAATTAAAAGAAATAAAAAAATATCATGACAGACATTTGTTAAATTATTTTACATTTATACAATAAGTTTTAGAGGCTTAAAATGAGAAAGAATAAAAATTTAAGCAAAAAATACTCTAATATTTTTAAAAGGTCGTTTTACCACTATTTGAAGGAGAACACTTTTTAAATATTGTTTTTGTAACTTCTATATGTTATATTTGAAAAAATAAACTTCTTATATAGAAGAATGACATCTATATTTAATTTGGTTACTTTTTGGTAATTTTCTCATTATGTTCATTTTTTTAATGAATAGTGAAAATACTACATTTTAATTTAAAACTGACTTTTTATCTAATTTATTTATATAGGTAGATTGTCATTTTAATTAGTTTTAATGTGTAATTGAATTATGTTTTTCCCATTTAATCCATTTTTGGTTATTGGATGTAAATTCACTTTTAAATTGGACATAAACACATGTTAATCTTTTAATAGATTTTACTTCTTAAAAACCCGATGTTTGGTTTTAAGAATAAGAATTAATTTTAAATGAATTTCTAAAAATTTTGTATTTTGAATTTGAAAAAATGGATTCTATATTTGGTATTATAAGGTCCAAATTTTTTAAATATGTACATTTTTTGGACATTATGAATAAAAACATCAGTAATTATTTTTATTTACCATGGTTAAAGGGTAAATCAGGTAAATCCGATAAATAAGGGTAAAAAATAATATTATCATAATATAAAATTATCCTAACACATTTACTAATATAATTGGATGAAATATGGCTGACCATGGGAATATGGCCGGCTATAGGAAACCTTGGGTCGATTTTAGGACCCCCATGGATCCACTTGGGAGTGATAATAACATGTTATAATAAGTAATTTAAAGTAAAGAGAAAAATAACATAAACAAGTATCTTCTTACTAAAAAAATTATATGGGGTTTTTTAAGTGATATCTTCAAATAAAAATATTCATTAGAAATATAATAGGATTTCCTATATCATGATATTTTATTTAAAATTTATAATCATTAAATAAATAAATTTAATTAAGACCCAATGATGATACATTGATTTGTTCTTTAATAACAGATTTAGATAACTAATATTATAAATATTAATATAAATATTACATGATATTATTTATGTCATCCATGAATATTTTAGGTTAATATGACATGTTAGGATATATTAAATGTTTTTTTTTCGGAGGAATCAGGTTGTTATGAATTTGTAAAAAAATCAAGTATTAATAGTGACCAAAATTGACATAATTCATAACACAAAAATATAAAATTGTTTATTAAATGATATTAAATTATTAAAAATATATGATTTGGTCAAATGGTTAAGATATGTTCTAATATATCATAAATTTCATTTTTTGTGGGTTGTTTGTCATGATATGGTAATTACATTTTCCCATAATGAGTAAATAACATGATATCACTATAAGATTAAAAATGGTAAAAGAAGAGTTAAACCTTAAAGATAAGGATAAAAAACATTCAAAACATTTATAAAAATTATTGGATGATGGGTATTCAAACCCACATCATACTATCTTCGAATTAAATTGGTTTTGGTCCATTTATAATTGAAATTTAATTTATAATAAATTAATATTTCAAAACATTCCTAAAGTACCCATCACCTCTTCTATAAATGGTCACTTCTTCTTATCTTTATTTCACACTTTCAAAGCCTTTTAGCTTATAAAATATATGTACAATACTTTTCCTATAATATCTCCATTCCTCATAGAAGCCTTACCTTGGGTGGAAGGCAATTCAAGAAATTTTTTGGCTCAAATAAAAATATGTTACCCGATTTTGAGGTATCATCTTCTCTCATGTTCCTTTCCTTTATATTACTTATTCACTTAAAATTATATTATTATTTTATAATTACATAAAAAAAATATTATAAATATTCTAGGATGTTTTTATGAGAAGTATTCAAACTACACTTATACACACCTCCATCTAATGGATACGAACATACTATTTCTGTGTACGGCGAACTACTGCCTCACGAAATGATGATTGTTCAAATTTATCCTACCACATATAATGGTGGAAATTATGATGGAAATGTACTTATATATGAAATATATTATATATATTTTGACTCTATTATTCTATAATTTTTATTTAAAATATACATTTAGGGTTTCTATAATGTGTAAATACGATAATTTCATTTGAGGAAGTGTGGACTACTACCCTCACAGAGTGATATTACTCAATCATGCCATACATGGAACGTAAAAAGGGTGTCATAAATGATCTTATGTAACATATATAACATAGATATTATACTGTAATTATAATATTCCAATGTATCATTTAGTTTTCATTTCTTCAATATGACAAAGAAAAGATTGTAGCGTTCATGCATACATACAGCCTACCGTCTCCATTAACGGTGCATTTCATTTATTATCACAAAATGTTATGGAATATTATAAATACATATATACTGGATATATATGATATTTAAATCATGAATAATATTTTTCAGATGGTGTGATTTTGACTACATGGATAATTTACATCAAAACAAGTTCATTATCAACTTAAGTATCGAATATTGACAAAAAGCCTGATATTAAATTAAATAATTAACTAATTGAATTAACATGGTAATAAGTCATATAAAAACAATAATTAACTTCAAAATATTTCAAAATAAATTATAAATTAAACTATGTTTATTATTATGTAAATTAATGAACGAACGGGATAAGTCGGATTCATGGTAAGGGAACATCCTATCCTAATTTGCATTCATCGGGTAAATCTTCTACTTCTTGATTATAGTCATGCTATGATTATGTGAGAAACGTATTTTGATATCTTATATTTTATTTATATTTGATTTAATGGGATTTATAGTGAATACACATAATCGATCTACTTGATTAACCAAATGATCTTTGTAAGGGAATTTTGAAACCCAATTTCCACTCATTGGGTTTTACACATACTTTATTGATTATATTATTTTATGATTATTTGAGGAATCACTATTTATTTATTAATGTTTAAATTTAATCTTCAAATTGAGTTTATATACTCTTTATATTCATAATCACCCCATTGATAAATTCTTATGTCATTTATATGATCTTTATAAGTGAAATATTAACTCAATCTCCATTCATTGAGTTAAATATCCATGTCATTAGTTTTGTTTTTCCAAAAATATATGTGAATGAACACATATTGTTTTACAATGAATATACACTTATATTGGGTGTATTTTTATTTTTCACACGTAATTATGTCATTGATTTATCCTTAATCTAATGATACGATCTTTGTAAAGGGCATCGCCTCAATATCCTTTCATTGAGGAATACCTTGATGTTATGCACCTTTATTATTCAATATGGTTTATATAATGAACCTTGACATATTATATCATAAATATCCTTATTCTATTTTTTTATTTTTATTCAATATTATTATTTAATTATTTTTATTCACGTATTTTCTCAAGTGGTAAGGGACTCTTTATCAAAATTGTTTTAAATTTTTTAAAATTTTGTTCTTCTAAATCATTATCCTTAATATCCAAATTTTCAAAATGTTTTTAAGGATTTATATATATTTACATGATTGTTTTAATTTATAAATTCCTTCCAAAATATTCATAGTGGAATGGGACACTTTAATTCAAAACACATCTTTTGGAATGTTTTATATGAATTGATTATATAAATATCTTGAAATTATATCTTGTGATTGCAATGTGGAAATGTTATTTCTCCTTTAAGATGGTTTTATATATTTTTTATTATATTATTGTTCTTGGGAATTGATTTTGTATACGGGTGGTTCCATGATAAACCATGGGTGGGTGAGCCTGAGATAGCTCTACAATGCGTTGGGTAATGTGACGGAGGTAAACGATAAAGATTCTCCTTAGAGATGTAGGGAATATATTGTGATGAGTATTCAAAACAAAACCATGAAGGTTGCTCCCTATATAGCTATGAAAGATACAATTTATGTATGATATGTGTTATATAAGATTCCATTGTGATTTATGATTTATATGAGTTATTCATAAATAATATTATTTTAGGAGGTATGATAAAGAGATTATGTTTTATGAGTAAAAAGTATTTTTTTATTGATTTTTATTTATACATGGACTAATTTTTTCTTTCCTTGTTTTATATCCCTTACTAATATTTTTATTATCATACTATGTTTTTGAAATGTTTTTCATAGGGTATAAGGAAGGGTAAGAGAAAGTAATAAATCAAGAAGATTTTTATCAATAAAATAATTCTTGTTTTATTTAAGGAGTTTTATTATTGTGAAAAAATTGGATAGATATAAGTGTATACTTTGTAATATTTGAGATGTAATGTAATATTTATACCCTAATTCTCTAAAACTATAATCCAAAAATTATCCTCAATGTGAAAGAATATAAATTATTGGTCAAAACATAAGATTATGTAATGTTTAAGGCAGGGGTCTTATATTCCCCATTTGACCCCCACTGTCACCGACCTTCCTCTCTCGACCCACTCCGTCATCCAACATTCCTCATATAACCCCATCCACTACCAAATAACCTTTCCTTTTATCCCACATCTTCCTTATTTCTCTCTTCACTTGTATTGGATGACATGTTCTTATTCTTACATGTGTTTTTTGTATGGAGTCGGTCTCGTATAGTGATTTTAATTCTATTTAGGGTTCTTTTGGTGTTTTTTATTTTTGGGTTCTTCCCCATCCTTTTGAATCATCCCTTGACTGGATTCCATCCTACACATCTCTATTTGGACTTTGGATATGTCGATTTATGATTCAGCTAGTTTCGATTTCCCTTTTTTATATCCTATTTCATCAGAAAGATCTCAAAGAAAGCATTTATTACCAGATGATTCATGGTTCACCTCTGATAATACCACTATGTCTTGAAGGCAGCCCTCCCATCACCAAGCAATGTTGTTATGTACATAATTATCCCTTTTTGACTAAAATTATTGAATTAGATGTTGGTTTTCTTTCATTTTCTTGGGCTTCAATGGAAAAAACAGGTTGATTTAAATTTAAAATGATATGGATGGCTGATTTATCATTTTCTAGAGTATAACAACCTCTCATTGTATGGAGGTACTATATTCATTTGATTTTAATTTCAATCGAACTTCTAATTCATTTTTTTACATATTTTAACCCCCTTTATTATGATGGTTTTTTGTTAGTGCCTATTATTCACATTCAAATAATCACAACACTAAGTCTGTATATCTTAGTTATTATAAAACTATTTGGTTTCTTATAAAACATGATGGTTGTTGAGTCTAAAAAAATGATGTTGTTGTTTTGACATTTATTTTTCTTGGGTTATCTATTAAAAATAATATTCAATATTTATTAGATAAATTCATGTACACAAAAATACCTACCTGCATAATATTAGTGGTCTGTTATAAGATTATTTAATTTGATCTGTATATTAAATATAATTACATGCATGATGAATCCATTCTTGTTGGATATACTCATCAACAATAATTATAAAATGATACATTATCCTTAGATTATTTCTTCAACTATTGATGGGTTTGAACTTTGTATATTTTTTAGTACTAAATATGATGTCGAACTAATTGAAACAGATATTAAAACACTTCCCAAGAGTGATGGTTATGGTTTTGAGAATCAGGGTAAGCTTTAAAGATCATTGTTGATTATCCTATATTATTATTCTCTTTCTATGAGTAATCAAAATCATGAAATTGATTCTTTTAATCATATACTACTTGTAGGTGTTGAATGGAATGATGAAGCTTAACTTTAGGAAATGGAAATGGGGATGATACTCTTGGATTTAATTCAACGGAAGGACATCAAACCAGTGCTTTGTTGAAATATTATCTTTCTATTAGATTAATTAATTATTATTGTTTTCATATTTTTTTAGATCTTATATAGTTAAAATTAATTCTATATTTATCACTCTTTTTGAATAAAGGATAACTCAAAGATGTTTCTGCCTAAAATTTGCAGATGGTCTAGTTGGTGCATTCTAGATTTTCATGTGGGATTGTTTGTAGGATTTTATGGCTGGTTTTTTCTTTTATGTGTGATGAGATATTAATTTTTATTCTATTATTTTTGGTTAGTTTTGTTGATGAGTGTTCTAAAATATTATTTTTGACTCATTTATATGAGTTGTAGGTATTTTAGTTATGTTCTATCTTAAGGGATACTTCACATGATTGGGATTTAATTTTATTGTTATTTTGAGATTAAATTGGATCAAGATCGTGTTCTCTATGAATATGCCTTTACAAGTACATATTATTCATAATTTTTCCTTTTTTTTTGAAATATCATCCTTTTCCACTAGGGGTGAACCTGGTGGTACAACTTCAATTATAATTTTTGTTGGAGTATATTTTTCTCTTGAAATGTCTACTAGAACTCATCATGTAGTTGATCCTACCCATTATTTAAAATTTACAGATCATAATTGTCTTACTGTGGGTCTTCACTATTTTGATATTCATGGATTAGATTAAAATTATTTACGGCCTATTCATCTTTTCAGAATTCTAATTCCTATAACAATACCCATTACTGTTATAACCCCCCCCCCCCTTTAACATAGAGAAATACTATGATCAATCCTTGACTACTAATGTGATCATTTTTCTATATCCTTCCCCTTAAATTTTCATCATGGTTCCATTCATTTATTAGAATATTATTCTTGAAATTAAATTTTTTTCAATACTCTTTTGTTTAGGTAATTTGAAGTAAGAAAACATGTTGCTTCTTTCAATATAAAGGTGGACGATTTAGCTAAATCAACCAGGAATACAATGTTACACTTTTTAGGGGGTTATTGTTTTTTTAAGTACCATTTTTCCAGCTCAATTTCATAAATAAGTGGCTTTAATTTTTTTATAGTTTATTTTTTTTGGGTTTCAATTCATCTAGATATTTTACTTTGATTTTTGGTTGTTCTTTTTTATTTTTTTGGGGTATATGTTGGGGCTAATGGGCATGAAAAAACAACAACTTGAGGGTCCTCAATAATACTTGATAATACATGGTTTGTTTCAAATAGTGTCTTATGTGGGGGTGATGAAAGTTCTTTGGTGGAAGTGTGATAGAGTATTGTTGTCAATAGACGATAGTGCTGTAGGATTGTAGTCTAGAGGTGACATGGGTGGTGGGGGTACGGGAGTGGGAACTACATATATGGATCCTGGGTTTTTTATGGTCATATCAATCAACATGAAAAATGTAATGATTCATTTTTTATTAAATTACATTATTAATATAATTAATCATTTTCCATGTTTAAAAATCTATGGGAATCGTCTTCGGCTTGATAATTAAAATAGAAGTATTATATATGATAAATTAAAAAATATAATATGAAATTTTAAAAGAAATTAAAATTTAGAATTTTTATTTAAATTTAATTTAGAAATAGATAAAATATAATGGTAATATTATTACCAACAGATATATTTGTCATATGAATCCATTTCTAAACACTTTGACCAACATATATACTATCTATTGGTATTGTTATAATTAAAATAGAACTATTTAATCTCTGAAAATTAAATTTTTTAATATATATTTTATTGATAATTTAGTTACATGAAAATTTTGGTTTGTAAAACATTTTACCAATAGAAAGTGAACTTCTACCAACACATATACCCCTATGGGAAAAAGATAATTATTTTTTAGTGCTAATATAAAAAGTTATCTATATAAAAATCTGATACAAATTGTTATTCTCCAAAGACATGACCATCTCATATTATGACTTAACAGAAAAATTTTATTTCCACTCATTACCCTGATCTTTTTGGTTTTGAGTTTCATATAATTATTGGAAAAAATTAACTAACAAAACACATGTATATTTCATATAACATTATTTTTTCACAATATAAGCAACATATTAATCCTTAAAAAGGAGTGAACATATCCCACTAATTTTATACATAATAAAATATTATAGGAATTTCATACAATAATTATCATCATCATAACATGGGAAAATGGAAACATAATAAAGGGGTAAGAACAAATTGTCAGTAAGTGTAAAAATAAAAAATAACATTCAAAGATTATAAGTGGTCATAATATTTTTCATATGGTTATAATCAATATACATAAGAAAATGAAACCCAATAAATGTTAGATTATAAAATATGATTCATGGAATATGAAATTTCATTACATAAGAAAGAAATCAATATTTTTTAGAAAATTATGTCAATGTACATGATCCATGAGAGCATAACATATGAATAATAATAATAATAATACTGTAGAAAAGGCATTATCTTAGGGAAACAAACCCTTTGCGAGTCATACACTTGTAGAGAAAAATTATATACAAATTAAATAAGATCGTGTGTAAATGTATCATGAAATATAAACTTATAACCAATGCATCATAGGGTGATAGAGGACCCCACTAGTGATCATTTATATAAATGAGGTCCACTTGAAATCATTTGATTCATCAAACCATAAAACCCCATGGAAGGAATTTTTTTTAACTCATCGCATCATATAGAACCCATGTAAAGAAAATGGGTTTTATATCCACATCAGATAGATTCACATAAGGAATACTTTCAAAATTCCATCATTAATCATATCATGATAAACCCATTGAAAATAAATCGGTATCACAAGACATTTAGGAATATTCTAGGTAAATACTCTCTAATAAAGATAATATAGAATATAATATTTACACTTTATAGATAAATGGTATATGGTTAAGTATATAATTTCCTTAAACAAATTAATGTATAAAATCTTGGTGATCACACTTCAGTCAAAGGAATCAAGAATAATGTGTTCGTAGAGGAATGGAATTGGAAGAAAATTTATTATAATAAACCATTGTTGATTAGGTGAGAAAAAGGTAATGATGAATCATTTATCATTTAGATATTTGAAAATTATCTCTTTTCAAAATAATGGTAATGAATAAATGTGTTGAAGAATAATTATTTTATAATAATAAATTAATTTTACTTTGAAAATATGGATGAAACATACCATTTTTCCATGAAAAAAAACATTTAAAAAATTGCATATAATAATTAAAACATAATTCACTTTATAAAACCATTAAACATGGGAAACAAGTTTAAAAATTACTATAAATATATTATTAAGAAAACTTTTTAAAGATATTTTTTTATCTTATTTTTATAAATAAATTTGAATAGCAAAAGGCACCAATTTCATAGAAAATTAATTTTTAAATAAGTTGTAAAAAATAAAATAGAGACATATTAAAACATTATTTTTTTAAAATATCCTAGTAATAGAGTCTTTAAAAATAACTAATGGATTTATAGTGAAAATTTATAGTGGAATATATTAAATATATCCATGATGTACAAAACCATCTAATATTTTGAAAACACAATTTCTGAAAAACTTCATCACAAAGAGGGAAATAAAATTTCCATTTGAAAATTTGTGATAGGATGCAACGGGGTCACATGAGTTAATATATATTTGAGTTCTTAAAGGACTATAAAACATTATCAGGAGGTACGATATGGATATGGAGGGATCATATCCATTAGAAATATTTGGAGTCATTATTAAAATTTTTATACATTTATTTGAGAACGTATGTTATCAAGGAAGATGATAATGATGAAATGATTAGACTTTAATTGATAAAAATAGAAATTACCATTGGAAAAAAGGAAATGTAATAATAAAATGGAATCAAGAGATCATTACTTTATAGAGAAATTATTACTTAAAGAGAAATAACTTGAGTTGGTAAATTTATTATGGACTGAGTTACATTTAAATTAAAACCCATTGATTGAAAATTTCATAAAATTTAACTTAAAACAAAAATAAAAGATATATAATTCAGTAAATAATATATTAAATATTCAGTATATACACCATATAAAAATATGTTTTTTAATAACAAGATGTACGTCTCAAGAAATAATAATTGAGATCAAGAAACCCTTTCAAGTAATGTAATATTTGATTTAAGAATCATTTTATAATTAGATAATATTGAATAATTTTTAAAACACATAGAAGGATAAATACAATAAAATTTATTAATTAGGTATAATAAATCAATTCTAAAAACATATAGTTTAATAATAATGATTGTAACTCAATAATAGAAAATTGGGTTAGTAAAAACCCTTACGTTGTTCTAGATTAACTTTGTGCATGAGGCTGAATTCCCAATTAATCAAATTAAGTTTATTATATTCCATATTATAAAACTTATTCATATATATTTTAATTACTAAGGGCCATTTATTTTCATATTCTATTTATATGTTACAATATTTTTACATATGTTGGTTTATTGAGGTGGGTCAATCAATTTGTACATAACACTTTTGGTAAGTTGAACATGGTTAAAGGTGATGTATAATATCTTCATAATATCAAAAAAATTAGAGGTTTACTTTATTTATTTTTATATGAAATAATTATTATATATTTATATATGTTTCTATAAAATGAACTCATATTAGGATAAGTACTAAATTTTATTCATTTTAGGTTGTTAAGTTTAATATGACCAGTTTTTATTAATATCACATAACAAAGTCAAAATTTTCTATTTCTATAACATTAATAGTTTCATAAAAATAATTTTTTAACACTAAATTAAATTTTAATGTCATCCATTTTAGAATTTTATATCATCGTTCATGTTGGTCAGTAGACCGGCTAAACCATGAACTGACCATAATTTGATGGGAGAGTATGGTTAGAAAAAATTTTATTTAAAAGAAATATCATTAAAAGAAAATAAAATTAAAATTATGTAGTTTTTTATGATTTTAAAATATATTTTATGTGTTTTCTTAAGATGGTAATATATATTAAAAATAAAAAAATGTTTCATCATGGTGTTTATAGTCCATACAATACATAGTTTAAATTTTCATTTCCCAATAAATGAGAGGAAATGGTGGTGGATTATAATTAGTCTTTTAATAATTAAAACTATATTATAAATTTTAAATTTATTCTTAAATTCTATGATAATAACATGTTAATATTTATAGTGGTTATAAATGGGATTCATCACTTCATGGTGGTAGTAGTCCACATAAACACATGATTGGTGTTCTATTGTTTTCAAAATGAATGAAAATGATTAAATAATGGTTATTCCTTAAATATACCAGAATTTATATATGCTAATTATTCTGATATTATTATATTTAAATATGTAGGATATTATATTAAATGAAATATTTAGATGAAAAAGATAAGGAATAAATAATACACTATTTGGGACCTTGAACTTTCTTTTAAAATTTTTCTTCGAAATAAAGGAATTAGGCTAACCTAAGGTGAACGTGGGATTTATATAATGAAATTTAATCTTATAAATGAATATTGGGAAGTATTTTAAGGAAATATCTAAAGTAATATGTAACTTTGATAGGGTTTAGGTGATCCCATTTTATTATTGAGGAAAAGGGAACTTTTCAGAAAACCCATTATTTTTAATGAATGGATTGAAACTATTTGAAGGTAAATGGATCCAAAATTGGGAAATATTTGAGTGAGGTGTGAGATTGGATAAATATGGCATAAATTATGAATTTATAAATATTTTTTAAACTATTTTCATTTCATTTAACACTTGTTTTTACTTTTTACCATTTACTTTTTTACATAAGAAATAATTTTTTAACTATGTAATTTTTGTCTCACCACAAATATAAGAAAACTCACATTAATTTTTTTATATAAAACTTAATTTATTATCACTTTAATATAATTTAATTTTAAATTATATATTTTTTGAAAGGTAATATTATATAAATTATTTAAAATTTATAAATTAATTTTATTATATAAAAAATAAAGACTGTTAATAAAATAATTATTTTAAAAATTCATGGATTACCTTTATCACAATAATTACACACAATCAAAGTAATACAATTTTAATTAATAAAAATAAATGTTAAATTAATAAATAATATTAAAATTATGTTCTAATATAGTAAACTAATTTTTTTTATCTCTACAAGTCATGAAAAATAATTTTTAATATAAGAAAATAAAAATAAATTTTATTAGTAAAATATTAATCATGTTTCTATAAAATTTAAAAAGAGTTCTGTAAATTTAAAGTATTATTTATTTTAATGATTATATAACATATTAAATAAATTTTTTTTAAGGAAAAAAAATTTATAAACATTTCATTCATAAAAGTGATGGTATTAAAAAAATCTTTGTTTTTTCAATATTGAAATAAATATCAATTATTTTAGGAAAATATAAAATATTCATCCTAATATAATATTTACATGATTAATCTTTAGATGAAGTGAATTTTTCAAAATTTAAAATCTAAAATTTATTATTTTATCTTTTGAATAAACATAAATTATATAAAAGAAAAATCATTTAACTAAAACATTCCATTTTAAAACATTTAGTCTTCCTAACCTGATTTTGAATGCATTTCTAATTGATTAATTCTCTTATCAACTATTGATTTTTTATTATATTTTTATTATATAATATTTCATGAATCATTTTAGTTTGGTGTTGTTTGTGAGACAAGATATCTATATATTGTTTATTTATAATAAAAAATATTCTGAAATATTGGGATTTTATATGGTTAGAGGAGATAATTTATTCAGTTAGAGAGTAAATTCCCCTATGTGTTAATGAAATATTTTTTCAAATAAATTAGGCAGGGTGGGGGGTAATTTCATGTTTATTATATTGATCAAAAATGGGGAAGGATGTGAATAGGGAGGGAATAAGAACAAAATAGGGAGTGGATTGGGAAAGGGGAGGGAATTTGATCAAATGGGGAGGGAAATAATGTAGAGGGGGGGTTAAAGGGAGGAATATTGAGATACAAAAGGGAGGGATCATGAAATATATTAGGGAAGATCGTGTTAGATGGATAGGGAGATGGTTTTGGATAAAATTAAAAAAATGGAGTTTTTAATCAAGTCAGGTTAGATTCAATAGGTTCATCTTGGTTTTCACCTAAATTAGAAAAAAACAAAAAGTGTATATAATTACACACTATAAAATAATCATAATAAAAACTTTTAATTTGGATTAGTTTAGTTCATTTTATGGTTTAGTTTGATTCAGATATCCCCCCCCCAATAGGCAAGTCTATGTTCATGATCATCAACGCATGCAATGAATATATATTTGAACACTAGTGAGAATTCACTAAAATTCATTATTTTATTAAGATAAAATAACATAGAATTAAATCAATTAATTTTGTTATCATTTAATTAATTTTTAATGTTTATATTATTTGAACATTTCAGAAAATTATATCATTTTTATTTAAACAAATATAATGAATTGATTTTATTTAAGAATAAATAAATACACAATGTGTATTTGGAGGAATCACACTATGTGACCAACTTCACCATATTTATTCTTGTGTTAAATGATCACATGGATTATCTCTATGGACATCATGTCATGTGGTTATGAAATGTGAAATTTCCTATGTCACAACACCGCATAACAAATGCAGGATTTATGAAATATTGATTCATGTAAACCCACACATCCTATACTGCTATAAATATATATTTTATATACATAGACTCTAATGGTTATAGTATAATTCTAAATTAATTAATAATTAATATACTATTAAAATTATTCTACACAGTATCACACCAATAGCTATCTGTGAGGATTTTCTTTTAATTCTACACATAATTAATTAATCAAAAAATATTATTCTATTGATTAAATTGTGATTAGACTATGGGTACTAGAGAGGTATAATCTATTTAAATCACATTACATGTCCCTATAGAACATCCTCAGAGAGCTGGGAATATACACCTTGTGAAAACTAATGAGTGACAAGGTGTGTACATGGACTATAATATTTTTAATCTCATTAATTATATATTTAAACACTTCAATTCCTTAGTCATCATGACATTTATATGTTGAGAACCAACATTCTATTAAAATATATAAGGGGACCATGTAGGACTATACATTATGTAAAAGGTTTAGACAGTGTCTTTTCCCTAAAGTCATGTTCTAGCTTGGATAGTTGACACATGAAGTATATATTGCTCCATGTGTTAATTACCATTTGGTTAGCCATGTATCCCATGGATCATCCATATGTGATGAATTATATTTCAAAACTTTTACATTTCAGTTTCACATCGAACAACTATGTCATCTATCCACAAAATTAATCACCTCTCGATTGAACCTTTGATCATTATGTATATGTGCTTTTTATATTGAAGATAACATGAAGGTGAATGAACTCATAATATTTAGTTTTATATTAAAATAAAAAATTAATAGAGATTAAATAATATCAAAAAACATACATATTAATCACCAAATAGAAATTATTTATAGATTATTGTGTGACTACTCTGATATCACTTAAAGGATTTGGGGAACATCAAAAGTGGTTGGGCCCATGTCCAATATTCTGTTTTCATAAACTCCTTCAAATTTTTCCTCAAAAATATATGGAATAGAAACCCCATAATCCATGAGAGAGGATCATCACATATAATTTATAATTAATTTGTTTTAAGGTAAATAATTAAATTTCATTGGAATTATTTCTCCATTAATGATTCAGTAGAATACTTCTTAGTGTACCATCATGGGGTGAGAGGATTCTAGAGTGGAATCTCTCTAGAGGTGATCCACACGTACACTGTGAACCTCCAAACGGCATCATAGAAATAAAAGGGTACTGGAACTACCAATTCTATTACATGAATCATTCATTGTTGATTTCCACAATAATATTTTCCTAGTTATTGGACTCTTTTTTTCTATCTATACTCTCTAGGGTGGAGGAGGAGGATATATCTTTTTTCTGGATGGTTTTTTAGGACAAAATATGTATAGGATTTTAGGGGATTATATCTTGATTCCTTTTTAAGCAACAATTAGAATGGATTGGACTATGATAAAAATGAAAAAACTAGGTATTTAAAGATCTATTGTGAGAGAACAAATAATTTCATATAACTCCTTATTATTCTCATAATCAATCATGAGTGACATGTCAAAATGATTATTTTATTATTATTATTATTTACTTGACATGTGCTTAACTCATAGATAAAAAATATTATTTCTTTAATTAATAAGTAAACATTTATTCAAATGATATTAAATATATGGGTTTTCATAGGACTATTAACTCATCCCATCATTCATATTAAATAATTACCGAACCATGAATACATGGTTTTTGTTTAGATAATTAAATACCACTACATTAATAACCAATAAGTAAAAAAATATTACATTTAACAAAATAGAGAATAAATATTTATTATATATTCTACTCACATATATTCCCTAAAAAATGGGTATTGAATAGATATTATCATCCAAACTTGATTAATTATTAAAAATTGTTCAGGAATGATATTTATTCAATATGTTAAATTCTGATAAAATTTAACTGAGCTTTCGAATACACTTAGTTTGAAAACTTCAAATCCTTTTTCTCAATGTAATTAGTTGTAACCACCTAAATTCCAATGATTGTGTCTTGTAACATTTAATGGTACACCTAATGAAGTAAGTAAAATGACACCAAAAACTAATCATAAACAAACAAACAATGTGAGATATAATATATTTATCTTGATATCTATAATCATGTAGGATTAAGACTGTTGTCACAAACATATATTCCCTGTGTATCTTTTCTTATAATTTTTAGTTATGAATGTGCTGGCAGAAATCTATGGCCATTGAATTGACAGACAGTTACATTTCCCTAAAAATTCTTAATATATCAATTTTCTTAAATAATAAAACGGGAAAATCCCCTCTCTCATTATTCATTAATAAAATCTATTGTGATGAGCCCAATGTATCCTACCTAACCATGAGAATATTTCACCATGATTTTCACTAGTATAGAAAATTACATGACCTATGACATGAATTAATAATAATATTAACGACTAATGGGTATTACACACATCCACAGATAGACACATCCAATGAAAAAAAGGATTTTTTATAACCTACTAGTCTGTTATGTTTAGATGATGTCATTCACTTGGATATTACCAAGGATTAACATCGTGAGAATAATTATCTATATATTTTAAGCTTCATACCCCTAATATAATGTATCATTACTATCCCATAAAATTAGGTCATCCACATATAGAACATATTGTTAGTATTACTTTCATAATATTTCTAAGTTCTCATCATAATGGGGGAACTGCTAAAATCATTAAATGTGGAATATACCCTTATGAAATTACCACATATAATGTCATGCACAATAACAATAATGCTTTCATAAAAACATTATTAACATTCCAAAATCATGAAAATATGGAATCATAGAATTTATATAACTCATTTATATGGTAGTAACTCCAAAACAATGATGTCTGAGCATTAGGGACATGACTCGTGTTTATCAGGAGTTCTAAAAATGATTCTTTAAAAAAAGATTTAATTATTTTTTATCAAAATTATAAATCCCCATATTATCAATCGTTTCATTTATTTCATAAGTCAATGTAAACAATAATTGATTGATCCCTTATTTCGTTGGGAAATGAACTAGGTTACACTATAAATCAAACCTAGTATCCTTAATTTAATTTTGGAATATTCAATGATGGGATCAAATATATATATAATTAATAACACATAACCTTAGAAACTAAAAACTTTTCTATAAGATTATTTCAGTGATATTTGATTGTCTCACTTATTTAACAATTATATTTTCATGATTTTCATTTGTAAACATAATAGGTGGTGAGAATTTAATTCTATTTTATAACTATTCTATGCATTTTTATAGTTTTTCCATTTATTCAATATTGGGGCTTGAATATACCACCTCAGATTCTTTTTTATTATTTATTTTGAGTAAATAATTTCCCCATATTTTTCTCATTATAATTTATATTATTATTTTATTTAGAGAAAGAAATAGTTTTTTTAGTGGGGTAGATTGAGGTCATCAAAGAAACACATTGATTAATATATCATAATTATATTATTTGATTTTACCCTCAATTTTTGTTAATATATTCAAAAATAATATACCCCAAGAATTTTTATTATTAATACTACAATCCACCATATTAGCTTTAAATATCCTAGAAAATCTCACCACTATCAGAGTATATAATGGCCCCTAGGTCTCATCCTCTATCTTGAAGTTGACCTCGAAAAACTACACCTTCTCACTTTATAGAAGTCTGATTTTATATCCTTGAGGTTAACCATATCCTTTAATTTATAAATATTCGAAATGTGAAATTATTAGAAAGCATATGACAAATATTAATGTGTTTGAAAAATAAGTAAAACCTTGATTAACATTTTTCATATGTGCTAAGAGTGATGTAAATTTTTATCACAATAATCCATAGGTGTATATATTAGTTTTCATAATATTGATAGTGAAAGGGTTTTTTTACAAAAAAAATTAATTTTCTACCAAAAATTCTTTTTTTCTATGTAAAAAATTCAAACAAAACTATAAACATATAATGGTTTTTTTTATTTGATGATTCTATATCAATGTTTTTCTTCTTGATTTTTTAAGAGTTTATAAGTTCATGTGTGGAAAATTTGATGCACTTTGTTTTCTTATAACATTTTCATATATTTTTATTATATTTATAATTATTTATATTGACTATTTTAATATTTTCAAAAGACTATATTAATTTTTGGTACTTATTAGATATTTTTGATATTTTTTTAATTTTTTACATTATTAAATAATATCAAAAAATTATTTATTTTATTATTTTATTTTTGTATTAGATGTTTTAGTTTTTATAACATTAATCATTTTAGTTATTATTATTTTATATATTACTATTATTATTATTATATCATTATTATTATTTTTATTATTAAATATTAATATACAAATAATAATAATAATTTTTATCATTATCATTAGTTAATATTGTTTTATTATTTTTTAATAAAATGTAATATAATAAGAAAAAAATGCTTAATTTTTTAATGTGGGTATTATATTTAATTAAATGGGTTTAGGTTTTTTTGGGATATGATGTGACGTCCCAGACCCACATTCCCTTTAACATGTTCCCTGAGCACAGTTGACCACATGGCTTGAAGCTCATCTCCCCAAACACTAGAGGCTTCTAACTAGAAGCTAGGGCCTACAGTGTGTCTCTAGGGACATTTCGGGGTCATTATTAGAGTGTAGCACAATAGATCAGTATAATATGACATGTAAATATCATAAGAAGTATAAATAAATAGATGGAACAATAAAAATAGACAATATCAACAATAACTGAAACAACTGTAACAAATGATAATAATAATAATAAAAATTTGATGATGATATTTCTCATGTGTCTAGAAATATAGAAAACAATGATACATGATGAATACAACACATGCTTTAGAAAATCAGAAAAAAAAGGAATCCAAAAACTATCCCAAGCATCCTGAAATCCATCTCTATCATCTACTACTAGCTCCATCCCATGAAATCATGAAACGAGGTGTCTAAAGAAATAAGATTCCAATTTTCAATATGTGAATACATATAATCTTCCCAGGTACCAATGGATCCCAGATAGGGTGTGTGATAAGTCTTAGTATTCCACCACCTATGGTTTCTAGAATATCATGTACATGTAATATAAACAGAAATAGTGTTCAAGCATGCATATATAACAGTATAACAGTACAATAATGTAAATACCCAAGTACCAAATTCAGCACTTGATAGGTGTTAGAACATGTTAAAAATATCATTAATTAATTATGTTATAGTTTATATAATAATGTTACATGAGGCATATCCATCACTGACATCACCTCATGGTGGTAATAGTGAAGGTTCTGTGATATAACAAGGCAACCTGTATTGATATTAATAATTAAAGGGATCAAATGTAATAACCAATTCATTAAATACCTAATGGGTCCCCAGCATAGTGATAACTATTGTCTGGACATTAGGTTAAGAGTGTAATCTAAAGAGAATCATCCAAGGAATTCTATAATAGAGTGATCTAACCGAGTCTATGGAATACATCCAAGATAAAAGAAGACAAGATATGGCAAGGCCCATGGATGTAATTAAGGAACCTCGTGACTGTAGAAGACATGATGGATCTAGAGAGTGTATCCAAGGCATCTTGTAATAATAAATGGGGGATCATATGGTGTCATATTAGGCATCTACTGATCGACTGGGATCGTGTTCCAAGGTGCCTCTCAACCAAGTAAACCGACATGCATGAAAAAAAATGGAACCCTCAAGTTCTCAAGGAATTACTTAAGGAATCCATGATGATATCAAGTCAAAACTCTCCTATAAATATTTCATGGTATATATATAACTTGAAACCATACAATAATTCATTTAACAATCATGTTTATGTAATTAATCAAACATATTATTATTTTCACATTATTCATTCCTTTCGTTTCATTAGTGTGACAATGCCAATGGGAATGCAACCATTTTATTTAATTCATTTTAGTCATATACATTTAATATAGTCCTCTTTGAAACATTCCATTAAACATAGAACGGTGTGATACAGATATGCAACCAAACCATTGTATTACATTTCATTAAGATAAGTAATATATATAAAAAATACTAACCAATAACATTTATAATTGATTAATCAAGTTAAGAACTTACATTATGCAGCTCAAGTGTCACTCAAGGATAACTATTACAATTCAATATTCATACAATTAAGGGAGGCTTATGATTAATAGGGTCAATTGAAAGCACACCAGAATGGCTGCTCAGAAAAACATGTCAAACCACTAAAATCTCAAATATAGTAAATCACCATACCTGGGGTGGATGTCATTGTGGATGAAACCACCAAAGATGGTTAATATTTAATAAAGGGTCTTAGAACACAGTTTTGATTACTATAAGCATGGAATATGAATTAAAAATATGATGCCCAATGAAATCAATGTGACCAAATGGCTATTTATAATACAAAGAATCTGGGGGGATGAGTTATAGACCATATACGTTGTACTCGTACAACTCTCCTCATCTAGTATATATAACTAGTTCGGACTTAACCAGAAGAGATATAAAGAATGGATGAACTCCATGAAATTGAGGAAAAATATCCTGAAACTAAGAAACCTTGTTTTTTTAATAATATTGCCAATTGATTAAAAAGGAATTAACAATATACCATTACAAATGTAACGAGACATACAACACTTTCATTGGACTCTAGACAGTTGCTACAGGTTATTTCCAAGAATAGACTCCTTTTAGTCATCAAAAGAGTTAAATTTGGAGGGGTTTTTCTACTAGAGATAAATAAGAAATAATGGTTGTGTCAAATTATATTAATTATGGTAAAATGGTAAAATCACCCCAAAATGGCCATCGCACAGTTTGGACTCATAGTTTTTCCATACTGTGCACAAACTGTGCATAGGTAGTTTTATATGGGGCCATACCACACACCGAGGACATGTGTTTAATGAAACCATGTTCCAACCATGTGAAATACCTATACAATTTATCTATAGAATTTTTCATGGCAGTGGATCTCAAATTTCATGGTTTTGGAAAACCGTATAACCCATAAATCCCCATTATCAAACCTCACATGATTTAATTTACCTGTGGGTCATGCAATGGATGATTTTCTACAACTCTATGACATGTAAAACACCTCCAATAACTACATTTAGGACCCCAAAACAAGCTATGGAAACCCATGAAACATTCAATAACTCATTAGGAATCCATATTATATTTGTAAAATAAAATTAGACCAAAATTTATAGGATCCAAACTAGAGTCAAAAACTAGGTTCTTACAGTTTTCCTTTATTAAAGGAACTTGTCCCCGTGTTCACTTTCCAATGGCAGTGAAAAACTATCAAAGAAAAAATATAGGTACAAGTAATATACATTGGCCTCCTTATTCCATATCTCATCCAGTACATGGATGTGATACCATAACACCCCTACTATTGGGATAGATTGACCTTAGAGGGTCGTTGTTCTCTGGTTCATGATGAGAATAGGATACTCCTCTAAGGTAGAATCGATATCTAACTCAACTTCCTCAGGATCAAAAATATGAGAGGGGTTAACATGATATTGGTGATGCTGTGAAATGCAAAAGACACCATGCATGGAATGGTACCACTGAGGTAATATAAAGTTATAGGCTATTGGAATGAAAATCCTCAAAATCTAAAATGACATGAAAAACTATAGTGATAGGTTCCCTTTATATTTTATTTGTCTATTCCGTAACCTAGGTGATACCCATAGGAAAATAAGATCCTCGACCTAGAAATCTAGAGTACATCGACAGTGAGCAAAATTTGATTTCTATATAGACTGAGAAATAGACATAAGATTCTTGATTAGCAGAACCTGATCTATAGTATTTGAAACACATGTGTACCCTTAGACATATGAAGCCAAAACTGGAACCATGGAATGAAATGAGTTTCCCTATCGAAAATGATAGTATGAGGGGCCATATCTAGTCATATGATCTAATTGATATAAAATCTTCCCAACTCATCCACCGATAAAGTCTCTAAAATATGAATGAAGTGGGATGCATTAGTCATATTATCAATGAAACCCCATACAACTTCACTACCTATAGGCATGCTAGATAAAATGACTAATAAGTCCAAGGAAACACCTTCCCATTTCCATTTTGGGACTACAAGGGGTTGTAAAAAGATACTAGGTCTCTGGTGCTCTGACTACACCTACTAATTGGTGGAACACCTAATGATAAAGCCTTCTTTCTAAAATTTTATCCCAGGCCACTAATACTGGTGTTTCATGTCTCAATACATTTTGGATATACATAGATGAACATCCCACTATGAAGTGTGGAACTCACACATAAACACCTATTTAATATCTTTAGGAACCTAGACACATCCATGTATTCAAAGGATGTCATATATTTCAACAACCCATTCTAGAGTTTGAATCTCTATAAATATTCTCATGGAGTACCATGACATTAGGATATGAAAATTGCCTACTCTATACCTTATCAATGAGGGAAGAGGTAACTATCAATGATAATAGAAATGAATACTCTTAAGTGTCATGTAACTACAGCTGTATCCTATAAAAGAGGAACATCAATTTAAATTCATCACTAGATTTCTTTAAGGAATGTTCCTGATTTTCTGGAATCAGTGCATCCACTACCACATTGCAGTTCCTAAGCATATAGGCAAGCTCCAAACTAAAGGAATGTTGCTGTTAATCCCATATTTTTTATCTGATATTCAATTCATGTTGTGTAATTATATATTTGAGGATCTTGTGGTCCTTATACACCACCAAATGCTCACCCAATATACATTGTCTCCAGAAATGTAAGGAATTGATAAGTAATGTTAGATCAAGGTCATGTGTTGGATAGTTTCTATCATGAGGCCTCAATTACTGAGATACATTCTTAAAAAATCTATCCTCCTACGTTAGTACTGACCCAAACATAATGCTTGATGCCTCACAAAACATGGTACATCCTTTTCTGGGTTCTAGTAGAATCAAAATATGTTCCATGATAAGCCATCCTTTCAGTTCCGTGATGGCTTTCCCACACTCTTATAAACATAGGAACTGAAAACCCATTTTAGTGTGGAAAGGACAAGGTGCATGCAACTATTTCAATTAATTTATTTATGTCATTTTCATTTAATATGGTTCTCTATGATACCTTCCATTAAACATGTAAAGGGGTGCTATGGACATGAAATAAAACCATTGTATTAAAATTAATTGTGCTAAGACATATATATAAAATATACTATCCAATTGCATTTAAAATGAATTAATCATGTTGAATCACTTACCTTAGGTTGGTAAAGTGTAAATCAAGTAAAACTGTCACAATTCAATTTTCATCCAATTAAGTGAGGGTTATCATTATTAGGATTGACATGAATCACACCATAAAAGTGGCTCTACAAAACATATCAAACCACTAAATGATTAAATATGGAAAATCATTCTACCTGGGGTATACATCGTTGCGGATGAAACCAACAATAATGGTTTTCATTTATAGAAAGGGTCATAGAACATGGTTCTAATTACTATAAGTAACTCATTTGAATTAAACATATGATTCCTGATTAAATCTCCATGCTCACACGACAATTTAAAAAAGAAAAATCATTATGAGTGATTTATAGGCCACCCACCTCATATATGTATGACTCACCTCATACAGTATCGGCCTCCGGTTTGGTATGTATTAAAATTGATCTGAAGAATGGATCAACACCATGAAATTGGGGTGTAAGATCTTGAATCTAAATAGTTTCATTGATAGTAATAATAATGAAGAAAGGTTAAAAAGGAATCAAGAACATATCAGTGCAAATCCAACAAGATAGATGATTCTTTGATCAGACTCTGGAATGGATGATTGAGCTCAATTCCAAGAATATAGTACTTTTAGGTTTCAAACATGGTAAATTTTGAGGGGATATATACTAGAGAGAAATTTGAAAGGAGGGTTGTTTTAAATTATATCATTTAGGGAAAAATGGTAAAATTACCCCAATATGGCCATCACATGGTTTTATTACATGGTTTTTCAAACTCATTCACAAACCATTCAGGGGAAGCTATAGAAGGGGAATATGATATATTTTGGCCTCACAGTTACATAATTCATGCGCTAATTGTGTGAAAGGCCTTTGTAATTTGTCAATATCATTTTTCACAGTTTTGCATCACAAATCACATGGTTAAGGAAAATAGAAAACCCCATAACAACCCATTATCCAACCTTTCATGGTTAAATATAACCATGTGTACTGCCTCACATGGATTCCTTTAATAGTTAGATAGGAGAAAAACCTCCATAGACTAGAGTTCTGAGCACTGAACTAGTTCTTTACATCCATAAAACCTTTACTAACTCATTATAAATCCATATTAGGTCCATAAAAAAACTAGACAAAAATTTAAAAATCCATACCTAATTCAAAAATCATGTTCTTGGATATTATTTTCTTAAAGACCAAATGAATTGGCACTCGAAAATATATCCATGGAAGCTCCTAATCAATTGGAACTCTTTACTATCTCAGAGGTGTACAAAATGAATCCGCACTCTCCATGTTTTCTTTTGGAGAAGAAACTCAACTGTATTGGATCACTTCACCTAAATCCAGCATGGAGAGAACCAATTCATTTGGAATCTTCCACTTATTCCTCTTAAAAAGGAATGCACCCCTTGTGTATTTTTAATTCACTCTAGAATTCTCTATATCATTTTCATGTTTTTCAAGATCATCCTTTAGTGATTTGAGTTTTTCAGTCTTCAAAATTTCATGGTATTATTTTTTATTTTGGTTTCATTATTTTCCATTATAATGTTTTTTTTTGATATTTTAGGTAATAGTTTAAGGGATTCAATAGAAATGTTACTATGTTTCATGTTTAATTATATAATATTAATAATGTTATTGTTAAATTATTAAAAAAAATTAATGAAATGTGAAGTTGCATGTTTAATTTTTTGTTTAATATTTTTATAAATTTTTGTTGAATTTGACCTGTTTACATGTTGGCAAATTTATTATTAGTAGTGTTGTATTAGAAATGTAAGAATAAATTAAATGTTTAATATTAAATAAACTTATTCATTTAAATAATAGTATATAATTATTATATTATTTAATAATAATATATAAATATTAAAAATCATGTTTCATTTTTAATAATTAGTTTAATGTTGTAATTTTTATTATGATATTTTATTTGATAATTCAAATTTTTTTATTATTAAAAGTGGGATTAACATTTGTAAATTGCATCCTTTTGAATTTAGATTTTATGTTGATTATGTATTTTAAATTAAAAATAATGTAAAACCCAATTATGAAAATGGTTGGTAATTATAGTCTGTATAATAAAAATTATTAATTATAGATGGAAATTGGGACATGAAAATATTAGTGCAAACCCAATGGATGTGTTTAAAAATTATAAAACCTTATAATGTTTTGAAAAAAGTAATGAGTTTGTGGTTTTTGGGAAATTAAATCCATGTATGGATAAAAACAAGTTGATATATTATTTTTCATCGATGCACCTAGGGTTGAAAACAATGAAAAATTAGCATTGGGTACCAACTCAATCTTCCCTCAGTGCTGGAAAAGAAGGTCTGACTACTCACCTAGTTGGACACTCTAGGGAAATATGCCTTGGATTATTCACATTAACTTTATAAACCATAATTTCTATCTAGGGGTGTCTTTATTGGGATATTTAGTGGTTAATACACCAAACCCACATTAAGAAATATTTATTCATACTATTAGTTAGAATTTCCTTGAATAAATTAAAAAATTTACATATATTGAATTAATATTTGGTTTAAATAATTATTTATAATTAATAACAAAGTATTATTATAGATAAAATTATGTATGAATATATTTATTACAAAGGTAAAATAATTTACACCAAACAAGAAACATGTTATATTAGAAAACAAAAAAATTTATATTGGTAAAGGATTATACAACTTTGGAACCCATTTAGGTAAAAACACATAAATGGTGAAAACTCTTTGTTAACCAACTGATATAATCCATTAAAAAAATAAATTTACAATTTAAATATAGATTATGGAATTCAGCCTAACCAATTATTGACAATGAGTATTGAGAGTATATATTTTCCCTGGTTAAGAAACAAATTGAAGGGAAATATTAGTTGCATGTAATTTTATCTACTTTGGAAGATGATTCATCTGTATTGGATGTTGGTTTATTACTGATTTAGGATATAGTGTCATATCCTTGTATGAAGATTTTAGTTATATTGGAAGAGATTTTGACAATAAAGAATCATTAAATATATTAATAAAACAATAACACAAAAATTAATATCATATTTATATCGTAGAAGAGTAAAAATGGTCACATTGTATGATTTAGTGTGCCAAATAGTATTCAAAATATTAGATGAATTTGTAAACTATAGTTGATAATGATTTCCACTATTGGTTTATCTTGAGATTTACTTTGCATACATGTGTAAACTCAATCCCATCACCTGATCACTCAACCATCAATAATAAATTCATTTAAACAATTATTTTTTTAAAGATAATATCATATCAATATATTTTAGTACTTATGGTCATGGATAAACCCAAGAATCATTTCTTGTATTATGGGAGACTAGATGGTACACATTATTTTTGGATCCCTTATGATATAATTCCCAAAAATTATGTTTTATAAACATACTAATAGAAGTGATCCTTCTTATAGGGTTGAGACATAGGTGAGGATCATGCAAAATTAAATTTTATTATGTTAGGGAATCAAGTAGTCAAACAAGATTATGTTACACCTTAATAAACTAATTTTGAAAAATAAATATTTCAGATTTAGGGATTCCACAACATAATTCTCTTTTATAGGTATGTCTTATGGTTGATGTCCCCATATGTTTTACATTGATGAAGTTCAGCAAGATACACCAACAGATCTCTACAGAGTTGAGATTGATGTTGATGATTCATTAGAGTGATATTCTTCTCATGTTTTAGTTACAGGGCCTACAGATGTTTTAGGTATTTTTATAAGATCAATAGAGACTATTTTAATTAGAGTAAATGAAGATAAAATTTAGTTTTATTCATTCTTGGAGATTTAATTGTGTTATGTTGGTCATTATTATGTTATATGGGGTAGATTAGAGTTGGTGTTTACTATTTCTAGGTTACTGTGAGGAAAAAATCGTCTATTGGGAGAGTTTTCATGACATCTTATTTGAAGACATCCTTTCTTAGACCATGATATTGGAATATCATTAGGATATGTTTACTCAAAGTAACAGCAGTTCTAGGGGGTCAATGTTTAGAACCATTTTTATGAACCTTTTATTTGATTCTATAGATATTTTACATGGTGAGGAGATTGGGCGCATCATTTCTTAGTGTATTTTCACATAGATGTCGAGTGAGGGGTCACCATATTTATATTACAAACATATATTGAGGATTTAGAAAAGGAATAAGTTATTGGGAGACCATTATCCAAGACTAGATATTATAGCTATAAAATTCATTAGGACTCATCATAGAGAAAATCTATGGAATTTGAATCCAGGTTTTCATATTAGTTGATGTTTTAGAATGTAAGAAATTGGTTTTAGACATCTTCATCCCATGTAACTATAGGTTGTAGTTTTCACAACCATTATAGAATATTAGACATGGTTTTATTCTCATGTGGGGGTTTTGGATAAAATATGACATATTTTTCTTCATTTATATATGTTAAAATATATTTGGAAGTTTGATTCAGGTTTAATCCTTACAGAATTATCCTTTGAGGTAATAATTGAAGTAGGGTCCTACCATCATTGATCAGTAGTGAGGAAACGATTTAGGAAGAGGGTAGAATCATGATTATCCTAATTCACATTGATATAGGGTAACATTCAATGATTTTAAAAGGAATAAATATGTTCATCACCATATAATATATTCCACATAGAACATAAATAAATGACTAAATATTATTATTTAAATGTGTTCATTATAATCAAGTCATTAAATTGGTTGGTATGAAAGGTATTAATGAAATTATTTATTATATATTGGTCATACCCATTACTAATTCAGTAATTTATTATCATTAAGTAATTGGTTAAATTTTTAGTAAATTCATTTTATTCATTTAAAATGCATTTTCATTAAAAAAATTATTTTTCTCATTTTTTTTTGTGAATATTATAAATAATTTTATAATTTTTAGTAAATTAATTTCATTAATTCATATTCAATATTGAAATTATCATATAAAAATTATTGTATGGTGAATTTTTTATGATTTTCTAAAAAGATTAATCTTTCAGTGAATAGTTAAAATACCATTTTTGTAAAAACCTCATTTCATTCCATTAAATAAATAAATTTTAAAAAACCCATTATGTATATAATTTGATTTAAATTAACATAAGTATTATTTAGTGATATTTCATCCAATTAAAAATAATAATTCAACATTATATTAAATCTGAGAATATTATTTATTTTGTTTTGAAAATGGTATTTTTTTTAATATTATTTTAAAGTGCATAATGTTTTTTATTTTTAAATAATTTAAATAATAACTATTTAGGAATGTTTTAAATGAAATTTATATATTTTTTATTAATAATTTTCAATTTAATTTCAAACATTTATAATTATTATTCATAGAGTTAATATAAATTCATCTTTTTCTTGATAAATATACTTCTTGGAAACCAGCTTTTTCATCGCATCTACATGTTTTATTTTAAATATACCTTTTCAAATTATTTGTTTTAAATTTAGAAAAATTTATTCTATATTTTGAATTTAAAGGTCCAAATTAATATTATTAGGTTCATTTTTATTTTTAGGAATAAAAAATTTACCTTGGAAAAAATTATTTATCATAGTATAGTTAATATAAAGAAACAAGTTGAAGTTAAAAGGTAAAAACATAAAATAACTAAAACTAAATCATTAAATGAGTTTATAGTGAGTTTATCATCCGTAAAAAGATGTTACAACATTAAATATAAATAAAATTCTTTATAGTTAATTCCACCAAAATTTGGTTGGATTTAAATATAAAATTATCGTCTTTTAATCCCTTAAAGCAACTTCTCCTCAAGTTTAAATACTACTCATCACCACCCAATTTCTCTTTTAAAACATTTAAGATACTAAATTAACTTCAAAAACCACTCTTCCTCACTCTCAACACATCCATGTGCTTATGGTATCACCAAAATATCAATTCCATTGTCTTGAGGGCTTTCTTCAAAGATGTGGTATTGAAGGGGTAACTTTCTCAAACCAACTCTCTTAATTTATTATCTTCATCTATATTATCCTAACCAAATTAATCCATCAAGGAATTATAAATACAGTATAATTTATATTCTTTTATTTTATATTTCTAATTTAATATATTATATCCATCCTTTTTATTATCTCCCCTTATCCAAAGAAATGAAACCATTGTCCAAATTATGCCGGTTAACTGTCTCCATTGATAATGATTATTCATTTTCCATTAACTCCATAAAATATGAACATAAAACTAGTATTCTTGTTAAATAATATTTTTATAAGTATATCATAACTATTTTCTTATTTTGTAACTAATATAATGATATAATATTAAAAAAAGTGAAACTAGTTCATGCTGGTCATAAAAACTGCCAAAATAAACCAACCATTTGTCATTGACATTTTTATCAAATGAATCGTCCTAATAAAAGAAATAAAAATGGTATATGGGAAAAATTAAACTTATATATTTGGTTTAAAACCATTTCATTCTACCTATGGAGTATTATTCAAATTTTAAAAGATCATCCTTATATATACTCAAGCGAACTGACTATGAAACCTTGAAACTAGTGCTCCCTAAATAACAAAATTGATATTCATAACCCATCCAAATTTACATAAATGATATTAATTAGTCATTAAAAATCAGAAATATATAAATATAACTTAATTTATTTATTTATTATTATAATTTTATTATCCATTACACTAAGAACTTGTGCGGAACTCTCAGACACAAAGTAAGGGACTCTTTGACTAAAATACCTCATTTTAAATGTTCTATATATTTATTTTCAAATATTTCTTTTTCATGAATATTATATTAAAATTAATTTTATGAATTAATTAATATTTACATGAATCTTTTAAAATGGTAATTTTCAAATTTCCATCAAATTTTTTAAAAAGGGATATTTTAAGGTCTTATGTAAGTGAATTCTTTACCTAATTTTCTTTTATTTGGGTTAAACTGCAACATCATGGATAATGACTTGAATAGATTATGTCTGAATAGAATTTTGATTCTATTATGTTGTATTTCCACTTTTATTATATGGGTTTATATTTTATTTACATAATTTGTTCATTTTATTAACACTCAATTCAATGATATGATATTTTTAAGGGACTTTCTTTAAAAACATCTTTTAAACTTTCATTTTACAAAATTCAAATGGAATGTTTATTTTTAAATATATTTCATGAATGGAATTTTTTGATTTTATGAAACCACAGTATTTTGAAGTTTAATTTAAATATTTATATGGTTACATTCACCAAAAAAAATTTCCATTTCACCTGAAATTTTTTAAGAAATGATTGATTTCCAAATTTAAATATTATTTTCTTCAAAGTTTATTTTATGATGAATTATTTCATGATTTATGTTAATTTTATGGTTCTTGGAAATTTTTTGTGATGATGGGTGGTTTAATTATAAACTAATGATGGGGGGTTCCTTGATAATATAAGGATGGGAGGTTATATTATTAACCATTGATGGGTGGTTTTGTGATAAACCAAGGTTGGATGATTACATTATAACCTCCAACACATTTAGTACTGTAGAGTTATAGGTTGGAAATATTGGTTGCACAAATTTTTGGAGTGATATAGAAAATGATGTCCCAAGTTATCTACATGTATTTTATATTATTTATAATGATATTTTCAGGAAATATATTGATTTTAAAAATGTAATATAATGATATTTTTTATGAAAACAAGATTCCTTTCTAAAGGTGAAAATATATGTTTCCATGAAAATGTTTTTATAGGTATTCACTAAAATAAAATTTTCATTTATTTTATGTTCCTTGTTACGATTTTATTCCAATATGATGTTGTAAAATTTTTTTCAATAGATTTATTGGGGTATAGAGACAAGAATGAGATCAAGTAAAATTTTTGAATATTTTTTATTAATATATAAGTTGTTTTATTTTATAGAGTTTGGTTTTTTGTAAAAAATGTATACCTTGTATAAGTTTCCACATGTAATGTATTGGTTAACTATGTACTGCTTTATCCCTGTTATCTAGAACTCAAAACCTAAAAGATATTTTGAAATGAAATAAATATAATTCTCGTTTAAATCACTAGAATATTTAATAATTAAGGTTGGGTCCTTACAGTTGGTATAAGCACATGTTTTATAAAACTTTGAAGATTATGATATTTCCTTGAATGGATTTCTTAAGAGTTATAGATATCATCATGGGTTTCCAATTATATATATAAATATAAGTTAAATGAATTACACACCCCTTTTTGTTTTAAAGTGATGGATTCCATGTAGATTAATGCTATTTTGTAGATTGGATTTAGAAACGTAATCAATTTAGGTATTAAGGATTGGATGGTTAAAGAATTATATAGTTTATATGTGTATTATCATTTAAATTACTATTTTAATTTTTAACATGTAATAATTCCCTCCATATTTTAATGATGTTATTTTTTGAAGTTGAATGATCCTTTATCCAAATATCATAAAATAAATCTTACACATCTTTATTATCCCTTTAGAATGATTTTATTATCTCTGTTATTAAAAAAATCTTGTTTAAATGACATTGATAGCTTTTTTTAGTACTCAAATCACCTATAAGAACCTATTTCGCTTATTTAAAAACAATAAATTTCTCCAAATAATTAATAGTTCATGTTATCATTTTCATTTTATTTTAAAATTATATCCATACCAACTATCACGAAAAGTTAAATTTCACAAAGTACATAACAATTTACTTTATAGAACCTGGAAATATTATCAAAAGATAAAGGGGATATCAAATAAAATATGATGTCTAGATTTATGGTATGAATTATTTTCTTATGCTCAACATTTGTAGTATTTTAGTGTTGATATTTAAGAATTAGAAAGAGATAATTCAATTATTTTATTATAATAATGACGTATTATGGAATAAGATAATTAATAATTATTAATATTTTAATAAGGTAGATGAATTAAGGATGTGTTTATGTATTGATTTTTAAAATTTAAGATACATTTTTTGTTTTTAAATATTATGATAATCATGGAAAACCTAAGGATTTTCCTATAGTGGGATTTGTTTTCAATGCTCTGGAAACACGTGTAAAATGGAATTGATACCTATAAAAAGGGGTTTAGTGAAAAAGTGATAATTTTTGGGATACATTTATTGAGTATTGATAAATATTTTAGGTATACATAACCCTTATGATTATTATGTGAAAATGGTTTTTTGAGGAACAATGACTTTACTTTTTGTGGACATATATTTTAAGGTATTAGTAGTCTTTATGGTTTATACGATCTTTGAATTAGAAGTAATTATGGGTACTTACTTTTTCAGGATAAAATATGAATGGTTCGAGATAACCTTTATGGTTAAATATACTAATTCATGTTTTTTTGTATGTTTCTAAAAATTATTTACTAATATAAGGATTATATTAATATAGTTTTAGAAAATTCAATCATATAGACTATGTGATAACCCATCACATCCATCCAGGCAGTGGGGATCAGACCCACAAACGATGCCTAATAAGGGCGCATCGCCTACCACTGGCCTATATGAAGCCCTTATTAGTATGATATTTTTATTTTTAGATAAATTATTTAATCATAGAAAATAAGTTTATTTTTTAAACATAAGTTCTGTCCTATAGATAACCATGGGATTGGAAAAAAAGATTTTGTGAATAAGTGATTAATGTTATTTTGGAAGATGTTCATTATTTTTGGAACCATATTTGATTAAGGTAAATATAATATAATGGGATTTTATTTTATGAATAATAGTTGAATTATATTTTGGAAGAATATATTTTCTGTGGTGATTCATGTTATTCATAGAAATGATTAGTATAACTTGATGATTATTTGATTATAGAAATTACATTTTGAAATGAGACTTATGAGTGATTGATGTTGTTTAAAGATAAATATTAATGTTATCTCAGAATATTCTATGATCAAATACTTCTAATTGTTTTGTTTCAATTTTAGACTGTACTATTTTGAGGAATTTTATGGATATTAATTTTTTTTTAATATTTGTTGAATTTTAGTGATTAAAGTGGGTTTTCATCATAAAATGGATTAATATTTTTTAAAAAAAATCATTATCTTGTTGTAACCATTTTTATTTTCATTAATTCCTAAATAAAAGATGAATAAATAGATATAATTTATAGATTTTGTA
Organism: Viscum album; assembly: GCA_963277665.1. Lineage (NCBI taxonomy): Eukaryota > Viridiplantae > Streptophyta > Magnoliopsida > Santalales > Viscaceae > Viscum > Viscum album. Next base: position 26,961,087 of record OY728128.1, on the reverse strand, counting down.
TCCTTAGAAGCTGATTCTGATTCTTTAGGTATAAAAATTTCATCTTGAATACTCATCGATTAGAGAAAATATAAGGATTAAATTATACTCTATATGTATGTATATTTACTTATGTTCTCATTCTAGGTAGTAATGTATTTTATCAACTCAAGGAAAAGTATTTTGATAAAAAATATATTTTATTTACTTTTCTTACTGAGAAAATATGTTGCTTTTTTATCCAATTACAGATTTATGAATTTGTGATGGCTAACATTCTCATGATCATGTTCTCTATTATTATATATCAGCACATGAGTGTTTTATTTTCTCTTCCATGAATATGATTTTTACAAGGAATCCTATTATGTGTTATTCCATAAAACCTTCATACTTTTCCCCCCTCACATTTCAAGTAAATGTTTTATTAACCCTTTTTTTGATGTGTGAATTCAATAAAGTGTTTTTGAAAATTAAAACCCATGTTTTCTATCCTCAGAACAATTTAAAATGGGATAAATTTATTAGGGTTATTTAATATAACAATTATATATTTTAACTGGAAACATTATCTTCAATATCATATAATATACGCCATATCAAACTTAAAAAAATGAGTAAACATTATTATTTATATATAACCACTATAATCTAGCCTTTAGAATAGTGGGTATGAAAATAATTAGTAAAATTATAAAATATATAATTTTTTTTGATTTCTAAATTGTTAATTAATTCCTTGTAAATAGTAATTCAATTTTTTTGTAAAGTCATCTTTTTCTTCAAAAATAAATCTTATTCAAAACAAATTATTTCTCTTGAATATTATGAGTGAATATTATAACTAATTTTTGGAAATTCTGATAATTTTCTAAATTGAATAATTTTTCAGTAAATAGTGAAAAATACTAATTTTTGTAAAAATATCGATTATTTTTAATAAATTAAATAATTTAAAATGTCCCATAATGTTTATAATTTGATTTCAACAAACATATGTATATTTAATTTTATTTAATCAGCTTAAAAGTTTTTAATCAACTTTATATTTTATTTTTGAATAATATTATTTTTGGGTTAAAAATGATTTTTCTGAAGAAAAAAAATTAAAGTGAATAATGTTTCTCATATTTAATTAATTAAAATAATAATAAATGGTAATGTTTTAGATTAAATTTATAGATTATATATCATTAAGTATAAATAGAGTTTAATGAAATGAAAATTACTAGTCATATAGTTAATATAAAATCCTCTTTTTTCATGAAAAACACACATCTTGAAAACCCACTTTTTCATTGAGTTTATGGGTTTTAATTTAAATATATTTTTTCCAATTTTATGAATTTAATTTAGTTAAATGGATTCCTTAATTATAGTAATTTGTTCAAAATTAGGTTTTCGGTTCATTTTATTTTTTATGTATTATAAAGTTACTATGGTAAAACAAATTACTGGAGTATAAGTAAAATATTGAAATAGGTTTAAGTTAAAAGGTAAAAGTCTAAAATACCTAAAAACATTAAAATTAAATGGGTTGTTTTGTTTATATCTAGACCATAAAATTAATTTAATAATTAATTATCTATCTAATTCATTGGAATTAGTTCCACCCAAATGTGGTTGTCTATAAATATAAAATAGTCATTATTTAATCAATTTACCCCCCCCCCTTAACTAAAAATTCCAATCCTCACCACCCATAATCCTCACAAGAAATTAAGATCATAAATTATATAAAAACTTTTATACTATTCACCCTACCCACTTCCAAGTGGTTCGGGTTTTACCAAAAGTCAAATTTTATGGTCTTTAAGAGATCCTTTAAGGAGGTGATATTCAAGAGATAAATTTCTCAAAACACATCTTTTAATTTATTTTCTGCTTCTAATTTCACCTAGAACCATTAATAAATAAAGTAATAATAAATAGAGTATATTTTTTTAATGTTATTTTATTGTGATAATGGAATTTCTTATATCCATCCTTTTATCAACTTGTCATGTTCAATGAAATGAATTCATTTTCCAAATTATTCCAATTAACCATCTCTATGGATATGGATTTTTTTTTCATTCACTGGGATTGAGAATATTGTATCGTGTGATTGTATTTTATATCAGATAAAAATTAAATTTTTTTAGAAATAAAAAGAATTATAACGTGTTAAAATATTGTTTCCATGACCTATATATTTAAAGAAATATTTTAATGACATTCCATTGATAAATATTGTTATCTTTACGAATCTGTAGTAGCATGTGGTAGTATTATTTCTATTTTAATAAATGAAATAGATTATTTTTCAATAATATTATGGTTAACATATTATTATTATTATTTTCTGAAATGAATGATAAAAAATATTTCAAGTTTTAGATAAATTTATTATATTATTGTTTCATAAAATTACCAATTGAAATATCTTTTTTAATATTTTATATAATAATTTCAATAAATGAATGTAATGACTGATCACATACAATATGTAGTATATGATAATCTATTGTAATATCTTAATAAATAGATAATAAATAATTTAATGTTCTAGAATAATTCGGATTGTTCAAGAAAGTATTCAAGAGAGAAAAGTAGAAAAGTACATGTTGTTGCCTAATTTATTATTTGATTAATAAAAATGACAGAATAATGATCTTTTAACCTTCTTAAATAATATTTATGAGAATTATTTTATAATTATGGTTATTAGATAACTTGAAATGAAAATTATCACATATTTAGATAATTTATTATTTCTTTATGTAGATATTAAATTATTGGTAAGGACAATTTGATCAAATGTATTTTTTGTTTCCAAAGGACATTTACTAGATAGTAGGATATCTACCTAGTTATTTTTATTATTATTTAGAAAGTTAAAATTATTGAAATATATATAAAAAATCATTTTTATTTTTAATTAAATTGAAGAGGCATGAGATGAATATTTACTATTCATCCTAGAATCGTTTAAACTTTTAAGTAATTGTAAAAGAAAGTTAGTTTGATTTTAGCTACATTAGACTACTTTTATAGGTTTTAAAAGGATGAAAAACTATGAATAACAAAACTGTTAATTCAAGACATAATTATAATTGTTATTTGTTCACGATTAATTCATTACAGTAGAACAACAAAATTCTTGATTTTGGGATGATAAACATCCATGATTTTATGGCCATAGTTTCCTTTAAAACTATGCTTGGAAATATATTTAATATGTATTTATTATTATTGAATCAAGATCCTTGATTGTATTTATTGAATTTCTAATTTGACTTATATGATGATAGTGGTGGCACATGGTATTGGTAACGATGATAATGTTTTCATGGGTTTCCAGTTATGATGATGATTATGGCCTGAGGTGCCAGTAATGATGATGATGATGGAATAAAGTGCCAGTTATAATGATGAAGGATGAATGATGTGTTGGATATGATGATGATATTATAAAGATATTATATATTTGATGTTATGTTCAATGATGTGGGAAATTGGGTTTTTCATGATGAGTTTAGAGATGGAATTTCTAATCAATGCTTACTTATTGATTGATTCAAACTTAATGGATCGATGTAAAGATGTTCTTTATATGATTTTTTCCAACATTGGTATTAATTCTAATGTTTTATACTATGATTGTATCTTTTAATTGGAATCATAGGCTTAGTCCTAGAGAACAAGAATGTCTATTAATTAATAATTTCAAACAATAAAAGAACAATGTTGGTTCTTGATGCTTACTTATGACAATTCCAAACTTAATAATACAAGAAAATAAATAATAGTGCATTCATAACTATGATTATAAGATTAAAATGTTAATAATGGAATTTAAATGGAATAACATTAATTAATGGATATAATTAATTAATAACAAAAATTGATACATGTATGATTTTTTGATATCTAGTCTTTAGTGTAGGCAGCCGGGTGTCCTAAGATATGATAAATGTTGTATAGTTTAAGGATAGGTATTTTCCATTAGTGTGGTTGTGATATATACTTATACTATATGTTTTTTCTTTCATACACACCCCTCTAATTTCATAATGGAAATAATTAACCATATGATCAAAGGGTATTTTCCCCAACATTAATGTTACCAAAGATGAATATGGTTTACTACCCCAAATCCCCACTATCCCTTCAGATGTATTATTATTTATAGGTATGCATTGGGGTGATTTCCCATATATGTGTTTTGTGGGATGTGATGGATTGAGGTTATTTTTCATTCATTTAATTTTGATCTAGTATATTTTGTCTTGTTACAGTTGTGTGTTTTATAGGATATAATGATTTAAGGTATAAAGAAACAATACACAAGATATGATGGATTTCTTGAATAACCTGGTTATTATAAGGAGGATTTTTTATTTGATTATGTTAAATATGGGGTGCATGGAATGCTATATTTTTCCATGTTTTTTTAGGTAGGATTATTTATGGAAGAGATAATGGCTCAATACATGCAATGTTAGGGTGTGAGAGAAACAAACCATTGGCTACGTGTTTATAGGGTACCTATATATATATATATATGTATATATATGTTCTAAAAATTATGGTAAAACATATGTGTGTTATTTTGTGAGTGATATGTGGTAAGGAAGGAAAATAATTCTATAGTTGTTTAGAGGTCTAGTCAGTTTTATTTATTTATTCCCTATCTTTTTTGGGCTTCATTCTATTTTCTATGAGGTAGTTCAGGGTGGATCCAATTGAGTATATATGTTATCCTAACCTTATGTATAGATAAACTATTTTATAGTTTAGTAGGAGTTGGATGGTGATCGAGAAAGAAATTATTAGTTCGAGTATTTATTCATGATTTTTTGAGCTTCTTGGTCACTATTAAGGATTACTTATTTAGTTTTTTTAGTTTTATCAAGTTATGTATGATATCACATAATATACTGGGATTTAATTTTTTTTATTATGAACAGGAGGTGTTTGGTGGTTTATCTTTTCTTATCACTTACTTCCCAAATCCTTATGACAGTAATTCCTCTAATGGGTTTGATTATATACCCTAGGTGCACATATCTTACATGTGGCATGTTGTATTCAGGCTTTAGGTGTCATTATCTCTCTTTTCCAATTATCGGCCTATAAGGGGTACCTTTGGAGGGATGGGGTCATGCCGGAGTGGTATTAGAGGTGTTAGTAGAGAGATGATATTGACTATTGAGTGAGTCACTAGTGAGGATGCATGGGTTTGTATGAAAATAGCATCATATGGTACTTTTATATGTTATAAATAAGGTGGACTTTCTAGGAAATGGGTTTATAGGTGCCCATATGATTTTTCATAAGGAAATTCATGTTTATAAAACATGTTAAGTGAAATGATGATACTTTTATGGAATATATTTATTAATGGATCATTCACCATGAATATTTACACATGTATTTTAATGGAGAAGACAATGGGAAATTATTTGAAAATTAATTTACTATTTAACCTTAAATAATATTTTTCATGGGGTTGGATTCCCTAGTATTTTTTTATTTTCTGTGAGTGGATTTGGTTTAATGTCCCAATCATTAGGATTTCCTAGCTTATGAACCCATATTTTGGTTGAATGTGTTTTATTTTTTATCAACATGATAGTATTTTTTAATATTTTCAGAACATTTTTTGAAGGACTTTTTATAAGATCTGGATATGAATTCAGATGATGTTTTATTGATCCTAAATGATTATAAAATCATCTTCACTAAGAGAATCCATGATTCAAGTTGAATTTTTTCATGAATATTCTAGACATGTAATTTTTATATATGAAGTTTGTAGAATCTTCATACATATATTTTTGAATTTTTTATATATAAGGGACCTAGAATCTATATGATGGTGAATTTTTCTGATCTCATTTGAAATAGATAGCCAAATAAACTATCCATGTTCATCAGATAAATAATAATAGATAATATTTGGGGAGTTCATTGGTTAGTTAAATCCATATGAACATTTTATTGAGACACATAAGTTACAGTCATTGAATATAATTTCAAAATGAGTATCATTCATGATTTTAAATTGAAAATTTGAGTTCATCATAAAAATTATTCTCCAAAGAGAATATTAAGAAAAATTAGTGCTAATCAAATAATTACCATATGGAGGAGTTCTTATGAATAATCAGATAGAGAAGTTATTACACTATTACAGATAGATCTACCTACATGATTGTAATCTATAAACATGGTGATAAAACCAAGATAAAAACTTAATAACTCAATAATTTTGAAGAAAATATTTTGATTCATATCATGATTTTAGGAAATTTTGATGAGTTTAGATATGATAATATTTGGGGTAACTTTAAGAAATAATGTTGACTCTATCTATTAAGAATATTTTAAGGTGGTCAAACAAAGAATGAGCCAAGAGGGAAATTCAAATTTGGATTCCACACTTCCACCATGATTTTTATTAGAAGTATGATTATGTAATGTAGAGAAGTATCATTGATATTTTTTTCTACTATAATTGAGAATGAATCTTGTTTGAGATACTTATTATTAAATTTTAGATATTTTTATTTGAAGAAGTATCTAAAATAGGATCCTGGATGCATATGTTTTATAAATTGAAAAAATTAAAAGGTCATGTTTGCGATAAATTTTTTCAGAAGGTTGAGTTTTTTATAAGAAGATATATAATTAATTTATAAAGGATCATAAAAATATTTTCATTTTTACTGAAGAAGCCAATGGTTCAAGATATATTTTCAAAATTAGTGGAGGAAATTTTGAAACTACTAACAACCAAAACTCTTAAGTCAAGGGTGACTCCTTCAAACCATCATTTCGTTCAAGGGTGATTCCATGAATATTTTTTTATTTTTGGTGGTGTTTAATAGAAAATCAATGTAATTAGAGACACCAAAAAAATTAAGGAGTTGGTACCCACATTGGGTTGATCATTATACTAATTTTTCTCCATGAAATTATAATTTATATACATTCATATAGGTGAGGTTTAGTTACAAATATGAGTATATAAAAAGTTGAATAATTTATAAGTGTTAATTTCTGGGTCAATTAAATTATAAAAATATTACCACTGATTTAACCCCCCCCCCCCTTCTAAGTGAATCAATAGACCAAAACACTTAAATTGATAATAGAGTGATATATGATCTATAGATACATTTTTTGAATTATATATAATTAATATATTATTAACATTTTTGTATTACCTACTATCAATGATAAGAATAATCAATTCTCAAACAACAATATGATACCTCATCTTCTTTCACTTATATTAGAAGTGGTATATTTCATGTTCATTGGATCATCTCATAGAAAAAATGATACACCATTGAATTTTTATGATAAGGGAATATAAAATATAATGTTAAGTAAATTAAATCTATTCTTATATATCATGAATAAAAATTATACAAAAATGTGATGGGTCTTCAGACGACAAAGGTATTTTGGGATAAATTTGAATGAAAATTTTAGGTCAATGTTACACTGAATGAAGAAAAAATTCAAATACAGAGATACAAATTTTAATATTTTAAATTTTAATAGTAAGATACCATTGGTGAATATTTGACAAGGATAAATGAAATATTATGTAACAATAGAGTTTTTAGAGAAACAATATTAGATTCATCTATCAATAATTAAATCAAGAGAAATATTTCTACTTGATATTGACACAAATATATCAGTTATTGAGGATATGGAAACAAAATAAATTTATTAGCTTTATAATATTACTATTACCTATGAAATGAGTAATTAACCACTATTTATTTAGACATATAAGGATTATATTTCATTTCAAGAAATGATGAAACTCGTGATTTCAGAAATAGAAGTGTGATCCAGCATCTCCGAGTATGAATCTCTAGATGAAGACAAATATTCATGTGTGAGGTATTTTATCTCAATAAAACATGGAAAAGATAGAGGAATGTACTAGTTAAAAGTCAATTATAATGTTTTATGCATGGTTATTAGCCACTTTTCCTCTGACCATCCAAGAAACAGAAGGGGGAGTGTATAAATAAAATTAATGTGTGATCAATCCTATCAAGATAAAGTTGGATAAAAATACTGAAGATGTAAAATAATCTAAGGATATTATAAGAAGATATTCCTCAAAAAAATAAGCATGATTTTTAATGAATATGAGAATTACCCAACTAAAATTAAATCATTATATGAATATATTCCAAAAAAATCAATAAATTCATGATTCATTTTGGGGAACATGTTGAAACAACTAATAGTCAAGAGGGATAAGGTTAATATATATATATAGAGAGAGAGAGTATGTTCTAAATTAAAAAAATTAATCATGTATTAAGATAAAATAAAAATTGTGAAGGAATATAGAATAATTATAAACAAATATGGAAATGAATACGTCCTTAAAATAGATTAAGGAAATCTTGAAAAAATGAAATCTATAAAAGATAATGATTTAGAGAAATTAAATATGACAAAAATAAAATAATATAAAACTATCTATAAGGAATGAATAGTTAGGAAAGACTCAATCAAGATGTCATGAAGATAAAAAATAAATAAAATAATGAATAAATATTTTTATAAAGAAAAGGATGGTGAAAAATACTCCTAAATAATTTTAATATAATCTAGCTATAAAAAATATGTTTGAAAACCAAATTTTAATTAAAAATTTACTAATATTATTTGGAATCACTATGAAGGTTCAATGATAAGAGAAGTGAATTCATGTATTAAAAAGGGTAATGAAAAATTTAAATTCTTTCAAAATAAATTAAATAAAAATCATAACTCTTAGAAGATTAATATTCAACCAAAATGGAAGAAAGTAGAAATAAATTCCACTACACATAATATAAATATTTCATGAAATATTTATATCACTATTTAATAAAATGATTTACTGGTAATTGTTAGTTTTGTGGAGAATTTGGGAATAAATTATATAATTATTAGTATAATATGTCACATACATGGGCATGTCACCAATCAAAGCAGATAAATAAAGGAAGGTTGAATTTTTTGTTTGAATACTAATAACAAAATACTGAATGATGAAAAATGTTGTTTAGAAAAAAATTTGATATGTTAAATTGGTTGAATGAAAAATATTATGAATTTCTTGATGAGGTATTTTGAAGATGTAATCCATCTAATTTTCATTTGTATGAATGTGTGAATACTCTACCTAGATAAGATCCTTTGATTAGGAAACTAAAGGAACGTGGTCAAGGGAATACTGAATAAATGTCATTATTAACTGAGGTTACTCTAAGAGAATGAAGAAATGAGAAGCCTATAATTACATATATAGGGTTATATTTTAATGATTCATGAGATTAAAAAATCTAAAAATTTGATGGTGAACATCATGGAGGAGTTATTACATTTTGGATTGCTTGTTCTATTAGAATCAAAGGAATTGGCATAGCTACAATTGAATTACAAAAGTTTAAGTCCAAAAATATTCTATTTAGTATTAATTAGTGATAGTCAGGTTTTTTATGATGGGATTAGAGTTATTTTTAAAATATATTCTTTCATTTTAAAAAGTTTTTAAGATTGAGATATTATTTACAATAGAGCCAAAACCTATAGGGATTTGTTCCAAATCAGTTATCCAAGTATCTCTTATTATTTTAGTTCTAAAGATGAAAATTTATAGTATAAAATGAGTCTTGGACATCTCTGTTAATGAAAATATATGTAAAATATATAATAAATAAGTTTTGAGAGATCTATATCAACATAAAAAGGAATGATAGATTAGTTGTAAAACAAGTGAAAAAATTATGAATTATCAGTAAAATTTATCATAAGGAAGAGATTTAGTATACTCAACCTATTGAACATATTCACTATGATATCGATGAAATAATGTGAAATAAATCCACTAATGGTGATATATACCTCATAACATTAAATTATTACTTTAAACTGATGACTCTGTTAATGTTTAAGAAATATTAATATGAGCCTATAGAAATGTTCTAAAAATTTTTAAAATGAGGTTGAGAAGTAACAAAGTGTATATATCAAAAAAGTCAAAATATATATTTTAAATGAGTTCACATGTGAATATTTTGAATCCTATTTGATAAGGAATTTTATTAATCATAAACATAATGATCATCATACTCCAAAAAAATATTGGATTAGTAGTGAGGAAGAACTAAAGTCTAGTTGAATTGGGATGAACTATTCTTTCTGAGTATAAACTCCCAAAATATTTCTAGAGGGAAGAAGTTTATAGAATTATAAATGTTGAAACTAAATTTTTTTTAACACTGGAAATTTTAAAAAAAAATGAAATGTAGTATAGAACAACATTATTATTTAATACTTCATGTTATTTGGGAGGTCATTCTTGATGAAGATTAAAAATTAAATCATATAAAATTTTATGAAAGGGATGAGGAGGGAATATTATTAATGCATACATTCAATGGAAGAAATTACAAGTGTTAGATTAAAAGATAATAAAAAATTATAGAATTGTGTGATTCTAATTTTATTGAAAGTATGTTCAAATAAATAGATAAAGTAAATGGTTTTCTAAAATTTTAACAGAAGAAATCTTATAACCTTCCAGAAGAAAAAAATTGAGAAATGAGAGTAGTATAAATGAGTGGAAAAAAATATTAATTGATGTTCTTAATGATGGGGAATAAATGGAAGGAAGAAACTCTAATATTCTAAAATATATAGTAAATAGTTTAACTAAAAATCATTATCAAAATATGTGGAGATCTAGTTTAGAAAAGAAGGAAACTGGTGATGGATATAAAACAATTCTCATTTCAAAAATATAATGATGATCTCTATCAAAATATTTTGAAGATAAATAATAGTTTTAAGATCTTAATTAAGAGGTAAAGAATATTAAAAATAATGACACTTGAGAAGTTTTTTCAAGACCATAAGATAAAAATGTCATAGGAAACAACTGGGTGTTTCAAAATAAGTTGATTAAAAAAGAAAATTGTTTCACTAAATAATGCCATGATCATCTTAAAATTGTATGAATAATTTAAAGGTTTTGGTTTAGAATAATTATTTAACCTTTTTCTAAGACTTTAAATAATCTGAATGGTCTTTAAAACTACTATATATCATAGATAAAAATTCTATATGATGGATATTAATTCAATATTATTAAAGGGGGATGTTTATGAAAATTATTATACTGAACAACTATAAGGACTCATCCTTGATAAACTGGAATAAAATTATGTATAATGAATAATTTATTTTATATGTTGTATAATTCTCATTCAGGTTGGTATTAAAATCAATTTTATTTCCATAAAACAAAAATATTTTCTAGAGGAAAATTTAAAATGATATTTGGGTAAATTTAACTTGTTTTTGAATTTTTTGTATTATATTTTATAATTATGAAATAATTTTTTATAGTGATAAATAATTTATATTTGATGAATTATTAAAACATATAAAGAGGTTCTTTGAGATGTCAATGCTCAGTGAAAAAAATTTCCCTTGGGATAGTGATCATACAAACTAAAAGATACATCCTTCAATGAAAATAGATTCCAAAAAAAATATTAAAAAAATCCATTGATGAATTAAAGGGAGTTTCTGCACTTGATTTTCATGGAAGGAAGATAGCTAATGAAGAAGCTGAAAAAATATTGAATCAGAAGGACTTTTAGAGGTTGATTAGAAGTTTAATCTATTTTATAACTTCATAAGTAGACATTATGTTTTCATCAATATTATTTTAAATATATCAATTTTAACCCAAGAATTGTCACATAGTTGTTTATAAGATAATTTTTAGATATATCAAAGAAACTATAAGAATTATATTAATATTAAAATAGGTATAATATTGACGTTTATAGGGTTCACATAATTTGATTGACCTTGAGACTTTGATGATCATTAGTCTCCTTTTAGATGAACATTTTTCTTGGGTGAAAGATCTCTATTATAGAATAGTGAGAAACAAATATTGATTACCTAAATAAATTTAAATCAAATTATTTCATTGATACATTTTCATGTACTCAAATTATTTTGACGACGTCTTACATGGATGATTTGAAAGTGGAAGTTGTAAACCCTTTAAAATTTTCTAGTGATTAAAAGAGTGTGATTGATCTTTATAAAAATAAAGTAAAACATTCATGATCAAAACATATTAGTATCATATATCATATTAACAAACAAATTTTTTATTTTAGAGAATTACAACTGAAACATATTCCAATAGTGTATGAAATTGTAGATGTCTTCACCAAATCTAGGACAAGGGAAATATTTGAGACACAAAGGAAAAAGGTAATGTACAAACTACCCAATTCTATTAGAAAAAGATATGACAATCCCCCACATGAATTTGGATTTTTTTTTCAAAGGGTGAGAAGTATTATATAACTATACATTTTCATTCCATGGATATGAAGTTTTAGTAATTGTAAAAATGGGAATAATTTGAATGGTTAATTTATTAAGGTTGAGTACATTGAACTTATTGGAAAAAATAATTTTCATTTATGGGTGAAATTATCTCAAAAATATTTCTATTTCTTATACTTTAGTTTTATAGTGGTTATTTTTCATAAAGTTATGATATGGGGGTGGGTTATTTTTTGAAAAATATTTTTTTATGTTGATAAAAAACACCAAGGGGGATATTTGTTTATTTTTTTCCAATATGAAAAGATTTTTTTATCTTGGGATTGACTTTTTTTAAATGAAATATTTATAAGGTATGTAAATAATATATTAAAATGATTCAATTAACCTAAATTTTTTTAACATCATGATTAATAAACGTTTTCATGATTCAAAATGAGTTTTCTTCATGTATTTTTTTGCCATATAATTTTTTTAGAAGTCCCGGAAGGATAAATTTGATTTTACAAATATAAAGGGATATAGAAGATCCAAAAAAAGAAATTTAGGGATTTCTTTATATAGATAAAGAAAAATGAACATTGTTAAGTTCAATAGATAATATAGGTTAGATGAACGTTGATGAGTTCATCTGAAATAGACAGTATTGTGAAAATTTATACCAAATGGACAAGTTCATGATGTTTAAGATCATTTCAAATAGATCATCCACCACATTTTTGTAAACTATAAACTATATTTCATTGGGAATTGTTTTATAAAAAAATATTATATGTAAAAATATCGTTTAATGGATAATTACTAGATGGAGGAGTTGTTACGAAGAACCGAACAAAAAATTTCTTACCCTAATTTGGACAGAGCTTCTTAAATATTGGTAATTTATAAAATAGGTTATAATTATATGATATGAATTAAATGATTAAATATTCATGAAGGAAACATACTTATTCCCACTGATATTTTTTGAATGTTTGAGTAGTTTAACAATATAGAGATTTAATGGAAATTTGATAAAAAAATGTTGAGTCAAAATTTACAGAAACATTAAATGTGATCAAATAAAGAATGATTCAAGAAAGAAATTAAAATTTAGAACCCAAACATCATCCTTATTATTTTTAGGGAATATGAGAATATAAAATTTAATAATATCATTAAGATGTTGAATTGGATACTACTATTAATAGTGATGTTTGTGTGAGCATCTGTTTTCGAATCTCTAGAGAATTTTCTTGACATAAGTATTGGATAAAAGGTTTCAGATGAATAATTCACAAACATTCCAAAATAAAAATACCATGTTATAGATAAAAAATTTTGTAAAGTGTTTTTTTTTGGAAGAATATAAATATTACTTATATACAGGCTCTATGGAAGACCTTAATTATTCCCGAAGAAGTTGATGGTTCAAGGGATATTTCTTATATTCATGGAGGAATATTTTTTTAATTGATGATAAAAAACATTCATGGGCCAAGGGTGATTCATTTCCATCCAAATTTGGGATAAAAGTGTTTTATTTTTTACCTTTTTTTGTATACATGACATATCTTAGAAAAAACAAATTGTATCTGGTGATTCTAAACATAACATGGAGTGAAAACCCACAATGTCAATGAACACTGTAAAATTTATGTCCATTATAGTAATCCTACTAATATTTTCATATTGGTTATAAAAAGTTATAGAGTTTTATTTACATGTGATGTAAATTGTAAAAAAAATACCAACGATTCACCCCCCCCCCCCTTCTCAGTGGTGTTGCATAACAGGACGGTTCACCCTAAAATCATCATATAGTGGATATCGAAAAAGGAAATACTAAAAGGTTGAAACTATTATATTTTTAACAAAAAATGTCTATAGAATATTAAGGTCTCTTTTATATATCATGGTATTGTGTTTTGTTTGGAGGAGGTGGTGATATACTTCAGTTTAAATCATCCTTGAAGACAGCATTGGGATTCGTTTGTTGTGACCATTATATATAGGATAAGTTAACATTGGTGGTTCTTATTCCTTGATGTTTGTGAGGGTTCAATGGTTTTTTATGCACTTCATAAATTTATTTTATTCATAGTATTAGATTTATATTCTCTATTTTGTGAATTAAATTATTATTTTTTATGGGTTATTCATGTGACCTTGTTTACAATTTGTATGTGTCCTTGTGGGATTACATCCATGATAGGTATTTTTATAGTATTGGTTACATTTTATATAGACAAAAATATTCTCCACCCATTATAATGTTTTATTTTTTGTAATATTTTTTACAACCCCATGGGTGAGACAGTACAACCCAAATTGGACATTATCATGGTGAAATAGATGGGTTCCTTTGACCTGTTAACTTGTAGAAACTCAATTTAAGTGGATGCAAGTTCTTTTGTTGGTTAAGGAATTTTATGGGGTGTATATTTAATAATATTGAATATAATAAAATATATATTTAATTAATGTTAATTGGAACATTAAATCATTTATTTTTTTACATGAGTGTGTTTTTTGAAAATAATTTTTTGGAAACAAACATTGAAATGTTTTATAGCTAGATAAAGTAGATTATTTCCCCCCTCTATTTTTGTTTGTGATGTAAGACATATATTAAATTGGTAATTATAATTTTTAGTTTATATGTATTGATTTTATCTTGGTTAGGATCACATTATATCTATGTCAGTTAAATATAAATAATTTTATTAAAACATGAAATTTTTCTATATATGTGAGTTATTGAAAAAAACATGGTAAATACATAACGTAAGATATCAATTTAAAGGTGTTTTCAATTTTTGAAATTATCAATCAATTTAACATGAAACATGTTTAGTTTTTAATTATACTATAGATTAACTAAATTCATTTTTTAATTACCAATTTAATAAATTTGTAAAATTATTGGTTAGCTAATTTTTATAATTAGTAAGATTTAAAAAAAACAAATTTGAAACATGTTTTCCTGAATAAATTATTGATGTTATTCTATGATAAATGTATTTATCTTTAAAAAAAGTTTTTGATGAATATATTAGAATTGTTTTTATAAATAATATTTTTATAAATACCTTATGAAAAGAAGATTAAAAGGTTTTGATTTATGGTTTTCTAACAAGAAAAATTTTGGATATCATAGACTTAGTAAAAAAATTATAAAGTTTTGAATTTAAAAATTTTTAATATAAAATGTTTTGATATATATATATCATGTAAAGATTCTTTTGAATGGAATTTTTTTCTTTTTAACTCTTTAACCAGTAAAGACATAATGAATTAGTGTTTGTAGCATATCTATTATTGTTAATAAGTTATCATGATATATGAGGATAATGATTGTTATTATTTTCACATGATAGCATGCCTAATGTAAAATGAGGATGCTATAGATATAATAATATTTTCTCATACATGAAGTTCTATAATTTTTATTTAAACAAATGTGAAGTGATTATTTCAGAAGGTTTTTCTTTATAAATTATTGTTTTACTATTATGATTATTTTATTGGTGTGCATTTCATTATGGGACTTTTATTACTATTAGTGTGGATTTTTTTATTTTAATGTTACCTTAATTGGATACGATAGTCATATATATGTGATTAAAATAATTTTTCAATGATTTATTCTATTAGGATGAACATTTTAATCTCATATAGATATATGAGATGGATTGACCTCCTTGATGAATGGTTATATTAGATTAATTGATCCTACGATAGAGTTATCCCCCTAAGAGAATATTTTCAGAGTGTTTAAAATAAGTTTCAGGGATATTCACATTGTTCCTATAGAGTTTTTTTTGTATAACAAATATATTGTGACCCTTGAGATGTATCCCACAAGGGTTAAATTATTCCCCTTTTATCTCATCTCTTTCTGGTTCTAATTTAATTCTTGATGATAAGAATTGATTAAGGGGTATCAAATTTAAAGGTATGAGGTATTCACAAGTTTTACTTTTTTATTTTGGGGTGTATTTTAGTTCAAAAGATATTTTCTTATTTTAAAAATAGGTTTTAAAATATATTTAAAAACTATGAAAGTAATTTCAAAATTTTGAACATTTATTTTGAAGTTAATTTGGGAGTGTTTAAAGTGAAAAAATTAATATTGGAGTTGTTTTGGATTTTTTGAAAATTATAATAAAAACATTACTTTATTATTAATAATTTTTTTTAAAAAAAAATATAATATTACCAAAAATATTACCTTCCCATACATATAAAACCCTCCTTTCTTAATGATAAATCTATTTACCTTTAATCAAGTGATAAAATTTGAGTCTATGTAAAGTTGGATCATGGGTTTTATGGTATTTATCAGGATATGGAGGGTTTTATGAACTATTTTAAGGGAAAAACATTCTTTCTATACCCTGTGTGTAGATAAAATCATTTTGATTTTTTCACATAAAGGTAAGAAGGTGTTTTCCTTCCCAATATAAGGGTATATCCTAGCTCATGTAATGTAACATCCCAGGTAAATAAAGAAATAATACATTTTCATATTTATTAATATTTGTGAAATAAAAATTAATTTTACTTTAAAAGGGGTTGTTATGTTCGATGGCATACCCAATACGCAACAACAGGTTTCTTTGAAATTTTACATTGCACACAAGGTTGAGTTATACAAATAAAATAATAATATTATATTATTATTTTAAATAGTAGTTAACTCCTAGCTATTATAATGGTGGGAATGAACATAACTGACTAAAATATGATTATACATATTTTTTAAATGTTTTTACATTTATTCAATAAAATATAGAGGATTAAAATGTGAATTGATCTAATTTTAAGCATAAATACTCTAATATTCTTTAAAAGGTCGATTTACCGTCTTTTAATGGTGAACCATCATTAAGTCTAGTTTTGGTCACTTTTATATGTTATATTTGAAAAAATAAAATTATTCTTTATAATCGGGACATCAAAATTCACTTTGGGTAAAATTTTGGTTTTTTTTTATAAAAATTCATTTTTTGATGAATAGTGAAAAATACTGTATTTTAATTCAAAATTGCCTTTTAATATAATTTATTTATATTGTTATATTATCTTTTAAATTGGTTTTAAAGTGTAATTAGATTATATTTTTACCATTTAATCCAATATTGGTTATTTTAATTAATTTCACTTTGAAATTGGACATAAACAAGTGTCAATCTTTTGATAGTTATTATTTCTTAAAAACACGCCTTTTGTTTTGAGAGTGAGAATTAATTTTAAATTAATTTATGCCACTTATCTGTTTTGAATTTGAAAAAAATGATTCCATATTTTTAATCAGGAGGTCCAAATTTTTTAAATGGGTAACTTTTATTTTTAGACATTATGAATATTTACTTGAGTAAATATTTTATTTACCATGGTTAAAGGGTAAATCTGGAAAATAAGGGTAAACAAGTATTACAATGATAATATAAAATTACAATAACATGTGTCCTAATACTATTTTTTTATACACTTCTTTCCATGAACATCCTTGGGTTGATTATAGGACCCCATGGGGCCACTTGGGATAGATAATAACATTTTATTTTAATTGACTTAAAGTAATGAAAAAAATGACATAAAAAACATATTTTTGTAAATTAATTTTTACATATGGTAATATAAGTTATATTTTAGACTATAAATATTATTTGTAAATCTAAAAAGATTTCATACAACATGATAATTTTTTATAATTTTTAGATATTAAATAAATTAAATTATTTATGACATAATAATGATGTAGTGCTTACCTCATTAATAAATGATTTAAATAAATAAGATTATAAAGATTAAAATAATATCCAAAAGTAGTTAAATTATTATTGGATAATTTTATTTCAACCATGAGTCGTCTTATCTTAAACTTTAATAAGTTTTGGACATTTTTAAACCAAAAATCAATATGTAGTAAAATAATATTTTCACACTTTCCTAAAGAGCCCCTCCTCCCTCTTATAAAAATACCTCACCTCTAACTCACTCCTCACACCTCTCAAGGCCCTTGGCTCATCCAACCTCTGCCCAATTAGGATCCCTAAATCCCTCTCCTCATCCTAGAATCCTTAACTTAGGCATAAGGAACTTTAACAAACCCGTTTGGTTCAAACCAAAGGGAGTTACCCGATTTAAAGGTAACGTCTCCTCTTAAGTTATTTTGTTTTATTTTACTTCTCCATCCCCCTAAACTCTTTTTATTCCTTTATTTTATAAAAAAAATAGTATCCTAAATATACTAGTATGTTGTTATCAGAAGTATTCTAACTACACTTACACACACCTCCATCTAATGGGTAAAGAACATATTGTTTCTGTGGATGGAAAACTAACACCTCACGAAACGATGATTGTTCAATTATCTCCTACCACCTCTCATGGTGGAAATTAATATGGGACTGTATTTATATATTATACATATTATTTTTACGTTTTCTTTATGCATCTGTATTTTTTATTTATAAGATACCTTTATGGTTTCCATTATTGGTAAACGTGATAATTTCATTTGAGGAAGTGCGGACTACCGCCCCCTCAAAATGATATGACTTGTTAATGCCATATGTGGGACATATAAAGGATGTAGTTAATCATATTATATATGATATTATACTATAATTATAATATAACTATGTATCATTATGTTTTAATTTCATTAAAATAAGAAATAAAAGTGAAAGTATCGTTCATGCGTACGTACGGCTTACCGTCTCTATGAACGGTGCATTTCATTTCTTACCTCTAAATGTTATGTACTATTATAAATACATACATATACTGGATATAAATGATATATATTATATCTAAATAATGAATATCATTATTGAGATAAGGGATATTTGACCACATGAACAACTTTTAATTATAAGAAGTTCATTTTTTACTCAAGTAACAAATATTGACAAAACGACCGTTATTAACATAAATTATTACATAATGTTTATAACAAGGTAATAAGTGATATAAAAGGATTAAAAACTTGGAAAAGGATCTTAAGAAAGTAGAAATTAACTTTAGTTTATTATTCATGAGATTAAATAATGAACAGGTCAAATCGGACATGAGGTAAGGGAATTCGTCTCAATATCCTTTCATTAAGGCATATTTTGTTTTAATACCTGAATTTCATTTATATGCTGTATAAACACATTTTACTTTTCATTTCATTCAAATTGAATCTTTTTCTACCAGGCGTTTTACTAAACGACATAAATAATGTTTGTTTTTAACGTACGCAGTGACAACGACCTTTCCGCCGCCGTGAGTATTATTTGATCTTTGGCTTCCTTAACAAGCCATAATGTTTTTAAAAGAAAAATAAATAACATATACTCTTTTAAATATTTTGGTATTGAAAATGGTTTTTGTATTTATTATTTCAATATCTTGAAAAGATATATTGTGATTGCAATTTGAGAATGTTATCTTTTCTTTATTCTTATGTTATGTGTTATGATTATATTATTTTCCTTGGGAATTTTTTATGTATACAGGTGGTTATGTGATAAACCTAGGGTGGGTGAGCCTGAGATATCTTTCTAATGCATTGGGTAACTTGACGAAGGTAAACTTGAATGTTTCTCCTAAGAGATTTAGGGAATATATTGCAATGGGTATTCCAAATGTAACTCCCTACATAACTGTGATAGCTATGATGTAAGTATGATATGGATGCCACAATTCATCTTTATGATTTATGACTTCTATGTGTTATTCCTAAATATTATGATTTCATGAGGTATATTAAAGAGCTTATTTTATGTATGTAATGATGAACTAATGTTTTTTTTCTTTGTTTTATAACACTTACTGAGATTTTTATCCTCATCCAAAGTTTTGAAATGTTTTTCACATGACTTAAAGATGAATACGGTCAAGGATGGGATCAAGAAAAAGTCATGTTATCTAAAACAAGGAACTAGACATTACTTTTTTTCAAGAGTTTTTATTTTTTTGAAAAAAATGGAAACTGAGTAGAAGTATCTACTTTGTAATTCTTGAGATGTAATGTAATAGTTATGGCCTAATTCTCTAAAACTCTAAACCAGAAAATATCCTAAATGTGAATTATTCATTTAATTCAAGATTATGTCATGTTTTAAGGTTGTTTCCTTATATGTAAAGGTAGTTCAGTTTTTATTATCGTTTTTTTAAGGTAGTCTTATTACCACATATAAGATAACCATGAATATTTATGTTCTTGTAAGGTTAATAGCCATATTCAAAAGTCTATGTAAGTATATCACCACTGTTACATAATGGTAATAGAAATTTTTTAATACTCGTATAATGATATCCTTTCATATAAGTGTAAAAACATGTTACCATTATACAATTCATGTTTGTTTCAAATAATTATCTATCTTTCCCCAAATTTGTTAATTCCATCCCCAATTTAACTTATGACATAATTTCAATGTAAAATAGGGAATTAAATGGGGAAATATAATGTATTTTTATCTATAATTTTTTTTTACACAACCTTTGATATTCCATAAATTTTGTAGACCTAAATGAGTTATGGGATGAAATACACTGTAATTGGTTTTAAAATGAATATAATGATAATTAAATATCTAAATGGGATGATAACAATATTTATTAAAAAGTAAATCTTTTCCTTGATGGATTCCTTCTCATTTCTCTTGATTTTAGGAAATCAAAACCATTCTATTCAAATTTTGTGAGTCTTCTGAAAATCATTTGAGGTTTTACCTACAAATTATACCCCACGTGCATCACTTTCTATCTCTACTCATTTTTTTCATATAGATTGTGAATCCTTTTTCTCCAGGTAGGGGATTTATAAATTCTATGTATTTTAAAGTGAATTTTTAAAGTAATCAAGCAAATGTTCTATCTATTTAGATGGATTATATTAACAATAATTAGATAATAATCTATAAAATAATCGAATTAAGAATGATTATATGATATGTGTGAAATTGAAAAAAAAAATAAGATAAAATGCATGTACTTCATTATTGTTAATTAAATAGTATTTTTTCCAAAATTAAAATAG
The DNA here is from genome assembly GCA_963277665.1 of Viscum album. Classification (NCBI taxonomy): domain Eukaryota; kingdom Viridiplantae; phylum Streptophyta; class Magnoliopsida; order Santalales; family Viscaceae; genus Viscum; species Viscum album. Next base: position 26,939,699 of record OY728128.1, on the reverse strand, counting down.
AATATAAAATTTTTTAGTATTTTTTTCTTTTAATAATAAAATGTAAATAACTAGTTTTAGGTTAATATTGTTAACAATAAAATTGACTCTTAATTATTGATAATTAATTCATTATAAGAATTAATTAATTTATAATGATAAAGATTATAAATTTATGAAAAATCCAAACTCTTACTTTATAGGTTCTAGAAATTATAGAAATATAAAGAATATTGTATCATGTTAAAATCCTTTATATCAGACAATAAATTAGAAATTTAATAAAATGTAAAATAATTATCATATGTTGAAATATTGATTCCCTGAACTGGACATTTAAATGAATGTGTTAACAATATGGCCTAAAAATATTATTCTCTTTATGAATATTGAGTTTCATGAAGAATAATATTTTTAATGTGTAATTATTGTTTTATGAAATAATGTAATAGTTTTCTAATACATATTTTATTTAACTAGTTATTTTTATTATATTTATAAATAAATTATAAATAATATTGTAGGATTTAAATTTTTTTATTATAATAAGGTTCATGAAAATTATATAATGAAATATATATTTAATATTGTTGATAATAATTTCAACAATGGTGATGAATTATCATATGTAGTAGGTAATAGTATTTGATAATTTATAGGATTATGAAAAGAAAGAGAAAATAAATAATTGCATGTTGTTGAATAAATTTGATTTTTCTAGAAATTATCCAAGAGGGAGAGGTGGATTATTTCATACTATAGTCTAATATGTTATTTTATAAAATCAAAATGATATAATGTTGCAGTTATAAAGTACTTAAATAATATAAATGAAAATTATTTTATAATTCTGGTCATTAGTGAATCAAAAATAGATTAATCTTAGGATTAGGATATTTAATATATAATAATCAATAGATTTGATCATTGTTTGGGATTTTTTTATCATATGTGTTTATTATTTCATCATTAAATAGATAGTGTTATATCTACTTGGTTGATTTATTTTGGTTGTTTATCATGGTAAAATGTATAAAATAGATAAACATAATAAAGATATATGTTAATACTAATTAAATTAAAGAGTAATGAGAAGAGTAATTACTGCTCATCTTGGAATCATTTTAAGATGGAAATAATTCATTAAGCATGTTATGTTGATTGTAGATACTTCTAAATGCACTTATGGTATTATTAACATGGAAAATCTATGAATAATAAACTCATTAATTCAAGATATAATTAAAATGGTTGTTTTTTAAATATGAATCGAGTGGGATTAAGAAATCCCATTATTTATTTGATTAGTGTTGAATTCCTTGATCTCATGCTCATTGATCTATTATAATTATGTGTGGAAAATGTATTTATTATTTATATTTATTCTATTTATTTAGATCCTAAATAGGATTAACTAATTATAAAATATTATTATTATGATGGTGGTGGTGGAATGAGGTGCCAGTGATGATGAAGGAGGTGGCATGTGCTGTCAGTTATTATGTTGATGTTGGCACAAGGTGGAGGTTATGATGATAATGATGGAACGAGGAGATTATTACGATGATGAAAGTAGAATGGGGTGTCGATTAAAATGATGGAATTGGAATGATATATAAAATTTTATATTATGTGAAACTATATGGGAAACCAAGGTGGTCAGGATGAGTTTAAAGTTGGGATTCCTCTTCAATGCTTACTTCTAACTTGATTCATACTTGATCAATCGATAGGTGAATGTTATTTATAGGATTAATTTCCAATTGCATGATGGATTTGGATGTTTTGTAGTAGTATTTAATCTTATATGTTGTATTATAGGCTAAGATTATGATTACCCAAATGTCTATGAATTGATTATTGGTAATAATAAAAGATCGGGTTTGGTTATTGATTCTTACTTATAATGATGACATACTTGAGACTAAATGAAAATAATTTATAGTTTTATCGAAACATGAAATAGAATATTAATGTTTAAATATTAGAATATAAATAGAAAAAAAATATTAATGTAAAGAATTATTTAATATAGAAAGAGATGTTTGTATTCTTATTTGATATATTTTCCTTAGCATGGGATTCGAGAGTCCTGATAAAATATAGTTGTAGTTGATTAAAAGGATTGGTAGTTTCTGTGATTGTGGATATGAGCTATAATTCAAATGAATATTTTTTTATTTCATACACATCACACCCATTTCGGATGGGAAACAAACATCAATAGGTTTTGACTGTGTTTCCCTAACTTCCTGGTTAGTATAGATACATATGGTTAAATACCGCTCTCCCTCACTTTATCGTCTACTTTTGTATTACGTACAGGTATGAAAGAGGGTTATTTACCATAATTGGGTTCTTTAGGTTGTGATGTAATGAGGTTATTATGTTTTGATGTATTCAAGATGTAGTATCCAAAGGATTCTTACTGTTATGTTATGTCCATACTATGATTGCTTGAGGTATAATTCATCATAAACAAGTTGTGGTTGATTTTTTAAATAAATTTGATACTATATAGAGGATGTGGATGTGAGGATGTGTTTGACACAATGTATAGTATGATACAGTTTCCTAGGTATTTTGGGGATGTATTATTTATATAATAGATAATTACTCAAGATGTTTGGTGTTGGGGAGTGAGCAGAAAACCAGTGGGGAAGTGGTTTCGGGTTTTATATATATGTTCTCAATATTGTGGTTGTACTTATACATGTTTTTTGTGGAGTGATTCATGGGGAGGATCAAAAAATCATTTTATACCTATTTAGGTGATGAAATATATTTTTTATTTATTCAATGGACATTTGAATGAATCTTTCACATTTTTCTCTACAGGTTTCAAGGAGGATCTATAGAAGTATACATGTTATGCTCACACTATATATATATATATATATACTATTCTTCATGTTAGTATGACATAGTTTGTGATCTAGATAGTCATTACTATTTTGATGAGTTCTTTAGAAGATATTGGAATTTCATGGTCATTATCAGGGATTGCCTCTTTGGTATTTCTATATGGTTGTATCTAGTTATGTATGAAATCACATCATGTATTTTTATTTCTTCTTTAATTATTATGATGATGAGTTGTTTTTTGATTGTTCTCGCCTTATTTCTTACTTATCGAATCTTTATGAGGGTAATTTCTCCCATCTGTGTGATTTTCTACTTTCAGTGGTTGTCGTTAACCTGTGGCATATTCAAGGTAGTATTTGGGACTAATTATATATCTTTCTTCATTACCAGCCTAGGAGGAGAGCCTTAGTGGGGGGAATTGGGAAGTGTTGCATTGAAAATTTTTATGAAAATAAGAAATTTGATACTAAATGTTTTAGTTATTCTTAACAATATATCAAAATTTATTTATGAATACATTGGTTGAGTTTTTTGTCATTATTTTTTGTTTTTTAGTTCATCATATTCCATTATATTCCCCTATTTTAATATAAATAGTTTTGTTATTTACTTATAGATATGTTTTTATAAAGAAATTATTTAATCCATTAAGTTTATGAAAATAAAATATGATTCATTCAAATGAAATTAATATATGAGCTCTAATTATTCTTTATCAGACAATATATTAATTTAATGATTATTATGAATGTAAAAAAATATTGTTTATTGACAAAAATGAATAAAAAATAATAATTGAACATGTATGTTTTATTATTAAGAAAATAAAATTATCAATAAATATTTTTGAAAAAATAATATAAATATTTTTATATATTATTTTTCAAAACACAAAAAATAAAATTAAATAAAAGATAATATTTATGAATAGTGATAGAACTAGTACAATAGGACCATCATTGAGGCTTGAAACTAGCCCAAATAAATATTAATTTAATTATAAAAACCAATTGGCGTGAAAATGTAATTATATATTACTTTTATAGAATAAAATAAAATAAAAAATAATTTTTTAATTTATAAAAATGTAATATAATATAAATATATTTATAAATGAATATTTATAAATACATTTATATTATATGAATATTATTATAAATATATATTTCTAAAATTAAATAAAAGGAAATGCCTCCACCCTCCCTCAATGAGACTAGCCATAATAGCCTTCTTGATAACCAACAAACCCATTACCAAAATATCATTTGCTTCATATTCGTTATCCAAACCCAAGGTTCGAGACCACAACCCCATAAGACTAACCATCCACCTCACTCCTAAGGCCAGAAACCCCACCTCACCTCTCCCCCCTCAGAAACCTCTCATCCAACAACCTAGTTATGTTGTCAATTGTATATTGTTCAATGTATGAGGTATTTTTAGATAAATATTTGATAATGAGTAATGTGTATAACAACATAGTTTCATCCCATCAGTGAGCATTAAAACTATTAAAGATTTATCTATATTCTTTGGTTCCCATTATCAATGCTAAAAAGATTCTTACATGGGGGATTTTGTTAGTTTTATTAAAATCATTGATAAATGGAACCTTTATCAGTGCTTCTTTTAGCACTAATAAAACTTTTATTTATTAAATTTTTTTTTAGAATTGATAAAAGGAACCATGAATAATTTAATATATTTATACAAATTTATATATTTTTAAATATGATTCATATGACTATAGTTTTATATGTGTTAATAATATATATATATATCTGATTTTTATAACTATATTATAATAAAAAATATTACCAATCTTGTTTTCAAAAATTATATTTATATATATATATATATTAAGAAAATTTATAATAATCAATAAAAACATCAATAATTTATTTATAATGATTAGTTAAAAAATTATATATATATATATATATAATGATTTAATAATTTAATTAATCAACTAATTAAATATTTAAATGAATATATATATATATACATATTTAAATATAGTTATATGAATTTATAAATTTATAATCATATGAATTAATTAAAACATACACAAATATTTGTATGTGTATGCATGTGTATGTGTGTAGATGTATTTCTATGTCTGTATGTGCATGTATGTATGTGTATGCATTCATTTGTACGTGTTGTGTGTGTGTGTGTTAATGTATGTTTGTGCATGTATATGTTTATGTGTACATGTATATATGCATTTGTGTGTGTGTGTGTGTGTCTACGTGTGTGTGTGTGTATACTGATGCACGAATATGTGTTTTTATTTGTGTATGTATGTGTATGTGTATATGTATGTATCTGTTTGTATATGTGGACACATTTATATGCATATGTATGTTGATGTTTATGTATTATGTGTATGATTATATAATATATGTATGCATGCATATGTATGTGTATATGTGTATATGTATCTGTTTGACTACGTGTATGTATTCGTATATCCTTCTATATTGATGTATGTGGATCTATGTGATATATGTGTTTGTGCATGTGTTTGTGTATGTGTATGTGCATGTGTATGTGTAAGTGTATGTGTATGTGTATGTGTATGTGTATGTGTATGTGTATGTTTATGTGTATGTGTTTGTGTATGTGTTTGTGTATGTGTATGTGTATGTGTATGTGAATGTTTATGTGTATGTGTATGTGTATGTGTATGTGTATTTGTATGTGTATGTGTATGTGTTTGTGTTTGTGTATTCCTAAGTGTATGTGTTTGTGCATGTTTTTGTGTATGTTTATGTGCATGTGTATGTGTATGTGTATGTGTATGTGTATGTGTATGTGTATGTGTATGTGTATGTGTATGTGTATGTGTATGTGTATGTGTATTTGTAAGTGTAAGTTTAAGTGTAAGTGTATGTGTATGTGTATGTGTTTGTATGTGCACATGTACATTCATGTGTATGTATGTGTGTATATGTAAATATGGAATGTGTATGTTTTTTAATATGAATATGAATATATAACTATATAACAAGAAAATACATCAGTTTTTCCAATATGACATCTCATTAGAGTATAGGAATATATATATATAAATGTATGTACACAAAATCTTGGGAAAATTCATTTGGTATTTCAATTGTACTAATGGAATTTTAAATAAAAATATATATATACATTTATTATATTCTAAATTTTTATAATTATTTATATTTATCTATAGATTTTCAATTGTTAATAATCAATATTTATAATATGTTTTTATTTTATGCGATTAACATTTATTATTTTTATTGTATTACATTTTTTATTTAAATATTTTTACAATTATTATTTATTTATATTTAAATTTTAATTTATTATGAATCTCTTTTTATTTTAAAATACTTTTTAAAATTTATTCATTTGTATTTGATAATTTCTTCATTTTTTATTTTTTTTACAGGTATAATTAATATAATTTATTTCTATTTTTATATGTATCTTATAATTGATTTTATTTTGATCAGTAAATTTAATAATTTTTTAACATTTATTAATATAATATTATTTATTCATTTTTAATTATTCTCTAAAATTATTTTTTTATGAAATTTATTAGTTTTTAATATTTTTAATGTATAATATTTATTCACATCATTTTTTTTGTAAACTATTTTGGAGGTTATTTATAAATTTTTAGATATTAATATTGACATTTTTTAATAAGTAGGTAATTTATATAATTAATATTTATTCATTTTTAATGGAATATATTATTACATAATTATTTACATAATTATTTTTTTTCATTAATATTGAGAAATTCATTATAAATTTCTTTTATTTAGATGTATTTTTTTATAATTTTTTTATTCATTTTTATTATATCATTAATTTATATAATTAAAATTAATATTTAATTTTTTAAATATGTTTTCAATATATTCAATTTTAATTATCAATTATTATTAAATTTTAAAATTTATTTATTTATTATTAACCATTCATTTTTAATATTTATTTGCCTCTATAATATTAATAATATATTCAATTTTAATATTTTCCCTTTTTGTATTTCTTCAATTAATTAATTTTTTATTTTTTATTTTAATTTTTTATTTATTAATATTTAATATTTTCCATATTTTTTTAATAAATAATTTTTTTTCAATTTTTAAATATTTTTACTTAAATATTTTATAGTTATTATCTATTATTTTTTATTTATAACTTTATTTTTAATCCTTCTAATTAAAATGAAATTTTGTACTCTTAATTATTTCTTATTTTATTATTTATTCATTTTTTTTTATATATAATTTATTTGTTTTTAAAAAATATTTACGGCCTACATAATTAATATTGTTCAATCATTTATCATAATATTAACACATTTATCATAATATTATCACAATTATTAAAACCGTTAATATAAAAAATATTGTTTATTTATTTTTAATATTTTAGTATTTTATTTATTTTTATCATTTATTAATTTTTAATATAAAATTATATTTAATATTCTTTTCTGTACAAATTGTTATTTATTTTAGTTTCTAAATTTAATTTTTAATTTTTAACTTCCCCTAGTGTTTATAAGAAATATATGAGGTGTTGATAAAAACATTATTTACAAGTTCTTTAATAAGCACTCATAAAAGTTATATTTATCACTTCTAAAATTAGAGGTGCAGATAAATATGGGATTTTTCAGCACTTTACATTATTGCCCAGATAAGTGCACATTTAATTAGAGTTTTTAGTAGCCCTAATAAAACCTATTCTCCAATTTTAAAAGGACCCTAATCAAGATTGCCAATATTTACATTGTCCAAGCCCTTAGGATAAACCAAATTCTACAGTCACCTCATTCCAATATTTTGACCAAATTAGGCATTAAATTGAATGTATGTTATTCATTAGTCGTTTTTAATCGATCTTTCTTCCATTTTCATGACTTTTTGTTCTTCTCATTTGGTTCTTCTAGTCTACATGATGTTTTAAAAAAAATTCATTATTATTGGTTCTTCTCCTTGATTCTTCTCTTATGATCTATGTTTTTCCCCTTTATTGGATGATTTTTTGTAATTATTCTTTTGATCGATGTTTGGCCACTTGTTTTGGGGTTTTTTTGGTTCTTGTTTTCATAAATTTTGGTTTTCTGCGAAATTGATTTCTTTTCATAATAATCAATGAAATGTTTTTCATTTTATGAATTATAAAAAATTCTCATTAGTATTTTTCTATTAATAATGGTTTCTTTCCATTGACATAAATTGTCTAATATTGGACCCTGTGCACTATAAATTCAAAATTAATATGAAAAAATAAAGTTACTCAATATGATTGATTTAATTAATGTGGAATGAAACATAGGTATTTAAATTTTATATTTTAGGGATATTAATCGTCTTGATTAATTTTCATGGATTATGGATTTTGGATGTGTATCATAGAAATTTTTTGATATGGAATTTGATAATAAAAATAATTGTTTTGAAAGTAAATGATCATCTTCCATAGGGAAATGGACTAAAGAGTGTTTTAGTTCATGTTATCCTTCTATCTACCATTTCCAAGAGGATTTATTTAGGGATTATAAAATTTATACTATGTTTCTATCATATAGAATTTGAATATTATTGAATAAAATTTGTTTGGGATTAATTAAAAGGTGAACAATTATATAAAAAAATCCTCATTATAGTAAATATGATTTTAATGTTTTATATATATACATTAAATTAAAATATTCCAACAATATATGAAATAATACTATCTATGTTAGTAATTAAATATCAATTTTATTATTACCAACTAGAATATAAACATGAAAAACTTTTACAATGGCCCCATAAATGTATATTTTCATAATTATTTGATTATGAATCATTTTATATGTCTGAATCTTTTAAATTGGGAAAAAAACTAAAATTCCTTTTTTGGAAATTAATAAATATATATTGGGTTATTTTACCCTAAACATACATATGATTGTAGTTCATCAAATACAAAAGAAAGTGGTGGTTTATGGTACTTTGTTTCCTTCAAAAAATATTTTAGTACGTATTAATATGTATTTCTAATGAAACAAAAAAATTAAATCATTGAGGTGTTTCATAGTATCTAATAAATTTTTAAAAAAATAGTCTTGGAAATTTTATAAATTTCTTAACCAAATTGAGGGAGTGAATACATATCTGAATAGTTTACCAACTATGTGAAGAGGTGTAGTATTTTATTAAAACCCGCATATTTAAAAATAAAATAATATAATAATGTTTTTATGAAAACATTGTTAAACATGGTTCATCCAATGATAAATTATGATTAATATTCCTATATTAATTTATGATTATTATTTGGAAAAAAAATAATTTATTGTTATCCATTTTATATGTATAAAAACTATAAAAATGATATTTAGGAATAAAGGAAATTAGATTTTTTATATGAATTTTATCATCATTCTGACCTCTAAGTAAATCCAAGGACCATGATGATCTTTAATAAAGTTAACTGATTGCATATGGAGATATATATTTTAAAAGTTTAAATTATTATCTCACATGAAAAATCTATTTCAATTAAGTAATTATTTATTATATGTGACTTCCTGTAAAAAAAATAAGCCTTATAGTACATTAAATTCATATAATTACAAGTCATTAAATGTTCTAACAATATGTTGATTCAATTCCTATTTGTATCAAATATGGTTATTATATGTTTATATATAAAAAATATCATTGAGATTTTATTCTCATACCTTCTAGGAATTATTTTGTTAAATATGAATATTATAGAACTAAATATTATTATTCACAACTAATTATTCATTACAAGTTGGAAGAACGCGTTATCTATCATGGAATATATCATAGTTATAAATTTTGTAATAAACACATAGAATAAATTAATATAGCTAGTATCTATGTTAATACTCAGTTTTATGGATCATGAGATATGATTACAATTGTGGATGATGATGAAGATGACATCATGGATATGATTACTGTTGTAAACAATGATAATGATCATATTTATTAAATAATAGTAGTAGAAGAAGATGAAATTTTTGGTTATCCAACACAACTTTAGAAGTTAAGCTATTGTTTAGAGATTCCATTGTATGTTGGTTGTACTAAATATATAACATTTTCTACCATACAGAATATATATAATTTAGAAGGTTGAAATTGATGGAGTGACCCCAAATTTACTAAAATATAGGCTATTATGAATGATATGATACAAGAATATAATGATCTTCCATGAATAAAATATGACACTAAAAGAATTTTCCTTTTAATAGGTATGATCTCTAAAATAATACAATCCCATTCAAATCACTGTATATTATTTATCAAGAACCATGAATCACATTAAAAATTCCCAATGTGCAGTGCGTTTCAATACAAATAATATGAATCAAGTCCTTCAAAAAATTTATTGTACATTCCAATTATTACATGGTTTAAGTGCCTATATAGAAGTGAGGGTACAGCAAGGAAATTAATGTGGCACATAGATACAATAAATCAAAATAGGAAACTTCATCACCCAAAATCAACTTCTTAGTGGAAGCTAATTTATCATGATTATCCTAAATTTAAAAATAAACTGAGAATCCATTGTATTGCGCTATATATTTATGGAGTGAATCCTTTTATTGTAAAATGTAAAACTAATAGTATATAGCCTATTATGTTGGAAAATTATAACTTTCCACTTTCATAATGCATTAAGTGAAAATAAAAAAAGATTTCTATTCTTATATATGGACCAAAACAACTAGGTATGAAATTGATTTATATTTGCCTATATTTATCAAAGATCCAAAATTAATATGGGATTATCGTGTTATGATTTATGATTCTTATATAAATGAAGATTTCACATTGGGAGTCATGTTTTAAGGGATGATTAATGAATTTACTACTTATGGAAATTTTTCAGGGTATATAAATAATGCAAAGTGTTACACCCTAGGATTTCATAGTACATTATCTCTTTAAAGTAATTCAATATCTTGCACCACACGTAACACAGAGTTCAAGGGCACCAAACTAGTTGTTCAAAAAGTAGTTCTAAATAGTATTCATTGAGTTTTTAAATTTATATACTACATATATTTTTATCATCCATATTATGTGTTTCTTATATATACTATAGAGACAAATTCAATTTTCTAGATAAAAGAAATATTTTTTAAAAAAAATGCAGTTTTCCACCTTTTAATGGATAACACCTTTTAAATCCAATATTTGACAATTTTATCTATTCAATTTGATGAAATTAAATTCCTCTTTAGAATAAGGACATAAAAAAATTACTTTGGATATTTTTTTGGTACTTTTCTGCTAACATTCATATATTGATGAATAGTAAATAATACGAAATTTTATTTGAAAACAAATTTGTTAATCAAAATAATATATAGTGTTAAATTATACATTTTAGTTGTTTTAAAGTATAATTAGATTATATTTTTACCATTAAATCCAATGTTGGTCAATGTAAGTATTTTCACTTTTTAATTAGGCATAAACACATGTCAATCTTTTGGTAGTTTTTACTTCTTACAAACTCGCCTTTTGGTTTTGAGAGCGGGAATTAATTTTACATTAATTTCTGCAACATTTTTGTTTTGAATTTTTAAAAATGGATTCCATATTTGGAATCATGAGGTCCATATTTTGTAAATAGGTAACTTTTATTTTTAGACATTATGAATAGTAACCTTAGTAAATATTTTTTTTACCATGGTTAAAGAGTAAATCTGATAAATAAGGGTAAAAAATAATATTAAATTACCCTAACATGTGTCCTAACTCTATTTGATGAAACATTTCCAACCATGGTCATCCTTGGGTCGATTTTGGGACCCCATGGAGCCACTTTAAAGTGAAAATGATACTTTATAATAATTAATTTAAAGATAAAGAAAATTAATGTAACATAAACATATATATTTTAGTAAAACAATTTTTATATGAGGTTATTTAATTGATCTCTTAGACATTAAATATTTATTATAAAGATAAAAATATTTCCTACATCATGTTTTTTTATTTATTATTTTTAGACATTAAATAATAATAAAAATTTATGACACCATAATTATGCAGTATTTTCCTTATTAATGAAAGAATCAAATAAATGTTATTATAAATATTAAAATAAATGTAAATTAAAACTTTTGATGCCATACATGAATTTTCTAGGTGAATATGACATGTTAGGTATGATTCAATTTATTTTTTTCGAATTAATCAAGTTTTTATGACTTACACAAAAACCACATACTAAATAGTGTCAAAACTAACATAAATGAGTTTTTAAAACAAATACTATTTTATTAAATGATATAATATTCCTAAAAATATAATTATTGTCCAAAGGACTTAAATAATGTTATATATTTAATTAATTAACCACTTCATGTTCTCTTGGATGTTTATTTTATGCTTATTAACCATATATTGTAATCATACAGGAAGACATGGTAAAAGTTAAACTATTTAACTAATAGTTAAATCTAAAAGATAAGGTTAATATGGTGACCTAAACATGTCTAAAACCTATTTGATGAGAGGTTTTAGATCCATACTCACATTATACTAGAAATAAATCCATTTCGAGATATTTTAAAACTAATATGATTTTAGAATAGATTAATATTTCAAACTTTTCTTAAAGTGCCCCTCACCTCCCTTATAAATGGATTCTTCCCCTTCTCTCAAATTCACACCTCCAAATCCATTTGGCTCAGCCAACCCCTGGTAAAATATCCTCCCAACTACCCTCAATTCATCTTATATTCCTTAATTCAATCATAAATTCATCCTATGGGTCCCTTTTGTTCAAATCAAAAGGAAGAACCCAAAAAAGAGGTAATTATTTCATCACCTCTTTCAAAGTTCTTTTCTTCTTCCTCTTCCTCTTTATTGGTTGTTTCCATTACAAAATAATAACACAATTAACTTAAACATACTGATATTTTATTATAAATATGGAAAAACCATATTAATTATTCTACCCATCCTATGAATGACAACGTCACTATACGTGTGTACGTACGACTTACCGTCTCCACATCGTGGTGTTCTTTTTTATTCAACGCATCATTATTTGGATGGGTATAATAATGATTATAATTGATATAAATAATAAATATAACATATTAATTACTCTGTATATATATAATAAACCATCCAATTTCATATTATTTCACTATCAATAGAATGATATCATCGCTCGTGCGTACGTACGGCTTACCGTCTCCACGACACGAAAAGATTCATTTCCACATTCACCATTCAATGATGATTATAAAAACATATGTTATTAATAAGTATGTAATATATGACATAATAATTATACTAGAAATATATATTTATATATATTTATCCATTTATATATATATCATTCACTTACTTCTGTTCAATATGATATGAAAACCGAAACAGTGTTTCTGTGTATGTACGGGCTACCGTCACTATTGTCACGACCCGCCCTCGGGGTCCGAGCCGTGACTACCCCAAGCCCGCCTTCCATAGGCCAGGGGCTGGCGACTAGCACCAAGGCGTAAATCCCGGTAAAAAGGGAAGGCATTGCCTTTGAAAAGTAAACACACACCACAGAGTAAACAAGCGGAAGGTAAACACTAAGCAAGCAGAGTACGACTGAAAGTGCGGAAAGGTAAATGGGCCAGTATACAAACCCAAACTGAAAGTAAAGTACAACTCGAAAAGGGAAAAACAGCAACTGTAAAGTAAAGGCCGCTACTCCGAGCTGTCCACTGGAAATCCCACCTGAAGGGTGGGTACAGATAGCTCCTCTGCTCCATGGGTCCCGCCGTCTGCTCCGTGCACGTCCCGCCCAGTGGTCCACCTCCGGGTACCGTCCCGCTGTGCAAGCCTCAGCTAAGGTCAACGTTGTCCGTCGTCTGCAACCAACACAACGTAGTGCGGGCGAAGCCCGTGCAGGGGTGAGTATAAGCTACTCAGTAGGGACCCCGAGACCCCTGAAGGTCTCTCAAATCCACAAAGGATAAACCACGAAGAAAAGTACAAACACGAAGTAACAACTGACACAGCTTAGGTATATGCCCATACATATACCTAAGTCATCAATTAAAATACACTCCAACCTCCGAGCCCAAGTACAACTCAGTCCACGCAGGAAAGTATACGTATTCCACATAGGAAAGCAAAATATAATCCACACAGGATTGCACAACACAATCCACACAGGAAAACAACAGGATTCAGCTCACACAGGTATACTTCTTCAAGGACGATAAAGATGATCACTGATCCATCTAAGTCGTCGGACCCACGAAGGATCGATAGGTAACTAACCCCCGCAGAAGACCCACACAGGATCGGGCTCACACAGAACCTGTAGGCGCTGGCTCACACAGAACCGCTGAGCGCAAGGACCCACACAGGATCGGGCTCACACAGAACCTGTAGCACTGATCCACGTAGGATCGCTGAGTGCTGTAGTCGTCGTCGTCGAATCCACACAGGATCTCTGTACTGTCGTCGTCAAATCCACACAGGATCTCTGTACTGTCGTCGTCAAATCCACACAGGATCTCTGTACTGTCGTCGTCAAATCCACACAGGATCTCTGTACTGTCGTCGTCGCAGTCACAGTAGCAGTCGTAGCAGTAGAACAGTCGCAGCCAGTACTAGGGTTCCCGCACACAGCAAGCTCGTTCGGAGGGTCCGCTCCACGAGCCGAGAGGCTGATACATCAACGGTCACGAAGACCGAAGTTGATGTATCCAAAAGTTCCGTATCGTCAACAGGAACTCAACGCAACAGACGGCGCGTCGATCGGACGCCCGGTCTGAGAGTTATTGGCATTTTCGTCTCCGGGGCCCGGTTGGTTTTTAAGGCAAAACCAACCCGACCGTACTCCACCTGCGTCCAAACCTCGGGCGGAGTATGCCAAAAGATCCGTCTCACTAAGAGGAACACTACGCGACTGACGGCACGTCAATCGGACGTCCGTAGCTCAAGATATGAGCGTTTCCGCTCCGAAGGCCCGGTTGGTTTCGTGAACGAACCAACCCGGCCGAACTCAAAGTAAACCGAAACCTTGAGTGCGATATACCGAAACGACCGTCTCGATCCAAGGATCGCGTTGCCGCAGACGGTTCGTCATTCGGAGATCCGAGGCTCAAGTTATGATCCAAAAACCGAAACTGGTCCGTAACGGGGGGGTCCGGGTCCGGGCCGACCCGGCCCAACCCCCCCCCCCCCCCCCCCCCCCCCCGGGGCGGCGCGGCGGCCGGCGGCGGCGGTCGGCGGCGGCGGACGGCGGCGGACGGCGGCGGCGGGCGGCGCGGCGGCGGCGGCGGCGGCGGCGGCGGCGGCGGCGGCGGCGGGCCGCGCTGGCGGCGGCGGCGGGCCGCGCTGGCGGCGGGGTGCCGCGAGGTGGGTGGCACGCGGGGCTAAGCCCCGCGTTATGCTGGAGGGGCGGCGCGGCACAAGGGCCGCGCCCCATTTTTTTCAAAGACCCCCCCACGTGGGGGGCCTGCTGGTGGAACCGAGGGGGCAGCCGGCCCCCTCCCTTTTTAAGAAACGCCCCCCCTCTTAAAGAGGGGGGTTTTCATGGTTGGCCGGGGAATTAAATTCCCCGGTTTTAAGTCATCCGGCCGGCCAGCTGGCCGGCCGGTTTTCTCAAACGGGACCGGAACTTCCGGTCCCCTTCTTCGGCTTCCGACGCCGGCGGCCCGGCCGCCGGTCTTTCCTTCCGCCGCGGCCCGGAACCGGCCGCGGTCTCCTCGTCCCGCCGCGGCCTGGAACCGGCCGCGGTCTTCTCGTCCCGCCGCGGCCCGGAACCGGCCGCGGCGTTCATCATCCGGCGCGGTGCGTCGGCACCGCGCCCCTTCTCCGTGCTTCGATTCTTTTCAACGCGGCGCGACGGCGTCGCGTTCTTGAAGATTCTCCTCGGCGTAGCGCGACAGCGTTGCGTAAATTAAACGCACGGTAAACCGCGTGGTGCGACGGCACCACGCCACTTTGCTTCCATCGCAAGAATTAAACAAGAACGTTGGAGGGGGGTTCGGCCGTGTTCGTGCGGTCCGGCCCCCCTCGCGTTAATAATAATAATGCAACTTAAAGAAAATCATGTCACACGTTAATCTTGCTAAAAGCACGATCAAGAATAAAATGAGGAATCCAAAAGAAATTCGACAACCCCTACCTCGGGTTTAAGATTCAAAGGTTCGGCTACGCTCCGCGGAAGACGGCGTCGTGGAGGTCGGGTGTCGCGGAAGCCGTTCGTCAAATCCGATGACGAAGGGATGCGTTCGAAGAGTCACGTCGTTGGCGAAACTTGTACGCCGACGAAGATGGTCCGAGGAGGAAGCGGCGTTCCCTCTCGTTGACACCGAGGACGAAGAAGAGAGGCGTCGTTCTTCGTTCTTCGTCAGAGTTTGAGCGTTCTTCGTTCTTCGTTCTTCGTCAGAGTTGAAGATGAAGAGGAATGCTCTCAAAAGCTCTCAAGGGAACAAACGATCAACCAAAAATAAAATAAGACTACATCTTATTTTATTCTCACTTTGCCAACCTTTCAAAATTCAAAAGTTGAATTCAATTCATTATTTAAGTCTAGAGTTGACAAAATTAAATTAAAAGATAAATTGGCAAGAGTTAAAGAAGGGGAGAGTTACATAAATAAGAGGAAGGGTTTTGAGAGGTTAAGGAATTTGAAAAGAAAAAGGGGTTCGTGTGGGCCCCACCACACTTAATCCTCCCAAGGGAGGTTAAGTGGGTGTGGGTCCCACTTCTAACCTCCTTTGGTAGGTTTTTAAAATAAGTTAAAATAAAATTTGTTTTGCACAAATTTTATTTAACTTAACTGAAAAACCCCAAAACGTAACTTTCAACCCGCAACAAACGCAACTCCCGAAAAGGTCTCAAAAAGTGAAAATCGGCGCTGCGAGTTCATCGGTGCCCTCGGATTTCAATTCCGAGCACCGGATCAAAAGTTAGGAAATCCCGCTCGTTCGTTCACTGAACGTACCCGAGCCAAACTTCGGAAATTAATTCCGGGCACTCCGGGCCTCGGAATCAGGTGCCGTCTGAAACCGCGCTCTTGTAAAATTCTAAAGAAAATTAAGAAAAAAATTTCCTTGAATTTTACGGGTCTTTACATTACTCCCACCTCAGGGCTTTACGTCCCCGTAAAGCTACAACAAAAACTAGGGAAACAAATGAGGGTACTGAGCACGCATCTGAGCCTCCCGCTCCCCTGTGCCCTCCTGGAGATTCCCGTGCTGCCATCAGATGCGCACAAGAGGAATCGATCGCCCACGCAGGACCCGCTCCTGTCGATCCTCTATCTCCACCGGGACCTCCGTAAAAGTCGCCCCATCGTCAACGTCAAGCTCCCCATGGTCAATGATGTGCGTCGGGTCGTGCACGTATCTCCTCAGCTGGGATACGTGGAAGACGTCGTGCACCCGGTGCAACTGAGGTGGTAGAGCCAGGCGATAAGCCACCTCACCAATCCTGCTGAGAATCTGGAAAGGTCCGATGAAGCATGGAGATAACTTGCCGCCTCGGCCAAATCTCTGAATACCATGTCGAGGTGAGACCCGCAAGAAGACGTGGTCACCATCCTCGAACTCTAGTGGCCTCCGCCTCCTGTCAGCGTATGACTTCTGCCGGCTCTGTGTTGTCCTCATCCGCTCCTGGATGACATGGACCTCCTCTGACGTGGCCCGGACCATCTCTGGTCCCACAAGAGCTGCGAGATTTCTTCTTTGCCGATAAGAGAAACCTGGTCTCATCCCCTGGATGAACCACATTCTTTGCCTAAAACAGTCATTCCTAACATGGATGATACTAATCCATACTAAGGATAACTTCATAAGGCCTCGACGCTACTACTAAGAGATTCAACCGTTACTCTCGCCTCCAAGGGTTGAGTCACACTGTCGGCATCAGTGTGTGGTAACTGGGTCTCCTCCAGTAGATTTCTCACAAGTGAGGGTCAAGTCAAAAGCCAAAACTGGAACCTCTTAGTAACATTACGATAGAGGACAGGAACGAAAATATCACAAGGTATGCGTCTTTTATTAATGCAGCTCGTAATACAAGACGCTACACAAAAGCAACAAGGAACCAGAAGTACAAAGGATGTATCCACTAGTTCTGCTCCTGTCCATCGGCTCCCAGGGCTCCATGATCGAAGGCCTCGGCTGCCTGAAGCTGAGCTCTCCCCTGCGGTCGGGGTGGACCTCCTGGTGGTGGTGGTGGTAGAGCCTCAAAGCGTCGGCCACCACCAGCTGCTCGTCCAGCTCCTCCGCCTCGTCCGCCTCCTCCCTGCGGACCGCCACGGTCGAACCTCTGCCTCTGCCTAGGTGGTTCCTCAACCGTCTGCTGTTCCTCCGCATGGCGGGTCGGGCAGTCACGAGCCATGTGGCCTCGGCCGCCGCATGCATAGCACTGTCTTCCACTCGAAAGACTGGCTCCGCGTTGTGTGCCCTGCACTGCTGAGCCAGTGCCCTGAGGTCTGGTCTGTCTGGACCCCTGAGTCATTCGCCGACTGCCAGCTGCAGATGACTCTGCCACGTGCCGTCCTGCGGTGGGTCTCTGTGCTGGTGTAGACTCAGCAAGGAAGCTCTCGATCAGAAGGGCCCGCTCCAGTACTCCTGTCTGAGTCGGTATGCTGAGGGAGATCAGCGATGCCCTGATCTCGTGTCTTAAACCCTGCTCGAAGGTCCGGGCCCGGAATAATGGGTCCCGTACCATGTCGGTCGAGTAGCGCGAGAGATCGGTAAATCTCGCCGAGTACTGAGCGACCGTCATGCTGCCCTGCCGCAGCTGTAGAAGCTCCTGGATGCGCACCGCACGAAGGGTGGCTGGGACGAACTCCGAGCGGAAGATGCTCTCAAAGTCCGTCCAAAGAAGAGATGCCTCATCGTGCACCTGGAGCATCAAGCTCCACCATCGTCCTGCTGCTGCGTGTAGTAGGCTCGCAGCGAGGATCACCATGAGGTCTGCTGGTGTCCTCACTAGCCTAAACACTCGAACCACTGCCTCCAGCCAGTCCTCTGCTGCCTGGGGATCCGTCTCCCCGCGAAACCTGGGCGGTCGCTGGCGCTGAAACTCATGCAGTGCGCTGAGGCGACGTGCATCGTCAGCGGCTGCTGCTGGAAGCATCGGGGAATCGGCGGGTAAAGCTACCGCCGGTGCCACTGCTGACAAAGGGCCCTGCACCGAAGCCTCGTCGCTCGGTGGGCTGTCGTCTCGCTCGACTCTCGGAACCCTAGCTGGCTGCCGTCGTGGGGCCATCCTGAATAGGAAACAGGTGCGCCACGGTTAGAACAGTATACCAGGTGAGCTGATATAAGTAATCACAAAGAAAACTTGAGACTTTCATTAAGCAGATCAGTATACCCGGTGAGCTGGCACAAGTAATCACAAAGAAAACTTTGAAACACACACGCAATCAATGTTTTCGTGCATTAAGTCGGAAATCAGAAGTCAGGGTCCTGGTGTACGGATACGTCGGCCGCCGCACCAACACTGGACTCCCTGGACTGATAACCACACTCAATACGCTAAACATTATTGCTTCACATAGAAAATATCAGAGTTCGCGGTAGAACCGAACTCCTCTGATACCAATTTGTCACGACCCGCCCTCGGGGTCCGAGCCGTGACTACCCCAAGCCCGCCTTCCATAGGCCAGGGGCTGGCGACTAGCACCAAGGCGTAAATCCCGGTAAAAAGGGAAGGCATTGCCTTTGAAAAGTAAACACACACCACAGAGTAAACAAGCGGAAGGTAAACACTAAGCAAGAAGAGTACGACTGAAAGTGCGGAAAGGTAAATGGGCCAGTATACAAACCCAAACTGAAAGTAAAGTACAACTCGAAAAGGGAAAAACAGCAACTGTAAAGTAAAGGCCGCTACTCCGAGCTGTCCACTGGAAATCCCACCTGAAGGGTGGGTACAGATAGCTCCCCTGCTCCACGGGTCCCGCCGTCTGCTCCGTGCACGTCCCGCCCAGTGGTCCACCTCCGGGTACCGTCCCGCTGTGCAAGCCTCAGCTAAGGTCAACGCTGTCCGTCGTCTGCAACCAACACAACGTAGTGCGGGCGAAGCCCGTGCAGGGGTGAGTATAAGCTACTCAGTAGGGACCCCGAGACCCCTGAAGGTCTCTCAAATCCACAAAGGATAAACCACGAAGAAAAGTACAAACACGAAGTAACAACTGACACAGCTTAGGTATATGCCCATACATATAACTAAGTCATCAATTAAAATACACTCCAACCTCAGAGCCCAAGTACAACTCAGTCCACGCAGGAAAGTATACGTATTCCACATAGGAAAGCAAAATATAATCCACACAGGATTGCACAACACAATCCACACAGGAAAACAACAGGATTCAGCTCACACAGGTATACTTCTTCAAGGACGATAAAGATGATCACTGATCCATCTAAGTCGTCGGACCCACGAAGGATCGATAGGTAACTAACCCCCGCAGAAGACCCACACAGGATCGGGCTCACACAGAACCTGTAGGCGCTGGCTCACACAGAACCGCTGAGCGCAAGGACCCACACAGGATCGGGCTCACACAGAACCTGTAGCACTGATCCACGTAGGATCGCTGAGTGCTGTAGTCGTCGTCGTCGAATCCACACAGGATCTCTGTACTGTCGTCGTCAAATCCACACAGGATCTCTGTACTGTCGTCGTCAAATCCACACAGGATCTCTGTACTGTCGTCGTCAAATCCACACAGGATCTCTGTACTGTCGTCGTCAAATCCACACAGGATCTCTGTACTGTCGTCGTCGCAGTCACAGTAGCAGTCGTAGTAGTAGAACAGTCGCAGCCAGTACTAGGGTTCCCGCACACAGCAAGCTCGTTCGGAGGGTCCGCTCCACGAGCCGAGAGGCTGATACATCAACGGTCACGAAGACCGAAGTTGATGTATCCAAAAGTTCCGTATCGTCAACAGGAACTCAACGCAACAGACGGCGCGTCGATCGGACGCCCGGTCTGAGAGTTATTGGCATTTTCGTCTCCGGGGCCCGGTTGGTTTTTAAGGCAAAACCAACCCGACCGTACTCCACCTGCGTCCACACCTCGGGCGGAGTATGCCAAAAGATCCGTCTCACTAAGAGGAACACTACGCGACTGACGACACGTCAATCGGACGTCCGTAGCTCAAGATATGAGCGTTTCCGCTCCGAAGGCCCGGTTGGTTTCGTGAACGAACCAACCCGGCCGAACTCAAAGTAAACCGAAACCTTGAGTGCGATATACCGAAACGACCGTCTCGATCCAAGGATCGCGTTGCCGCAGACGGTTCGTCATTCGGAGGTCCGAGGCTCATGTTATGAGCCAAAAACCGAAACTGGTCCGTAACGGGGGGGTCCGGGTCCGGGCCGACCCGGCCCGACCCCCCCCCCCCCCCCCCGGGGCGGCGCGGCGGCCGGCGGCGGCGGTCGGCGGCGGCGGACGGCGGCGGACGGCGGCGGCGGGCGGCGCGGCGGCGGCGGCGGCGGCGGCGGCGGGCCGCGCTGGCGGCGGCGGCGGGCCGCGCTGGCGGCGGGGTGCCGCGAGGTGGGTGGCACGCGGGGCTAAGCCCCGCGTTATGCTGGAGGGGCGGCACGGCACAAGGGCCGCGCCCCATTTTTTTCAAAGAGCCCCCCCCACGTGGGGGGCCTGCTGGTGGAACCGAGGGGGCAGCCGGCCCCCTCCCTTTTTAAGAAACGCCCCCCCTCTTAAAGAGGGGGGTTTTCATGGTTGGCCGGGGAATTAAATTCCCCGGTTTTAAGTCATCCGGCCGGCCAGCTGGCCGGCCGGTTTTCTCAAACGGGACCGGAACTTCCGGTCCCCTTCTTCGGCTTCCGACGCCGGCGGCCCGGCCGCCGGTCTTTCCTTCCGCCGCGGCCCGGAACCGGCCGCGGTCTCCTCGTCCCGCCGCGGCCTGGAACCGGCCGCGGTCTTCTCGTCCCGCCGCGGCCCGGAACCGGCCGCGGCGTTCATCATCCGGCGCGGTGCGTCGGCACCGCGCCCCTTCGCCGTGCTTCGATTCTTTTCAACGCGGCGCGACGGCGTCGCGTTCTTGAAGATTCTCCTCGGCGTAGCGCGACGGCGTTGCGTAAATTAAACGCACGGTAAACCGCGTGGTGCGACGGCACCACGCCACTTTGCTTCCATCGCAAGAATTAAACAAGAACGTTGGAGGGGGGTTCGGCCGTGTTCGTGCGGTCCGGCCCCCCTCGCGTTAATAATAATAACGCAACTTAAAGAAAATCATGTCACACGTTAATCTTGCTAAAAGCACGATCAAGAATAAAATGAGGAATCCAAAAGAAATTCGACAACCCCTACCTCGGGTTTAAGATTCAAAGGTTCGGCTACGCTCCGCGGAAGACGGCGTCGCGGAGGTCGGGTGTCGCGGAAGCCGTTCGTCAAATCCGATGACGAAGGGATGCGTTCGAAGAGTCACGTCGTTGGCGAAACTTGTACGCCGACGAAGATGGTCCGAGGAGGAAGCGGCGTTCCCTCTCGTTGACACCGAGGACGAAGAAGAGAGGCGTCGTTCTTCGTTCTTCGTCAGAGTTTGAGCGTTCTTCGTTCTTCGTTCTTCGTCAGAGTTGAAGATGAAGAGGAATGCTCTCAAAAGCTCTCAAGGGAACAAACGATCAACCAAAAATAAAATAAGACTACATCTTATTTTATTCTCACTTTGCCAACCTTTCAAAATTCAAAAGTTGAATTCAATTCATTAATTAAGTCTAGAGTTGACAAAATTAAATGAAAAGATAAATTGGCAAGAGTTAAAGAAGGGGAGAGTTACATAAATAAGAGGAAGGGTTTTGAGAGGTTAAGGAATTTGAAAAGAAAAAGGGGTTCGTGTGGGCCCCACCACACTTAATCCTCCCAAGGGAGGTTAAGTGGGTGTGGGTCCCACTTCTAACCTCCTTTGGTAGGTTTTTAAAATAAGTTAAAATAAAATTTGTTTTGCACAAATTTTATTTAACTTAACTGAAAAACCCCAAAACGTAACTTTCAACCCGCAGCAAACGCAACTCCCGAAAAGGTCTCAAAAAGCGAAAATCGGCGCTGCGAGTTCATCGGTGCCCTCGGATTTCAATTCCGAGCACCGGATCAAAAGTTAGGAAATCCCGCTCGTTCGTTCACTGAACGTACCCGAGCCAAACTTCGGAAATTAATTCCGGGCACTCCGGGCCTCGGAATCAGGTGCCGTCTGAAACCGCGCTCTTGTAAAATTCTAAAGAAAATTAAGAAAAAAATTTCCTTGAATTTTACGGGTCTTTACAACTATAAACGATGTTTTCCATTTCATATATCTATCTATTATACATATTTATATTCTGAATATATATGATACATAAATAATGTTTTATATTCTAGAAGTAATTAAATCATGATATATGTGATACGATCAAGAATAAAAAGTTAATACACGTATGATAAAGAAAGCGATTGTTACCCGAAAGATTATTTTAACATGGAAATTATTATTAAATGGGTAGCATAAGGTCATAAATAAATCATGTAAGATATCATAAATATGAATATGGTTCTGGTATAATTTAATAACATACTATGGTCATTATACAGGAGGTTTAACGTACCCTCTACCAAAGGAATGTACAACACAGGGTTAATTTCTCAATATCATTATTATTCGAGATTGTTTATATGTAAGTATTTATTGGGACATATTTATTATCTAAGTCCATGTTTCATAAAATATTTTTCAAAATGATTCTATTAAAGAGACTTTTTAAATAAAACATCATTTTAAATTCTTTAAATTATTATTCTTCTAAATCATTACCATTAATGTCTATGTTTTCAAAATGGTTTTAATGATTTATTTATATGGACATGAATTTTTTAATATATTAATTCATTTCAAAAGTTAAAAAATGGTATGGGACACTTTGATTCAAAAATTTCTTCTAAATATCTTCCTTTCCAAATCGTGTGACTTTTAAATGATTTCATGAAAAATGGATATTTCTCTCAAATATTTTTACTAATCATTTTCAACTATGTCAACATCCATTACTAGATATTATTATTGATTAATGTTGATTAATTATAATAAAATATTCCATAGTGAATTCAATGATTTATGATGTGTTTAACTGTGGATGTGCTATTTTTATACCATTTGTGGTTTATGGTAAAAGTACTGAAATTTCTTATGCTAGTTTTAATACGAATGTTAATGTTGTGTTTCAACATTTACATACGAGGAATGCATTAGACGTAGTAAGTGACGGGCAGGGCCCGCTATAGACCCTCGATTCATCGGTAGGTCTCATGACACAAATTAGTGTCTTAGAAAAATTCCTTGAAAAAATTATTATTTGTAGTTTGGAACGAGGCCTTGACCATGTGGTTATAATGTCTGTCATTAGGAATTCACTCGTTATGAAATAATTTATTACATGTGATTACTAGACTAGTATAATATCAATTTACTTGTTTATATGGTAATGTTTGATTTATTTTTTTCATATTATGTTCATGTTTATGTTTAAAAGGCTGTTGTTTTTATTACAATTCTTTCCTTAAAAAATTGTAGCTTCGACTAAATTATTTACCCTTACTAAGCATCTGATCTCACCCCTTTCTTATGTTTTATTATCCCAAGATTCCAAAAAGTGTATTATGATTGATATGAAGGATTAATATAGGGGAATAATTTCATTATCAAAGGATTGTTAATTTTATGTTTTATGTTTGAATGTGTAATGTAACATTCATGTATGTAATCTATTTTCTAAGAATGCTAAAATGATCAGTCCTTCGGGACATGATTCCTTGTAATCATGCCAATGTAGTAAAATAAAGCTCCAAATCAAGGATTTTGGGGTCGGGGCATTACAATTGGTATTAGAGGAGGTTTTACCAACATCCTTGGAAATATATTTAGAAAACATAGATTATGGATCATAACCCTAATATTGACTTTGAGGATAAGTATTGAAGAACCCCATGGAATTTTGGTAATGATCATGGATAACCTAGGATTAAACCTAAGATGTTATAGATTGAAAGAAACTTACCTTGATTATGTGGATTTCTTTAATGATATTTTATTCACACCCTATGCTTTTTGATCTTAATTAATGGAAGAAACCAAAAGGAATTGTATTAACATTTATTTTGTAAGAAAATATAGTGATTTTGAGCAAAAAAATGGATAATGACTAGAGAGAAAGATATTGTGATTATACCAAATCAATTATCATGATATATGATTAAAAATGTGATCTTTGATGAAAATCCTAACACATTGCGTAAGATGAAGATGAAGGTTTATAAATGTTCAAATTTTAAGAATCATATAGGAAAGAAGATTTGGCTTCCTACATGTAAAGATGAAGGAAAGAAGAACCTTGAGTAATATGTAAAATGGATGGAAAGATGTTATCTCTATGGGGAAAAGGGTAATATAGTGACCAATTGTTATGGAGTTCAATGTCTCATCTAGGGAATTCATGGGAATTACCCAAATCAATTCCCAGATATAAGAATCTACCTTTAAACCAATAAAGGACATATTCCATTCCAACCATTAAATTTGAAGGATTAAATTATTTATGTATTTGTATCTAAGAATTGTGAAAAAGTGAATTATATAAGGAGTATTCAGTATATGTTTTTTACTAAGGATTTTCAAGAATATATTGAATAGTTATAATGGGAAATAAAATTGAATTATGGGTAAAAAAACGTTTCTATTGTACAATGTTTCAACTATAAGAAGATGGGACAATATGTGAATCAATGTCTCAATCATCAAAGGAATATACCCCAAAATTCACTATTGGTTCACATACAAGATATTACTTTTACCACATATGGAGAGTAATGATTAATGTTCTTATGTTGGGATTGAAGAATTATGTCATTTGAGTATTATATCAAGGATGTAATGGTTATATGAATTATGGAAATAAATAAGTATTTTACTGCAATACTACTGCATTGAGGATTTGATTTTGCATTTTACTAAGAAAAGTGACTTAAAAAAATGTTAAACATTTTGGAAAATACATAGTTGAGGGAAAGATAAACCATAATATGGTCCTAATACTAAGGTAGTTATTTTAGAATAAGAGGTGATTGATTGGGATAAATTATATTTAATATTCATGACTACCATGGAACTAATTAATCATTTTCTTATTCCATCATTGTTTTAGTTTACAACGTTTTTGGATTTAAGTAGTATATCTGGTATTCAATAAAGAATAAGGGAGCATGAACATATTCAATAAGGTTTTATGGTAATTCAAGGTGTTAACATGTTTTAAGAAAATACATGATGAAGGTATTCACATGTTATTATGTGGAAAAATAAGTATTTATTATTTTTAAATCCCATATACATTTTTAGACTGTGAGTTTGGACACAAGTATTTTGGATAAGTCTAAAGGTTGGAATGGAGTAAGTTGAGCACTTGGTATTTTATATAAGGTTAAAGTATAATTTAATAGATACACTAACATATCCTTTTGAATTTAAGTAAACATATAGAGGACTAATAAAATACTTGTGGACCTTATGATTTATCAAATGCACTTTAGGTGTAAAAAATCATTTTTGATCATTCATTTCCTAGTATAAGGGATGAAGTGAAAATAGATTGAAGCGCTACCAAACGATGAGATTATGATTATGATAGGTAATAAAATCAAGTATTTTGCTTTACTTATTATCTAGATATTAAATTAATCTATCCTATTCAATAGAATGTGTATCTAAAAAAATGTGTTATCTGAATACCTTATGTTTTGTTGAACAGATGATACTTTAAATCGTCCTAGATTGATGGATTTAAGGCCCTCAATTTTACATTTATTATTCAATTGTTTTTTATTGATTACCTCAATCACTCCCTATAAATATTTACTTTTTCCTCCAATTATGTGTCTATAATTTCCACCAATGTTCTCTTATTCTAAACCCTAATTTTGTGGTAACTTTTTCATTTCCCTTTCTCTCTTATTAAGACTAAATTTTAGTAACCCTATTTCTGAAGTGGGTTTTCTACAACGGTAATTCCTATTTTCAACATTTTATTTTCTAAGAAAAATTTAAAATTGAGAGGACACAATTTATTGATGGATGGGAGAATGTAACACCTCGGGATTTCATATTACATTATCTCTTTAAAGTAATTTAATAGATTGCGCCACACGCAACACCAAGTTCGATCACACCAAACTAACCATTCAAAAACTAGTAATATACTCCATATAAATTTAACATCCATATTATGTGTTTTTTCGACATGTTATAGAGACACATTCAATTTTTCAGATAAAAGAAGTATTTTTCAAAAAATGTCATTTTTTGCATTTTAATGGAAAACCCTTTTTAAATCCAATATTTAACACTTTTATATATTAAATTTGATGAAATTAAATTACTATTTATAATAGAGACATAAAAATTTAGTTTGGATAAATTTTTGGTACTTTTCTGATAACTTTTCTATTTTTATGAATAGTAAAAATAGTAAATTTTAATTGAAAACAACTTTTTTAATCAAAATAATTTATAGTGCTAAATTATAAATTTGAGTGGTTTAAAAGTATAATTATATTATATTTTTCTTATTTAATTCAATTGTGATCATTGGAAGTAATATCACTTTTTAATTAGACATAAACACATGTCAATCTATTGGTAGCTTTTTCTTCTTAAAAACCCGCCTTTTGGTTCTGACAACAGGAATTAATTTTAAATTAATTCCTGAAACTTCTGTGTTTTGAATTTTGAATAATGAATTAAATATTTGGAATCAAGAGGTCCAAATTGTGTAAATAGGAAACTTTTATTGTTATACATTATGAATAGTAACTTTAGTAAATATTTTATTTACTATGGTTAAAAGGTAAATCTTGTAAATAAGGGTAAAAAACAATATTATAATAATATTTAATTACCCTAGAACGTGTCCTAACCCTATTTGATGATATATTTACGACCATGGAAATCCTTGGGTCTATTTTTGGACCCCATGGGGCCACTTGTAAATGAAAATGAAACTTTATAAAAATTAATTTAATGATAAGGAAAATGTAACGTAAACATATATCTTTTTGTAAAACAATTTTTATATGAGGATATATAATTGATATATTAGACTGTAAATATTAATTAGAAGTATAAAACTATTTCCTACATCATGGTATTTTATTTATAATCTTTAGACACTAAATAATTAATTTTATTTATGACAAAATAAAGATGAAATATTTTCCTTATTAATGAAATAATCAAATAAATGATATTATAAATATTTAAATAAATGTAAATTGAAACTTTTGATGTAATCCACGAATTTTATAGATGAACATTAAAAGTTAGGTACGTTTTAATATATTGTTTTCAAAGTAATAATGTTTTTATAACTTTCACAAAAACCAAATACTAAATCTTTTCTAAATTGACATAAATGAATTTTTAGAACAAATACTATTTTATTAAGTGATATAGTATTCCTAAAAATCTAATGTTTGGAAAACATACTTAAATAATGATATATTTTTCATTAATTAACCACTTGAGGTTATCGATTTTGTTTATATTTTGTTTACTAACCATATAGTGTAAGAATACAAGAAGACACGGTAAAAGTTAAACTATTTAACAACGAGTTAAATCTAAAAGATAAGGTTAATATGGTGACCTAAACATGTCTAAAAACTATTTGATGAACGGTTTTAGACCCATAAAAAACTTATCCTATAAATAAATCAATTTTGATCTATTATAAACTGAATATTATTTTATAATAAATTAATATTACAAACTTTTCCTATAGTACCCATCACCTCCCTTATAAAAGAGTACTTACCATTATCTCAACTTCATACCTCCAAAGCCATTTTTCATAGACAACCTCTACTATAATATCCTCCAAAATTCCCTCAATTAATTTTATTGGCCTTACTTTGATCATAATTTCAACCTATGGATCCCTTTTTTTCAAATCAAAAGGAAGAACCTGAAGAAGAGGTAATTATTTCATCACATCTTTCAAAGTTATTTTCTTCTTCCACTTCCTCTTTATTGGTTGTTTCAATACCAAAATAATAACTATATTACCTTCTACATACTTAAATTTTATTATAAATATGGTAAAACCATATTTATTATTATATACATCCTATGAATGACAAAGTCACCATACGTGCGTACGTACAGCTTACCATCTCCACATCGTGGTGTTGTTTGTTATTTTGTGCTTCAATAATTAGATGGGTCTAATAATGAGTATAATTTATGTAAATAACAAATAATAAATATTAATTACTCTTTATATATAATATACCTTCCAATTATATAATATTTCACCATCAATAGAATGATATCATCGCTCAGGCATACGTACGGCTTATCGTCACCACGACGTAGTGAGATTCATTTCCACATTCACCATTCAACAATGATTATAAAAATATATATTATTAATAAGTAAATAATATATGACATAATAATGATAATGTAAATATATATATATATATATGTATTTACATATAGCACATTCACATACTTCGGTTCAATATGATATGAAAACAGAAACAGTATTTATGCGTTTGTACGGCCTACCGTGTCCATAATTGGTGTTTTCTATTATGGATATCTATCTATTATACATATTTATATTCTTAATATATATGATACAAAAATAATTTTTATATTCTTCAAGTAATTAAATCATGATATAAGTGATATGATCAAAAATAACAAGTTAAAACATGTACAATAAAGAAAACGATTATAACCCGAAATGTTATTTTAACATGGAAATTTTTATTAAATGGGTAAAATAAGGTCATAAATGAATAAATTATGATATAATAAATATAAATATGGTTCTGGTATAATTTAAAAACATACTACGGTCATTATACATGAGCTTAAACATACCCTCGACCAAAGGAAAGTACAAGGTAAGGATTAATTCCTCAATCTCATTATTATCCGAGATTTTTTATGTGTATGTTTTTACTGGGAAATATTTATTATCCATGTCCATGTTTCATAAAAGAGTTTTCAAAAGAATTATTTTTAAGGTAATATTTAACTAAAACATCATCTTAAATGGTTTAAAAATGTATTCTTCTAAATCATTATCATTAATGTCCATGTTTTCAAAATGTTTTTAAGGATTTATTTATATGGAAATGAATATTTAAAAATGTTAATTCCTTACAAAAGTTTCAAATTGGTATGGGACACTTTGATTCAAAAATTTATTTTAAATTTCTTCCTTTATAAATCATGTGACTTTTAAATGATTTGATAAAAAAGGGATATTTCTCTCAAAGAGTTTTACTGGTCATTTTCAATTATGTCAACATCCTTTACTAGATAATATTTTGATTGAGTTTGATTAATTATAATAAAATAATCCATATTATATTGAATGAGTTATGATTTTTTTGACTGTGGATGTGCTATTTTTATATCATTCCTGGTTTATGGTTAAAGTATTTATATTTCTTATACTAGTTTTAATATGAATATTTATGTGATGTTTCAATATTTCCATATGAAGAATGAATTGGACTTTATAAGTGACGGGTAGGGCCCGTTATAGCCTCTCAATGAATCAGTAGGTATCATGACACAAATTAGTTTCTTGGCCCAAGGACTTGATTTTTTTTATTTGTAGTCTTGGAACAAGGCCTTGACTATTTGGTTATGATGTCCAGTATTATGAATTCCCTCATTATGAAATTAGTTATTATGTGTGATTATTCAAAAAGTAGAATATCCATGTTCATGTTTATAGAGTAATGTTTGATTTATTTAATCCATATTATGTCCAATTTTAAGTTTAAATGGGTGTTATTTTTTTACAAATATTTCCTTAAATATTTATATCTTTCGCTAAATTATTTTCCCTTACTAAGCATCTTAGCTCACCCCTTTCTTATGGTTTGTTTTCCTAGTATTCCAAGAATTGAATTATTACTGATATGTAGGGTAAAGCTAGGGGAATAATGGAGTTCTCAAAGGATTATTTATGTTGTGTTTTATGTTTGAATGTGTAATGTAATGTTAATGTATGTAATCTATTTTACAATACTGCTAAATTGATCGGTCCTTTGGGACATGATTACTTGTAATCATGCCAATGTATTAAAATAATTCATCAGCTCTAGTATTTTGGGGTTGGGGTGTTACACAATGCATGTATTTACCATTCTTCATTATGGTATTCAATCAATTTGGTTGAAACATTCCTCAAATAATGTGTTTCAAGGGAATAATTTTTTTACCTCAATGACATAAATACCTATCTTGGATGACATCATTCCACGGGAATATAGAATAAGGTACATCAACATATTCACCAACATGTGATCAATAATTTATGAAATTAAAGGATATGGACACCACTTTTGGTAAGCCTTTTTCAAAAAACCATATGAAATATGGTTTAGAAAAGTTATCTGTTTATTTTAAAATATTTTAATGGAATGTTTTTATATGTTAGGAATTTTCTTGATATCATGAATGTATAAAAAAATGTATATGGTAGAATAATTTGAACATTACTAAAATCACATTGTAAAATAAATGATTAAATTAATGCTTGGATAGACAAGATTTTCTTGAGAATACAGAATGAGTTAGCGCCAATGAAGGGTGAAAGAAAGAATTTTCTTCCTATAGATAATTACACTCTTTCCAAATAAGAGAGATACTAGTTTTAAAACATTCTAAATGATGTAACGTTTCTATAAGGGTATTCATAAAATACCAATAATATCATATCAAGAGCTTATTTAAAGTTAATGTCTAGAAAAAAATGACAATTATGTTTTGATTCGTGATTTAATGCCAATAGATTTATATTGAATTCTCCCTTAAAATGGCCAACATAAATTAACCACGATTTGTTTCCTTTTCTAATGAATATGAAATGAAGTTATACAGCCTTTGGCATTTCCAATTTTGAAAAATGAAATTGATTATATATTAAGTTAAATGGATATTTTCTTCCATTCACCGTTCATTAATGTGATAGTTCACATGATGGATCACTTAGTTAGAGAGATTCATTAATGTGAATTGTAAATTATAGATGGATGTATTCTATTGAATGATATATTATGATTTTCAAAGGGTATGAAACAAATAATGGTCATCCAGATTGTTGTATTACAGAGCTATATATTGATGAGGAAGCCACTAAATCATATACTGATTACTTTTATGATGTTGAGATCATTGGTCTACCAAAATCACTTTACATCCTGAGAATTATGGGTGAAGTAATTTTAAAAATAGATGTTTTCGTAATTAACAATATATAGTACTATTAGGAACAACTTTACGGTTTACATTAAAATTTAGAGGTTGTGATTTATGTATAATCTAATAATGTAATTCAAAGTCATTTGAATCCATCAATGGATGAATATATATATCGAATACACATACTCGATAGTTTATAAAAAATTTTGAGAAATTTTTTTTAAGTATTCAGTTAGAAATAAAAAAATAAATTTAATAATGGATTTTATGGATATCTTGGGTACTATATTTTCTTATATAATATTATAATGGTTATGTAATTAATGAATATACATTTTATACAATGGAATATGACGAACATAGTACCATTCCCAATATTGGAGTTACTATTGGGGAAAAAATGATTCATTAATTTATTACCAGGGACACAAATCCAATTTATGTAAATATTCCCTACATTAGAATCAACGAACAAATATGGGAGTGAATTATATGACATTCCATGTTTTGAATTTTAAATCACAGTGGGTTGATAACATTTGTGCACTTAAAATTGATGAATTTTTATTTAATAAAGTGAATTTCAATAAGAAAGGGTTCATATATGGCCGAATCATAATGGAATCACAAGTAGTATAAGTATTTAATTTCTTCAAACCCGCAAACAAAATGGGTCATTTGTTATTTTATCAACTAAAAACACTACATGGTCAAATGAAATTAAAATATTGATAACCTTATAATTGGGACATCACAATAATTTCATAGTTGTCTTAATGTAGAGGTCATATTATATGTTATAGGATACCATAATGAGGGAATTTTGATACTCAGTAGAGTGGTCAAATCCCATCTACCATTAAACAAAAAGTTAAGTACAATAATAAGGTGATTTTTTAATATGAATTGCGTTACCTCATAGTAATATGTGTTCACTAATTAATATATATAATCAAAATTCAATGTTAAACTTTTTTATTAGATAATGGATTCATCATATGTCAATGATTCCAATTATTATTAAAAAAATGATTCAATGCATATTGATTCTCTCAATTTATAGGAACAATATGTTTCTAACCATGTTGATACAACCAATCCTAAAGAAAAACATAAGGAAAATGTTGAAACTAATCAAATTATATAAGGCGAAAAAACTATGTATGATAAATAATAAGATAATCATATATTATCAACCTTAATATAAATAAATAAGGTGATAATAAAAGGGATAATATTTTATGTTGGATGTAATGCACAAAACATACCTATTGAACAAAACAAGTCCATTTCATTAGTTACATTGGGTTAAAACATGCATGCATGTGGCTTTTGATGTATATACATGGGAAAATGTTTTTTGAATGATAAGGAAACAAATTTAGGAAGAGAATACAGTAATTTTATGATACACATCCTATATTTAACTGAAGAATAAAACAATAAAAATTTATTTACTCTTAATTAAAACTTATAGTGTACATTTATTCTAGATAAATTTTAAATAAAATTTGTATTAATGGTCACTAGAATGGCTCCTCGGTCATTTCATACAATTCATATAAAGCACCGTCTTTGGGATGTTGATGAGAAAGTAAATACACACCCACCATAGATATATGAAAACATAATAAACAAAGTAACATGGACAATGTTTATTTCGCATCATGAAGTTGAAACATTTTAGGTATATTTTGATTAGATGTACATTAATTTGAAATTCATTTATTATTCACATTGATTGAGAAATATAAATTTATAAAGAAACTATTGAGTGCTATAAATAAGCATCATGCATCAATACCATTGTACCCCTCCAACAATGTAAGGATGTGGCATGATATACTTGAAAAAATAGAATATATTTAAAATATATAGTAACCCTTTTATATAGAATGAAAGAATAACATATGTATATTATTTTATTTATATTGATATGGATGAGTCAAAATTGAATGACACTTCAATACCACATCATGTGCTCTGGAAAGATCTCATGAGAATAAATATTTAATACTAGTAGACAAAACAAAAAAATATTATTTAAATCATGTGTAATTATGACATAATAAAAAATTATTTTACATTAAATTGATATTACACAACAATGTATATTTTTTCTATTTTTATCTAGTTTACAAAAAATAATAATCATTTGTTTTACCCTATGAATTATAATTGTATTAACATTAAAGTTTCGAATGAAATATGGATTCATCATAGGTTTTGGTCTTGGAATGTCACGTATAACACATTTTGAGAAAAGGAATGAACAAGGTGGTAAATATATTAAAATGGATGAGATATATGAATGTATAAATGTTCTGGATGAAATTTTTAATTAGTAGTATCAGTTGTTATATCATGTTAGGGGGTGGATTCAAGGATATGAAACATTACTACAATAACCACTACCTAATGTTCCACCCCCAAAATATTTGAGACTAGACATTCCCCTCAAAGGTCATCCTTACTAGAGTAATAGATTTTTTCAAAACAATTACAACCAAATATAAACCAAGTAGATACTAATACCTTTATGTACTAATATTACATAAAGTGAAATTGATTGTGATTTATATCTATAAGCACCCACCCATAACCATTTTGTGAGTGGTACAATGTATAATATCAAAGGAGATAGTCTATACAAAACTAACATTCAAAATATCATGTTAAGGAAGAGATTCATATATCCCATGCCCTGAGTACTGAGCTACCTCTTCCAATTAATGATATAGATAATCATATAATCGATCATGTTGTTTGAGATTTTGTATCAAGTCTATTTAATATTGAAAAAATATCAGTTGATTACGAGGTATGTCATTTCCAATCTATTTTTTTATAAAAAAATTAACAATTAATTAAAAAAATTCATGAACTAAGGAATTTTATTACATATGGTGAAAATAAAGGGGAAATTAATGGTTAAATAAAAAATATAAAGGATTAATCATTCAAAAATACCATTAGTATAACAACCCATACTTTACATACATTTATAATACTTCAAAATTGAAGTACACTTATTACAACATATAAAAAAACCATGAAAGGACCGTATAGGTATAATGTCTTTAGAAACTGGGAAACATAAACAACTGGTTCATAAATCATCTACGTTGTCTCCCATTTATTTCATCATATCTAGAGTCCCTTTTTGGCATATCCTACTTAATAACCTTCTTCCTGGCCTATGGAAAGAAAACATACAAAAGGGTGATCTCAAATGCTCAGTAAGGGTAAACAAAAGAAATATAAATCATATCATATTCATAAGAACATAACATTTTGGAAATCTTAACCTACAAAAGAGATCATAATTTCATAACATGGGATAAATCATAGTAGTTAAATGTAATCCCAATAATCATAACTTAAAATGTGAAACTTTGTGGCATACAGACATAATCATAGAGAATCATTTCTTGGTAGTCAAGACTCATTTCCAAGACTATCTTAGCGAACAAAGTCCATTTCTGAACTGAGTTCACTCCTCATTTCAGTCCGGCTTCACTGAACCGGTTTAACATACCGTTCCAGCCATGTCTATCTCATGAGATATAAATCTTTACCCAATGCATTGGAGGGAGATATAGGTCCCACCCATCTCATAATGATACCATTCTTATGTGTGCCACAAAATAAAAAAAATCATACATCATTGCATAACCCATGTAATAAAAATGGGATTCTTAAACATTATGACATCATAAAACAATTAATATAAGATAAAGGAATTCATAAAAATAATTCCATAACAACATAATCAAATCAATGTAATAATAGGTATAGAAACAGAACCCTATATTATCTTATATGGAAAATAATTTTGATAAAACACTTGAACTCCATTCTTGAGGAAAATATCCTTTCTACTTCAAAAACATTTTTCATTTCTTAACATGTCATAAAATTTTAAACTAAAAGAATTTGATTAAAAAAAACTTGAAAAATTTTAAAGGAAGATTCTTGGAAATATTGTTTTAAAAATTCATTCCTGTCGTATAAGTTAAAAATACATTCTTCTCGTACTTTTGTCCGAAAAGTCAAAAACTACCTCGTACGAAAAACGACAAAAGATTCATTTCATATCTTTTACTAAAAATCACCGAAGGGTAAAATTGGATATAAAAAATTTTAGAAGGATATAAATATTACATATTGAGGAAATATGGATGTGGACGATAAATATTCCCCAGTAAATTCTGAAGTATAAACAATCTCGGATAAAAATGAGATTGCGAGATTTTCCCTTACCTTAGGTCCGATTTGCTTCGTAAGTGTCTGAACCTCATGTATAATGATTTAAATAATTTCATTGACTTATTCCAGAATCATACTCATTGTTATGATATCATATATGGCCATATTCTTAGCTTCTTATTAGTAATATTTCATTGCTACTTGTTATTCAGGTGTTTATTAATTTTTTTTCTTATGCGTGTTTTGACGAATAAATTCTTATTATTCTCTTTAGGTTATAGATACCTCATTTCCATAATGGTATTAGTTTAATATATATCATATTCATTCATTAAATTCATTTATATAATCATTATGCAATGAATATCATGTAGAACAAGTCATATCACATCGTGGAGACGGTATTCCGTACGTACGCACGAATGATGATATCATTCCCATGATCATGGAATTGTATTGGAGTGTATGTATACTATTTTAGAATCAATATTACTTTACAATAATCATATATACTTATTATTTACACCATTATATCCATCCAAGTAAGGTGGTGGTGGAAAATAGATTACACCACGGCGTGGAGACGGTATTCTGTACGTACGCACATGCGGTGATTTCATTTTCCGTAGGATGGATAGATGGTGAAATAGGGTTGTTTCACACTTATAATAACATACCCTTATATGAGTGATATTGATGTTATTACTTCATAATGAAACAACTAAATAAGAAGAAGTGGAAGAAGTAATAAAGTTGAAAGAATCGGTAACAGACACTACCTCTTCTTTGAAGGGCCTCTTTGAGACCTCCTCTTAGGGCACTAAAATTGGTCTTTGAAGAAGACCAGGACCTCTAGGATGTTTCTAGGGAAGTGTAGAAGAGAATTTTTCAGGGGTTGTCCGATCTTGAAGGCTCAAAGTGGTGTGAGGAAGAGAGGGAGGAGGTTCCCTTTTATAAGGGAGGAGAGGGGAACCTTAGGAAAAACTAAAAATATTATTTTATTATAAATTCATATTTGGTTTTTAATAGCTCCAAATTGATTTATTTCGAAGCTAAGGTAGTGATGGGTAGTAATACTCTCATCCAATAATATTTATACAAGTCTAGGTATCTATTTTAACCTTATCATTTAGATTTAACTTTAAGTTAGATAATTTAACTTTTACCGTGTCTTCTTGTTTACTTAAACTATAAGGTTAATAAACTTACTATAACAAGCCAAAAGAACCCAAATTTATTTATTATTAATATATATAACCTTATCTAATTCATTTGGACGAACCTTAGATTTTTTGGAATAAAATAACAATTAATAATATAATATGTTTTTAAAAAACTATTTTATGTCAATTTTGACACTATTTGGTAATTGATTTTTTTGAAACTCGTAACATAAAGATTAGTTCTAAAAAAGTTAATTAAATAAATACTAAAATGTCATATTAATCTAGAAAATTATTTTAATTCATAAAAAGTCTAAAATTACATTTATTTGGGTATTTATAACATCAATTATGCCAATATTTCATTAATAAGATAATTAATGCATCATCATTGTGTCATAAATAAATTAAATTATTTATTTTCTAAAAATTACAAATAAAATACCATTATGTTGGAAATATTTGTATCTTTCTAATTAATATTTATAGTCTAATTTATCTTATGTATAACCCTATATTAAAAATGATTTAGTTTTTAAACTATGATTTTAACTATTTTAACCCTTCTTTGAATAAATTAATAATAAATGTACTAATCTAATCCAAGTGGACCTAAATGGTCATATTTTATTCCTAAGGTTGTTTTTGGTCTAATTACACTTATCCAATAGAATTAGGACATGTGTTAGGGTAATAATAATAACATTTTTACCCTTAATTGCCCTATTTACTTTTAACCGTGGTAAAAAAAGTAAAAAGTTACTATTCACCAAAAATTATTTTTATCTCATTGAACCACATTTTAGTCCTTGATATTAACTGTGTCTCTCGAATTTTCAAAATTCCACTCACAGAATCAGTAAAATTAAGTTTTATGTAAATTTGCAAATTCTCATAGGAGGTGGGTAAAAGACGGTGAAAAGTTCAATAAAATTTTTATATATCTAAAATTATTATAAAATGACTCCAATTAATTGCATTAAACTTATATAGGTATTATGTATCAATTTTTACATAAAATAAATTTAAATAAAAAGTCGGTTTTTAAATAGTAACCCAGTGTTTTCACTATTCATCAAAAATTGAAAGTTTTCAGAAAAATACCAAAATTTCACCCTAGGCTAATTTCGATATTCCGAATCCAAAAATGATGTCCATTTTGAAAAATAAAATTTAAAAAATTTCAAAAAGTGGGTATTACTATTCATAATGGCTAGTTTCAGTACTATTTTAATAGCATATCGTTGTTTAGTGAAACTCGGTATTGCATATGACGCAAGCTATCGAGGAAGGTCGTGATTGCGTGTAAAGAAAGACAAGAAAGTGTTGTGTGTAGTGAAAGATTCCTTTGATGATTTATATAACATAAAAACAAAATATTTCTCATAAAAGTATCGGGTGTTACATTCTACCTCCCTTAAAATGAATTTCGCCCTCGAAATTCGTCACTTTGTAACAAACAGATGAGGATACCTCTCCCTCATCATATCCTCAAGATCCCATGTAGCTTATTCAAATTGGTGGTTCCTCCATAAAACTTTCACCAAGCGAGTGGTCTTGTTCTGTACGACTTTTTTGCTATGATCCAGAATCTCTATTGGTTGTTCTTCATAAGAAAGATCTTTCTCCAGCGGTACAACTTCTGAGATGAGTACATGTGAAGGATCAGGTATGTACTTTCTCAGGAGAGATACATGGAACACATCATGAACTTGGGAGAGATTTGGTGGAAGCACCAATCGGTAAGCTACCTTCCCAACACGATCCAGTATTTCGAAAGGACTAATATATCTAGGGCTCAACTTTCCCTTCTTTCCAAATCTCATGACCCTCTTACAGGGAGATATTCATAAGAACACTTTATCACCAACTTCAAACTCTAGGTCTTTTCTTTGGTTGTCGGCATAACTTTTTTATCGAATCTGAGCTTCTCTTATGTGTTGTTGAATAGATCTGACATTTTCTTCCATCTCATCAACAAGATCAGGTCCTAATAGCTTTCTTTCCCCAACTTCATCCCAGCAAGTTGGAGTCCTACATTTCTTTCCATAGAGAGCTTCATAAGGAGCCATCTGAATACTGGAGTGAAAACTATTATTATAAGAAAATTCCACCAAAGGTAGGTGTTGATCCCAACCACCTTTGAAATCCATAGAGCAAGCTCTCAACATATCTTCTAGAGTTTGAATTGTCCTCTCAGACTAACCGTCTGTCTGAGGATGATAAGCAGTGTTGAAACTCAACTCTATATCCAGAGTATACTGAAGACTTCTCCAGAACTTCGAGGTAAATCTCGGATCCCGATCAGATATAATGGAAAGTGGTACTCCATGAAATCTTACCACTTCCTTTACATATATCCTAGAAAGCTGATCTATAGAGAAATCCTCTCTAATAGCAATGAAATGTGCAGACTTTTTAAGACGATCAACTATGACCCAGATAGCATTATTGCCTTTGGATGTTTTAGGAAGTCCGGTGACAAAGTCCATAGTGATGTTTTCCCATTTCCATTCGGGTATGGGTAATGGTTGCAACATCCCCTTAGACTTCTGTCTCTCAGCTTTAACTTGCTGACAAACCAAGCATCGAGAGACATATTCAGCAACATCTCTTTCATGCCATCCCACCAGAAGTACTCTTTAAGGTCCCTATACATCTTCGTGCTTCCATGATGAATAGAGAATGAAGAACTATGAGCCTCATCCAGCAGCTCCTTCTTTAATTTGGGGGTGGGAGGAACACAAACCCGATTCCTGAACTTTATTATCCCATCACAATCAAGGTTGAATTCAGAAATATTTCTCACCTTCTTTTGTAACTCTACATCTTCTTTATGCGCCTCTTTAATCTTCACATGTATAGATGGTTGAACATTCATTTGAGAAAGATATGATTTTTCCCCTTTCATTATAATTCCAAGATCCATCCTTTGTAAATCCATAAATATTGGATCTTTTGTGATCCTCATCATGGATAAGCTAGCATGGTCTTGTCGACTTAATGCATCTTCCACCTTGTTTGCTTTCCTAGGGTGGTAATGAATTGAGCAGTCGTAATCCTTAATCAGCTCCAACCATCTTCTTTGGTGCATATTCATCTCCTTTTGTGTGAAAATATTCTTTAAACTTTTATGATCAGTATAAATATCACACCTTTCTCTGTAAAGATAATGACTCTAAATCTTTAATGCAAAGATTACCGCAGCTAACTCCAAATCATGAGTTGGGTAATTTTGCTCATGGATTTTCAACTGTCGTGAGGCATAAGCAATCACCATATCATTTTGCATAAGAACACACTCCAACCCCTTCTTGGATGCATCACTGTAGATCACAAACCTTTCTCCACTACAAGAAAGTGTGAGTATAGGTGCACCGGATAACCTTCTTTTCAACTCCTTGAAATTTTCTTCACATTCCTTTGTCCACACGAACTTAACTCCTTTTCGAGTCAACTTGGTGAGTGGATTATATAATTGTGAAAAATCATTCACAAAACGTTGATAATATCCAGCCAAACCAAGAAAACTTCATATCTCGGTTACTGTTGTTGGTCTCGACCATCTTTCGATAACCTCTGTTTTTGCTGGATCCACAGATTTCCCCTCATTTGAGATTATGTGACCAAAAATGCAACTTTTTGAAGCCAAAATTTACACTTGGTAAATTTGGCATAAAGCTTCTCCTTTCTTAGGATCTTCAATACAATTATCAAGTGATCTTCATGTTCTTCCTTTCACTTTGAATAGACAAGAATATCATCTATAAAGACTACCAAAAACTAATCAAGATATTCTCTGAAGACTCTATTCATCAGATCCATGAAGATAGCAGGGGAATTAGTAAGACCAAATGGCGTCACTATAAATTCATAGTGTCCATACCATGTACAGAAATTCATCTTTGGTATATCCTCCCTTTTGACCCTTAATTGATGATACCCTGAACGAAGATCAATCTTGGAAAAGTATTGAGCTTCGTGTAGTTGGTCAAATAAGTCATCAATGCGCGGGAGAGGATATTTGTTCTTGATAGTGATCTTGTTAAGTTCTCGATAATCAATGCAGAGTCTCATTGATCCATATTTCTTCTTAACAAACAGAACAGGTGCTACCCAAGGTGACACAGTAGGGAATATGAATCCCTTATCAAGATTCTCTTGGAGTTGCTTCTTCAATTCCTACAACTCAATTGGGGCCATTCTATAAGGTGTCTTTGAAACAGGCAAAGCACCCTGTACGAGTTCAATTGAAAACTCAACTTCACGATTTGGTGGAAGAACCGGCAAATCCTCCGGAAAGACATCATCAAACTCCCGTAAAATGGGAATATTCTTAATCGTGAGTTTCTCAACAACCATTTGTGATAAATAACCTTCATTTAGTGGAATCAAGACCCATAAGATGGAATAAATTTCTACTGGAAGGTTATGTTCATCCTTGCATCGATAGACAATCATAGATTGATTTGGAATATGAAATGTGAATTCCCTTCTTTGGCAATTGATATGAGCTCCATATAGAGAAAGCCAATCCATGCTAAGAATCACATCAAATTCCACTATAGGAAGGATCACAAGATTTGCAGGAAGCACTTTCCCACAAACTTCAATCGAAGAATAATTATAAACTTTTTATGCAACTGTTGTTCCATTAGGGGTTGTCACAGCTAACTCAACATCTAATTGTTGAGGTAATACGGCGATACCCTTAGAAAATTCTTTAGAAATAAAAGAGTGTGTGGATCCAGAATCAAATAAAACATTTTCTACTTTAGAGTGGATGGTAAGTGTACCTTTCACCACTTCATTGTCGTACTCTACATCACTGATAGTGATTGC
Organism: Viscum album; assembly: GCA_963277665.1. Taxonomy (NCBI): domain Eukaryota; kingdom Viridiplantae; phylum Streptophyta; class Magnoliopsida; order Santalales; family Viscaceae; genus Viscum; species Viscum album. The sequence continues at coordinate 26,897,349 of OY728128.1, read as the reverse complement.
ATGTGACATTCCTTTGTCTTTGGCCTTAAAAGTTTGTTGACGTCGATCATCATCATCAACCCTTGGATTTGGGCATTGATTGGCATAATTCCCCATCTCCTTGCACTTGAAACATTGAAGTGTAGTAGGTTAATTCTGTGTATCCCTTCCTTTTTTTTCATTATTAGACATCTTCTTCCCATTATTTCGACATTCAATTGTCCGATGACCTTCTTTTCCACACTTATAACATTTTCTTGTACCCTTAAGACAATTTCCTCCATGTTTCATTCCACACTTTGAGCATAAGGGAAAACTCATATTCTTTTCAGTGTGCTCTTTATATTTTCCTTTGAATTCCATTTTCCTCTTCTTATCAAACCCATATGACTGATGGGTTACTACAATCTCCATCTCAAATTTGAGAGCACATCGAACGATTTCCTTGTAGCTATTGAAGTCCCTTATGGCTAACGCCCTTCGAAGACTTGGTTTTAAGCCACTAAAGAATCGATCGATCTTACTCTCAGGTTGGATAATATAACCAGAAGCGTACCTTGAATGTCTTGTAAAATTTACTTCATAGGTACCAACAGATTCATTATCCTTTTGCTTTAGTTCAAGAAATTCCTTCTCCATCTTTGTTCGGAGAATACAAGAGAAGTAATTATTGAAAAATAAATTCTTGAACTCGTCCCATTACATGGACTCAATTTCATCCCTTTGCCTCATATTTTTGATAAAATTCCACCATTGATCAGCTTCACCTTCCAAGCGATAAACTGCTAAGATGACTTTTTAATGTTTAGAACATTGAAGAACTGAAAATATCTTTTCAGTAGTACTAATCCATTGTTCATTAACTAATGGATCAATAGACCCGCTGAATGAAGGTGGACGCTGCCTCATGAAGGATTCAACAGAATGTTTCTCTTTCTTTTGATTGTTTGGAAGTCCTTTATGATTCATAGCTTGAGAAATTTTTGTGAGCATGGCTACAAGATTTTGTATTCCAGCTCCCATAACGTTTGGTTGCTCAGGGGGACAATCATTGCATTGCCCGTCCCATTCCGCATTAACACGGTTCCTTCGGGTTCCAGCAATTGACTAAAACCAAGAACAATAGTGTGAGCAACACTAATTATAATAGGAAAACCACATAATCAAGAATAAAATTTTACACTTAAGGTCTTATCATAGGTTATTCATGTCCATTTCTAAAACACTAAGATTGTGTTCTATGCTTAGACTTATCCTTAGGGTTCTTACTAAGGATTTCACATCCTAGTTTCCAAAGGTTGACTATACCTTTTCTCTGATACCAACTATAACGACCCATACTTTACATAAATTTCTAATACTTCAAAATTGAAGTTCACTTATTACAACATATAACAAAACAATGAAAGGACCGTATAGGTATAGTGTCTTTAGAAACTGGGAAACATAAACAACTGGTTCATAAATCATCTATGTTGTCTCCCATTTATTTCATCATATCTAGAGTCCCTTTTTGGCATATCCTACTTAATAACCTTGTTCCTGGCCTGGGGAAAGAAAACATACAAAAGGGTCATCTCAAATTCTCATTAAGGGTAAACAAAAGAAATATCAATCATATCATATTCATAAGAACATAAAATTTTGGAAATCTTAACCTGCAAAGGAGATCATAATTTCATAACATGGGATAAATCATAGTAGTGAAATGTAATCTCAATATTCATAACTTAAAACATGAAACTTTGTGGCATACACACATAACTATAGAGAATCATTTCTTAGTAGTCAAGACTCATTTCCAAGACTATCTTAGCGGACAAAGTCCATTTCTGAACCGAGTTCACTCCTCGTTTCAGTCCTGTTTCACTGAACCGGTTTAACCTACCATTCCAGCCATGTCTATCTCATGAGATATAAATCTTTACCCAATGCATTGGAGTGAGATATAGGTCCCACCCATCTCATAATTATACCATTCTTATGTGTGCCACAAAATCAAAAAAATCATACATCATTGCATAACCCATGTAATAAAAATGGGATCCTTAAACATCGTGACATCATAAAACAATTCATATAAGATAAAGGAATTCATAAAAATAATTCCATCACAACATAATCAAATCAATGTAATAATAGGGATAGAAATAGAACCCTATATTATCTTAGATGGAAAATAATTTTGATAAAACACTTGAACTCCATTCTTGAGGAAAATATCATTTCTACTTCAAAAATATTTTTCCTTTCTTAACATGCCATACAATTTTAAACTAAAAGAAGTTGATTAAAAATAAACAAGAAAAATTGTAAAGGAATATTCTTGGAAATAATGTTTTAAAAATCCATTCATGCCGTATAAGTTAAAAAAACATTCTTCTCGTACTTTTGTCGGAAAAGTCAAAAAAGTACCTCGTACGAAAAACGAAAAAAGATTCCTTTCATATCATTTACTAAAAACTCACTGAAGGGTAAAATTGGATATAAAAAATTGTAGAAGGATATAAATATTACATATTTAGGAAACATGTATTTGGATGATAAATATTCCCCAGTAAATTCTGAAGTATGAACAATCTCGGATAAAAATGAGATTACGAGATTTTCCCTTATCTTAGGTCCGATTTTCTTCGTAAGTGTCCGAACCTCCTGTATAAGGATTTAAATAATGTCATTGACTTATTCCAGAATCATACTCATTGTTATGATATCATATATGGCCATATTCTTAGCTTCTTATTAGTAATATTTCATTGCTACTTGTTATTCGGGTGTTTATTACTTTTTGTTCTTATGCGTGTTTTGTCGAATAAATTCTTATTATTATCTTTAGGTTATAGATACCTCATTTACATAATGGTATTAATGTAATATATATCATATTAATTCATTCAATTCATTTATATAATCATTATGCAATGATGATCATGTAGAACGAGTCGCATCACATCGTGGAGATGGTATTCTGTACATACGCACGAGCGATGATATCGTTCCCATGATCATGGAATTGTATTGGAGTGTATGTATACTATTTCCGAATAAATATAACTTTACAATAATCATATATAGTTATTATTTACACCATTATACCCATCCAAGTAAGGTGGTGGTGGAAAATAGATTACACCATGGCGTGGAGACGGTATTCCGTACGTACGCACGCACGGTGATTTCGTTTTCTGTAGGATGGATAGATGGTGAAATAGGATTGTTTCATAATTATAATAACATACCATTATATGAGTGATACTGATGTTATTACTTTATAATGAAACAACTAAAGAAGAAGAAGTGGAAGAAGAAATAAAGTTGAAAGAATCGGTAACAGACATTACCTCTTCATTGAAGCGCCTCTTTGAGACCTCCTCTTAGGGCACTAAAATTGGTCTTTGAAGAATACCAGGACCTCTAGGATGTTTATATGGAATTGTATAAGAGAATTTTTCAGGGTTTTTCTGAGATTTAAGGCTCAAAGTGGTGTGAGTAAGAGAGGGAGGAGGTTCCCTTTTATAAGCGAGGAGAGAGTCACCTTAGGAAAAACTAAAAATATTATTTTATTATAAAGTCATATTCGGTTTTTAATAGCTCCAAATTGATTTATTTCGAAGCTAAGTTTGGTATGGGTCGAAATACTCTCATGAAATAGAATTTATACAAGTTTAGGTATCTATTTTAACCTTATCATTTAGATTTAACTTTAAGTTTGATAATTTAACTTTTACCGTTTCTTCTTGTTTTCTTACACAATAAGGTTAAAAAACATACTATAATAAGCCAAAAGAACCCTAGTTTGTTTATTATTAATATATATAACCTTATATAAGTCATTTGGCCGAACCTTTGATTTTTAGGAATAAAATAACAATTAATAATATAATATTTGTTTTAAAAACTATTTTATATCAATTTTGACACTATTTGGGAATTGATTTTTGTGAAAATCATAACAGAAATAATAGTTCTAAAAAAGTTAATTAAATCAATACTAACATGTCATATTAACCTATAAAATTATTTTAATTCATAAAAAGTCTAAAATTACATTTATTTGGGTATTTATAACATCAATTATGTCAATATTTCATTAATAAGATAATTACTGCATCATCATTGTGTCATAAATAAATTAAATTATTTATTGTCTAAAAATTACAAATAAAATACCATTATGTAGGAAATATTGTTATCTTTATAATGAATATTTATAGTCTAATTTATCTTATGTATAACCCTATATTAAAAATGATTTAGTTATTAAACTTTGATTTTAACTATTTTAACCCTTCTTTAAATAAATTAATAATAAATTTACTAATTTAATCCAAGTGGGCCTAAATGGTCATATTTTATTCCTAAGGTTGTTTTTGGTAGAATTACACTTATCCAATAGAATTAGGACATGTTTTAGGGTAATAATAATAACATTTTTACCCTTAATTACTCTATTTACTTTTAACCGTGGTAAAAAAAGTAAAACATTACTATTCACCAAAAATTATTTTTATCTCATTGAACCACATTTTAGTCCTTGATATTAACCAGGTCTCTCGGATTTTCGAAATTCCACTCACAGAAGTGGCAAACTTAAGTTTTATGTAAATTTGCAAATTCTCCTAGGAGGTGGGTAAAAGACGGTGAAAAGTTCAATAAAATTTTTATATATCTAAAATTATTATAAAATGACTCCAATTAATTGAATTGAACTTATATAGGTATTATGTATCAATTTTTACGTAAAATAAATTTAAATAAAATAAATACTTATTTAAATTAAAAGTCAGTTTTTAAATAGTAACCCAGTGTTTTCACTATTCATCAAAAATTGAAAGTTTTCAGAAAAATACCAAAATTTCACCCTAGGGTAATTTTGATATTCAGAATCCAAAAATTAAGTCCATTTTGAAAAATAAAATTTAAAAAATTTCAAAAAGTGGGTATTATTATTCATAACGGCTAGTTTTAGTAATATTTTAATAGCATATCGTTGTTTAGTGAAACTCGGTATTGCGTACGACGCAAGCTATCAAGGAAGGTCGTGATTGCGTGTAAAGCAAGCCAAGATAGTTTTGTGTGTAGTGAAAGATTCCTTTGATGATTTATATAACATAAAAACAAAATATTTCTCATAAAAGTATCGGGTGTTACAATTAGAGAGTAACTTTACCCTTCTAGTTTGACGACAACATTTACAATTATTTCATGTTCATGAAAATATAAATTTAGAAGATAGTAATACAACTATATTTCACTTTGGAAAACAATTATATATAGAGGATAATATTGACTATCTTTAAATTAAGAATGAAGATGAAATCCTTGAGCATGGATGCTAGGGAGTCCCAACTGTAAATGTATACATGAAGTGCATTTTGATAATCTTTTTTCCCAATAGCCGATGTAATATGTTAATTATAATTAATTACTATTTGTATTTTTTGTTGGTATATATATCAGTATTATTTAAGGAAAAAATAAGAAAAAAATGTTGTCTCATACATCCCACACAACTTATATAATAAAACTTCATTATAAGAAAATAAATATTTAAAAATAGTGAACAAACTGGTTACAGTGATTTAAAGGAGTATTTAGGATGAAAGACTCTTCCTAATACCCATAATTTTTCATTAAAACTATAAAATCTAATCATATTAATTATATTTTCATTTCTTTCATTATATATTCAATTTTTATGGAACAATGGCATCTCATTTTAAAAAACATTAATACTCCAAATACTTACTTTTTGGATTCAATGCATGGATTACAGAAAAAACACCATCAATGATGATATTTCTTAATTTTTAATACACAACATTCAATATTTTACAAATAAAATACAATTTATACATTTTTTAGTTTTTTTAATGAATTTGTTTTATAGTTATGTATCAAAATATCATAAAAATATTTGTATAAAGATGGTCCATGAGAACAATAAGCCTATAAATTTTTAAATTTAATAAGTATTAGGATTTATATAATAATATTTCACTATTAAAATATATATAATAAAAAATAACTTCTGTTTTTCAATGTTTCTATAGAGATTTATATAAACTAATGGAAAATATTATGGATATTTTTTCTGTAAATTTATTAATTATATAGTATTATATAAACAAAATAGAATCCCCAAAGAGGCATTTTCAGTGATAATTAAAATTTATATTAAAATATTTACTAGTTATTTGTTTATTTATATTTTTCTTGTAATACTAGGACAATACACATATTCAAAAGAAAAAGTAACATTTTTTTATAATTGAGTGGACAAATATTACGTTTTTATAATGTATGTAGGTATTATGTAGAGGTGACTTCCTACAACTTATTTAATTTGTTTTATCATAGTTTTCTATAATTATTTTTTAGTTAATTTTATTAAAAAAAATTATCAAATACTTATTTACTTAATTTTCCTAGTGATCATGAAGAGGTTACTTCATCCAGAGTTGATTTATCTCCAACCATTTTGTGCAATATGAAAACCATAAAATGGTTTGAGAAAAATAAATTGTTTAGAAATTATTCCATAAGGATGATGATCACAAATAATATTTTTCATCTTCATAGAGATATTTTTTATTTATTTGATAAGTTTATATTTATTAGTCTCTGTTTTTTATTTACAAAATCATCAAAAAAATCATTTTAAAAATGACATCTTAGTTAAAAAAAATGAATTACTCCCTTTAAACCAATAAAACACACTAATTTTATATCAATACTAGATTGAAATGATCCATGAGTAATTTATGATGTGTAAGAATTAGTCACACATCAATGCAGAATATGGTGTACCTGGTGTGACTCGTAATGGTTTTTTTCTGTTTAAAAGAACATTTTAGATCAAAAAATGTGACACTCGTATAAAAAAATAAAACAATACCATTTTATCTTAGTACATTATGTAAAAAATTCATAAGTAATTTTTTGATTTTTAAGAATCATCCTAACATCAATCTAACACATGGTGTGGTAGGAATTATTGAATGATGTTGTCTGTATTTAAAAGCGACATGTTAGTTCAAAATAAATATCACTAACTTAAAATAAATGAAATATTCTCATATTGTATCTTACTTTTGGAAACTCATTTAGAAAAACAATTATACATGTATGAATCAACCAGACATCAATATGACACATGTTATATATGGTATGACTCAAAGTTTGGGTTTGATTTTAAATGTTCCATTTTAGTTCAAAATATGCATCACTAATTGGGAACAAATAAAATGAACTTTTATAGTCTTGATACATTAATAAATTACCCATATTTAATTTATTAAATTTAGGAATCAACTAGACACTAATAGGAAACACAATTGTCCTTGTGTGACTCAAAGTGTGTGTGTTTTGTATACAAATAAAATTTTAGATAAAAACAAGTCTGACTAAATGAATATAGAGAAAACAACACTTGAATTTCCCTTATATTTTAGTTAAAATATCCATATATCATTTGTGATATTTTTTAATTTAACACTCGATAATTTGACACATGATGTGCCTAATATGATTTAAAGTGCTTGTTTTTATTTTAAAAAAATACATTTTAGTAAAAAATGACTACCACTCACCGAAAAAAGATTAGTTATAGTGAAATTATAATGATCATTTATAAAAAATGACTCATATGAAACTTTTGACATTTTTTAATTGATAGATCATTAATATTACAGATAGTGTGATTGGTATAGCTCAATGTATGTGCTTTCAAGTTAAGATATAGATTTTTATTTAAAACATGTATCACATAACCAAACCAAGTAAAAACACTCGGATTGACTTGATAATTTGGATAAATTATCCATAGGTTATTTGTGATATATAGGAATTATCCACATATAAATCAGATACACTATGTGCCTGGTGTGATTGGATGTTTTTTCGATTTAAAATATACATTTTAAATCAAAACACATGTCATATACTCCAAACCAATAAAACATTCATAGACTATCTTAATGTAATGACCCCAAATTCTACTAGTGATATTTACTTTCTTATAATTATGTATATATTATAAATCAAATAAAAATCAAATACCTAACAAAACAAAAATATTATGAATGAATAATGATTGCAATAAGAGGAATTTCTATATGTAAAAGAACATATACCAATGGAATAGTAACATGACCATTGTTAAAGAAACATGATCATTCGGAATATGAATATGACCAATAGAATTGTAACCTCACCTATGAAAGTATAAATATATTTTAGTTATCTTATAAATGAAAATATTATGTTATTATATTATCTTATAAGTAATTAAATGTTTTAAAATGATAAATTTATAGTACATATTTTCATTAAAAATAAGGGTTTATTTGAAATATTATAATTAATATAATGATTTAAATTAATATTTATTTTTATAAAATATATTCACAAAATAATTTTTTTTTCTTAGGATTATATGATAATTTTATGAGACATTAACTAATTTTTCAATGTGTCATAAAACACCTTATAAATTTAAAATATGTATTGTTAGAATAAATGATTATTTTAATTAAAAAATCATTTTTCATATTTAGAAAATTAATTTCATAAAATGGATTTCTTTTTTAAATTCTAAATGTAAAAAAATTATGTCAATTTTTTTATATTTTTCTAAAATAGTTGAATTTTTTAATAATGAAATATAGTACTTTCCAATATGAGATAAATACATGAATTACTGAGTCATAGATAATGTATGGATAATGTAATCCAATAATCTGAAAATATATATCATTATTTTAATATATTTGGTGATATGGATTAAACTATTCATTTTCTTAAGAAATAATAATAAACAAATGAATAAAATAATCAAAAAATACAACTCTCCCCACTATAAATACCACCCCTCACCTCCTCTTCTACTCACACATCAAACACCTTGAAGATTTTAAAACTTCTTCCCATTAATTTTTCAAAGACTCTCAACCATGAACAAGATCCTTTGGCATTAACAAAATGAAAATCCAAATTCCATTAAGTAGTTTCTCAAGGATAATAATTCAAGAGGTAAAAACCTCTTTCTTTTTTGTTAATTTCTTTTCAATTTCTTTTCTTTCCTTTTCATATATTCACTTCCCCTTATCAAAGTGGAATGATAACTCTAGTATCTTATATATAATGTAATTTTTTATGAAAATGGTATAATCCATTATCATTTCTCTTCCCCTCCCCTTTTTTTCAAAAAATGAAATCATCGTCATTGATATATTGATTTATCGCATTCAAAGATGACTAGTTTTCAATTTGCATTACCACCTTAAAGACTAGTTGAAAAACCATTTTGATGGATAAAATAGATTATAATATATGTATTATATCTTATTTAATATTCTATAAGTTCATTAATAACATATAATTTTAATAATGGATAACTATTTTTATTTCACATTATATTCCATACAGGTATACAAGTAAACTGGTCATAAAAACCAAGGACAAGAACACTCCCAGAATAATGAAATTTTATCTCATAACTTATCAAAAAAAGAATAAATGTACTTAATTAAATTATAATAAATAAAATACATGGTAAATAGGTTCTGAATTAAATTATTAATGAATATATTTTCATTATTCAGGACATTAAGCACAAGTGCAGAACACTTCCAGACATAAGGTTGGGGGTTCTTTACAAACCTCCATTTTTCTATGAGGTTACTATTTCTCTCTCTTTATCCCAATATAAATATTCCTTATTTTTATATAAATATTCTAAATTATATTTATAGGCTCAAAATTCACGTATCCAGATAATTTTAACCTTCTTTTTCAGGGATATACTAGTTTTAAAATTGTTTCTTTCCCAATTATTCCCGACAAGCAAGCCTAGTTAAAGGAAACTTACAGATTTTTTTCTCATTTTCAAGTGATCTACATAATTGACATTAATAAAACCATTATTTTTATAATATCACTCATTTTGTCATGAAAAAATATCTTAGTTTATTTTTGGGTTTATACAAACAATTATGGCTTTTTCATTTTAAAGAATAATTATTTTTTTTATAAGATCCTAGATCTTGAAAATGTATTATGTCATTTATTTTTTGGTTTGAATCATTTTTTATGGTTAATTAAGTGATTAAGAAAGTCCTTGTGGAGGCTCAGGGGTGTTCCAAGGGTTCAGGGAACAAAATGTGGAGAAATGGGGGTTTTATGGGTAGGTCGCATGGTCTACGCATAGTTAGTGCTAACCGTGCGGACAGCCCAGGAAATTGTGCATGAGGTGGGATTTTAGACAGTGGCCTCTGAATGGTTTTCACACTATTTGGAAAATTTTGCGGGTAAACCATGCAGCCTAGAAACATTTAAAAAATTACAATTTTTCCACTCTGGGATTTTTAACCCCAACTCAGGATCCCCCCCCCCAATTCTCCCCTCTTCACCCTAGGGACGAACCAAATCCCCCAAGATCTCTAAGAGATTGATCTCCCTCATTTCTATGGAATTTTTTGTGTCGTTGGTTGTGGATTGAAGATCTGGGTAAGGCTAATATCATCCTTTCTTCTCTATAAATTTTAGGGTTTTTATCTTCTTCTACTCTCTTTCTAAAGCTCTAAAACCATACTCTTTGAGTGAGATATAGGTTGAAGCTTAAAGGGTTGTTTGAAGTGGAATATAAGGGCTTGGTTAAGAGTAAATTCACCCACCGAATAGAGGTAGGTGGTCTACAAGTTATATCCCATGGTTTATTTGTGGATTTGTGCATGTGTGGTTTTGTTCTTGGTGTCACTTGGTATGTTTTGATCACCCTTGGAATGATTAGTTAAATTTTTTATTATTAAGGTAATTGGAAACCCTCACAATCCCCATGGGATTCATCGAGGGGGGTGAGACTAATCAAGTTCCCCCATGGGTTGTTCCGAATTTACCCGGACCTAGGGATTGGTGAAGAACAAGTGTGTTTGTTGAGTATTTATGTAGAGCCCTTAATAAACAAGTTGATGTGATAGTTTGTATTGGAATATAATCTAGGTGATTCACCTAGGGTTAGTAATAAACTAAGGGATATTGGGTTAATATGTGGAAATGGTTAAAGGCCAAAATGGAAAAGATTATGTGTCTCGTAATGAAGCCTAGTGATTTAGGCATAACGAATAAATCCAATTGAGATAGTAAAAATGAATGAATGATTAGTGAGATAAGCCTAATAGCCCGCGAGGGCTGGGTGAGTTGGTTCAAGGCGGTGGCGACCTGTCGCTGAGGTTCCGGGTTCGAGTCCTCACAAAGGCAACGCGCACCATTTGCCAGCGAACCTCTCGTCCCCTCGACTCTATGGGAACTGGCCCAAGCCCAAGGGTTGGCCACCTTGGGCCTAGCTGGGGGCGTGCGGCGCGCAGGTGGGCAGGCCAGCCCTATACCTCGTTACCCATACACCACGTTTGTAGTTGGGGTTTGGCTTAGTGGTAAGCACCCAGTAATACTACATGAAAAATGGGGGTTCAAAACCCATTGGGCGCAGGTTACTGTAGCAGTACTGTAGCAGTATTGTAGCAGCAGCGGTACTGTTGATCGGCGGATACTGTAGCGGCGGCAGGGCACTGTAGCGGCGGTGGTACTGTAGCAGCCGGGTTACTATTCACAGAATAGGAATTTGGGCAAAAATTTGGGCCTACGGGCTATGTAATGGGCTACTAGCCCACTGGGCCTTCGGGCTATGTAATGGGTCTCCCTCTACCCAGTTAAAAGAGGTCTTTGCTTTGCTTTATTAATAAAAAATGAGGCTTCTGCCCCAACCTTTTAAAAAAAAGTGAGATAAGCCTAATAAAGGGAAATCAGGCTAAGTGGATAAATGATGTGAAATGTGGTAAATGTGTTAATGGATTAAGGCATGGTGTTAACTCTCATGTTATTGTTTTCATTTATGTTTTCCTTCGGAAATGTTTGTGATGTTGTGTGAATGGTTTATGGATATAAATATATATAGCATGTGAACATGTCTTGGTAGAGTGGGGTATCAACTTGAGGTTCTACGCTCATAGGTCAACTTGGATTGAGGCTCAAAACTCCACCCCTAATGCATGGGTTATGGAAGGGGGCTGAGGCTATATTCCCCTAACAGTTGCTTCCACCCAGATTGAGGCTTCAAGGTGAGGATATGGTTGTCATGAGGAAGTTAGTTCTAGTGAGATATGATAACAGTGTATTTCCCTCATGCTTGTGAATGTGTAATTTAAGTATGTGTAACTTGTTGTGTTTGATGCACCCATGAAAAATGTTTTGGAAATGGTAAATGATGGGAAATGGGATGAATTGGTAAGATATGAAAAGTGTAATAAATGATGGTAATGTACTTAAACTGGTTATGGGAACTAAATTTTTTTCTTGTCATTTATTATTCATTTCCCTTTTTTCAAGCACAATTTTTTATACTGGATATTTTGTAGACATCGTTGGTGGTGGCCTACTTATTTTTACTGAAACCCTGCTCATGCCTCCATTGGGTACCCAAGAAGACTTCATGTTTTCATATTAGTAGAAGGGAAAAAACCTTTCTAGGTAGTTGGGTAGGCATGGGTTTACATGGAGGACCCAAACTAGGTGTCAGGCTATTTTGGGGATTTTGTAGTTTGTATTCATTTTGGGTTTTGTTCACTTTTTCACTTAAAGCATGGCATGGAATATTTACTATTGGACATGGTTTTACCCCATTTGGGGAATGTTTGTTATGCATACTATTGTATTATTGGTTGTTATTCCGAAATTTTTTTTATCTTATACTATGGATTACTCTGATAAAAAGGGGGTATAGTCTCTCCAATTGACTATTTGGACCCCCACTACTAGTCAGAATCCTTTTTCATATGGGTAGGTATGCTTAAGGTCATGTAACCACCCAGCTTGGAGAACCAGTTTTGTGGCTTCTGGGTCAGGGATGTTACAAAGTTGTATTAGGGGAGTTATTTCTTCTCCTTCTCTGGAATCTTGTTATTTGGGATAGTAGACGGGAGTTAGGATGTGTTGGGCCTTGGTAATGAACTCGTGGTTGGGAGTATCTAACGCATGTACGAGGGAAAACCCAAGTCACCCAAGGTGGGAATTGTTGTTATGTATTGTGCGTTGTTACAGTTGATGATATTTCACCATTGGGTGATACACATATTGTGTGATGTGATGGTTTTATAATATTTTTCATGTAGACTCAATGGCACGAGGGTGTGCATTCATGCATCATTGTAGGCACCTAGAGTGAGATAGGTGACATAAATCATGGTAGGCATGCATGGGTAGGGTGTGTGAGGCATGAAAGATGGAATGCACCTTGCATATTGGTAATTGAAAAAAGACAATGTCATAAATGAAACAATGTAAATGGGTGAAGATAAAAGAATAATAAGTGATAATTAATGAAATATGGGTAATTATGTGTTTGTAATGAATTAAAAATGTTTTTTGACATGTTGTATGAGCCTTGTGGTAGTGTCTGGTTGTTTTTCCCTTGTGAACCATGGCTAGCGGTAGGGATGGTCAGGGTGGTGTTTTCAGAATGTTAAGGTTTTATGGGATGGTGCATGTATGGTGGGTTGTTTTGGTTGGTGAGGAGCCTTATTGTTATGATGTTGTGAATGTTTTATGGTATGTGTTCTAAACCCCAGGTTTGGAAAAGTAGATAAATATCACCACGACGTCGAGTGTTAGTTGGGAAACAATAGGATGTCGCTGAGAACACTCCTCTGGTAGAGGATCAAGAGAATGTGGTGATCCAAGAAGGTAGATAATAGCAGTTCTAAGGGAACATGGATTGTTTTATACCAATGATGAATCGGGAGATAGGGAGGATTGCACTGAGTATGTTTGATCTGACCATAGAGTTTCAGCTGCAGCACCCTCCGACCTTTACTGGGGAGGGTGGGCCAGAGGCAGGGGAGTTCAAGATAGAGTTTTTCCAGACAATACTTTATCATCTAGAGATTCCTAATGGGATGTGGGTCAATTTGGCAGCATATATGTTGTGAGGCCAGGAAAAGCGTTGGTGGTAAATCCTCACTCAGACTGAGCATGATGATGGGATGTTGTGGAATGATTTCTAGGAAAAGTTTTGGTATCATTTTTACCCAAATACATTTAGGAAAGAGTGGGCAGCAGAGTTCATGGGCCTAGATCAGGGATTGATGGCAGTGATGGAGTATGCTGGCCACTTCACTAACCTGTGATGCTCTGTTCCAACTTTGGCGGGGGATGAGGCAGCAATTATGAGGCATTTCTAGGATGGTCTGAGACACGAGATTAGGTATCATGTGAATATCTTTCACTTGAAGAGGTTTATAGTGGTAGAGTATCAAGAATTGTTCTCATAAGGGAACCTAAAGGGAGCTTCAGGTAGTGGGATTGTCATGCCAGCTGGGTGGATGAGTGGTGCAGCTTTCGAGGGCTAGAAGCATTGTTTTGGATGTTTTTAGTAGGGAGGAAGTATGTAAGGTGGTCAAAAGAGAGGGTCAACCACTCAGGGTGGTGATCAGGTGTTTTGATATCAGTGTGGAAGGTTGGGGCACCTGTGTGGCTAGTGTCTTCGACCTATTGTTGAGTGCCAGTTGTGGGGAAGATTGGGACACATGAAAAGTTTTTTCACGAACCCTCACCAGGTGAGCATGGATGTTGGTGAAAAGTATATTCCATGCGGTGGTAATGGAAATGTTTCTCCTTATTAGGTGGGCAGTTGGAGCTCCATGGGTCATACTGGCAGGGGCGTTAGACGTGGAACTCTAGGGTAGGATCGCCCAAGTCAGCAGGGTAGTGTAGTGTAGGGAACACAGGTTGGAGCCCAGGTTAGAGAGGAAATTCATCTTCATGAAGTTCAGTCAGCGCCTGGTTATGTAAAGGTCGGGCCATAAACTTTTCGAGGTATGGTCCTTATAGCTTCTGTGATTTTTATTGCATTTTTTGACACTGGTTCCACACACTCTTTTATTTCTGCTCAGCCTATGGTAGTGTTGGGTTTTTTCATGGAGAGTATGTGTGGGGTTATGTTGATTAAAACTCCATTGGGGGTGCGAAATGAATATATCAGGTAGTGTAAGGTATGTACTATGGATGTCAATGGGTATCATTTTCTGTGGGAATTGTTCATTCTCAAAATGTAGTTATTTGGCCTGAACTTGGTTATGGATTGGTTGGTGTTGTATCGGGCGTGCATATACTATTACCGTTGTAGGGTATTGTTCAGGTCACTTGAGGGTGACACCTATGTCCAACGTGGATAGTGGGATGTTCAAGCAGGTCATGCAGGGCCATTTTGTCAGTATCTAGATAGGCTGACGGCTCAAGTAGCCTGTCTTGTGCTCAATGATGAAATGTAGAAATAGTTTATCATCCCTCTAGTAGTGGATCAGTTTTATGATTTTTTTTCCTGAGGATTTCTTAGGGTTGCTACCTGAGAGGGATGTTGAGTTCATGATTGAGTTTCTGCTGGGAGCAGATCCAGTTTCTATTCCACTAAACTGAATGGAACCAGTAGAATTCCATGAGTTAAAGGTTCAGATTAGGGATTTAGAGCAACTGGTTCATATGTCCTAGTACGTCTTTTTGGGGATCTTCTGTGCTTTTTTCAAATAAGATAGATGGATTTTTAAGGTTGTGCATTAATTATCGGATGTTAAATCAGATGATGGTGAAAAATTAGTACCCTCTTCCTAGAATTGATGACATATTTGATCAGTTTATGGGTGCATTGGTGTTTTCTATGATTGATCTGAGATTAGGTTATCAACAGTTTAGGGTGAGTCCTTCTGACATACTGCTAACAGCTTTATGGAGTCGGTATGGGTTGTTTGAGTTTGTGGTGATTCCTTTCGTCTTGACCAATTCAACAGAGGTATTCATGGATTTGATTAACCGAATCATTCATCCTTACTTGGAGTAGTTTGTTCTTCTCTTTGTGGATGACATCTTGGTGTACTCAAAAACTCATGAAGATCATGTCTAACATCTTGACATCATTCTAAGTACACTAAGAGAGCATTGGATTTATGACAAGTTGTAAAAGTTTCAGTTCTAGATTGGAGTAGTGCATTTTTTGGGTCACATCATCTCTGAGGCAGGTGTGTTAGTGGATCCAGAGAAAGTGCAGGTCGTCATGTCCCATGAGTGTTTCAGATGTTTGGAGTTTTCTGGGTTTGGTCGGGTATTACTAGAGGTTAATCCATGATTTCTCTCACTTGGAAGAACCCCTTTCGGGCTTGACTAAGAAGGGAATCAGGTTTGAGTGGTCTGAATGTTGTGAGAATACCATTCTAGAGTTGAAAAAGCAATTGACGACATCACTAATCTTGATCTTAACTGATCCAGGTAATATGTATGTCATATTTTTTGATGCGTCCAATATCGGGTTTGGGTTGTGTTGTTGAAAGATGAGCGGGTGGTGGCTTATGGGTCGAGGTAATTGAGACCCCATGAGCAGAATTATCCCACTCATTATCTTGAGTTAGATATAGTAGTGTTTTCCTTAAAGTGCTAGAGGCACTACTTGTTGGGGGAACAGTTCAC
The DNA here is from genome assembly GCA_963277665.1 of Viscum album. Taxonomy (NCBI): domain Eukaryota; kingdom Viridiplantae; phylum Streptophyta; class Magnoliopsida; order Santalales; family Viscaceae; genus Viscum; species Viscum album. Next base: position 26,880,861 of record OY728128.1, on the reverse strand, counting down.
CGTGTATACCGATAACAAGAGTCTAAAGAATATCTTTTCGCAGCGAGATTTGAATCTTAGGTGGAAAATATGGGTTGAGTATCTCCAGTACTTTGAAATTTAGATGGTATATACACTGAGGAAAGGGAAAACTATTGCTGATGCTTTGAGCATGAAGGCTCCGAACCAGGTGGTTCAGGAATCCAGCATCGAGTGGAAGGTAGTGGCTTTGTTTGAAAGATACACCTGGAGGTGTGGGAGGAAAATGGTCAGGTGACTCTTTCTTATGTGATGGTAGAGTCGACACATTTTAATTTATTTAAGGAAATTCATCTTGATGGTATGGAATGTTTGTACATGAAGGAAATAGTTAATGGTTGAAAGCAAACTTTTGGTTGGGCCATCGGTGTGGATGGGGTTGTTTGTGTTCATGGTCGTGTGGTTGTGCTGGTATTCTTGCGGGGGGAATTGATGTAGGAGATCCATGCATCGAAATTGGTAGTGCATCCTGGTTTGACCAAGCTGTATCGTGGTCTGCGTGGACATTTTTGGTGGCTGGGAATGAAAAAGGAAGTTGTGGGCTTTGTGGTACGGTGTCTTACCTGTTAGCAGTTGAAGGCCATGCATCAAATACCAGGTGGGTTGTTGCATCCATTTCCCATTCCGGAATGGATGTTGGATGATGTGATGATAGATTTTTTGGTGGTTCATATAAGGAAGCCTTTAAAGAATGATGTGGTGTGGGTGGTTGTGGATCAGCTAACTAAAGTGGCTCATTTCATATTGATTCAAGAGATTAACAAAGTTGACCAGTTGGGTGAGTAGTATGTTTGGGAAATAGTATGGTTTCATGGTGTACCACTGACAATATTATCATATTGTGATCCTCATTTCACATTGAGCTTCTAGAAAGGGTTGCAGAAGGTGCTTGGTACGCAGGTGCTTTTGAGTATGGATTTCCACCGGTAGACGGATGGGCAATCAGAGTGTACAATCCATGTTTTGGAGGACTTATTGAGGGATTGTGTCTTGGATTTTAGTGGTTCCTAGTATAATTTCCTATCACCTGTTGAATTTTCCTACAAAAATAGTTTTTAGGCTATGGTTCAAATGGCACCATTTGAGGCTCTCTATGGGAGGCCGTGTAGATATCCACTGTGTTGGTTGGAGGCCAGTCAATCCGAGCAGCTGGGATTGATTCTTGTGCCGAAGACATTGGAGAATGTTGAGTTGATTTGGAAGCGGATGGAAACAGCTCAGAGTTGGCATAAGTCGTATACAGATCTGAGGCGTAGACCTCGTGAGTTCGAGGTGGGTGATGGTGTGTTCCTTCGGGTGTCTCCAAGGTCGGGTCACCGATGGATTTGGAAGCATGAAATGTTGGCGCCCAGGTATGTGGGGCCATTTGAGATTTTGAAGAGGATCAGGCCTGTGGTGTACCTATTGGATCTTCTATAGTGGTATAGAATTATTCATGATTTATTTCATGTGTCATAGATTCGGTGGTATCCCCCTGACCCAACTCATGTGGTGGGTGTTAAGGATGTTGAGGTTGAGGTTGATGCATCCTTGGATGAGTATCCAATTTGTGTGGTGGATCATAGTGATAAATTATCGTGGTGAAAGTTTTTGCCATTAGTGTGAGTATTATTGAAGCATGGGAAGGTCAGGAAGAAACTTGGGAGAAGGAATCAGATATGTGGGCTCAGTGGCCCAATCTCTTTTCCTCAGAAGTGCAAGGATGCTTGGAAGCTCGGCTCGAGGATGAACCGTTATAAGTTGGGTAGGTTGTAAGATCATGGATCTTAAAACGGTATTCACTCATTTATGTTTTGGTTTGAAACCATTTTTTAGTTAATTAAGTGCATACCCAAGTCCTTGTGAAGGCTCGAGTGTGTTCCAAGGGTTTAGGACATGAAAAGTGGAGAAAAGGGGGTTTTCTGGGTAGGCCACACGGTCAACACAGTGTTATTGCTAACCGTGCGGATAGCCTAGGAAACAATGCAGGAGGTGGGATTTTGGACAGTGTCCTCACAGTTTGAGCAAGTTTTGGAAAACCATGCGGGTAAAGCATGCGGCCCAAAAACGTTTAAATAATTACAATTTTCTACTCTGGGATTTTTAATGCCAACTCAGAATTTCCTCCCTATTCACCCCTCTTCAACCTAGGGATGAACCAAATCACCCAAGATCTCCAAGAGATCGATCTACCTCATTTCTAAAAAGTTTTTTTGTGTCCTTGGTTGTGGATCAAAGATCCATGTAAGTATAATCCCATCATTTCTTCTCTTTTGAGTTTAAGGTTTGTATATTTGTCTTCTATCTTTCCGAAGCTCTAAAACTCTACTATTTGGGTGAGAACTAGGTTTAAACATCAAGGGTTGTTTCAAGTGGAATCTAAGGGCTTGATTAAGAGTGCGTTCACCCACAGAATCGAGGTAGGTCATCTATAAGTTATACCCCATGGTTTATTTGTTGATTTGTGTAAGTTTGGTTTTGTTCTTGGGTGTCTCTTGGTATGTTTTGATCACCCTTGGAATTCTTAGGTAAAATGGTTATTAAGAATGTAAATGTAAACACTCACGATCCCCATGGGATACATTGAAGGTGAATATACTAGTCTAGGGTCACCCCTGGGTGCACTGACTTTCCCCGGATGTAAGGATTTGTGAATAATAAATGATATTGTTGAGTATTCATGTAGAGACCATGAAAAACATGTTAATCTGATTATTTTTGTTGGAATAGAAGCTAGGTGATGCACCTAGGCTTAGTAATAACCTAAGGGATATTAGTTTAAAATGTGAAAATTATTAAAGACCATAACGGAATTGATTATGAGTATGGTAATGAAGCCTGGTGATTTAGTCATAATGAACACGACCTATTGAGATAGGCACATTGAGAAAATTCTTTGTGAGATAATCATAATAAAAGGGGAATCAGGCTAAGTGGCTAAATGATGTGAAATGTGGTATATGTGTTAATGGGTTAAGGCATGGTGTTAACTCTCAGGTTATTGTTATGATTTATGTTTTCCTTGGGAAATGATTGTGATGTTTTGTGAATGGTTGATGGATATACATATATATAGCATGTGAACATGGCTTGGTAGAGTGTGGTATTGACATGAGGTTCTACGCGCATGGGTCGAGTTGGACTGAGGATCTAAACTGCACCCCTAATTCACAGGTTAGGGAATGGGACTGAGGCTCTAGTCCCCTAATGGTTGAATCCACATAGACTAAGGATTTGAGGTGAGGATATAGTTTTCATGAGGAAGTTAGTCCTAGTGAGATAGGATAACCGTCTATTTTCCTCATGGTTGTGATTGTGTACTTTAATACCATGTAACGTGTTGTGATTGATGAACCCATGAAAAATGTGTTAGAAATGGTAAGTGATGGGAAATTGGATGAAATGGTAAGATATGAAAAGGGTAATAAATGTTGGTAATCTACCTAAACTGGTTATGGGCACTTAATCTTTTCTTATCATTTATTATTCATTTCCCTTTTTCCATGCACAATTGTTTATACCAGATATTTTGTAGACAATATTGGTGGTGGCCTACTGAGTTTTACTCACACCCTGCTCGGTCCACCGTTGGGTACCCATGAGGAATTCCTATTTTCTGGTCAAGAAAAGGGAAAATTCCCTTGCTAGGTAGTTGGGATGGCATGGGTGTACGTGGAGGACCCAGACTTGGTGACGGGACCATTTAGGAGATTTTGCAGTTTGTCTTTATTTTGGGTTTTGTTAACTTTTTCACTTATAGCATGGCATGGCATATTTACTATTGGACATGGTTGTACCCCATTTTGGGAATGGTTTTGTATGCATACTTTGGTATTATCAGTTGTTATTCCACAATTTTGTTTATCATTTGTTGTAGCTTAATCTGATAAAAAGGGAGTATAGTCTCCCCAATGGACTATTTGAATCCCCGATGCTAGTTTAAAACCTTTGGCATATGGAGAGGCGCACTTAAGGTCATATAACCACCTATCTCATAGAACCGTTTTAGTGACTTCTTGGTCAAAGACGTTACATTTTTCATAAACTACACTAAAATGCTTTATTTCTAAAGATACTTAAAAAATATTTTTACCTTTTTTCACTTATTTTTAACATCACATGTCATTATATATTCCTATTTTCCATTATTAATGTTAATGTATGATTTAAATCCATTATTTTAATGGACACAATTATGATATTCCATTTTTTATGACTTTTGACATGATTATTATACCCAATTCTTTCGATGGGTAACTCCTATATTTATGTTTGATTAATTGTTTATGAATATTAATGTGTCACACATATTCATGAACATGTTATGATGGGTGATCCAAATAGAACTCCAATAAATAAGGTAATGTTTGGTATCATGATAAATCATTTAAAATGTTATTAGTGGTTATCCTTGACTCATGCTAATCATGTGCAATGGACTTTGTTGTTTTCCTTGACTCATTCTCCACCACGTGAAATGGTCTTTTTGGTTATCCTTAACTCATGATCCTCTATGTGCAATGACCTTTTTGGTTATCATTAACTCATTCTTATGTCATGTTATTTTTTGTTTCCACATTTCTATGATTCCATGATTAAATCATCCCATGTTCTGTATGTTATGCTTCCTTTATGGTTATTCGTGCTCCATGAATTTTTATGTCATCATGTTATTACTTTCATCCAATGTGCTACGATTTATTCAAATGATTTTCCCTTATTGGGATTTTTATCTCATCCCTTTTTCCATGTATTCCCCATGATATCCTATGCAGACGTAAGAGCTCAATAGAAGTTAACATCTCTTTATGATGAATAAATAAAAGTTGTTTTTTATTTTGGTTCAATGTTTTTAGTTTTATGTAATTAATATTCAAAATGAACTTGAAATTATGATCCTCGGTTTTTATTTGAAGTGTATTTATCTTAAAATCATGTAATAAGATCTGTAAAAGGCTATGGACGTTAGAGTTGGTATCATAGAACTATCTAGTTGTTTTTTGAGTTTAGGGCTAGAGAACTTTTGTAAGAACCCTAGAGATAATTCTATCACCATGTATAACCTAGATTAAAAAATCAGGGATTACAAGTTAGGATATGCTTTTTATATATAATTTTATCCTTTTATGTTCAAGGTTTATTTTTTACGTGATTTTTAGCAATGTATTCAATACACCTAATTTTAATTCATTTTTCTATGTTAATGGTTTGAAATATGATAACTCATGCTAAGAATCATTGTGATAGGAAATTTGGTGATTCCCCTAACGAAATTCCAAAACATATGGGAATGGGAGCTCAATACCTTATGATAGTCCTTTCTCAAGTAGATCATGTTATGAAAGATAACTTTAATTGCATGGAATACACTCTTTCACCAAAGAAATACAATGATTTCATTGAATCCTTATTGTAAAAAAATCCTCCCTCGTTTAGTTGGTCTTCTGATCCCATCATGGTGAAATAATGGATTATCTCTTCTAAAAAGATATTCTTTATCCCTCGGTTCTTAAAAGAATAGAATTTTTTACTTGTGGTATATCATTTTGTAGGGGAATCTTATCAATGTTGGACACTAATGAATAATAAAAAGTCTAAGGATTAAATCGATTCCATGGATTGGGAGGAATTGAGGAATTTTTTTTAATAAATATTTTCCCTGAACCCTCCATCTCAATAATGAAAGAAGTTTCCTCATACTAAAGAACAATGATGATGGGTCTATCGATGAATACAAAGAAAACTTCACATGGATTTCATGATATGCCTCTAGATTTTTTCAGAACATTGAAATCAAGATGGATTTATTTTTATTATATTAAAGTCGAGTCTACAAAAAAATTGTCATTTTGAGACTTTGACAACTATATAATTATTTTCTATTATACCCATAATGTTGAAATGGAGATTGGATACTCCTAGTGGTCTCATGATCCCAAAAATGTAAATAGTAAAATTGAGTTAAACATGGGTTGATCAATAGATAAATCATATAATTGATTAAAAAACCAATATCCTGCGTGTCAAAATTGTTGGAAGACACAACCAATGAACATCCTTAAGGGAAGCATGAAATGTTCAAATAAGGAAGAATGAGGAAACTTGATAATAATTGATGAATGGATATGAGTAATCCCAATAATGTGGAAGAAGAAGGGGAGGATTAGATCAAAACATATCATGTAGTGCGGTGTTTCAAATCCAAGTAACATGGGAATTATTTGAACCATTTCCCTAATCCAGGGGATGTTGGGGGAATTCAACAACAACAACCTCCAAGGAAGAAAGGAATGGAATATTATTTCACTAATTATGAGGTGAATCCCAAAAATGATTTGCTGACATGTACACTAGTTTTTCATTCAATAATAGAAAACATGATATTTGATTATGGTTCTATGAATTCTTTAAAATCTTTCATTTTTAGTAGAACTATTCAAAAATTGCCTCAAAATATGGAGGTTGAGTTATCCATGAGAATAAAAATGGGGATATTATTTCATCCAAAGTATATAACTCCTTCCCTATTAATGTTTGTGAACTAAACCTCCCACCAACACTTTTATTACATCCTTTCATGGATTTTGATTTTATATTGGTCATGGATTGTATATCATTATACAAATCCAGCATCGGCTGTCAGGAAAGGGATATCACTCTTCACATCCAAAGGTATCCAAAAATTTTATACACGTGTAAGGCGGAGGTTGAATCTCAATTAGAATCATTTTCACAATTTTGGATATTATTTCCTTATAAGGAATAATATCTAGCACAAATGATTGAAAAAATGGAGAGGATCATGATCAAATACATGTCCATTATGAGAAACTACACTGATGTGTTCCCCAAAGATTTGACCAGTCATCCCCCTAATCAGAATTTCAGTTCTCAATTGAACATATTCTTAGATCACTTTCTATATCATAGACTACTAATAGAATGGTAACTTTTGAGTTTGATGAACTAAAGATGTAGTTATTGGAGAATCTGGATAAGGGTTTTATATTCCCAGATGCTTCACCATGGGGTGCCCTAGTCCTTTTCCCCAAAAAGAAGGATATATTAATGAACATATGCATTTATTATCGTGATCACAATAAAATTATGATAAAGAACAATAATACCTTTACATAGATAGATGAATTGTTCGATAAAATACATGGGTAGATGTATATATATAAAGTTGACCTTCAATCATGATATCACCAATTAATGGTGGGGGGAGAAGGTATTACCAAGACTATAGTTGAAACATCGCATGGACACTATGAGTTCATAATGATGCCCTTAAGAGTCACTAATGATCCCAAAATTTTCATTGACTTAACTAATAGTGTCATTAGAAATACCCCCAATAAATTTTTTTTATTCTTTATTGATGATATTTTGATATACTATAAGATAAAGGAGGAACATGAAGAGCATTTGAATACTATGAAAAAAACATTGTGAAGGGAGAAACTATATGGAATTTATAATAAATGTGAGTTCTGGATAGATGATGTATCATTCTTGGGGATTGTTATCACCAGTGATGAATTTTTTTTGGATCCATTAAAGATAATAGAAAGTGAGTAGTGGACCAAGACAACAATTGTATTGGAGATCTGCAGTTTCATTCATCTATCTAGGTATTACTGGTGATTTGGGAATAACATCCCATGATTTTCAAACCCAATAACTAAGATGACTTAAAATGGAGTTAATTTTTTCTAGAACATCGAATGTGAATAATGATTCAAAAAGATGAAAAAGATGATTATCATTACACCAATTCTCACACTACTAACAATTAGGGAACTCTTTTTCATGTAAAATTATGCTTCAAAGAATGTATTTAGTTGTGTACGAATGAAAAATTATAAAGTGATATGATAAAAATCAAGTAAGTTGAATATTAATGAGAAAAAAATATCACTCAAGATTTGGAGATGGCAGTAGTGATCTTTGAATTGAAAATATGGCAACATTATCTCTATGGGGATAAGTATGAAATATATACTAATACTAAAAAAATATAGTATATATTCAGATAGATGTATCTTAATATATACCAATAAAGATGGTTAGATCTCATCAAGGATTATGACTGCTCAATCCACTACCATCCTGGTAATGAAAATAAGGTAGAAGATGCTCTATGTTTAAAGGATCCTGCATCTCTATTAATGATGAGAATTGAGAATGATCCCATATTCTTAGACCTATAATGGATGGAAATGGGAATCATTAAGGAAGTAACAACATAAATCCTTTCTCAAATGATTGATCAACCATCTCTCATAGAGAAAATAAGGGATGCTCAAAGAAATGATGTGGAAATTCAAAAAAATGGGGAATCTGTTAGAAATGGGAAACCATCAGAGATGCAATTGGATGAGGAATGAGTCGTGAGATTTGGGTCACAACTATTTCTACCATGAAATCTCTAGATAAATAAGTAGATTTTGAATGATTCACATAGTTGAACCTTCTCAATTCTCCCAAGTAGCACTAAGATGTACAAAGATATCCCAGTGAACAATTTTTGGGACAATATCAAGAAGTATATCGCTAAATATACATAAATTTTATTTGTACGCCAACAAGTGATGGCCAAAAGGAAAATTTTTAAGGGGGCGGTGTAACCATTACCCTCACCAGCATAGAAATGGGAAGTAATCAACACAGAAATTGTCACTGGACATCCTAAGATATCCATAGAAAACAATACTATATGGTTTTTTATGGATAATCTTACAAAGAAAACTCAATTTAACATAACTTGGGAGAACATATCACTAGATCAAATATCATATATATAAATCATAGAAGTCGTAAGGCTGCATAGGGCACCACTGTTGATTTTATCAAATGGAGATCCATGATTCACCTCCATGTTCTATAAAAGTATCCAACATGCTCTAAAAAATGAGATGTCTTAATTATGGCCTATCAACCTCAAACTGATGGCCAATATAAGCAGACTATCCAGATATTGGAAGACATGTTGAGAGTATGTTCTATGGACATTAAAGGAGGATGGGAACAAAATCTACATCAGGTCAAGTTCCCTTGAAAAAAAAATTTCCACTCGAGCATTAAAATTGTTCCATATAAAGACCATTATGGGAAAATATTTATAACACTGATGCGTTGGGATTATATCGAGGAACAATATGTTCTAGGATATGAAATGGTTGAAGAAATGATAGAAAAGGTGAAAACCATTCAGCAACACATCATGGTTTCACAAAGTCAATAAAAGAGGTATGTAGACAATCTTCAATGATACCTAGATGTTAATTTTAGAGACACGGTATTCCTCTACACATCTCAATTGAAGAGGATTAGGAGATTTTGGAAGAAAGGAATGTTGAGGACCAGGTACATCAAACCCTTCAAGATTATTTATCATGTCATAGCTATAGCCTATCAACTAAAACTTCCACCAACTATGTTGTAACGACCCGGACCCGGCCAGCCACCCGAACAGTGTCGAACGGGTCGGGTGTTAATACCTTATGCGCACCTCCCCTAAACACCAAAGGCTTATGACTAGAAGCGAGGGTCTGAATAGGTATAGTGGGGAGGCTATACCCTCTTAGAGGAATTAAAAGTACTGGTCAAAGTATTAAACTAAAATATGCAGCAGAAATAAATGACTCAGCAGACTCGAACCAGACCCGTAGAGCGGAAGCACATTCAATAATGATAGACAGCGGAAGAAATATAGAAACAACAGTAGTGGAAAATAAATAGAACATCATGAACGCAATCAACTGAAATAACTTCTAAAACAACCAAGAATGCATCCAAGCAATTCATACAATCAATATATATATAATGGCGCCAATGGCTAACCAGCAGTGGCTACAATATCAAGTAAACATGATGATGCAAGAAAAAGAATACTAAAAAAGTAACTCCAGTATGGAACGGCCTCAAGGTCCATGCTAGTCTCCATGTCAACAGCACTAAAGTCCATCTCCTGAGGATGACCCTCTACCTGCATGCAATTTCATAAAGTCTACACGCGTCCTGAAGGGCCCGTGTAGGGTGTGAGACAAGTCTCAGTAGGATACCACCCAGAGGTGTGTACCTAATATAAGTGTTTAGGCAGACATGATTATATAAGAAAATAGTAAACAGTGAAATTCCCAAAAGTAAACAAAGACTTCACTGGTGCTCAGCAGCCACCAGGAAGTGTCACCTGCTTCAGCCAACGCCGGAACCTCTGGTCTGTAGCCCGGCACCTCGTGCCACCTGACACCATGTGTCTCAAGGATCGACTCCCTAAAAGCATGCCCAATCTTCATAACCCATCTTAAAAGCTCAACCTGCCCATGGAACAACATCCGAAGGAACAATGATACTTTTCCTCAAATAGTAACCGGAGGGATAGCGATGTCTTCCCTCAAATCACGGCGAGCCTCTGCCCCCAACCTGACCACCTCAAAGCTGTCTCCCGAAGGATCCTCACCTTCCACGTGTCTTCCTATGGCATGCACCCCCAAACCAAAATACCTAACCTCAACTATCGGGGGCCTCTGCCTAGCGAGTGGTCGTACCACCTCATCTCAGAGTCTATATGTGTGAACACTACTCAAAAGTACCCGGTGAGCGGTAATCACCTCATTATTTTCCAAGACACAACACCTCTGACACCTCGTGTCCCTGCGAACCTGTCTCTTGAGTCGGATGGCCTCACCATCCAAGTAACCTGGGCCAAGCCCAACCTTACAGCCCAACTGCCTCAACCGACATCCATGACGCCCAATCCCATGGTAGCCACCACCCAAAGTATCTCAAGCCAAAAGCCCCAACCTGTGATTCTCATCACTCAACAACATATATTCGGGTCATGCCCAACAATCAAGCAGTCCAACACAAGCAAACCACACATTGCAAAAATAAACTTGAAATCATAACTTTTAACAAACAATTACTAAACAGTAAAAAATGCACTAACTTGTGCTAACCCAAACCAACACCTAAGGTCTTAACGCCTTACACAAGTTAACATCATGATTTAACAAAACAACTCAGTAGTTTAATTCAACAACATCAACAGCAGTCTAAACTCAGCAGTTAATATTGGTCCAAAACATACGCATTTCGGCACCCCCAGCCGAATTTCCCCAAATGAGACATGACCTCTCACTCGGCCTTGCTCAACCACAACAAGGGTCAGGGAATACCCAGAGGCATCCCACAACGCAGATAATTAATTAAAAACAAATAAACAGGGTTTCGATCAACACCTGTCATCACGCCCGGAGGTCGCAACCCCAAAAGTCTAAAAAAAACACGAAAGAAGGTATGCATCACCCACCTCATACTCGTACGATGACACTCCTTTGATTTCAGCCCTTGAATCGGACTGAATCGTGGTAGATCTGCATTTTCATCAAATCCCGAAATTCTGTTCGGATGGAATCTGTAGAGGAACAGGTGAGGGATCAAAGATGAAGAAGGGTGCGCAGGGTTAGCCTTTCTGATGCGGTCCCGCTGCCACCGACGCATCGAAGAACAGAGGTCGTACGGAGATTCTGGGAGGGTTTGAGTTTTCTGGGTTTTTCAAACGAACTGTTCATCCAAAGGGGAAGAAGAAGAGATTTCTGGGAATAAGGCACGATGGCGTCTCGATCGCTCGAATAAAAATAAAAATACACGGCGTTAATTTCCAAAATACATGTCGTGTAGATGTGTTTCCATACTCTGACTTAAGCGGAGTCCAGCACGCGGCCTGGACCGTGTACACGGTCAACACACGGCTAGGGTCTCGGACGCTACATGGGAAAAAGGTACACGGTGTGTCAAGGAAGACCACACACCGTGTAGATGGAAATTTACACCTGGCACCACATGACATGTAATTGGCCTCACATGGTTAAGGGATACACGGCGTGTCTATAAATACACGGTGTGTAGTAAGAAACTTCTACACGGTATTCACACGGCATGTACTCAGCGAGCACACGGCCGGTCACTCGGGTAACTCATACACAGCGTGTACTTAAAGTACATGGCGTGTAGTGTGGAAATTTCCAGAAAACTACCCAGATTTTCCAGACTTCTCAAAAACCAGTCAAAAAGTTTAAACAGGGTCATAATTTGACCCATTTCTAAAAACCTGGGTTCTTACAAACTCTCCACCTTAACATAGCTCGTCCTCGAGCTACCAACGAAAACCAGGAGATGGCACCGAACACGCCTATCCTGGTTAAACAACCTAGACTACCCCGGTCCTATGGTTTTGGCTAAAATCCTAAAGGGGCTCCCCACCTTAGGAATTTCCTACCCGGTCTCAACCCGAACAAATCTCAAATCAAACAAAATATAAAAACATGGCCCAACGACCTATTTCCCGGACCCATGGTCCTTCTGTGACGCATCGTCACCCCTGCACCTCCCCGGTGCTCACGTGTCGCTTCTGACACCCAACGTAACCCTCACTGCATCAGTGTCCGCCTCCCTGAGGTCCTGTATCTAATAGATGCTCGAATCCAAACGGGTGCCATGCACCTCAAGTAACCCGCATCCACGATGCCCTGATGCTCACGACACCTCAAGAAACCTGAATCCTTGATGCTCCTGATGCCACGAATCTCAAATATATAATAAAACATATAACGCATCTGATATGATGCCAACCCCACTAACTTGTCTCTAGTCAGTCCACAAGTAACTTGTGCAACTTGTGCACTCAACCAAACACGCCTCAAGTGTCCATGCCAAAAGAAAGAAAAGAAACTCACGGCCACACCCGCAGTGTACCTACCACTGTTGTCAGCTCTCCAGCCTGCTCAATCCATGGAAGCTCTACAGTGTGCACCTAGCCTGAAGCCCGACTGCCTGATGCCTGACCTCCCTGTGGTGCTGCTCCAGTCTCTAGCCACGGACCCCTCAGCTACGTCCTACTGTCTCTGTCACGTCCCCCGCGTGCAGCTGAACCTCAACTACCCTCTCCTGGTACTGAACCTGAACCAACTCCTGACACCACAGTCTGTCCTGGTCCTTGCCTGCCGGCTGTCTAAGAAGGCTGCCTACAAAACCTCTCCAGATGTCTGACCTGTCCACAGGCCCGGCACTCCTTCGGGGGCCTATCTCACTGAGCCCGAACATGTCCCGGCTATCCGCACTGAAAGCAAACCACCACTGAACTGCCATGAGGTGGTCTAGCTGAGTCCTTGTCCTGCCCGCCCTGCTGGAACTTGTCTCTGCCTCGCTTCCTACTATCTGAACCATCACCTGGGGTTGTCACCCTGCCAAAGCGAGACTTCTCTCTCTCATTTCCCTCTACTATAAGTGCCTGGTTCACTGCCTCGGAGAAGGAGCCCAGCCGAGAGATGTTTACCTGAACCCGAATGGCGTGCCGTAAGCCGTCCTTGACGCGCCTCACCCTAGCTGCGTCATCGCTCACCATACCAGGTGCAAAACAGGACAACTCTTTGAAAGTAGCTGTGTAGTCCATGATGGACATGTCTCCCTCTTTAAGAGTCAAGAACTCTCGAGCTCTCTCCTCCATCAGCGTCTCCGGATAAAAGTGCTTGAAGAACCTGTCCTTGAATTCCTTCCAAGCGAGTCCCTCGTGCCTACGAGCTTGTACTTGTACGTACCATCAACGCTTCGCCGGTCCTCTCAGCATGTACATCGCCAGCTGACCCTCCGCCCTGGAGGCATCTCGAGCTGCTCGAAGATCATCCGCATGCTCTCTATCCAGTTCTCAGCCGCCTGTGGACCACCCTCACCCTAAAAAAGCGGAGGGTGCTCCGAGTGGAACTCTCATGTCAGATATTCCATATAAGGCTCTGCACCTTGCATGCCTCTGTCAATCCCTTGAAAGACACGTATCAGGCTAGCTCGGAGCTGCTCGTCAAGACACGGTCCGAACACTGCCAAAACCAGCTGCTGCCCTGCCTGTACTGGATCCTGAACCTGATCCTGTCCCTGAGCCTATACACGCAGCTCATGCTCTTCCTGCACCGGATTTTGAACCTGATCTTGCGGTACCGTATCCTCTCCTTCCTGATGCTCCATCGTGTCATGAAGGAGTAACCCGATGAATACCATAAATGGTCAGACAACCCATATATATATAACAATATATTCTACGCAGATAAGGAAAGCAGTAAGGAGGCAGTGTATAACAACTCCCCTTACTCTCCCCAATCGCAACCCATGACCTCGGCATCCCGACCTCACGGCCTCCTTACCCGCCCTCAATAGAGCCAAGTATCAATAGTACCTCGGGCCAAGCCCATCCTGACAACCAACGTTGCCTCAAACCCGACGACCGAGTCGCCCAATCCTGACAGTTACACTACCTCACCCATAGTACCTGCCTACTCTCATAAGATCCATACCCAAATATTCTGTACCTAAAATTCTACCAAATACAAATCATGGAATACACATTGCAATAAACAAGCAATTATATCAGTAGTTTCACCTATTCACATTTCAGAGCATTCATAGCATGGAAATTGATTTTATTCACATGGTATTATCACTTCACAAAGCATATGAGCAGTTCTGAAATTGAAATACCCCTAAATGTGGCTATAAAAATCCAAGAAAGCAACCCTTGACATACTATCCGAGGTTTACATATCATAATCAATAACATCGCAGAACAAGTGAGCCACTGAGGTGGAAATCATATCAACTGTAAACTGAGAAAAAATCAAACAGCAATTCTCGCCCCCGACAACTCAATCCATCCCTCGTACATGGGGTTGTAGGCACCCAAGCACAAGTTCAAAAATCAAGTTCCAGCAATAACCTATCTCCATTCTACCATATCCCAAATCGTAAAACCAGCAGAAATAAAAAGAGAAGTCTCTTACTCATTAGTAGCCAGAAAAACACCGCTACTAAATCTCTATCAAGAACTCCTCTGATACCACTTTGTAACGACCCAGACCTGGCCAGCCACCCGAAAAGTGCCGAACGGGTCGGGTGTTACTAACTTAGGCATACCTCCCCTGAACACCAAAGGCTGCTGACTAGCAGCGAGGGTCTGAATAGGTATAGTGGGGAGGCTATACCCTCTTGGAGGAATTAAAGTTACTGTTCCAAGTATTAAACTAAAATATGCAGCAGAAATAAATGACTCAGCAAACTCGAACCAGACCCACAGATCAGAATCTCTTTCAATAATGATAGATAGCGGAAGTAATATAGAAACAATAGCAGCGGAAAGTAAACAGAACATCATTCCTGAAATCAACTGCAATAACTGCTAAAACAACCAAGCATGCATCCAAAAAAGTCATACAATCAATATATATATAATGGCGCCAATGGCTAACCAGTAGTGGCTAAAATATCAAGTAAACATGCTAATGAAAGAAAAAGAATACTAAACAAGTAACTCCAGTATGGCATGACCTCAAGGTCCATGCCAGTCTCTATGTCAACAGCACTAAAGTCTAGCTCCTAAGACTGACCCTCTACCTACACGCAATTTCATAAAGTCTACACGCGTCCCGAAGGGCCCGTGTAGGGTGTGAGACAAGTCTCAGTAGGATACCACCTAGAGGTGCGTACCTAATATAAGTGTTTAGGAAGACATGCTTACATAAGAAAAATAGTAAATAGTGAAATGCCCAAAAGTAAACAAAGACTTCACTGGTGCTCAGCAGCCACCAGGAAGTGTCACCTGCTTCGGCCAATGCCAGAACCTCTGGTCTGTATCCCGCCACCTCGTGCCACCTGACACCATGTGTCTCAAGTATCGATGTCCTGAAGGCATGCCCAATCATCTTAACCCAGCTCGAAAGCTCAACCTGCCCATGGCACAACATCTGGAGGAACAACGATACCTGTCCTCAAATAGTAACTGGAGGGACAGCGATGTCTGCCCTCAAATCACGGCAAGCCTCTGCCCCCAACCTGACCGCCTCAAAGCTGTCTCCCGAAGTCTCCTCACCTTCCACGTGGATTCCTATGGCAAGCACCCCCAAACCAAAATACCTAATCACAACTATCAGGGGCCTCTACCCAGCGAGTGGTCGTACCACCTCATATCGGAGTCTATCTATGTGCACACTACTCAAAAGTACCCGGTGAGTAGTAATCACCTCATTATGTCCCAAGCCACAACACCTCTGACACCTTGTTTCCCTGCGAACCTATCGCTCAAGTCTGATGGCCTCGCCATCCAAGTAACCCAAGCTAAGCCCAACCTGACAGTCCAACTACCTCAACCGACGTCCATGATGCCCAATCCCGTGGTAGCCACCACCCAAAGTATCCTGATCCAAAAGCCCCAACCTGTTATCCTCATCACTCAACAACATATATTTGGGCCATGCCCAACAATCAAGCAGTCCAACACAATCAAACCACACATTGCAAAAATAAACTTGAAAGCATAACTTTTAACATACAATTACTAAACAGTCAAAAATGCACTAACTTGTGATAACCCAAACCAGTACCTAAGGTCTTAACACCTTACACAAGTTAGCATCATTCTTTAACAAAAAAAATCAGTAGTTTAATTCAACAACATCAATAGCAGTCTAAACTCAGCAGTTAATATTGGTCCAAAACATACGTATTTCAGCACCCCTGGCCGAATTTCCCCAAATGAGCCATAACCTCTCACTTGGCCTTGCTCAAGCACAACAAGGGTCATGGAATACCCAAAGGCATCCCACAATGCAGATAATTAATTAACAACAAATAAACAGGGTTTCTCTCAACACCTGTCGTCAAGACCAGAGGTCGCAACCCCAAAAATCTACAAAAACATGAAAGAGGGTATGCACCACCCACCTTGTACTCGTACGATGAAACTCCATTGATTTCAGCGCTTGAATCAGACTGAGTCGCGGTAGATCTGTGTTTTCGTAAAATCTAGAAATTACGTTCAGATGGAATCTGCAGAGGAATAGGTGTGGGATCAAAGATGAAGAATGGTGTGCGGGGTTAGCCTTTCTGATGTGGTCCCGCTACCACTGACAGATCAAAGAATAGAGTTCGTACGGAGATTCTGGGAGGTTTTGAGTTTTTGGGGTTTTTCGGACGAACTGTTCGTCTAAAGGGGAAGAAGAACAGATTTCTGGGAATGAGGCGCGATGGCATCTCGATCGCTCGAATAAAAATAAAAATACACTGCGTGTATTTCCAAAATACATGTTGTGTAGATGTTTTTCCGTACTCCGACTTAAGCAGAGTCCAGCACACAGTCTGGACCGTGTACACAGTCAACACACGGGCAGGGTCTCGGCTGCTACACAGGACAAAGGTACACGGCGTGTCAAGGAAGACCACATGTCGTGTAGATGGAAATTTACACCTGGCACCACACGACATGTATTTGGCCTCGCACGGGTAAGGGATACACGATGTGTCTATAAATACACGCCATGTAGTAAGAAACTTCTACACGATATTCACACGGCATGTACTCAGAAAGCACAGGGCCGGTCACTCGGGTAACTCATACACGACGTGTACTTAAAGTAGACGGCGTGTAGTCTGGAAATTTCCAGAAAACTGCCCAGATTTTCCAGACTTCTCAAAAACTAGTCAAAAAGTTTAAACAGGGTCTGAATTTGACCCCTTTCTAAAAACTTGGGTTCTTACATATGCTTCATGTACATGATGTATTAAATGTATCCCCCTTGAGTTTGTACATACCAGATCCCTCACATGTATTTAATTTAGAGGTGGTACAGTTGGAAAATGATCTTTCTTATAAAGACCGACCAATAAAGATCTTGGATCATTGAGATAATGTTTTACGCAACATGACAACTCACCTGGTAAAAGTACTATATTGGCACAATTATAATAAAAAAATAAACATGATAATTGGTTGAATCAATGAAGGATAATTCCCCTCACCTATTTTCCACTTAGTTTGAAAAATGAAATTTCGAGGGAGAAATTCCATAATGGGGGAAGAATGTAGTGACCCAGAATTCTATAAATGAGATTTAATTTCTTATAATTATGTGTATTGTATAATTCACATAAAATCACATATAGAATAGAATAAAATCATTATAAAAAATCATTAATTAAGTAGGAGGTTTTTATATATGTTATGGAACATATACTGATGGAATAATAACCTGACCTTTGGAATAGTAACATGACCATTATGAATACTAATATGACCAATAAAATAGTAAAATCACCTATGAAATTATAAATAGAATTTAGGCATCTTATAAATGAATATATGAAATAATTATATCATTGTATAAGTAATTAAATGTTTTCAAATGATAAATTAAGTGTTGGATCCATATTTTTTTAATTTTTCAAATGAAACTTTTGAAGCGGTAAGTGTGAACCCACCACAAGTCCTACCGGATACAAAACCCACCAACTGTAAAAACCCAATAACCGACCATATATACATCCCGCTCACCAATAAAACCAAATAACCACACCCATTATATTTTTCCACATTTCAAAATTCAAATTTCAAAAGTAGAACATCAGGAAACGTGGGAAAAAACTAAAACGTACTAGCACTGGATGCACCCTATCACTACATGCCACAATACATTACCGTTAGATAAATCCACCACCTGATACATCTCACAACAATAATCATAGAAAAATACTCTACGAGCCAGCTGTTGACTGACATCCAATATGCCTCATCACCTGCATCGCCCCTGTAAGATCTCAGTTTTTGGAAAGGTATGTTTTTTGGTGTTTTGGGTTGAACCCTTTTCTTTTG
The DNA here is from genome assembly GCA_963277665.1 of Viscum album. Lineage (NCBI taxonomy): Eukaryota > Viridiplantae > Streptophyta > Magnoliopsida > Santalales > Viscaceae > Viscum > Viscum album. The sequence goes on along the minus strand of OY728128.1, from coordinate 26,862,170 downwards.
GGGATTTAAAAGGTTTCTTGGAAGTTTGAGAGGCCTTGGGGGTGTTCCGGGGGCTCGGGGCATGGAAGAAGGGAAGTCTGGGCAAAGCAGACCAAGGCGCACGGCCTGCGCATGGTCAGTTAAACCATGCGGCCTACCTAGACTAAGTTGTGCGACCCTCCCTCCTCTGGACAGAAGTGAGAGCACGGTTTTCGCATGGTTTTCCAAACCATGCGGCTAAATCATGTGACTCCCCCTCCTCTGGTAAGTGGCATGCGTATGGTTTTTGCACGGTTTTCCAAACTGTGCGGCTAAATCGTACGACCACTTAAAGTTGGAAAATTTACAAAATTGCCACTCTGAGCTTTATAACCCCAACTCTGGATTTTCCTCCCATCTTCTCCTCTTCACCCTAGGTGTGGACCATGCCTCCCAAGGACTCCAAGAGATCAAACTCCTTCGATTCTAAGGCGTTTTTGGTGTCGTTGGTTGCGGATCGAAGCTCCGGGTAAGGCTAACCTCATCCTTGCTTCTCTTTTTGGTTTAGGGTTAGTATCTTCCTTCCCTCTTGTTCTGAAACCCTAAAACCCTATCTTTTGGGTGATTTCTAGGTTGAAGCTCCAAGGGTTGGTCGAATCGAGGTCTATGGACTCAGTTGAGGGTGCGTTCAACTGCGGATTCGAGGTAGGTGGTCGACAAGTTATATCCCATAGTTATTTGGGTATTTTGGTGCATGTTAATTTGTGTTCTTGCTTTCCCTTGGTTATGTTCTGGATAGCCATGGCATGTTTAAGAAGAATGGTGTTTAAAATGGAAAATGGGAACCCTCATGATCCCCATGGGATGTGTTGGGTTTGACTTGACCTAATTTAGGGCCATCCATGGGATGTGTCGGCTTTTCCCAGGTTTAGGGATTGTTATTGAACATGTGACCTTGTTGTGATAAATGGTGGAGCCCTTGATAAATATGTTGGCATGATTGGTTGAGCTTGGAATAGAAGTTAGGTGATGCACCTAGACTTGGAAATAACCAAAGGGTTATTTGGAATGGGTTAAATGGTTGATTCACTGAATGATGAACGGGTTAAATGGGTTAATGTGTAAAATGATTAAAGACCATAATGGGATAGATTATGGGTCCAGTGATGAATGCTTAGTGAGATAGGAATAACACATGGGAATTGATTAAATGGATAAATGATGTTAAACGTGATGTGTTAATGGGTTAAGGCATGATGTGGTTTCCCATGTGGGTTATTGTGAATGATGGTTGCCGATGGGAAATGGTTGGAAGGTTAATGGTTACTTATATATAAGCATGTGCACATGGCTTGGTAGAGTGGGGTATGAATTGAGGATCTACGCCCACGGGTCGAGTGAAGACTGAGGCTCTAAACTCCACCCTAAATGCACGGTTTAGGAATGGGGACTGAGGATCTATTCTCCTGATGGTTGAAACCACTCAGATTGAGGCTTCGAGGTGAGGATATGGTTGCTATGAGGGTGTTAGTCCTGGTGAGATAGGATAACGATGTGTTTACCCTATTTCAGGTGATTTTTGGCCTTATACCCATGTAACATAAGGTATGTGATTAACCCATGGAAATGTGATGAAAGGGTAAGTGATGGTAAATGGTAATAAATGGATGGTAATTGAATGGCAATGGATTTGGCTCTAAACTGGTTAATGGAACCTTAAATAATTACTTGGAATTTATCATTCATTTTTTTTTTGCATGCACAACTGTTATACTAGATATTTTGTAGACACCATTGGTGGTGGCCTACTGAGTTGTACTCACACCCTGCTCGGGCTGCCGTTGGGTACCCGAACAGACTTCATGTTTGCAGGTCAGGACAAGGGTAAGGGTACTTGCTAGTTAGCTGAGTGGACATAGGTAGCACTTGGTGGAGGATCTGGACTTGGAGTGGGGACCATTTTGGAATTTTGGTCGTTGTCTTTATTTTTGGGCTTTTGTTCACTCTTGCACTATAGTATGACATGGAATATTTATTTTTAGAAATGGTTGTTATACATGTTCCATGTATATTTATTATTGTTTCTGCTATCTAGTTATTCTGTTGTGGCTTACTCTGATAAAAAGGGGGTATAGTCTCCCCACTTGACCCCATAGACCCCCGCTGCTAGTCGGAACCCTTTGGCATACGGGGAGGCACGCTTAAGGTCATGTAACCACCCGGCTCGGAGCACCGGTTTAGTGGCTTCTGGGTCAAGGATGTTACAGCCCCCATCAATCAGTTCACCATCATCATCAGTACTTCGAGAAACTAATTCCTCCATCATCATCATTGTATCATCACCAGAGCTGGTAACCGGAGCGACCGAAAACTCATCAACAATGACAAACTCCATTGTACGCATATCACCTTTACCGAACAACTGAGCTAGAGGATCATTCCTTGGAGAACCGATGACTGCCCGAACGCCACCTCCCAAAGCTCCGACGAACCATCGCAGTAGACCAACCTGGATAGGAGAAAAGGTACTCAGGGCCAGGGTAGGGTTAAGGCAGTGTAAGATTATGGGGGAAAAAACCTTTCACCAAGGACCATTCAAGTAGACCAAAAGTCCATAGCCAAAAATCAACCGCACAAAACACCCTCTGAGAAGAGTCTTAACAACCAAAATAAAAACCATCTAGAGACAGAAACACATAACTAGAAGAAATAGAAATAAACAAAAGGAATCTTGAATTGAGTACGTAAAAGGAACCAGGGATTGAAAACCTAAAAATAAACCCCAACCGAAATGAGGGAAACTGAAGAAGAGAACCAGAGAAACGAAGAACCCCACATTACCCCTAAACCCACCACCACAATCACAAACCCATATGAGGAACCATCACACCAAACCAAGATGAGGTTGTGTGTGTCCAGTCAGATCAGTAGAGCATGGGTGGAAGGGGAGAAAGCGAGGTAACTCCATAGAATTAGAAGGAAAAGAACCTGGTGAGAAGGAAGCCAGAGAAGTAGAAAACATAACTCATCATTGCTGAGAGGACAACATAACCCAATGAAGGAAATGTCGAAGCTGAAACGGAGGCCTGAGTGAAGAAACCCTTGAAATAGGGACAACGAAGTAGCTGAAGGAGGAAAAGCCCATCACCAATGAGAAGAGTGTGATACCCTAAAGGGAGGTTGAGGCCTGAAGCTGAGAGCGGTCCCTGGGAGAGTGGAGTGTCATCCTTAAGTGTTTGAATTTTTATAAAACATAAATATTTATTTAAATTTTATAATTAATATATTGATTTAAAATAAAAATAATTTTCATTCAATAGATTCATAAAATAATATATATTTTTCTTATGATTATATGACAACTTTATGAGACCATAACTAATTTTTCAAAGTGTCATAAAATCAGTTATAATTTTTAAATTTCTAATTTTTTAATAAATAATGATTTTAATTAAAATTTGAATTTATTATATTTAGAAAATTGTTTTTATAACATGGAGTTTATTTTTAAATTATACACATTGAAAAATGGTTAGGGTGAATTTTTTGGATTTTTATAAAATAGTTCTGTTTTTGTGAATAGTGAAATATGGTAATTTGCGGTATAAGCTAAATACATTAATTATTCATTTATAGATGATGTATGGATAATGAAATAACTTAACCTCAACAAAAGCCATTATTGTTTTAAGATATTCAGTGATAATGTTCAATCTATTCATAATCTTGAACCAATATAATTATAAAATAAATATAATAATTATAATAAAGCTCTCTCTCCCCCGACTATAAATATCATCCTCACTACCTCTTCTCCTCACACCTAAAAAGCCCTAAAGCTCGAAAAAATTTGATCCAATAATCATCCCATGTATCTCCCCCATCCAAGAACCTTTGATATCAACAAAAGTCCAAACCCAATTCCTCTAAGGAGGTTCTCAAGGATAAAAATTCCATAGGTTAAAACGTCTTTCTTTTTCGTTTAATTTCTTTTTAATTTCATTTCATTTCTCTTCCTCTCATCACCTCCCCTTGTCCAAGTGGCATGATAACAACAATATCCTATATATACTATAATTTTATTATGTTATTTGTATAATCCATCATCATTTCTCTTCCCCTAGACTTTTTGTTCCACTAATTAAAACATTGTCCGAGATGTGTTGATTTATCACATTCAAGGACTCGGAGTTTTCAATTCCATTACATTACGGGAAAAACCATTATTTGCGATAGGTTGACTAACCCGTCGCAAATAACCAATTATTTGTGGTGGGAATAGACACCTCATCGCAAAAACATACGCACGGATTGGCGCGGTTTGCGCGCCGAACCGCGTGAAAGGGTATTTCCGACAGGTTGGCACCTCCCATCGCAAATGCTCGGAGGCGGTAAGACCTAGTTGTGACGGGGGATCCCCTGTCACAACTAGTTCGACCCCCAAAGGGTATTTGCGATGGGTCCCGTTGCAAATAACCAGCGGCGGTAAAAACCTATTTGTGACGGGATGTTGTCCAATTGCAAAAATAGTGTCTGTCGATCACTTTTTGCGACGGGCCCCATCACAAATAACCTTGTAAACGCCAACTGTAATTAATGCGGATGAATGTATTTGCGATAGTCTCATAGCAAAAAGTACTATTAGCCACGGGAAGCTCGTCGCTAACAGTCCTGTCACAACTAATTTAACCTATATATTCCCCCCTCTGTTTTTTCTTCTCTCGGCCTAAATTCCTTCTTCCTCTGCTTCTGTAAACTATAATTTTAGAGTGAAAAATTTTTAGAGTTATCTTTTTTTACGAAGAAGTTGTGAAGCCACCTACAATTATATGAGATCAAGTTTAAAGGTATTTATGTTTTATTTAATTTAGTATTTATTTCATTTCTTTATATTAATTTTAATTATTGTTGATTAGTTGTAATTAAGTTAGATATAAATTATTTTGTCATCGGTATTTATTTGTAATAATAAAATGAAATTATTAGTTCTAATTCTTAGTAATTAGTAATAATTAATAATTATTAACGATAATTAGTAATGTATATAAATAATTAGTGATAATTAGTAATTTGTAGCTGTATTTTGCAGTAATTAATATTAATTAACACTAATTAGTAACAATTAGTAATTAGTAATAAATACTAATAAATACCAATAAATAGTAATAAAAATAATAAATATAAATAAATAGTAATCAATAGTAATAAATACAAATAAATAGTAATAAATACTAATAAATAGCAATAAATAGTAATAAATAGAAATATATAGTAATAAATAGAAATAAATACTAATAAATAGTAATAAATACTAATAAATAGTAATAAATATTAATAGATACTAATAAATACTAATAAATAGTAATAAATACTAATAAATAGTAATATATAGTAATAATTCGTAATAATTCGTAATAAATACTAATAAATACTAATAAATACTAATAAATACTAATAAATACTAATAATTAATAATAATTAGTAATAAACAGTAATAATTTGTAATAATTTGTAATAAATAGTAAAAATTAATAATAATTAGTAATAATTAGTAATAATTAGTAATAAATAGTAATAAGTAGTAATAAATAGTAATACCAAGTAATTAGTAATAATTAGTAATAATAGTAATAAATAGTATTAAATACTAATAAATAGTAATAAATAGAAATAAATACAAATAAATAGAAATAAATACTAATAAACAGTAAGAAATTTTAATAAATAGTAATAAACACTAATAAAGAGTAATAAATGCTAATAAATTCTAATAAATACTAATAAATACTAATAAATACTAATAAATACTATTAAATAATAATAAATACTAATAAATACTAATAAATGTTAATAAATAGTAATAATTAGTAACAAATAGTAATAATAAGTAATAATTAGTAATAAATAGTAATTAATAAATAGTAATAATTAGTAATAATCAGTAAAAAATACTAATAACTACTAATAAATAGTAATAAATTATATTAAATAGCAATAAATACTAAAAAATACCAATAAATAGCAATAAATAGTAATAATTAATAATAATTAGTAACAATTAGTAATAAATACTAATAAATACTAATAAATAATAATAAATAGAAATAAATAGAAATAAATAGAAATAAATAGAAATAAATACTAATAAATAGTAATAAATACCAATAAATACTAATAAATAGTAATAAATACTAATAAATACTAATAAATACTAATAAATACTAATAAATAGTAATAAATAGTAATAATTAGTAATAATTAGTAATAAATACTAATAAATACTAATAAATACTAATAAATACTAATAAATACTAATAAATACTAATAAATAGTAATAAATAGTAATAAATGGTAATATATAGTAATAAATAGTAATAATTAGTAATAATTAGTAATAAATAGTAATAATTAGTAACCATTAGTAATAATTAGTAATAAATATTAATAAATAGTAGTAAATAGTAATAAATTGTAATAAATCGTAATAAAAAACAATAAATAGTAATAAATAGAAATAAATAGGAATAAATAGTAATATATAGTAATAAATAGTAATAAATAGTAATAAATAGTAATAAATAGTGATAAATACTAATAAATACTAATAATTAGTAATAATTAGTAATAATTAGTAATAATTACTAATAAATAGTAATAATTTGTAATAATTAGTAATAATTAGTAATAAATTATAATAAATTGTAATAAACAGTAATAAGTAGAAATAAATTGTAATAAATAATAATAAATTGTAATAAATTGTAATAAATACAAATAAAATAAAATAATTAGTAATAATTAGTAATAAATTCAAATAAATAGAAATAAAAATGAATAAATAGAAATAAACAACAATAATTAGCAATAAATTACAATTAATATGAATAAATAGTAATAAATAGCAATAAATAGAAATAAACAGCAATAAATAGCAATAAATAACAATAAATATCTATATAGAGAAATAATTAGCAATAATTAGCAATAATTAGCAATAATTAGCAATAATTAGCAATATATAGCAATAAACAGAAATAAATAACAGTAAATAGAAATAAATAGTAAGAAATTGCAATAAATAGAAATAAATATCAATATAGAGCAATAATTAGCTATAATTAGCTATAATTAGCAATAATTAGCAATAAATAGTAATAAATAGAAATAGATAGCAATAAATAGCAACAAATAGCAATAAATAGCAATAAATAGCAATAATTAGAAATAATTAGCAATAAATAGCAATAAATAGAAATAATTAGCAATAATTATCAATAATTAGAAATAATTAGCTATAATTCTCAATAATTTTCAATAAAATCAATTGTAATAAATTGTAATAAATAGTAATAACTTGGCATAACTTTTCCTGGATTGGCGACACTCCTTTTGCTCAATGACTCTTCTCCTTTCAACTCTCACCAACTCAAAACATTATGAGAAGTTTGCTTCTACGTATGCATATCCAATCTTGTATACATGAATTTAAATATGCATTCGTAGAACCAAATGTTTTATAATATTTTGAGGCAGTGACTGTTTCTAAAAGAAGATTCATCGACAAAAAGGGGGCTCTTTTGTCTAGCGGATCATTTACTTGCATCTTTTCACACTGAAATCACAAAGAAGAATCTGCTCAGAGGTATGCTTATGCATTCTCATATGCATGAGAATGAATAAGCGTTCCTCCGAGAAGATTCTTCGTTGTGATTTTAGTGTGAGAAAGTTGAATGTATATAAGCCGTTAGACAATAGATTTGTCGTCAATCCATTGGAAATTATGTCACCCTTAATTAATGGTAATTATTAAGAAGTTGTTGTAATTATTTATCTTCTTTGTTTGGATAGTGTTTTTTTAATTTAAAATTATTCAAAAATAGTAATGATTTTATATTTTTTAGAAAAAAATATAGAACAAGGAAGTTGACTATAGTGAATATTGGATGATCACGCTTGGATAAATCAGGACAGAAATCCAAACGGTTCTAGTTTAAATCCTATATATATTGAGGTTGTTGAATCTTTCTTATCATTTGCATTATCAAAAATAGAATTTTTTTTCAGAAGACACAATTAAGTGTCCTTGTGAAAAATGTGCCCTGAGAACGTTTGACACATTTGACAAGGTTAGGGGACATCTATTGTTGTTTGGTTTTCAACCAGATTATGTTTTTCGGTATCAACATGGTGGACTCAATTCCAGAGAAGATATTAATGACTTGATTTCGGATCCATCCCGGTTTCAATGTTTAGTACATGATGTTGCAGGTCTATCTGTTCAAAAAACTTGAACTCAGGATGTTATTGATTTAACTCTTGAGTTGGAACCATCTAAATTTTATATGTTGTTGAGGTCTGCTAAGGATGTATTATTTACTGGTTGTAAGATAAGAAAATTAGAAGCGGTTGAAAAATTTATGGTTATTAAATCAGATAATGCAATTTAAAACAACTATTTTAATCTGATATTTTCTTTGGTTAAAACACGATTACCTAAAGGAAATATGTTTCTTGCAAATTACTATGAGAGAAAGAGGATGGTTCATAATCTGGTTCTTAGTTATCAAAAGATTCATGCATGTGAAAATGATTGCATCTTATATTCTGGTGAAAATGAGTCATTGGATAGTTGTCCCACATATGGACAATTGAGGTATAAAGAATCTCAACTGAGGAAGTATAGGTCGATTCCTATGAAATAGTTGAGATATTTCCCCCTTACACCCAGGTTGCAGCATTTGTTTATGTCTTAAAACACAGTGTCATTGATGTCATGGAACAAAACCATGATTTCAACCGATAAAAGCTTGAATAATCCATCTGATGGCGATTCATGGAATCATTTTGACCGACTGCATCTGTTTTTTCTTTAGAAGCCCAAAATTTGTGATTGGGTATTTATATTGATGGTTTTTATCTGTTTGGTTCTTATGGTATTCAGTATTAATGTTGGCCATTATTTATAATTCTTTACAATTTACCGCCATGGATATTGATGAAGGATCCCTATATCATTTTGACCTTATTAATCCTAAGACATCCAAAAAAGAATATTAATGTTTATTTGAAACAATTTATTGATGAGTCAAATTCATTGTAGAGTAATGGTGTTAGTACATATGATGTAGCTACGAAACAAAATTTCATATTAAAAGATGCATTAATGTGGATGATTAGTGACTTCCCGACATATGGAATGTTATCTGGCTAAATTAAACATGGTCTGAAATCATTCCCTTACTATATGAAAGACAAAAAAGCCTTTATGTTCGTCAATGGAAAAAAAACTTTTCTATTTTGACTATCATTATAGATTTCTTCTAACTGATCATCCTTTTCAAAGGAAAAAATATCATTTCATAAAAGGCATAATTGAAAGGGATGAACCTCCACAAATGATCTCAGGTATAGAGTTAAAATCAGCTATATTTTCATTACCTCCCATCACATTTGGGCCAACAATAAACCAACAGAAAATTCATGGCTTTGGGAAAGAGCATAAATGGTTAAAACAAAGAATTTTTTGAGATCTTTCATATTGGTTTGATTTGTTGTCCTGTCAAATGTTGGATTTCATGCATATTAAGAAGACCTATTTTTATGATTTATTTAATATAGTTTTGGACACACCAGGTAATACCAAAGATAATATAAAGGCACGATTAGATCTTTCCCAAATTTTAAAATGACCAGAACTTGAACTATTTCAAAATGTCATATCACATAGGCTAATGAAGCCAAAATCATCTTATACACTGTCCAAATAGAGTCTCTTATTATTTTTGTCAGTGGATTGTAGATTTGAGACTTCGAGATGGCTATGCTTCTAATTTGGGCAGATGTGTTAAGAATGGTCATATTACCGAATTAAAAAGTCATGATTATCATGTTATAATGAAAATAATAATGCTGATTGAATTCAGAGGTTTGCTGAATTCTATGATTTTGGATTCGATAACAGACATATCATATTTTCTGGAGACATTTGTGTAGCGACAACAGACTATGATGCACTAAGTAAACTGGAAGAAGATGTTGTTGTCATTATTTGTAAACTGTAAAAAATCTTCCCACCAACATTATTTGACTCAATGGAACATCTGATATTACATTTTCTACATGAAGCTAAATGTGGAGGTCTGGTACAGTTTCGATGGATGTACCCATTCAAGAGATGCATGCGGAAATTGAAGAAAAAAGTACATAACAAATCATCAGTTTTAGGCTCAATTGCTGAAGCTTATTTTCAATAGAAAATTTCTTTTTTCTACTCTCATTATTATGAATCTGAATATCCCCCAAAACACAACCACATGGGATGGAATGAGTAGAATGCTAATGATGAAATGGACAATCAATTATCAGTTTTTAATCAGCCGGAGCTTGGCTTTGGTAGAGTTTATGAACGATGGATTTCAGATGATGAACATAATAGATCTCATACATATGTTCTGCTCAACTATAAAGAAATGAAATCATTTCTACTATGAGTGCTTCAATCACTTATTCTATAATTTATGTTATAGTATGTAAACTTATTTTATTTGTAGGTTATATGATAATCATATCAAGAAAGAGCTTCCACAAATTACACCAGCTGCTCTTGAAGAACACTGACTGGAAAGAAATTTATCAATGGTTTCAAAAACTGGTAACATAAATTATTGATGGTTTAACATATCAATTCAGTTTATTATTTATTATATTGAAATTTTTTTTTACAAATTTTCAGGTGTCTCAACATGTTGATAAAATTGATAAGCGACTGTGTATATTGAGTAACTAACAATCCAAAATGTTTAAATCTTACAATGCATATGCAGTGAATGGTTTTTGATTTCATACACCTGCATATGGGGAATCAAAAAAAAAATTAACAATGGAGTTTTCTGGAGAGGATCGCATCAAAGAGAAACTGAAGTTGTCTTTTACGACATGCAGGATAAAATTATTGAACTTTGTTATATAGGGAAAAATTAAAAAACAGTGTTTAAATATCGATGATTAGATATTGAGAGAGGATTTTGTGTTCATATTATTTATGGAATTGTCGATATTAAATATAAAATTCTTCTTTCAGCAAATAAACCATTTTTACTGGCTCAAAAAATACATCAAATATAATACACAAAGTATTGTGTTACTTCAAGAGTCCTGAGTGATTAGTGGAGCATAATAAAAATAAAATCTTGGGAAAATCAGTTTACTCAAACTGAATGTGGTTCCAATGAAGTACAAGGAATTAAAAATTTTCAAGAGAATACTCAAAATCCATCCTTTTCACAAAGATACATGAATATTGATGATGACAACCCACAATTAAGGGTCGATGGTGATTATGATGTTAATGATGTTACAAATTAATTTGAAAAGGAAAGATATGATAAAACTGAAAATCATATGGATTTTGATGATGCCAATGATGAATATGAAGACATTCACATCGTCATATATGAAGATGATGATGAAGGTGAACATTGACACAGTTAAATGATGGTTATAATCATAACTAATATATATATATATAATAGTTATTTTCAACCATCTGCTAACAATAATCATTTTGTGTTTCAGATGGACCCTGATCTATTTCGTTTGTTAGAGGTGGAAGAGATACCTTTGGATGAGGAGGATTTGGGATCATCTAACCCTCAGGCTACTGGTGGTTCAAGGGGTACATGGAGGGGGCATGGTCATGCATGACTTATGATTCCTAACCCTATCCCCGAGCAGTGCCCACATCTTGGTTTCGATCAATGCAATCAGAGGTATGATAACTTTTGTATTTTACTTATCTTTCATTAATTTATTTATATTCAAATTGTTTGATTATTTGTTCTTTTTTCACAGTTTTGTGCATTTAGTTGTTGGATAGAGGAGCACTATCTTGCGCAATTATTTTTCTCAGCCATGGATCACATAGGAATAGATTCTCGTTGACGTGCGGCTTGGAATGTTCAATCATTGGCTGGTATGTAAATAAATAATATTTATTTAGAAATTTATTTCATTAATAACATGATATTATAAATTATTTGTAGGGTGCGTGGTATCCCATCGATTATATCATGCATGGAGCTATCCAAGAGGCATGATAGGTGTCTATGCGTGAGTGTTTCCGTCATTTTTTGCATAATTTGATAAGGATAGCTGTTAAGAAAGCAGGAGTGATGATATTTGATGAGTCATGTAGAGCCATCCGACCAGAGTACATTTCATGTCACATTTTTAATGGATTATGTTCCCACTGGTTGAGTGGTGGATTTCAGAAGAGATCTTCATTGGATCGGCAGAACCGGGGGAGTCATGAGGTGACACATCAAGAAGGTATCCATACATTCAGTACACTTAGAGAGCATCTGGTAAGTATCTTTTTTAAATATTTTATATAAAATTACATATAAAAAATTTATTTTATATTTATATAGGAATTTGAGCATCCTAATATTATAGAGTACGACATTTATCAGAGGATGTAAAATGATCCAACCACTGGAGAGATTAGAGGTGATCGCCAGCGTCAGATTGTGGTTAGTATTATTTGTTTTTCAGTTTGAAAATTAAATGCATATAATATTTTCACTATTTTAATTTCAAATTGAAATTGAAGGTGTCATATGAGGTTGCGACCTCTCATACACGGGCTGAGAGTCAGACCAAGAAGACTGATCAAACTAGTGTCGAACATTTCGATGAGGCGGCATGGATGCAGGCGACCTAGTATGCCTTCGAAAGGGCCGAGTAGTTGGTATCAACTCTCATTTGACTCTTAGGTCTTATTATGGTACTATTGCAATGTCAACGTTCATCTCGAGAGGAGCTCATGGAGATGCATCATCTTCTGGCTCACAGTACCAGGCGTAGTTGCGAGCTTAAGCTGAGCTTATTGAGAGTTTGCAGAAGCAGCAAGAAGAGATGTGTCAGCCGCAACAATAGCCGCTGCTGCACGAGAAGGACATGCGTCGATGGTAGCTGTTGTATCATGAGGAGGACATGTGTCAATGGCAGTAGCAGCATCATGAGGAGGACATGTGTCAATGGTATCAACAACAACATGATCTGATGGAGTATATGCGATGTCTGACTCATAGTTTAGAGATGATATTTCCCCCACCATTTCCTCCAACTCCTCCAGAAGACTACCCCCTAGTGATTTTTTTGTTCTGTTAAAAACAATTGAATTGAACATTTGTTTTAATATAAAATATTTACAGTTTTTAACTCTTATATTGGTTCAAATATTGCATATTTTTTTAATATTTTATTATTTTATTATTTATTATTAGTATTACATTTTTTTAATTTTAGTTTATTTTACTAATAATTATAATAATAATAATTTATGACTTTTTTATATATTTTTTCTGAATATTGAGAATTTTAATTTTTTAAATTTTTTTTATAATATTAATATTTTTCTTCATTATTCATAATTTTAATTTTTTTTATTTTATTAATTATTTGAGAATATTGATAATTTTATTATTTTTTTATATTTTATTATTATTTTAATAATATTAATATTTTTATTTGTATTTTATTAAGTATTTTCAACGGGACCTTTTGCGATGGGGGGCCCGTCGCAAATAGATTATATATATATTTTTTAAATTTTTTTTGTGACGGGTTGATTTTCCATCACAATAACATTGTTGCGACGGGACTGTCGTAACAGGTTTATAACATATTAGCTATTTGCGATGGGTCGGTGTCCTGTTGCAAAAACGTTTTGGGACTTGCCCGTCGTGAAAGGTTCCTATATATATAATGTATTTAATCGGACATCTATTTGCGACGGGCCCGCTTTCCGTCGCAAGTAGTATTTTTTTGTGATGGGCCCGTCGCAAAAAAAATACTAGTTGCGACGTTGTTTTCAACGACATGTTATTTGCAACGGGACCCCGTCGCAAAAGGGTTTTTGGGTCGGGCTCCCATCGCAAATAACCCATCACAAAACGCCGAAATTCCAATAGTGTTAGCACATTAAAGGATGGCCATAAAACAATTTTTAGGGTTAAACCTTATTATAATATTTGTATTACAACTTATTTAATATTTTAAATGTTCATTAATAAACTAAAATTTTAATTATGGACAACTATTTTCATTTCACATGAAATTCCTTATATATATAAAAGAAAATAGACAATGAAAAACGAGGAAACGAACAATCCCGAAATGTTGAAATCGAATCATATAACTTATCAAAATGGAAATAAATGAACTTAATAAAATTATACTAAATAAATTACATGTTAATTAGGATATAAATTAAATTATCAATGAATATAATTTCATTATCCAGGACATTAATTACAAGTGCATAACACTTTCAGACATAAGGTAAGTAATTCTTTTTGAACCACCATTTTCCCATTGGGTTACGCATTCTCTCTCTTTACCCCAATATAAATAGTAATTATTTTTATATACTTCATCTAAATTTTGTTTATATGTTCCAAAATCAAGTATCCATATTACCACATTCTTCTTTTTTTGGGATATAAATGTTTAAAAAATGTTTCCTTCCCAATTCTTCCAAATTAGCATTCCTAATTAAAGGGAACTTCCAAAAAAAATTACCCATTTCCAAGTGGTCTCCATAATCTATTATACGTTACAATTATTTTTATAAAATAAATCATTCCCTAATGAAAAACTATATTGTTTCTTTTTTGGTTTTGTACAAACAATTATTCCTTTTCTATTTTAAATAATCATTAAAATTTCGTTAAACCGCCACAAATTTTTTTATTTCAAACATTTCTTTAACACACTTTTAATATTTTATCACTTCTATTTAACATCAATTGTCATGATGTATGCCAATTTTTCTTTATTAATGTATATGTATTATTTAAATCCATTCTTTCATGCTCACAATTATGATATTCCCTTTTCTTGTGCCTTTTAAAATGATTATGATACCCACTTCTTTCCATGGGTAACTCTTATGTTTATGTTTGATCCCTTATGTGTGAATATTCATGTGGAACAAATATTAATTCATATTTCACGATGGTTGTGCCAAGATTTCTCTTCAATGTATTGGGTAATATTTAGTCTAATGAGATTTCATGTGCAATCATCTTGGTAGTTATCCTTTAGTCATGAAAATCATGTGAAATGGTCTTGGTGATTAGCCTTTTCTCATGCTCCTCCACATGAAATGGTATTGTTGGTTAGACTTGACTTGTGATCCTCCATGTGATATGGTCTCGGTGGTGATCCTCGACCCATTCTTATATCGTGTTGTATGTTTCTTCCACATTTCTATGATTCCATGATTATATGATCCCATGTTCTATATGTTATGCTTACATATGATTATTCATGTTACATGCCTTTTTTATTTCATCATGTTATTCCTTCTGTCTCTTGTTCTATACTTTATTCTTATGATTTTCTATTACTGGGATTTTTATCTCAACCCTTTTTCCATGTATTCCCCAGGTTATACTCTTCAGATATAAGAGCAGAATGAAAGATAGAATCTCTTTATGAATATTAACTAAAATATGTTTTTTTCATGTTCTCATTTTTATTTACCTAATATTCTAATGAAACTAAAAATTATTATCCTTTGTTTGTATTTGAAGGCCAGTTATACATAAAATCATGTACTAATATGTGTAAAAGGATAGTTTCATTATAGTTTATACATTAGTAAAACCATTCATTAATCATTTTGACATGTGAGAATATAATGCTCACCAATCTATCACACGGTGTGCCTGATGTTACATAATTTTTTGCTTTATGTTTAAAAGAATCATTTTAGTTCAAAATGAACATAACATATAATAAACCAATGAAGACAATAATATTGAATTTATAATTTATGAAAAAAATTCAAAGGTAATATGGGACATATTAGAATGATCCACAGATGAGTATTACACATTGTGTGGTTGGCATGACTCTACGTTTGTGTTTTTATATAAAATTTACACTTTAGTACAAAACACACTTCACATACTCAAAACTAATAATACATTATTTTATTGTATTAATACTTTAGAAAAATAATAAATAAATAAATTTTACTATATAGGAATCATCCTCACATCAATTAAATGCATGGTGTGCCTAGTATGACTCAAAGTTCTTGTTTTCAGTTTAAAAATAACATTTTAGATCCAAACATGCACCACTTATAGAAAACAATACAAACACCCCCAAATTGTCTTAATAATTTAGTAAAATGATACATAATTAATTTTTAACATGTCATAATTATCTACACAACAATATTTCACATGGTGTGGCTAATATAATTTGATTTATGTGTTTTTATTTAATATCTACATTTTAGTACAGAACACACTTCATTTACAGATAACTAAGAAACACACTCGGGATATCATTTTAATTTAGGAATTTAATCCATAAATAATTTTTGATATTTATTTATTAGGTGAACCTCAATATGACAAATGGTGTGCTCAATAAGACCCAAAGTAGATGATTTTATTTTAAAAGTGACATATTAGATCAAAACATGCATTACTCACTAAAAACATATCAAAACAACAAAGATTGTCTTGATACATAAGGAAAATGGTCAACAAGTAATTTATGATACTCAAATTATGTTTTTTAATTTCAAAAGTGATATTTTACGTAAAATATTTTTCACTCACTGCAAACTGATAACACTCATTCACATTGTTTTAGCACTTTATGAAAAAAAATCCATAAGTCATTTATGGTGTTTATCAATTAGTCGTACATTAACATGATATTTTATTTTCATTTATATGAATCAAAGTCAAGTTTTCAGTTTGAAATTAAATATTAGTTAAAAAGGTGTCACATATATAAAATAGAGGAAAAACACTCATATTGTCATCATATTTTAGGAAAATGGTTTATAAGTCATTTGTTGTGAGAAGAAATTATCCAAATATCAATCGAATACATGTTATGATTGGTATGAATCAAAGTGTTTGTTTTTTTATTAAAAGTAATATTCTATTAAAAATGTGCATCACTAAATAAAAACCCCTAAAAACATATATTTTCTTGATACTTTAAGAAAATGATTTGTATGCCATTTTTGAAATTTATAAATCAACTTCATGTTAGTTGGACACACAATGTTATGGTTATGACTCAAAGAGAATTCTTCTGTCTTAAATAGAAATTTTACTTCAATAGATTCATTGCATACTCAAAAATAGAAAATTCATTTAGATTGTTTAGATACATTAAAGAAATGATCCATAAGTCATTTTATACATGTATAAATCATCCGCACCTCAATATGATGCACAATGTGACCAATAAGACTTAATGTGTGTGATTTCATATTAAAAGTGATATTTTAGTAAAAAACATGCACCACCCACTTAAAACATAGAAAAAAATTACATTGTTTTGATGTGTTAGGGAAAAATAAATGGGCTTTGGGCAAAAAAAGGGCCAAGGGCCATGTAATGGGCTAAATGCCCAATGGGTTTTTGGGCTATGTAATGGGTCTCCCTCTACCCAGTTAAAGAGGTCTTTGATTTTCTTTAATAATAAATGAGGCTTCGGCTCCATCATTTAAAAAAAATATATGAATCAAATAGTATGTTTTATATTAAAAAATACAATTTATTTAGAAACATATATCACTTAATGAAAAATAAGAATCCAGACCCGTATTGTCTTCATACATTAAGAAAATGATCCATAAGACTTTTTCGACATGTAGGGAGCAATCGAACATCAATATAATAAATGGTGTGGAAAATATGACTCAATGTATGTATTTTTATTTAAAATATGCATTTTATTTCAAAATACACTTGACATAATCAAAAATTGTGTAAACACATTCAGATTATTTTGTTCCTTAAGAAAACAATCCAGAAGTCATTTTTGACGTGTAGAAATCAACCCCACCTCAATTTGAAAAACAATGTGACTAACATGACTGAAAATGTGTTTTCATTAAAATAGTGAAGTTTTATTTAAAAACACATGTCAATCATTGAATATCAAGAAAACACACTTTTATAGTCTTGACACTTTTTGAAAATGATCCATAATTTCGTTTTGACATGTATGAATTATCCAATCATCAATTTGATACATGGTGTGACTGGTATAACTCATTATGATTGTTTTTAGTTTATAAATGATATTTGAGTTAAAAACATGTTTCAATAACTAAAAAAAATAAGAAAACACTCTCATATAGTCTTGATATTTTAGAAAAATAATACAGAAATCATTTTTATGTGAGGGAATAATCCCCACAACAATCTAACACACAATGTGGCTGATACGACTAAAAGTACAGGTTGTTTTTCAAAATTGACATTTTATTTCAAAGAACACATCACAATATCAAAACCATGAAAAGGAACGTTAATTTTCGTGATACATTATGATAATGATCCATTAATAATTGGTGACATGTAGGAATCAACTACAAGTTAATTCAACACATGGTGTGTAACATCCTGACCATAACATTTTTCTTGGAATGATTTTAATTATCACTAACCTTAGGTGGCATCCACAAACAGCAATGGAGATCAAAAAATTTCAAGGGATTAATATAACATTTAGGTAAATCTTTCCATTTTATAAAAAGACATCCTACGTAATGACCTGAACTTTTATAAATGAAATTATCTTTCGATAGAGTAAATAAAATATAGGTATAGAAAAGACATACAATTTTTTTTTCATATTTTGGATCAAATTAGTATGTTTTATTTAAAAGGAAATTAATAATCTTAATGGTTCATGTTATATCCATTTTAAAAATACCATTATAATTATTATTTATTAATGGTTAGATAGATTTGAAATCACAAAGGTTGAAGAAGAAATAATATCAACTAGTAGGATTGTCCCCATATGAAGCCAATACATCCTAGATTCTAGTGTATATAGAATCATTGGGATATAAAGGAAATGGATGTTTCTATTCTGAAGTATGCGCCCCTGGGGCTTTAGAAATTCAAATTTCCCTACCCTCATTTCTGCCTCCATCCTTAACATTAGACTCGTCAGCCCCCTCTTGCTCTATGCCTTGTCCCCCATAGCAGGATTCCAACCCCATCATCATGCTTGAATCTCCATATCCGGTGGTCGGGGTTCCTTTGGGTGATGAGTCTTCTTTAGAACCCTACAAGAATAATTTTTTCAGGCCTTCACTGAAGGAGGTTCTCCTCTGGCCAAATCCTTCCAAGCGTTTCCCTGTGTTTCATGAGATCCCTATTGAGGCAACCCCCCGGTGACCATGGACAATGACCTAGATTTGTACTTCCTTCAAGCCACATTTGAGGATGCTGTGGACAGACACCGTTGGACTCTTGTGGCGAAATTCGGGTCAGAAAACCCCCTTGTTTTCTTTACGAACATTTTTCTTTCATAGGGCCTAGAATTTACAAGGATCATTTAATCTCTAAACCATAAAGCTATTTTTTTGTGTGTGGTTCTCGTCTCTCAAGGTAATTTCATGTGGGAATGGTCTCAAATCCCCCGATCCACCAGCATTTGGAGGTTATCCTTGTTCTGGGGGTAATTTGTTGCTCACTTCGGTCGGGATTCTCCTCAAGAAGAAGGTAGGGTTAAGCTTCCTGTCCTTCCCCTCCCGTTCCATAACCAGGATTATCTCCAATGTATTGGCGACTCCCTCAGGGTCTTTCATTGTGTGGATGAGTGCACACTTCGACATCAAGACGCGGGCGTTTCAATGATTTTTGGTGAGATCGATCTCTCCCATCCCCTGTCGGGACACATTCTTCATCGTGCGGGAGAAGCTTTTTCCTGGTGGAAATATCTGGTTTTCCTCTCCCCCATGAGTTTCTACACTGGATTTTGGCTGTAAGGTTACTCCATCCTTATCTGCCGCAAGCGCATAACAAAGGGTTTCGACAATTAGGCTGGTGTTCCTTCCTCATCCAACGGTCCCCCTCCTCCCCTGCATATAGAAGGGATTCATATTTAGGCGAATGGGTCCTCATTGCGGCCTTCTAAGGCCGTGGTGGTGTCTCCAAATCTTGATCCTCCTCAATCCCCACATAGCCCCCTATCCTTCTGTTGGATCCCCCTACCTTGCTCCAGGTCCCTCTTTCTCAATTTGATGCTACTCAGGATCCTGGTCCTCCTCCGAACCCACGGTGCCCCTTCCTTCCATTGGAACCCCGACCTTCCCCTAGGGTCCTCTTTCTCCTTTTTTCGCTACTCATTACTATGCTATTATGGTCCACCACCCCCTTCCATTTCTTTTTCCTGTGGTAAGGCCTATGGTGGTATTTCCTCCAGATTCAAGATTTCTTGTTTCTAGGAGTGTTTGGCCACCTATCTCAGAGGTTGTGGTCCCTCGGTGGCCTGGGAAAGATCCAGTCTTTGCCTTGCCTGTGCTTCTTAGTGGCATGTACTCTCCTCTCCTCCATCCTCCCTCATTTGCCTCTTGAATAGAATTAGTGAATTATCTCATGTAGACCTGGATTCGATTGAATCCAGCCTCTTTCAAACTCCTACGTGTTCTCTTATCAAGTCTCGAGCGAAACAAGAAATCCTTTTATCTTCTCCTCATGTCTCAATTTTTTATTTGTCTGGGGAAAAACCTAAAGCCGCCCATCTCAATGATATCTTTCTTCCCATGAAATGCATGGGGTTTCGGTAGCCATGTGAAGATGAAATACATTTACTTTGATATTTGTTGTAACAAAACTCATCTACTAGTCATTCTAGAAGACAAACAACTTCTGAGTATGATTCAAGACATCCCTACTAAATGGGGTCTCAATTTTTTTTTGCATGGAGAACCTGAAAATAAATATATCTGGGTCTTCTAGAATAATTATATTGTGGTGGAAAAGGTTGGTGTTTCTAATCAATGTATATCCACATGGATCATGTTTGACTCTCATACATGTTTTTCTTCTTTATTAATGCTATATTTGATGTAAGGGAGAGGGTGGTCAAGAGCTCGATTATTTCAACCCAGGGGATACATCTTGGCTGGTTGGGGGTGAGTTCAATGTCACCATGGACTCCATAGAGAATAAGGGAGGGGTCTCTTATCCAAAGTCTTCTAGCCATGATTTCACCATCATTGATGCTCATAAGTCTCCGTGACCTGGGATTTTTAGATGATTAATTCACATGGTGTAATAACCAGAGAGGAAGTCATCTTACATGTTGTCATCTTAACTATTGCATGGACAACCTCTAAGCCATCTAGGATTTCTCTAATTCCAAGGTAGATTATCTTGTGTAGGCCCTCTCAGATCATTCCCCCTGCTTATCCGACTTGCCAATAATGGATGTCGTAGTGTGCAATTTTGATTCTCAAGCCAGTGGGATTCTAATCCTAGTTTTCACGTGGTTGTGCGGTCATCATGGGAGATGAATATGGATAAGGTCTCTTGGGAAGGGTTCCATAATAAATTGTGTCATCTAAAGGGTGATATATGTTTCTTAGATTCCAATAGGACTTCCCAATTTCAGGACATAGAATGACTCAAGGCTGACCTTGATAAGGAAGAGACAAATCTTGATGACTGATTGGATGAGGACTTGTTTATTAAATTATCTCGCATGAACTTTCATTTATCGGAGCTCCTTATTGTACAAGAACGCATTTCTAGAGAGAGGTCAAAAATTACCTGTCTTAGGGAGGGTGATCATAATACAACATTCTTCCAAGCCTGTATCAAATAGAGAAGTTGTGTACTGCTTCATAATATCCTTCTTGAGGATAGTTCCTTCACCAATGATCCTCATACTGTTGGAGGAAAGACTATGGATATATTTAAATATCCTCTTTTGGATGTTAACCCTAACATAAAGGATGTATATTCATCTGGTCAGTCCATCTGGATTGATGCCATCCCTCATGTTGTTTCACATGAGATCAATGGATTTTTTGATAACATCCCTAATGAGAGGGAGGTGTGGGAGCTAGTTTCTTCACTCAATTCTGGTAGTGCTCCAAAACCCGTTGGGTTTCCAGGTTTTTTTTACACTGCCTATTAGGACATCATCAAGAGTGATCTGATGGGTATCATTTTAGACTTTTTTAAAGGGAGAGGATTACCTAGGATTTCTAGTTCCACCACCCTTATTATTATTCTGAAGGTTAAATCCCCTTCCTCCCTGAACCAGTGTAGGCCAATCAGCTTATGTAACATTGATTACATAGTCTTTCCAACAATTTTTAACTAGAGGCTTGCAGTTTACATCCCTAAATGCGTTTCTGATGAACAAAAGTGTTTTATTAGTGGCATGTCAACTCAGACTACCATGTATCTAGCTCATGAAATGGTTGGGGATATTAATAAGAATGTTTTGGGATCAAATTTTTTCATCAAACTAGACATGAATAAGGCATATAATGGGATCAAGTGGAGTTACATCCTTTATACCAAGGGATATATGGGTTTTCCTAACTGGATGTTTTACCATTTTTTAGGTTCTTTAGTTATCCATGATTCTCAGTCTCATTCATGGGGAGGAGTTATGGTTTTTTAATGCCGGTTCAAGGTCTTAAAAAGGGGTATCCTCTATCTCTTATCATCGTCATCCTATCATAGGACACCATCAGTATATTCTTGAATAAAAAACAGTATGGAGGGTTCGGTGCATTTGTTAAGATGTAGGCCCAACTTGATTAGCCTCTATGACATCTTCATTACTGAAGACATTATTAATTTAAGAAATGGAAATATTAGGTCTATTTGGGAGCTCAATAGTGTGGTTAATATTTATAGAAATTGGATCCGGAAGGTCATTAAATGAGAGATGAGTCTTGTTTTCACTTCAAATTCATGTCCAAATAACAGGAGAAATAAAATTAAAGACATATTTGGGAATTCCTCTTGGTCTCATTCCCATGGATTATATAGAATATCTTTTAGCCTCGAGAAGAGTTCTGATACAATACTTTGACTAACAGATTGAGAATATTACTAGCCATATTTTTAATTAAAAGAAACGCATCCTGTCTATTGGAAGTGCATCACATTGGTTAATAGTGTGCTCACTTCCATTCCTATGCATTTTCTTTCATCCATCAACACTCCCAAGATGGTCCTGCAAAACATTGAGCACATCCATACTAGATTCATTTGGGATGCACATGTAGAGGGTTTATATCATTGGGCCTTGTGGAATTTGAAGGAATGTGAGCCTGAAGCTGGAGGTATTGGTCCGAGAAACATTTCAGGTGCTATGAATCTTCTTCAGGATAGACTGACACGGGACTACGTGGAAGGGAGTTCTCTCCAGGAATAGTTTATTATCGAATGATATGGACTGAGGAGGCATGGATCAGGGGATCTAACTCTAAATGGTGGGACTCTATGACCAAAAACTCATATTATAACAGATAATACACAGTAGATCATAGGGTGGGGGTGATCAATTTTTGGAAATATAATTGGGCGAGTTGTGATCTTGAATTCCCAGGTTGTCTGGTCCCTGACTTCTCCTTTTATCTAGCCACCTTTTTCCATCTTTCATGTAGGCCAACCTCGATCCTCAATAGTAGCTGGTTTTCAAGAATACCATGATCAATAATAAACCTGATAGTCTTGTTTTCACCAATTCTCAATCAAGTTTCTTTTCTTCATAGGATTATCATCACACTATACATGCTGGGACTGCTCATGATGATTGGGGTGACATCCTCTACTGTAATTAAATTCTTGTAAAACTCATATTTATCCTCTAGTGCACATGTAATCAAACATTACCCACAAATGATGATGTGAGATAAAAGGGGTCACCTTATTTTCTTGGTGAAACTAATGTAGAAACCCTATAGAGGAGTCGACTAGGCATATTTTCTTTATGTGTGATTGGGCATCCTCTATTTGGACAGGTCTGAACATTTTTGTTGGTCATGTCATTCAGCGACTCATGAGGGACAATTTTCTTCATTCATGGTTTAACGGGTCTCAAATAATATTCCAATGTGAATTTCCAGGGAATTCATCCTTGTGGCTACCCGTTGGAGCATTTGGAGTGCCCATTAAAAGGGTTATCACCATGGTTCTCCTTGCTCGCCTTTGGCTTTTTGTAGCACCACATGCTTCCACTGTAATCTTTTATTTGAATAATACAATAACTTGTGATGTACATAGCTTCGAGTTCTAACACACCACGACTAATCAAACTAACCATTTAAAAAAAGAATTTATGAGTAGTAATACCCACTTTTTTAAATTTTATAATTTTTATTTTTCAAAATGGACTTCATTTCTTGATTCGGAATATCAAAATTAGCTTTGGGTGATTTTTTTGGTATTTTTCTGAAAATATTCAATTTTTAATGAATAGTGAAAAACACTACGTTAATGTTTAAAACCAAATTTTTATATAAATAATTATTTTTTTAATTTAAATTTATTTTAAAGTTAAAATAGATACACAATACCTATATTAGTCCAATTTAATTCATTTGAGTCATTTTATAATAAGATTAGATATGTAAAATTTTATTGAACTTTTTAACATCTTTTACCCACCTTTTAGGCACATTTGCAACTTTTCATAAAACGTCATTTTACAGCTTCTGTGAATTGAATTTCAAAAACCTGAGAGATATGGTTGTCATCAGAAATAAAAATGTGGTCTAATAGGATGAAAATAATTTTTGGTAAATAATAACTTTTGAAATTTATTTTCCACGGTTAAAAGTAAATTGTGTAATTAAAGGTAAAATTAATATTATAATAATATAAAATTATCCAAACACATGTCCTTATTCTATTGGATATGTGTATCTCGACTAAAGTCAACCTTAGGATAAAAATATGATCTTTTTTGATCCACATGGATTAGATTAGGACATTTATTATATTTTATTTAAAAAAGAGTTAGAAGTGTTAAATTCAAATTTTATCAACTAAACTATTTTTAATATAGAGTTATACATAAGATAAATTCGATTATAAATATTCATTAGAAAGATAAAAATATTTCCTACATCATGGTATTTTATTTATAATTTTTAGACATTAAATAATTAAATTTATTTATGACACAATGATGATGCAGTAATTACCTTATTAATGAATGATAAAAATAATTGATGTTATAAACATTAAAATAAATGTAAATTGAATCTTTTGATTTCATCCACAAATTTTCTAGGTTAATATGACATGTTAGAGTTTATTAAACGTATTTTTTTCGATGTAATAAAGTTGTGATGACTTTAACAAAACAGAAATACTAAATAGTGTCAAAATTAACATAAATGAGCTTTTAAAACAAATACTATTTTATTAAATGATATAATATTCCTACAAATCTATGATTCAAAAAATGGACTTATATAATGTTAGATATGTCATTAATTAACCACATGAGGTTCTCATGGTGTTTTATGGTTACTATATTAACTATTTAGTATAAAAATAAAAAAAGACATGGTAAAAGTAAAACTATTTAACTAAGGGTTAAATCTAAAAGATAATGTTAGTATGGTGACCTAAACATATCTAATTTTTTTTGGCTGAGAGTATTTAGACCCACCCCACCTTATCCGCTAAATAAATCCACTTGGAGCTATTTAAAACCGAGAATTATTTTATAATAAATTAATATTTCAAGATTTTCCTAAAGTCACCCTCACCTCTCTTATAAAAAGGTACTTCCCCTTATCTTAAATTCACACATCCAAATCCATTTGTCTCGGCCAAACCCTGATCAAATCTCCTCCTAACTACCCTAAATTCAACATATATTCCTTACTTTGATCAGAAAGCAAACCTAAGGAACTCTTTTGTTCAAATCAAAATGAAGAACCCCAAGAATAAATAATTATTTTATCACCTATTTCAAAGTTCTTTTCTTCTTATACTTCCTCTTTTTTTGTTGTTGCCAAACTAAAATAATAGCTCCAGTACCTTCTACAAACCGAGATGTTATTATAAATATAGTACACCCATATTCATTATTCTATCCATTCTACGAATGTCATAGTCAACATACATGCGTACGTACGGCTTACCATATCCATGTCCGGGTGTAGTTTGTTATTCAACACTTCATTATTTGGATGAGTATAATAATGAGTACAATTGCTGTAAATAATAAATATAACATGTTAACGATTCTTTATATATAATATACCATCCAATTACATACGATTTCACCATCAATAGAAAGATATTGTAGCTCGTGCATACGTGCGACTTACCGTCTCCACGACACGATGAGATTTCGTTCCGCATCGCAACTATTCATGAATAATTTTATTTTGATGATTAAAAATAATGTTTATGATCTTAATATCATTCTGGATATAAATCAAATATATCATATACATAAAAAATATGAATTACGTAACAAAACATATAAAGGAAAATGAATCAGTTAACACCCGAAATAATGATACTACTGAAATATTATTAACAAATCAATATAAGGGGATCATATATGATATCATATTGATTTATGTGGTTCTTTAATAATTTAATGAAAATGATTTAACAATTATACAGGAGGTTAACACACCATCAACTAAGGAAAAGTAAAAGGTTAGAGTTAATTTTACAATCCCTTTATTATCAGAGGTTGTTTATACGTAAGTATCTTCTAGGACATCATTATCATCCACATCCATGTTTAAAAAAAATGTATTTCAAAACATTTTTTATGTTTCCTAGACTATGGGTTAATGTCATTTATACCCTTGTTTATCCTTTTCTAAAATGTTTTGGAAGGTGTATTTCTGTCGTTTTCCAAACAAGGTACTTTATGACCTTTTTGAAAAATTATGCAAATAATGTTTTTTAACTTATATGGTGGGTGCAACTATTTTCTACTATTATAAAGCCTTTGAAGCTTCCCTTGCAAGCTTATAAAAATATTTTCAAAATAAATTTTTTCATTACTTTTAATTGATTTCAAAGTAGAAATAGATATTTCACTCAAATAGTTTTTGGATTGATTTTATCTATGCCAACAACATTTATTGGATTTTACGCTTATTAGAAGTTGATTTATTATGATACAGCCTATCATATTGTATTGAAGGTTTTGTGATATGTTTCACTATAGATGTGATATTTTAATACCATTATGGTTTATGGTTAAATTATTAACATTTTTATGCAAGTTTTAATAAGAATGTTTATGTTATGTTTCAATCTTTTCATATGAGGAATGCATTGGACGTAATAAGTGATGGGTGGGGCCCGCTATAGCCCCTTGTTGCATTGGTAGATCTCATGAGACAAACTAGTGTCTTGGCACAAGGCCTTGACATTATTTTTTTAGTCTTGGAACGAGGCCTTGACTATGTGGTTATGATGTCCGACATTATGCATTCCATCATTATGAGATTAGCTATTGAAATTACATGTGATTATATGTCTAGTAGAACATCCATGTGAATAATTAAATGGAATTATTTGATTTATCATTTCTATATTATGCTGAATTTTATGATTAAATGGATTGTGTTTTAGTCTTATACATTTCCTTAAATGTTTATACTTATTTATGATAGTTTCGGCTATATTGTTATCCTAACTGAGCATTTGAGCTCGCCCCTTTCTTATGTTTTAATTCCCCAGAATGCGAAAAGTATATTATGACTGACCTGTAGGGATAGGCTAATGGATATGTGTGTGTTCAAAGGGGGCATAATTTTGTTGTTTTTCATTTCATAATGTAATGTAAAACTTATGTATGAATCCAGTACTTCAAAGGTTACTGAACTGATTAGTCTTTCGGGACATGATCTCTTGTGATAATGCCAATTCTATGTAATAATGCACCGACTTTGAGTCACTAGGGTTGAGGCATTTCTGTTGGTATCAGAGGAAGTTTAGTACAAACCATGGAAACTAGATTTAGAAAAACCGTGAGTAGAGAACATTACCCTAAGATAGAATTTGAGGATTAGTATAGAAGAACATCAAAAAATTTCAGTAATGTAGATATTTGGTGGATTTTCCAAGTAATGAATCCCTATCTAGATATTACAAGTGGACGTGGTTCTGACACATATGTATCTAGGAGAGAAAACTCCAACAAGGAGTTTCAGGCTTGAACCATGGTATCCTGGTACACGACAATGGGCCTTAATACGCACTTGGTTGGACACTCTTGAGGGATATGCTTAGGATAATTCACATTTTCTATACAAAAAATTATAAAGGATTTAGGAGTAAATACTTCCCCAAAGAATTTTTTTTATGATTATGGATTATATGTATAAACTGTTCAATTTATGTTAAGTATTTTACAAATTTGGAATTATGCATTTTGATTCCTAAACTAATCAAGTGTATTCCATTGTTTAGAAATGACGCATAGTGGAAGGAATGGAATCTGTATCCATGATCGTAATCTATGTAGATATTTCCCTCCTATTCATGATAATTATAGTGGAGTTGGTGATGCAACTGATGCTGAACAACTTATAACCATATTGGGACAACTCACTCTGGTTATGAATAATAACCTTACCTGTATGGAGCACCCTGATCCACAACGAGGAGGATCAATGTTCGAACACTTCATGAGAAAACAACCACCAACATTCAATGAGATTACAAATCCATTTATATCTGAGCAATAGATAAGTTCCTTAGAGAAAATATTTCATGCTTTGGGGAGTAGCAGAAGGGAAAGTGTTGTTGTGGAAATTTATCGCCTCTCAGGAGATGCATATCAATGGTGGTAATTAATTCAAAATAGAAAGGAGGATGAAGAAGCATCAAATATGGAATGGAGGGAGGTTAAAGATCTTTTCATAGAAAAATACTCTCCTCGTGAACATTGATCAGATATGGAAAGACAATTTCTGAGTCTGAGGTAAAAGGAGGATGAAAATGTCGTAAAGTATGATGAAAACAATATAAGGATAGAAAGGTATGAAGTAGATTATATACGTAACCCAAGAAGTAAGATAGATCGATTCTTTGATGGTTTAAAACCATTTCTTCGTCGAGCATTAGTCTCACAATCTTTTTCATCGTACAAAGATATAATCTCACGTGCTGTCAAGACAGAAAATGAATTCTCTAAGTCTTATAAATTTAAAGAGAAGCAAGAGAAGAAGAGATCTACTAAACACTCTAAAAAAGGAAATACGGGGAATAAGGGAAAATTTGACTTTCCACTCAACAGTAAATGTGAGAATAAACAACCTGGTACATGCCTAAAGGGGATGAGAGTTTTTTACAAGTATGGAGAAAAAGACCACCATGCGCGTGATTGCAAGGGGAAGAAAGATGCTATAAATGTTCAATGCTACAATTTTAATGAAATGGGGAATTATTCATATGAATTTCCTAAGCATCAAGGAAAATTACCTTAGAAAATTCCCAAGGAGAAAGTCCAAGCTTATATGATCACAACTGTTAAGGTTGACGTTCCAAATGACTTGGTGGTGGGTATTTTAATCATTTCCCCAAAATTAGCCAATGCTTTATTTGATTCCGGATCAACAAATTCTTTCATATCATCCCAGTTTTCCAAGAAAATTAGATATTTCCAATTTGACTTAACAAGGGAGTTGTCAATCAATACTTTTAAGGGAAGTATCATAGTAATAAAGTTTTTTCAATCATTTACCATTATGGAATATAAACATGCTTTATCTACTAATCTTATTGTCATGCCCATGATTGAATTTTATATAATCCTCGATATGGATTGGATTTCAGACTATTATGCGAAAATTTATTATAAGAAGGAGGACACAATTTTTTATGATGATAAGCTATCCCTCATCTTTAGAGAAGAAACATCACCATCTAATTCTCATCTAGATCCACCATCTGTAGCTCGACAAAATGCAATTATTATGGAGGAAGGGAGTGATATAATTATGGGTGAGCAAAGGAATGTTCAAATAGATAATATTACTATTTTGAAAGAATATGTTGATGTGTTTCCATAGGATTTACCTACAAATCCTCTAGAATGAGAATTTGAGTTTTCCATTGACTTAATTTCTTGTTCAAGGCCCATATCGAAGACCCCTTATAGAATTTCCACTATAAAATCAGTGGAACTAAATAAAAAATTAGAGGAATTGAGTAATAAAGGATTTATTCCCCCTAGTGTTTCTCCATGGGGATCCCCTGTTATTTCTGTTAAGAAGAAATATTGATAAATGAGTTAGTGCGTTGACTACAGGGAGATCAATGCTATAAAAATAAAGAACTAGTATCCTCTACCTCACATTGATGATTTATTTGATCAACTTCATAGAGCTCGATATTTTTCATAGATTGACCATCGACCTTATAAAAATCCTTCTCTTTATTACACACTTAAACATGATTTATTTTATAAACTCTTCACTTGATAAAACATGGAAGATCGAGAGGTCTAGTTTATTTGGGGATTAGGATCATTACATAACAACTTAAAACATGAAATACAACATCTTTATTGAAAACTTCCTTTACATGACCACTACATTCCCTCGTACTTAGCATTGCATGAGATAACCTGAGGACATGCATAAGAAAAGGGTGAGCTATAAAGCCCAGTAAGGGAATAAACATGGAATAACATGAAGAATAAAATACATTTTAGACAATAGTCATATCAATAGAGCACAAGAGAAAAACGAACATAAAGGCACGATGAAGCATGATAATCATAACATGGAAATGTGGCAACAACACTTAACATGGAATTAGCATGAGCCAAGGCTCATTGCACATGGAGCATGAGTAAACCCTCATTACACATGAAGCACAAGTAAAACCTCATTGAACTGGAATTAACATGATTCAACACCCATTGCACATGACGTATCATGATACTATACTTTACCCAATGCATTGGAGTGCTATCAGGGCGCACCCTTCTTAAACATTTCATTTCATGCATAAGTGTGCCACATGGATCATATAGCATGGAATAAATCAACATCATAAGTTATTCCATGATTAAGTAATGTGGAATAAATACATGAAAGTACCATTCAATATGTATATGTGCATAAAGGTGAATACCCTTGATAGAGACATGGGTATAGTATTCACTACACAATGATCTTGGCTTGGAAAAACGCGGTGTAATTTCAGCAACATAACGGTGTGACATAAGGATTCATGAAAATGGTTGGTGAGAGGGAAAATGGTGTCTCATCATATGTACATGAAATGGACAGTAATGGGGTCATATAGATACATTCCCCAACAAACATAATAGAATTTAAATGCATAATACAAAAGAATTACTTGGATGTAAAAGAGGAGAGGGAAATCCCTAAAGGAATTTTGGCATGGTAACAGGTGTACACGAGAGGCATTTATGACAGCGAAAGGGGTCTCCCATCATCCAAATATAAAGAGAGCAGTATGGGGGAGGTGTGAAATCATACAACAACATTTTTAATTTAAAACAAAAGGGCATAACAACTTAAAGAAAATTGGACAAAAATGAGAAATGAAGAAATCCCTTACTTGGAAGTGTGATCCCAAAGGATTGGGAGAGGCTTGTGAGAGGCTTCTTGGGAGATTGGGGCACCTTGGGAGGATTATAGAGAGAGGAGGTTAGGGTTTGGACAAACTAAAAAGGCTTTGAGTGAAGAGGAAGTGGGAACTTGGGTGGGTTTATATAGGAAAGGAGAGGAAATTATTTATTAATTAGGTTTGGGACACCACACATTAATCTAATCAAAAACCACAAACCAGCCCATCGTTATTGCCCATGGTTTTTGCCAAAGGGGAGTAGAAAAAAACATTTTATGAGGCCAATGTCCAAACTTCTTAATATAATAGGGTTGTTTATGTGAAGGTGAGTCACACTCTCATGGAAAACAATTTAAAAAGACAAAATGTTTTATATGCCTTGAAGGGTCCACTAAATCTTTGTAAAATAAATCAAACAAATCTAAAATCACTCTATTTTAATGGTAAAACACATATTGACTAAACATAATTTTTATAGTATTTTATTGCAACACTATTGGGTCAATATGATGACATAAAACCCATTATATTTTTAAATGGTATTTAATTTTTACCCAAAAATTCAACTGTCTCAGAAAATTATGAAACATTCACCATTGGATAATTTTGACATCCTGATTCCAAAAATAATATTCATTTTATCTAAATAATTTTATAAATATGTGGATTTTTACTTTTAAAATAAAAACTGATATTTACCAAAAATTCATGGGTTTTGACAAAAACAGCTTTAAAACCATAATAAAAATTACAATTACATTCATAACATTATATGATCATTTATATTTAATAAAAAGTAATTTAATAATAATATTATTTTATTAAAATATTATTTAATTCAAAAATCCATTAATTTATCAAAATAGATTTCTTAGTTGAATATTAACTAAAAATACTATTTGTGCTTTAAAAACTATTTACAAAGTAACAATAATAAAATGAATAAAAATTATTTATAAAAAAATAATGCAGATAATTATAGTGCTAGGGTCTTGTTACATAACCCCTTATAACACCTGCATAAGACCGAAGGGTAAGGTGTGCTATGGTGACAGACTCTTGGGGTGGCTCGGATAACATCGCTCGGGTGGTAATCTCTATCAACTTCCACTTCTCCCGTCGTTGGTTACGCTCAAGATTAACACGTTCAAGCTCATCTTGATCTTCGTCAAGAGCGAATCCCAATGATGCCACCTCATTTTCAAGCTCCGACAAATGGGCTTCGTACGAGGAAAGTCTACTGGATGAGGCCATCACTTTGTCTGAGTAAATTTGTTTTGTTAAAGCCCTATATTTATACTAATCATGTGATCACTGTTCAACGACTATATTAGCAATGGTCACAATTCATAATGGTATTTTAAAATCCAGAAATATAAAATCAATAAAGTTCACATTTTATATAACCATAATAAGACATTTAATTAGATCAAGAGGAATTTTCATTAATGAAATTTTGGGTTGTTACAATCTTCCCCCCCTTAAGAAATTTTGCCCTCAAAATTTCCTTTTCCCACTCTAAAACAAATACGGGTAACTCTGCTTCATCACTTCATATGATTCCCACACAGCTTCTTCAAACTTGTGGTTTCACCACAATACCTTGATGAGTGTCATTGTCTTATTTCGTAGAACTTTTTCCCTACGATCTAAGATCTTCACTGGTTTCTCCTCGTAAGAAAGATCATCCTCTAGCTGTACTACCTCTGAAGAGAGTACATGTGAAGGGTCTGGTATGTACTTCCTTAAGAGGGATATATGAAAGACGTCATGTACTTTGGCCATGGTAGGTGGAAGTGCTAGTCGATAGGCCACAACCCCAACACGATCAAGAATCTCGAAGGGGCCGATGTACATAGGACTTAAATTCCCTTTCATTCCAAACATCATGACCTTCTTCCATGGAGATATGCGTAGAAATACCATGTCTCTAACTTTAAACTCAAGTTCTCCTCCACGGTTATCTGCATAACTATTTTCTCAACTTTGGGCTGCCTTGATATGTTGTTGAATGGTTTTCACATTCTCTACCATTTCTTTAACCATTTCTAGTCCTAGCAACTAACTTTCATCGAATTCATCCCAACATGTCAGTGTTCTGCACCTCTTCTCATACAGGGCTTCATAAGGTTCCATTCAGATACTCAAGTGGAAACTGTTATTGTAGGAGAACTCAACTAGTGGAAGATGTTGGTCCCACCCTCCTTTGAAGTCCATAGAACATGATCTTAATATATTCTCCAGTGTCTGAATAGTTTTCTCAGATAGGCCATCAGTTTGAGGATGATAGGCCGTACTGAAGTTCAGTTCAGTATCCAGAGCATGTTGATGACTCTTCCAAAACATAGAGGTGAATCTTGGATCTTGATCGGAAACAATAGATAGTGGTACTCCATGCAACCTTACCACTTCTCTAATATATATCGGTGCCAGTTGATCCAATGAGAAATCCTCCTAAATTGCAATAAAGTGTGCATAATTTTTAAGATGATCCACAACAACCCAGATTTCATTATTTCCTTTGGATGTCTTCGGAAGTCCGGTGACAAATTCCATGGTGATGTTCTCCCATTTCCATGCTAGTGTGGGAAATGGTTGCATCATCCCCTTAGACTTCTTCCTCTCTTCCTTCACTTGATGACACACCAGACACTTTGATATATACTTAGCGATCTCCTTATTCATATTATCCCACCAATAATGCTCTCAGAGATCTCGATACATCTTTGTGTTTCCTGGTTGAACAGAGAAATTTGAACTATGGGCATCACCCAAAAGTTCCTTCTTTGGATCTGGACTTGATGGAACACATAGTCTTTTCCCAAATCTCACAATTCCATCTTCATTAACATTAAACTCCAAGGATTTCCCTTCTCTGATAGCTTCCACTTTATTCTGAATTCCTACATCATCCGTTTGAGCATCCTTTAACTTTTCCAAAAGAGATGGTTGAGCAATCATTTGTGAAAGGATTGATGATGTCCCCTTCTTTATGATTCACATGTCCATCTTCATCAAGTCTAAGAAGATTGTATCCTTCTCAACTTTCATCAATGATAGAATTACTAGGTCCTTTCTACTTAGAACATCCGCCACCTTATTCGCTTTCCCAGGGTGGTAATGGATTGATCAGTCAGAGTCTTTGATCAGTTCTAACAACCTTCGTTGGTGTATGTTAAACTCTTTCTGTGTGAATATATATTTGAGGCTTTTGTGGTCCGTATATATTTCACACATCTCCCCAAAGAGATAATGCCGCCAAATTTTTAAAGCCAATATCACCGCAACCAACTCCAAATCATGTGTTGGATAATTCTTCTCATGAAATTTCAATTGCCTTGAAGCATATGCAATGACTTTGGCATTTTTCATCAACACACAACCCATTCCCTTCTTCGATGCATCACTGAATACCACAAAAAGTTCTCCACTTGTGGGTAAAGTTAGCACTGGCGCAGTGATAAACCTCATTTTTAACTCCTTGAAGATTTCTTCACATTCATCACTCCAAGAAAACTTTAATCCCTTCCGAGTTATCTTGGTATGAGGGTTGGACAATCATGAGAAATTTCTCACAAATCGTCAATAATATCCAGCTGACCCCAAGAAGCTACGGATATCCGTTACCAATGTTGGCCTTGGCCATCCCTCTATTGCAGTTGTCACGGAGGGATCCACAGATATCCCATAGCTTGTGATGATATGGCCCAAGAATGAGACCTCCTTCAACCAGAACTCACACTTGCTGTACTTTTCATAGAGATTCTCCTTTCACAAGGTCTCTAGTACAGTTCTTAGATGCTCCTCATGATCCTCCTTTGTTTTGGAGTATATCAGAATATCATCTATAAAGACTACCACAAATTTGTTGAGGTAATCCCTAAAGACTCTATTAATCAATTCCATGAAGATTTCTAGAGCATTAGTGAGTCCTAAAGGCATTACTATGAATTCATAGTGCCCGTATCTTGTACAAAAAGAAGTATTGGGGATATCTTCCTTCTTCACCCTTAATTGATAATATCCCTACCACAAATCCACATTGGAGAAGTATTGTGCTCCACGCAGCTGATCGAACAATTCATCAATTCGTTGGAGAGGATACTTATTCTTTATCGTGATTTTGTTAAGCTCACGATAATCGATGCAAAGGCACATTGACCCATCTTTCTTCTTGACGAAGAGGACTGGTGCACCCCAAGATGAAGCACTTGGGCATATAAACCCTTTATCCAGATTCTCATGTAGTTGTTTCTTCATCTCCACAAGCTCCACAACAACCATTCTATACGAAGTCTTGGATATTGTCAACGCCCCAGGTAAAAGATCAATTAATAATTCAACATCTCTTCTAGGAGGAAGACTAGAAAACTCCTCAAGAAACACTTCAGAGAATTCCCTCACAATAGGAATGTCTTCAAGGATGGTTGCTTCCTTGGAATCAATCATCTGAACCAGATATGCGTGCTCATAGGGTAGTAACATCCACGCTTGAGATGATGGATCTAAAGAAGATTCATCTTCCTACTCACACATGTACAGAATCAGGGGTTGATTCTCCACATGGAGAGTGATTTCCCTCTCACGGCAATTTATGTTGGCTCTATATAAGGAAAGCCAATCCATGCCATGAATTGCATCAAATTCCACCAGAGGGAGTATGACGAGGTTCGCCGGGAAATTCAATCCACAGATTATGACAGGGGAGGAGTTATATTAATGGGATGAAATGATTTCCCCATTTTCCATACTCACTGACATCTTTACATCCATGATTCGTGGTGGTGCTGAGATTGATCTACTAAACTTTTGGGATATAAAAGAATGCATATAACCTGAATCAAAATATACATTCGCTATTATTGAATGAATAACTAGCGTACCTATCACCATTTCATTGTCAGAGTTCACTTTGGCAGTAGTGATGGAAAAAGCTCTCCCTTACCTCCTTGGAGGTTGTTGGTTGCCTCCTAAAACCGTTGGATTAGGTCACTGATTCACGAGATACCCTGGTTATTTGCAGTTGTAGCAATGAAAAACACATTTAGGTTTGAACAGAGCGTTCCCCTCCTCTGTTGTAGCCGTGGGTTTTTCTTGTCGGTAGTTAACTGCTACGTTCCCTTCTCTTCCACAGCTAAAGCATTTCCTCATCCCCTGCAGGCAATTTCCGGGGTGCTTCTTTCCTCACCTTTGGCAAGTGGGGTGCTGGATCTTCTTAGCACTGTTGGATTTATCCATCGGACCACCAGCATTGAAGTCCACCTTACACTTCTTATCCCCATGATACCCTTGGGATTCTCTAATCTCCATTTCTACCTTGAGGGCACATCATAAAATTTACTCATAGCTTTCCAAGTCATGGATCACCAGTGCTTTCTATAGGCTAGGTTTCATCCCACCAAAGAAGAGGTCAACCATGCATTCAGGGGTAATGACAAAGCCAGAGGTGTATCGTGCAATCCTTTTGAAGTTTTCCTCGTACGCTCAGACATATTTTTTGTCTTTTTTACTTGAGGGAAAATAAGTCCCTTTCCATCTTAAATAGGAGGGTGCGCAGAAAAATATTTATCGAAAAACATCTTCTGGAAATCCTTCCATTCCAACGCCTCGATCTCCTCCTCATGCTTCATATTTTTTATCAACGTCCACCATTGATCAGCTTCAACCTCCATCTGATAAGCAGCCAGGAGAACCTTCTCTTGTTTAGAACATTGAAGGATGGAGAATATCTTTTCAATAGAGTTGATCAATTGTTCAGCGATTGAGGGATCAAATAATCCATTAAAATTAGGAGGCCTTTGTCTCATGAAGCTCACGATAGCGACTTGTTCATTCTTGGGGGAGGGGGGGTTGAACATTCCTCTTGACCCATGTTTCTATTCAAATCTTGAGTTAACTGAGAGATAAGCGTGACAAAGTTCGTGATTCTTACTCCCATCGGATTGGGCATCTCATTAGCACAGTCATCACATTGATCGTCACACCAGTTGTTAGCTTGAGTCCTCCTATTACCAACCATTGACTGGAATAAAAGGAATGTTAGGGGTAACACATAAAGGGTAATCCAAGGACAAAACTAATGACTTATAAATAACTTTTATTTCTATAACTTATGAATCCATAGGCTTCAATCTATGCTATTCATGATCTACATTCTATCATATATTCTTAGGGGTATTTTTTTATGTCCCATAATAATGGGTTATACTAAGTTTGTGAATCTACCAAAGAATATCCCCCAGGAGTGTCGTAAATAGGAGTGCAGTAAGGCCCATTGTCGTGCACCAGTTCCCGTTCGAGTCTATCTCAAAGTGGTGTTTCCAGGTTTTACCCCAAGGATACATCTGTGCCAGGGATGCCTCTACCTGCTCGTATCCAGACAGAGATGTATTTGATTGATAAACCACTTACTCAATACTCACCAAAACATAGGGATGTTTTTATTATACCTAGTCTATTCTCTAAGGCTTCACTAGGGTTTTCTAATCCTAATACCAAAAACAACTAAACCTATCCTCTTATACCAATTATAATAACCCTACTCTTTATTACACTCAAACCTGATTTATTACATAAACTCTCCACTTGATACAACATGGAAGATTGAGTGGTCTAGTGTCTTTGGGGCCCAGGATCATTACATAACAACTTAAAATAAGAAATACAACATCGTTATTGAAAACTTCCTTTACATGACCACTATATTCCCTTGTACATAGCATTACATGAGCTAACCTGAGGACATGCAAAAGAAAAGGGTGAGCTATAAAGATCAGTAAGGGAATAAACATGGAATAACATGAGGTATAAAATACATGTTAGACAATAGAAATATCAATGGAGCACAAGAGAAACATGAACATAAAGGCATGATAAAGCATAATATTCATAACATGGAAATGTGGCAACAACACTTAACATGGAATTAGCATGAGCTAAGGCTCATTGCACATGGAGCATGAGTAAACCCTCATTGCACATGAAGCATGAGTAAAACCTCGCTGAACTTGAATTATCCTGAGTCAAAACCCATTTCACATGACATATCATGATACTATACATTACCCAATGCATTGGAGTGCTATCAGGGCGCACCCTTCTTAAACATTTCATTTCACGCATAAGTGTGCCACATGGATCATATAACATGGAATCAATAAAAATCATAAGTTATTCCATGATTAAGTAATGTGGAATAAATAGTTGAATGTACCTTTCAATATGTATACGTGCATAAAGGTGAATACCCTTGATAGAGACATGGGTATGGTATTCACTACATAATGATCCTGGCTAGGAAAAATGTGGTGCAATTTCGGTAGCATAATGGCGTGACATAAGGATTCATGAAAATGGTTGATGAGAGAGAAAAGAGTGTCTCATCATATGTACATGAAATGGAAAGTAAGGTGGTCATATAGATACATGTCCCGACAAACTTAATGGAATTTAGATGTATAATACAAAAGAATTACTTGGATGTAAAAGAGGAGAGGGAAATCCCTCAATGAATTTCGGCATGGTAACAGGTGTACATGGGAGGCATTAATGAGGGAGAAATGAGTATCCCATCATCCAAACATAAATAGGGATATATGGGGGAGGTGTGAAATCATACCACAACATTTTTAATTGAAAACAAAAGGGCATAACAACTTAAAGAAATTTGGAAAAAAATGAGAAAGGAAGAAATCCCTTACTTGGAAATGTGATCCCAAATCTTGGGAGAGGCTTTAGAGGGGCTTCATGGGAGCTTGGGGAACCATGGTAGGATTCTAAAGAAAGGAGGGAAGGGGTTGGATGAACTCCAAAGTCTTTGAGTGAAGAGGAAGTGAGAGCTTGGGAGTGTTTATATAGGAAAAGAGAGGGAATTCTTTATTATTTAGGTTTGGGACACCACACATTAAACTAATCAAACCCACAAACCAGCCCATGGTTTTTTCCAAAGTGGAGTGAAAAACAAATTTTATGAGGGAAATGGCCTAACTTCTTAAAATAATATGGTTGCTTATGTGGAGGTGAGTCTCACTCTCAAGGAAAACAATTTACAAAGACAAAATGTTTTATAAGCCTTGAAGGGTCCACTAAAGCTTTGTAAAATAAATCAAACAAATCTAAAATCACATTATTTTAATGATAAAACATATATTGGCCGAACATAGTATTTATAGTGTTTTATTACATCACTATTGGGTCATTATGATTTCATAAAACCCATCATATATTTAAATGGTATTTAATTTTTACCCAATAATTAGATTGTCTCAGAAAATTATGAAAAATTCACCATTGGATAATTTAAACATACCGATTCAAAAAATAATATTCATTTTATCTAAATAATTTTATAAATATGTGAATTTTTACTTTTAAAATAAAAATTGACATTTACTGAAAATTAATGGGTTTTGACAAAAACAACTTTCAAAACTTAATAAAAATTACAATTGCATTCATAAAATTAATGATCATTTATATTTAATAAAAAGTAATTTAATAATAATAATATTTTATTAAAATATTATTTAATTCAAAAATCCATTAATTCATCAGAATAGATTTCATAGTTGAATATTAACTAAAAATGCTATTTGGGCTTTAAAAACTATTTACAAAATAACAATAATAAAAGGAATGCACATTCTTTACACAAAACTAATGTACATAGTCATAGTTCTAGGATCTTGTTATATAACCCCTTATAACAACTGCATAAGACCGAAGGGTATGGTGTGCGATGGTGACCGACTCTTGGGGTGGCTCGGATAACATCGCTCTGGTGATAATCTCTATTAACTTCCACTTCTCCCATAGTCGGTTCCGATCAAGATTAACGTGTTTAATATCGGCTTGGGCTTGGTCAAGAGCGAATCCCAATGACGCCACCTCTTTTCCAAGCTCTGACAAATGGGCTTCATTGGGGGAAAGTCTACTGGATGAGGCTATCACTTCCTTTGTCTGAGTAAATTGGATTTGTTAAAGCCATGTATTTGTACTAATCATTTGATCACTGTTCAACGAC
The DNA here is from genome assembly GCA_963277665.1 of Viscum album. Lineage (NCBI taxonomy): Eukaryota > Viridiplantae > Streptophyta > Magnoliopsida > Santalales > Viscaceae > Viscum > Viscum album. Next base: position 26,821,784 of record OY728128.1, on the reverse strand, counting down.
TATATTAGAAACAATCACAATTCATAACGATATTTTAAAATCCAGAAACATAAAACCAACAAAGTTCACATTTTATATAACCATAATAATACATTTAATTAGATCAAGAGAAATTTCCATTAATGAAAGTTTGGGTCGTTACAGAAATGCATACCATCATTTGTGCATGACGAAGGAAGACATTCCAAAGACAACATTTCAAAACAGATATGGGCATTATGAGTTTACAGTAATTCCTTTTGGACTGACTAATACACCCTCTATTTTCATGGATCTAATGAATAGTTTTTTCAAGGAATATCTTGACGACTTTGTAGTGGTATTTATTGATGATATCTTAGTATAATCCAAATGATATGAAGATTAATAAATTCACTTGCGCACTATTCTAAAGACTCTTAGAAGAATTGAATTATATGGGAAGTTTAGAAATTCTGAATTCTGGATTCCAGAGATTTCATTTCTTGGCCATATTATCCCTAAGGATGGGATCATTGTTGATCCTTCAAAGACAATAGAAATCCAAGAATGGCCAACACCGATGAGTATTACTGAGGTACGCAATTCTATTGGTTTAGCAGGTTACTATCAGCATTTCATCTAGAATTTTTCCAGAATGCCTAACCCATTTAACATTCTCACACGTAAAGGGGTTAGATTTGTTTGGAAAAAAGAGTGTGAAGAATTTTTTGAAGGATTGAAGAGAATATTAGTCAATGATCCTACCTTGAATCTACTATCAGGGAATGATGAGTTTGTTATCTATAGTGATTCTTCAAAGAAAGGACTTGGTTCTATCCTTATGCAGAATGATAGAGTTATTTTCAATGAATCACGACAACTAAAATTTCCCAAAAAAAAATAGTCCCACTCATGATCTTGATTTAGAAACTGTAATAGTTTCTCTGAAGATATGGAGACACTATATCTATGGTAAAAAATGTGAGATAAATACTGATTAAAAGAGTTTGAAGTATATTTTCTCACATAATGAACTCAACATGAGGCAAATAAAATGGCTTGAACTACTCAAGGATTATTATTGAACAATAAAAGACCACCTGGGGAAGACAAATAAGGTGGCAGCTGCTTTGAGTAAAAAAGATCATGGAGTTTTGAACAATATGAGAGTTGAAAGGGATCCTATGTTCATGGATCTAGTAAATATGGATATGAGAATAATCATGGAATATCAAACATCAATACTTTTTCAAATGGTTGCAAAACCATCTTTACTAGAAAGGATAAAAAGTTCTCAGATTGATGATGAGGAGTTTCAAAAGAAAATTAAAGCTGCGAATGATGGGATATTGATTAACTTTGTATACGAAGAAGGAATTTTGAATTTTGGGAAGAGGCTTAGTTTTCCCGACATACCATATCTAAAAAGGGAATTTTTGGATGATGCTCATAGCTCCAATTTATCTATAAACCCTGGTAGTACTAAGATGAATAGAGATTTAAAGGAGCATTTTGGTGGGACAACATGAAGAAGGATATTGCTGATTATGTGTCAAGATGTATGGATTGTCAACATGTGAAGGTTGGACGACAACATCCTAGAGGATTCATGCAACCTCTTCCCATACTTGAGTGGAAATGGGATGATGTTATGATGGATTTTCTCATGGGCCTACCAAAGACTCCTAGAAGGAATGATGAAATATTGGTCATTGTCGATTGTCTTACCATGTCAACACATTTTCTTTCTATAAGAGAAGATTTACCATTTGAAGGTTTAGAAAGACTATATATTAATGAAGTTTTAAGACTTCCTGTTGTACCCCAATTGATTGTTTCTGATCGTGATCCCCATTTTACATCAAGATTCTGGAAATGTTTTCAAAAAGCCCTAGATACTGAACTTCATTTGAGCACTGCCTACCACCCTCAAACAGACGGAAAATTAGAACTGACTATTCGAACCTTATAAGACATGTTGAGATATTGCTCACTTGACTTTCAAGGAATGTGGGATTAGTATTTACCTTTTGTTGAATTTTTCTATAATAATAGTATCCATTTAAGCATTCAGATGGAACCATATGAAGAGTTATATGGAAAGAGATGTCACACACCAAATTGTTGGGATGATGTTGGTTAAAGAAAACTCGTAGGACCAAAACCTGTTTACGAGACAATGGAAAAGGCGATGATTATCCAAACTCACATCAAAGTAGCTCAAATTAGGAAAAAGATATATGTCAATAACTGAAGGAATGATTTGGAATTTCAAGTAAAAGATCATGTTTTCTTGAAGGTGTCTTCATGGAATAGTGTGATACGATTCAGTAAGAAGTGTAAATTAAGTTCCAGGTACATTGGACCATTCGAAATTCTAGAATGAATTGGAGTTGTGGCATACCATTTGGCAATGCCACTAAGTCTCTCCAAAGTTCATGATGTATTCCATGTATTACTGTTGAGAAAATACATGCCTGACCCAACTCATGTACTCTCCTATGAAGAAATAGAACTGGAACCTGATCTTCCTTATTGTGAAGAGCCTATCAAGATTTTTGATACAAGAGAACAAGTGTTGAGAAACCGGACGACTCATCTGGTAAAAGTTTTTTTTGGAGAAACTATAAAATTGAAGAGGCAACATGTGAAGTTGAGGAACTTATGATGAAGAACTACCCGAACCTTTTTATACAGTAATATTCTATAAATTTCAAGGAAGAAAATATTTGAAGGAGAGAAGAATGTAACACCCCAAGAATCTATGATACACTTCTCTTTGAATAATTCAATAGCTTTTGATGTACGCAGTTTCGATTTCTAGCACACCACGACTAATGAAACTAGCCATTTAAAAAAGCAGTTATGAATAGTAATACCCACTTTTTTCAATTTTATAAATTTTATATTTCAAAATGGACTTCATTTTTTGATTCATAATATGAAAATTATCATATGGTAATTTTTTTTAATTTTATGAAAACATTCAATTTTTGCTGAATAGTGAAAACACTGCATTATTAATTAAATCCAAATTTTTATTTCAATAATTATTTTTTTAATTTAAATTTATTCAAAATAGATCAATACTAACTATATTAGTCAAATATATCATTGGAGTGATTTTATAATAATATTTGATATATAAAATTTTATTGAACATTTTAACGTCTTTTACCCACCTTCTAGGCACATTTGCAAGTTTGCATTAAACATAATTTTACCGCTTATTTGGATTGAATTTCAAAAATCCGGCAGAAATGGTGGTCATTAGTAAGTAATTTTTTCATCAATAGGATGAAAATAATTTTTGTTAAATAGTAACTTTTGAATTTTATTTACCACGGTTAAAAGTAAATAGGGTAAATAAATGTAAAAATAATATTATAATAATATAATATTAACCCAACATAAGCCCTGATTATATTGGATAAGTGCATTTCATCCAAAATCAACCTTATGAAAAAATATTATCCTTTTTGATCCACTTGAATCAGATTAGGAAATTTATTATATTTTATTTAAAGAAGTGTTAAAAGTGTTAAATTCAAATTCTATTAACTAAACCATTTTTAATATAGAATTGTACATAAGATAAATTAGACTATAAATATTCATTATAAAGATAAAATAATTTCATACATCATGATATTTTATTTATAAATTTTATAAATTGAATAATTAAATTTATTTATGACACAATGATGATGGAGTAATTATCTTATTAATGAAATATAAAAATAATTGATGTTATAAATATTAAAATAAATGTAAATTTAAACTTTTGATGCAATAAAAGAATATTTTAGGTTAATATGAAATGTTAAGGTTTATTAAATGTATTTTTTTCGTAGTAATCACGTTCTTATAACTTTATCAGAAAACAAATACGAAATTGTGTCAAAATTTACATAAATGAGTTTTTAAAGAAAATACTATTCTATTAAATGATATAATATTTATAAAAATATAGTATTCAGCCAAATGAATTATATAATGTTAGATATGTAATTAATGAACAACTTGACATTCTCTAGTCATTTTATGGTAATTATATTAACTATTTAGTATAAAAATACAAGAAGACATGGTAAAAGTTAAACTATTTAACAAATGGTTAAATTTAAAATGTAAGGTTAATATGGAAACATAAACATGTCTAAAAACTATTGGATGAATGGATTTAGAACCATCCCTACCTTATCATAGAAATAAATTAATTTGGAGCTATTAGAAATCGAAAATTATTTTATAATAAATTAATATTTCAATCTTTTCTTAAAGTGCCCCTCACCTCTCTTATAAAAGGGTACTTCCCCTTCTCATAAATTCACACCTCGAAAGCCATTTAGCTCAGAAAAACCTACTAAAATCTCCTCCAAACTACCCTCAATTAAACCTAGAGGAATTAATTTGATCATAAATCCACCCTATGGAGACCTTTTGTTCAAATCAAAAGGAAGCACCTGATGAAGAGGTAATTATTTTATCACCTCTTTCAAATTTCTTTTTTTCTTCTACGTCTTCAATATTTGTTGTTTCCATAATAAAATAATAACTCCAGTACCTTCTATATAATTAGATGTTATTATAAATATTATACAACCATATTCATTATTCTATCAATCCTATGAATGATAGAATCACCATACGTGCATACATGTGGCTTACCGTCTCGACGTCGTGGTGTAGTTCGTTATTTAACACTTAATTATTTTGATGGGTATAATAATGTGTATAATTTATTTAAATAATAAATATAACATGTTAATGATTTTGTATATATAATATATCATCCAATTATATACGATTTCACCATCAGTAGAATGATATTGTTGATCGTGAGTACGTACAGCTTACCGTCTCCACGACGTGATGAGATTTTGTTCCCCATCGTAACCATTCAAGAATAATTTTCATTTGATGATTAAAAATAAGGTTTAATAAATTAATATAATTTGATATATTAATCAAATACATACTATCCATAACAAACATGACTCACTTAACAAAACATATAATGGAAAATGAATCAGTTAACACCTGAAATAATGATACTACTGAAATATTATTAACAATATAATATTAGAGAATCATATATGACATCATATTTATGTATGTGGTTCTTGTATAATTTAATAATAACGATTTAACCATTATAAAGGAGGTTAACACACCCTATACTAAAAAAAATTATAAGGTAATGGTTAATTTTTCAATCACTTTATTATCTGAGGTTGTTTATATGTAAGTATCTAATGGGAATTCCTTATCATCCACATCCGTGTTTCTTAAAAAATTATTTCAAAAACATTTTTACTATTTCCTAGACTATGTGTTAAATTCATTTATACCCTTGTATGACATTTTATAAAATTCTTTGGAATGAATCTTTCCTTCATTTTCCAAACATGGTACTTTATGAGATTTTCAACAAATTAAGAAAATAATGCTTTTTTAACTTATATGATGGGTGCGTCTATTTTCCGTAATTATAAAACCTTCAAACCGTCCCTTACAATCCTATAAGAATATTTTCAAAATAAATGTTTTCATTACTTTTAAATTACTTCTATGTGGAACGAGATATTTCACTCAAATAGTTTTTGGATTGATTTCATCTTTGTCAACATCCTTTATTGAATTTTACACTTGATTAAAGTTGATTTATTATGATACAATATTCTATATTGTATTTATGGTTTTGTGATATGTTTCACTATGGATGTTCTATTTTTATACCACTCATGGTTTATGGTTAAAGTATTAATATTCCGTATGATATTTTTAATACAGATATTTATGTTATGTTTCAACATTTTCATATAAGGAATGCATTGGACATAGTAAGTGATGGGTGGGGCCCGCTATAACACCTCGATGTTTCGGTAGGTCTCATGAGACAATATAGTGTCTTGGAACAAGGCCTTGACAATATTTTTTATTTTTAGTATTGTCATGAGGCCTTGACTATATGGTTATGATGTTCGGAATTATGCATTTCATCATTATGAGATTAGTTATTGATATTACATGTGATTATTCGTCTATTAGAATATCCATGAGAATAAGTAAATGACATTATTTGATTTATCTATTCCATATTATTATGATGTTTATGATTAAAGGGCTGGTGTTTTATTCTTATACATTGCCTTAAATGATAATGCTTATTTATGATAGTTTATGCAATATTGTTATCCTTACTGAGCATCTGAGCTCACCCATTTCATATATTTTATTTTCCCAGGATGGGAAGATGTATATTATGACTGAACTGTAGAGATAGGATACGGGATATGAGTGTGTTAAAAGGAGACACAATGTTGTTTTTTTTCATTTCATATTGTAATATAAAACTTATGTATGTATCTAGTACATCAAAGGATAAACAGATCGGTCTTTTGGGACTTGGTCTCTTGTGATCATTCCAATGTTATGTAATAATTCACAAACTCTGGGTAGCTTGGGTCGGGTCATTACATTGTTACTATCTGAGTGAGGATCCTCATGGTAGATATTTCACCCCATCATGGAAATGGATATTTCTCTCCTTCATTGAGGGATTTCTTGTTTGGTAGGGGTTCGGTATCCACAACTCATGTCTCTCAAACTCATGGTAGATGGGTGTAGTGGATTACCCCTTTGTAGGGTCACAAAATGTATATTGATGGTTCTTTTATCAATGGTTATATGTACAAATTATGTGTTGTGTATAATCAATAGGGCACGGTGGTATTTTCTTTCATCTCCTTCTTTGGTCCAAGTGATTTCCTCTCAGTCAAATCTTCTTCAATTCTTATGTTTTTAGAGTTGTGCCTCATATATGGAATATTGCTGGATAGTGCAGAAATAGATTCTTCTATTCTGCATGGATCCATTACGAATGGTATTCAAACCCCATGGTCTATCAGCTACATTATGTGTAGATATAGAATCCTTATTCATAGTTGTATGAATATCACTCATACTTGGAGGGAGGGTAATATGGGGTCTGATTTCCTCTCCTCTCGAGCCTCTCCTAGTAGTCCTTGCACTATCATTCCATTTAATAGTTCAGATCCACTACCTATGTTTCCCTTGTTAGGGATGATTCTTTGGTACTGCATTATTTTAGACCTCCCTAACATTTTTAGTACTTGTCCCTATTTTTAAAATTTTTTCATAATGTTGGATGGATAACATCATTAGGCTTTGACCATGAAAAAGACTCATCTAAGATTAAAAAATAAATTCTCATGCCAAAATTTTTATGGTATCATTTCAATATTATCAATATAATGTCCCAAACCATGTTTTTCAAACCACAACAATGAAAGAAAAACCATTGAACACCATACACATAGGGTGTATGATGGTGTGACAAGGGGTTACGTATCTATTCCATAGAAGTAAGAATTTGAATATATCCTTATAAATTAAATAATGATCATATTTTCTATTTATATTATTTATTTATTAATGAATATATTATGCATTTTATAAAAATTTCATTTTTACAAAAAGAAATTAATTTTTTAACCAAATATATAGTTTAAATTAAGAAAAACTTTTGATAAATTTAAGAATTTATGAAAAAAATATTTTAATAAAAAATTCTTATTACATAATAATTAATTCAACATAAATGATAATATAATTTAATAGAGACCAATTTATTATTTATATGCTTCAAAATGTTTTTAATATCATAAAAATAAATTCTTTCAGTAAATGTGTTTTTTATTTAAAACAAAAAATTTTAGTAATTAGAAAAATATGTTGATAATATAAATATTATTTTTAAATCAAAAAATCAATATTATTAAATTCTTAATTATTCATTATATTATGATATGGTCTATTTTTTTGGTAATGATTAAATATAACATAAATATATGGTATGTATTATGACATAATAATATCCCAAATGGTAAATTTTAAAGGGTTCAATTACTGTAAAAGTTAAATATTGAACCATGGGAAAAAACCGTGGGATAGTTTATAGTTTTTACCATTTTATCATATTTAGTACAAAATGTATGTTTGGAAATTTAAAAAGAATTCCCCTATCTTTCGCTATAAATATACACCGATCCTCCCTCCTCTTCACTAAAAACACATTAATCATGAATTTTCACTCCCTAGATTTATCTAGATCACTTCCAATGTTTTACCAACCTATTTGGAATATCATCCTAATATTTTATAATCAATCGCTCAAGGTAAGGGATTCTCACCTCGTTCTTACTAATGCACTTTCATTGTATTATTTCTTTTTAATTCTAATTGATCATGTTTTAATGTTTTCTTGCACATCCAATTTACTTTACTTAGGATTTCCATGTAAAGTGAAATTACATGTCACTACCATTTAACCCATCCATTATTTTTTTGTACATTCATTATGTTTCTGAAAATGTCTTGTGATTTTCCAATCCAAACATTTTTGTTGTGAATAACCATCCCCAGTTCCACTCAAGGGTATTAAACTAGATATACCTATCCATATTATTTTGGGGACTTCCATGTATGTGACCCTCATTCCTTAATCATGGAATTAAAAGTGATTAAATGAATAATTATTATGTATTACCTATGTGGATCACAAATTCATGTGCACGACATGAATGTGACGAATGCGACAATCATTATATGGACCTCCAATGCATTGGGTAATGATTTTATCTCACGTGTAACCATGTATGGTTCATGGTAGGTTGTCCATATAACATTGCATTTTTATATATCGATGGTTATCCTTGAATTATTATTAATATTTCATGCTTTAGGTTTCTTTAACATTCTTATATTGACATGATGTTATCATATTATATCATGCTTTGGTGTTATTGTTAATGATTCTGACCCCTTTTATGTCACTTTGCTATTCTTATTTACAAACATGCAATACTTTCATCATGTTATGATTTTATTATTTTGGTACTGGGATTTCTATCTCCCCCCTCTCTAATTTTTTTTCCATAGTTTATCCTATTCAGTATTAGAGGATCAGTGGACTAAAATGGTATGTATTTATGATTTTTAATATATTCATTGTATCCACATTTCATTTTATTTTGTTATGAATTTAATTATCAATATACACTAAGCCTAATGATCATTGGGGGTTTTATAATGTCTTAATTAATGTAATAAATAATGAATTATGCTGTGTTATTGATTTGGTTTATAATAGTTGGTATCCAAGAAAGGTTTAGTAATATTTGGGGATTAGGATTAGAAAACATTAGTAAAGCCTTAGTGTTAAAAATAAAAAATATTAGAAAATAACTAAATTATGTTTAATTATAGATTATGTTGTTTCCAAGAAACAAAATCCCTTTCATGATACTATGGGTGTTTTTGGATTTAGAACAGTTGTACATAGGGGAATAAAACTCAAAGGGCACATTTGGATTTGAATATCTCATCAAATGGTGCATGAAAAGGAGGCCATACTAGAAATATATTTTGAAACACTTAGGGGATATTATTTGGTATATTTACTATCTAATTATGAATCATTTTGTAGGGAATAAAAATTACCATAAAATTTTATGTTAGCAAATAGTGTAATGATAACTTAGATTGAAATCAATAAATTTATCTGTTAATGAATTTATGTCATTATAAGTGCTTTATTCAATGTTAATAGGCACCATTTTATTTTTTTAATAGGTTAATGATTCTCATGCCTATTTTTCCCTCAATTTTAGTCGATATTAAAAATAAATAGGAGGAACCAAGTCAACAACTATTTGGATGGGAAATTCCCAAATGTGATTACCAAACTAATGAGTGTAAGAGTCGAGAACATAATTATAATATGCACTCAATTAACTAAATTTATAAATAGAAACTTGAATCAGATGAAAACTAACACACCCTAAGAAATTTCAATTTTTAATTTTGCACTTTATGTGACAAAGGCTGCCAAATTTCCATGGATCTTATGATCATTTAATTAGATAAAAATGGATCAAATCCATTGAAAATATATTCTCAATCATTCAATGTTGTGGGAAATAGAAGGGGTTGTTGACTATTTGTAATATAGAGGTAAAATCTTAACAATGGTATAAATTGATAACAAAATTGATTCTCGAGGAAGAAATTATAGAGAAATATTTTAAGTAATTATGGAAAATGTTTTTTGATAAATATTTCTCTAATACTCTTCGAATTAAAATAGAGAGGTATTTTCAAAGAATCAAGTTGATTTAGGACTAATTCATCAAGGTTTACAAGAATAATTTCATTAGAATTTCAAAGTATAACATTGATACTATCATTGACCCTAAAATAAATGTTGATATATTATTTGGTGTGTTAATCATAGTCTATAAAAATAATTGGTGATTAGAGGCATTAAAGGTAATGAGGAAATTATCTACTATGCCTATAAAGTCAAAACAGATATCAGTGTGTCTCACATGTCTCATGGGTCATTATATTGAAAGTGAAGAATAGATTTTATGTCGGATAGTGAGACGGAGAAAGCACATGGGGCATAATATTCTAACATCCCACTTAACAAAAGTGTGGAAAGAAGCACCCCATAAATTACCTAAAGCGGAAAATGAAATGATTTTTGTTTCAGAAAAAATGGTACCTAGATACCAAATGCAGATGGGATAAACCCACCGATGTGATTGAAGAAAAGAATGCTCAAATCTTCCCTCATTCTATTGTCCAATGTTTTAATTTCAAGGAACAAGGGAAATATGTGAATCAATTCACTAAAACATGGTTTATTGAGGATAATAGACTCCAAATCCTACTTGGTCTAGAGTGAGATGGAAATCTTATACCATTACAATATTTGAGGTGGATCTAGACAATTAGGTGGTGACAAGTACATAGGTTATTTATTCATGAATATTGTAAAAACTATTTCATTTTTGTTATACTCATTATTTCATATCATGAATGTTTAGCAGAGATATTCACTCACCATGTTGATACATAGAAGTTGATCTACCGTAGAAAATGGTAAATGGGGAAATTATTTCATCCCATGTATATAACTTCTCCCCCATCAATATTTTTGGGATAAAATTACCAATGAACCTTGTGATACCCCCTTTATATTAATTTGATTTTTTTTGGAATGGATTTCCTTAACTTATATAGATCCATCATACAATTTTTGGGGGATGGAAATCATACATTGTATGGTGAATCTCCCTCCATTTCTACAAAAGTTCAAGGAGGAGGATGAATCTCTTTTGGTATCATCATCCAGATCATGGAAATTAGTTTATTATAAACAATAGTATCTTTCTGAAATGAATGAGATTGAAGAAATTATCATCTTTAATGAAATTACATTCTAAGGTAATATGATGATGTGTTTCCTTATGAATTGTACCATCTTCCTCCAAGACATAAGGATGAGTTCTCAATAAATCTCATATTTGGAGATTTTCTAATATCAAAGACTCCATCTATAATGAACATTTTTTAACATTAGGATCATAAGAATAAACTATAGGAGATCATGAATAAAGGGTTTATATTCCCACTTTATTCCCCATGGCGTGCATCTATCCTCTTATTCAAGAGGAATGATGGGTCAATGTGAATCAACATTGATTTTCATGCGCCTAATAAGATCTTAATAAAGAACAACTACCCACTTCAACAGATTGATGACTTGTTCAATAAACTACATGGATTGTAATACTTCTCTATGGTGGAACTTTTCCCTGGATATTATAAATTAACGGTGAAGAAAGAGAATATCCTCAAGAATTATTTTCTTACAGTTGCTCTATTTGGAATAAAAAGAACTACATATCTTCATATAATTAAAGAATAGATTATTTAAGGATTACCTCGAAAAATTTGTGGTACCATTTATATATGATATTATTATATACTACCAAATCATGGAGTGACATGAGGTGTATTTTCATGTTGTAATGATGACCTTGGAAGGAAATGTTATATGAAAAGTAGAGTAAATACAACATTTGGATGGAGAAATTAATATTCAAAGGGAATTTTTTATCTTTGAAATAGGTATCTATAGATAATTCAAAAATAAATGAAATAAATTAATAACCCATTCTATCATCTCTAATAGAGATCCATTGATTCCATTGATTAAATGGGTACTATCTTTGATTTGTGAGAAACTTATTAGGAATTTGAATCCAAAAATCCCTAATAACTCAGAAGAGAGAGTAATTTTTTGGACAATTGAATATTAGTATATATTTAAAGAGTTATTTAATGAAACAATAGAATTGGAAATAAAAAACATATCTTCAACCTACCTTGCAAAAATTACTTATCAACAAGACATTCTTGAAAGGATCATGGAGTCCCAAAAAGATGACGTGGTGTTACAAAAAAAGGTAGGGAATATTATGGAGTTCATTTATCTAAAGACAGATTTATAATGTATGAAACATTGATATGTGTCCCATAAATACCTCAACTGAAGAGGGATATTTTGAATGATTCTCATAGTTCATCCTTCTTTACCCATCCAAGAAGAACTAAGATGTATTGATATATGAAACAAAACATATGGTGGGATTACATGATGAGGGAAATTTAATTATTCTTATCTCGATACTTGGTATGACAACAAGTTAAGGCTGAATGTTATCATTATATATAATGGTATGATGCTGCCATTTAACAAACTAGTATTTAAATGTGATAAAATAAGCCTAGATTTTTGTGATAGAACTCACCATGAAATCAAATGACAATTAGGACATCTGGGTGGTGTTCAATCACCTTAAAAAGTCATTGGACTTCAATGCTATCATGGAATATATCTCTCTTGACCAAATCAATAATATATACATAAGGGAAGTGGAAAGGATCCAAGGAATTACACGCTTAAATATATCTAATTTAGAGGTAAGGGTTACATCATAGTTATGGGGAAACCTTCAATATGAAATGGATACACATTAGAGTTACAATACTGCTTACTACACTCAGAAGGATGGGTAGCATGAGAGGACCATCCAAACTACAGAGTATATGTTGAGATATTGTTCTATTTATTTATGAGGTTTTTTGGATCAGAACCATCCCTGATTAGAGTTCTCATATAACAATAGTTTCTGTTCTATCATTCAAATGATTCCTTATGACACTATGTATGGGAAGAGTTTGAAGACAAAAACATGTTGGGTTGAATATAGAAAGAGAATTACTATGATATCTAATATTATATAATAGATGAAAAAGAAGCTTAAAACCATTAAATATCATATTAAATTGAAAAAATGTTGATATAAAATCTATATAGACAATCATCAATGAGACCTAGAGTTTGAGGACAAATATTAGGTGTCCCATTATATATCTATGTTGAAGAAATTCTAGACAGTTTTGAATAAGGGGAAAGCATTTTCAATGATACATTGACCCCTTTGAGATCCTTTATCAGATTTAATTTGGGGACTATAGACTTCCACTCCCACCTAACCATTGCAATGTACAAGATTTATTCAATGTATCCCTCTTGAAAATGTACATATCGAACCTCTCACATGTACTGAATCCAGAGGTTTCACCCTTATAATATGATATTTCATATAAGTAACAACCATTTAAGATCATAGAATATAGAGACAATGTACTAAAAAATAATAAAACTCACCTCGTCAAAGTGATGTGGTAGAACCACACGTTTGAGGAAGAAACATGGGAACCAAAAGTGGTGATGAAACAGAAATACCCTCATCTATTACACTGTATAAAATGAAAATTCTATGTAGGAATTTTTGAACATGGGAGGGATGTAGTGAATCAAACTTTTATAAATTAAATTCCATTTTGACTAAGTAAATGAAATATAGTTATAGAAAACACATGAACTAATTTAGTTTTTTGGACCGATATATCCTATTGCTTTTAAAAATTAATCATCATCTTAGCCATTCTTATTATATCCATTTAATAGTGACTGTTATGATTATTATGTTTTAAGGGTTATGATGTAGTCCAATTGAAATAGAAGGAAGAAGATATGTCCTCAAACAATAGGATAATTCCCTATAAAGCCTATCTATTAGATCTTTCAAGGGAGATGGCATCATTGGGATTTTACAATTACAAAGAACAATCTAAAATTTAATAACTAATTCTTGAGTGAGACAGTTTACAGAAGAATTTCAATATTCTCGATATCATGGCCCAAACTATGCTCACCGAATCACCCAATGTATGAACTACTATCACACACCATACCTTTAGGGAGCATGATAGTGTAATAAGGTGTTATGTATCTTGACATTAGTATTATGAATTTTTATATATCATTCTTAATTAAATAATTATTATATTTTTTCCTTTTTATTATTACTTTATCAATGAATATATAATGTGTTTGAAAAAAAAAATCAATTTCACGCATTTAGAAATAAAAATTTAAATTTTGGGAAATATATAGTTTCAATTAAAACCTTCTTTGGATAAATATAATAATTTTTTAAATAATAATTACTTTAATAAAACATTCTTATTAGATAATAATTATTTAAATATAAAATATAATATAATTTAATTAAGATCAATGTAATTTTTATAAGGGCCAGAAAGTGGTTAATATCGTAAAAATTTCCTTTTTACTAAATAAAGTTTTTTTAAATCGAAAATTATCATATATAGAAATGTTTTTAATAAAATAAATATTATTTTCAAAATCAATGTGTTGAAATTATCCAATGTTTATTTTTTTAAAAATTCGTTGCAGTCGATTTTTTTTTGTAAAAATTAAATAATTTATAAATATACTCTATGTATTTTGACATCATAATTGAAAAAAAGTGATATAATAAATTCCATTAAAGGATTAAAATTGAAAATAAACTATTATCCTTTAAAATAATGTATTTTGAAGGTATTTTATTATTTTTATCAACCCTTAATGAATCATATAAAACCTATATTATATTTTATTTATTTAAAATAAATTCATTATGAACATGACTCAATTACACATCACCAATGGATTATTTTAGGGAGATCAATTATAACCCTAATAAAATATTTAAAAATTATATTATTTGGTAGAAACCATGGTCTGAAACCATTGTAAAGATTGTGGTTTTAATTATTTAATCGTATTGAATAGAAAAACCATTGTTTAGAGATTAATAAAGGAATCCATCTCTTTTGAAATAAATACCCACCCATCCTTTACCTAATCTTCACTAAAAACACATAGAGTATGAATTTACTCTCCCTATACCTCTATAAATCTCTCCCTAGTTTTCCCAAAATATTAAGAAACTCGTCCCATGATTTTAGAAGTTCACCCTTAAGGTAAGGGATTCTCTCATACTCCTCTTTATTCAAGCACTTTTATTGTATGATTACTTTTTATTTCCAATTATTCATTTTGGAATATGTTTTAACACATAAAATTTTCAATCATTATTATTTACAAGTTATTAGAGACCATATTTCACAATCATTAAAATCTTTTATGAATCATTCTAAACACACATTATGCTACAAAAATCATCCTGTGATGTTCCATGAATATTTTTTTTGTGAATACCAACCCCCATTTCCCATCAAGGGTATTCACCTAGATTAAAATATTCTTAATTTATTTGTAACATTCATTTATGTATCCCACCCAACATAATCAAGAGATTACAAGTGATGAAAGTCATTCTTATATTGTATGGTCTATTTGGCATAATAATGTATGTTCATAACATGAATATGACATGAGGGGGAATAATTTTATAGACATTCAATACATTGGGTAATGTTTTTTCTCATGATATAACATGGATGGTTCATCTGAGTTATCCTAGGAAAACTACGGTGTGATGTCACTTTGTTAGCCTTGACTTATGCTTAAGATTTCATGATTTCTGTTATTTTCACATTCCATTGTTTCCCTAATGTTATTAAATTATATCATGCTTCAATGTTGATGTTTATGATTCTCACACCTTTTATGTAACATTGATATACCTCTTGACATATATGTATTACATTCATCCTGTAATGATTTTCCTATTCCCTTACTCTAATTTAAAAATCACCTCTTTCTTATGTACATCCCTTGGTTATCTCGTGCAGTATTAGAATATCAGTGGAATAAACAAGCTTGTTTTTATGTTTTTAAATAATTTAGTAACAACCATGTATCATGAAATTATTTTATATATCTAAATACCCAAATAAACTAGGCATCATGATTTTTTTATTATATGAATTTTGGATTTATATAATTAATCATGAATTATGTTGTATTAAAGATATGGGTATTATATCCTTTCAAGTGAAAATAAAAAATCAAACCAATGTATATGATGCATGGGGTATAGAAAACACAACTAAAGTGATTTACAAATAGGAATACAATATTAATGTATATTTATAAATATAGTCAAGACATTCTACAAAAACTAAAAAGGCATCCTGATATAGAAACACCAACTTGGAATCACTCCAACCACTCTATATATGATCTCCAAACTCCATCCACTATCCCATGAATGTAGCATCATGATACTCCACTCGAGAAATAATGGAATTTTCTATAACACGTGTCATAAATAAGAATATAAGAATACACACACATGTTCATATACAAGGGTGAGTAATCATACAAAATAGGATATCCCTAAGATACTTCCCAACTCACACCACTTGGATAAGAACACATTCTATCAAAGTTCAAAATATAATTTATAAAAAAGGAGAGGAACATCAATGTAGTATATAAATTTAAAATTATTTAGATATTAATAAAAACATTATCACTTAATTCCTCATAACACACCAAAAACACATCCTCTTTCTCACACACACTTTCATGCTATGTTATAATCCCATACAAATTATTGGTTACTCAACAATCCACCATGTTTCTAGTACGTAACCATTCTCTAGGTTACTTTATTGTGGAATGTCTCACTAGGTCCATGCAATGATGAACAAACATAACCCATGTATAACAAGATATAAAACTAATTTATTACACATATATCAATTTTTCCTTTTAAACATTCAATTGAACATATTTCTTATGTGAAACCAAAACAATAATTTAAAACCATAAATAAAACATCTTTTATGAAAACCATTAAAATTTATTTATTTGTAAATTATACACCAAAGGGTCTCCATAATGAAATCTACATGAGTTTTCTTTTTGATTTAGATTAATTAATTTAAATAATAAAGCCTTAATTATTATATAATAAGTGGAGAATATAGGGAATCCACCTACCTCACAATAGGTAATGAAACCAAGTAACTACAAAAAAACCTCTATATGTAGGATCCAAATTACGTTCCCATAATAGAACATGTATCATCCCACTCCAACCCATTGTCATGGGAAGAGGTAGATGTGATACTAACCTTAGTTAATGATCCCAAGACAAAAAGGTATGGATTTAAATTATAAAGGATTTAAAAAACTATAGACTATTGTTTTCCCACAATAAACAACCTGAAACAAACACTATAATAATACCTACTATGATGCATGACATAAAAACATAATAACTCATAAAATGAAAAGAAGATAATAATCAAAGTGACCCTAGAAAAGAAAAAAATAAACAAGGAATTAAAACTAAAAACAAATAAGTATTTATGGTACTAAAGTGAAACTATGATGACTCCAATTCATAAGGCTTCCGGGATCCAAATCCTATCTAACCTTTTTGCAACATTATGATACTCTACTAAAAAATTATGTGATATATACATTTATTTATCATGGAAAAATGAAAATACTTATTCACCAAAGTGTATATTCAAGGGGTGAGTGTGAAAAAGAAGTAGGAAAATTAAAATAATTACTAGTTTTTCCTTTATGATAAGAACTAGTTAGATTATAGTTGTATATAAAATAGGATAACAGTTTGTTAATAAAGATTAAAAAATTCAATAGATTACATAAACAGTAAAAAAAATTCCATTCCACTTGGTATATTCCTTTTTACTACACACACATCCAATTCATGCATCCAAACTTTGAAAATTCATATCTAATGAGATGAAAAACATGTTCTTATTATACTATGTAATCTCCTGGTAGTTTACCAATGATCCCCACCGAAATAAAACTGAATTCCATACTCAACAAGGGTCCATTAACTCATGTATCTATACACATCAACCATGTGTTTAGAGAAGAAATACACCTAACATTAATGGTTGAAACATGATTCCTTTTATGATCATTTATGGATACTTTGATTCCCAATTTTAAACACTTGAATATTGGAATAGATCAAACTCTAGATCAAAAAAGATATTCCAAAATCACATCACAAGGACCTAGGGTCAAGAGGATGGAGAGAGAATTTAATGAGGATTAGTTCATTCAAAAATTAAATAATTATACTTGATGTGACTCTATTCACACCATGAATTATGTATTCATATCATAAATCATTGAGTTTTCCACATACATTGAAATTAAATTCACCTTAACATAAAATAAAAAAAATTAGTTCACATCATGAATAACCATTCATTCTATAAATGAATCTTCCCAAAACCATTCATCCTTATAATATAATTCATGATGCCTAAATAGAAAACTATTCAACTCATGGATAATAAGTTATGTCATGAACAGATCCTATAGACATATTCAAGCATTATTTACTTCCTCCTTGGAACCCTATCGGAAATAAACCAATATAATTTAAATGTAAAATAAATAACATATATCTTGGGAATTTGTCAAACATGGGGTATAACATTGTACCCAACCATTAGTCCTTCCATTCATTAAAATAATTGGTCCATTAGTGATTTGTATGGGTTAATACTACTAATTTCACATAGGGTTCTTCTATTCCCACATCTCTTGTTTCATTTGACCATGCTCTCAAAAAGCATGTACTGATGATTTCCTTCTTTGACGAATGATATTTTCACACCTATCCTGAATATTAACTATGTTATGAATAAAATTTTTAATCAGTTTCATGAGTTACATGATCCTAGATGAGAAAATTATTAGGACATGGTTCACACTTTATTAATTACAAGTTAGGGAACATAATATGTAACAAAACAAATCATGGTGGTAGAAAAAATATGTTTAGAAAAATATATAATCCATTTAATTATTTCAAATGGTCCAATATACAAAGGATCCACCTTCCCTTTCTTATTGAAATTATGATGTCCTAGTCTAGGGAATGATGATAAAAATATATGGCCCCCCTCTCCAAAATATAATAGGAGACCCAAATGATCGAAATAATATTTCCGAGGGATCGATTCTATCTCCATTCACTTACATATTATTTATATCTTCTCGATCATCTATTGGATAATACTAGGACCTATTAATGATGATTCTATAGTTTCTATCTAGAAAATTAGAGATCCCTATGGATAGAAATACAATAACTCAAACAAGAACCATATATATCATCATATGAAAACTATTGTTATAATAGAACTCAACTAGAGGCTTACAATATTCCCATGAGCCACCAAAATCAATAAAATAATATTAAATTATGTCATACAAAATATGAATTTTATATATAGTTTTCCCAACTATTTGATGATGATACACTATGATCATGGTCGACTAGGTTGAAAGGTCTTATTGAAAGGTGTTTATAAGCTGTGAGGTGAATCTATGATCCCCATCCAATATAATCTAAAAGGGTACTCCATTGATGTTCACGACTTCATGGATATACATATATTCCAACTAATCCAATGTATTTAATTATAGTATTTGGATGTAGTGTGATAAAATTTTGATCCGGTCCATAATCACCTTGATTGTATAATGATTCTAAATCAATTTGGGATGACTAGTGGAATGGTTTATGGAAATCTATTCCCATTTATAGACTTGTATATCTAAAAAATTAAATAACCTGGCCATTCATTGATTCTCTTCCTTTACCTATTGAAATATGAGTCATTTCATAACATAATAAACTACTCTTAATTTCATATATGACCACAAAAAATGGATCCCAATCCCCTTGTAGATCTTTTGGAAAATGGATTAATTTCCCATTTTGAATGGTTATATGTTGAAAGAAAAATTTCTTAAAACGCTGATGGAACCACTATTAGATCTCAAAAATGAAAACCTTCATTTCCATCTTCATTACATACATCAGTGGTCTCCCCAATATTTAGGTTTTACTTAATGGTAATTATATAAATATCAGAGACTTTATAATATTTTACATACTCAACCAGATCCATAATAAGAGTCACTAGCAGAAAACTGCTATATTAATCCATTCAGTGAAATCACTATAAATATCATCAAACAAACTCATCAATTACTACTGACTATGAGTTTCTATGTGAAATTTTTGATATAATTTATAGCTTAATGCATCAGCCATTGAATTCTGTATTCTAGGTGTATAGAAACATAGTCATTCATATAGAGATAATACTTATAATGTTTTTTATATGGTTAAAATCACTCTGTGAAAAAATGTGTTTCTAAAATTTATGTTTAGTGATCATAATGAACTTATTACTATAAATATAATGATGCCATGTTTTTAGTTCTAGAAAAAACACCAACAATTCCATAAAATACATGATGTAATTATTTTCATGTACTCACAACTTTAATGATTCATAAGCTATAACATGGCCACCTTGTTTGAGTACACAACCTATACTATATTCGTGAGAATATCAAAAGAAAACATATACTTTACCTGGTTCTAGAAATAACATGATTGGCTCTATAGTGAGTAAATACTTACACTAAAAAAATAATATTTGGAAGTCATCACTCCATTGTAATAGAATGTCTTTCCAATTCAAAGCATTCATAGTAGAAATAAGGCATGAAAATTCATGAACTTAGTGATCATAGTATCCTACCAAAATAAAAAATAACCCCTCTCAAAAAAATTCTTATATGATTTCCTAGAGAGGACATCTTTTATCTTTATTGGTTCAACTGGAACACCTTTTTCCCCGATGAAGAACCCAAAAAGAATACTTATTTTATATAAAATTCACACATAGAGATATTTTAATAGAGAAAGTTCTCCCACAAGGTTTTCAAAATAATCTCTATGTGTCCCTCATGATCATATTTAGTCCACGAATATGCTATAATGTTATCAAAAAATAAAAAATATATTTCGGGTACCTTTAAAAGATGTGATTCATTAATTCCATGAATATTGTGGGTTCATTCATAAGAAAAAAGGGAAAAAAATATTCATAATTACCATAGTGACATCTAGAATATGTTTTTAGAATGTCCTCCATCTGAACTCAATGCTAATGATACCCAAATAATAGGTTATTTTTGTAGTACCATTTGGATCTCATCAGTTGAACGAACTTATAAGTAATTTGTGGATTTGGGTATCAATTTCTAATCATTATTTATTTTTTAGAATAATCAACTAAAAACTGAATAAAACCATACACATTATTTACAAAAAGAAATATATTAGCTCATGTAATGTATTGAGTCTTATGAATCACTTACTTTACAACTCCTTATATTGGACCTTAAATTCATAAAATCATACTACTATTATTCCTTATAATAGAACTGAAATAATTTTTTTTGATGAAGTAGGAAAATTGTAAATTATATAACCCTTTCTAGGGGCATCATAGTGAAATTTTCTATAAACATGTTAGGATACCGATCCACCAAGGAAGGAAAATCTATAGTCATAAATGCATTAGTAGTACCCATTGTTCTTAATAATATTATATAAGATACAATTCCATACATTTGTTTTAAAGGTAATTCTCTTCCTATAGTTACATGAAAATCACCTTTAAATTTGTTTACTGATCAATCTTTATTTGTAATGTGATCTTGTCCCGTATAATAGCCGATATAAGCTTTGAAGGCTACCAACTAGACCATTCCCAAAATTAAATCAAATACATATATTTATGTAACAAAAAATCCTAAAAAAAAAATATTTCAATTATTGTTTTGGAACATTTTTCAAAATTAAATTCTTTACACTTTTACTATCTAAGAGGTTAATGGATTCTCATCACATGAGATAAAATTTTCACTGTCAGACCCATTTGAGTTACCACATGAGAAGAAATTAAATAATGAGATGTTCAAGTATGAAAATGTTCATGAATAGTAGTATTATTCATGATAATGGTACCTCACACCTTATAGGTTCATGTTTATTTTCCATGAAAATATAATCAACACCATACTTCTTTTTTATAGCTTCTGTTATGAAATCATTTCTTCCCTACCAAGGATGCATCATCTATCGTGTTTAGGTGTTTCTAAAAACACCCTAACTTGTATGATTCTGAGATTGAGAACTATTAGACATGGTCAACCTATCATGGAATGAATGTATTGTGTCACTATAATCCTTCAAGATTTTATATGTATTTCTATTGAAATGAACTAGATTTTTTTGATAGCTTTCCTAATAATCAACCCCACGTCCAAATGAACCGTGATATAATAATACTTTATAAACTTACTATTAAATTGGATGAAATGAATATAAATAAAACTATTATGGAAAATATATATTAAGGTTTGAAATATTGAAAATTTATTTATTAATTCCTAATATTTTTTTAATTTTTTGTAATGTCATTTTTATAATTTAAAAATACATTTTCTTCATAAATGGGTTGTATCG
Organism: Viscum album; assembly: GCA_963277665.1. Classification (NCBI taxonomy): domain Eukaryota; kingdom Viridiplantae; phylum Streptophyta; class Magnoliopsida; order Santalales; family Viscaceae; genus Viscum; species Viscum album. Next base: position 26,799,222 of record OY728128.1, on the reverse strand, counting down.
AATTTGGTAAGATCAGAAATTATAATTAATTTATATAATTTTTATAAAATGAATTCGAATAAATTATTTTTATATTTTAAATCTCAATTTCAATATTACTATAGGGTAAAATTTTATAATTTTTCTAAAAGGATTTATGTTTCAGTAAATAGTAAAAAATACCCAATTCTCTAAAAATAATTTTTTATTTACTAGTAAAAGTCCTATACTATTTTGAATTTAAATTTACAGTAAGATAAGTATAATTTATTTTTTAATAATATAATTAAGTAAAATTTAATAGTCCTTATAATTTATTTTGGTATAATTTCATTTTTTAGCATAAAACAAATTTCTCTAAAAAATTTGTTTTTGTATGCAATGTGTTTTTATCTTAATAAATTAAATTAATCTATATTTATTAATGATTTTAATTAAATTTATTGATTATATAATCAATAATATATTTTCTAATTAATTTTATGGATTTTAATATAAAATATATGGAAGTAATTTCAGTTTTATATTCAAATATTCTTTATTTTAGAATATGTTTTCATTACAGTTTGGGTGCTTAATTAAAATTATAATATTCCAAATATTAAAATTGAATCAGGTAAAATAGTTTCCATAATTTGAAAAAATTAATATAATTTAATATAATTAGCATAATTTTTTATAATAGTGAATATTAAAATATTTATATTTTGTTACCATGATTAAGGTAAAAACAGGTTTACTAGGAGGGGGAGGTGTGTGTAGGGGGTTAAAAAACTATAAAGGTAGGATTTCCATAAAAACATGTCTAATTATTATTATATTAATTAACTTAAACATTAATTTATTCTACCTTTGAATACAAGAATATCTAGACTCACTTTCCCATAAAAGTGACCTCATAACATTGAAATCTTATAAAGAATTCCATTTCTGTCCCTCTCATCACTTATAAAATGGAACCTATTATCCTCCATTATTAGTCCCATTTTAGCATTATTTATCAGGCAATACTTACTAAAAATTAATTATATTTTCCTTCCCTTCATCCTAGATTTTTTTATTCTCTTAAGACCAATCCATAAAGGATTAAGGTGTATTTCAAATGAGGTCTCTCAAAGAAGAGGTGTAAATCATAACCAAGATCTTTCAATTTTATTTATTCATATAGATCATTAAAAAATTGATGTATCTATCAGAACATTATGACTATATTTTCATAACTATACTGATATTTTATTATTATGATGTTACCACCACTTACCACCTCTTCTCCATAAATGTTGTAGATGAAAGTATTACATGTGTTCACATGTGTAGTACCACCTCCACAAAAAAATACGATTCATTTTCCACCACCATATTTCAAGACATGTAATTATTTTATATTTAATGTAAATTTATGATTTTTATGATATAATTATGGTCAGGTAATAGTGACATATTATTAACCTTCATCTCATTCAATCCATCAAAAAATGGAAACATCATTTGTGCGTACCTACAGACTACTGTTTCCACATAGTGATGTAATTATTTTTTCATCATCGATTTATGTAAATGGTTATAAATATTTTTATAATAATTATATATTTTATTCCATTAATATTTAGATTATTTATATGAATTAACCATGACCAAATTGATGGGATTATTACTAACGAACCAAAACAAACATGAAAAATACACCAGCTAATAATTGAAATGATGATGATAATGAAATGTTTTTAATGAAATAATGATAATATGCCATAAATAAAAAATAAATGTAATTATATGTATGATTTTTTTATTTTAAGGAATTATAATAAATTTAAATTCCATATACAATAATTTAGATCACTTATGATGCATGAAAATCTTGAGGTAAGGGTTTTATTTTACAATATATTTTTTACCATGATTATTTATGCTTAAATTTCAGATAAAGATATTACCTGATCTATCTCTCCCAAATATTATTTAATTTCATCTGAACTAGTTATGTATGGATATAACATTATTTCCTTTCATTTTTATACATTTACGTACTAAATATAATTAAAGAATGTTTTAAGGGAAACCAGCCTTGTTTTTCTCTCCAATCCAGAGTATTTTATTCATAGTCTATATTTCTATTAAACTTTTTTCAATTTTTTTAATATAACTAAAATATTATTTAAATTAAAATTTAACTATATTTTAATATCTTGACCATGGTTTTAATGGAATATTCTTATCATTTTTAAATCTGATACTTTTGAAATTTTTAGAAAATGTGCAAGGAATTTTTTTTTCAAACACCACATGAACTGTCATGACCCCATCCCACCAAAGATGCCCCTCCTGAGCTAGAAATGGTGAAAGGGAGATAATGATCCCCGAGTCCTGCCTCCAGTAAGCCCTGGTGTGGCGACTAGCACCAAGGGTATGAGTTTTCACAAATATGGGACACATTACCCTTTTTATTATTTAAGATCGGGAAATATGACAAGTCAACCACCAAAAAGGAAAAGAACAAGTGTATAGAAATAAACCCAAACCAATACCACATGCATGTCTAAATAGTTCTGAAACAAGGTAAAAGTACAAGAAAGATCAAAAAGTACAATACCAATAGAAACAAGAGTACAAAAAACTGTAACAACTCAAACTGTCCTGACTAGTAGGGTCCCGCACGGCCCTGGTAGTCCTCCTGGAAACCTGAAAGTAAACGTAGGGTGAGAATACAAGTATACTCAGTAGGGAAACCTAAAGCTCTCATGCACAAGTGGGGAGACATCCTAATGTCCCGTGAGAACAATAGAAGAAACCAAAAACCTATCAAGGAATTCTATCCACCCAACCTCACCAGCCACGCTCACCAAAACACAAAACAATAGGTAGTATTAGTTTATATAAGAACAAGAGTATTGGGTACCCCACACCATTTTACCACTAGTTATTGAAGACATCCTACGCATCAGACCAATCCTGCCATTCTCACTGCAGTACCACTACCTCACCCCGCTCGCACACACCTGGGGTACAACTGTCACACGTCACCACGCCTGCAAACACCTAGGCCAGAACAACCACCACCACACACGAAGACACATGGGATAGAAGATATACTGCCATGCCCGAAGACACCTCGGCCTCATCTTGAAGACACTTGGGAAACCACCTGCCCGCACAAACCTGGGTCAACCACCACACTACACTGCCTGAGGATTCTTGGGCTAATAATGGACCTCAGGCCATCACAACCTGCCCGAAGATACTTGGGCTACCCGGGAAAGGGATCAGAAAGGAGCTAATAACCAGCCACTAATAGAAGTGTTGGGAAAAAACCCCTCCCCCATGAAATGGGGGTGTTCGACACTAAGTGCTCAACATGGGTGGGGTGTGTAATGAAACATAAAACGTACAAATTTATATAATTATAGAAACCACTCATCCCATCCTAAGGCATATACACAAAGATCTGAGCATGTGCCTTGACACTGCTACTTCGAGAGTATGCACACAACAAATAATCACAAAACCCCATTTAATGTTTTCATGTTTCAACAACTTTAGTTATCAGTTTCTTAACTACCGGGCAATTATCAACAACCAAACTGGATCAAGCATTCATAAAACATATCCCTTCCATCCACAAATCATGTTAGGAAACACAAGCAACACAAACAAGTCCCTTCTTATTAACCAACCAACCCCATTGATTATTATTCCCATTCCATTACCATGCCCCACCATTCATTAAATCTTCCACTTTTATTTATTATTCACAACCCATAGTTCGTTCACATTCAAACCCATCCCTGCAGCCCCGCTTCCAAATACCATAACCACAATCACACCGAAAACCGTACATCATCATCCCTTTGATACCATTTATCACAGCCCCGCTTCCCGTCACCAACATAGCATTCACACCGACCCACAACCAAGACAACCACAGCCCCGCTACTCACCCGATCCACAACAACCCACAAAACACCCCCTTCACATAAATAAGCCATAACCGGCACCCACATGTTTATTATTTCAGTTTGTTCAACCGGGGTGATCACACAAGGGTTCAGGTATTTAATCAGCCAACTTTACGTGATTAACCAATTTCCACATTCAATAAAATTTTCATCCATAGGAAAATCCACATGGAGAGGGCAACATTTAATTGTGTAAGAAAAGACCCCAACGACCAGGATTTTCAGTAGGCAGAAGCTCATTCAATTCACAACATAATATCATAGGATATAAATAATGTAACTGCATTCACAAAATTCCTATCCCCGTTATATAAGAGAGTTATTATCTTTATTAAACCGGTTCAAATGTATTTCAAATAAACAAGAGGACACCCACCCCGCATGATGTACAAATTTAAAGAGACGATGGTAAGATCCCTACCTCAACAGGTTCTGATGTCCTTCTACGAACACTACCACCACGATCACAAGGCTTCTCCCAGAACAACTGCACCCACCAAGGACTTCGCGACACCACCGAATCAACAACACAAGAAACTCCCTCAACACAGAGATCACATGCCATAGCATGGAAAGAAAACGGGAGAAGTAGGATCAGAAAGAGAATACAATAATAGAGGTTTACCATACCTTTTTAGAGTCGTTCATCAAAGGCCGTTGTTCCCGTCAATTATCAGTAGTCTCCTCAGTTGGAAACTGCAGAGGGGAGTTCGAAGAAGAGGGAACGGAATGGGGTGTACGATGTTCTCCTCACTAACACGATTCCACAGTCACTGACGGATCGATGATCGGAGTCCAGATGAAGAAGTTAGGAGGAAGGCTTCTAGGTCATCCGGGAGTGTCGCTGTGCGGAGAAGAATAGAGGTCTGTAAATAACACATGATTCTCTCTTATATAGGCAATGAAAAGGTCAAATGGTACGCAATGTGTATTAATGAATACACAACGTGACCGTATGACTATTACACTGTTTGACTGGTCAACACATGACACGTCACGCGGTTTCCATGCGTTTAATGATAATAATAACTTCAATCAATAATAGGTGTTTTATTGACCCAAGACACAAAGCATAATTTAATACCCAACATTAGACTTGAATTGATCGTATTAATGACAGGATCCTATCACCAATAATGACAAGTCAATCGGACGTCGCACGCGGGAGTTATGACAGGTCGAAGATTTAATAATAATATTAAATCTATTAATTCACGAGCGTTTCAGGTACCCGATCTGAAAAACTGAAAAAGAAATCCAATATTGGACTCATACTTTCCGTCTCATAGTTAGGGTCGCACTGCCGCTAACGGTTCATGAATCCGAGGTCGCACGAAGAAGTTGCGGACAAATAGGTGTTTTATCATCAAAATTAATAAATACAATATTTTATTATTATTATTAATCTATTATTTATTTATTTTTTATAACTCCAAAAGTAATCATGATTTTGAGTCTTCTTGGGTGCTATAATTAAACACCAATTCCCCCTTTTTTATTTATTTGTCTTTTAATTTTATTTGTCTTTTTCTTTTTTTTGTTTCTCTCTCCAATCTCCTTTCTTCTCCAAGTTCCATCACGCCCCAAACAAAAGTGGCGCATCCTTTGCTTTGACTCCATTAATTCCATTATTTTATGGTTTTTATTTTTATTTTATTTATTATTCCATCACTTTGTAATCTCTCCCCAATCTCACTTCAATGTCATTATTAATAAAATTAATATTAATAACACCCATCATTAATGTTCGAATTTAATCCCATTAAATTAGATTACCATAATTATTCTCATATTAAACTAAAACCATTCCATGCGACTCAAAACCATTTCATTTAATTGAATTAAATGAAAAAAAATTAATATAAATTACATATTCAACCCCTTTTTAATACATTTAATTTCATTAACCCCTCGCACATAGTTTTACGCCATCATTATTATTTATTGTTTTTAAATAATAATAACAATTCATCAAATTATTTTATTAACTCATCAACATTATTATTTTTAATAATGATAATATTTATGCTCATCACATTGACCACATTAAACCACAACATTGGATATCTGAATCTGACCATGCCACGTCAATGTCTTATAACATCCGTCAATTTAATTATTTAATTCTATTTATTTTTATTTAACAATGATTAAATTGAAACCACTTTTATTAAATTAAAACCATTAAATTTAATAGACCCAACATATTTTTTAAGCCACTATTATTATTATTATTTAACATAATAATAATAACGAACTCACCTTTGATTTTATTAACGCACCACCATGCTTCCACCGTGCATCTTCATTTATTTGTTTGCAATAAATACCATAACTCATTTGATTAATTTCTCATTATTATTAATATTTTATTAATAACACAACACCCATTATTATTATTCAAATTTGATTTCAACAATTAATCAATTAATAATAAACCGCATGTTTCATTTAGCAGCGTCTAATGGGTCACACACCTTCCCAATTCACATCATTAATAATAATAACACCCATTAAATCATTTTATCATGATTATTCTCTTTTTAGTTTAATTAATCACATAATTTATGTCATCATCATTATTATTTAACATATTTTTATGTTATCATCAGTATTAAAAATTGTCATTATAATGAGTGTCATGTTGACCACATCGATTTTAACAAAGGTATGGACTGGAGGGGTCCGGGCCATTACATCAGATACCTCTCAAAACATTCTTGTCCCCGAGAATTAAAAACCAACCCATAAGAAATAATGGATCCGAACAACCACTACGCAAGATAAATCTCAGGGATCTCGTCAGAAATGGAAACAACTGACAACCCTAATTATATGAGTTAGGAATTCCTTCTCCCATATCGAGATATTATCCGCTTTAGGCGGCACTGACTCGCCCGCACGGGTTTAATCGAATCCACATTAATGCATCTCGATTAGGAATTAGGTCTTACGACTTCCATATATTAGGATTTTCCAAACTTACACTTCCCCCAACACCATACAAAACAACAATAAATTTCCCGAACACATGGCTTGGGAAATTCCTTCTCCCATGTCGAGATATTATCCGCTTTAGGTGGCACTGACTCGCCTGCACGGGTTTAATCGCATCCACATTAATGCGTCTCAATTAGGGATCAGGTCCTCCTCTCCCCACATGTTAGGACTCTTCACACACATTTAAAGGAAAGAGGGAAACAACTTAGCATTATAGACTCATGAAAAACAAGGTCCAGGACCAAAGCATGGGCGAGAATGAGTTTCAACAATGGAGTGTGACGCTCCAAAACATAAACGAGAGCATTTAAGTAAAACCGAAAACAACTCTCTCGATCTCTAACCTTGCTAGGGTTGCTTCTTCTGTTGCGTGCAACTGTCCGCGTCCCACTCCTCTGCCTCTATGTTGACGTCTAGGTGCCATAGTTGTATGGTAAACAAAGAACGCATAAGCCCAAGTAGCAAGGAAATTTTCTCAAGGTTTCATTTTATCATTTTATTTCGATTTCATTCCAAAAACACCTAAATCATGTAAAACACAAATCATGATGATGCATGTACCTTTCCTAGGGTCTCTACCCTGAAATCAATGTAGTCTTACTTGGTCGTTCAGTAAGCTCAGAGTCCTTGCATCAGATCACCGGGGGCCCTAAAATCCGGTGTCCTAGTCGGTCTTCCCTGGACTATGTCATGCAACAAGATCAACCAACTCTGTTGCCCTACCATCCCATGAAATCCTCACTATGCCTAACTCCAGACTTCATCCGATCTCTCAACCATCAGCCTCTGATACCATTCTGTCATGACCCCCTCCCACCAAAGATTCCACTCCTAAGCTGGAAATGGTGAAATGGAGATAATGACCCCCGAGTCCCGCCTCCAGTAGGCCCTGGGGTGGCGACTAGCACCAAGGGTATGATTTTTCACAAATATAGGAGGCATTACCCTTTTTATTATTTAAGATCGGGAAATAGGACAAGTAAACCACCAAAAAGGAAAAGAACAAGTTTATAGAAATAAACCCAAAAAAATCCCACATGCATGTTTAAATAGTTCTGAAACAAGGTACAAGTACAAGAAAGCTCAAAAAGTACATTACCAAAAGAAATAAGAGTACAAAAGACTGCAACAACTCCAACTGTCCCGACTAGTAGGGCCCCGCATGACCCTGGTAGTCCTCCTGGAAACCTGAAAGTAAATGTAGAGTGAGCATACAAGTATACTCAGTAGGGAAACCTAAAGATCTCGTGCACAAGTGGGCAGACATCCTAATGTCCTGTGAGAACAACAGAAGAAACCAAAAACCTATCAAGGAATTCTATCCACCCAACCTCACCAGCCATGCTCACCAAAACACAAAACAACATGTAGTAGTTGTTTATATAATAACAAGAGTATTGGGTACCCTGCACCATTTTCCCACTGGTTATTGAAGACATCCTACGCATCTTACCAATCCCGCCATTCTCACCACAATCCCACTGCCTCACCCCGCCATCACACACCTGGCCACAACTATCACACGTAACCATGCCTGCAAACACCTAGGCCAAAACAACCACCACCACGCTTGAAGACACCTGGGCCTCATCCCGAAGACACTTGGGAAACCACCTGCCCGCACACACCTGGGCCAACCACAACACTACCCTGCCTGAAGATTCTTGGGATACTAATGGACCTTAGGCCATCACAACCTGCCCGAAGATACTTGGGCTACCTGGGAAAGGGAGCAGAAAGGAGATAATAACTAGCCACTAATAGAAGTGTTAGAAAAAACACCCTCCCCCATGAAATGGGGGTGTTTGGAACTAAGTGCTCAACATGGGTGGGGTGCGTAAAGAAACATAAAATGTATAGATTTATATAAGTATAACAACCAATCATCCCATCCTAAGGCTTCTATACAAAGATCTAAGCACGTTCCTTGGCACTGCTACTTCGAGAGTATGCACACAACAAATAATCCCAAAACCCATTTAATGTTTTCATGTTTTAAAAGCTTTAGTTATCAGTTTCTTAACTACCAGGAAACTATCAACAACCAAACTGGATCAAGCTTTCATAAAACATATCCCTGCCATCCACAAATCAAGTTAGGAAAACACAAGCAACACAAGAAAGTCCCTTCTTATTAACCAACCAACCCCATTGATTATTATTCCCGTTATATTACCATGCCCCACCATTCATTAACTCTTCTACTTTTATTTATTATTCACAACCCATAGTTCATTCACATTAAAACCCATCCCTACAGACCCACTGCCAACCAACATAACCACAATCACACCGAAACCCATACATCATCATACCTTTGATACCATTTATCACAGCCCTACTGCCTGTCACCAACATAGAATTCACACCAACCCACAAACAAGCCAACCACAGCCCCGCTGCTCACCCGATCCACAAAAACCCACAAAACACCACCTTCACATAAATAAACCCTAACCGGAACCCACATGTTTATTATTTCAGTTTTTTCAACCGGGGTGATCACACAAGGGTTCAGGTATTTAATCAGCCAACTTTACTTGATTAACAAATTTCCACATTAAATAAAATTTTCATCCATAATAAAATCCACAAAGAGAGGGCAACATTTAATTACATAAGAAAAGCCCCCAACGACTATGATTTTCAGTAGGCAGAAGCGCATTCAATTCACAACATAATATCATAGGATATAAATAATGTAACTGCATTCAAAAACTTCCCATCCCCGTTATATAATCTAGTTATTATCTTTATTAAACCGGTTCAAATGTGTTTCACGTAAAAAAGAGGACACCCACCCCGCATGATGCACAAATTTAGAGGGACGAAGGTAAGATCCCTACCTCAACAGGTTCCAATGTCCTTCTACGAACACGGACACCACGATCACAAGGATTCTTCTAGAACAACTGAACCCACCACAGACGTCGCGACACCACCGAATCAATAACCCAAGAAACTCCCTCAACACAGAGATCACATGCCGTAGAATGGAAAGAAAACGAGAGAATTAGGATCAGAAAGAGAATACAAGAATAGAGGTTTAACATACCTTTTTAGAGTCATTCATCAAAGGGCACCGTTCCCGTCAATTATCAGCAGTCTCCTCGGTTGGAAACTGTGGAGGGGAGTTTTAAGAAGAGGGAATGGAATAGGGTGTATGATGTTATCCTCGCTGACACGATCCCGCAGTCACTGAAAGATCGACGATCGGAGTCCGGATGAAGAAGTTAGGAGGAAGGCTTCTAGGTCATCCGGGAGCGTCGCCGTGCATAGAAGAAGAGAGGTCCATAAATAACACGTGATCCTCTCTTAAATAGGCAATGAAAAGGTAAAATGGTACGCAACATGTATTAATGAATACACGACGTGACCGTACAACTATTACACTATTTGACTGGTCAACACAAGACACGTCACGCAGTTTCCATGCGTTTAATGATAATAATAACTTCAATCAATAATAGATGTTTTATTGACCTGGGACATGAACCATAATTTAACACCCAACATTAGACTTGAATTGATCGTATTAATGACAGGATCCTATCACCACTAACGACAAGTCAATCGGATGTCGCACGCGGGAGTTATGACGGGTCGATGATTTAATAACAATATTAAATCTATTAATTCACGAGCGTTTCGGGTACCCGATCCGAAAAACCGAAAAAGACATACAATATTGGACTCATAATTTCCATCTCGTAGTCAGGGTCGCACTACCACTGACGGTTTGTGAATCTGAGATTGCACGAAGAAGTTGCGGACAAATAGGTGTTTTATCATCAAAATTAATAATAAAAATATTTTATTATTATTATTAATCAATTATTTATTTATTTTTCATAACTCCAAAATCAATCACGATTTAGAGCCTTCTTGGGTGCTAGAATTAAAAACCAATTCCCCCTTTTTCATTTATTTTTCTTTTAATTTTATTTCTCTTATTCTTTTTTTTTGTTTCTCTCTCCAATCTCCTTTCTTCTCCAAGTTCCATCACGCCCCAAACAAAAGTGGCGCCTCCTTTGCTTTGACTCCATTAATTCCATTCTTTTATGGTTTTTATTATTATTTTATTTATTATTCCTTCACTTTGTAATCTCTCTCCAATCTCACTTCAATGTCATTATTAATAAAATTAATATTAATAACACCCATCATTAATGTTCGAATTTAATCCCATTAAATTAGATTACCATAATTATTCTCATATTAAACTAAAACCATTCCATGCGACTCAAAACCATTTCATTTAATTGAATTAAATGACACAACAAAATTAATATAACTTACATATTCAACCCCTTTTTAATACATTTAATTTCATTAACCTATCGCACATAGTTTTATGCCATCATTGTTATTTATTGTTTTTCAATAATAATAAAAATTCATCAAATTATTTTATTAACTCATCACCGTTATTATTTTTAATAATGATAATATTTACGCTCATCGCATTGACCACGTTAAACCACCCCATTGGATATCTGAATTTGACCATGCCACGTCAATGTCGCATAACATCCGTCAATTTAATTATTTAATTCTAATTATTTTTATTTCACACTGATTAAATTGAAACCACTTTTTTTAAATTAAAACCATTAAATTTAATAAACCCAACATATTTTTTTACGCCACCATTATTATTATTATTTAACATAATAATAATAACGAACTCACCTTTAATTTTATTAACGCACCACTATGCTTCCACTGTGCATCTTCATTTATTTGTTTTCAATAAATACAATGACTCATTTCATTAATTTCTCATTATTATTAATATTATATTAATAACACAACACCCATTATTATTATTCAAATTTAATTTCAACAATTACTCAATTAATAATAAACCGAATGTTTCATTTATCAACGTCTAATGGGTCACACATCTTCCCACTTCACATCATTAATACTAATAACACACATTAAATCATTATATCATGATTATTCTCTTTTTAGTTTAATTAATAACAAAATTTATGTCATAATCATTATTATTTAACATATTTTTACGTTATCATCAGTATTAAAAATTATCATTATAACACGCGTCATGTTGACCACATCGATTTTAACAAAGGAATAGACCGGAGGGGCCTGGGCCATTACATGAACGATTTTCCTCACCATCATGAATACTCATTTATTTTATCCTTAATTTATAATTATCTTTGATTGTTTAAAAAAAATTCCTATTATTTTTTTTTGAGTTTTTTATATTTTAAATAACTGATTTCAAAATTAAATGGTATTTTCCACAAGAAATTTTCTAGTGAACATTTAAAATCATTTTAATATATTGAAACATCCTTTGATGATTCTTATGATATTTTGAGTGTATGAACCAATTTTAACAACATTATTATTTCTATATATTTTTCATATTTAGTATGATGAAATGATTTTTTAAATCATATATTTTCAATGTGTTCTTATATGATGACGTGATGAATGTTTTATGATCTTATGAAACACATATGTATGTTTTTGATTATGTGATGGGTGGGACCAGATTTATATAGCCCATAAAAGAATTGGTGAAATATGGATATCTCATGAGATAATAAATAATGGAATTTGGAGTGAACCTAATTTAATAATGTATTTTTTTCAACAAGATACTCCTTTAATTGAACCTTGAGAATGGAAATGATGGAATGTGGGTGAACCAAATCCACTGTGATAGTCTTGGAAGTAACCCTTTAGTAGAAAAATTATTTTCTATGATTATTTTTGTACAAAAAACATAATACTTGTTCTTATATTATGTTATCATGGATTGTGATTGATTAGTTATGATTACACATTCTTATGTCATGAATATTATTTGGAAAAACCTTACGCAATGTTTTAGGATCAAATATCTTTAACTGAATAGAAAAGATTATAGAAATTCATGACCATGTCTCATAGTATTATTCTTATCTTATTATCGCTCATGATCATTTATTGATATCACTTGTGTTTCCTTTCTTTAGGTTTCCCTTCTTCATGTTTTGAATAAGTGTTTTAAGTATGACTTGTCTAAGAAGGGATCTTGTTGTGAAGAACTTAATGAGATATGATGTAAATATTTTTTACTTTTTGTTTATGAATCTATGTTTCAAAATAATCTTAACCTTTATATCTCTAGAATAGATCATATTATTATTCAATGAATATTATGCTAGTAAGATGAATTATTTTTTTGGTAATGTTTGGGTCACTATATTTGGTATAATAGAAAGGTTTAGTTATTTATAGAAACTATTTTGTGGAAACATTAGTGAGATCAATTAGGATAAACCTATGTATAGGATAACATCGTAATTTTTTGGGAAAGTATAGATTATGCAGTTTTCCAAGAAATACCTCCTTTTTGGTATAATACAAGGGATCATGGTTTTCATTCATACACATATATGGGTAAAACCCCCCAAAAACCATTGGTCGTCTATATTTGAGACATCATTTTGGTTTATGGGGAATGTTGCATTACCACACATGTGGTTTTAAATTAATAGTGGATATGAATGGGTTAGTACACATTTTATTAAGGAACCATTAAGAAGGATTTGATTAGACTATACCAATAAATAACCTATGTTAAACCTAAGGTGTCATATATTGATAAGAAAGTTTCATGATATAGACATCTCATAAATTATTTTAATGATTATATTATTTCCAACTATTATTTTTGTTTCTCATACTATACATTTGGGTTTCATCTAATAACTGGAACTTGAGGAAACCATGTTAATGTTTAATGCCACTTATAATGAATTTATTTCCCTCCTCATAAACTGCATGTTATGAGATTTGGAAGTAAAAATATTTTTTCTATGATCAAAAAACATTATCAAGATCAAAATTATGATGAGAACCCTAATACAAAAATAAGGGAAAAATATACTGTTGATTCCAACATATAGAAACATAAACCTTCTTTTACTAGGTTCATTGATCCACTAATAAATAAGAAATGTATTGGTACTACAGAATGGATATTTTTTATCTCTGGTGATCAAAACCAGAAAAAATTATCTATACTATTTAGAATTTTTATGGTTAAGTTGATCAATGGTGGAATCTAATCAGGAATAAAATTAAATGAGGAAAAAAATTAATCTATTTAGTGGGATGAGTTTAGAAGAATGATTTTTAATTAATACCAACATAATATTTTAATTACTATGTTGTAGATGAAATTCTTTCAAAAAAGGTAGATGGATGATGAATTCATTAGTGAAAATGAAGTAAATTTTAAATCACATGAGAGGATCTATTCTAGTATTATCATTGAACTATAATTTATGATTGATTGATTCTTTAATGGATTATAAATATGTACTCAAAGGGAGTTATACATAAGAGACATCACCAGTTATAACGAAATTTTATGATGTGAAATCAGGGTGGAAATGGATATTGGATTTGTAACATCCCGGTTCCGAAAGCCACACAACGGGTTCCCCAAACCCGATTGGTCACATTACCTCAAGCGCATTTCCCCAAACGCCAGAGGCTGCTGACTAGCAGCGAGGGCCTAGGTCTGATATTGGGGAAACTATTCCCTCATTTTTCAAAGTGCAGCGTAGTGGAAAAATATAAACATACCCAAAAGAGGAAGTGGTAAAAACATATAAACCTGAAATGGACAACGGAGCTGAAGTAAAAGATGACCAACATTCATACATATAATGATGCAACATGCCTCTAATCTAAGAAAGAATCCAAAACAAGATACACATCAATCTAATGTAATACAACACAAGGTATAAAGTACATTAAAACAAGTGGAAGTAGTGCAACATGAACTCAGCAGCATCACATGCCTAAGCTCGGTCCCATGCTCTCCCACTCCTTTGCAATAATCACGTACCTTTGTAGGGACTCTTACCATTATCAACAACTGCAGTAATATAATCTGTTTGGGCCCAAGACATGACCCAAATAGGGTGTGAGAAATAAATCCCAGTAGGCAACCACCAAAGGCCCGTGCCCAACTGACAGTGAAAATGTGCAACAACAGTGTGAAATAAACAAATGCAGTAATCTAGGAAGTACTCAAAAGCAGCTACTCCTACCAGTTCCATTACCATTTAATTATTATTTAACAATTCAATATAATTGAATTATAAGTTCCTGAGACCTGGCCTCAGCCGAAAATCTCTTGTACAGTACCACAAAAAAAACTACAACAGGATATCTAACAAATAGAAGGTAATAACAATACCAAGCCTGTGCTTTATCTTGGTAGGTATAACACAAGAAAACGTCACAGTGAATATTGAAGTGAACATTGCCCTCAGGCTAAACAGTACCTTGACCTTAGGATAATCAGAAAGTTTCCCTCAAGCATACTAGATATTTCCCTCAGGCATAAAATCTAATACCCTTAGGCATAAGAAACGTTTCCCTCAGGTGAATCAATACCTTTCCCTCAGTAGAATCAGCACCTTTCCCTCAGGTGAATCAATACCATGCCCTCAAGAGAATCAATACCTTTCCCTCAGGTGAATCAATACCTTGACCTCAGTCAAATCAGAAACCGGGCTGATCCCAATGCATAATCAAGTAATAAATATGTTTCCGCTCAATAAAACTAAAAAATTCTATCATTATGGCATACCCATGGGTATCCTGGCCAAACGGCTAAAAAAGGGGAATGCACCCCCGGGGTGGACCTGGATCAAGGCAACGATCCCAAACAGAATTTTATAAATGTTCATTATATTATCTATTCAATTCTAGATATCTTAACAGCTAAGGCCTCATCCATACAACACCCCAAACATGGGAGCATAGCACAATGGTACACAAAATCAACTCGACCGTTGGAAATAAACACCAGACCACCTACCTTGATCTCCTCTGATCCATATACTTGAACGAAGCCTCCCGAATCAACTGATAATGACATAGATCTGGGATAAACACTCACCCGTTCAAACTCAAATAACTTTCCTTAGGGAAATAATTGGAAGGAGAGGTTCAAGAAGAGAGAAGAACTCACCCATGC
This sequence comes from Viscum album, assembly GCA_963277665.1. NCBI lineage: Eukaryota > Viridiplantae > Streptophyta > Magnoliopsida > Santalales > Viscaceae > Viscum > Viscum album. The sequence continues at coordinate 26,783,268 of OY728128.1, read as the reverse complement.
AGTTTAAACGAGATAGACGATGAGGGAATCAGAGTCCCAGTGTGCGGTCGGGAGCTCTTCCAAGTTCCAGCCTTCTCTCCCGTGGATTTCATCGAGTCCTAAGCTTCCTCTTCTGAAAGAGGAGGATACTGCTTGTTTAAAAAAAACAAAACTACATGGTGTGTAATCTCAAGTACATGGCATGTACTTTGTATTTTTTTAACTATTCCTCTGGAGGCCACCTTCCAGCACCTCACTATTAATCAATCGACTTAGTTACATGACATATATTTTTAAGTACATGGCGTGTACTATCGTTCCGTTGGCGGATACTCCCACCGCCTTAGTATTCACCTACTGACTGATTACACAGAGTGTACATACTAAGTACACAGCATGTAGTCAGTTTTTATACCCTTTATCACTGACATGCCTACATGACCTGTATACTCATCCCACACGGCCCAAGTACACGGTGTGAGGAAAAGTACACGGCGTGTACCCACAAAGTTTGTGATTTCCCCCCATTTTCCTTATTCTCTCAAAAACACTTAAGGAAAAAGGAAAAGAAGAAACTCGTACTACAAGAATAAGAACTAGGTTCTTACAAACTTCCCCCCTTAAAGAAATTCATCCCAGAATTTCTCTTCCAAGGGTGGTGAAGATAAAGCTGAGAACAACTCTGGCCACTGAGCACGTACGTCGGTCTCCCACTCCTAGGTTTCTTCCTTCGCTCGGCCATGCTGCCATAGCACCCGTACGAGAGGAACTGACCGACCTTAGAGAACCTTTATGCTCCTATCAAAAATACTAATCAGATGCACCTCAAAAGATGCATTGACCTGTAGTTAAACCTCCTTGGGATGAAAAACGTGAGATGGGTCTGAGTGATAACGGCGCAACTGAGATACGTGGAAGACGTCGTGCATGACCCGATACCTCTGGGGTAACTGCAACCAATAGGCACCTGAACCGACTCTCTCCATAATCTCAAATGACCCCACATACCTCGGTGAAAGTTTACCATGTCTCATGATCTGCTTGCGTCCCAACCTCGGTGAAACATGCAAGAAAACCTGATCCCTGACCACAAACTCCAAGGGTCGTCTGCAGCGATCAGCATAAGATTTCTGATGAGACTGTGCAGTAGCCATCCGCTTCCGAATCAACCGGACCTACTCTGAAGTCTCCTGCATGAGATGTGGTCCTAGTAAAGCTACCTCACCTGCCTCCAACCAGCACAAGGGTGATCGGCATGGCCTACCATATAAAGCCTCATAAGGTTCCATCTCAATAGTTGCCTGAAAACTATTATTGTAGGCAAACTCGACCAGGGGTATATGCTTCTTCCAAGAGCCCCCAAAGTCCAGGACGCATGCACGCAACATGTCCTCTAGCTCCTGTATCGTATTCTCTGACTGGCCATCGGTCTGAGGGTGGTAAGCAGTGCTTAAAAGCACCTATGTACCCAGTGTCCTCTAAACACTCTGCCAAAAATGAGACGTAAAACGGGCATCCCTATCTGAAACGATTGAACGAGGGACCCCATGAAGATGTACCACCTCCTGGATTTACAAATTTCTGAGCTCTTCAACACGGAAGGTCTCCTTGATCGAAAAAAAGTGAGCTACCTTCTTAAGTCTGTCCACCACAACCCACATGACATCATTTCCTCGAGGTGACCTCAGCAACCCGATCACGAAGTCCATCATGACATCATCCCATTTCCACTCCGGAATGGGTAACTACTGTAACAGTCTGGTGGGCCTCTGATACTCCGCCTTCACCTATTGACAGGTGAAAAATCTCATTACAAAACCATCTACCACTCTTTTCATACCTGGCCACCAATACTGATGTCTCAAGTCACGGTACATTTTGGTAACTCCAGGATGTACTGCCCAAGATGAAGCATAAAACTCCCACATCAACTCCTCACGTATATCCCCTAAAACCCACACTTGTCCATGGATATAAAGTACCTCATCATCGCTTATCATCCAACTAGGAGGAGGGTCCGCACTTTCCACCAACTCCCGTAGAACAAGGCCTTCTGAATATGATAGTTATCTCATCCTCACTCTATTCAGGAGGGTAGAAGTCACATCTAAGGATGAGAGATAGGGTTTCCCTTAACTTTCGTGCACCTCTAAATGCATCTAGAGAACAAATCCATGAGCTACCACTCACCACTGGACTCATGCACTACCTGTATCCGAGTCCTCCTGCTCAGTGCATCAGCTACTACGTTACCTTTACCAGGTGTATATGCAATCCCAAAGTCGAAGGACTGAAGTTATTAAACCCACATTCACTGTCTAAAATTAATGTCACACTGGGTAAAGATATATTTCGGACTTTTTTGGTCCGTAAACACCACAAAATGTTCTCGTAAGATATAATGTCTCCAACAACATAACGCATGCACAACTGCAGTCAAATCGAGAACATGCGTTGGGTAATTTCTATCATGTGTCCTCAACTGCTGAGACCCATACACAACTACTCGATCGCCCTGCATCAACATTGCTCCCAGCCCAATACCTAATGCATCAAAGTAAACTGTATAGCTCTTCCCTTTCTCTAGAAGTACCAGGACTGGTGCTGATGTCAACCTTCCCTTCATCTCCTGAAAGGATGTCTCTCAAGATTCTGACCAAACTAACTTCATACCCTTCTTAATCAAACCCATCAACAACGATGCTAAGAAGAAGAAGTCCTGTATAAAGAACTTGTAGTAACCATTCAAGCCCAAGAAACTTCGTATTTCAAACACATTCTTAGGATTCTCCCAAGAAACTACCGCTCTCACTTTCTCTGGGTCTACTGCAACTCCTGCCTCTGAGATAATATGACCCAGGAAGTGTATCTGGTTCATCCAAAAGTGGAACTTTGAGATCTTAGCATATAAATGATGCTCTCTTAGTGTAATAAATACAATCTCAAGATGGGTAGCATTGTCATGTCGAGTTTAAGAGTACACCAAGATATCGTCCACGAAGACTACCAAAAAAGAATCCAGATATGGGTGGAACACATGATTCATTAGAGCCATGAAAACTGTTGGCACGTTTGTGAGTCCAAACAACATGACCAAGTACTCGTATAGACCATATCTGCTCCGAAAGGGTGTAAGCGGTATATCTGATGGTCTAACGGGCAACTGATGATATCCGGATCTCAAGTAAATCTTTGAGAACACACCTGTTCCTCGAAGTTGATCAAAAAGATCATCAATCCTTGGTAAGGTATATCAATTCTTAACCGTCAATTGGTTCAACTTCCAATAATCCACACAAAGTCTAAGTGTACCGTCTGCCTTCTTCGCAAACAAGACAGGCGAACCCCAAGGAGAAGTACTGAGTTGGATAAAACCCTTTTCCTGCAACTCCTCCAACTGCCTCTTGAGCTCCTGTAATTCTAGTGTATCCATAATATAAGGAGGAATAGACACCGATGCCCCTCCTAACACAAGCTCAATAAATAAATCCACCTCTCACTCCGGAGGTAGACCTAAAAAGTCGTCCAGGAAGACATCCCTGAAACGATTTACCACTAGAGGGAAATACTTCTGAAAAGTTCCCCAGTCATCCAGATATAAACTCGCAATCTGGGCTATAACTCCACCTCTCCCATGATTCTCGGGTCCAGCTCGGCTCGCCTAGACATCCCATTCATCCTTGTATAAAAACTATATGCCCTCTGGTGATGTGAAACTCACCCTGCGATGATAGAAATATACAAAGGCTCGAAAGGGTACCAACCAGTAAATCCCAAGAATGACATCATAGCTCATCATCTCTAAGACATAGAGGTCTCATAGAATGTGACACCCACCGACCTCTAGGGGGCACTCCTTACAGTGACACACACATGCCGTTCTAATTCCCAATGGAGTGTCTAGCGTCATGATATCCGAAGAAGAAGAAACACAGAGCCCAAGGCTATCCACAATGGGAACAAATATAAAGCTATGTGTAGCACCAGTATCAAAAAGTGTAGTAGATAAAACATAAGAAACTAGAATAGTACCTCTAATAGTAGAAGGTCTAGGATCCTGCTCCTGTTGGGTCTACTACACTGCATATGCCTTCCCAATGCCACAACCCTGCGACATAGCCTGGCTACCCAGAGATGACTCGTCCTACTATCTCTAAGATCCTTGTGTCCGGTTACCACGACCACAACCACCACCTCGGCCTGAACATCCTGACGTGTTCCAATTCCTTGACTGGTAAGAAGATTCTGGCCTTTCTCCTACATGCAGAGTCTGCACAGAACCACTCTCACTAGTCACTAGTGGAAACTCCCTACAAAAATGCTGGAGATGACCTATCTTGCTGGAAGCTCGGCACTCCACTAGGTCATGTGGACACTGAGGTCTCTTGTGCCCCTCTTTACCACACTGGTAGCACATTATCAGGCCACCTGAAGAATTATTCTGTCTAGTACTACCACCGTGAGAGAAATCCATTTTCCTCTTCCTCTTATTAGTATAAATAGTACCAGAAACTGGTGCTAAACCTCTCTGTCCTGCACCCCTAGCTTCCTGCAGGTTCCGCTCAGTAATTAGTGTCTCGTTCAAAATAGCGTGCAATGTAGGTAACCTGAAAATATTCACCAGTGCTTGGATGTTGTATAGAAGACCATCCTCAAATCATCTAGCCCTCAACGTCTCATCACCCACCAGAATAGGTACAAAACACTGTAGCTTAGTGAAGCGGGAAGAATTTTCCATCACTAACATGGCACCCTACTGTAGATTCATGAACTTTCGAGCTCGATCTACCCTTAGCATCTTAGGAAATAAAAAGTTATAGAATACTACCTAAAAATCTTCCCACATCATGTCTCGGTGATGCTCGGTCTATGTGGTAACATCCCACCATCTCTTGGTGGAATCACGTAACATATAAGTAGCAAGTTTGAACCACCTCCCAAGAGGCATCTACAGATTCTTAAAGATCGTCTACATAGAATCCAGCCATGACTCCATGACCTATGGTCCGACATCACCTGAAAAAAATAGGTAGATGCTACTACTGGAATATACGTGTCAGCTCTTCCATAGATGTGGTAGCCGACGGTGCTCCCTGGAAGGTCTGTATAAATCGAATGAAGACTTCATAGAACTACGCATCCGCACCTGTGTCCAGTATAACGGATGGCACCACATCTAGCTCTGCTGGAGGATCCATCGATATCCCATGGCCTAACATCTCTGGAGTATAATCGTTGCTGCTCTCTTGGAGAAAAACTCATGGTCATCTCGGCGACATGACTCTACAAGGTCAAACACATGCCTTTAGAGTAAGATCATCAAGGACTAAGAACTGGAAACGTAAGAATGGAATAGGGAATAAAAAACGTTCAAGTTTTACAAAACAAGACTACACGACGTGTATAATAACTACACAACGTGTTCTTGAATTTTCTTCCCTTGCTCGAGTCATTTTACACGGCTAAGCCACACAACTCTCTTTTGAACGTGACTACACGGCGTGTATATGGTCTACAAAGCATGCACCCTTAATCCCTCACATGGTCGTGTTCTGATGTTGTCCTGGGCGTGTCTCAACCCCAGGTACATGGCGTGTTACACCCACACACGGCGTGTACACCACCCTATTTCCCCATCCACACAGCTAAGTCCACATGGTCTTTCACTGGTCAAGACTCCACGGTGTGTCCCACAGGTACACGGCGTGTACGCCAACCCGTGTTGTTCGTGACACGACCAGATACACCGCTCAAACTACACGGCATGTTCTAGATGGACACAACATGTACTAGAAAGGATAAAACCAACCCAAGTTGTTAGTTACACGGATGGATTCTCAAATTACACTACACGATGTGTTCGGAAGTGACACTGCGTGTTTAAGTGAAGATTTTTCTGTCCGTGTTGTTAGTCACACGGGAAGACACATGGTCAACAAGACACGGCGTGTATAACAGGTACACGGTGTGTTCCCTCTAGAGTTTTCCCATCCCATTTTTTCTACCTACACAGCCTATGACATGGTTAAAAACTACATGACATGTACTTTCGGTACATGTCGTGTACTTAATTTTTTTTCCATTTCTTCCCGAATAGAAGAGTACATGGAATGTATTTACAGAACCACACGCCGTGTTGTCTGGGTTTCCGAACAGTAGACCTCAAAAACTACTCCGGAGCCCCTTTTTTTTCTTAAATTTCATGCGTCAGAATGCCAAATTACGATGCATGGGGGCCCATACTCCCCGTGAACCAAAGTTTAGCACCTGACCCATCCAATTTATAGAACAAAATGCAACAAAAAGTCTGGATCATGATCCGCTAAATTCCGGTCCAAGAGAGCCCATAATTTTCACAAACCAAAGTTTAGCGTCCATTAACCCAACCATAACTTGAACCAATAACCTATCAATAGTAGGCATATCTATCAAGGTACCTATCACAACATCATGAATTTTAAGCACACCATCTATCACAACAACATGCAATTTCTAATGCACCTACATGGCATGGAAACTATGCATGACATGTGATTCTAACATGTTCCTAAATGATTCATGAGATAAAATACCCTCATCTCATTGGGTTGAAACTAAAATAGAACCCAATATAAAAATATAAACAACACACCACAAGTGCTTCATCCAATGGTGAAAATCAGATCAACTGTAAAGTAAAAAATCAGTAAAATTGAAACACAAGGTAAATTGGCTTTTCCCAGTACACAGGTTAGCTACTCTCAGGCACGACTTTTTACCAAGTACCTATTCCATCATATCCCTATTTATAGGCTCCAAATACTAAGTCAAGTAGAAAAGAAATTCCTCTGATTCCACTTTGTAACATCCCGGTTTCAGAATCCACACAATGGGTGCCCCGAACCCGGTTGGTCACATGACCTCAAGCGCATTTCCCCAAATGCCAAAGGCTGCCGACTAGCAGCGAGGGCCTAGGTCTGATAGTGGGGAAACTATGCCCTCATTTTTCAAAGTGTAGCGCAATGGAAAAATATAAACATACCCAAAAACGGAAGCGGTAAACAATATAAACCTAAAATGGACAACAGAGCTGAAGTAAAAGATGACCAACAGTCATATATATAATGATGCAACATGCCTCTAATATAAGAAAGAAGCAAAAATAGGATACAATTCAATATAATTTAATACAACACAAGGTACAAAGTATAACAAAACAAGTAAAAGTAGTGCAACAGGAACTCAACAGCATCGCAAGCCTAAGCTCAGTCCCATGCTCTCCCACTCCTCTGCAATAATCAAGTACCTGTGTAGGGAATCTTTCCCTTATCAACACCTGCAGAAATATAATCTGTTTGGGCCCAAGACATGACCCAAAACAGGGTGTGAAAAATAAATCCCAGTAGGCAACCACTGAAGGCCTTTTCCCAACTGACAGTGAAAATGTGAAACAACAGTGTATAATAAAGAAATGCAGTAATCTAGGAAGTACTCAAAAGCAACTACTCCTACCAGTTCCATTACTATTTAATTATTATTTAATAGTTAAATATAATTTAATTATAAGTTTCCGAGACCCGACCTCGACTGAAAATCTCCTGTACAGTGCCACAAAAAAATACTACAATAGGCTATCTAACAAAGAGAAGGTAATAAAAATACCATGCCTATGATTTATCTTGGCATGTATAATATAATAAAACACCACAGTGAATATTCAAGTGAACATTTCCCTCAGGCTAAAAAATACCTTGCCCTCAGGATAATTAGAACCTTGCCCTTAAGCATAACAAATATTTCCTTCAGGAATAGAAGCTAATTCCCTCAGGCATAAGAAACATTGCCCTCAGGCAAATCATTACCTCTCCCTCAGGTGAATCAGTACCTTGACCTCAGGCGAATCAATACCTTTCCCTCAGGCGAATCAATACCTTTCCCTCAGGCGAATCAATACCTTTCCCTCAGGAGAATCAGTTACCGGGCTGAGCCCAACGCATAAGAAAGTAATGAATATGTTTCCTCTCAATAAAACTCAAAACATGCTATCATTATGGCATACCCACGGGCATCCTGGTGAAACAACTAAACAAGGAGAATGCACCCTCGGGGTGGCCCTGGATCAAGGAAACGATCCCAAACAGCATTTTATACATGTTCATTAGATTATCTATGCAATTATAGATATCTTAAAAGCTAAGGCCTCTGCCATACGACACCCCAAACATGGGTGTGTAGCACAACAGTACACAAAATCAACTCGATAGTTGGAAATAAACACCATACCACCTACCTCGATCTCCTCTGATCGATATACATGAACGATGCCTCCCGAATCAACTAAGAATGATGTAGATCTGGGACAAACGCTCACCTGTTCAAACTCAAATAACTCCCCTTAGGGAAATAATTGGAAGAAGAGGTTTAAGAAGAGAGAATAACTCACCCGCGTGGTTCAAACGAGATAGACAACGAGGGAATCGGAGTCCCGGTGTGTGGTCGGGAGATCTTCCAATTTTCGGCCTTCTCTCCCACGACTCTCGTCGAGTCCTAAGCTTCCTCTACCGAAATAGGAGGATACTACATGTTTTTAATGAAAAAAATAACTACACGGCATGTACTCTCAAGTACACAGTGTGTACTTTCCCTTTTTTTAACAGTTCCTCTAGCGGCCACCTTCCACTGCCTCACTGTTCATCATCCAACTTGGTTACACAGCATGTATTTCTAAGTACACGATGTGTACTATCGTTCCACTGGAGGCTACTCCCACTACCTTACTGTTCACCTTCTGACTGATTACACTACGTGTATATACTAAGTACATGACGTGTAGTCCGTTTTTATACCCTTCATCACCGACAATCCTACACGCCCTGTATACTCATCACACATAGCCAAAGTACACGACGTTTGGAAAAGTACACGGTGTGTAGCCACAAATTTTGAGATTTTCCCCCATTTTCCATATTCTCTAAAAAACACTTAACGAAAAAGGAAATGAAGAAACCCATACCTTAATAATAATAACCTGGTTCTTACAGGATTCACCCATAAATATCATGGTTTTGATATGAAAATAATGATGGAATTCAAAGTATATTCTAATAATTAAAATCTTAGAGGAAAAAAGATAAATATTACTTTTAATCAGAAGTGGGAATGAAGCCAGAAGGAAATTTTCTTAAGGGTTTTTGTAAATATTTTATATGTGGAAATGAAATCCAATAGGAAATAAAATACTGATGTAATGGGAATAATTTATCTTACAATTGAAATGGAGATAAAACTCCATGAAATACACAACCTAGACTCCAATGCTTCAAATAAAAGGATTATGAGAATTATAGTAACTAGAGATCAAGTTTTAATGATTATGATGTACATAAAAAACCTATTAGTCATGGGTAAAAAGGGAAATATCATGTGACCACTATTTCCGATATGGGTTACAACAACGATGTGGTGAAAAGTACACTTATTATTCACTCTGTAACTATTAATTTCTTATTTGATTCTGGTTTTACCCAATATTTTATGTCTGAATAATCTTATAAGTGTATCAAATTACCATGTTAATAATAAAATTTATAGTTAATAGAAAAAATTATTATTGGTACGTTGTTCTTAACTCAAGTTGATAACTCCTATTCAATTAATTTTCTAGGGATTTCACTTTATACAAATATTTTTATTCTCCATTTAGTTTAATTTTATTTCATTTTGTTCATTGAGTGACTATATCTATATAAATCACTTTTCAATTTATGATGTAGGAATGTAATATTCTATATTCCCATCCCACCAATGATTGACTATCATTTCGATGATAAATGTGAACTTCTAAAGGAAATTACATCCATTACAAAGGTTTGGATTCCTATTAAAATAGAATTTTTTTCATACATGGATAAGGAGAAACTAAATATAGATGATATTATTTTTTACTAGTAAATTTTTGATGTGTTTCGGGAGTATTTTTTTACTCCTCTGAATCATAAAGTTGAGTTTCTAGTAGAACTCATGCCCAATGCTGCACATATATTAGATAATCTATATAAAATTATTTTTATCGAGATGTAGGAATTAAAGAAACTACAATGAAATAATCTAGAAAAGGTATTCATTCATCCATGTTTGTTACCTTAGGGTGCACTAATTTTTTTTCCTAAGAAGAAAGTCGGATTAATGTGATTCTACATTGATTATCATGAATTAAATGAGATCTTAATCAAGAATAAGTATCATCTAACTCATATTAATTATTTTTATGATAAATTATAGGGAGGTAAATATTTATCCCAGAGTTATATGTGATTTTGTTTTTATTAATTGAGAGTAAAAAGTGAGGTCATGCCCAAGAAGACCTTCCATTTGAGTTATGGAAACTATGAATTTACTACGAGTCTATTCGGTATTGCTAATTCTACTGGAACATTTCTGTATTTAATTAGTAGAGTCCTTAGATATTAATATGACCTATTTGTGATAGTGTATATCAATTATATTTTTATATATTACAAGAGAAAGTAAGAGTATAAATATCACATTAGGATTATACTGAATATCTTAAGAAATAATAAATTGTTAGAAAAAATTAACAATTGCGAATTTTGGATATAGGAATTTTTATTTTTGGGTCAAATAATCTCAATCAAGGTTATATTGGGGGATACATCAAAGATAGAAGTTATTGAAAATTATTCCAAACCAATCACTATTATTGAGATCTATAGTTTTCTAGGATTAACTGAGTATTGTTAGAACCTAGTGAAATATTTCTCATAGATATATAATACACTCAACATGTAAATTTAGAAGAGAGATATGTTCCTCCAGACAAAATAATGTTAATACAATTTCTAGGAATTGATGTGAAGGTTGGTCAATAAACCTATGGTCCAAATATCCTACATTGGATAAGTGTTCATTATTTTTAGTGATTCATCATAGAAGGTGATGGGATTTGTTCTTAATAATAATGATTTGTTGATAGATTATTCCTCAAACCAATTAATGGTTCATGATAAAAATTACCTAACTCGTGATTTGGATTCAGCAACAATTATAATTAAATTAATGATATGGATGAGTTATATTTATAGATAAATTTTTAAAACATATACAGATCATAATTTTTTTAATTTTTTAATCACCTAAAAATAGTTAAATATGTACTAGATAACATGGTCATTTTTTTAATGATAACTATTAATTAATAGATTAAAACCCTAAGAAAGAGAACAAGGTGCTGATGGTTTGAGTTTAAAGGATCATTCCAACTTATCTAGGTTGAGGATAATAAGATACAAAATATTAATGTATTTAAAAAGGATTAAATCTGAAATTCTAATGAAAGGGGATAAATATTTTTTTCTAAAATTAGTGTTCAACAACTTACCCATGTTATGATTAAAGTTTCATAGAAGGAGGATGTGGAGCTACAATATAGGGTGAGAAATTTTCCTAATTTCAATCTTGATTGTGATGGAAGGATAAGGGTTAAGAACCATGTTTGTGTCTCGTAAATTTCAAATTTTAAGAAAAAGTTATTGGAAGAATCATATAGCTCACCATTATCTCTTCAAACTGGATATTTGAAGATGTATACAAATCATGAAGACTATTTTTGTTTTTGATAACATGATGGTAGTTATTGAAGATTACATGTCTCAGTTCTTAATATATTAGCATGTTTATGTTGAGAGATAAAATTCTATGTGAATTATTCAACAATTACCCATAACTTAGTGGAAATGGGAAAACCTCACCATGGATTTCATCATTAAACTCCCCAAAATGCATAAATGCAACGATGATATTTTTTATGTAATTGATCACCTTACAAAGGAAGAAGATATCATTTATATTAGTGAAAATTTCAGTCTTTAACATTTAAAGTAAATAGGATATGTTTTGATCTTGTCCTCTAGATTATAAAGGGGGTTCAGATCAAAACCTTCATCTATTCATGTTTTCATATAGAAATAGAAATCACTCGAGTATTCAAATAGATCATTATGAATCCATCTATGAATGAAGTGTAGAAATATTATATACTAAAATTAAGTTATATAAATAATGTTATTATGAACCGAGATAGATGAGGAAATGGTATAAAATTTTAAATCCATTCAGTTGAACATCATGTTTACTGAATGTAGATAGAATTGTTATATTGACAATCATTGGAAAGATATATAATTACTAGATAGTGAGATGGTATGATTTTAACCTTATATATTGATTTTTTTGAAATATAGAAATAAGGGAAATATGATCCCTATATATATTAGTCCCTTTTAGATTTTTGATCATATAAGGATTGTAGCTTATTATTCAGTGCATCCACTGAACCTCTCTCAAGTTCATGATGGGTTCTATGTATCTCTCTTGAGGATGAACATACCAGATCCTTCACATGAACAGAACTATGTGGTTATACTATTTGTGTGTGATATCTATTATGAAGATTTTTTTTTCGAAATATTTGATAAAAAAGATAAAGTTCTATGAAATAAGACTATTTTTCTAGTTAATGTTATCTAGAGGAATCAAAAATCAGAAGATTCTACCTGGGAACCTAAGGATGTGACAAAGAAGGGATATCCTCTTTTGATTTAATTATAATAATTTAATTTTTAGGGAATAATTCATTTTAATTGGGTTATAATGTAACACTCCAAGATTTAATATGTATTTACTTTAAAATAAATTTAAATTAACAATAGCTTATCTTACATGCATTCTAGATTCTAATTGAACTATGATATAGTAATATTTTACAACATATCCATCAAAATGTATGGTATGAATCATAATAACCACATTATAAAAGATAGGTATAAAAGTTTTAAGTAATTAAAATTTATTGATTAATTCATAACAAATAAATGCTCAATTTTAAGTAATGTCATTTTATACTTCAAAAATATATTTCCATCAAAAACTATTTTTATTACATTTTGAATGTACATACACTATTATTAATTTAATAAATTTTGAAAAATTCAATTTCATTAAATTAATATCATTTTTGAAATCATAATTTCAATCTTATCTTAGGGATAATTTTTATTTTTTATAAAAAAAATCCGTGAGTAGTGAAAATAACGATTTTGTAAAAAATATCATTTATTTTAAAGGAAAAGTCCCAAAATGATTTCAATTTTATCTTAAATTAACATAATTCTCTCTTAATTGTAGTTGATATAAATAATTACATAGTAATCATCATTATACAACATTTTGGTATAAATTCTTTTTCTAAAAAAAATACAATGGTCTAAAAATAGATTTTTTCACTCAAATATTTTTATTTAAATACATAAATTTAATCTCTATTTATTAGTGGTTTTCAATAATTTTTTTATAATATTATCAATATTAAAATTTATCATTAATTTTATTGTTTTTATAAGGTATTCAATGGAAGGAAAATCAGTTTTTAACATAAAAATGCATTTTTTCTAAAATAGATTTTCATTGCAGTTTACGTGCTCATTTAAAATTAAATTATTTGAATTTTAGAAATTTATTCTATTTAAATGTATTCTATATTTTTAATCATCACAAGTATTATATTTGTTTAGGTTCTACCTTATTTTTTTCACAGTGAATACTAAAAATTGTAAAATTTTATTAAAATGGTTAATGTTAAAATGAGTTTAAGTTGGTATTATACCAAGAGATAACGAAATAATTTTCATCAAAAAATATTTATTTTTATTATTTTAATATATTTTAACATTATAAAATACTAACTTAAAATAATTTTCTATTTTGAGTAACATTCCAATGAAATTAATCTTATATCATAGTAATATTTTATAAAATTCCATGTGTATCCCTCCCCTCACATATAAATGTGTACTACTTCTCCACCCTTATTAACAACATTTGGGCCTCATATCTCTACTTTTAATGAATAAAAAACCTTCCATGATTCCCTAACATCATCCTATATGTTTTATTCTTCTCCCAATACAAATTCTTCAAGGGTTAATGTGTAATCCAATGAAGGTCTCTCAAGGAAGAGGTATAAATCTTAACCAATATCCTTGAAATTTAGTTTTCCTTATAATTAAACATAAAATTGTTTTATATATCAAAATATGATGAATAAAATATTATAAATATAATTTTATTTTTTTAGTTTGACAACACAACCATTTAAAACTTCCCTTCCATCAAAAGTTATATGAAAGTATTACTTGTGCATACATGTGGACTACCACCATCACGTAGAGATACAATTTGATTTCCACCACTATATTCTAATATTGGTTATTATGTTAGGTTAAATGTATTCATATTTTATATATGATAAAATAATATTTTGAAGTAGTATAAATGTTAATTATGTTCATTTCATTCTACCCATCGAAAAATGGAAACATCGCTCTTTCATACATACAGACTACCATCTCAACATGGTGATTTAATTAATTTTTCATCACTATAATGTTTTAATGATTATATATATATATATAGGATATATATTATATTTATATATTATAATAGTCTCTCATCTTTGGTCGATAGCTATTGGCATCCCTTAAGGTTTCATCCCCTAGAGGATTCTTCGGCGGTGACTTCCCCTTGTAAATTATTTGGTGGAATCCTCATTTAGATCTGTGGTTTTAGTTGTATTATTATGGTATACTGCATCCTTTTTGGAATGGTTCTATTATGGTGTTTGTTGGTCAGCTTTGTGGCTCGTTTTAGTGTTTTTGGCGGCATGCAGAAACCCTTCGATGTAAATGATCTATATACGGGTAAGGCGTCTTCGCTCTGTGCATAGATTTGTTTTTGATCTAGAGATTCCAACTCAAGGAGAAGGGTGAAGATGGTTTGATTTTCTATCTTAATGATCTTGATGTGGTCTTTATAGATGGATATGGTTGTGGTCTTCATGGTTGGGGAGAAGGATGACAACAGATCCCAGGGCTTTGTGCCAACACTAGAGGTGATGTTGCTATCCCTATTTGTTTGTTGGTTCAATAATGGTGTTCCTACTAGGGTTGTATGACAATATTGTTTTCCTTTGTGATAAGTTAGATGAAATTATTAAATTACTGATTTTTGCCTATGGCGATCGATGATTAGTATGGATATGTCTATGGTGGATGGTGGAGATCGTTGAAGATGGGCGAATATGGTTGTGACACAAGTGGCATCATAGTTTTCATATTATGGTTTTTACAATAATAACGGAAGAGGTTTTTTAGGACTTTACTAGGCCATTTTGGATGCTTTTAATGATTTCTCTTGTAATGGGTTATGTGTCATTGGACTCTTGATCCATTCAATGTTCAGGCTGGGTACCACTAGGCATTCAGGTTGGTAATGGGTTCTCCCTTAACCTAATTCAAAAGGGATCCTTGTTTTCTATTTTAATTTTTAATAAATGGGATAGTCCTCAAAATGTTTCATTATATTTATATCATTATTAAAATTAAAGAGATTAAGGAATAATGTTTAATGTTAAGGGACTATAACTTCCAAACAAAGTCATATATGAAAAAATGAAGTAATTGACACTTGAAATGATGATTATAATGAAAGGTTGTTCATCAATGAGTGATAAAATGATATAAGTAAACCAATTGTCATATTATGGGAAATAATATTTCAATTTTATAGAACAATAAAAATTTTAATTTTATTATATTTTTGGTTAGAGTGCTTAATAATCAAGAGATACTTGAGGTTAGGGTGTTATATTACAATATCATTTTTAATAGGATTGTTTATGATCAAATTTTTGATAAAGAAATTATATGATCTATATCTATGAAAAATTATATATTTGTTTCTATATTAGTTATTTCTCGAGAGTACATGTGTTCAATTATTTTTATTATATTCAATTACTCAAGAGAAAGAAATAACGCTTCTTTAGAAAAACCAACCCTGCTTTTCTCATCGGTCAAGACTATTTTCTTACATGTCCATATTTTTTAAAATGCTTTGAATGATGTTTTAATATTATAAAAATAATATTTAATGTTATTTTTTTAGTATTTTTTACTTTCTTTATTGTGGTTTAAATGTAATTGTCTTATCATTTTCCAAAAAAGGTACTTTTGTTTTTTTACTAAAATTATGAAAGGGTTTTTTTTTTGTTTCAACATACACCTTATGAACGACTTTCCCAGAAAGTATGAATACTATTTCGATTGAAGACACTCTTATAAGAATCCTTGGTTATATTAAAAGATATTTTTTTTCCATAATTGTTTTTAATTTTTTATATTTTTAAAAAATTATTTAAAAATTAAAGTTTATATTCATCAAGAAATGTTCCAGTGATTTTTTAAAGGTATTTTCATATATATGAACACCCTTTGGAGTTTCTTAGGATTTCACAGGGATATGATACAATAATACCATAATTATTATTTATATGAATAGTTTATTATTATTAATATTAAATTTTTATTAATTTTGTATCTTTTCCATGGTTTATGGTATGATGATATGAAGAATTCTTTATGATCGTGTGGGAGAAAAATGTATGGTTTTCATTATGTAAAGGGTGATCCAAAAAAGTATATATCCCTATAAAACTTTGGGAAAATATGGATATCTCATGTGATAATAAGGACTATAATGGGGAGTGAACATAGTTTATTAATTGACCTTGTACAATAATATAATCCAAGGAGAAAACACAGGCTAAGGAAATGATGAAATGGGGAATGAACCCAATCCAAAATGTAGTCTTGGAAGCTGGAATTAACTAATGAAATGATTTTATATACTTATGTGTCTTCAAAAAACCCATTCCTTGTTTTTTTATCATTTCATAGGATTGATTATATATGGATATACATTCTTATGTGTTGTATATTTTATTTTAAAAAAACCTTATGTGATGTTTCTTGATTAAATATCTTTGACATATTGGGTATGATTATTGTTAGTCATGAACTTGTTCACATTCCGATATAATTAACTTCTACTCACTCATGATCATTGATTTATATCTTTAATGTTTACCGTAATAATAAATTTGATATCACACATTATTATGTATTCCTTCCCCAGGTTATAAAGAGTGGTTTTAAGTATGATTCGTGTAATAGTGGTGTTAGTTATCAATAACTCAATGAGAAATGATGTAGAACTTTTCTATACTAGTATATTACATATCTAGGTTTCAAAATAAACTAAACCTTTATGGTTCCTTCATGTATCCTATTTTTATGTAATGAATATTCTACTAATAAGATGTAGAATTTATGTATGTAAATATAGGGTTATTATAGACACAATAGAAGTTTTCCGACAATATGGGAATAACACCAAAGGTGTCCCAATAGACCACATTGGAATGATCCTTGATTATTTATATGACATGGAGGAAAAAATGATCTTGTTGAATGCTTCTATATAATAATGCTTCTATAGGAATTGGTCTCCCTCTTCCGCATATTTCCAATATTATAGTTCCCACTTTTTCCTATATATACAACGTTGGTACCTCTCATATAATTTATAATGAGTTATCATTCCACTTTGGATTCTATGTAAACAATTTCTTTATATACATCAATATAGAGTAAATTGATATTAGATTATATATCTAGTCACATCCCAACCCCAAATATATGCACCTTAAAATGCTCTCTAGCATCCAATTCTTGTGAAAACTAAACTATGTTCATAAAGTATTCTACATACTACACTAAATATAGGTTACCATTATTTATATTAAATAATACCTTCATTTTGGCTACCATGAAGGTGTGAGGATAGAATTTGTTTTAAATAACTCCTCAAATCATTTCCATGTAATGTGGTGGTTGAAATTAGTTTGAATGAATAAGTACAACCATTGTTTTAAAAGATCCTCTCACATGTATACTAATAGATTCACATTGGTATCTATTGGTGTCCCAAGGAAATATATTTTTTTCATTTGAGAAAGACATTATTCCACTAATTCTAATCATAACTCCTAGTAAAATATCATCATATTATACCTATGAAACACCATAACATGATCCATATGTGTTGGTTCCTCATTTCAATTTCCTCTATTCACACCTCGAAAAGAATGAATTTTTTTACTAGTTATTGGTTCACCTATGGTTTTGGTTGAATCATCTTTTAAGAGGCCTCTTAAAGTTGATTTTAAATCATTTTAATTTGTTCCATTTTTATATAATCCATAGATGAATTACTATATATCCTTAAAAAGATAAATTAACGAAGCATTAAGATATTATAAATCATAAAAAATCCTTATCATAAAAAATTCAAATCTTCAAGGAAAATAACATGAATAATGTAGTAATAGTGGGATGTTTCCTATATATTCCATGGTACTCACCCTCATCAGATAAATCCATGGTGAAAAGTTGACTTCATTTCTATATGTTTTTAAGAATTTTTTTATGAATTTCCCTGGTAACTTTCCACACATCATAGAAAGGTTAGGTATGTATTTTTAGGATATAAAATTCAAGTTACAACACATATATTATCTTTTATACTATCCCAATAGATAGATTGAAAAATGTGAAACCACTTGTTACATCCCACCCTGAACCATTTTCTTAGGAAGAGGTATGGGTGATACTAACCTTAGGTGAAATCTCCAAGACATGAGAGAATGACAATAAATTCCAATGGATTTACAAAACCACATGGGATGATTTTACCATAAGAATAAACCTACAAATAACACAAAAATAATACACAATATAATGCATCAATAAAAATATAATAAATCATAAAATAAAAACCAGATGATAATTAGACTAACATCATAAAATAAAAAACATAAAAAGGTCTGAAACTGAAAACAAGAAAGAATCTAAGTAGAAAAAGTGGAACTGTGATGCCTCCTATACAGAAGGACTCCATGTTTGGAAATCAATCAAAAAATCTTCAAGCATCATGTAACTCCACTAGAAAAGTATGAGTTCGTTCCCTTTACTATTTTATAGAAAATATAATCTGTATACACAACAAAGTTTATATATAGGCGCAGAGTATTAAAACCTAGTTGGAAAACTCCATGGCATCCCAAGAACACCACTAAGAAATGAAAAGGTAAGCTAATGGTATCATATAATATTGGATAAGAGATAATCAATGTACTCTAAAAAATTTATAGTTTTATAGAATATGTAAAACAAGTATTCATTCATCTTGGAATATTACTTTTCAACATGCACATATCTAATGAATGTATCAAAACTTTCAGCAGTCCTAACTCTTGGGTAGAAACATGTGTCCTTCCCATACCAAATTCTCACATGGTTCTCTACCATTTTCCCCAAAAACACCAACCCCATGCCCATACCAAACAAGGTGGCATCAATTCAAGAATATAAATTGACCAACCAAGCAAAAAATATCCACAAATAAACATTTTCATTTTTAATCCAAAACTCATATATTAAAAAAATTACTAACATATCACGGGTTTCACCCATGATTTAAAATTCAAAATTCAATAACCAAATAGGTTTTTCAATCAAGAACGCCATCATGATTTTAGAATAAAATAAAATAATTGTATTTAAAAATATAATCATTAATGTTATATGAAAAAGGTGTTGGGAGAGTAAATCCACCCACCTCAAACCATTTGATCATTCCTTATTTCACAATCATCAATGGATCCTTTGGTTCCCATGGTTAATTTAATTATGATTTAAATAAATCAGCATCCACATTAAATAGATCATCCAAAATCGACTCATGAAATCCACGGGTTTGAGAGGAATGATATAGATACTAATGAGGATTAGAGCATATTGAAATAAAATAAATATGATAAACATTACCCTATTCATGAAATAAATTACAGATTCACATCATGAATATTTTAGATTCCCACATACACAGAAAATCAAGTCACCTCAACCTAAAATCACAAAAAATAGTCCAACCCATGAATAACAATTCATGTCATGAAAAAAAATTCCTTGAAACATTCATCCCTTAAATAAAATTAATGTAATATTCTCAAAAACCCATTAAAATAATAAATAACCATGAACCTCAGAATCAAGAATGACACAATTTTTTTTTTAAAATATTATATTTTTTTAAATTATATTTCCATTAAATAAAAACCAAGGATTAAAAGGAATAATTTATTTTGAAGACTAGGTACATTATGATACAACATGAAACTAAAGGATAATATCACTTTTTTAATCATCATAATGAGTTCCTAACTCCCTTTTAGGTTATAAAACATTATAGGACCACTGTGTGAATACATATAAAAATAGGGGTGATCTAAAAATCCCATTAAGGTAATATAAATGGAAATAAAGCATAACATATGAGTCTGAAGGAATAACATGATCACATTAAAGACATGTCTTTGGAATAATCATATGGAGGCATACCATAATGAATATGGAATCACAAGATAATGGGAACATAGTAATGTGGAGAAAACATAAACTATGATATAAGAATAATTCATGGTTAATAGTTAAGTCCACATCATATGATGGATAGAGACCCATCACAGATTATGTTTACTCCAAAATCACATACATATCATCTCATGCGACTAAAAATCACCTAATTAATTAGAGTTATATCACGGAACACCCATAATAAAATGTAAATCCATATGTGTTCCACATAACAAAATCAATCCTAAGGCATAAAAATAAGGATCACCCTTGAAATAAAGTGGTTTTCATAATCATGTAATATGGAAAAACCCAAGGGTATATCATAATGGTTTCCTTAAAAGAAGATATTCAATCATTATTGTACATTAATAAAGGAATGAATAAGAATATTTCATTCTAAAATATATGATATTTAATTCAATACATTAAAAAGAGCGATGAGTTAACTTTGTAAATGTTCCAATTTAACGGGGTTTTAGGGAAAAGAGAAAAGTGTCTCAAAATGAATTTGGAGCAGAACAATTTATATAAAACTAGAATAAAACTAAAATGGTTTTCATTATAATAATTATTTTTTAGAAACTATTCATATTTGAGAATGTTTTATTTATTATTATATTAAAAGAGGTAAATAAAATAGAGAAGTTCCAATTAATTATCTTTTTGAGAGATACTGAGAAGATAACATTTAAAACAAGTATATACACATAAAATAAGGTTAAATAAATAAGTTTTAATACGTGTTGAAAATTTATAAATAATATAGACAAATTATGTAATATTAATAATGATATTAATTGAGGTAAAGAGATAGAATGTGTAACACAAATTAAATAGGGTGGTTCAGCAAGATCCATTACATTAGGTTTTAGAACCATTATTTACATGGCCTTAATGTACTGAATAACCAAATTTGATTTGTTAATAAATTAATTCATAATATTTTATATTTATATTTTATTTTAAATGATAATATTTTGTTCATTTATGGATATTTTTATGATATTTAAAGTTCAATTTCACTATTCTAGTGGTGTTTACTTCATTATTCCATGGTCAGATCACTTATAGGTAATTAATGATTTTCTTACTAGATATAAAACACCATAAGTGAAATGAAATAGTATTCAACTAATTCTTGAAAATAAAGTGGTCCCAAATAATCATTATTGTTATGATATGGGTATACTTCATTTAGTGAACATTAATGATAAATGATTAGTTCATTTAGGTTATTTTACTGACTATCATGAACATGGTTTTTTTATTTAATTAAATGATTACTTAAACATTAGGGAACTTTAAATAATTTATAACATACTAATTTTTATCATATTTAACCATTATAATATTTTCATATCCATCCTTGAAGATTGTGGAGAAAAACACATTCTGTTTTTCATGGAGGTGGTTAAACAACTGTATTGTGGACAAAAAATAAATTTAATAAATAAAATATGGGAGGGTATAAGATGTATATTCAATTTTAAAAAAAATTATTGTTTATTTATAATACTAGAGTCATTATTTTATATTGGTTATTTTAGGTGTGGATAATGTAAGAAGAATAAAATAATTTAAAAGGGGTAAATTGAGAATATTACCCGTAATTCATCTCTCATTGAAGTACTCTTTAAAGAACCATGAAATTGTCTTTGGGATAGAATAAAAGCATTAGGATGTGTGGGAGTGTATTATGAATGGATTTGAGCAGAATTTTAGAAAGTTCCAAGGATTATATTCTGTGATGATATGGGGTGGTATAGAAACCCATACTTTTCAAAAATGGATATTAAATCATATTATATGAATTTTAAATTAGATAACATAATGAACCGCATGAGAATTACATATGTATAATGCATTTGTAACCATGAGTATATAAAACTGGTTCATAAGTGACCTAAATCATCTATCACTATGTTACTTACAATTTTCACCCCACTTAGATGTACCATACCTGATATAATTCTTCATAACATGGGAAGAAACATTAGAAAGGTTGAGCTCATATGCTTAGGAAGAGTAAAAAATTAAGAAATAAGTTATCACATATACATAAAATGTGCATACATATGTGTTCACTCCCCAAACCAAAGTAGTAGTCAAGGATCAATCCCAAGACTATCATAGTGGATAGATTCCCTTACTGAAATGGGTTTACTGATCATTCATGTCCTATTTATCTAATGAGATATCAATATTTTCCCAATTCATTGGAGGGATATAAAATTACAAGACCACCAATAACATAATAATTCATACATATGTGTTCCACAATTTCATTAAACATTCATTACATCATAATCCATGAAAATAAATGGGATTGAAAAAAATTTAATTATAAAATAAAATGTGTAAACTAATTTGGTTTCAAAATCATTTCATCAATTAATAATAACATAACCCATGGAAAAGTAATTTATTTCACAAACATGTTGTCATCATTTTCATAGATCATCCATTGAAATAATAAT
Organism: Viscum album; assembly: GCA_963277665.1. NCBI lineage: Eukaryota > Viridiplantae > Streptophyta > Magnoliopsida > Santalales > Viscaceae > Viscum > Viscum album. The sequence goes on along the minus strand of OY728128.1, from coordinate 26,760,440 downwards.
AATGGTGACATTTAAAAATATTCTAATAGATTATTAGGAAACATAAAAGGGTTTCATTTTAAGTAGAAAATGATTTTGAATGATACATTTTAACATTTCTCCAAGTAACATATTCTTTCTACACTAAAATCACTTATTTGAAATACAAAAATTTAACAAATTTTAAATAAAAAATTTATTTTAAAAGAAAAATGTAAAAATAAAAATAAATCTTAAATTAATTTAGTGGTAATTATGGATATAAATTATTTTTATTCTATGTACATTAAATAGAATATTTCTTTCACTTTTATGGAAAAAAGTTGAAAGTACCTCATTCATAAAATGACAATAATATTACATTAAAAAGTATAAAATTAATACATGGGAAATGTTTACATTAAATAAAAATTCTAAAAAAATTCTAGAAAACATTTTTAGAATATATGGATATGTAAGAAAACATGATTTTTGACCGATGGGAGAAATAATGTTGGTTTTTCCATAAAAATATTCTTTCTGATTCATGTGTTCTAAAAGAGAATAAAAGTAAATAAAAATAGGTGATATCTACAAATAACTAGTATAAAAGAAAATTCATGATATTCTAGAGAGGTAGATCAAGAAATTTCATCATTGGGAAAATACTCATAAACAATCATGATATATAATGAGATTGTAACAAAAAACCCTTACCAATTTGTAGAATTTAAATAATAAGAACCACAAAAAATAACCTTAAATGGATATGTATATCACTTTAATTTTCACATGAGTCATTATAAATTATATTTATGGTTAGTATATATACTACATAAAAGAAACAATTATTTAATATGGTTGTGCCTCAAAGAAGTAAATGTGAGATAAAAATCCCTTACCTCATGCTCCTCATACTTAAAAATCACCCTAGAATCCTTTATAATGAATTTAAATTTATTATAATTCCAAAATATATTCATTTAAATAATTATAATACAATAAATAATAAACTTATAATATTTTAACTTCCATTTATTAGTAATTCCTTATCAAAATTTTCCATTGCATGTGTTAACTATTTTGTATTTCATGAGAGTTTCAGTTATGGAGTTTTAGTCAATGTACATTGATCATGGTTCCATTGTGTCCCTAATTTTAATCATTATATAAATATAATATATATTAAATATTTATATATTTATATTCATATATAAATTAAAGAGATATAAAAATGAGTTATGATGTTCATAATGATGGTAAAACGTACATACACATGAACATTATTTTCACTTTTCGATGGTTAAAACCAAATAAATATAATATTAATTAACCATTAAAGAATAATAATTATAATATATATATATATATATCATATATATTAATTAAAACTATTCTTATTTACATCTATTTTAAATAGATATGAAAAACGAATCACATCTCTTCATGGAAATGATTGTCTACACATACACACAAGCAATGTTATCATTTTCCTATAAATTGAAAGGTAATATGGTATAAGTGATCTTATAATTCCAAAAGTGTAATTATGTCATAAATATAATATATATATACTTCAAATTAATTATTATGTTTTGCGGTGAGAGGTAGGTGATTGAAAAATGAATTACATCAGTTTGTGAGGCAGTAGGCAGCTATACACACAAATGTCGACTTCGTTTCCCATTTGACGGAATATAATAGAGATTATGGTTAACATAATCAAATATCAGTAATTTTTAGATAATTATTATTTTTATATCATCATAATTTAATAATATTTCGAGGATATGGATGTATAAATAAAACAAAAACACTATGTTAAGAATGATACCTCTTCATCGAAGAATCTCTTTAGGTTTACACGATAAATTTGCCTAGGTTTATTTTCATATAAAATAAATGGATATAAGGAATGGTGTGGGATATAAAGAAAGTTTTTTGGTAAAGTATTGGCTGATCCAAAATAGTTTTTAAGTGTGAATAAAATAGGATAGTACTTTCCCATTTATAAATGTGGTTAGTGGAATTTTTGTAATTTCATGAAATATTAAATTAATATAAATTAACTTTCATGGGAAAAAGTCTAAAGACAAGATATAATTATAATATAGTATATGGTTAGGTTTAAATCATATCATATATAAGTTTATATTAGGTTTTTACCCATATATTTTTTTTTCAGCCCGCGTTAACCATTTTTTTCAATCACTCTGATAAAACATTTTTACACTTTTGGGGTCAAGATATATATTTTTAAAAAAATTAACCAATATAAGTACCATTTTTTATATTTTCAACCATATCAAAATAATATTTATGAATATATTAATTTTAGTAATATAAAATCATGTAATAAAATATTATTAATTTGATTTATTTAACTATTCATTTAATTTGACTTAGAAAACAGATTTATAGTAATGTAATTATAGTATAATCCCTCAAAATACCACTACCATGTTATATTTAGGTAAAAAATTACTTGAAAATAATAATTCATTCAATTTATATTACTTTTAATATTTTTAAAATTAGTTATTTAATTTTCATAATTATTGAAGAAATATTGTGTAAGAGTTGCATAAGCATATAATGTAATTATATAAGAAATAAAAATTATAAATAAATAACCACCATGAATGCAATTTTATTATTCTAAAAATAACTATTAAGAATCATTCATAGAATTATTTTGTATATGTGAACACATAATGGATTTTTAAAAGTAAGAGAGTGATGTTTTTTCATTTTTTATTTTTAAAATATTATATTGGTCATTATAACTCCTTGAGTTTTTGTGAATTATTTATTTTTTAAATAAATTAAATTTTGATAATGGATTTCATTTCACACTACACCAAGTTATTTAATATTTACATAAAACAATATTAAATTTTCATTATAGAGAACAATTATATTGTCTTGTAGTACATGAAACACTATGTTGGGAATGTGTTACCTACAATTTCTAGTTTCATAGATAATTTACATTATATAAATGGAAAAGTTTTACCAAACTACAATATACTATAAAAATTATTATTTATATATTGTTATAGCTCTCAAGTATCCATTGGAATAGAATATATGAATCAAATAATCTAAATTATGAAACTTTGGTTCACACATCCATATAAAATGAATTCTTTGGTTATCAATTAGATGAAAACAAAACAAATGACCATTTAAAAATAAATAAAATAATTTTCTTAGAAAACTATTTTTCTATGAACAAACACTAATTTATCTCAATAAATTAAACAAACCACTTTTTATAAATTATCATACTAAAATTTATGTATTATATTTTCAATCATTTTTTTTGACCCACATCCAATAGATTGAATTGGAAAAGATAAGAATAAATCCAGTTGTATGAATAAAAGATTTATATTTATAATAGGTAAAGTTACCACCATTTATTGTAGAACCTATTTTAAAATTATTTTCAGAAACATATATAAATTATTTTGGTCATAATGAACATCATTTTTTAAATAAGAATATAAAATATAAAATTGGGTCAATTTTTTTATTTTTCTAAGAATGAACACTTTTTAGGAATAATGAAAATACTGTATTTTAATTGACAAATGAATTTTCATCTAATTTATTTATATTTATAAATTATATATTCTTGGTTTTAAAGTAAATTTATATTAATTATACATATATTAGTACAATTTAGGTCATTAGAATCAATTTCACATTAATATTCAATTTAAAACATTTCAAACTCTCGAACATTTTCACTTTAAAAACCCATTGTCTCATCCTATCTACAAGATCAATTTTAAATTAAATCCGTACACTTCTATGATTACAATCTAAAAAAATGGATTCCATATGTGGAATCATAATAATCAATAATTTATGGTAAATTCAACTTTTTTTACCAAAAGAAATTGAGAAATTAATTAAAATTAATTACTGTGATTAGGTTAAAAATGAGTTTACTTAGTGGTTAAACATTAACTAAAGTGCCCAAATAACCTAGAAACATTTCCAAAATCAATTTTTGGGAAATATTTCAACAATTGAATACCTTTTATATAAAATTTACCATTATTTTAGGTAGATTATATATAAGAGAACTCTTAATAGTGTCTTCCTTTTTTTATTTACAAAAATGTCACTCCTCCTCCACTATAAAAGGGAACTCACCCCCTCACATATTCACACATCCAAATACCTTTGGATCAACCAAAACCCACCCAAGTAATATAAAAAATTTCTTATTATAAACCTAGAATCCTCCCTTTGGAATTAAATCCAACAAAGGATCATCTTTTGTGAAAACCAAAAGGAGTTACCAAAAAAAGTGGTAACATCATTCAATAAGAACTTTTTTTTATATTTTCCCACCAAAAATTCATATTATTAAATTTTTATATAATTAAATTAGTATAAAAAATATAATTATTTTTTTTATGTTATGGAAATGACACAAATCTTCACACACATCCATCAAATGGGATACACAATCATCATCCGTTTGTACATCAGACAATTGCCTCGTGAACTGATAGAGTTCATTCTTCTATTACCACATCGAATGGTTGGGAATAATGATGTAAATAATATTTTTATATGTTATATAATTTATTTATGATGTATTTATACATATGGAAATATTATATAACAAATAAATTTTGGCTTTCTATTCCATCGGAATATGATTACATTATTTATGGACCTGTGGACTGCTATCTCCCCAAAGCAATGTGAACCATTCACACATTAAATGGAGTGTAATAAGGATGAGTTTATTAAAAATATATGATATATATATATGAAAAAATAGAGATAAATTAATTATTATATATATATATATACATCATTTACGTTTCATTATTTCAATACGACAAGGAAATATAAATAGTGTTCATGCATACATACAACCTGCTGTCTCCACGAACAGTGTATTTCATTTCATATTTAAATTTTTTATAGAACACTATAAATACATATATACAAAATATATATGATATTTGTATCATTTTTTAAATTTTGTAACTAATTAAATATTGATCAATGTAACAATATCAATAATTACAAGTCAAAACATATATGAAAATCAAAGTGGTTATTAACCAAAACATAACTTTAACATGAAATAGATAATAAAAGGGTAATATAATGTAATATTTAAACAATATATGGTATTATATATAATAATATGGTTCTTTTTTAGATTCCTAATATATTTATATTTATTATATATGACATTTTAATGTGTACTAATAAATTCAAGACTTATGGTAAGGGTTTTCTAATCTCACTTTTATTTCTTTGAGATATATGTTATATTAAATATTTATTCTTATTATGTTGTTCATATACTGGACTATGAAATTATATATCATTAATTTAATTTATTTCAGGATTTTAATTGTTTTAATCAATGTTATTATTTCATGTATCTCTTGATTAAATATTTACTCAAGTCGAAAGGGGATTTCAAGTCTAACATTTATTTATGTGAGACTTATTCCATATTCACTAGTTGATTCTTTTTTGTGGTCTATATAATCCATATTAATTTAATTTATTATTATTATAATTAAATTTATTGTTATTTACATATCCATTTTATTATCTCCCTTTCATTAGGTTTACAGTTCAAAAGTTACCAAATCAGTAACATAATTTTGCCTCCATTTTCTTTTATTGAGACACATGTTATGTTTTCCACATATATTATCTTGAAATGATTATATAATAATCTTTTACATGTTGAATCTTGAATCTTATTATTATTAGGATATTTTAAGTATAATTTAATGTTATTATATTATGGTCATTTTAATTCAATGTTACCAAAATGGAAAGAGTTTATTGTTACAATCTCATCGTTTATAAGGATTGTTTATGATTATTATTCAATTGATGAAATAATATAAACAAAATCTAAAGAAAACTCATTATTTTTATTTTAATATGTTTATTCATGATATATTCATGTATTATTTCCATTTTTACACTATTTTTTCTTAATAATATTAGGAAAATGTTTGTATGGAAATGTTAATTTGTTTTCTCTCTTCAGTAAGAAATTCGTTTTATTCAAAAATAATGTTTTCTAAAAATGTTTCAAAAATATATTTAAATTATAATTTAATCTCAATATCAAGAAAAATTATTTTAAAAAATTATTTTTTTTAAAAGTGTTTTAAATTATTTTCAAATCTTTGTTTATATGTTTTTCAATGGTTATTTTCAAAGAAAAGGATTTGGAAAAGGTTTTGGGAAAAAATAACATTGACTTTCAAAGAAAGTTAATTTTTCATAAGAATTTATCCAAGGGTTCTTTCAAAATCCTTCTCTATATAAGATTAAATCCTATGATATATTATATTAATTACTAGGTATATGACCTAAGGATACAATTGACATTATTTCTTTAAATGGTTTAGGTTTTACCGACATGATGTTTATGAAACCCAATTACTTTCATAGTTTATTTAATGATTAAATTATTGTAAAATCAGAATTTTTTCAATTATTTATTATAGGGTGATGTTTTTATAATACCCATATAATTTAATTTCTTTTCAAATCCTGAATGTTTATGATCTCTTGGTGCACATATGTATGATTTCATTTTGTTATGGTTTTGAGATATATTACCCTCAAATGAATTAGGTAAAAATGGATGAATCATCAGTATATATGTTACGTTTGAACCTAAATACATTCTCATAATGTTATGAGTGAAACATATTACATGTTCACAATTCTATGCGTGAACCTGATTACACGGTCACAATGTGAAGTTCCAAGGATCGAATGTCAACTGAGAAGGGGGGGGGGGGGGGTTGAATCAGTTGATATCTTTTTATAAGTTTCAAAACATTATGAAACTTAACCCTTGCAACCTGTTAAGATTTACATCCTTATCAACCTTTAACAAGTAACCCAAGCATGCTAGAAAGGTAAAGAAAGAAAAGCACACAATAATTACAAGGTTCGACCTCAATAAGAGAACCTACGTCCTTACCATAGCCACTCCCGTGGGTCTATGGAAATCCACTATAATGAAGAAGTGAATACAACTTGTGCCAACTCCCATTAGATGCCTTCTATCTCCCGATAGGAAAGATTATACTGACTCCCGCCAGTTTATAATGTTTCCTTAAAGAACAATTGAGCCAAACATAATAAAAATACTTTGTCAAGCTGCTCCACAAAATGCTCACTCCAAATCTTCAATCCAATTTCTTGGATCCGATTTTCTGAAACCGAACTTCTCAGCAAGAAAATTATGACTCCGAAAAATCTCACTCCAAATATTTAATCCGGATTTCTTGAATCCGGTTATCTGAAACTGGTCTTCTCAATAAGGAAACTGTGACTCCGCAGAAATACCCACTTCGAAAACTCTATCTGAATTCCTTGAATATGATCTTCTAAATCCGAATTTCTCAGCAAGATAATAATGATTCTGCATAAATGCTCACTTCGAAAACTCAGTTTGGATTTCTTGAATCTGGTTCTCTCAGAAAATAAAAGATCACTCAACAAAAAAGCTCACTCTGAATTCTCTAGCGCTCCGCCTTTTCCGCGTGTGCAAAAAGTTGTAAATGAGCGAATGATCTGAGCACATATTTATAGGAAACTCAGAAAAAAAAGGCGGGAATCTTGAAAAACTTTCCCACTTCCTCAAATCTCAAAAACTACACAAATCTCTCACATTTAATCTTCAATCTTTGACTTATTTGAATCTCCTTAAATTTCTCTGAGATTTATGCAATGTTGAAATACGGGGTTTCTTGAATTCTTCATATCTTTCTCAGAATGATAAGGCTAGATATTGGTTCTGATTTTAGGTTCAGGAAAACTGGTTTAGGAAAAATGGTTCAGGAAAACTGGTTCAGGAAAACTGGTTTAGGAAAACTGGTTCAGAATTGTCATTCTGAATTTCTGGCTCATGATTTTTATTCCGAATTTCTGGTTCAGGAAGTCCACTCCGAATTTTTGGTTCAGGAAACACACTCTGAACATCTGGATTAGCAAGTAGACTCAGAATTCTGGATTAGGTTTCAACAAGTAGACTCCGAAAATCTGGTTTAGCAAGTAGACTCTGAAATTCTAGTTTTAGCAAGTAGACTCTGAAAATCTGGTTCAGCAAGTAGACTCCGAAAAACAGGTTCAGAAATTATTTTCAGGAAAACAGGTTCCAAAAAACTAGTTCCTAATTTCCTCATAATTTTCCATAGTGAAAAAAAACCTCAATACTCTTCACCATTTCTTCAACATATTTTATCATGAAACTTTTCATGATGTGCGAGAACTATAATATCAGAAAAGCATCATCTGATTTGTTTAATAAAGTTTGAGACACTTTCTTAACTTCTGACTTCTCATTCTTCAACAAAATCTTCTTTAAGAAAATCTTCAGCAACCAGCAACTTCAACTTTCTGTAACTCAAAAACATTCTTTAACAAAAAGATTAGTTGTCAACAAATAAAAAAAATTGTTAAACAAAACACCACAAAGGTTCTTCACAATGTTATTCATGGACCTATTTTTATCTCCATATTATTATGAATAAACATGATTATATGTTCAAAATGTCATATGTGAATCAAATTACAAGTTTAAAATATTATGTGTGGACATGGTTTCATGTCCAAAAGTTTATTTTTGAACCTGATTACATGCTAACAATGCTATGAATGAACTAAATTACATGTTCACAATGTTATGCATTGACCTGGTTTCATGTGCATTAGTTTATATCTGATCCTAATTACATGTTCACAATGTCATGAATGAACCTGATTAGGGGTTGATAATGTTATGAGGGGGCCTAGTTGTGTGTCAATAAGTTCATTCATGATCCTGATTAAATGTTCACAATGTTATACATGAACTTGATTACATGTTTAAAATTATACTCATAGACATGGTTTCATGTCCATAATATTATTCATGAACCTAATTACATGTTCACAGTGTTATTAATGAACCTGATTATATATTTCCAATGTTATACATGGATCTATTTTCATGTCCATATGTTTATAAGAGGGCCTAATTTCAACTCCTTAACCTTATGAGTAAACTGATTTCTATTAACACATGTTCAAAATGATATAATTTGATGTCTATGCCAATAGTATATGTCTTATGCCAATGTAATTCTCTCCTGGATCATATTCATTTATTTAATTATGATTCATGTCTTATGAAATGTCAATATTTTTACCATGACACAAGATTATTATATTTCATATCAGGGTATGGTTATCAAATATTATGCTCATGTTCTCATACCCTTATGTTCATGATTGGCTTATGTGTCTCCTTTATTTACCTATACCGAGCATCTGATCTCACCCTTTCTTATGTTTCATTTCTATAGGTTATGAATAATAGAATAATTATGATTACTAAATGGGAATAACATTACAGTATATTTTGATGATCATTCACCAAGTTAGATGATTGTGTTCTATGTTTCCAATGACACTAAACTATTATGGTCTTTAGGAATTTAAATTTTTAATTTTATGAATATTTATCTAAAATGATGAACATCCATTTATGCAAAGCATGGGTCTCTATAGTAGATATGAATAAGAATTTTTATTCAACCATTGGGAACTAGGATAATAAAATTTTAGTTAGATCCCTAGGGATATTTCTAATAATATTCCTAGGTATTTATCTATGGATAAGTCTATAAATGAGTTAATGTTTTGTAAAATGAACAAGAATTACGGTAAAGGATAGAGTGAGAAGTTTTGTATAAATTAATAACTATCTGGATACTAAAAGTGTATTTTAATCATTCATATATATATATAGTTGAAATATCCAAGAAAAAATTGTACTGAGCTAGAATCAATTGGGATCTTGTGCACTAAAAAAGGCCTTGCTGCACACCTTGTTTGAAACTCCTAGGGTATACGCTATGGAAATTCACAAACTCTATATAAAACACCATGATGATTTAAAAATATGATTAATATAAATGACCTATATAAATATTAAGGTGGCATATATTTAAAAGAATGTGTCATGATTTATATATAATATAAGTAACTTTTCATGATTATGTTGTTTTCCACAATGGTTAGTCTTTCTGACACATGTTTTTTGATTTATTTAATAAATGGAACATAAATGAACAGTGATAATGAGGAATTGAATGGAAAATGAAATGAATGTACTCCTGATAAACATAATGTTATGGGATATGTAATGAAAAAACTTATTGTTATGCTGACACAAATTTCTCAATATGTGAATCAAAGTGAACTTAAAAACTAAAAAAATGAGGGAACAATGATTTGTTGAATCCTTAATATGGAAATGACCACCTTCAATCAATGGTTCTACTGACTAGTTTGTTTTTTATAAATTTTTCAATACCACTGAAAATATATTTTCCATTATCCATTGTTTAGAGCATGAAAAAGTTACTCTAGTTGTCTACCATCTTGAAGGTGAGGCAGATCAATGGTGGAATCTGATTAAGAATATGAGGAAATAAGAAGAAGTTGAATCCATGATATGGGATGAGATTAAAAGATTAAACTTTAATATGTACATTCCTCATATTATTTGTACAAAAAATGGATAATGATTTTCTAGACCATAAGTAAATGTATGATGAATCTATTGGCACATATGAAGAATATTGTACAAGACTTTGAAGGTACTCTTCTCATATTATAAATCACCTTAAATGTGAGGTTGACAATTTTTTTAGAGGATTGAAATAGAATATCTAAAGGGTGTTAAACATAATGGAATTTGGATGTTATGAATAAATCGATCAATGTGAACTAAAAGATTAAATGGAAGATGGATACCCTCTTAGTTATGGTGATATGGAATGTAAAATGGGGTTCCATGGAAAATCTAATGATATGTCACGTGAATGGAAGAATAATTTAAAACTCATACATTAAAAAATATTAGGATGGAGTTCTTAGGTGAGTCCCTGAATGAAACAAGAAGTTATTTCATGTGTGAGAACTTTGGCCATCGAGAAAAAGAATGTAGAAGTTGTATGACTAGAGAGAGAACTCAACAAAATTCACCACCCACACTTTAGTGTTTTAATTTCATAGAATTTGGGAATAATGTGAGACAATTATCCATTCCAAGGGATAATATGGAATAAAACTAACAAAAACCATTGAGGATAAAGGAAAAAGGAAAAATTTAGAGCTTATGAAATCAAAATTGATGCAGTGAATCATGATAATTAGGTCACAGTTATCCTCCCATCTGTAGTAGGTAATTTCATGATTGATTCTATATGAATAAGAAGTATAAAAATAATATTGTTCATTATTTACTGATGTTTCGGGTGATTAACTCCATATACATGGATTATATAATAATCTATTTACATTGGATAATATATCAATATAAGGATTTTCCATGTTTCCATTGAAAATGTTTTTGGTATAAGATAATGGTTCTTTAAGGAATAAAGGGAGAAATATATTTTTAAATGGTTATATGGTTAACCACTTATAGAATTTTTAAGTTAATAATTGGATATTTTTTTAGAGATTAATGTATTATCTCACCATATTAGGATTTATGGATGTTGGATTACCTATCCTAACCATTTTTTTATGTTAACTAAAGGAGTATTGAAGGACATATCATTCTACCTTATGCACTATTACTATAATAGGAATTAAAAATACACCATTATTTCAAATTGTAAGTGATGAAGTGGAAATTGATAAAGGAATAAACCATGTGTGAGATTATGCATATAAAAAGGAATGAAATCAGGTAAGTATATTTCCTTATGTTCTTAGATAGTAAAAAAATTCCTTAAATCTAGGAAAATGACATTGAAAAATATTTTTCTTAATACCTTAATTTCTTTTGGACCAAAGGTCTTATAAATCATCAAATATTTACGGTTTTGGGGCCCTTAATGTTATATATATCAATAAATTTCTTGTGATCAATAAACTCAATCTTGCTCCATAATTATTTACACTTTTCTTCCATGTCCTATCTTCCCTTCCCACATATTTTATCCTATGTGTGGAAACCCTATTATGAGTTTCATTGGGTAATGGTTATCTTTACTACAATATTTTTTAAAGAAAAAATTAGAATTCATAATATGACAGGGGTTTCTATAAAAGGATATTTCAAGTGTGAAACCTTTGTTGACCAGATGAATTTCATGGTGAAATTCCTTTCAAGGGGGTATAAATATAACACCTCATGTTATCATGAATTAATTTTTTTTGAATAAATTACTTTTCATTGATGGATTTCATTGCATCATATACCATGTTATTATTCCTTTATACACAAAACCAAGTTAATATTGTATTAAATTGAAAAATTAGATTAGTTTGTGGTGTAGGAATCACTATGTTCGGCAAGTGTTACTAAAATTTCTGAGTTTAACTGATAGCTTGCATTACACCAAGAACAGGTTTTTCCAAACTACGATATACTATTAATAATTTTATTAAAATGTTTTTATAGTAATCATATTAACTTTGGAATGAAATATATTAATATAATTAACTAAATTATGAAACATTGGTTTAAACATTTATACAATATTATTATTTTGATAACTAATTAGTTTGAAATGAATGTAAGAACGATTTGAAAATAATGAAATTCTATTTGATAGAAAAAATATTTCTAAGTAAAAACACCATTTTATTTTAATATATTAAACAAACCACATTTTATAAATGTTTTCAATAAAATTTATATATTATATATGAAATATTTTTTAAATAACACCCCAGGCTTCCATGATATGTTTCTCTTCGAATAATGTTATTGCTTGTGCTGTACAAACTTTGAGTTCTAACACACCATGACCAAATCAAACTATACATTATGAATAGTAATACCCAATATTTAAAATTTTATATTTTTTTTTTCAAAATTGACTTCATTTTTGGATTTCGAATATCAAAATTAGCTTAGGGTAAATTTTTTGGTATTTTTCTGTAAACTTTCAATTTTTGAAGAATAGTGAAAACACTACATTATTGATTAAAAATGACTTTTTTTTAAATAATTAGTTATCTTATTTAAATTTATATTATGTAAAAATAGATAGATAATACCTATATATGTACAATGTAATTCATTGGAATCATTTTATAATAATATTACATATATAAAATTTTATCGATCTTTTTACCATCTTTTACCCACCTTCTAGGCGCATTTACAAATTTGCATAAAAAGTAATTTAACCACTTATGTGAATTGAATTTAAAAAATCCAAGAGACACAGTTGACATCAGTAAGTAAAATGTGGTTTAATAAGATGAAAATAATTTTTGGTGAATAACAACTTTTGACATTTATTTTCCACGGTTAAAAGTAAATAGGGAAATTAAAGGTAAAAAATGATATTATAATTACCCTAAAACATGTCCTAATTCTATTGAATAATTTTATTTCAACCAAAATAAACCTTAGGAATAAAATATGATCCTTTTTTTCCACTTTTATTATATTAGGAAATTTATTATTATTTTATTTACAAGAGTTAAAATTGTTAAATTAAATGTTTAAAAACTAAACCATTTTTAATATAGGGTTATACATAAGATAAATTCAACTATAAATATTCATTATAAAGATAAAAAACTTTCATACATAATAGTAATTTATTTATAATTTTTAGACATTAAATAATTAAATTTATTTCTGATATAATGATGATGCAGTAATTACCTTATTAATGAAGGATTAAAATAATTGATATTATAAATATCCAAATAAATGTAAATTTATACTTCTAATGAATTAAACTAATTTTTTAGGTTAATATGATATTTTAAAGTTTTTTAAATAATTTTTTTTCGAAGTGATAAAGTTGTTGTGACTTTCAAAAAAACAAAATACCAAATAGTGTCAAAATTGACATAAATGAGTTTTTAAAGAAAATACTATATTATTAATTGATATAATATTCATAAAAATATAAGGTTCAACCAAAGGACTTAGATAAGGTCATATATATAAATAATGAACCAAATGGGGTTCTCTTGTCTTTTTATTGTAATTTTAGTAACAATTTATTATAATAATACAAGAATACGTGGTAAAAGTTTAACTATTTAACTAATAGTGAAATATGAAAGATAAGGTTAATTTGGTGACCTAAACCGGTCTAAAACCTATTGGTAGAGATGTTTTCAACCCAGACCTACCATATCCTCTAAATAGATCATTTTGGAGCCATTATTAACCAAATATGATTTTATAATAAAATAATATTTAATGCTTTTCCTAAAGTGATCCGCACATCTCTTATAAAAGGGTACTTCTCTTTCTATCAAAATCACACCTCCAAATCCATTTGGATCGGCCAATCCCTACTCAAATTTCCTCCCAACTACCCTAAATTCGACCTGGAGGCCTTAATTTTATAATTAATCCATCTTAAGGATCCCTTTTGATCAACTCAAAAGGAAACTCCCAAAAAAGAGGTAATAATTTCACCACCTCTTTCAAAGTTCTTTTCTTCTTCCAGTTCCCCTTTATTTGTTTTTTCCATACCTAAATAATAACTCCAATAAAATATACATACTGTGATTTTATTATAAATATGGTACAACCATATTCATTATTCTATCCATCCTATGAATGACAAGTCACCATACGTGCGTACGTACGACTTACCATCTCCAAGTCGTGGTGTAGTTTGTTATTCAAACACTTCATTATTTGGATGAGTATAATAATGAGTATAACTGATGTAAATAATAAATATAACATGTTTAGTATTATTTATATATTATACACCATCCAATTACATATGATTTCACCATCAATAGAATGATATTTTCGCTCGTGCATATGTACAGATTACCGTCTCCATGAATGCGATGAAATTCATTTCCCATGACAACCATTCAAGAATAATTTTCATTTTATTATTAAAAATAATGTTTAATAACTTAATATCATTGTTGATATGAATCAAATACATCCTATCCATTAAATACATGGCTTAAGTAACCAAGAATATAAAGGAAAATGAATCTTTTAACACCCAAAACAATGATACTTCTGAAATATTATTAACAAATCAATATTATAAGATCATATATGATGTCATATTTATGTATGTGGTTATTTTATAATATAGTAACAATTATTTAACTATTATACAGGAGGTTAACGTACCCTCGATCAAGGAAAAGTACAAGGTAATGGTTAATTATACAGTCTCTTCATTATCTGAGGTTGTTTATATGTGAGTACCTACTATGACCTCTTTATCATCCACATCCGTGTTTCATAGAAATATATTTCAAAACATTTTAACTGTTTCCTAGAATATGGGTTAAAGTCATTTATACCCTTGTGCAAATTTTAATAAAATTTTAATAAAGGATTCTTTCAGTCGTTTTCCAAATAAGGTCCTTGACGGCCTTTTTGACAAAATTAAGAAAAAAAATGTTTTTAACTTATATGGCTAGTGAGGAAATTTTCTAGCATTAAAACATCTTTGAAGATTAACTTAAAATAATATAAGAAAAATTTCAAAATAAATTATTCCTTTTATGATTATGTGACTTTTAAATTATTTCAAAAAATATATAGATATTTCTCTCTAACAGTTTTGATTTCATCTATGTCAACATCCTTTGATAGATTTTACACTTGTTTGAAGTTGATTTATTATGATACAATCTTCCATATATTATTGGTGGTTTTGTGATATGTTTGACTGTGGATGTGAAATTTTTATACCATTCATGGTTTATGGTTAAAGTATTAACATTTCATATTCTAGTTTTAATATGAATGTTTATGTTATGTTTCAACCTTTTCATATGAGGATTGCATTGGACTTAGTAAGTGATGGGTGGAGCCCGCTATAGCTCCTCGATGCATCGGTAGGTCTCATGAGACAAAATAGTGTCTTATTGCAAGTCCTTGACGAAATCTTATTTGTAGTCTTGGCACGAGGCCTTGACTATGTGGTTATGATGTTCAACATTATGCATTCCATAATTATGAAATTGGCTATTGATATTACATGTGATTATTCGACTAGTAGAATATCCATGTGAATATTTAATGGAATTATCTGATTTATATTTTCCATATTATACTGAATTTTATGTTTAAAATGATTTTATTTTAGTCTTAAACATTTTATTAAATTTTTATGCTTATTTATGAATGTTTTTGAAATATTTTTATCCTTACTGATCACCTGAGCTCACCCATTTATATGTTTTATTTTTCCTAGGATGCGAAGAAGTATATTAAAACTGAACTACAGGGATAGTCTATGTGATATGAATGTGTTCAAAGGAGACGATTTCGTTATTGTTTTTCATTTTATAATGTATTGTAAAACTTATTTATGTATTTAGTACTTCCAAGTCTACTAAACTGATCGGTCTTTCGGGATTTGATCCCATATGATAATTCCAATGTTATGTGATAGTGCACCGACTCTGGGTAACTAGGGTCAGATCATTAAATTTTTTGACACTCATACAATAGATTTTATGTAACATCCCAAGTAAGTAATGAATAATAGATATTTTTATCTATGTCTATTAATGATTAAGATAGTGTTTTAGAGTCTTAAAATGAAAATAAATACAATCCTATGCATGGAATACACTAATATTCTTAAAAGATTGTTTTACTGCCTTTTGATGACAATCCCCTTTTAAATATATCTTTTGACAATTTTATAAGCTATGTTTGTCAAAATAAACTTATTATTTATGATTGGGACATCAAAATTTACTTTTTATGAATTTTTGGTATTTTTTCCGATAAAGTTCATTTTTTAATGAATAGTGAAAAATGTTGTATTTTAATTCAAAACCTCCTTTTAATCTAATTTATTTATATGATTAGATTATCTTTTGAATTGGTTTTGAAGTGAAATTAGAATACATTTTTAACATTTTATCCAATGGTGGTCATTGGAATCAATTTCACTTTGAAATTGGACTTAAACTAGTGTCAATCTTTTGATACGTATTGTTTCATAAAAACATGCTATTTGTCATGACAGCGGGAATTAACTATTAAATTAATTAATGAAACTTACATGTTTTGAATTTTTTAAAATATAAATCATTTTTGAATTTGGAATATCAAATATAGCTTAGGGTAATGTTTTGGTATCTTTCTGAAAAACTTCAATTTTTGATGAATAGTGAAACCACTAAGTGGTAGTTAAAGAAACTAATTTTTCATTTAAAAGAAACTTTTCCACTTCTGTGATTTGATTTTCAAAAATCCGACATACATGGTTGTCATTAAGAATTAAAATGTGGTTCAATGAGATTAAAATAATTTTTTGGTGAATAGTAACTTTTAAGTTCTTAATCGTGATTAGTGGTAATTAGTGTAGTTTAAGGTAAAAATAATGTTTTAATAATATGAGATGAGCTTGACACATGTCCTACCCTCATTTGATGTGTCATGGACGACCAAGACAATCCATGGGTCAACTTGGGGACCCCATGGAGCCACCTTGGTTGAGAAATGACATAAATAACTTTTTATTTAATGTTAAAGTAAAAATGACACAAACATGAGATGTTTTACTAAAAATTTTTTAAAATGGGGTTATACAAGTAATATTTTTTATTATAAATATTCATTGGAAAGATAAAAATATTTCCTACATCATAGTATTTTTTTTATAATTTTTAGACATTAAATAAATTAAATTATGTATGACATCATGATGATGCAACGATGACCTCATTATTTAACGATTTAAATAAAATGGAAAGATAATGTAATATCTAAGACCTACACATGTCCAAAACCTATTGGATGAGTGGATTTAGAACCCTTATCACCTTATCGTCGAATTATATCAATGTGGGACCTCTTAAATCCGAATACCATTTTAAAATAAAGTGACTTTTCTTTACCTTCCAAGAGTGCCCCTCCTCTCCTCTTATAAAAGGCCCCCACCTCTACCTCCTTACCCACACTTCCAAAGCCTTTGGCTCTTCCAACCCCTGCTCATTTTGTCTCTCAACTTCCCTATATTACTCCTTGAAGACTCAATTTGAGCAGAAGTCTTTCCAAGGAAGACTTTGAGCTCAAACCAAAGGGAGTTACCCGATTTTAAGGTAATGTCTTCACTTGAGTCCCGTTGTTTTATTTTGCTTCTCCAACCCCCTAAACTCTTTTTATTAATTTCTTTTGTAACAACTCCAGTATTTTAAATATACTAGAATGTTTTTATAAGAAGTATTAGAGCTACACTTACACACACCTACATCTAATGGTTAAAGGACATACTGTTTCCGTGGATGGTGAATTTATGCCTCCCGAAACGATGATTGTTCAACATTATTTTAACACCTTCAAAGGTGGAAATTAAGATGTCACTATATTTATATATGATATATAATATGTTTATGTTTTCCTTAAGCTTCTGTATTTTTCATTTTGGGCATACCTTTATGGTTTCCATTATGGGTAAACGCGATATCTTCATTTAAGGAAGTGCGGACTACCGCCCCCTCAAAGTGATTTGATTCGTTAAATACCATATGTGGGACGTATAAAG
The DNA here is from genome assembly GCA_963277665.1 of Viscum album. Taxonomy (NCBI): domain Eukaryota; kingdom Viridiplantae; phylum Streptophyta; class Magnoliopsida; order Santalales; family Viscaceae; genus Viscum; species Viscum album. Next base: position 26,741,934 of record OY728128.1, on the reverse strand, counting down.
GATGGAACTATGATATTATATTTGATATTATACTGGAATTATAATAAACCTTTATATCATTATGATTTCATTCTATAAAATATTAAATAGAAATGAAAGTAGCGTTTATGCGTACATACGGCTTACCATCTCCAGGAACAGTGCATTTCATTTCTTACCTCTAAATGATTATGTAATATTATAAATGCATGCATTTACTGGATATATATGAAATATATGATATCTAAATCATGAATACCATTCCGGATATAATGGATACATGAACAACTTGTAATTATAAAGGGTTTATTTTTGACTCAAGTACCAATGATCGTTAAAACGACCGTTATTAACTTAAATAATTACATAGTGTTCATGACATGGAAATAAGTGATATTAAAGGAATAATGAACTTGAAAAAGGTTCTTAATAAATTAGAAATTAACTCAAGTTTATTATTCAGGACATTAAAGAATGATCGAGTCAAGTCGGACCCGAGGTATGGGACTTCATCTCAATCTCCTTTCATTGAGGCATATTTTGTTTTATACACAACCTTCTTTTATACGGTGTATAAAACCCTTTGACTTTTACGTTTATCCAAAAGGAATCTTTTTTATATGATGCATTTTACTAAACTACAAAAGGGAATGTTTTTGTCATACGTATGCGGCGACAACGACTTCTCCGCCGCCATGACCATTATTTGAGTTTCAGCTTCCTCTACAAGCCATACCTTTTTTGAAAAGAAAAATAAATACCATGTTTTACTTTTCTTTTATTTTGGTATTGAAAATGGTTTTCATAATGTTTTTATATCAATGTGTTGTATTGATATCTTGTGATTGAAAGGTGTAAATGTTATGTTCCCTTTATGCATGTTTTATGTGATACCATTATGTTGAGGTTCTTGGGCATTATTATGAAGACGGGTGGTTCCGTGATAAACTAAGGGCCGGTGAGCTCGATATAGATCTCCAATGCATTGGGTAACACGAAGGAGTGAAACATTAAGGTTTCTCCGAAGAGATTTAGGGAATATACTGTGATGAGTATTCCAATCGTAACCAAGAGGGTTACTCCCTACGTAAGAATGTTATGAATGCCTCAAGTTACCTTTATGTCCTCTGATTTCTATGATTTATTCATGATTTGATAAGGTATGTTAAAGTGATTATGTTTTATGGGTAAAGTATGATTTCATTCTTATGTATATATGTACCCATGTTTCCTTTCCGTATTTTTATATCCCTTACTGAGCTTTTTATGCTCATCCCAAGTTTTTTTGAAATGTTTTTCATAGGTCAAGGGAAAGGTACATGATATGATGATAGTGTCAAGGAAGTCTCAAGAAAGAATCCGTGTTTTATTTTAAATATGATTCCATTAATGGGAAAGAAGAATACTATCTTTATGTAACCACCTTTTTTATATGTGGAATGTAATGCAAGTTTTATGATCTAATTCTCTAAAACTCTAAAACTGAAAAGATCCTCAATGTGTAATCTTGTAATAAGTCAATATTAAGTAAGGTTTAAGGATGGGGCCTTATAGTTGGTATCAGAGGTCAGTTTAGATAACTTTAGGAGTTATAATTCTATTAAATGATTATCCAAAAATATTTTTTTATGGTCAAATTGAAGTGATATAGCATTTGAAGATTACCATGTTGCTTCATCTAAGACATGTTTGTTCAAAATGGTTTTCTGCAGAGGAAACAGGGAAGTAGTGCTAGGAAGGAATACAGAAGGAAATAACCTTCCGAATCAGCATCCTGAGATGGTCGGAATTGGAACTGAACATTTTTTTGTAGTAATGGAACAGTTGACTCAAGCGATAAATGGTGGTGGTATCCATGCACGAGATCAGCCAGATCAACCGCATAGGAACATGTCAGTGGTGGAACATTTCATGAGGCAACATCCCCCATCATTCAGAGGATCATCTGACCCTGTGCTAGCTGAAGGGTGGATTAAAGAACTGGAGAAGATTTTCGATGTCATGGGGTGTTCAGACTATCAAAAGGTCAGTCTTGCTATTTATCGTTTGGAGGGTGAAGCAGATCAGTGGTGGTCGATGGTTAAAAATATCAGGGACGCTGATGAGATTGATTCTCTCGACTGGGATGAATTAAAAGGTATGTTTCTTGAGAAGTATTTTCCTAAGGATGTTCGACTTAGGATGGAAAAACAATTCTTGGAATTGAGGCAAGAGGAAGACTCAGTGGCCGCCTATGAAGAAAGGTTCACTCGATTGGAAAGGTATGCTCCAAATTTTATCCGAGACCTTGATATTAAAATCAATCATTTTTACTCAGGATTAAAGCCAAAATATCAAAGGTCATTAGCTTCTCGTGAGTTTAAAATTTATGAAAAGCTTGTTCGGTGTGTTGAGAAGGTGGAAATGGAGTTTGCCGATGATGAAGTGTTCTATAACAACCAATAGAAGAAGAGACCGAGGTGGAAGGAGAAAGGTAAGAATTCTTCAAAAAAGTCTGATGGTAAGAAAACTAAGTTTCCACTTTGTGATAAATGTGGAAAAAGGCATGCTGGGGAATGTCTTCTGAATTCTGGAAAGTGCTACCAATGTGGTAAGATGGGACATAAGGCTCGTGATTTCACTGAAAAAGATCAGGGTGATGGTAAAAACAAATTTTATTTACAGTTAGTGAAATTTTATAAGTGCAATGAGATGGGTCACTATGCAAACGAGTGTCCGACAAAGAGCTTGAGTGATGGGAAGCAGTTAGACTACAAGCATAAAGGGGTGGTGAAATCCTTTTCAACTACTTCAGCATATGTCAGGACATCAAATGAAGTTGTATAAGGTACTTTTTTTGTTTTTTCAGATTATGCCAGTGTGTTGTTTGATTCGGGGTCTACACATTCTTTCATATCTGAAAACTTTTCTAGTAAAATGGGAATACCATCTCAAGAAATGACTCCTGAAATTTTGGTAAAAACACCTGGGGGAAATGTTGAGGGAAAAAGAATTTATAAGAATCTTCCTATCCTTATCTGTGGAAAGAACCTACTTGCAAACCTTATTTTTCTACCTCTAGTAGAGTTTGATGTTATCCTGGGTATGGATTGGCTCTCTATTTACCATGCTAAGATTGACTGTAGATCTAAAGATGTTTCTTTTTAGAAAGAATTTCAGTTTGTGTACAAGAATGAACCCTTACTGTTGATAACATATCAAGAGGCCGAGAAACTTGTAAAAGATGGAAATGAATGTTACCTTGCACACATCATTGAAAATAAAGGAACTATTCAGATTAACGACGTGCCAGTGGTAAATGAGTATCCTGATGTTTTTCCGGATGAGTTGCCTGGAATAATATCAGATCGGGAAGTTGAGTTTACCGTTGACTTAGTTCCTGATGCTAAGCCAATTTCAAAACCCCCTTATCGAATGGCTCAAATTGAACTTTTAGAGTTGAAGGAGAAATTGCAAGATTTATTAGAGAAAGGTTTCATTCGACCTTGCACATCACCATGGGGTGCTCCTATTTTATTTGTTAAAAATAAAGATGGTTCAATGAGACTTTTCATTGATTATAGAGCCTTGAATAACATCACTGTTAAGAACAAATATCCTTTGCCTCATATTGATGATTTGTTTGATCAGCTCCAGGGAGCTCAATATTTTTCAAAGACTGACTTGAGATCGGGGTACCATCAGCTGAAGGTAAAGGAAGAAGATGTTCCGAAGACCGCGTTCCGTACAAGATATGTCCATTATGAATTTGTAGTAATGCCTTTTGGGCAAACCAATGAACCTACTGTATTAATGAAATTAATGAATAGAATTTTCCATGAGTTCTTGGATAAGTTTGTTATGGTTTTCATTGATGATATTTTGGTGTTTTATAAAAGTAAAGAGGAGCTTGAAAGACATTTAAGGGTTATCTTGCAAACCTTAAAAGAAAATAAACTGTATGGAAAATTCATCAAGTGTGAGTTTTGGTTGTAGAAAATTTCTTTCCTTGGTCATATTGTTTCTAAAGATGGGATAACTGTTGATCCTGCCAAAAAAAGGGTTGTTGAATAATGGCCAAGACCCACAAATGTAACAGAGATTCGTAGTTTCCTTGGTTTGGCAGGCTATTACCGAAGGTTTGTTAGAAATTTTTCACGGTTATCTAGTCCAATGACTAATCTAACTCGGAAGGGTGTTAAGTTTATCTGGAAAAAAGAATGTGATGATTGTTTTCAGGAATTGAAAAGAAGATTGGTGAATGCTCGAGTTTTGGCACTACCTTCCAGGAATGGTGAGTTTGTTATCTACAGTGATGCTTCATTGAAAGGACTTGGTTGTGTCCTAATGCGGAATGATCAGGTAATTGCTTATGCTTCATGACAGTTGAAAACTCATGAGGTAAATTACCCTACACATGATTTGGAATTAGCTGCTATTGTTTTTTCTTTAAAAATTTGGAGACATCTTTTGTATGGAGTAAAGTGTGAAATATATACTGATCACAAAAGTTTAAAGTATATATTCACTCAGAAAGAGTTAAACATGAGATAGAGGAGATGGCTGGAATTAATCAAGGATTATGATTGTACAATTCATTACCATCCGGGAAAAGAAAATAAAGTGGATGATGCTTTGAGTCGAAAAAGTAATGCTTCATTAACAATTTTGCATTTGGAACGTGATCCTTTGGTTAAGGATTTGATGAACTTTGGCACAGAAGTTTTTGGCACAGGATGTTCTTCTGTTTTTTTAGGTATCAGTGAAATCTTCTCTATCAGACAGAATCAAGCAAGCACAGAAGCAAGACAGTGAGTTGCAGAAAAAGGTAGAGCTGGTTCAGAAAGGTAAGTTGCATGAATTCAACATTGATAATGATTGCGTTTTGAGATTTGGGAAGAGATTGTTTGTGCCTTGTGATTCACAGTTGAAGAGAGAGTTGTTATGTGAAGCTCATAGTTCTCCATTTTCAGTTTATCCTGGCAGTACTAAGATGTACAGAGATCTGCGGGAGTATTACTGGTGGGATGGAATGAAAAGAGATATTGATGATTTTATTGTGAAGTGTTTGACTTATCAACAGGTTAAAGCAAAGCGACAGTTACCAAAAGGGATGCTTCGGCCTTTACCAGTGCCAGAGTGGAAATGGGAGAATATATCCATGGATTTTGTTGTGGGATTACCGAAGACATCTCGAGGTAATAATACAATCTGGGTTATTGTTGATCGCTTGACTAAATCTGCTCATTTCCTTGCTATACGAGATAATTTTTCCCTAGATCAACTTTCCCGTTTGTATCTAAAAGAGATAGTTAGGTTACATGGAGTTCCCCTCTCCATTGTATCTGATCGTGATCCCAGGTTCACTTCTATCTTTTGGAAAGGCCTTCAGAAGTCGTTGGGTACTGAATTAAATTTTAGTACAACATTTCATCCTCAATCAGATGGGCAGTCATAATGAACAATTCAGACCTTGGAGGTTATGCTACAAGCTTCTTCGATGGATTATCAGGGAAGTTGGGACCAACATATTTCTTTGGTTGAATTTTCATATAATAATAGTTTTCATTCCAGTATACAGATGGCACCATTTCAGGCATTATATGGGAAGCAGTTTCGAACTCCTGCTTTCTGGGATGAAGTGGGTGAAAGGAAGTTGATGGGACCAGAATTGGTAGAAGAGATGGCAGAAAAAGTTCATCTGATTCAGAAACAAATGAGAACAGCTCAGAGTAGGCAGAAGAGTTATGCGGACAACAGGAGGAAGAATCTCTCTTTTGAGGTAGGTGATCATGTTTTTCTCAAAGTATCACCATGGAAAAGTGTGATGCGATTTGGTAAGAAAGGAAAGTTGAGTCCAAGGTTTATTGGACCATATGAAATTATGGAGAGAGTTGGATCAGTTTCATACAAAGTGGCTTTACCTCCAAGTTTATCTCAGGTACACAATGTTTTTCATGTTTCAATTCTAAGAAAGTACATGCCATATCCATCTCATGTTTTGTGTCCAGAGGTAGTTCAGCTGGAAGAGAACCTATCATATGAGGAACAACTGGTCCAGATTCTTGACCACATGGAGCAAGTGTTATGGAATAAGGTTATTCATCAGGTAAATGTTTTGTGGAAAAACCACATGATTGAAGAGGCAACATGGGAATCTGAAAATGCAATGAGGGATAAGTACCCCCATTTATTCGATAAGTAAATAAATTGCAGGGACACAATTTTCTAAAGGGGGGAAGGATGTAACATCCCAAGTAAGTAATGAATAATATATATTTTTATCTATGTCTATTAATGATTAAGATAGTGTTTTAGAGGCTTAAAATGAAAATAAATACAATCTTATGCATGAAATACACTAATATTCTTAAAAGATTGTTTTACTGCCTTTTGATGGCAAACCCTTTTTAAATCTATCTTTTGACAATTTTATAAGCTATGTTTGTCAAAATAAACTTATTATTTATGATTGGTACATCAAAATTTACTTTGTGTGAATTTTTGGTATTTTTCCGATAAAGTTTATTTTTTAATGAATAGTGAAAAATGTTGTATTTTAATTCAAAACCTATTTTTAATATAATTTATTTATATGATTAGATTATCTTTTGAATTGGTTTTGAAGTGAAATTAGAATATATTTTTACCATTTTATCCAATAGTGGTCATTGGAATCAATTTCACTTTGAAATTGGACTTAAACTAGTGTCAATCTTTTGATACGTATTGTTTCATAAAAACACGCTATTTGTCATGACATCGGGAATTAATTATTAAATTAATTAATGCAACTTACATGTTTTGAATTTTTTAAAACAGACATCATTTTTGAATTTGGAATATCAAATATAGCTTAGGGTGAAGTTTTGGTATCTTTCTGAAAAACTTCAATTTTTGATGAATAGTGAAACCACTAAGTGGTAGTTAAAGAAACCGATTTTTCGTTTAAATGAAACTTTGCCACTTCTGTGATTTGATTTTCAAAAATCCAACATACATGGTTGTCATTAAGAAGTAAAATGTGGTTCAATGAGATTAAAATAATTTTTTGGTGAATAGTAACTTTTACGTTCTTAATCGCGATTAGTGGTAATTAGTGTAGTTTAAGGTAAAAATAATGTTTCAATAATATGAGATGAGCTTGACACATGTCCTACACTCATTGGATGTGTCATGGCCGACCAAGACAATCCATGGGTCAACTTGGGGACCCCATGGAGCCATTGTGGTTGGGAAATGACATAAATAACTTTTTATTTAATGTTAAAGTAAAAATGACACAAACATGAGATGTTTTACTAAAACAATTTTTACATGGGGTTATACAAGTTAGATTTTTGATTATAAATAGTAATTGGAAATCTAAAAAGATTTCCTACATCATAGTAGTTTTTTTATAATTTTTAGACATTAAATAAATTAAATTATGTATGACATCATGATGATGCTGCGATGACCACATTATTTAACAATTTAAATAAAATGGAAAGATAATGTGATATCTAAGACCTAAAAATAGCCAAAACCTATTGGATGAGTGGATCTATAACCCTTATCACCTTATCCTAGAATTATATCAATGTGGGACCTCTTAAATCCGAATACCATTTTCAAATAAAGTGACTTTTCTTTACTTTCCAAGAGTGCCCCTCCTCTCCTCTTATAAAAGGCCCCCACCTCTACCTCCTTACCCACACTTCCAAAGCCTTTGGCTCGGAAAAACCCTGCTCATTTTGTCTCTCCACTTCCCTATATTACTCCTTGAAGCCTCACTTTGGGCAGAAGTCTTCCCAAGGAATCCTTTGAGCTCAAACCAAAGGGAGTTACCCGATTTTAAGGTAATGTCTTCACTTGAGTCCTTTTGTTTTATTTTGCTTCTCCAACCCCCTAAAATCTTTTTATTCATTTATTTTGTAACAACTCCAGTATTTTAAATATACTAGGATGTTTTTATAATAAGGATTTGAGCTACACTTACACACACCTACATCTAATGGTTAAAGGACATACTGTTTCCGTGGATGGTGAATTTATGCCTCCCGAAACGATGATTGTTCAACATTCTTTTAACACCTTCAAAGGTGGCCATTAAGATGTCACTATATTTATACATTATATATAATATGTTTATGTTTTCCTTAAGCTTATTTATTTTTCATTTTGGGCATACCTTTATGGTTTCCATTATGGGTAAACGCGATATCTTCATTTAAGGAAGTGCGGACTACCGCCCCCTCAAAGTGATTTGATTCGTTAAATACCAAATGTGGGATGTATAAAGGATGGAACTATGATATTATATATGATATTATACTAGAATTATAATATACCTTTATATAATTATGATTCCATTCTATAAAATACGAAATAGAAATGAAAGTAGCCTTCATGCGTACGTAAGGCTTACCGTCTCCATGAACGGTGCATTTCATTTCTTACCTCTAAATGATTATGTAATATTATAAATGCATGCATGTACTGGATATATATGACATATATGATATCTACATCATGAATACCATTCTGGATATAATGGATACATGAACAACTTGTAATTATAAAGGGTTTATTTTTGACTCAAGTACCAATGATCGTTAAAACGACCGTTATTAACTTAAATAATAACATAGTGTTCATGAAATGGAAATAAGTGATATAAAAGGAATAATGAACTTGAAAAAGGTTCTTAAGAAAGTATAAATTAACTCAAGTTTATTATTCAGGACATTAAAGAACGATCGAGTCAAGTCTGACCCGAGGTATGGGACTTCGTCTCAATCTCCTTTCATTGAGGCATATTTTGTTTTATACACAACCTTCTTTTATACGGTGTATAAACCCCTTTGACTTTTACGTTTATCCAAAAGGAATCTTTTTTATACGAAGCATTTTACTAAATGACAAAAGGGAATGTTTTTGTCGTACGTATGCGGCGACAACGACTTCTCCGCCGCCGTGACCATTATTTGAGTTTCGGATTCCTCTACAAGCCATACTTTTTTTAAAAGAAAAATAAATACCATGTTTTAATTTTCATTTATTTTGGTATTGAAAATGGTTTTCATAATGTTTTTATATCAATGTGTTGTATTGATATCTTGTGATTGAAAGGTGAAAATGTTATGTTTCCTTTATGCATGTTTTATGTGATACCATTATGTTGAGGTTCTTGGGCATTATTATGAAGACGGGTGGTTCCGTGATAAACTAAGGGCGGGTGAGCCCGATATAGATCTCCAATGCATTGGGTAACGCGAAGGAGTGAAACGTTAAGGTTTCTCCAAAGAGATTTAGGGAATATACTGTGATGGGTATTTCAAACGTAACCAAGAGGGTTACTCCCTACGTAAGAATGTTATGAATGCCTCAAGTTGCCTTTATGTCTTATGATTTCTATGATTTATTCATGATTTGATGAGGTATGTTAAAGTGCTTATGTTTTATGGGTAAATTATGATTTCATTCTTATGTATATATGTACCCATGTTTCCTTTCCGTATTTTTATATCCCTTACTGAGCTTTTTATGCTCATCCCAAGTTTTTTTAAATGTTTTTCACAGGTCAAGGGAAAGGTACATGATATGATGATAGTGTCAAGGAAGTGTCAAGAAATAATCCATGTTTTATTTTAAATATGTTTCCATTGATGGGAAAGAAGAATACTATCTTTATGTAACCACTTTTTTTATATGTGGAATGTAATGCAAGTTTTATGATCTAATTCTCTAAAACTATAAACCCGAAAAGATCCTCAATGTGTAATATTGTAATAACTCAAGATTAAGTAAGGTTTAAGGCTGAGGCCTTATATTTTATAGGCCTAAGATAAGAATAAATCAAATTTATTGAATAAAAGTTTTATTTTTCTAAAATATAATTTTATCACATTTTAATGGCACAACTATATTAAATTTAATTTTTGAATCTTTTATAAATTATATTTTACAAATTAAACTTCATTTCTTAATTAAAAAATAAAATATTTCTTTTTGGTGATTTTGTAGAATTATTTTGAGAAGTTTCATTTATTGATGAATAATGAAAAATATTGCATTGTAATTGAAAACTAACTTTTTTTTATAACTTAATTATATAGATAAATAATATTTTATTTGGTTTTAAAGTAAATTTAGAGAAATTTTACATCTAATAATACAATTTAGGTCAATATAATCATTTTCACAATCAAATTGGATGTAAAAAAGAATCAAATCATTTAAAAATATTCAAATTAAAAACATGATTCCTAGTTTCTTCTCTGGCATTAATTTTATATTGAATTATTACATTTTTATGATTTTAAAATTAAAAAATGGAATCCATTTTTCTTATAATAATTATTTTTAATTTCTAGTAAGGAGAAATTCCCTTTTTAAAAAAAATTAGAGAAATTAATTAAAATTAAATACAGTGATTAATCTTTAACGAGTTTACATGGTGGTTACTATTTAAATTAAGGAGGAAATAATATAGAAACACGTTCAAAATAAATATTCTATAATAATTTCTACCATATCAACCCTATTATCTTAAATTTACCATTATTATAGGTAAATTATGAAATAGAGACCTCTCAATATGGTTTTACTTTTGTTTTTATAAGAACATCAATCCTCCTCCACTATAAAAGGGAACTAATTCCCCTTACTTATTAACACCTCTCAAGAACTGTGGATCCTAAAAAACCCAAAAGAATAAGCTCCCAAATCATTCCTATAATACTAAAATCCTTCCCATGTGAAAAAATATATCCAAATAAGCCCATTGGTGAAAACTAAAAGGAGTTTCCCAAAGAGGAGGTTGCATCCTTCAACAAGAACTTTTGTTTTATTAATTTGTATACCACCTCAATTATTATTATTCCATGATTATATAATAACATAATTATATTAAATATAATTATATTTTTATGTTAAAATTATGACCTATACCGTTACACACTTCTATCAAATGGGATACAAAATTATCATTTGTGTGTACGGAAGGCTACCACATCATGAACCAATGTTGTTTGTTCTTCCAATACAACCTCCCATGGTTGGGAATAATCATGGAATTATTGTTTTTATATGTTATATATGATATTATTTTTTAATGTAATTATTATATAACACATTCTATCATGGTTTCATTTTTCTTGAGAATATGATAACATCATTTGTGGATGTGTAGACAATCGCTTCCTCAAAGAGATGTGATTCGTTCACACTTTACATGGAATGTATTAAGGAAGAGTTTATTAAACAAATGAGATATTTTTGAAATATTAATTCTATTTAAATGATAATATATATATATATATCAATTACATTTATTTCATTCAATATGATAAGAAAATTGTACCATCGTTCATGTATATATATGACCTACTATCTTCATCAACGATGTATTTAATTTATTATTTAGATATTTTATAGATTATTATAAATAATCATATAATGAATATATATTAAATTTATATATTTTTATTACATTCATTAAATAAGTAAATCATCATCTACGTATAGGATTATGAATAATATTTCCAAATATATATGAAAAAAATTTGTTATTACCTAAAATGTAACTTTAACCTGAAATGCTTAATAAATAAGTAATATAAAGTAAAAATAAAATAATATACGGTATTATATATAATAATATATTTATTTTGTATATTTATAATATAATTATAATTATTATATAGTCCTTTTGAATATGTACAATGAAAGGAAAGTCTTAAGATAAGGGTTTTCTCGACTCACTTTAATTTTTGAAAGATATATGCTATATTCGCTAGATATTATTATTGTGGGGTGTATATACTAACATATTACATGTTAAATAATTAATAAAATTTATTTAAGGATATTAAGGTTAAAATTTATGATATTCTTTAATTTATCTCCTGATTTAATTATTACTCAAGTAGTAAGGGGATTTCAAGTCAGAATTTAATTTCCGTAAGGCTTATGCCATATTCACCACATCAATCTTATTTGTGTAGTATATATTGGACATGAATGTATAATATTATTGTCCTAAAATTTATTTTTATTTACATAACCAATTTATTATCACTCTTTCATTGGGTTTACAGTTCAAAAGATACCAAATCATTAAAGTAATTTTGTCTCAATTTTCCATCCTTAAGACGCATATTTTGTTATACACCTATCATATTTTTATGATGTTTATATATTTCCCATTGAATTGATTAATCATGAATATACTTATTTGAATGATATTTTAAGATTACTTTCATGTCTTTATTTCATGAAGAATTTGATAAAAAGTTACAAATGTATTATGATTTTGTTTCCACATTCACATCATTTATCAGGAATTTTTATGATCTTTCTTGCATTGGTGAGATCTTATGATCCATATATCAAAAAATATCAGGAATTATCATCTACTCTAGTTATAAATTATATATTAATATATTTGTATATTTTTCTACTATTTGATTATTAATAGTATTAATAAAATGATTTTAATAAAATATGACTTTATTTTCCTCTTCGGTTGGAAATGTATTATTCAAAAACAATGTTTCCGAAAAATGTATTAAATATTTAAATGGTATTTTAGGATCATATTCATTGAAAATTAATTTTAAATTATTTTATGATTTAAAATTACTTTTATATAATTTTAAATGATAACTTTATATGTTTTTCAAAGGTGATTATCAAAGAAAAGGATATTGGAAATGTTTTATGTTTGAAAACATTAATTTTTCAAGAATGTTGATTCTCACTAAGAACATAAAAAGGTGATCTTGGAAAATCCTTTTCTATATAAGTTGACATAATTTTATATAGTTTACGTTTTTCTAGGGATATGATCCAAGGATAACTTTCATATTCTCTCTCTGAATGGTTGATGTTTTGATTGCATGAGGATAATGAAACTTACTTCTTTTCATGGGTTATTATACAATGAAATGATTGTGAAACTTATATCTTTGCCACAGTTTATGATTGGATAATATGTTTATAATACACATTTCATTTCATGGGTTACGATATCATGTATGTTTTTATCTTTTGACGCATATATGTTTGATTTTTTTAGGTTATGGGTGAGACCTATATCTCCCTCAAATGCATTAGATAATGATTGATGACTCATGAGTATATATGTAATAACTCAATAAGATTACATGTTCAAAATGATATGAGTGAATATTATTATCTGATGAAAATGTTATACATGAACATGATTACTTTTTCATAATGTTATTCATGGATCTGGTTGTATGCCCATAAGTTTATGTGTAAACCTGATTACATGATCACAATGATTTGTGTGAACTTGATTACATTTTACAATGTTATGTGTGGACCTGGTTTCATGTCTATAAGTTTATTCATGAACTTAATTACTTGTTCAAAATTTTATTAATGAACCTGATTACCTGATCATGATGTTATGCGTGTAACTGGATTCATTTCCACAAGTTTATGCATGAACCTGATTACAAGTTCGCAATGTTATGAATGGACCTGGTTACATGTTCATAATGTTATGCATTAAACTATTTTCATTTATGTATGTTTATATGTGAACCTAGTTACATGTTCAAAATGTTGTGTATAAACTAGATTACATGTTCAAAAATGTTATACATGGACCTGGTTTCATGTCCATAAGTTTATGTGTGAACAAGATTACATGTCCACATTGTTATGTGTTAACATGATTACATGTTCACAATGTTATGCATGGACCCGGTTCCATGTCTATAGGATTTTGGGATTGATCGATTTTATTTCCTTAACTTAATTAGTGACCTTATTTCTATTTAAATAGTTTCACAATGTTATAATATAATGTTTATTCCACAAGTCATTGTCTTAGGATATTGTTATTCTCTCATGACTCATGTAATTTTATTTCCTTATGATTCAGGTCTTATCATCTATCAATATTTATACTATGACTTAGGAATATGATTGTTGATAAGTATATTATGATCTTAAAATATTATTCTCATGTTATCATACTATTATGTTCATGTTATTTTTATATATCTCCTTTATTTACCCTTAATGACCATCTAAGCTCACCCATTCTTATGTTTCATTTCTCTAGGATATGAAGAAAGGTTTTATATAAGAGTATTAATGGGGAATATATTTATTAGATATTTTAAAAATCATTAAAAATATTAGAATATTATATTATATGTTTATAAAGACACTGAACTAATACAATACTTAGGCATGTAAATATGTAATTTTTTGAATATTCATCTAAAATGATGTAATATCCATGTTTGTTAATCATGGGTAACTATAGTAACATTAATGGAATATTGTAATAGAAAAAATAAATATCAAGATAAAGATGATATGGTTAAAAATTCCTTCATCCAATAATATTTTATATGAAATGTGGTGGAATTATCACTTAGTTTTAACCTAGGTCAACCTGATTTACCCTTTAACCTTGGTGATTAATTATTACAGTTTTTACTATTCATTATAAAGAAAAAATAAGTTGAACTTAATAAATTTTATTAATATTAATGAATACAAATATGAAATCTATTTATCAATTATCATTATTTTTATGTGGTTGAAATTAATTTTATAATTATCTCGCAAAGCGTAATGAAAAATGGTTTTTTAGAAAATAAATTTTTTATGGAAAAGTTGACTTTCCATTAGCTTTATACTAGTAATATTCTTTATATGAATTTATATCCATATCAAAATATATAAAATATATATTTATTTTTTTAAATAATTCCTCTTTATGGGTTATTTAAATTAATTAAAATGTAAAAGAATTATGTACTGAAAAATAGCATTAGAAAAAAAATTGTTTTAAAAAGAAAAATATAGATATTATAGAATCTTGAAAAATCATGATTAAAATTAAATTAATTAACATAGTAAATAATATATAACATATTTCAGTTTAATAACCAGTCTAAAATACAAATAGACTTTAAATTACTTTTTTAATGAAAATACTTGACATTTTTACCAAAATTGATATTTTCTCTATTCACTAAAAAAATCATCTTTTCAGAAAAAATATGGAAATTTCATACTAACATAATTTCTATATTTTAATTTAAAAATTGACATCCTCAATATAAAATATCATTAATATAAATTGGAATAAATTTATTTTATTTTCCCTGCAAAAAAATCTTTTTTGAAGAAAACATATTCTTGAAGCATAAAATGTAATTACTGAAAATTGATTACTTATTTCATCTGAATTAATAAAAGAAATTAGGTACGACCTTTATATATATTTCACAATATTTATATTCATATAAATACAAAATGATTTTGTTTCTAGGCTTTAATATTCATGTTTAAATAACAATATTTTAATAATATATTGTTGTTTGTTAAAACTCATTACAGTGTATAATAAAATATATTGAAAATAAAATATATTTAAACATAAATGTATTCTAAAATCTCAAGGTGTTACCATCTACCAACTTTAATAAATTTCATCATATCAATTATAACATTATCTCATCAGTCATGTATTTGATATTTGAAAATATAATTGTTGAAAATCTACATTGTAAAAAATAATAATAATGATTCATCATAGAAAGAGGGAAAATAAAATATGAATTTCATCTTGAATAACACAAAATTAGGTTCCCAAATATGATAACATTAATGGGATGTAAAAATATGTACATGGAGGAGAAAACCAAGACCTAATGATTAATAGAGATTGATAGAGAAGATGGTCAGAAAAAACTTAATGACCAGAAATCCATAGATCTATGATGGGTGAAAAGAAAATTTATTGACTATAAATTATGTTAAATCTATAAATTTGTTATTTAAATATGCTTTTAGTAATATTTAGGTTTTATTTTACAATCATTATAGAATAATCTATCAAATACACTTACTTGATATATTTGTTATTTCATAAGAAAAATTTCATCCATTGGATATACTTTGAAAATTTTTCACTCCATTCATTACTCCCTGAAATTAATACACTTGATGATTTTTTTTATTTCTAAAGAACTAAAATTAACATTTTTTGTATCATAATATCTAAAAAGGAGTGGAAGGTATTTCCATCTATCTCTAAATATATAAAAGAACCAAAACTGAATTCACAAATTATCCAATATAATATATTAATATCTAAATCCTAAACTATAACACCCAAAGATCAAAATAATCTATTACATAAGTATTTATCCTTAATACCAATACAAAATATGTCAGAACAAGTTCAAAATTAAAAAAATTCAGAAAGGAGGTCACTAAATGTTAAAAATCAACTTAACTTTAATCCCCCAAATGTTATAATGTAACTATTAATGCCACATTCCTAGTATTTGAATACCATAACAACTGTAAAACCAAAATGAAAATATAACATCATAAAAATTGACAATATCCTTATTCATTAAATAAAATCATAGATTATCAAATATGTCCATGAATCCTGAAATGTAATAAACTCCATCCTATATTACATTTTCACGAAATCACTAATCAATTTCAAGGTCACTAATTCTATTTGATTTAATTCATGAAAGTAACTATTTTCTGTATCCAAAATAAAAATTATTACTTAAACATCAAGGGAATATTAAGGTTTATCTATTACCCAATCACGTGTGTTCTATAAAATGTCTACTTATATTTAAAGAACATTTCTAGGTTATCAGTAACATTCAATATATCATTTTAGGTCCTTACAGAAAACAACTTTTACCTGAATTCCCAGAAGGCCTTCATTTGTATTGATTTTTGATAACACCCCTTTCAAGGGAAGAGGAGGAACCCTTAAAAGGCCCGTAGGCTCAGACATTACATGGCCTGTACGCTTATGAGATTACATAACCCGAATTTCTTAAGGAATTCAACCAGACTATCTACAAGGAACTTCCCCTCCCCAGCATCTACGTCCTTGATAGTAGCTCACCAAATTTTCATGATCGTCAGGCTAGGCTTCCCGTGCAAGAACAGGCTTGTACCGATGGCATAACCATACACTCTCATTCTGAAAATCCATTTGGCTCTACTATGGTGAGTGCACCTGCTCTGAATCCTCTTCTAGGGCTGCTTTTTTTTTGTAGTGTGTCTGGGGCCTACATTCACGTGGACCTAAGGCCTTGGGGTGGCCCTAAGTCCTTAAAGTGGCCCAAAGGACTTGAGAATCAACTAGACTGTAGGCCTTGGGTGGCCCAAAAGCCTTGCAAGACACGAGGACCAAACCAGTGGCCCGAAGGCCCAGATAGATGAATAGTTCCGACTACTATAGTATCAAACAGTTCCTGCTACAGTGACCGCTACAGTACTGCTACAATATTGCTATAGTACCCCTGAAATATTCCTCGGCCTAGATTTGATCTCGGGTCTCTTGGATGCACCTAGTGAGTCCTCACCAACTGGGCTGAGGAAATTGTGCTTTGAAGAATCCATTAATGCTTCATAGTTCTTATAACCCAAATAATTTTTTTTAACACTTATACATTATAATTATAAAATCCTAATACATAGAAACATAAATCCCTCTACTTAAAAGATTTCATAGAATAAATAATTCCTTGATCTAGGTGTAGACCCTTGGATTAGGGAATTAACTCGAATGATTCCAATATTACCCACACATAATACATTGAACACCTCAAAAACTCATTTCAATTTTTTATCTAAGAATTGAAAATATCTCCCCCTTTGAGGCATTCCATAAGGGGTTTTAGTCAATATTAAAAAAATCAAGGAAATTGGGTATTCTTTTTTATATAGTCTGTACTATATTATCTCTCAAAAAAATATATCCTACCCTTCTTTAGTTAGTCCAATAGTCTGTGAAGGTGAATGTTATTAATCATATATCATGATATCTGATTAGGAATAATCAATAAATCATTATCTTTGGTCATAATCCATATTGTTTACTTATAATCACCACATTGACCATCACATTCCCTGTTAACATGGTTCCTCCTAGTTCTAGAAAATGACAAAAAACAATATTCATTGTATGAGAAATAATAATAATAGAGGGAAACCAAATAACAATTAATATGATGTCTAAGTCATGTAACCTTAAATTCAATATTAGACAAATTATTTTTATCCTCATCTATTCATTTACATAAAATATTTAAATTTCATAATTGGTTTATAATGAATATTTGAATTATGCAAAGCATATCCCTCTAGTTTTTTAACCCAGGTGTAAAATATAAGAACACAAAACACAAACCATAATGATTTCCAAGATATAATTTATGAACTATTTTTACGATTATTACCCCTGGATTCATATATGAAAACCCATTTGAAATTATAGCATCATGAAAGGGTTTTTTTTCTAAGAAAACCCAACTCCTATATTTACAATAGCATGAGAAATCATTGTATATTAGGATCATCTGATGGTTTTGTACTAAATAAATCTCATCCTATATTCCAATGGTTATATAAACATTTCTATGATACCAACTCCAGGAATACATACTATTCATACATGGATATTACATCTTATTATATTAATATTAGTTTTTATAGAATAACAATCCATGAAATAGGCATATAGGTCATGTGAAATTGGAAACAATGGTTTGTAAATAGCTAGTTTCTAAATGAATTACATCATCTCCCACTAATATATTCATAACTGGAACCCTTATTAGACATATCATATATAATATATTCCTTCATAACTTGGTGTAAATAAACATAAGAATGTGTGACCTTAGATGCTTATAAAGGGAATATAAGGGAGATATCAATGGTTACTTAAACATAACATGAGAATAAGGATTTCATAATATGAGAATAACATTTGAAAACCAAACCCTATATATCATAGATCAAAAATCTAAGTCATAAGGAAATACCTGGAAAATCATAAGACTTGAATTATATAGGAATCAAATAATGTGACCTTAGAGAGGAAAATATTGGAACAAGAAACAAATTCTTATCATACACCTAAATAGATAATATCCACTACTTAGTATTAAAGGATTAATTACATGAATAACATAGTGGATTTTATTCACACCCCAAACCAGTGTAGTGAACTAGGTTACTCCCATGAATTTCATTATAAAATAAATATCTTATTATACTTGTTTCACTACCCATTCAAATCTTGATTATGTCATGAGATATCCATATATTCCAAATTCATTGGAGGGATTTTTAGTTTCAAGACAATCTGTCACATGGTAAGATATACATGTGTCTGGCACAAGATAAAAAACAATCATTATATGATAACTAATGAAAATAAATGGGTTTTAAATAGATTTAATTTGGACATAACCCATGGAAAATAATTGGAATTCATAATAATATCATCAATTACTCATAGAATGACTTATGAAAAATGAATGGGTTTTATAAAAATCTTATAATCATAGTCATAAACCATCTATATAAATAATATGGATTGTATCATTGGATTGTATCTATACTAAGGGTAATGAAACATCAATAAATATCATTTATATTGAAAATAATTTTTAATGATCACTTGTAATACTTCTTGAGGGAAATATAATTTATTCTCGTAAATAACTTATTTTAAATCATAAAATTTATAAAATTTTTAATATTACATTTTATTCACAAATAAACATGGAAAATTTTAAATTATGATTCAAATAATTGAGTGGTTATGACAATATAAAATTTCATTCATCCCATGTATGATAAAAAACTATTCCTTTCACATTTACAAAAAAATGGTAGTGAACCTTATTCTTAAAATGAAAAGAATATAACTTGTAATTGATTTATGAAAAAAATTAAAACAAGATAAAAAATTTAACATAAACAATCTCATAGTAATATTAAAATCATTTTTAATGAATTCTTAGAATACATGGATATAGAATAGAAAATATTTTAAACTAAAGAGAGAAATAAAGATACTTTTTCCTTAAGAATATTATTTTTGTTTCATTAGTATTAAAAGAGAAGAAAATATAAGGAAAATATTTAATCTCTATAAATAAAATAAGGATAAAAAATTTCACTAGATTCATGAGAGTTATATTATGAAATTTTCATAATTGTAAACATAATCATAATCAATCCTGATGAAGATTGTGACTATAACATAAAACCCTTAACGTATTGGTAAATAACAAATCATTAGACCCATGAAAGAAAGAAACCCATTTGGTTATATATATACCATTATATAAATTATAATAATTATAAATTATATTCATGTCTAGTATATACACCACAAAATAGAATGTTGCGTTGAATTTGGCATGTGTCTCACAAAAGTAATAGTGAGATGAAAATCATTTAACTCGATTTCCCCATTATTCAAAAGGACTCTAAACTCCTATATAATAATCATAAATTTATTACATTTCTATACCAGAACAATTTAAATAATTATAATATCACAAATTATTCACTTAGAGTATTTCAACATCTATTTATTAATAATAACTTATTAAAATCGTCATTTCCAGATGTAAAATTTTTCATTTCTCACGAGATTTTGGGTGAGGTAGGTTTGGTCCTTAAATGTTTATAATGGTTCTATCATCTAAAAGATATTAATCATGATATAAATGTCATCTATATTTTTATTTGTAGAATTTTATTCATCTATAATGGATAGACATAGAAAAATGAATGAAACCAATCAAGGAGATGGTACGTTGTACATATGCATGAAAGTTGTATTCAATTTTTGATGTATGTAATGAAATAAAAGTAATTATTAAATAAATTTTATATAATAATAATTATATCATATATATATTTATATAATATTTATTTATTAAATATGTCATTATTTTAATCAAGAAAAAAGGTAAATTTAAAAAATAATCTCATCAATTTATAGAGCTAGTAGTCCACACACATATATATATGAGAAAAATTATTATTTTATAATAGATTAAAAGGTAAGACGGTAGATATGATATTATAATTAAATATATATAATTATATCTTGTATATTTTATATATAAATTAAATCCATCATTATATCCATCCATGAAAGGCGGAGATGGAAAAAAAATTACAACAGTTTGCGAGGCGGTAGTCCACCGTACATATGAACAATAATTTCCTTTCCTTTTTGTTGGAAGAAGAGATGAATGTTGGTTAATAAATTAAAATAATAAAATTAAAGTATATTTTAGATCATTTATTTATTATATCATCATGTTTGAATAATATTTTAAAGATGTGGGAAAAGAAATAAAAAATGCTCGATTAAAAACGATACCTCTTCTTTGGACAACCTCTTTAGGATTACACCAAAAGGCTTCCATGGTTGATTTTCTGATAAAAAATAATAATATAGGAAATGGGTATGGATTAATTAAGGTATGTGACTTGTATTTTCCCAACCAAAAACTTTTATGTGTGAGTAAAAGAGGATTGGTGGTTCCCTTTTATAATAGAGGGGAGGACCACTTCTGTAATTTTAAAAAATTAAATTAATATAAATTAAATTTAATGGGAAAAGTATAAAAAATGATATTATTATAATATAATTTGAGGATGGGTGAAAATAATATCATCCAAATTTTTTAGATGTCTATATTAGTTTTTTTTACAATTATTCCTTATTTTATCCCACATTAACTGTTTTTGACAATTGTCATCATAATGATTTTTTACTCATTAGGGGACATGATTGTTAATATAAAATAAATATTGTTAAATTATTGTACCATGACTAATATTTTTAACAATATATGAATCCATATTCCAAAAAATAATTTTTATGAATCATAAAAACGTTAATAAATAATTATTTATTATAAAATATCATTAATAACATTTTTGAAACAATTCATTTAATTTTATATTGGGTAGAAAAGGACAGCAATGGAAATAAAATTAAATAATAAAAAACACCACTAAAAAGTTATATATATCTTTAAAAATATTGTAACACAATAATTAATTAATTTTATATTACTTATAATATTTTTAAAATAATTTATTTCATTTTTCTATTTATTGATGAAATGTTGAGTCGTCATTATATAAGAATTGAAGGTAATTATAAAATTACGAAAAATTAGAAATAAATTACCACAATTAAATTAATTTCATTATTAAGAAAAGAAACATTAATATTCATTTCTAACTTCCTTTTTCCTTATGTGAACAAAAAATGGTTATTTCATAATATGAGAGTGACATTTTTTTCATTTACTTAAAATTTTATATAGGTCACTTTCAAGGAAAAGTGTCCATTAAAACAAATATCAATACTATGGTGATAAGGTTCTAAATAATTTCATACAAAAAATTCTAATATTATAAATGGTGGCATTAGCACTTAGTTTTAGCCTAGGTTAACCTGATTTACAATTTTACCATGATTATAAAATTTTCCTTTTCATACTTTTAATTGTGACCAAAAATTAATTTGACCACATTAAATAATATTAATTGTGTTGATTAGAAAATATATAATACATTTTATCAAATTTAATCTCTATAAGTGGAAGATATACATATTATATGTAATCCACAATGAATAATGAAAAATAGTTTCCCTGAAAATGAATTTTTCAATGAAAAGATGACATTACATTAACTCTATGACTAATAATATTAATTATATGAATTTAAATTCACACATATATATAAATAGATACATAGTATATAAATTTTATTTAAATCATTCTTCATTAAGGGTTATTTTAATTCGGCAGAATGTAAATAATAAATGCACATAAAAATGGTGTTTAGAAGAAATGTGTTTTAAGGGGAAAAATAGATTTATAACAAAATCATGAAAATTAATGCTTAAAATTAAATACATTAGATTATTATAAATAAATGGATCATATTTAATGACAAAGAAAAAATACAAAATATTATTGGACATTAAATTAATTAATTTAATAAAAATAATTTATAGTTTAAAAAAAATCGATATTTTTCACTACTCACTAAAAAACCAACATATATAGAAAAAATATTAAAAATTAACTCAAATATTCTTTTGATATAATTATTTAAAATATTATTTCAATTTTATGTAATAAAATTACTAAAATTTTAAAAGTCTAAATATATTATCTATACACAAAATGAAATAAAAACAATTTTTTTTTCGGAAAATGTATTTTTGAAGCATAAAATGACTTTACTAAAACAATTAAAATGTTTTGTGGTTAAGAATCATTTATTGGACATAAAAACATATAACTATTTTATAACTTGGTGAAGAGGTAACCCATTTTATGCAAGGGAAGAAGTACATAATGAAAAATAAACGAAGTTCAAAATGGTCTTGCAAGTCCAAAGGGAAGAAAACATCAAGGAAAACACCTAAAAAATACATGTTTCCCTCTCATGATATATTTCAATATTCAGTTAATTAAAAATTATACATCTACCCATATTCTATGATTTTTTACCATGATGGACAAGCACAACGTGGCATATCGCCTCCCTAACAAACCAAAACATGTGTAGGAGAGCCGGATGAAAGGTCCGAACACACTGATCCCTATTTTATGCTACCAACCCAACAAAGCTTATGAGGAAATCACAAAAATATCAACCTAATACATTGAAAAAATGGATAGAAAAAATGGATAATGATTCAGTGGTATGGTTCTCATCCGTCCATAAAAAAAGGATGATGAGTGGCTGAATGATGGGTGTCATTACACCCATACCTCTTTCAAGGCCACGTATCTAGTGACACTAGAAAAATGTGACACCAACATCCAAATGAAAAAGGATGAAAATCATGTACACAAAAAAATCTGATCCTTAATAAAAATATAGAACCAAAACAACTTGAAGAGATTTAGTTGAACCTGTCAAAGACTATATAAATGGAGGACCAACCACTATCTTCCATGATCATAGGACTGCTAATAGAAATACCCACAACCAATATCCATGTGAACCACTAAAGTCAATCATCAAGTACACTGTTATTACCTCCACAACCCCTGGCTGATGGCTGATGGTTGAAAATCTCAACATTTCTAAAACATTCATGTATTTAGTTTATAATGTTAAATAACTAAATTTTCCATATTTTACTCTTCACAAAAAATTAAACTATTTAAAAAATATAACAATAATTCACCCAAACCATATTTTTACATGTATAATCCATAAAAAATAAATTTAATTAAAATAATTTCCAAATATGAAAAATTTAATTTTTAAATTAAAATCTAATTTAATCAAAAAATTGCCAATTTTAATATTATTACCGATTTTCAGTCCCATTGAAAAATTACATATGGTATCATAAAATTATCTTATCATTATAATAAAACATAATATTTAATTTGAATTATATTTATTAAAAATATATATTTTTAATAATTATATTTTTAATGCAAATGTGTATAAAACATATTTGTTTTTCAAAATTATGAGCATTTATTTAATAGTTTTTTATATATTATTTAATATAATCATGTAATAAATATTCTCTATTTTTTTAATAATATTTATATAAATAATATATTACACATTAATAGGTTAGGATACTATTCTAACAATCATGTTAGTATTCTTAATGGTAAGATTACTATTCCCATGGTCAGGTTAGTATTCTTAATGGCTAGATTACAATTCCAATGGTATGATTACTATTTCAATGGTAAAATTTTTAATGGTTATATGGGTTCCATAATTTCTATAAATACCTCTTATTTAATTTATTTTTCATTCATTTATATTTTCTCTCAGGGTTAAATATATTTTCATTTTCATAAATAATATTGTATTACTAATATTATGCTTCAATTCTAAATTGTTTTTGGTGAGTGTGGTTATTCTGGTGGATTGAGTATGTGATGTCCCATGCCCTCATGGTCCACCCCTTTTCCAAAATCTAGATCCTAAGGGTGGAGTCTCGGTGGGTACGACTGGTCGGTGTAACGCGATCAGCGTGACCGATCGGTGTGTGGCATGATCGGTGCCACCCGGCCTTGTCGGGTTTTTCTTCTGCAGTTTCTCCTGTAAAACAACTTTTAGGCCTTTTTAACCTTTTGGATGTTGTTCAAGGTCATTTTTTAAGCCCTTAATCAATGTTTAAATTCCTAAGGGTGGGGCAACCCTCAATGGACCTAGCTGTGTGTCCGCGTATCGTACCCCTCCGTTTTTATATAAAATCCTTTAAAATCATAGCTATTACCACTTTTTCGATAGGAATAATTAAATAACAATTAATACCATCATGTGTAACCACCCAACCGCGTGGGAAACCATGATCCAAATTTAAATATGTTCAAATCCCCATATCCCGTAACAACGGGATCTTATCTATATATCACACGAGAATTTATTATTCTTCTTCTTCCTTTTGGGACTAACTCCTTTTTTTCCCAGTATTGGAGTCTCCCTTCTTGAGACATAAGGTGCGCCTGTGCGAGAACCTTTCTACTCACCCTTGGAGTCCCCAAAGTTCTTGGTGCGTGGAAAACTTCGATCCATGATCAACCAGGTAGGGTTTTTCCTTCGTCTCTCCTTATTGTGTATCATGTTGGGTGGGTATGATTTTGTTTTTGTGGGGATTGATGAAACCAAACTTAATGAAGATAATGAACAGGCCTTTAAATAATGAAGGGGGTGTGATTGATGCTTTGTTGTACTCTTTTATGTTGATATGTGTTGTGAACTGTATGGGCTTGCAATCACTGAAAATCATGGCTGTTGGTGGTCTTTCCTTGCGTCTTAATGAACCCTTGATTTTTGTGATGACTAAATAACTATAATATGGAAATTGGTTAGCTACTTAAACTCGTTTCGGTTCAAATAGATATTCTGTAAAACAAGAATCCCTGTGTGATCACCCCAATTAACAAACAGAAAGAAGAACCTAATGAATGATGTGCTTGAACCTGGAAGTTTCCCACTCTGTTTTCATAGTCAGTGTGTTGTTATTCTTAGTGCTTATGGGAAGATATGAATGGGTATGGGATCCTCTATTGTGTAACGGTTGTTGGTTGTGAATTTGAAGCAGTGTGGGCTGTATCTCGGGGTTTGGTTTGATTCCAGTACTTTGAGAGATCTCACTTATCCCTTTGTTGTTGTGACTTCACAAGATAACTGAGTGTGAATGCTTAAATTGCTGTTTATATGTTTCCCTTTTCCTGGCTTGTGATTATGCCTGTTATTTGCCCATTAGTGTAGAGTTCAACTAAATTGGATCACTTGAACATGAAAGCAATAACGGTTTAAATGGGGAAATGGTTTTGGGAATGAGGTGTGACTAGGATGTGAGTGATGTTCTTTCCTTTATGAATGAATAATAACGAGGGTGTTTGTGATTAGGGTGGATTTGGAAACCCTAGGTTGGGGTGAGTTCTTACTACCTATACATATATCTATAGTTTTTATGTTTTTTATTTACACCCCACCCAAGTTGAGAAATTAGTGCCAAACACCCCCATTTCATGGGGGATGGTGTTTTTCCCAACACTCATGTGAGTGGCTGGTTATTAGCTCATTTTATGATCCCTTTCAGAAATATCCCAAGACTCTTTGGGCAGGCTGTGATGGCCTGAGGTCCATTATATCCCAAGATTCTTCGGGCAGGGTAGTTGTGGTGGTTGGACCGGGTGTGTACGAGCAGGTTATTCCCAAAAATCTTCAGGATGAGGCCCAGGTGTCTTCGGGCGTGGCAGTAGTTGTTCTGTTCCAGGTGTTTGCGGGCATGGTTACACATGGTGGTTTTGGCCTAGGTGTTTGCGGGTGGGATGATGGTTGTGGACCAGGTGTTTTCGGGTGGGATGTGTGGTTGTGACCTAGGTGTTTTTGGGTGGGATGGTGGTTGTGGCCCAGGTGTTTATGGGCATGATGTGTGGTTGTGGCCCAGGTGTGTGCAGGTGGGTGTGGCTATGGGGCTGTGGTGATAACAACGAGATTGGTATGATGCGTATGATGTCTTTAATAACCAATTGGAAAGTGGCGCAGGGTACCCAAACATCGATGTGCTATTACTATTAATTACTTGACTTGCATTATTTGGGGAGTGTGCCTTGGTGAAACTTGGGTGGATAGTTTACCTTGTTAGATGTTTGGGTTATCTATTTTTCTCACAGGGCATTAGAATGCCTCTCCACTTGTGCATGAGAGCCTTTGGTTTTCCCTACTGAGTATACTTATATGCTCACCCTACGTATATAAACTGCTTTCAGGTTTTCAGGAGGACTTTAGAGATCGTGCGGGACCGTACTAGCTCAGACCTTTGGGAAGTTGCTGTTATCGTCTTCCTTTTTTCTTGGAACATTAACATTGGAGTTCTTGTGTCTTGTATCTTTTACTTTTGAATATTCATATGTGAATGGTTTAATTTCGACTTTAACTTTACTTTCAGCTTTGGTGTTGTTGGGGTTGCTATCTTATCTCCCGATCCTATAAAAATAAAAAGGGTAAGGCCTTCTATCTTGTGTGTGATTATTTACCCTTGGTGATGGTCGCCACTCCGGGATCTATCAAAGGCAGGTCTCAAGGGTCATTATATCTCCTTCAACTTAAAGAAGGAAGGGTCTGGCAATCTGCTATCCCTTCTCTCCTTTTTGGTGAAGGCGGTTTGTGACAGAGTAGATCCATATTTTCATGTTTTTGTTATATTATTTTCTATTTATTATCCCTTTATAATATTTTCAATTCTTATATCCTTTTTTATCTCTAGAATTAATGTTCAAATTATTATCGCAAAATGTTGTTAGTCTCATCATTTATTGCATGCGATTTTAGCTATATAACCTAAAATAACATAATTATAAGAATATAATTTTCAAATGATTACATTCTGGGTCTCTACATGAACTAACTCTAATATCCATATTCTTACTTCCAAGATACTTAATCCTCCAAATCCTACCGGCAATTTACCTATGAAATTTTGACATAAGAGAAAAAGTCATAAAACAATGGAATACATCAAAATTGTGGTATCACATATCCAATCAAGATCATATCAAAACACATCATATATCATTGATATATCCATAAAAGATAAGATATAATGATCCATTTTAAGGAAAATGAGTGGATCTAGAAAGAAGAGAGAATAGAGAGAGAAAAGAATTCATACCTTAAATATCTTAGATCCAACACACATTGAT
Source organism: Viscum album (assembly GCA_963277665.1). Taxonomy (NCBI): domain Eukaryota; kingdom Viridiplantae; phylum Streptophyta; class Magnoliopsida; order Santalales; family Viscaceae; genus Viscum; species Viscum album. Next base: position 26,713,918 of record OY728128.1, on the reverse strand, counting down.
CCACTGAAATTTGGTTATAGATGGAGGGGAGAAATGAAGAACACTGAGATGAGACCTTAGGCTCTAGAACCAAGAAAAATATAATATAAATAATAGCTTCTTTGGAATAAAATGGAATAAAAATTCAATTTTTTGGTGTATTATTATACAACACATGATTAGACCACATGGTTTAACAAACACTGAGCCAACCATGTCATCGCTACAAGAGAAATCCAAGGAACCAAACCTTTTTGAAACATGGTTTTATATTTTGTTCCTCAATTGTGTGAATCACCTATATCCCAAAATGGTCATATTTCACAGATTTCACAATTTTTGGAAAAACTGTGTGACTTCCCAAAAACTCTCATAATCACTTGAATAGTTTCTTAAAGATGTTTCTTGATTTCCTCTAATAAATCTCAAATTATTCATGATTTAAAATGATTCTAAAACACATCAAATGAAAATATAACAACACAAATCTCAACCAATACATTTTATAAAATCAAAATACAAAATAAAAGGGAAAAGTTCCTCAAATCGTGGGTGTTACATTGTGTTTCTAATATTACTCAAAGAGGATATTTTTTGTTTAAGATTAAATTTTCATTTACACATTTTATACTAATTATGTTTAATTTATGTATGTTTTGTATTAATGATATAATAATTGTTTTATACTAATAAACTTAATTTTTTGAGTTGGGGTGGTTTTTATTGGAAAATAGTAGCACAATCAAGTGCTTTTGAGAGGTTTCCAAAGACAACAAAACATTTTTTTTGAATTTGTTGATATTTTTGATGAATTATGCATATAAATATAATTTTAAATACAAATTTCAGAAGTGATTTCATGCAATAACCAATTTTTTATATGGTATTATGATGTAAATTTTACTAAAATTAAAATATATATTTGTTTCTAGCGTGTGATATAAATTTTAGTAGCACCATATTGTATCATGTCTTTAATCAAGTCTATTTGTAGAAATAATAAATGACTCTTTTATCAGTGCTCTAAATAGCACTGGAAAAGTATCCTTAGAACCACATAAAAAGAAGTAATAAAGGGACCCCTTTATTAGCACATTCATATGTGCTAAGGAAGGTATCCCTTATCATTTATATTTTTTCAATGATAAAAGAAATAACCTTTTAAATCCTCTTTCATCATCAATGCTTTTGTATCATCAAAGAGGTCAATTTCATGAAATGATAAAGAATGTATCTATAGTAGTTAAATTAAGAATCACTATGATACCATTGGCCTCACAAACATTTTCATTATATATATATTTTCTTTCTCAAGGGTGATCATGTTTGAAAATTGTAATTTAATTTTAGAGTTTAAAAAAAATGGTAGTTATCACACATGCTAAACAAATTTATTTTTAATATTTTTATTTATTAATGGAGTCTTCATGTTTTATTTTTATTTATTAAATTATTTTTATGTTTTATTAATTTCTCTTAAAAAATACTGCATGTTTATTGTTAACAAATTTTTTACCTAATAAGTTTTCATAAGTGAGATAAACATTAATGATTTTGTCTTACATATCATTAAAACTAAATGTTTGAGTTATAATTATTATTAATGTTCAAGGGAAACTAATATTGATAAATAAATTAATTATGATAACATCAAGTCAATTTATGTAACAAATAACTACTAAATATTCCTCTAGTTCTACCCTTTATCAATTCTATGTACAAACACTAATAAAGGGGTTACTTTTTTAATTTAAATAAAAAAGCACTAATAAAGGTTACTTTTATTAGTTATTTATTTAGCATTGATAAATGTAAAACCTTGATATCACATTATTTAGTGATGATATCGACTGTCATTAGTATGTTCTTTTATAGCATTGATAAATGGTAACATATATAAATTATAATATATATATATATATTATAAAAAATATTTATATAATAATAAATACATATTTACATAAATATAATATATGTTTATATATAATCATTTTTTTTATTTTTATAATATATTTATATATTAATAATGGGGGAGATGAAAGCATGGAAGGTTCTCCATAGTGATTCATTTTATGGCTAGGGCTTCAATACATTATTAGAAATTCCACGATTTTGGGAATTTATTATTGTTAAATGGAGGTCTGAAGTGGTGATACGAGCTAAAAACAAGTTTCCTAGGATTTATGGGACATCGTATGGAATCATTAATAGAAGGGAATAGTTTCCTACAAACTTTAACGACACCTATTATCATAGGAAGTGGATTTTCTCTCTATTCTTGGATGTGTAGGTGTGTATGTTTTTAAAAAAAGGAACCATTGACCATGTGGTTGAAATGTGGAATCTATAAAATATATATTTAAAATTTGTATTTATTCTATTATTTCCCATCATATCCATCCAAGGGTTTCTAATATATTGATAATTGCTGATTTATAAAATTACCTTGCCTAAATTTTGGGATACAAATCATGGAGTGTATCTTGATGGGACGAGATTAATTTCATCTTCTTAACCCTTTTGAGGAGTTGATGTTGTAGTTTTATGTTTTTGGTTTTGTATTCCTAGTTTTTGGGATCTTGAAAAATATAAAATGGTATTTAAACCTTATTTTTCTTGATGATAAGTGTTCAACGAGGAAGGAATGTGTTAGAGTTTATGATTTTCATTGGATTTTATGGAATCATTCTAACATTTATGAAAATTATCTATATATTATCATCCAAATTAATCTAGATAAGGAAACTGAGAAATTTATATTTGGTAAATATTTCATCATGTTGGTAAAATTTGATTCTAGATCTGCCTTAGTTGATAATATCATCCACTATACTGCCATGGATAAATTAACTTTGAGAATTGTGTACAAAAAGGTCATTGCATATTTTCAAATCATAAAGATGTTTTAAAATCAAACATTATCAATAGAATGTGACTCATCTTATCTAGTTTTTTATTATTCCAATCATTATTAGAAGATCTGGTAGGTAATAATGTATTATGCATATATAGGGAGTGATATCTAGGATAGCCAAAGGAACCCACTAAGGATGTTCCTTCTAAGGATTCCTAAAAATCTATGTAGTTCCCTCCTATAATTTTCCAGGGTCATTAAAGATAGGGAATAGTGTTTGGGGCTTTCCCTTTATTCTATATCAAGGTAAATTATTTCATTGGGTCTACATCGCAGTTTAAAAGAGGAGAGGCAGTCATTATATAGAGAATCATCATTTTGTGGAGTGATTTTTAAAGTGATCGATTTGAAGAAGTTAAATGTTTTTTATGGATGGACAATATGAAATTTAATATACTAAAAAAGATGAATTTTATATGTAATTTAGGTAAGATATAGTTTAACTAAAACCAAAATCAAAGGTAAAACCACGATGTTGGATGCATCCTCTAAGAAACACTTGAATTCCTTTGATTAATTTAAAGGCCACCCAAGCATGGTTGATCATTCAGTACATGGTGTTAGCATGAGTTCTAACTCTATTGGGAATTAGGTGGATATTAAAAGGAGTGTTGAGCTTTCTTATAAAGTGGATTATTGTAGGGATACTTCTATGAATGATCATGCTGTAATTATGGGTAGTCATGCTCTAATTTTTTCAAAGGAAAAGGGTGAAACAATTTGCTTGATTAAATCTATCTGGACATATGAAAACTATAAATTGGAAATGGATGAAGTTATCATGAAATATAATTATGGTTTTGATAAATATACTGTAGTTTACAAGGTGAGGATGTTTTAGAAGCCATAGATCCTAGGAATATTGCCCCTTTGACCTTACAAAGAGGATGCTTAGTAGTATCTACGACTTATAAAGGTGCATCTAAGAAGATAGACAGTCCCTTAAATGATCATAAAATGTTCCATCAAAATCCCTCATCAATCATAAATATACCTAATTAGGAATTAAGAAATTTAATAATTTAAGATAATGTAAGAAGGATCTCAACATTGGCGGTTAGTGGTAAGGTCCTGACATCTAATTCCATTAACTAGTATGGATCTAAATAGAGTTAGGATGAAATGTAAAAAACATAATGGTGATTCTAATGTTGTTGATAATAATTTCACAAACAACAAGTCTATGGATGATGGAATTTGTTTTTGTAAGTAGCGAAAGACATGGAGAAGTGTGAGACATCCCCACTGTCATGGTAAAAAGGGACCTCATTACAATATGAGTACACAATATGAGTATATTTGACTATTTTTCATTTTGTTGACTATCTAAAAGAACACATGTATATACCACCCCCCTTTGTTTCCTTATCTTCATTTATATAATAAAGGATCATTACCTCACCTTTTTGACTATTATAATATTATTAAATTCAAATTTTCATTATTTATAATATAAAAATGTATTTATATTCCTATTTAAATTAATATATTTAAATTCATAGTGCTATATAAGTTATAATATACTTATATTATTATGATATTCATATATATTTATAATTAGATATCGGTGTGTTTATGTATGTTTTTATATATATTGGCACATACAGACACATATATACGCACACACACTTAGGTTTATTGTATGTATATATATGTTATAAAATATCATAATAACAATATAAATAAATATATAGGTATATTAAATAATTTTTGTGTTTAAATTTTTAATATATTTTTATTCCTTCAAAATAATTTAATTACAATATAAATATATTTTTAATTATATATTTTTTTTCCTATATATATGTGATTATGTATAATTAAATATATAAAAATATAAAAAATAAAAATATACATATAAAATGTATATTAGAAAATATAATTCATATCAAAATGTTTTTTTATAAATATTATTTTCGTTTAAATATTTTCATTAATATATAAATGAAAATATATTTTTTTACAAATATTTATTTAGAGAGTGTGTGTGTGTATTAATATAATCATTTATGTTTTGATGTGATTCCATAATATGGACTTCAAATCATACAACATGACAAAAGAAAACAATTCGGAAATTACAGGATGAAAATGTGCATTTATGTATATAAAATATGTATGTTTGTGCATATTTATATGTGTATTTTATTTATGCATTTGGTTGTGTGTGTGCATGTGCATGTATGTGTGTATGTGTATTCTTGTGTCTGTGTGTGTATGAGAATGTATGTATGTGTATGTGTATGTGTATGTTTGTATAAATGTATGCATGTTCATGATTGTGTATGTATGTGTATGTATCTATATGCATGTGGTTCATGAGTATGTGTGTGTATGTTTATGTTTTCATATGCGTGTTTTTGTGTGTGTGTGTGTGTATGTGTATGTGCATATATGTGTCTGTGTATGTTCATGTATGTAAGTTTATGTGTTTGTATACATGTCCATGAATGTGTATATGTGTGTATGGTCTTGTGTATGATTATGTTAGTGTATGCATGAGCATGTATGTGTATGTGTCCATGTATGCTTATGTATGTATATGTATGTCAGTTTATGCGTGTGTATATATATGTGTCTATGTTCATACACACATACACACAAATATATGTTGCTTCACATATATATCACATACAGATAACTAAATGTATAACTTTATATAAGTAATAATATCTTATATTATAATTAAATATTTAAATGTAGTGAATAATTAATTATATTTTTATATACAATAAATACAATATGTACATCTATATAATTAATTGCAAATAATATATATATATATATATATTAGGGACTACAAATATATTTAAATATAAATATCAAAATTCATTCATTTAATTGATTTTATAATTAATTATATATTATGATAAAAATATATACATAATATTACTATTAATATATATATATATATATATATATAATATTTTTAAAAATTTCACAATTTATATGGAAAATAATTATTTTTTATAATAATTATTCATTTTTTAATTTTTTTTATTTAAATATTTATATAATTATTATTTATTTATTTTTAATTAGTATTTTTTTAAATATCTTGTATTTAAATCTTATTTTTTAAAGTTATATATTTTTATTTTAACATTTATTCATTTTTAATATTTTTTAATTTAAAAAATTAATATTACGAATTCAATTTTTTAAAATATTTTTTTTATTTCTTGATTTTAAATATCTATTCCTTTAGTGTCATTTATTCATTTTAAATGTTTATTATATTTTAATTTTTTTGAATCGATTAATTTTTAATATTTATTTTACTTTTTTATTTATTAAGTATTAACTTCTTCAATATGTCTTTAATTTTTATAATTATTATTTTGTGGGATTTAATATTTTTAGTATTCCTTTTAATTTATATAATTAATTTATTAATATTTTTAATATTTTTATAATTTATAGAGTTAATATAATGTTTTAAATATATTCCCAATTTATAAATAGAATATTATTTATTTATTTACTTAATTTCTTTATTGTTATGTGTTTATTAATGATAGTTTGACGTTTTATAAAAGCTTGTTTTAATCACACTATAAAATTAAGTGCTCAAAGAGGACACATTGTTAGTACTTTCTTAGCACTGATAAATGCATAGAATTATGAGTGCTAAAAATAAATAGGTAAAACTATTCTTTATGAGTTTTTTTAATTGTTGGGGCCGAAGCCTCACTTTATTATTAATGCAAAGACCTCTTTTTGTCTAGGATCATGTAGAATCCAATCCCAAGTACATCCAAAGATGAGTTTTTTAAATTTACCACCAAAATAAAGGTATGATATTCATAATTTTTTTGAATGATTTCTCATTCGATCATTCATGTGTTTTCATAATTTTTTTGTTTATCTTCCACTGATCATCTCTAACCATTCTTCCCATATGTTTTCATTTATAATTTTCTTTGAATCATTATTCCCTCTTTTTTCGATGAATTGACCATTTTAGGGTTTTTTCCATGCCAATTATAGATTATTCAAAAACTTTGAAATGTATTCAAACTTCAAGTATTTGTTTCTAACCAAATTTTTTCATTTTACTTGTAATTTTGTACCAGTACTAGAAAAATAGGGTCCATATTTGAAATTTTTACAGCATAACACTGTTTAAAAAAATTACAAAAAACAAGGTTTATTATTTTAGAAAAAACCTAAATAAAATCATTTCTAAATATCTAATAAAAAACCTATCATGTTATTATAAAAATAATACTTTTATACCCTTTTAAAAATATCTATGATAGATCATATTCAATGCTTAATTTAAATTTCTTTTTCATAGGTTACCTCTCTTGTGTTATGTAATAAGATCTTGTAATCATTATACTTGAGTTTGATATGAAAATTTCATTTATTTTTACTCGTCTATAAGATTAGATTTATTTCATTAATTTGATATTATCATTATTTTTCCAGAGGTGTTACCTTTAATTTGAAAAGTTTTATATTGTATTATAAAAAATAGTATTTAAATATAATTTTTATATAATTTTTATATATTTATATATTATAATTTATAATTATATTTTGTAATGTTATACATTATATAATTTATATTTGTATGAAATTATGCTTTAAATACATACCTGATGTGAATTTATTTATTTTCAATAAAATATAAATATTGTGAAACCAAATAGGATGAATATGAATTATAGTTGGATGGATTTTTATTTTATAGAAAAATAATACGAGGATAGGGTTAAAAAGTTCATCAAGTATTCATCTATGTATGAAAAAGAATCACAAATCATTTATTCATGTTTAGATTGTTTTTATTGAATATGAATTTATCTTGATGAGTTAGAATAACACTTAATAATTTCAAAAATAGATATATGTTTTAAATGTTGGACTAAACATGGTGATAAAATAAATTTTGATAGATATGGGATGAAGAATACATTTTTCGGATCATTTCATACAATTTAATGTGTAACTGATGGAGGAGATAACATTACAAATTATGGATCATATGATATTCATTCAAGTGTAAATGATGATAGACATCGTGTTGAGGAAATAAAAATTATAGTTGAAGATAAATTTTTTAATTTTACATATCTATATTAGAATTTATGTGGCTATGAAAATGCCCCATTGTATGATGGTTTTACTAAATACTGATCTTTTTCAGCTGTTCTAATGCTATATAATTTGATATAGGCCAATAGATAGAGTGAAAGTATATTTTAATCCCTCTTTCTCTCTAGAATGATATATTAACAAGACACAATGATCTTTTTTGTTGAACATATGATGTTAAATGTATGAGATAATTACTTAGTAAGATATCTAAAAGAATACACACATGTTCAAATGATTGTATATTGTTTCACAAAGAAATTGAATCAATGATAAATAGACAATGTGTGGTACAACATTATATAATAAAATGGAATGAAGTATTATCAAATTAGTATTGTAATTTATAATAATTCTAAGGTTTAAATTACAATATATAAGTGTTGATAATATAAGGTAATTGACAAGGTCGGTAGATTAAAAAATTGAATATGGGAAACTTCTGAAACTTATAGAATCTCATAGTGGATGAAAATTTATCAAGAGTTGAATAAATTTATAAAAAAGATAATAAAAATATGTTTTATGCCATCAACAGATGGAATGAATCCTCTTGATGTGAAATTTAAAACTCACAATACTTGGCCAGTTGTGTTTGTAACAACCTAGGTTTTAGAACCCATTATCTTTCACTAAATTACATGTATATAATTCTATATAATGTTTTTATATTATCTCAAAATAATTAAAATTTATTATGTAATTACTCATAGAATATATGAATAATATTAATAAGAATTTATCCATTCATAATGAAACATTACATCAATGGTATAAGAAATCATGTATGACATACCATGGATAATTATATACCATAGATGATTGAATCCCTTAAATGTGACTCAACGAAAATGGGACAATAAATTGAAAAGAATAATATCTTTAAAACATGGATATCCCCTAGTCCATATTTACCCTTGATAATCATCATTAGATGAAATAATCAATTAATTATAAATCACATCATGAATGGTGAAATAATGTTTTCAAATCGAAAGGAAATAGAATTGTGATTCAAGAAGTAAGATTAAAATAAATAAATGGGTGCCAATAAGCATAGTATAACCATTATAAAGGGGTATATGGTCATAAGAAATATGTTCAGTTGATATTAATGTATGTGATAGGTATACTATTGTTTTTTATTCTTAGTAAACAATTTAATATAACCTAATTCACAAATAATATAAAATAAAAAAATATAATAATTTATTAAATATTTAAAAATATATTTTTCCAATAAATTTTATTATTATTAAAGTATGTTATAATGTATTTATAAAAGTTAATGAAATATTTTAGTATCATTTTATTGATAACATTAAAAATTTATAATGTCACTAATTATTTTTCTTGGTATATACTTCAATATAAAAGTGATATTTTTAAATAACTTATTTTTTAAAGTGTTTTTTAATTTTAATTAATATTTACATATAAATATTTATAATGAAATTTATTGATAATATTTTCAAGAAAGTAAATTACTATAAATGTAATAGTTATTATTATTAAAATAATAAGAACCTATAAATTATATTCTTGAATGATGTATTTTTCCATGATTTTTATGTGATATGTTGGATTATATTAAAATCTATATTAATAAACTATATGAATTTAAATTAATTGAATGTTTTTCATGTTTTTAATCAGAATATAAATATTTTTAAATATAAATATTTTCATTTATAATATAAAAATTAGTTACCAGTGTACATATAATTTACCATAGTAATATAATTATTTTTCAAAGGATTTTCCTTTTATAAAAGTTATGTACTTGTATCTCAATAAATTTAATTGATATCATGTTGATGACTCTAATATATTTTTAAACAAATGAAAAATTAAATTTACACTCATTTAATTTTTAATTTATATGAAATATGTGTAAAAATACTTAACATATAGAAAGATATTTTTTTACAAAAAAGTTCTCCCTATATCATATTTTCTATTTTAAAATTTGAATTTTTAATATTTTGATATTATATTATATTAAAATGATTCAAAATTCTGATTCAGAACATCTAAATTAGGTAAGATTTATAATCTTTCATTTTTAGTACCAAAATATTTACCATAGTAATTATTTAATCAACGTTGATGATGGAAAAATGCGTAACTTAATTGGATAGAATTTTTTTAAATAAAATTGACACTTAGACTATATATAAGAAATTTTTCATGAATTTAAAACACAATGCGACATGTATCACAAACATTTCTCAACTATCTCACCCAAATACCAAGTGATTCCATCTTTACCTGTCACATAACTTTACATTCCATGGAAAATTACCTCTTTTTCACCAATAAATATAGTTCACTTACACACTCATAAAATCACACATATCATTCATAATTACATTTAATATCCTTCTAATTTTACTCCCCTATATCACTCTCCCACGTTTGTAATCTTCTGGTTTGATGAAAAAAATCCCCAAAAACATTATTTACAAGTGGCCAAACATGACATGGTCCAAGCCATCAATGAGGCAATTATCCACACTATAACCTTTTATTATTCATGTTTCTCCTAAAACCCTATTATAAAAATACACATATACATAAATTAGTATCATTAGTATACTGATGTATCATTATGTTGATTAAAAAATGATAAAATATCTCCCTCATGTCCATTGGAAAATGAAAACATCATTAGTATCAAGTGTGGACTACCACCACCATGGAAAATATATTTCATTATTCATCACTATCATACATGGATAGTTCTAAGAATTTATTTCATGAATAAGAAAGATAATTATGAAATTAGTAAGACGTAGAAAATAAATATTATTCATTTTATGAATATATTAACTGTTATTAATATAACACCTTTTGTTCGATAAAATTACTAAAACAAGATTTTCACTTATTTCATCTTCATGAATTATAACTAAAACACTCATGTAATTAAATTGTACATTTAAAAATAATTATATAACATCTATTTTGTTATAATGAATAATAATTTCTGTTAATATTATGGGTTTTTAAGTGCAACAAATTTTTTATAGTAAATGTAAAATAACTCGTTCTTATTGATAAGTTACCAGAAATAGATTCTTCTTGTATTCCATTATCACAACCCATACACATTACATTCAATAAATTGAATGTGATACTACATAAAATAATAAATGTTACTTATTACACTACCAAATATATTTTGATAATGATGAATTTTTTATCAAATAAAAATTATCAGCATCTCCATTGAAAAACAAGTATGAACAAATCAATGTTACTAACCGTTGATAATGAAAACATACAATAAAAAACTAATAAATGTATAATAATTTATTATAATTTATTAGTATAAAATTTAATATATTTGAATAATTTTATTATGTAAGTGATTAAGATGGTTATTTTTATTATTTATGAGGTTAAATCTCTTTCATTGATGTCAAGAATAAGTGTTAGGTTTTTCATCTCAATTCCCCATTTTGGAAAAAAGATTTTATATTTTTCATCTATTATTTTTTACATATGAAAATTTCTTTCCCATTGAATTCATCATCATAAATGACATTCAAACATGTGATTTACAAGTCCATTTTAAAATCCATCTCCCAGGTTCTTATTATTTATACACTACCCAAATTATAATATATTTTGTTAACTCAAATTTGTTTCCTTGAGTTATAGGGTTTCTCCATTAACTCCATTCTTCTAAGTTCCCTACATTCCTTTATTTACTATTTCATATGATATTCCATATTTAATATTTGGGTAAAATTATTTCCCTTCAAAGCATTGTACCTGTTGAATTTATTTCTCATAAAAGTACTACATTGTTTATATAAATTATCATCATCATTAATGATTATATTTTCTCCATATCCATATTCCTTCTTCACAATTTTTTTTAGATTTATTATTTTAAAATCTAAATAAATATTTTCTCTTGTGATATTCATATTTCCCAATATTAGTTTTCATAATGAATCTATATTACTCTTTTAATTATTCTGGGTTTCAATAAAGGTATGTTACAACATTTAAATGGGGTTTCTTTCCTCCAAATTGTATATAATACAAATTTATTATAGATAAAACTTATATAGTTTTCAAGGTTTTATTATTCATATTTTATTCTAAAACAAATATTGAAAAATTATTCATGTCAACTACTCAAAATTATATTTTGAAACTAAATCAAAAACATAATCTTTTTACAAAATTATTAAGAAATATACATTAAACTTATTTTATGCTTTTATTCCATTTTTTCATCAACTCTAACATATATATTTGATTTAGTGTTATGTTTAATTCATTATGATTTAATTGATCTTATGAATTTATAGTTCAAAACTGACCTTGTCTATGTCACTTATATTATTTATCACTATTAATCTCTCTCTTAACATTTTTATTCTCCTACATGTCCAAGACTGTAAATATCATGGATGTGGGACATATCATATCTATTATTGAGTTAACCACATATATATATATTTCTATATATAGTGTGAACACCTAATATAACGATGATTTTTTATCAAGGATACTATTCAATATATTTATTGGGTAATTATTGGAAATTCTTATATTAATTATTTCAATAAAAATAATTAATGATTACCAAGGCAGGGTAATTAGGTATTTTTTGAGTCTTGGAAAATGAATATAGAACATGAAGAGGATTCCATCAATTCAAAAAATTAAAGAAAGAAATCTGAATAAGATATTGAAGGAAAATAATCCAATAGGTGAATCTATGAAGGACATATTGATCCTGCCAAAATTAAACGCTTCGCGAAATGACACTCTGGGTGGTGATTGTCCATTTCGAAAAGAATACAAAAATTCAATAGTTAGTGAATGGAGGTGGTACCACTGGAGCCTACAATAAAATAAATATTTTTGGATTCATGGGGGTGATTTACACCCCCACAAATGATTAACCACTTCTAAGAATGACATCCTTGCTGAATATGTCATTTATGGACAAAAGAACCTTTTACAGGCTACCGAAAAATAAGTCCCATGGACAGTCATAGAATACTAAATATTCTAGTATCTGTTCCCTCCATTCCTATATAAAAGAACCACAATGGGGACTAAAAGGGTATGGTTAATGATGGTGAAAATTAATCATGAAGTGTGGAAGAAATCCCCCCCCCATAGTTGAAGAGCTTCATGGATTACATCTAGAGAACCATATGTGGGTGGCCCTTTAGGGATTCCACACCTAAAACCATATACGGAAGACCATACATAGATGCTTCCTTATGGGGTTCATGTAGTTTTTGAAAATGAGGCTTTATTTTTATACATCTTTAGTGGAGATTTTTTTTCCGATGATGCTTCACAGACAAAACTTCACACACAGATGCTTTGTGGCCAACCATTTGTGAATTCCATTCATAGAAAATACATCATGGGTGAACCTTCAAATCCATCCCCAAATTTAATATCCTTCACAACCATCTCTTTTGTGAACGATCCTTTGTAGATGCTCGTTTGTGGACAATCCATATATTATCCAATGTGTCCATCTCATATGCAGAAAAATCATTTGTACCCACTGGTCCTTACCACATGGACTAGGCCTCCACACCCCCACTTGGGATTAGTTTCAGGTATCTATACCAGCCCTATAAGGCCCCGATCTTAAACATTACTTAATATTGAATTAAATGAATAATTCACATTGAGGATCTTTTCAGGTTTAGAGTTTTATAGAATTAGAACATAACTATTACATCTCAAAAGATTTACCAAGTAGACACTTCTACCAAGTTTCCATAGAATAAAATACTCTTAAAAAGGAACATGTCTACTTCCATGTTTTATATAGCATGACATTACCTTGATCCCATCCTTGACCTTATTCCACATTAAGTCCTGTGAAAAACATTTCAAAAAAACTTGGGGTGAGCATAAAAAGCTCAATAAGGTATACACAAAGAATGAAAACTGTTAGTTTTTCAAAATTCAAGTAAACCATGTATACTTTATCAAAGTAATCCCTTCACCTTCATGAAGTAGTAAAAAACTCTTCACTGAATAAAATATCATTACTTACCTTTTTGTAACCAAAGGATTACCATAAAATCCATATAAAGAACACATAACATATATAAAGGTAACTTGGGACATAAACATACTTAAGTGGAATAACCATACGGTCGACTTCCACACATATCACTTAATGGAATAGCCATGCGGCCAACTTCCATACATACTTAATGGAATAGCCATACGGCCGACTTCCATACCCAATGCATTGGAGGTTATAACGTAACCAACCGTCCTGGTATTCACGACACCACCCATCATATGGTTTATCACATATCCACCCATCAAATGTCCAAGTACCAATATAAAATCATAAAACATAAAACCAATATAAAGTAATGATAAAATTTCCACATTTCAATCACAATATATCATAATAGAATCCTTTATCAAAACAATTTTCAATACCAAAATACATAAAAGAGTATATGGTATTTATTTTATTTTAAAAACATTACGGCTTGTTGAGGAAGCCAAAGACCAAATAATACTCACGGCGGCGGAAAAGGTCGTTGTCACCGCGTACGTTAAAAAAACATTCCTTTTTTTCGTTTAGTAAAATGATTCGTAGAAAAAGATTCCTTTTGTATAAAAGTAAAAGTCAAAGGTCTTTATACACCGTATAAAATAAAGTTGTGTATAAAACGAAATATGCCTCAATGAAAGGAGATTGAGACGAAGTCCCTTACCTCGGGTCCGACTTGACTCGATCGTTCTTTAACGTCCTGAATAATAAACTTGAGTTAATTTATAATTGATTAAGAACCTTTTAAAAGTTAATTATTCCTTTTATATCACTTATTTCGATGTTATAAACATTATTTAACCATTTAAGTTAATAATGTTTGTTTTGTCGATATTTGGTTCTTAAGTCGAAAGTGGACTTCTTACAATTACATGTTGTTCGTGTGGTCAAAGGTTCTTTATATCCAGAATGAAATTCCTGATTTGGATAGAACATATATCATATATATCCAGCATATACATGTATTTATAATATTACATAATCATTTATAGGTAAGAAATGAAATGCATCGTTCATGGAGACGGTAAGCCGTACGTATGCATGAACGCTACTTTCATTTCTTTGTCATATTAATGGAATTAAAACTATATGAGAGGTATGTATATTTTAATCCCAGAATTATATTCATCATTTAGATGTATCATTAATTATATATATCCATTATATACATGTACTTTTAATAGTACATTACATTTGGGGATAAGAAATGAAATGCACCGTTCATGGAGACGGTATGCCGTACGTATGCATGAACGCTACTTTCATTTCTATCTCATACTTTAATGGAAATAAATAATAATGATATAGAGGTATATTATAATTCCATTATAACATCATATATAATAACTTTAAATACATCCTTTATACATCCCACATATGGCATTAACGAATCACATCACTTTGAGGGGGCCGTAGTCCGCACTTCCTTAAATGAAGATATCGTGTTTACCCATAATGGAAACCATAAAGGTATGCCCAAAATAAAAAATACAGAAGATTAAGGAAAACATAAACATATTATATATCATATATAAATATAGTTTCATCTTAATGGTCACCTTTTAAGGTGTTAAAAGAATGTTGAACAATCATTGTTTCGGGAGGCAGAAATTCACCATCCACAGAAACAGTATGTTCTTTAACCATTAGATGTAGGTGTGTGTAAGTTTAGCTCTAATAATTCTTATAAAAACATACTAGTATATTGAGGATACTTGATTTGTTACAAAAGAAAAGAATAAATGAGTTTAGGGGGTTGGAGAAGAAAAATAAAACAAAAGGACTCAAAAGAAGACATTACCTTAAAATCGGGTAACTCTCTTAGATTTGAGATCAAAGGCTTCCTTGGGAAGAATTATGCATAAATTGAGAATTCAAGGAGTAATAGAGGTATGTGTAGAGTCAAAATGGGAAGGTTTTGGCCGAGCCAAAGGCTTTGGAAGTGTGGGTAAGGAGGTAGAGGTGGGGGCCTTTTATAAGAGAAGAGGAGGGGAACTCTTGGAAGGTAAAGAAAAGTCACTTTATTTTAAAATGGTATTCGGATTTAAGAGGTCCCACATTGATTTGTTTCTAGGATAAGGTGATAAGGGTTATAAATCTACCCATAAAATAGGTTTTGTCCATGTTTAGGTCTTAGATTTTACATTATCTTTCCATTTTATTTAAATCGTTAAATAATGAGGTCATCACTGCATCATCATGATGTCAAAAATAATTTAATTTATTTAATGTCTAAAAATTATAAAACAAATATCATGATGTAGGAACTCTTTTTATCTTTCTAATTAATATTTATAGTAAAAAATCTGACTTGTATAACCCCATGTAAAAATTGTTTTAGTAAAACATCTCATGTATGTGTCATTTTTACTTTAACATTAAATAAAAAGTTATTTATGTCATTTCCCAACCAAAGTGGCTCCATGGGGTCCCAAAGTTGACCCATGTCTTGTCTTGGTCGGCCATGAAACATCCAATAAGGGTAGGACATGTGTCAAGGTATTTTAATTTTATTATAATATCATTTTTTCCTTAAATTGCACTAATTACCTCTAATCGCGATTAAGAACTTAAAAGTTACTATTCACCAAAAAAAATATTTCAATCTCATTGAACCACATTTTACTTCTTAATAAAAACCATGTATGTCAGATTTTTAAAATTTAAAACACATAAGTGGTAAAATTTCATTTAAATGAAAAATCAGTTTTTATAAGTACCACTTAGTGGTTTCACTATTTATCAAAAATTGAAGTTTTTCAGAAAAAATACCAAAACTTCATCCTAAGATATATTTGATATTCCGAATTCAAAAATGAAGTCCATTTTACAAAATTCACAACATATAAGTTGAATTAATTAATTTAATAATTAATTCCCACTGTCAGAGAAAATAGTGTGTTTTTATGAAACAATAAGTATCAAAAGATTGACACTAGTTTAAGTCCGATTTCAAAGTGAAATTGATACCAATGACCACCATTGGATTAATAGGTAAACATATATTCTAATTTCACTTTAAAACCAATTCAAAAGATAATCTAATCATCTAAAAAAATTATATTAAAAAGTGGTTTTGAATTAAAATACAACATTTTACACTATTCATTAAAAAAAATGAACTTTATCGGAAAGATACCAAAAATTTACACAAATTAAATTTTGATGTCCCGATTCTAAAGAAGAGTTATATTTGGTCCAATAGAATTTATATGATCGATCAAAACTATATTTAATGACGGTTTGCCGTCAAAAGGTGATAAGTGGACCTTTCATGAAAATTAGAGTATATAATCCTAAAATTGAATTCTTTTCATATTTTAAGCCTTTATCCTTTATTAAATAAATGTAAAAACATTTAAAAAACATATATAATCATATTTTAGTTATTTCTATCCATTCCCGCCAGTACAACGGCTACGTGTTAACTAACATTTAAAATAATATTATTTTATTACTAGTGTGCAACGTACGATTTCAAAGAAACTCTTTGTTGCGTATCGGGTACGCTATCGAACATAGAAACACCTTTAAAGTAAAATTAATATTTAATTCGAAAATATTAATAAATATGAAAATGTATTATTCTTTATTTACCTGGGATGTTACATCCTTCCCCCCTTTTGGGAATTGCATCCTCACAATTTTATTCACTTATCAAAATAAGTGGGGGTATTTATCCCTCATAGAATTTTCAGATTCTCACGTTGCCTATTCAACCATATGGGTTTTCCACAAAACCTTTACCTGGTGAATTACCTTATTTCGCAACACTTGCTCTCTTCGGTCAAGAATCTGGACTGGTTGTTCTTCATAAGATAGGTTCTCTTCCAGCTGAACTACCTTTGGACTCAAAACATGAGATGAATCTGGCATATACTTACTCAACATCGAAACATGAAAAACATTGTGTACCTGAGATAAACTCGGAGGTAAAACCACTCAGTAAGCAAATGATCCAACTTTCTCCAGAATTTCATATGGTCCAATAAACCTTGGACTCAGCTTTCCTTTCTTACCAAATCTCATCACACTTTTCCAAGGAGAAACCTTGAGAAAAACATGATCACCTACCTCGAAAGATAGATCCTTCATCCGGTTATCCGCATAACTCTTCTGCCTGCTCTGAGCTGTTCTCATGTGCTTCTGAATCAACTGAAATTTTTCTGCCATATCTTCTACCAATTCTGGTCCCATCAGCTTCCTTTCACCCACTTCATCCCAAAATGCTGGAGTTCGACACCGCTTTCCATATACTGCCTCAAATGGTGCCATCTGTATACTAGAATGAAAACTGTTATTATAAGAAAACTCAACCAAAGAAAGATGTTGGTCCCAACTTCCCTGATAATCCATTGAACAAGCTCGTAGAATATCCTCCAAGGTCTGAATTTTTCGTTCTGACTGCCCCTCTGATTGAGGATGAAAAGCTGTACTAAAATTTAATTCAGTACCCAACGACTTCTGAAGTCCTTTCCAAAAGTTAGAAGTAAACCTGGGATCACGATCAGATACAATGGAGAGGGGAACTCCATGTAACCTGACTATCTCTTTAAGATACAAACGGGAAAGTTGATCTAGGGAAAAAGTATCTCGTATATCAAGGAAATGAGCAGATTTAGTCAAGCGATCAACAATAACCCAGATTGCATTATTAGCTCGAGATGTCTTCGGTAATACCACAACAAAGTCCATGGATATATTCTCCCATTTCCACTCTGGCACTGGTAGAGGCTGAAGCATCCCTTTCGGTAACTGCCGCTCTACTTTAACCTACTGACAAGTCAAACACTTCACAGTAAAATCAGCAATATCTCTTTTCATTCCATCCCACCAGTAATACTCCCGTAGATCTCTGTACATCTTAGTACTGCCAGGATGAACTGAAAACGGAGAACTATGAGCTTCACATAACAACTCTCTCTTCAACTGTGAATCAAAAGGAACACACAATCTCTTCCCAAACCTCAAAACACAATCATTATCAATGTTGAATTCAGGAAACTTACCCTTCTGAACCAGCTCTACCTTTTTCTGCGACTCACTGTCTTGCTTCTGTGCTTTCTTGATTCTGTCTAATAGGGAAGATGTCACTGATACCTGAAACAAAACAGAAGGACTTCCTACACAAAAAACTTCCATTCCAAAGTTCATAAAATAAAAAACCAAATTATCTCGTTCCAAACGTATCATGGTTAATGAAGCATTACTTTTTCGACTCAAAGCATCAGCCACTTTATTTGCTTTTCCCGGATTGTAGTGAATTGTACAACCATAATCCTTGATTAATTCCAGCCATCTCCTCTGTCTCATGTTAAATTCTTTCTGAGTGAATATATAATTTAAAATTTTGTGATCAGTATATATTTCACACTTTACTCCATAAAAATGATGCCTCCAAATTTTTAAAGAAAAAACAACAGCAGCTAATTCCAAATCATTTGTAGGATAATTTACCTCATGAGTTTTCAACTGTCGTAAAGCATAAGCAATTACCTGATCATTCTGCATTAGGACGCAACCAAGTCCTTTCAATGAAGCATCACTGTAGATAACAAACTCACCATTCCTGGAAGGAAGTGCCAAAACTGGAGCATTCACCAATCTTCTTTTCAACTCCTAAAAACAATCATCACATTCTTTTGTCCAGATGAACTTAACACCCTTACGAGTTAGCTTAGTCATTGGACTAGATAACCATGAAAAATTTTCAACAAACCTTCGGTAGTAACCTAACAAACCAAGAAAACTATGGATCTCGGTTACATTTGTGGGTCTTGGCCTTTCTTCAACAACTTTTGTTTTAGCAGGATCAACAGTTATGCCATCTTTTGAAACAATGTGACCCAGGAAAGAAATTTGTTGTAACCAAAACTCACACTTGCTGAATTTTCCATATAGTTTCTTTTCTTTTAAGGTTTTCAAGATAACCCTTAAATGACTTTCATGCTCCTATTTACTTTTAGAAAACACCAAAATATCATCAATAAACACAACCACCATTTATCACCTGATTCAACTGAGCCATCATTGTAGTAAACTGCTCAATTATGATTCCGACCATCTCTGGTTGCTGATTCGAAAGTTCATTATACTCTGTATGCCCTCCTAGAAAAGCTGCTCTGTTTCCTCTATGGAAAACCATTCTTATCACAGAAATATCTTAGGCGAAGCAACATGGTAATCTGTAAATGCTATATCATTTCAATCATATTATAATTTAACACTTTTCTAACTCCTAAAGTTGTCTAAACCGACCTCTGATACCAACTATAAGGACCCGACCTTAAACATTACTTAATATTGAATTAAATGAATAATTCACATTGAGGATCTTTTCAGGTTTAGAGTTTTAGAGAATTAAAACATAACTATTACATCTCAAAAGATTTACAAAGTAGACACTTCTACCAAGTTTCCATAGAATAAAAAACTCTTAAAAAGAAACATGTCTAGTTCCATGTTTTATATAGCATGACATTCCCTTGATCCCATCCTTAACCTTATTCCACATTAAGTCCTGTGAAAAACATTTCAAAAAAACTTGGGGTGAGCATAAAAAGCTCAGTAAGGTATACACAAAGAATGAAAACTGTTAGTTTTTCAAAATTCAAGTAAACCATGTATACTTTATCAAAGTAATACCTTCACCTTCATGAAGTAGTAAAAAACTCTTCACTGAATAAAATATCATTACTTACCTTTTTGTAACCAAAGGATTACCATAAAACCCATATAAAGAACACAAAACAGATATAAAGGTAACTTGGGACATAAACATACTTAAGTGGAATAACCATACGGTCTACTTCCACACATATCACTTAATGGTATAGCAATGCGACCAACTTCCATACATACTTAATAGAATAGCCATACGGCCGACTTCCATACCCAATGCATTGGAGGTTATAACGTAACCATCCGTCCTGGTATTCACGGCACCACCCGTCATATGGTTTATCACGTAACCACCCGTCAAATGTCCAAGTACCAATATAAAATCATAAAACATAAAACCAATATAAAGGAATGATAACATTTCCACATTTCAATCACAATATATCATAATAGAATCCTTTATCAAAACCATTTTCAATACCAAAATACATAAAAGAGTATATGGTATTTATTTTATTTTAAAAACATTACGGCTTGTTGAGGAAGCCAAAGACCAAATAATACTCGCGGTGGCGGAAAAGGTCGTTGTTACCGCGTATGTTAAAAAAACATTCCTTTTTGTCGTTTAGTAAAACGATTCGTAGAAAAAGATTCCTTTTGTATAAAAGTAAAAGTCAAAGGTCTTTATACACCGTATAAAAGAAAGTTGTGTATAAAACGAAATATGCCTCAATGAAAGGAGATTGAGACGAAGTCCCTTACCTCGGGTCCGACATGACTCGATCGTTATTTAACGTCCTGAATAATAAACTTGAGTTAATTTCTACTGGTTTAATAACCTTTTTAAAGTTCATTATTCCATTTATATCACTTATTTCCACGTTATAAACATTATGTAACCATTTAAGTTAATAATGTTTTTTTTGTCGATATTTGGTTCTTAAGTCGAAAGTGGACTTCTTACAATTACATATTGTTCGTGTGGTCAAAGGTTCTTTATATACAGAATGACATTCCTGATTTGGATAGAATATATATCATATATATCCAGCATATACATGTATTTATAATATTACATAATCAATTAGAGGTAAGAAATGAAATGCATCGTTCATGGAGACGGTAAGCCGTACGTACGCATGAACGCTACTTTCATTTCCTTGTCATATTAATGGAATTAAAACTAAATGAGAGGTATGTATATTTTAATCCCATAATTATATTCATCATTTAGATGTATCATTCATTATATATATCCATTATATACATGTACTTTTAATAGTACACTACATTTGGGGATAAGAAATGAAATGCACCGTTCATGGAGACGGTAAGCCGTACGTATGCATGAACGCTACATTCATTTCTATCTCATACTTTAATGGAAATAAATAATAATGATATAGAGGTATATTATAATTCAAGTATAACATCATATATAATAACTTTAAATCCATCCTTTATACGTCCCACATATGGCATTAACGAATCACATCACTTTGAGGGGGCGGTAGTCCGCACTTCCTTAAATGAAGATATCATGTTTACCCATAATGGAAACCATAAAGGTATGCACAAAATGAAAAATACAGAAGATTAATGAAAACATAAACAGATTATATATCAGATATAAATATAGTGTCATCTTAATGTCCACCTTTTAAGGTGTTAAAAGAATGTTGAACAATCATCGTTTCGGGAGGCAGAAATTCGCCATCCACGGAAACAGTATGTTATTTAACCATTAGGTGTAGGTGTGTGTAAGTGTAGCTCTAATACTTCTTATAAAAACATCCTAGTATATTGAGGATACTGGATTAGTTACAAAAGAAAATAATAAAAGAGTTTAGGGGGTTGGAGAAGAAAAATAAAACAAAAGGACTCAAAAGAAGACATTACCTTAAAATCGGGTAACTCTCTTAGATTTGAGCTCAAAGGCTTACTTGGGAAGACTTCTGCCTAATGTGATGCTTCAAGGAGTAAGAGAGGGATGTGGAGAGTCAAAATGGGAAGGGTTTGGCCGAGCCAAAGGCTTTGGGAGTGTGGGCAAGGAGGTAGAGGTGGGGGCCTTTTATAAGAGAAGAGGAGGGGCACTCTTGGAAGGTAAAGAAAAGTCAGTTTATTTTAAAATGGTATTCGGATTTAAGAGGTCCCACATTGATGTGGTTCGAGGATAAGGTGATAAGGGTTCTAAATCCACCCATACAATAGGTTTTGTCCATGTTTAGGTCTTATATTTTACATTATCTTTCCATTTTATTTAAATCATTAAATAATGAGGTCATCGCTGCATCATCATGATGTCATAAATAATTTAATTTATTTAATGTCTAAAAATTATAAAAAAAATATCATGATGTAGGAAATCTTTTTAGATTTCTAATGAATATTTATATTAAAAAATCTGACTTGTATAACCCCATGTAAAAATTGTTTTAGTAAAACATCTCATGTGTGTGTCATTTTTACTTTAACATTAAATAAAAAGTTATTTATGTCATTTCCCAACCAAAGTGACTCCATGGGATCCCCAAGTTGACCCATGGATTTTCTTGGTCGGACATGACACATCCAATAAGGGTAGGACATGTTTCAAGGTATTTTCATTTTATTATAATATCATTTTTGCCTTAAATTGCACTAATTACCTCTAATCGCGATTAAGAACTTAAAAGTTACTATTCACAAAAAAAATATTTTAATCTCATTGAACCACATTTTACTACTTAATAACAACCATGTATGTCGGATTTTTAAAATTAAAAACACATAAGTGGTAAAATTTCATTTAAACGAAAAATCAGTTTTTATAAGTACCACTTAGTGGTTTCACTATTCATCAAAAATTGAAGTTTTTCAGAAAAAATACCAAAACTTCACCCTAAGCTATATTTGATATTCAGAATTCAAAAATGAAGTCCATTTTACAAAATTCACAACTTATAAGTTTCATTAATTAATTTAATAATTAATTCACGCTGTCAGAGCAAATAGCATGTTTTTATGAAACAATAAGTATCAAAAGATTGACACTAGTTTAAGTCCGATTTCAAAGTGAAATTGATTCCAATGACCACCATTGGATTAAAAGGTAAAAATATATTCTAATTTCACTTTAAAACCAATTTAAAAGATAATCTAATCATCTAAAAAAATTAGTTTAAAAAGAGGTTTTGAATTAAAATACAACATTTTACACTATTCATTAAAAAAATGAACTTTATTGGAAAGATACCAAAAATTTACACAAAGTAAATTTTGATGTCCCGATTCTAAAGAAGATTTATATTTGGTCCAATAGAATTTATAAGATTTATCAAAACTATATTTAATGACGGTTCGCCGTCAAAAGGTGATAAGTGGACCTTTCGTGAAAATTAGAGTATATAAGCCTAAAATTGAATTCTTTTCATATTTTAAGCCTTTATCCTTTATTAAATAAATGTAAAAACATTTAAAAAACATATATAATCATATTTTAGTTATTTCTATCCTTTCCCGCCAGTACAACAGCTACATGTTAACTAACATTTAAAATAATATTATTTTATTACTAGTGTGCAACGTACGATTTCAAAGAAACTCTTTGTTGCGTATCGGGTACGCTATCGAACATAGAAACCCCTTTAAAATAAAATTAATATTTCATTCAAAAATATTAATAAATATGAAAATGTATTATTCTTTATTTACCTGGGATGTTACAAGCCCTCTGGGTTGGTCCCTTTGCTATCATCACTAACCCCCATTAAATTTGGAAAGTCACACTGCGAACTTTTTGGGATGGGGTGATGACATTTTGTGTTGCACCCTTATGCCACACCAAAATCCAGCCCTTAAATTCCTTGACCTGAGTTACTCATCATAAAACTCCTAAAACCATATTACATGACTCCTATTCTATGTTGATTTAGTAAGGGGTTATCCTTTATAAGTCCCTCACATGACATTGCTAGGGATCTTCCACATAGTTATTAAATCTACATGATGTTAAACTATTCCTCCATCATCCAGAACACATGATGTTAAAATATACAGATCTAGCCCAAGATACCAAACATTAAACTATAGAACACCATATAAGAGAAATATAGGATGCATCCTTTGTAAAACCCAAGATTTATAATGCTATAGGATTATGATGTCACATTTAATAATCATGATATTACTATCTACTAGTAGGGAACTCCTCCTAAGGTAATCCCCCATCTTTTCTTGGGGGAGGCTACACTATTTCTCCTCTTCACCTCAACCCATGTTGTATCCATATAGATCAAAAAATGTGACTATAAAATATATTAAAACAATAGTGGAAAATGGAACACTCAAAACCCCTTTCTCCCTTCATTTTGGCTCCATCACTATCCCTCAACAGATAAGGTGAGATCATGTGTTCATCAAATCTACTTATTCCTCTTGTTTCTCACACCATGGATGACTCACGTGTGATTATAAGTTAATATAAATTATAAAGTTCACACGATCCCAAGACTCAAATGGGATTACTACATGGTATATTTCATGAAACCATACTTCAACCATTAAATGTCCATATTCCCAATTAATTATCACCAAATGGTCCTTCTCTATAGATGTAAGCCCCAACATCAATCCACATCGGTGGATTGCATGCATAAGCCATAGCAATGTCTTTCAAAATGGGTATCTTCAATGTGTAAGCCCTAATAATGACCCAATTTAAATGGGACTCCTCTATGTTGTATGTCCCAGTCCTATTGAACTATGTTAGATTTGATTCCCAACTAATTGGGATATGTATTAATACACCCCGAGGTTGATACCCAACACCCAAATCCACCGTAATGTTCTTTGGGCTATATCCCCAGTAGGGTTATACTCACCTAGGAGATTACATATCTTATGGGTCCCTCAGGCCTCCTCGACATTAGTCCCACACAATCATTGTCCAAACACCTTCGAACTAGGCTTCCTTTTCACATGATGTTAAAATACATGGTTGGGTCCTCATCACCCAAACGTAAACGTTGATGTGTCCATTTAAGAGGCACTAAAATATGCTTCTTTTTATTCCTCTTAAGGGGATACAAATGAAACCCATTACATGGGTTTGATACTAACATGAAAACAACTCTCATCCCCTGGATGATGAAAAACTGCCAAGAGAACCATCATGTAGCTTAAAACTAGCGTCGTCCTAGTAAATGATCAAAATAACCCAGATATTTCCACAGAAGGGTAACATTGATGGTGTTATTTCGAAACATGCAGATCCCTATTTTGAGGGAGAACCTCATATACATAAAATTGATTCTAAATCCATGTGTATATATAACGAATCATTAACTTAAGGTTATCCATAAAATTCTCATTTCAGAATGAATCAAGGATTCATGAACATATCTAAAATCTATATGAGTGTCCCAGAAAAGGTAATACCTCCCCCATATGGGTTTTTTGTGCCCAGAATCCCAACATATTGACCAATGTGAGTTCTCATGTGTCATTGGACAAGTTAACCAATGATATCCCACCTTTGGAATGTATGTGAATGAATCATGAATATGAGATCCATTGGGTATTTCATAGTCCACAAAAAACCCATTAGAGACTATTCGAATACATCGTACCCATGGTCTGTGATTGCAATCATTCAATCCCTTTCAATATGTTTTTCTTGACCAGGGATAAAAACTCATGTTATATGAAAGAAAATGGTGATCATAATGTGAATCCTTGACCAAGGTGGTGTTCTTACATTTTTTCAGGCCCATTTCATATCCAAAATGAAAGAGGGTCAAATGAGACTATCAATTATACATGTGATAATGGTATGATATTTTGATAAGGTTTTATTATCTATATCAATCACATATATTGTAGGCACTATTCATAGGTTCCATCATTGTAGTGGCATCTCAGAAGATTTCACAGACACACATGAAAATCACTACAATGGTCGGGTCCTCCATGAAGGAGAGGACATCATTTCCCATCCACCATATTCAACATTTTGTGTCAAATAAACTAGTTCGAGAGTGTCACTAGAAAGGTACTATTCCCACTCTAAAGGAAACTAATCAGGCCCTCTAGGCCATGAGGCCTCACCACCTATCTTCCCAACAACAGTCGGTGGTCCAGAACTAGGCCACTCTAGTAGCTTTCTCCAAACATTTTAGGATCTTGTCCCCAGAACATGATAATGAGAATCTCTCTTATCGTATGGAGGCTGATGAATTCTCCACCAATGGATTAATCCCTACAGTATAGGGGTCTTTACCGAGGTCCCTTGGTGAAAATCATCACCACCAACACCATGTGTCCTAGTATCTTCCTCATGAAGTGGATACCATCCCAAGGACCCATGATGATGTTAAATGAACTTATGTCCCAAGTATATCTCTCTAAGGGTGAAAATTAGATAAGGATAAATATGTCATCACCCTCACTCCTAAAAAATAATCCTTCCATTAAAATAGATAAAAAATTAGGGGAATATGCATATTCCTTATCTCTCTTATGAATCCAGTCAGTCAAATATAAAGATAAATTACAAGAAAACACAAATTACAACTATCTCTTGTCAGGACCACTGTGAAAATAAGATGTCAAATTATAGGAATATTAAAAACACTACCAATGCACATGAATCCCACCAATAAAATAAGGTGAAAACAAATATAGAAAGATTCAAATTCCCATGGTTTCATGTAAATCCCATCTTCCATGTATGACGTCCATGAAATAGACACAAACATCTTCTTGAAAATATGAATCCCACCCATCAAATATAGTGGCATCCAAATACAAGATGATGAAACTTCCTATGGATACAAATAATTATCATCATTCAAATATGATGGAGACAAATAAGAAGATGAAAATTCCTACTCACAACCATGATAAACCCCAGTGAGAAAACAGAAGTATTTGGAGAAAATATTTGTTGTATCCTCGTGACAAGATGGGGGGTATGTATACATAAACAAAGGAGAAATGTTATTAATTACTAGAAGAAAATGGTGGACCAGAGCAGTTACATGTTCCTACTCCAATATCACAATGGGAATATATTTTCATTACAACAAAAGATGTATCTCAATGCATCCTAGAAATGACGGAGGATCAATAATCAATTCATGATCATATCTTACAGACTTGTCAAGATATAATTATGTATGTGGAAATATAATGTATTTTATCCCACTATCCTTCCACTCTAAGTGGGGTGTCTCATCTAAAAAACTAGATGGTTAATATAGATAAAACAAATATCCCTTATACCCTCTAGGAGGTTCATCGGAAATATCTAACTATAAATGGGCTACATGATTGAGAACAATAACCTGTTACAACTGGGGAACACCAATTAACTTTGGTGGCTACTCCTATACATGTATATATCATATACAAAACCTATATAGATCATAAAAATATATCAGAAACACCACATGAGCCACTTGAATAGGATCCCATATATGAAGGTCATCACCTACCACATGAGGCTCCAGTAACCTGTAAGAGAGTGCTCTGAAATAAATCTTAACAAAGGAAACTAAAAAATGAGGATAATATAAATAAACCTTATCTAATAGAAGTTTTAGTGTTTGATTCCATCAAAAACCTATAAATGGTGTCTCACAACCCTAATAATCAATTACCATATTAGGGATGTGGTAGTAGTTGTTTCAAATGTCCTCCCAATAATATAGTTACTAGTCCCTTTGACGGTCATCCATAAAGAACATACAATGAAGGATTACTTAATAGAACAGAAATGATTGATCATGAGAGATTATCTCCTAATAAGATTCACAGTATACCTCCTCATGTCCAGAAAATCGAGTGGCATGATAGTCCTCCCATTTCTTAGGTCCACCCCAATGTTCCTCCCCAGGGTATGTACTATATAAATTATCCTTGTACCCATTCATCATGATATGATGGAAGTACTTACTATTTTGGTTCCAACTACAATGGTCCTCCCTGTACCGATGTCTTATTTCAGCAAGAAGGAACTCATATTATTGTCATCTTTCCTAATTACCCTCCCCAGGGTATACAGTAAATATATTATACCTTTATTCAGATGTCATGCAATGATGGTAATCCTCACTGTGGTAGCATTATCCACAATGGTCCCCCCATATTCAATTTCTATATTGTTAGTATGGTCCTCTTTGTTTCCAAATAAAATGAAATAAATACCTCAAATGTAGAGAATCTTGACGGGATGGGGTGAAACATGTTAGATAACCTGTAAATTACCTGCTACATCCCTTCTCAACTAGGATAGGGCCTCGGGAAATAGTCATCTTCTAATCCACCCCTATATTGTTCACATATCATCAAGACCCTTACTAGCCCCACTATTTTCAAAAAAACATCACAAAATGATCATGTTGTGCAGAACATGTAAAAGAGTCTATGGAAGAAGAACCAAAGGATATGTTTCTCATGAGAAGACTATTTTACTAGAATGGAATTCTGGTTATGTTTTTTCCCATAGAAACTTCTCAGTTCAACATACAGAGCAAATTTTAAAAAAAGAATTCATTACATTTATATAAATGTTACAGGACTCTCCACTATTTTGAAAAAAAAACTCATTCCCTATATTGGTTACTCAAATCATTCAAAAATGTTGATAGATTTTTTTCATCAAATCAAATTGGATTCGTTTCCATATGAGTGGTGATTTCAATCAGAGATAAGGTAGAAAGATCTCCAACTATCTAGCCACAGTTCAATACATAAGTTGCATCATCTTATTGGTTATTCGCTTCCTGGTGTTCATATTCAGGGATGGGGAGAGCATGGATATTTTCATTTTACCCCTCGCTTAATTTAATAGAACCCCTTAGAAATGAAATCTTGTAAAGTCAGTATACCAAGTTAGATGTTAAAAAAATTACTACATAGAAAGGGAAATATAATCAACAAGAATCATTCTTGAGTAAGCCTCAAAAGCAATAGGCCCGATAAGAGAAAGACATCAAAAATATCCTAAACTTAACAAACATAGAACATTCAGCAACATTCTTGCTTTTGGGAATCCAATCATCATGAAATCATAATGTGAATGGATATAAATAGTTCTTATGTAGACACAATAACATATCTATCTCGCACATAAATGGGAATTCATGAGATAAAGAATGCAGTGATAGTAGCAGCAACATATGCAGTATGGGATCATCCCTAACCCACATGACTGAGGTATTTTGTTAACACAAAATGACATCATTTGATTGAAAAATTTGGGCCAAGGCACAATGAAAAGATAATTTGGGGAATGAAATCTCATAGGGATGTGGAATGTATTACCACAACCACTTTCCCAATGCAAATCAGTATTTTCCATTTTAGGGAGGATGAAATGTAGAGAGGTCTCCCATTCCATCCCATATCGTAACTCATTTCCACTATAAGGGGTGAATAATACATGGTTGTATAGGGGATCCTTCTAAGTTACGCTTCTCTAATAGGGCTGAAGAGGATCCCCAAATAGAAGGAAGAGATCCAACAAAGGACACAAATGGCCCTCCTACCATTCAGCAGTTGGTACGCCATCCACAATGCATTATGAAACGGTGAAAATAGTGGATGTTAATAATTTGAACCACATTGAAAATGATAAAAATACAGAAGATAAAGGAGATCATGGTTATGTATAGAATCCAATAAACACTAATAATAAAGGAGTTCTAACCTGAAACTAGTAGATCAACCCAAATTTGGGCGTTCCCCTGATAAATCCTTCACCAACTCATCATAGAATACATAATAGGGAATGAAATAAAATTAAGGCCATATATGACCCACCACCTCCTCTTGATGATATGTACCCCATTTTTCATGAAGAATAGTTCACTAACTAGGAAAAATAAAAGTAAGAGTTATGAAGAATAAACACTAAATTACTCTGAGGGAGCATTACTATTGAATATTCACCTGAGTCAGCTCTTTAATGTACTCTTCCAACATGTATACCTCATACATAAGGGTTTGTCTTTGAAAATGAAGAAAGTATAGGATATTTTCTCAACATAGTTCGTAGACCATCAGTCTACCTATAAATGATCACATATGGATAACATGATCTCCCTCCCTTAAGATTATAGATAAAAGAGGTTTAGGAAAATACTCAGAAGATGTCCCCAGCCAGAATTCCCCTTCAAGTACTGGAAGAAATGGCACGTCAAATCCCACACCTTTCTCTGCTTTTCCAATCTCAATTTCAACATAGCACACCCCAAGGGATTTCCAATACCATTGAGTCATTGTAATATCTATTTTAAACCATTGAGGAGTGGCATACAATGTTACAACCAGAATGGAAACCATACCTTGATTGGGTGAGCGGCACCCCAACCACCACCAAATTTCAAGAGCCCGACGTTTCTAATATTATATTGATCAGGAGATCCAAAACGATGTATGTTTCACAGTGAATCTTATTGTGATACCATGATGGGAAACCCATCACAAAAAAAAGTGGTGAAACATAGATTCTTGGTAATAACCTTGCAAGAAATATTCTTTGTTTGGTATACCTGTTTTCCATCTCGGTCGATAACAGGATGGTAGGATCTCCATCTATAGTACATCGACTAATTAAGCTCAATGCTTCAAAATTCAAGAGTTAGAAACCTCTCAACATGAAAATAGAGGGATAATGAGGTACTCTTGGACATAATTTCTATTTGGAAAAGGATTAACTACTATTTGAACTGGCCACTCCCATAGGAGGAGATTCTCTCTCCGTGAATCGATAACCTCCATGAAGAGATTTGAATTCCACTCATAAGATGATGTATACAAGTGGGTTCCATAATTTCTCTTTCATTTCCCTAATAATGTATGACTCTATACAGAAGAATATGTTAAAGTCCTAGGTAACTCCGCCAGTCAGGAAAAAAGAGAGGGAAAATATGAAGTGGCCTCCATCATAGTTAATCCATCCCCTACCCCTACTGAAGATCCAAGGACTACACCATATCATGCAGTGCCCCTTGGGTTTCAACAAAAACCACACCCAAACAAGATGAGTGACAGGGACTCCGGAGAAACCAATTCAAGGAATGGAGGAACAATGTTTAATTGTTCCATGATAATTTAGTCTATGAATATTTTATAGATGATATGAACTGAAATTTACTCTGGATACTAGATTCGAAAAGGTCTAATGAGGTATATTTTGATGGACCTCCATATAATTTCCCCTTTCACTGAATATTGGGACAAATCATCCATTAATGCTTCATCTTCAAATAACTCTAATAGGAAATGATATATTTTGGGAAAGGAAAATATGGGACACTTCTAGTAGAAGTAGCATATGTATCCACTACATGCCACAATAAAGAATGTGAGAGGAAATGTATTTTTAGACGGATATCATAGAAGTTTTATAGTTCTATAACTCAATGGACCATCAAACTAACTCATGCTATTCACCTATAATAGTTGAACCAACCAACTATTCCCCTAGCTACTCCTGCTATAATGAAATTGACATCCTCAGACCCAAACCCCTCCAAGAGAAGATCTTCAAAAAATAATAGGGACCTGAAATGTAGGGAAACAACATAATAAGATAAATCTATATAAAATTCAAATATAGCTCTAACCCTCTCAGATTTTATTCCATCAGATCTGAAATAACGGGCACTGCCCCACAAAATGGAACCACCAAAAGCTGTCGGTAATGCTGAGTCATCATCATATGTGGTGTATATAATTGAATCCATTATTTTAATTAATTTAATGGACCCCTTATCTAATTATGAGAGTGTATATGATCCTAGGTTCCCTACACCTGATCAGGGAGGAAGAGGAATAGGCTGCATGATCCATGGGTACCAAGGATGGTGTAGCTATGGAAGACGTCAAATTTCCTATCACCCTCCCACTCAAACCATCAATTTTGCAGAATCCCATGAATGAGACCATCAGTAGAACCAAAAGGAATAGGAAAATTCCCATTGACCAGCTTGAAGAAACACTAGGATGATCATTCTATGATATTCATTAGAAGAGAAACATGTGTCTAATCACCCTCGGTGTACTGACAGACCTACCCAACCCAACCCACTAATAATGGGAACACCTCCAGATCATATCCTTATGGATGATCCATCTCTATCTATTACTCAATACCCAAAAGTGGCTATGAAATAGTACCCCCACAATGGAAATTGTGGCCCTTTAGACCATAAATATGATATTTTAAAACCAATGGCCTTAGTACTAGCCAAACAATCAGTGATAGATGCCTTGAGTTGGAGAAAAGACCTTAGGGAATAACTAATTGAAGCTTAAATAAGTTACTAGGAGTTTTAATCCTATGTATCTATCACCAAGTTCTATGGAACATAGACCGATTCACTAGAATTCCATGCAATTTTCAACATTACAAATCATGATTAAGCTACTATAATAGATGGGTGAATCAGACCCTTTCTTTTTTCCAGTAAGATAAATGTTTTCAATGTATGGATTGTTATCATTGATAATGGATCTATGTTTAACCTCATTATAGTGAAAATACATTACTGGATTTGTTGTGATGAAAATAATCTAGCTAATTATTAGATAAAACTGCAGGGTGATGAAAAATTTCATCAAAATCCATTGGGACAAATCAAGATAAAGGTCCAATTTGGAGACCTCATAGTTGACTCAAAATTTTTAGTGGATAAAAAAAACATGACCTTCAACATCTTACTAGTAATTACATGGTTTCACCCACACACAACAAATTCATCATCGCAAAATCACTTCATAAAATACCGAATAAATGGAAAAATCATGACATTATATTCCAATGAGTACACATTTGAATCCTATCAGTCACATTAAATCGATGCATATTTCATTCATGGGAAAGGGGAAAGATCCTTGGTTGATGTCATTGAATGGTTCATAGAACCGAAGGGCTTGGAAGTAATTTAGTTGGACCTCTTCACGTTTCTCAGTGAAGAATATTTAATATCATTTAACCAAATTGAGAAAACACATAAAAATTCATATTAATATTTAGTAGTCCTCATATTTCATTCGTGGACACTAAGTTTAATAGTGTTTAAAAATTTTATGACACCCAGAAAATGTTTAACGAATGAATAGAAATTCCCTCATTCAATACCCAGATACCCATGAAATTTATGCCTCACCCACTAAGGTAGAATAAGAATATGAAACACCATTATCCCTTAATCCATCCTCTCATGAAAATTCCCCACTATTAGTTGAGTTAGAATAATTTTCATTATCTTTGGAATACCCAGATCTCGATACATCTATCAACTCTAAAGAACTAAACACGAGACCTGTTTCCCCATCAGAACAAGAGGAGGAATAAGAATAAAAGGAGGAAGAAGAAATGGTTAATTACATTATGAATTCTCCTATAGAATTACATGAGATAATCTTGACAACCATTTATAAACTCTTATAAATAAATATGGGTATGGAAGAGGATACACTATCCCCCTATATTAGTATGGACATGTATTCCAAAGACAGAGATGTATACATGTTTTTTCTAAAGAATCATTGGGTTTATTTCCCTAGAAACTCCATAGAAATTCTAGGCCTCGATCCCGAGGTTACCAATCACCACCTAGGACTACCAAAGGATCATTAGAGCTATAAATAAGAATCCAAAAGGAAGAACCTAATACATGCTATCATGATAGAGTTTGAGGATGAAAATCTCATTAATACCCAAATAACTCAGGAATCCCTATATCACAAGTGGCTTTATAATGTAATCTCTATAAAAAATAAGAATAGAAAAAATTATATTTTTCATTGATTTGGGAGATCTCAACCAGAACTACCCAAGAGTTGATTTCTCATTCCCAAACACAGAACATTTGATCGATGAAACCATTAGATATTAAGTCCTCTTCTATATGGATGGTTATTCAAGACACAAAAAATTCAGAATGGCCCATGAAATAGAGGATCCATCATCTTTAGGCCCCCATGGAGTATTCTTTTATCGAGTAATTCCCTTTGGATTGATGATTTATTGTGCTATATATCATCGTTCCATTCATAAAATCTTCAAATCCTTCCATGGAATTTGTTTTGAACTCTATGTTAATAATCTGATGGGTATGTCATGACAAATCTTGGACCACCTGGTAGATCTTGTAAAAATATTCAACAAACAGCGAAAACATGTTCTAAAAATTGTCCCCTTAAAATTTTTCTTTTGAGTTTCCACAATAATGTTTCTTCTATTAGTTGTATATCATCATGGAATCATAGTCGAACCACAAAAGACAAAGTCTACACTTGGAATTTCACCTCCTCACAACCACTTCTAGTTTATGTGAATTTAAGGAAACCTATCATACATTCGATGCATCATATCTGACCTTATAGGATTTTTTTTACCTTCACTAGGTTAATAACAAAAGAGGTTACATATCTATGGATTGATGATTTCTAGGAATCATTTGATCATCTTAAGAATTATCCCTTAATACCACAATTTTTAATTCCACCTATCAAAGGAAATCATCTTATCAATTACGGGAAATCCTTGAAGTGATTAATAGTAGTCTTATTTGTGAAAAAGTACAAATATGGCAGTAAAAGAATCCATTATCATCTCCACCGAACCAGGAACAATGCTGATAATTATTAATCAGATATCAAGAAGGGATATCTAGTGCTAATCGTTGTAGTAAAAAAACTAAGGCACTACCTAAAACAGCACTAGCTCCATTCAGTATCTCATAGCAACCAACTCATGTACACCCTCAACCATCCAATATTGATAGAGAATATATCATAGTGGGATGTCATCCTATAGTAGTTTGACATACTATTTGTGACTCATAAATAAATCTAGACTCGTGCATTAATAGATATCTTGGAAAATAATTCCATTGAAAAAATTACTTAATTTGACACCAAGTTACACGATTATATGGTTTTCTATGTTCAAGAAGATTCCTAGATATGGGAGATTCATTTTGATGATGCATCTAGATGACCAATTGGAAAAATAATGGAAGATCCCAAGCTCAATAATGTGGGGATGGGAGTCGTACATATTTCTCCAGCAAAGGCAGTCCTTCTTTTCCCCTTCTAGCTAATGGAGGGGTGAATGTGCAATGAGAATGAAAATAAATCTATCATTTCCTGGATAGAGCTGGAACATTAAGTACATGTAATTCTCATGAAGATAATAGGTGATTCCTAACTTGTCATCAAGTTGGTGAATAGATATTATGCTATAAAAAAGTAATAGATAACCCCCTTATTAGACCATGTCTAAGGACAAATTGAGGAATCCCATTTGGAGACGACATTAACTGATGTACACAGATCACAAAATTATCGGGTCAATGAATTGGAAAATGCAGCCACATCCTTTACTGACCTAGACTTCAATGAAACATTTCAATCATTGCACACCGCTAGATGGTCTCACCATTCATTCTAGAAAACATGGAATAAATTGATGAGATAATCCCCGTACCTGAGCCGTATGGTCCTACCACTCGATGGATGACACCCATTATTGACAGTCTTCAAAAAACAAGATCCCCCACTAGATAGGGATAGAAGGGATAAAATCTAATGAAGAGAAATTAGGTTGAATCTTTATTATGTCACAAATCAATAAAAGTTCCTCTATAAGAGGATCCATGATGGGATACATCTCAGGTGCATTGATGGAGAAGATATCGCTGATATCATGATGTAAGTGAACACTAGGGCCTATGGTTCACACCAATAAAAATCCAAGTCCTCCCAACAAATTATAAGTAATACACACTACTAGAACAATGTATCATATGAATATTCTACAATCACAAAAAATTTCCATCCCTTTTAGGTTCATGGAAATGTCACCCACTAGCCTCTAGAGTAACTTCACACATCCATGTACTCATGGACATTCTCCACATGGGGAATGGACATCATGAAACCATATCCTCCCACTAAGACCAATAAATCCAATTATAT
The DNA here is from genome assembly GCA_963277665.1 of Viscum album. Classification (NCBI taxonomy): domain Eukaryota; kingdom Viridiplantae; phylum Streptophyta; class Magnoliopsida; order Santalales; family Viscaceae; genus Viscum; species Viscum album. Next base: position 26,677,256 of record OY728128.1, on the reverse strand, counting down.
TATCATATAGAACTACTTATTTTACTAATGACAGAATCCAAACCCCTTAAAGTGGTAATGAAAAGAAAAATTTTAGGCTTAATGAATGAAACTATCATCACCAAAATTAGTGTCCCTCATAAAATAATGATGGATAATCACTCCAATTTCTATTCTGTAAAATTAAAGTAACTATATCAGGAGTATGATATCAATTCCAATAATTCATCCCACTACCATGAAGCGGCTAGTGGATAGATATATTCCTTAAAAAATACCTTATCTAATAAACTCTAGAAGATGGTAGATAAGGATAAGAAGTAATGGATGTAAAATATAATCCATGTTTTGTTGGATTACTAGGACACAAACAACACTACCTCCCAGGTAACCACATACTCATTAGTGTATGGGACAGAGGTGGTCTAGGCCACCAAATCTCAATTTCCCTCTTTCTATATTGACATATAAGATCAATAATTTATAGTTAATAAATCCATGAAATGGATGGATGAATTAGAGAAACTCTATGAAAAGAGATTTCATACATTGAACCATTTATAAATTCATTAAAATATATTTTCCTAAGCCTTTAACAAAAAGGATAGCTTCTGGTCATTCATTGAAGGATAGATGGTGTTGGTTATCAGGACTCTGATGATACTCTGAAAGAAACCTCTAAATAAAGATCTAATATTAGAGGGACCATATGCCATACATAAGGACTACTCCAATGTAGAATATTCAATGATTTAAATTGATGGGAATATCACTACATTTCTCACCAACACAAGGCTCCAGAAGAAATATTTCTGTAATCACATTTCCTTCATCCTTACCACATGAATATAAACTACACCATTTTCTGAACCAGATGATGTTAAACTATTGGAAGCATCATCATTACAGAATGAAGATAAAATTCATGGAACCTTGGTCCTTACTGCATGACGATAAAATTCATGGAACCGTTGTGTTGATCAAATGAAATTAAAATTCAGGATTCATCATCCATACTACATGATGATAATATTCAAGGAACATTCAACCTTACTGCACGATGATAAAATGCATGAAACCATCATTCTGATCACATGATGTTAAACTATATGATTCATCATCCTTACCGTATCATGATAAAATAAATGGAAAATTCATCCTTACCGCATGATGATAGTCTATATAAATCCCTTTCCCTGATATCTTGATGTTAAACAATAGGATTGATTTATCTTACATAACGTTGATAAAATGCATGACACTATTATCCTAATCACATGTTGTTAATCTACAAGAATCATCATCCATATCACATAAAATGAAAATGCATGGCACCTTCATCATTTACCACATGAAATTAATTTTCATGGAACATTTCCCTGACCGCATAATGTTAAAATGTTTAGGGATCAGTGTTTCAATAAAAAATTCTCTATACATAATCCTAATATGTATAGAGGAATATGAAATTCCCAAATTCCTTATTTAGAGTTTGATCAACTTATGAAGTCTCTTTATGTAGAACTATGTGTGCATTTTTTCATGTTTTGACATGACACATAGTGATTCCCAAACTCTATTTACTTGTCCCAACCCTGAACGAAATTAAAAATTCCCTCCTCTGTGTATAGGTTAGTTCTGCATGGATAATTTCCATCCATAACAACATGTGGCTTGATTCCTATCATCAAAGTATATATAGTGACACCTAGACTCTGCATGTTGGGACCATCTGACAATTTCTCTCCATAATGGGTTGACTTTATTTCCATCCTTTGGTCTTAATGCCTCTTTTCATGTTGATATTATGCATCTTTCAGGTTTATAAAATCATCATTCTCATTGTTTTAACAATCATCATCCTGGTTGTATGACGGTGAAATGCATAGTTCCATAACAGTTCCCTCATCTGAGAGGGCATATCCATCAAAATATATCATCCACCATTTCACATTCTAGAAATATTTTTGACTTGATTATCATTCACAAGGGATACATAGTGAAGCCTAGATGTCATATATCGAGTCCACCACCCTAAAAGAAAATAAAATTGAAGAAAATCCACACTCACTGCATATGGGAATAACCTTTACATAGTGTTTTAATTTCAAGAACTATTGATGAATTAATTCTCATTCATATGGGAAATGTAGTGATGTCCAAAAATTCCATGTTTGGGACCAACCCTAAATTATTTCAATTTTTTAGCCTCTTGTAATATGTTTCAGTCAGGAGTGTGTGGTGTGGCATATAGCCTCTTAGATCCTCATTCATGTTTGTTTAGAAAGAATGCCCCTTGAACTTCCCCTTGGAAAAATTATTCTCTATCCATCTTCACAACAGGACGTTATACTATTCTTCCAACATCATATCCATATAACTATAAACTACACGCTGCTATCTTGATGACCTAAAAAAAGAGGAAATCACCCCCAAAATCATCTATCCACCAAGATGTGTTTGAAAACTACGTACGTCATGATTCATGTTCCCACATGATACATAGTGACTCCATAGATCACTAATCTAGGGTCTAACCTTGATTAAAATGAAATTCACTCATTCCAATGCATGAGTGAAATCTATACAGGTAGCCCCTTCCTTAAGAACTAGTTGTGGATTGATTCTTGTTTAGAAAAGATAAATATTGACACCTAGGAATCATGTCCTAGTCATATCTACAAGTAAAATAAAATAAAATAAAAATGATCCCATCTCCTACTTTCATGTTTATGTTGGAGATCTCAAATTTGGGTCCCTCATTCAGAGATCCATAAATGAAATAAAATTCCCACTACGTATGTGACAGATCAATTTAGGGAGTTTCCAACTCAATAGAAAATTGCCTTCTGAATTTTTCTTATGTGCTAAGACACATCTCTTACATTCATCGAAATCTATACCCTATAAAATTTTAGAGTTTCAGAAACCTCCCTGTCCATCGGATGTGAATGGAAAGTTTCCTAAAGAGACCTTTGTTTGACTCGAAAAATATTCCCCACATGGCCTTGAATAGGTTTCCAACAAAAAAGGTCATTCATCCAAAGGAAAATTTTTCCTTAAGAGAGGATTTTCCAACCATCGTAGCCCCAATGGATTCCATGGACCGTATCATTTCTCTTGATCCAAAAATCCCAGAAACCATGGTTTACACATTCCTTGACCCTAATTTCTGAGCCATGTTAGAATATCCCATCCCAATTAGACTCTAGTTATTCATGTCTTCCATGAAATGTGGTCCTAGATGTATGAACATAAAATGAATGACCAATGTCCAAATTACATGAAACTAAACATCATGATATTATGATCTACATGTCTCTTGATTCCTGTTAATATAATATATGTAGTTACGCCTAAAAATCATATCACCAGTTTATTCATTAGAAAAAAATTTCCTTTATGTCCCTGTGTATGGGTCGGGACTCCATGAGAAATTTCTAGACACAATAAATAATATTTCACCCATGATTCTATGAATAAAATTGATCTTCACAGGAGAGACCTAACCGAGCTTCACCCCATAGGTGAGATCTTTTTAAAATAAATAACTACTACTATGTGTGATCTAGATCTACATGGGAGAGTTTAATAAGATTATAATCCTATTCATAAGCTCATATCCAAAGAGAAATTCCCAATTTTCCATATAATAGTTTTATTAACATGTGGGGGAACCTTCCAAGAACAATATATGGATTGATTCCTACCATTGCGGAATTTATAGGGATGACTAAACCTATAGTTTTCGGTCCAGTAAAGACATCCCCTTTTCTTCCCACTAGGTTATTAATGTCCTTACCAAAAGATGTAATACTGCACAACAAATGTCCTTACTATAGGATGTTAAACTTCACATATAATTTCATTTCCGTACGACATTAAAATGCACAAGTTTTCTACAACTTCATATGGGTTGATTCCCTTTTACACATGATATGTAGTGATTCCACTATATTCAATCATGGGTACAAACCTAACAAATCAACAGTCATTCATTATATAACAGTCAGACTGGTATAGGGATCCTCCTCATACCTGCATTGGGGTAACATCTTTACTTTTTCCTAGGAAAATTATTCATGAAATTCCCATTTCATGATTAGGAACTCCTATTTAAAAAACCAATGTCTTTTATATAAATTCTTGAATCCCCATAACCATGCCAATCCATTGGGTATGGAGTTCCAGTGTTATGAGGATACCTTTTTTTGACTATGCACAATATTCCCTGGTTGGCTCTGAATAACTTTCCCAAAAAATAATTCTTTTAACCAAAGGAAATTTCTTCCATTTTGAAGGATTTTCCTACCTCTGTACACCCCTATGGAGTTTGCATCCCACATCACTCCTTTGATTTAGAGACCATCAAAATTACATTTTATAGCTATATCCTCCTTCATTGCTGATGATGACAGAACATTCTTGGTCAAAATACCATGCAATGGTCGAATTGTTTACCCCTTGGTAAGAGTATATTGATCATAAATTTTAAATCTCTAACATCCTATCCATAATAATTTAAACTACACCAACCATGTATTTCTTTTCTGAAATTAAATTTCATCATGCTTCAACCCTCCTTTACACATGCCAAATTTTTGTGGGACTAGTTTTGCATTCATGATCAATTATAATAAATATACCCTCTTAGTTTTCAAACATCACTACCCTAATAATCCACCCATCATGGTCTTGAGAAATAAAAATTACCCTAAATTTACCCATCCATATTAAATAGAGTGCTATTTCATTGTGAAAAACATTATTCAATAATGGATAATATGTCCCAGTTGGCTCTGAATAAGTTTCCCATAGAAGCATCCAATAAAAAAAAAGTAAAATTTATCCTCATAAGAGGAATTTCGAACCTTCGTAATCCACCACAACATCGTTTTGAAAACATTCTTATGGTTACTCCTCACATAATTTCCCCATATCATGTTTGGGATTCAAAAATCATAAAGCCAGGGTCTTGAAAAATCCCCCATTCAAGTCTAAAAAATATTGGTTTGTTCTCAACAAATAAGCCCCATTGGGTCCCTCTCCCCAGAATTCATGGTCAAAGCTATTCAACCCAAATCATTATTAACATTAGTGTAGTATGTGAGGTTCTAAACTTCCCATGAGAAGAGACCGCAAATTCTCTAGCTAAAATACCTAGAAAGGGAACCATATTTAAAAGATGAGTATGATCTCACTTGACCTAGTATTTTCATGGTTTAGTTTAACTATTGGGATATCAAACATTAAAGAGGCAGACATCTTGTCATGTCGGAAACCCACAAAGGGAGGCCTAAGAAAAATTCATGATATACCTTCTAAACCTATAACATCATGGAATTTTGAAAAAAATTATGGTCATAAAAGAAAATATGAAATTTTCATTGTGTTTTTCAAGTAACCCTATAAATAGTTGAAACCACACTCACCATGTCCCTTAACTCAAGAAAAAAAAATATAATTATCTAATATATCCTTCAAATGAGGAAAGACTATATATCATAATATCCTCATTTTTATCCTCATCCATACATATTCTAATGGGGAGATTTATTGGGCCACAAAAATTCCACATATAATAATAATCAGATTCCATCAATTCATAAAAGTAAAGAAACAAATTCGAATAATAATTCGAAGGAAAATATTCAGATAAGTGAAACCAAAAAGGACAAATAGATCCTATGAAACACAATATCATCATAGACTGCCGCTCGGTGTGGTGATCCACCATTTTCATAAGAATACATGAACTCAATTTTTTATAGAAGGGTGTGGTAACACTGGATTCTGTGAATGAAAAAAGTCATTTGCATCGTTGAGGTAGTGATTCCCCCCAATGACGACTCCCTTCCATGAATGATGTCCATGATGACTATTTCATTTGTAGGATAGAGATCCTTCATTGGGATCTATAAATAGAATCCTCAAGGCCCAAAATAGATAAATGGAAATTACAGTTGCTGATCCCACCATTCCTTAGTAAAAGGTCCTTAAGGAGGACCGAGAAAAGAATATTAATGATGTTGAAAAATATCGGGAGGTGTGGGAGAAATCCCCCCCACACACAAATCACTTTGCTGAAGCCATCCCACAAACCATATAGGGGTTTCCCCACATATAATATATCTCATGAACCATTTTAGAAGGACCCACTAAAGAAGATTCCATGTGGAGGCAATGTATTTTTAAAAAATAATGCATCATTTTCTTACCCCGTGAATGAATAAAAATATTCGAGGATGACTCTTCATAGATGATGCTTCATAGAAGAACCCTTTTTGGCCATCACTATGTAGAATATATTAACAAAAAAAGTATTATCAGATGATCTTTCACATCAATCCCTCCATAGATTATCCTTAATGTCCACCTCTTCACATATTCTACTTCACAGATTCTCATTCATGGATGCTCATTTGTAGACAATGCTATGTGGAGAGTTCCTATGAAGAAAAAATGTTCATTCCCATTGGTCCTTACAGTGAGGCCTACACCCCAAAACAAAACATATGGGGTTGTATTCCTGGCCCTCCAGACTGATCCATTTTCTATAGTCACTGGCCCCCATTAAAAATTGACAGTCGCACCACAATCTTTTTGGGATAGCTTTAAGACATTTTGTGTTGCACCCTTATGCCAACACAAATTCAATCCCTGAAAATAAAATTAGTCTAGTTACTCTTCATGAGACTCCTAAAACCATATTACATGACCCTTATCCCATGTTGATCCAAAACGGGTCACTCTTTTATAAGCCCCACACCAACAATTTCTAGGTATCTTCCACCTAGTTGTCCTATCCACATGATGTTAAAATCATCTATCATTGTCCTGACCACATGATGTTAAACAATATAGAACTTGTTTGAGATACCTCTCATTAAAATATATTATACCATATATAACAAATATAGTATTCCTCTTGTGAAAAACAAGAGATTTATTATGGAGTAATATTAATATAACTCATGTAATAATCATGAGATGACTATAAAAATTAGGTAACTACTCCATAGGTAATCCCGTAAATATTGTTGAATTCATTAAAATTTCTTCTATTAATATTAAGGAAAGATACTATATAATCAAAAAAAGATGTGGGAGATAACACTCATGCTTTCTCTACCAAGGAATATCCATAAGGTACCATTATAAATATTTCTCACCACATGTCTTCTAAGAGTATCCTGAACCAACACAAAAAGTCTAGGAGAAATCAGATCCCCCTTTCTAAGACCCTGAGTAGTCTTGAAGAAACTACACCATGATACCATGAATGAAATATCCAACCAAGGAACCAAAGAGAGTTTAAGGCCTTGAAAATGATGTCAACAACCACCCCTGATAAACCCATACCTCTCAACACATTATTGATAAAGTCCACTCAATCCTGTCATAGGCATTGTGCATATCAACGTTGATAACCACATTAGAACAAGGGGTTTTCCTATTAATATCCCCAAAAATCTCTGTAACCATGGAACTGGATACATGAGTTTACCTTCCCTTGATAAAACCTTGTTGGTTATCCAAGACCCAATGGGGAAGGTAGACCGAGACCCCTCTATTAATGATGTTAGCAAAACCATTATAATGGAAGTTACACATGCTGATCGACCGGTAATGACTGAACAAAGATGGTTAATTCACTTTTAGAATGAGGATCATGGTTGAATCATAAGAAACCCCGGTTAGGTTTACACCTCTGAAGAAATCCCAAATTTCTTCCATCAGCTCCCCTTCATCAGCCCTCCCAAAAAGACATAAAAGGAGCATAGAAACCATCAGGCCTCGTAGAACACTTAACATTGAGTGCTTGAAATACATCCCAAATATATGCCTCATCATAAATGTTCACAAATTATTCATTGATAGTGTGAAACAACCACATGAATTTCAACAAAAATAACTATCTGTGCAGATAGTTAACCATGCTACATAAGAGTATTAGGATAAGCTGAAAATGATTTAAAATAATTAGTACCCATATCACCCACAATCTTGGAATCATGGGAAAATGTCCTATCTTTAGCCATATGTTAAGAATACTGATCCTCCTCATTTCATTAATGCAAGACTAAAAAACACAATATTCTTATCCCCCTCATGAAGACACATTGCCTTAAACCACTCATCGGAGATCCACTCATGTTCTAGAATCAACTCAACTAACTTATTTCTTTTCTCCACCAAAGTTCCAAAAAATTTGTCATTCCAGCTTATTTCCATCCCTACCTCTAAATGACCAAATTTATCCTTCAACCCTTCAGTGACATATATTTTGTTTTATCTATTACAATACCATGACCAAAGCTCTAATTTCAATCTATTGAGTTTGTTGTTAAGTCCCACTGATCTTCCCTCCTGCATGGGCTTCATCCACGATTATTGGACCATACTGATGAAGTTATTGTGAGATTCCCATTGGTTTGATTAATGAAAGTGATTAATAACCCATGATCCCTGATCAATATAGAGATTAAGAAGTGCATGGTCGGATAGAGACTGTGATCTATGATAAACCCTAATGGTTGGAGAAGCCGATGTTGCTTCAAGATTGGAAAAGTAGCGGTCCAACCTACACCAGATATGATGTCTCCCTTTCTGATTATTTCACCAGGTAAATTCACTTCCCAAAAATCCCATGTAAATCAGCTCATTACATGTCACACAATATTCAAACACCAATCTATCTGCACATAGAACAAGTCCACCTCCCTTTCTTTCCAAGGAGTCTAAGATGATATTAAAGTCTCCCCCAAAAAACTGTGTTGAGAAACCCAGATCAAAGTCATCAAGATCCTACTAGAGATTCTCTCAATCCTTGGACTCACACAAAGAATAAACACTGGAAAAGATAAAATCGTAACTCTCAATGGAGACCCTCATCGACAATTTCTGATTCGAGGCACTCAACAAAACCGTAGGGAAGTCATCCCTTTATAACACCAAGATTTGTTGATTACTAGGGTCCCCATGTAGATAATTTTGAAGGCCTATTTTCAATGAAAACTTTTTAATTTTTGAAAGTCTTTGTTTGGGATCAAGAATAATCATCACTGAGGCCTTATAGATCCGATGTTTGGAACCAATAATATCAATCTTAACTTGCGATCCCAGTCCGCTTGCATTCTAAAGAAACAGAGTGAGCATTGTACCTGGGGGAACCTGGTTTTGGCCCTATGTGTGACAACCCATTAACACAGACTAGATATTGACTCAAAAAACGTTTTTATTGACCCCATGTACAAACCCTAGTAGACGAAGGAGATGAGATAGCTATTGCTGTAGAAAAGTCATCTGAAGCATGAACTAGATCACTGAACCTATTAGCAAGAGAGTTCCCTACACCTACCTGAGGAGACCTACCCATATTCTCCACTTTTTGACCGATCCTCAAACCACTTGGCCTCTCCGAACACCTAGAGGGAGTCACATAAGAGACCTGAAATTCCAATCCATCAGGAACCGAAGAAACCATAGCCTTATGGTCCTCCTCCTCCCTACATTAGCATAGAGTGAAAGCCATTACAGGTAGCAAAAATCCCGATGGATGAGGGATCTAGAAGAATGATAGAGATCTCAGCTAACATAAGATATGAAACACTCCCCTACAAGAATATACAAAGCTGGGGTGCAAATAGTATCTCTATCCAGGAATTAAATAATGCACTGTTGGAGGGAGTGCGATGATCCTGGTGGAACCCAACTTAGAAGACCACTACTAAACAACATGATAAGGAGGCTATTCAAATGAGACTAGGGCCCTGCATGGATTCACCAGATCCAAAGATAGAGAAAAATAAATTGATCCATAGTTGACCACCTTGGGGCCACCACCTAGTGAACCCCCATGCGCAGGAGCCACAACAGCCAACACCACAGAAGATGATAGTGTTGGGGCGCCTCCTCATCTGGCCGCAATATGTTTTTTATCTTTAAAGAGATATATCTGATATATTTAAAAAGATATTTTGATATCTTTGACGATAAATATCTGATATCATTAATAAGATATATTTGATATCTTTGATGATTTATATTTGATATCTTTAATAAGATATGAGATATCTTTTAGGAGATACATGAGATATCATGTGATGAATCTACTATTTATATGAGATGTGCAGATCCTCTCTTGGAAGTTGTTGGAGGCAGTGCAGTTGCGTTTTCAAGGAGTGGTTTTTTGATCTGCAAATGGTGGAACTACTTTGATTTGATCGGCTCTCATCTTCTATGGTTTTTTATCCGATCCCGGTGCTTTTTCAAATATATTTTTTATTCAGACATCAATATTCTACTTTCATGGTCAGATCTATTTGGGTTTCTTTAGCAGGATGCATTTTCCATTTCATGCTTCATTCAGACTGCATCTATACTCTGACTTTGATCCACTATTTTTCTAAGTATTACTTTTGAGATACCTTTCATTTCTGTGGAGTCTCTACCATGTAGTTATCTATTTTAGTGGATCCCTATTTCTAGACTAGGTCCCATGGTTTTTCCATTTTTGTTTTTCCTTGTAAAAATTTCCAATGTCAACTTTATATTTTGCACTTTTTTTTGTCTCTATGCATCTGCTATTTGAGGGATACATTTCTACACTACACGTTCGCTTTTCTATTGTTTGTGCGTTCATCATTTGCGATCTTTCCCAAAATCTAGTATCAGAGGGTTTGGTTTTTATTTCATATTTATTATGGAGGCCAACTATAGTCAGATGATTGTTTTGAATAGTACCAACTACCATATGTGGCGACTTAAAATGAAGGATCTGCATTTTGTCAAGAGAATGTATCTTTCAGTGTTTAGTACCCAGAAGCCAGAAAGGATGTTAGATTAATAATAGGTGTCCAAGCATGAGATGGGTTGTGGATTCATTCACCAATGGGTCGAAGACAACGTGATGAACCACATTGTCAAAATCTATCATGCTAAAACTTTGTGGGAGAATCTCGAGAGTAAATATGCTTCCATGATAGAAAACAATAAATTTTTTCTTCTAAAAAAATCATGAATTTGAGGTACAAAGAAGGTACATCTATTTCTGATTATTTAAGTGAATATCAGGTATGTTTTGATCAGTTGTCTGGAATGGGTATCAATTTTGAATATAAGGTTTTAACACTTTTATTTCTTAACACGTTACCTGATTATTTGGAGAATTTACGTGTTAATCTAACCAATTATGCTCTTAATGGTGTTGTGACATTCAGTTTTGTTAAGTATTCTATTTTGAATGAAAAAGTTAGGAGCCATACTCAATAGAAATCTTTAGAGCTTTTAGTCATAGAGAACAGGGGGAGAAGCCAGGAAAAGAATCAGGGACAGAGCAGTTGAGGAAAGAGTAAAAGCAGAAGAAAATCCAGATCAAAGTAGAGAGATTTTGAATTTCATCATTGTGGTAAGAAGGGGCATGTTAAGAAGTTTTGTTATCAGCTGAAAACTAAAAATATAATGAAGGAAAATCATCCAAAGAAGAATTTTTATGGAGATGATCATGTCGTTGCCGCTACAGGGGGTGATCTTGTTATTGTTTATGACTCTATTAATATTGATTCTGATCATTCTTTCTGGGGTGTTGACAGCGGTACCTGTTTCCATGTGACATCAAAGATGGAGTTCTTTACATCTTACAACCCAGGTAATTTTGGGATTTTGAGGATGGGTAATGATGGTCATGCTAATGTCGTAGGTATCAGGACTATTTGTATAGAGACCATTACTGGAAGTAAGCTGCTTTTGAAGAATGTTTGACATGCACCAGAGGTTTACTTGAATCTTATTTCTACCAGTGTTCTTGATGATGAAGGGTTTATTAGTACTTTTGGTGACTTCCAATAGAAACTTTCCAAGGGATCTTTTATTATGGATCAAGGGAAGAAGAAGTCAGGTTTGTACTGGACTAAAGCTTCAATTTCTTGTGATGCTGCTTGCGTTGTTGAGTGCAGTGGTTCATCCAAGTTGTGGCATAAGAGGCTTAGTCACATCAATGAGAAAGGTCTTGGTTATTTGTCCTAGATAAATCTTCTTCCAGATTTGAAGTGTGTCATATTGGACACATGTGATAATTGCATGGCTGGAAAATAGAGCAGAGTGAGTTTCAGCAGTCATCCTCCACACAGGATGTCATAGGAACTTGAATTGGTACATTCTAGAAATTGTGGTCCTTTTAAATATAATTCATTTATTGGTAGTCATTATTTTGTGACTTTTATTGATGAATACTCAAAAATTCTCTGGGTTTACATTTTTAATTCCAAAATTCAGGTGGTCAGTGTTTTTAAGCAATTTCATGTTTTTTCTAAGAGGGAATCAGGAAAGAAATTGAAATGTATTTGTACTAACAATGTAAGAGATTATTGTGGTCCATTTGATCAGTATTTTAGGTAGGAAGGTATTCAAAATCAGAATACACCTCCCAAGACACCTCAGCTGAATGGTGTAGTTGAGCGGATGAACATGAATTTGTTGTAAAGAGTTCGTTGTTTGATTTTGGAAGCAAAGTTTCCTGGAAAATTTTGGGGTGAGTCTTTACTTACTACTGCTTATATTATCAATTTATCACCTGTGGTTTCTTTGCAGACATACACTCCTGATAAGTTTTGGTATGGAAAAAAGACCAGGTTCGATCACTTGAATGTTTTTGGTTGTAATGCTTTTGTTCATGTACCTAGAGATAAGAGATCCAAGTTGGATGATAAGTCACAACAATGTATATTTATTGTCTATGGAAATGATGAGTTTGGGTACAAGTTTCATAATCCTGATTTGAAGAAACTTTTCAGAAGCCGAGATGTTGTGTTTAAAGAGGACCAGATTATTGCAGATATTGATAAGGGAAAAAAGTCCACTTCTCCAACCTATGATGGCTTTTTTAGTCTTGAGACAGGTTCGGATTCACATTTTCCTCATATTGTAGATTCTGATGATCACATTGATGTGCAGAATGATGCTCAAGGTTAACAGGTTGGAGTTGATATTTTTGATGCACCTTTTGTTTCTAATGATCTGTTTGTTGGGGTTATCAATGAACCTGCAGTTCCACTCTGGAGGTCATCTCGGCATCGTACCATTTCTACTCAGTATTCACCTGATGAGTTTGTGCTCCTCGCTGAAGGGGGAGAACCAGAATCTTTTTTTGTGGTGATGAAAAGTGAACAGAAGGACAGATGGGTTGTGACAATGGATGATGAGATGACATCATTGCATAACACTATAATTTTGAGCTGGTGAAGTTATCGATAGGTAAGAGAGAATTAAAAAATCGGTGGATTTATCATATTAAGAATGAAGAATCTAGTTCTATTCTATGATACAAGGAAATTTTAGTTGTTAAAGGATTCTTTCAGAAGAAAGGTATTGATTTTGATGAGATTTTCTCAACTGTTGTCAAAATGTCTTTAATTTGGGTTGTTCTTGGTTTGGATGCTAGTTTGGATCTGTAGATTGAGAAGATGGATGTGAAGATAGCTTTCCTCCATGGAGATTTAGAGGAGAAGATTTATATGGAGAAACCAGAGGGTTTTGTTGAAACAGGTAAAGAGAGTCATGTCTGCAGATTGAAGAAGAGTTTGTCTGGTTTGAAGAAAGCTCCAAGACAGTGGTATAAAAAGTTTGAATCTATCATTTCTCATTAGGGTTTCAGGAAGACATCTTCTGATCATTGTGTGTTTGTTAAGAGATTTATTGATGATTATTTTATTATACTGTTGCTTTATGTTGATGATATTCTCATTGTTGGCCATGATGCTTCTAGAATTGACAGATTGAAGAAGGAGATTTTCCAGTCTTTTACGATGAAAGACTTGGGGCCAGCACGAAAGATTCTTGGCATGATGATCTCCCATGACAGGAAGGCCATGAAATTGTAGTTATCTTAGGAGAGATACTTTTAGAAGGTTCTTCATAGATTTTCCATGGATAGAGCTAAAGTGGTTAGTACTCCTCTTGATTTACATTTTAAGCTCAGCCCCAGTCAGTCACCTTCTACTGATAAAGAGGGGGAGGAGATGCAACAAATACCTTATTTATCTACTGTTGGATATTTTATGTATTCCATGGTATGTACTAGACCTGATATAGCTCATACAGTTAGTGTGGTCAGTCGTTTTTTGTCAAATCCAGGCAGAGAACATTGGAGGGCAGTGAAGTACATTTTTCGTTATCTTTGTGGTACTTCTGATCTGAGATTGTGTTTTAGAAAAGGGAACCCATGCTTTGTGGCTTTACCGATTCAGATATGGTAGGAGATATCGATTCTAGGAAGTCTACTTCAGGATATTTGATCATTTTTTCAGGGGGATCTATATCTTGGCAGTCTAGGTTGTAGAGATGTGTTGCTTTATCTACCACAGAGTCAGAGTTTATTGTAGCTACAGAGGAATGAAACGAATTGTTGTGGATGAAAAATTTTATTTGAGAGCTCAATTTTAATCAATATAGATATGTTTTATTTTGTGATAGTCAGAGTTCTATTTTTTTGGGAAAGAATTCTACTTTTCATGGCAGGTCTAAACATATCGATGTTCAGTATCATTGGATCCACATTGTCCTTGATTTGAGACAGTTAGAGCTTGAAAAGATCCACACTGATGACAATGGGTCAGCCATGTTGACCAAGAGTTTACCCAGAGGAAAATATGAGACTTTCCGACTAATTGCAGGGTTGGCGATGCTCCCCAATTGAGTCGGAGGGGGAGTTTGTTGGGGCGCCTCCTCATCTAGCCCCAATATTTTTTTTATCTATAAAGATATATATATGATATCTTTAAAAAGATATTTTGATATCTTTGACGAGATATATATGATATCTTTAATAATATATATTTGATATCTTTGATGAGATATATTTGATATTATTAATAAGACATGATATATCTTTCAGGAGATACATGAGATATCATGTGATGAATCTCCTATTTATATGAGATGTGCGGCTCCTCTCTTGGCAGTTGTTGGAGGTAGTGTAGTTGCGTTTTCAAGGAGTGTTTTTCAGATCTAAAACCAGTGGAACTACTTTTATTTGATCAGCTCTCATCTGCGGTGGTTTTTGATCCAATCCTGGTGCTTTATCATCTATATTTTTTGTCCGGACATCAATCTTCTGCATTCATGGTCAGATTTATTTGGGTTTCTTTAGCAGGCTGCATTCTTCATTTCAAGGTTCTTTCAGAATGCATCTATACTCCGAATTTGATCCACTATTTTTCTAAGTATTACTTTTGATATCCCTTTCATTTTTGGGGAGTCTCTACCATGTACTTTTCAATTTTAGGGGATCCCTCTTTCTGGACTAGGTCCCGTGGTTTTTCCCTTTTGCGTTCTCCACGTAAAAATTTCCAATGTCAACTTTATATTTTTCACTTTTATTGTCTCTACGAATATGCTGTTTGAGGGAAATATTTATCTTCTATGCATTCACTTTTCTATTGTTTGTACATTCATCACTTTCCATCTTTCCCAACAGACATAACATCACCCTGAAATCTCCCATCACCCATTTCTCCACTGCGCAGAATTGTAACTTATAATCGGATCTAACGCCACCTACGACACGAGAGAAAAGAATACCCCTACAGATGGCACCTAGTGTTGATGTCATTATTCTAATAAAACCAAAAGTTCTATGACCACATCCACATTCCTTCCTCCTAGAGTAAGATCTTCGACGAAAGGGATAGGGCTAGATCAGTTTTAGGAATTAAAATTGGGTTGGAATGGTGATCAGTTTACATGGATTACCAAATCAGGACATATCCTTTGATCAGGAAAGAAGATTTGATGGCTTCATCAAGTCCATACTTGAACAGAACCAAAGGTAGATCTTCAAATATATCTGTACTAGTGAGGTTTCAGACATACTCATTTTTACGGGTACATCTTCAGGCACGTTCTCTACTATGGCTTATCTATCATTTAGTTAGTTTGTGGGCGAACATGATGCTTGGAATGATGTCCTTTGGTGTAGTGGTATTCCTATAATGTTTAATTTATTATTTTGGATGATTTTTAACCAATCCCTACCCACAGATAATTGGGTTCAGCAAAAGGGTATCGTTATGGTATTTAAGTGCATCTGTTGTAGTAACTCCATGGTTGAATTGTTGGGGCATCTTTTCATCGCTTGTGGCTAGGATATGAATGTTTGGGAGCTTCTTGGTGAGGTTATCAGATTATCAAGATGGGAGATATGTATGGAGTCATTTTTGAATTCTTGGTTTTTGGGCTTTGAGAATCAGGTGTTGGAGAGTCAGGTCAGGGTGCTTGTGGTTAGAGTAGGTTGCTGGATGATCTGGATGACAATGAATTAGTACCAACAACCTGATTTGGAAAGATCACACCTAGGCTTGAAGATCAATAAATGTTTCATCATGGCATAGTTGGTTACTCTTATTAAATTATGGGATGGGTTGGCTTCACTGAGAAGGTTCATGGATGGGAGGTATGTCTGGTCGATCTCACAGAACACACCAATTGAGGGTAATAGGGTAGGGTGGAATCCTCAAATCAATGGTTTTTAATTGAACATGGGTTGATCCTATATATTTGGTGTTATGAGGGGGGGGGGGGTAATTATCTGTGATACCAGTGGTGTGGTTACTCTGTAATTTTGTAGCATATTTGGATGGGGGGATTCTCTCATGGCAGAGGCCAAAGCAATGTGGAAGGGTATGGAACATTGTCAGGAGCATGATATTTCTCTGGAATTGGTGGAGACTAACTCGATGGAGAATCATGGGGTTCTACATAACAATATTCAATTTCCATGGTCTATCACTTATCTAGAACATAAATGCAAGCACCCTCTTCATCTGGGGCTGGGCATATCGCATACTTCATGTGAGCGGAATAATGGGGCGGATTTTTTGGATTCTTGGGTGGATAATAGAGATCAGTGTTCTATTTTTTTTCTAGACAATATTATATTCCTTCTTTATATAATAGAATTTTGGGGGATGATTCTCTTGTCTTACACTATTTTATTCCTCCTTGAAGAGATTCACATTGGGAATTTCCTAGTATGGAATAAAAATTGTTGCTTTGTAGTAGGTAAACCCCAAAACATTCTAGTAGGGTGTGGTAATTTTGTTTCTCTTCACCTCAGCCCATGAAATATTCAGATAGATCATTGATTATGACTATCCTAGATATGAAAACAAGAGAGAAAATGGGCACACTCAAAACACCTTTCTCCCACCATTTAGGAATTAACACTATCCACTAACAGATAGGATGAGATCACGTGATCATCAAATCTACTACTTCCCCTTATTTCTTACACCAAGTGTGAATAACATGGGCTTATAGGTTAGTGGAGATTATGAAATCCACATAATACCAAACCTAAAATGGTCCTCTTACATGGTATATGTCCTGAAACCATACTTCAACCATCAGAGGGACATATTATTGACGAAGAATCACCAAATGGGCCTTCTCTATAGATGTAATTTCCAACATCAATCCACATGGGAAGCTTCCATACGTATGACCCAACCATTATCATTCATATGGATGGCTTCCATGTGTAATCCCAAATCGTACCCCTATTTAAATGAGCCTTCTCTATGGTGTTTTTCCCATTCCAACCAAACAATGTAGGATTTTATTACCTAATAAATGGGACACATAAGAATCCTTCTTGAGTTCCAAACCTAGCACACAAATCCACCCTAATGTTCCCTATTCCATATCCCTAGAGGATACATATTCATCCATGATACTAGAACTCTTATGGGCCCCTTAGGATACCTCAGCCAAAGTACCACTCTATCATGGACAATTAACATTCCGTCTAGAGTTCATTGAAATATAACATTAAACTACATGGTTGGGTTCTCATGACATGACCTTAAAAGGTGATGTGTCTAGTTAAGCAACACCAAACTACATTGGTTATGATTCCTCTTGCAAGGATACATAGAAATCCAATTTCATGGGTTTGATCCCAACATAAAAAAAACTCTCATCCCCATGTATGAAGATAAACTCTAGAGTTCCCCATAATGTGGATAAAAACCATCATCGTCCCAGTAAATAACCAAAGGACCCATGATTTATCCACAAAATAGTAACATTTATGGAGAACATTAGATACATAAAGATCCCTCAATTGATGGAGAACCTTAGATAAATACAGTTGATTCTAAACCCAAGATAATTTATAATGGATCATTCCCTCAGGGTAATCCATAATAAACATATTAGGGATTTAACTGACGATTCCTAATCATATCTTAAATCATTAATAGACTCTGGAAACATGATATAGTTCTCCCCAATAGGGTGTGATGCACCTAACATCCCATCATCTCAACTAATGTGAATTCTTAAGTTTCTTTTTCCATGTTACCAAATGAGCTCATACTGTTGGAAAGTGGGTCCATTAATCATGGACATGAGGTCCATTGGGTGTTTCAGCTCCACAAAAAACACATTGGAGGCCATTCTAAGACCTTATTCCCAACATCATTGATTGTAAACCTATCAACCCCTTACAATCAATCGTTCTTGACTAGGGGTACAAACTTGTCTTCAAGGTAAATGATATTTTTTATTCATTTATTCCATATGATGAATGCTTTGGGATTATTTTTGTGATTGTTGGAGTCATAATTATATATCCTATTGATATATATTTTTGTCTCATGAGAATAAATATCTTGGGTATTTGGAATAAAACTTATCTATTTATATATTATACCTCGGAACAAGGCCTCAACTATAATAATAGGATTTATAAAATATAAAATTCTGTTACATTGAAATGATTTACTGTATCAATGCATTCATTTATTATTATTTCATACATGGATATGTTTGTTTCTCATGTTATAAATAATATAGTATTATTTTATTATTATTTATTCATTCAAAAACATTCATTGCATGTTTATTTAATTATAATTTTTTTTACACTATACCTTACTAATTATTAGATCTAACCCTTATAATATATCTATTGTCATCTTGTTATGAAGAAGATTTTAAAGTATGATATTTAAAGATGGGTATCATGAGTGGAGAATTTTGTGGTATATGTGATGGAAATAAGGTAAAATATTAAATACCTACTTTATTAAAAAAATCTATTGGTTGGAAAAATGGGTTTTGTTAGTTAATCATTTTTCTTAACTATGTAGAACTCCAAATCAACAAGTTTAAATGTTTATATCCATATTAATATTTTTTATTGAATTTTTGATTATTTTTGATTATGTTTGTGTCACTTTAGTCAATTTCAAATCAATATGTAAAGAATATTTATATTATCATTGGATCAAGTGTGTGGGTTTGGGGTGTCACAATTGGTTTAAAGGTACAATTAAGATATCATTAATGGTTAGGAAGTGTATATAATAATGGTATAGGTTTCCCTTAGGTTCGGTATGGAATTTTATTTAAATGAAATTCATGTTTTTTTTGAACATTCAAATATATTTTATGAGTATACAATATTATAGTATATATTCATTAGAATGAAATTTTATGCTGTCTTGGGATAAGGGTTAAGTTAAATTCTTGTAGCATTAGCTTCCATGAATATTGGATTTATGGAAAAATACCAAATATAATTATTTTATTATAAATTAATAAAATAATAAATTTTTAAAAACCCTAATGATAATAAATATAGAAGAACACATCGTACAATTTTGGTAAATTATATGGTTTGTGGTTTCATAGAAATGAAATTATTATCTGGATTTAAAAAATTGAATACAAGATTTGGCTTAGATTCATTGAGAGGTAGAATCCCCAAAATGTTTGGTCTATTAGTAATTCAAAATTCACTTGATTAAAAAAAGTGTTCCTCATTTGACTCATATTTTTATACTTCTTGGGGTTATTCATTGGTTGATTAAAATATATATTACAAACAATTAGAATGGATTGAAAAATTATTTTAGGATGTTATATATAACTAGAGAGGATAGTGAACCTAATAGTAATATTACCATATATAAATTATATTGAAACAAATAAATTCATAAGATATGTTCCATGTTTCATTACATATGGGACACTAATATTATTTTTCTGAAATTTTGTTAAAGGTTATTAAAACCATTTTGTTAATAGTATTTTTTTGGATATAGGATCTTGAAAATGACGATATGAAAGGAATTTCTCTAGAAAATCCTAAGTATTATATCAAAATATTGAAAAATATTTTCAAAAATAGTTTTTATATATTCCAATTATGATGATCAAGTTTATTTTCATAGCCTTCAAAAAGACAGTGGTGTTGTTATTATATCGTGAGTCACATCTATATTATGGGTTCCATTAGTATTTTTCATTAGTGAGTAATAATTATATACTATGAGGATGCAATATTTTTTTTATTTGGTGATAATGTAATATATCATGATTTTGGAATAATTATATTTCTTTAAATTAAATATCTATAATTCCAATGAATGTTAATATGTTATTTTATGATAAATATAATTGATCATGGAATGATTCATAAAAGATATGAATGAAACTAAAATCAATTAATTCATTTATAATTAAATATTAAAACAAAGTTAAATGAAAAAATATATTACATTACATGGAACATCAAACACCCTCAACAATTACATCCATTAAAAGTTCATAAATTAATGTGGAATAATAAATAGAAAATAAAAATATTATTAAAACCAAGAGATCACCTAGATAATCTTCACCCATGGTAATCACCATTAGTATAAAAAAACCTAAAATAAGATTGAACATTATGAAAGGACAATGTTTTTTTGTGGAATAAAGAAATCAAATGCATTTTTTTATTTAATTTTTAAAAATGGAATGTATTTACAGGTGACAATTTGGGTAATTTAGGCTTTATATAGGAGTATATGTTCATTGGAAATTTTATCATTGGATAAATGTTCACTAAAAATATTGACAATCCCCAAGATTATATATTATATTTATTTTTAATAAATTAAATCTGTTTGATAAATTTATGTACCTAAAACCTTGATATTTTATGACAATAACATTGTGTTTGATAGTGTATACTACATAAAACATAGATCTTAAATGAACAACCAAATATTTTTTTAAATATGAATCTTATAAAAAAGACCTTTAATTATCTTGTATTAATTGGATTAAATACTGAATGAAAAATTTATAAATTCCCTACCAAATATATATTTGTAGACAAATTTTTAATATATAAGGAATAAAATATTAAAAAAGATATGTTATTCTATAAAAAAATACGTTTCCTTCAAAAAATGCATTCATTTTATTCTTTGAGAAAACATTATAATTAATAATTGGATATTTCTGAAAATATATTTTACTAAATTTAAATAACTTTTTAATTCAACATATGTTATTTAACTAAGGGTTAAATTTTGGGATTTCTTAAAGACTAATGATTTTTTAGTGAATAGAGAATAATACCAATTTTTGGTAGACATGTCATTTATGTTAATAAGTTAACTAATTTAAATGTAAAATTATTATTTTAATATTATATTGTTGTAAAATAATTTATCTTCAATTATATTCCATAAAATTAATTACTTTTAAATTTTAATTATACTGGATGTTAATATATGTGTATTTTAAGTATTTAAAACTCATTTTTATAACTATTTTAATGTGAATATTGTTTCACCATTTTAACCAATTAAAATAACTAATAATGGGGAATAATTTAAATGAAATTTATATATTTTATGTCTAAATATTTTAATTTTAATCTGTATCATGATTATTACTATTCATATAGTTAATACAATATCATCTTACATGTGAAAAATATATTTCATAAAACCCATTTTTGACACATATGCGTGTTTTATTTTAATTTTAATTATACCAAAAATGTTAATTCAATTTAATAAAATTAATTAAATAACTATAATTATAATTTTTAAATTATATTACAATTCCAACAAAATTTTGAATCACAACAGTTAGAATAAATGGTAAAACTTCATTACAACAATTAATGTTACAAAAAGATTTATTATGTTACACATGTTTGTGTCAAAATCAATATTCCAAAGAAATGAATTTTTTATTTGGGAAATTATATTTTACATTAGTAATAATTGGTTAAAAATTATCTAATAAGGATAAATTTATTTTAGGATTGAAGGATTAACTACATAGGTTAAAAAACTAGTTTTTGTGGTGATAATTTGAAATGTAAATGTAAATAAACTTATATAAAAATAGAATAAAATGTTTAAAAATGTTTATTTTTATGTTATGGAGGTGTGGATATAACATATATTCCATACACCCTATTATTTTTTAAATATGGGGCACTTGGGTTTAGAGTGACTTCCCATTATTGGTTTTTTTGGTCATTTACAAAGATGCCACTCCTCGTCAATTTTAAAAGGTCACTGCACCCCCTTACATATTCACACCACTTAAGATATTATTCATCAAACAATTATTCAAAAATAACCCCAAAAAATTCTTATTTACATTATAGAGTTTCTTTTATTTCATAATTACTAAACATAGTGTCTTTAAGAGGAGATCTTTTATCTATGAGAAGGTATCACCTTAACGATGTTTTTATATTTTTTATTTAAAATCCATGAATTATGTCTAAATAATTCCAATTTAATATATCCTATATATCCCATGTTATAATATTTTATTATGATAATAGAACATTCCATATCCACCTCCTATTTCATCGAATGATACATAAAATCATCGATCCTACATATGATGAACTACTACCTCATGAACCGATGTGACTTTTTTCCATAAATTCCTCTAATGGTTGGATATAATAATTGATTTAATATATATATATATATATAATATGTATAATATATTTATATTTAAATAATTTTTATAGCACATATACCTTATTTATTTTTATTATATTTAAAATATGATAACGTCTATCATGTGTACGATGGACTACGCCTCATGAAGCGATTTGATTCATTTTTCACTTAAAATTTAAATGACTGAAAAACGGAGAAATTTAATGAATATATTTGATATATATGACAAAGTAATAATTATATAAAATTTTTATATCACCTAGTTTTTTACCTTATTAATAGTTAAGGAAATGATGACATCGTTCTTTCATACATATGTCCTACCATCTCTATGAAGCGGCGTGATCCATTATCGATGTTAAAATATTAACAAGGATTAAAAAAATGTATCTAATTAAAAAGTGATATTTATATAATTAATATTATTTTGGATATGACAGATCTATATAATACGATTGATAGTTGAAACAATCGTGTTAAAACATGCACTAGAAAACAAGGATGTTAACATCAAAAACATTAGTTTTAATGAATAATTATTAATAAACATGTGAAAATATGTTACAAAAGGTTCATATATGATATTAAAAAAATTAATATAGTAATGGAACAATTTAATTACATGTTTAAATCCACTATACATGAGGTTAAATAATTTTTAAGATAAATGAAGGGAGATATAGATCCCACCAATCAAAAAATGAAAAACATACATATGTGTGATAAAATAAGAAAAATAATTCATCATATGATAACCCATGAAAGAAAATATTTTCATAAAAATTACTTCATAGTATAAAACATAGAATAGAAATGGGTTTCATATATATTTAATTATTTCATCACAAAAAAAACCCATGGAAAAGAAATGGGTTTAATAAACATTGTGTCATCATATTCATGTACCATATAGAGAAATAATAAGGTTAGTATTGTCATATCGTATATTAGTAAATAATATGTTACATAAAAGGATTTCATATTAGAAATAATTTTATTTTTAAAGACCACTTTGAATAATTCTTGAGGAATGTATCATCTTCACTAGGATTTTTTTTAAAAAGATATAAAACTATAAAAAAAATTCTGAAAAGAAACTTATAATGTAAGATTAAAAGATAAATTTATTTATAATATTTGGATTTTTTTAATAAATATAAGTTAATAAAAATTTCCTTTGATAAATTTTTTGGAAAATTTATAAACCCCCTTATTTGGAAAATGACAGAAAGATTCAATTCAACATATTTTTTAAAAATTAAAACATTGTTAAAAATTTTATAAAAAAAGAATAATATAATATTAAAAACATTATTTAGTTTTTTTATTAAATATTGATACCAATGAAAAATATACCTCAATGAAGACATAAACATAAATAAACCTGAATATTGATGACATTTTTAATTGAAACCCTTACATCATGTCTAAATTCCCTTATACACGTTTGAACCTCCTATATAATAAATATTGTTTTATCATATATCGATTCCAGATCCATAATTATATATATCATAAAATATAATAGTTAGTTGTAGACTTTATTACCATTTTATTAATAATTTTTTGTTAAATTCCCATTTTAAGTAATAAATGCTTTGTTTTTCATGTATGATTTGATTTTGTATTTTGTTTCCTTTTATTTTGATCATGATTTAAAAAATATCTATAATTTTAACCATGTTATAAATATCATATGAATATTTATGTGGATTTATTAATTTATTATGGAGAAACAAAATGAATTATACTATTCAGGGAGATGTCACGTCGTATATATTCTTGAACATTGTTCTAAATTGGTGATGGATGGAACAAAATTATGTTTAATATTAATTAATTATTATAGGACCATTATTATATAATATATATAATATATATATTTATAATTTTCTTACTTAATAACATCCATGAATAATATAAATGAATAATGAATCACATCACATCGTGGATGTAGTTGTCCACACATACAAATGAACGCTGTTACTATTTCCCAAAAAATTGGACAGTAAGTATGTATATGTGATATTATAATTATAAAAGTATAATAATGACATAAATATAATATATGAACATTAATCCCATCAAAATACGAATCCATTAATTATGGTGATGAAAAATGAATTGTATCACTACGTAGAGATGGTATGTCGTACGTACATTCGAGCGATACATTAATTAATCATTTAATAAGAAAGTGGGTGTATAAGGGGTTTTTAATAATAATAATAATAATATTTAATAATATTTATTATAATTTTGTTATAATATTATGATAAATACTATATATATAGGATCTATCATGTGTATAAAGATAACGATCAGTTAAGGTGACTACCACTTTTTTGAAATGATTATTTTAGATATCCAAAAGGGGGATCTCAGGTTAGTATTTTGGGAAGACCATAACCTATATAAAGTTTATTTTGATGTTTATAAGGGAAATTGATATATTTTTTTCTTGATAGAAATATCAATGCGGTGTGAAGAAGTGATGTAGGAGGTTCCCTTTTATAATTAAGGTGTGGGTCAGTTTTGGAATTTCTCAAAATATTAAATTATAATATATTCAGTATCAAGATATATGCATCCAAATTGAAATGTATTTAAATATAAGTTAATATAGGGAAGTAATACCATCAACCAATATAATTTATACATTTATTGGTTCAATTTCAAACAATATAATTTTGATTAATGATTAGATAACAAATTTTAATTTTAGCTGCAGTAGAAAAATTTCCAATTCTAAACGATTTTAATTTTTAAATATAAGGTCATAATTGGCCTATAAATGGAAAATTTATGATTTTTACAAGAATATCATATTAATATTGTTTTATTTTAATGTATTTATGAATTTTAAATAATTTAATACAATATTACTTTGAAACGATATCATTATTGTCAATTTTGATAGTATTCATTTCTGTTGACATTAAATAAAATAAGGAAATTTCAGAATTAGAAAATAATTATTTAATAAATACATAATAATTATTATTTATCTATTAAATTTGGGTTCCAAATTAAATCATTGATATTAAATCACTTTTAATATTTTTAAAATCATTTGTTATTTATTTTTTTGAAATAGAGAAATAAGGTGTTAGTGTTTCATAAGTAAATATGGTCATTATATAATTTATAAAAATTAAAAATAAATTTATTTCATAAGAATAATTTTATTTAGATTAAAATATTCACTTTTATTTTTTCATAAATTAATTGTATCCCTATGTGGATATGTAAGACATATTAAAACAAAGAGAGTGAAATTTTACAACTTTCTTTGATTTAGATAATATTTAAGTCATTTTCTTTGAAAAATTTCCATTAAAATAATAATTTAAAACCCTCATTTTTTAGTGTTCTAATTAAATTAATGGAATAATAATTAAGATGAAATATTATGGCCTTATCACCTATTTTAAATCCAAATTAACCCGATTTACCCTTTATTGATGTGATAAAGTTTACCATGTCTACAATTCATATATTTTTAAAAATAATAGTTTCCAAATTAAAAAATTTGAACATACATATTAAAAATATTTAACTAATTTTTTCTAATTCAATATTTATAAATCGATGAAATTAGTTTTAAATTAACTATGCAAAATGCGACAAACAAAATGCTTTTTAGAAAAAAATACATTTTAAGCATACAACTAGATTTAATATTATCCCATTCCTTTAAAAAATTTCTTCATTATTTACAATTCTTGATCAAGTATACAATGTATATTTCATTAAAATATTTAAAAAATATAAATAAATGTAATTTATTAAAAAAAATATGGTCCACACAGATTTTTTTCATAAGAACATCACATTTGTTTTCAGATAATTTTTATTTTTAATTTAAATTATTTGGTAACTAATGAATTGATTCTACAAATTTAAAGATAATATGTTTTTCATAATTTAGTTATTTCCATTCATAACCGCTAATACAATGGTTTGGTGGAAATAAACTCCTAAAAATTTAATAATGTTATGCTGTTATTCTAATCAAGATGTTTCATGAAATGCAAGATATATAGGAAAAAAAATTACATATAAATAAATATTTCAAAAAATAATAGCATGTAACATTATACACCCTTAAAATTAATTCATGCCTCAAAATTCTTCACTCTAGTATAAACATATTTGGATAATTCTGCCACATCACATTCTCAGGTTCCTACATAACTTCCTCAAGTTAGTGATTTCACCACAAAACTTTAACCATGTGATTGGTTTTATTTTATAGAACATTCAATCTATGATCTCGAATCTCTACCAGTTTTTCTTCATAAGAAATATCTTACAACTAATGTATAACCTATTATTTCATTACAAATTAAGGATCAGTTGCATACTTCCTCGAGAGAGATACATGGAACACATCAGGATCTTGAGAAATATTTGATGGAAGTACCAATTGATAAGTTACCATTCCAATACAGTCAATAATTTAAAATGAAATGATATACAAAGTTCTCGGCTTGTCATTATTTTCATATCTCACCACCCTATTCCAAGGAGATATTCAAAATAATAACTCGTCTCAAATTTCAATCACGATATCTTTCTCATGATTTTTAGAATTACCATTTGGTTAAATATGAGCTGCTTTTAGGTTATGTTGATTGGATTAACCTTTTATTCTGATTCCCCAGCTATATCTATCCAAATATCATTATTTATCCAACTTTATTCTTTTATTTTTATGTTCTACACATCATACCAAATCCGGCTTCGTAAAGAATCATCTGAAATTTTGAAGTGAATGATGGATTTGAAAGACAATTCCACCAATGGAAGTTGTTGATCCCAAGAAACATGGAAATTCAGTGAATAAGCTCTCAATATGCGTTCTAGGGTTTGAATGGTCCTCTCTTACTGACCATATGTCTGAGGATGATATGTAATATTAAAAATGAAATCTGTATCTAGATAATGCAGAAGATGTCTACACAACATCAAGGTAATCATTGTATCTTCATGAGATACAATTGATATTTACACACATTGCATATGTACCACATAAATAATATATAATTGAGTAATTTGATCAAGGGAGAAATTTTTTCTAATGTAAATGAAGTGTGATTAATTATAAATATGATCAACTATAACCCAAATAATATTAATTCCTTGAGTGTTTGTGGGGATTCTGATGAAAAAAATACAGATTAAGGTTTTCCAATTTCAATTATCATATTGTTAATGGGTGTAATATCCCCTAAGACTTCTTTATATCAATATTTACTTTATGAAATAACAAGAACTGGAAAACATACTTTTAAATAATTCTATTAACTCCATCCCACTAAAAAGACTCTTTCAAATATCTATACATCTTTGTAATTCCATGATGAATTGAGAATAAAAAACTATGGTATTCATCCATTATATCTGTCATCCAATCAGGTACGAATGAAACTCATATACTCTTACATGATAATATCATTCCATCACAATCAATGTAGAACTAATGAACATTTCTCACCATTATTTATAGCTCTTCATCATTCGTCTCCACCCCGTTAAACTATAAATGAATAGATTATTGAACACTCATCTGAGAAATATAACTTTTCTCTCCTTTATTCAATATTTAAAGATCCCTCCTTTTTAGTTCAATTAATATTATATCTTTTATAATCCTCATCATAGAAAATCTATTAGGATATTTTCAACTTAGATCATCTTCAAAAAAATTCTTTTCTACGATTCTATTTTATTAAGAAGTCATAATATTTAATAAGATCCAAACATATTCTTTTCCACATGTTTAGATATTTTATAGTGTAAATATAATATAATAATTTTTTATTAGTATATAAATTACACCTTTCTTTATAAATATTACCCCTAAATATATTTAATGACAATTGTCTATAGCTAACTCCAAATCACAAGTCAAGTAATTTTTCACAATAACCTTCAATTGTCGTGAGATGTAATCCGTAAACATATCATTTTTCATGAGAACATATCCAAATATCTTAATTGATACAACCCTATTGATTTAATACCCTTTTCCACTACATGGAAGTGTAATAATAGGTGTTCTAACCAGTATTCGTTATATTTCCATAAATATTTACTCATATTCATCTATCAAAAGGAACATGGAACATTATGAGTTATATTGGTGAGTGTATTGGGTATCCATGAAAACTAATCTACAAAGCACTGATAATATCAACAAAACCCAAGAAAACTATATATCCTATTCATATGGGTTGTTCAGGTCAAATGCCTGATAAATTCTATCTTTGAAGGGTCTACTGATATACCATAAAATCATATTATATATCCCAAGTATGAAACTAGCCATACCAAAATTCACACATGAAAATAATTCTTTAAATATAATCTTTCAATATGGTATTCAAGGAAATTATAAAATGATATTCATTATCTTCCATTCTTTTTGAATAATTAAGACTATACATTATAAATAATACAACAAACTGATCAATGTAATCTCTAATGACTAAATCCATGATGATAGTGGGGGAGTTAGTAAGACCAAATATAACCACTATAAATTCATAGTGTTAATTATTTTTTCAAAATGTTATTTGGTTATATCCTCCTACTTGGCCCTCAGTTGATGATATATATAATGAAGAAAAATATTGTAAAATTATTGAGCTCGACAAATTTGACAAAAAGTGTTTAAAATAACTGGTAAAAGATAAATTTTCTTGATAGTGATCTTCTAATTCTCTTTATTAACCTTAAAGAGTCACATTGATCAATCATTATTACTACTATAAAAAATAGGTGCAACCCAAGGTGATTAACCTGGCCTAATGAATCCCTTTAAAATTTTATCCAAGAGTTTCATATTTAATTCATGAAACAAAATCATGTACATTCTATATGGAATCTTGGAAATAGGAATATCAACAATTTTGAGTTCTATTATAAACTCAACATTATTATTAGGTGGAAGACCAGGCAATTCATTATGAAATAAATCAATAAACTCCCATATAATTGGCATATTTTCTTTTCAGGACCGTGTGATTGATGGGAAAATGAAATCATTATCTCTAAAATGAGATCACATAGAATAATTTCTTCAATGTTCATAAATAATATTATGGATAAATACATTTAGAAACTTGGTTTTAAGACAATGAAGAATTTATCAATGTTAATTTTAGGTTATATGATAATACTATAATGTAAATCACATGTCTTGGGAAATTTTCATCATATGTACTAATATATTCATCATCTTTATTCTTTAATCGATGGAATTATATCTACATTTTCATTAATAAAATAAGTGGAATGTACTTATTGAAAAATAATATGTTAAATTTTTCTGACTCCATAGTTTCAATTTCATAATGTTCATTATTATTCTTGATAAGTGTCGAGTATTATTATTCTTCACATTGATAATAAAAAACACCCTAAGTAACTGTTTTTTATTGTGGAAAATTTTATATAAAAAATCATTTCATTGGTGATGATCCATTATTCAATAAATTTTTTATCAAAATACCTACTAGAAGATGTTAGGAATTACCTCATGTGGGACTCAATAGAATTCTGTTCCATCCATTGATCATTTGGAAGAATAGCGAGATTCATAGATTTAGAATTTCTGTGATCATTGAAACATGATTTTTCATTCCATATCCCATAAAATTATGTTTATATAGATGACGAACATTTCATTAACCATCACATTTAGCATTAACATGATTCGTCCATGTTCGATCCATTGACTGAAATAATAAATCATAGTGTGAGGAATAAAAATAACACTAGAAAACCACATAATCATGAATAATCATTAATAGGATGTATAAACTATATCACCTTCTTCTATGAATCCCTATGTTTATCCAAGTTAATTTATGATCTTTACCAAAAAATTAGGATGTTATCCTATACATTGACTTATCCTTATGGTTCGTACTAAATATTTATCATCCTAGTTTCCAATTGTTAACTAAAAATTTTTATGATACCAGCTAGAGGATGCCATATTTTTAAAACATAGATATTAATTATCAATATATGAATATTCATTACATAACATTTCATTACACACTAGAATCATTTAGGTCTATTATCATTTGAAATTTGTAATCATAAAAAACTGGTTCATAAAATATATAAATTAGCACACACTTATTTCATCATAATTAGATCAATTCTTAGATATATAATACATAATACAATTTTACATAACTTGGGGAGGGGAATCAAAAGAAAAGGGTTATCTTATATGCCCAGTAAGGGTAAACAAGGGAGTAATCAATAATCACAGAAGCATAACATGATTATAAGGATAAGTAAACATGATATTAATGTTTGAAAATCATACCCTGTATATCAATGATCATAATCGTAATTCATGGAATAAATATCTTTAACTCATAATTGATTAATCACAAGGGAATAAAATAAAATGAACCATTAATGCTTAACATAGGCATAAGATATTTAATTATTTCTAACACATTTTTATTTAAATCCATTTACTTAATATTTGAGGATCATTTATAGGGATCTCATAGTAGAATGAGTTAACTCCCAAAAAAATTTTAGTAGTCAAGGCCCACTTCTAATATTATCATATTGGAAAATGTCTCTTATTGAACATGTGTCACTACCCAGTCTCGTCTTTTTAATATAATTAGTTATTAATCTTGACCCAATGCTTTGGATAGAGATATAGGCCTACTCATCACAAAATGAATATCATACACATGTTTTTCAAAAGACCATAAAGTAATGATCACATCAGAACCCATGGAAATAAATGGGTTACCTAAATATTTTACCATAATGTGACCCATGGACAATAAATGGGTTTCATAAATATTCTATCATTTCATCATTTCATAAACAATAAAACAGAAACAAATTTCATAAACATTACATAATCATATTCATAATATTTAAAAATAAATAATAGTATTATATCATTTGATTATATCCTACTATACACAAATAAACATAAACATATGCCATATTAGATGAAAAATGATAATAAATGATCACTTAGAATAATTTATAAGGAAAATAGACATTTCATTTTGATATCATTTATTTTTTAAAAACTACATAATTAAAAAGGAAAATATTTTCTACGAATAAATTAACATAAAACTATAATTTAATCCTTAAAGAAAATATTATTCATGAATGTGGGAAAATATATCCATGTCGTATAAGTTAAAAAAATTTACCAAAATTTTTCAGAAAATTTAGAAAGTACCTCATTTGGAAAGTTAAAAAAGAATCATTTTAATGAATTTTATAAAATTTAAAACATGGATAGAATAGATATGAGAAAATAAGTATATAATTTTATAAAAAATAATTTAAATATTTTTAGGAAAAATGGATGTATATGAAAAATGTTCTCCAGTGGAGACTTAAATAAAAACAATCATAATTATTGATGTGATTGTGAATTTAAACCCTCAGATTAGGTATAACTTCCTTTCTATGTGTTAGAACCTCATGTATAATAAATATAGGTTTATTATAAATCTATAATATAAACATAATTATATATGAATCATACAATATTTGAATTAATTATATCCTTTTATTACCCATTTATTGACAATTCTTTGTTAACTTCCGGTTTCTGGTGATAATTGATTTGTTTTTCATGTTTGTTTTGATTTTATATTTTTTTGTTAATTTGACATTAGTCATTATTAAAAAATATCCATAATTTTATTCATGTTATAACTATTGTAAAAATATGTATTTAGAGTAATCCTTTAATGTTATAGAAAAGAAATAAATTACACTATTTTGGAGATGGTAGGTTGTACATATGATTAAACATTGTTTTCATTTTTTAAATGGATGGAAGAAAAGAAAGGTAAATATTAATTAAACTTTATAGGACAATTATAATATAAAATATATCAAATATATTTACTACATTTTCCCAAAATATGATAAATATTAGATTTACATGAAAAATTAATCACATCACATCATGAAGGCAGCAGTCCACATGTACGCACGAACGATGTTATCGTTTCCTCATGTATTGGATAACAAATAGCTAGATATGATATTATAATTAAATAAGTATACATATGTCATAAATATCATATGTAAAAACTAAAAACAGAATTATACTCAATTATATAATATTATTTGTAAAAATGAAAAGTATCGCTATGTGGAGAGCGTATGTTGTAAGTACACAAGAGTTATTCTTCCATTTATCATCTATCCGAAATGAGGGTTTATAATATTTTTTTAATAATAAAAATAAAATTTAACAATATTTTGGAAACTGAATTTAATTAATAAATACCAAATATTTAGAGGAGGTAAATAATAGTAAAAAATAATGAGATCATTAAGGCGATTATATCTTCATTGAAACAATTCCATTAAATATCTTCTTAAGTGCACTAGGTTTGGTTTTTTGGGAATAAAATCACCTTTAGAATGTGTTTATGGATGTTTATGAGAGAAATCAGAAGATTATGGTTGATATATTAGGATCAATTATGAGTGAAAAAGTGAGGGCGGGGGTTCTATTTTATAATAGAGGTGAGGGGTACTTCTGGAATTTATGAAAATATAAAATTATAATAAATTCATTGTCAATCCAAAATCCTCTATATGTTTATGGATTATAAGATAAGGTAACATTTTGTTTCAATGATTTGAACCAATATAATTTATAGTTGGTTCGGAATAGTTTTAAACTTTATCATTTTGATTAAGCATTAGTTTACAAATTTTAATTTTAATAATTCTAACATCTCTTTCTATATTAAAGATTTGTAAAATTTACTTATAAGGTGAAAATTGGCCAATAAATTTCAAATTTATGAAAATTTTATCCATATAATATCGATATTGTATAATTTCAATAATTTTATCATTTTTAAAAAAGTTAACACAATATTTTTTTTACAAAACTTAATTATTATCAATTTTGAAACTATTTATTTATTTAAAATTTAAATATATCATGATAAATTATAAATTAAATTATAATGATTTAAAAACTCCCATAAAAGTAATATATATCTATAAAATATGTGGTTCAGTTAATTTTATTCAAATTATTTAACTTTTAATATTTTTAATATCATTTATTATAAATAATTATTAAATGGAGAAATAAAATATTAGTATAGCACAAGAAATTATGGACATTGTATAATTATTAGAAAATAAAATAAATTTTTATCATGAAAATAATTTTACTAATATCAAAATAAATACTCATATTTTCTCATAACATAATTTTTTCCCAATTTGGACTCATAATACTAATTAAAAACAAAGAGAGTGACATTTTGTAACTTTCATAGATTTAAATAATATAAAAGTCATTTTCATGGACTATATCCCATTAAAAAATAAACCTAAAACCCAATGTGTTATGGGTTGATTTATATTTATCTAATAATAATTAGGAAGAAAAATTGTGGATTAAACACTTATTTTTTTATCTGGATTAACATAATTTCACCTTTATTGAGGTGAATCATTTAACAATTATTACTATTAATAATGACAAAAAATAAATGGGTTATACTTAAAAAACATGAACCTAATGATTATAAATATTTAATTCATTTAATTTAATTAAACACATATAAATGGAATGAATTATTTAATAATTAGATACACAAAATGTGAAAAAAATTTCTTTAAAAAAATACATTCAACCATAAAATTAGATTGATTATTTTTATATTCTAATAAAAAAGTTTTTTGATTGATTAAAACATTTTATTATGTAAATACCATATATATTTCAATAAAATAATTCACCATTATCGATTAACATAATTTTTTAATAAAAATAAATTGAACGTATAAATTGTTTTCTTCAAAAAACATCAATTTTATTTTCAAATTTTTTTTGTTTTTAATTTTAATCAGTTGATAAATAATTAATTAATTTTATAAATGTGTAGAATATATATTTTCTATAATATAGTTATTACTATTCATTCCCACTAATCCTATATGTAGATGTTAGTATTCACATAATATTGTAGTAATTTTAAGTGGTTCGTTTAAACTCGATGTTATGTATAACACAAGATACCAATGAAATAAAATTATTTATAGAGGCATATTTCATAAAAATACTAGGGTAATACATTTTTTTCTCTAAATTTAAATATTTTTTTCTAAAATTCATGTGATATTTTAGTATTTAATTGGGTATT
Source organism: Viscum album (assembly GCA_963277665.1). Classification (NCBI taxonomy): domain Eukaryota; kingdom Viridiplantae; phylum Streptophyta; class Magnoliopsida; order Santalales; family Viscaceae; genus Viscum; species Viscum album. Next base: position 26,642,302 of record OY728128.1, on the reverse strand, counting down.
TATGTTTTTATTGAATATTTTTGAGTAATTTGGAGAAAAACTAAGTTTTAGAGTGAAACTAAGAAGAACCAAAATGGTGGAAATTTAATGTTCAATGTTTGTAAAAATATGTGTAGACCATGTAACTAGGCATTGGAAGCCTCTAATGTGACTCCCATGGTTATTTCAGGTTTTTTAGGTAATACAACCAAAATAGTATCTTTTTTAATTATCAAGTTTTTTATTTTTTATTAATTGATGTCCTAAATTGTTTTAATTTAAAATTATAGTTAATTTAAGATGAATTAGATTGTTTTTATTAGATTTTTTATATTTTATTATTATTTACGTTGGAATTTTAAAATTAATAACTCAATGTAATGTTTAAAAAATAATGAGTTCGGTTGATTTTGATGTAATGTAATTAAATGTTTTGAATTATATATTGGAGTTAAAAAATAGGGCATGTAAAATGTCTTATAGTTTTTCATGAAAGTTTCAATAAATTCCAATTGATATTTTTTAAATTTTATGTTTTTATGATTTTTTCAAAATAAATATTAGAATAATAATAATTTTGAATGTTTATTTACTTTATTTTATCGAGTGATTTGGAAATTCTTATATAAGGGTTGATAAAAATCATTTCCCATCATTAGATGTTTTGTATATAAAAATTTTCAAATGTAAATTAATGTGATTTTATATGATTACTTTAACTATTTTTTATTCTTCAAATTTGAAGGCATGAATATAGGATTTTGTTTGTCGGTGGACTTATCTTAATATTTTTATATTTACTGATTTTTTTGGTTTTTTTATTATAATTTTCTGAGTTTTAAGTTTTTTTATTGTGATTCATTATATTTTATCTTTTATATAATTCCTGCCCCAAGTCATTATGAATTTTTAAGAGGGATCTATGGGTAGTTCATTACATGAAAACCATATAGTTGATCGAGTTAGGTTTAGGTCATTTATTCCATATTATTCTAATGATGAACATAGTGTTATTCCTCTTAAGGATAAATAATTTTTTATTTTTGGTATTTTGAATATTTAATCTTCCTTAATTCCATGGATAGTAATTTTCTCATGAAGAGGAAGAATGTATAGAAAATATATAGATGATATTCAATGTTCTTGATCATCCAGAGTTTCTAATGAATATATTTTCTACCTTTATTCCTAAGGTAATGAGTTGGAAGTGGTAGAATTATATTCTACTATATAATGAACATAACTACTCAAGAATAATTTTAAGGAATTTTTTATGCAATAGTGAGACCATAAGAGTATTTAAGGTGATGTATTTTTATTTCATTGAGTAGGGTGATCAATTTGTACTGGAGTATGCTCATTGATTCATTGAACGAGGGTTGTATCTACATGAGATAGACATAAATGATTCCATACAATCTTGGTATTTTGGGAGATTCCATTATCCTGTCCTCCATATGAAATCATTTTTGATTAGAAGGAACTATTATATTGATATACTAAAGAAAGCCATCAATTTTGAGAGGATCTCAGCCATGATGCTTGGGGTGGATAACATCTCTTTTATTCCTAATATTTTTTAAGTTAATCCTTATAGAGTGAAACAGAATGTGGTAAAGTATTGCCTGATGGATGGCAGTATCAAGTGACTATTCAGATTCTTTTCATCATTTTTTAGGATTAAATCTCTAGCACACCATCAATGTTGGTAATTTGTTTATAAGAATAATTTTTCCAAATAGATTTTATGACCTACCATTATTATGGATATTTGGGGAATCCAGAAATGTATTTTAATGGAGATGCATGAAAGATAAATAAATATTGATCAAATACCATAAAAATATCCCCATGTTTAACTAGTTTAACAGGATGTTTATGTAGACACAAATTGTGGTATTCCTATTCTATTAATGTATGTTCCCTTTTTAAAATTATCTTTATTTAATTTGTATGAGGTTATAAAATTATCAATAAATTAATTTTAATTAAATGATTAATATTTATTAGGGGTAATACATTATTCAGATATTCAGGAGTCCTTAGTGATTTAATTTTTATATTGTTTGGGTTTTGATGAATAATATAATATGTATTGCAAGGACCTAAGAAATAAGATCACCCATGGTAGTTTTATCTTTTATAGTTATTTTGTTTATGATGATATTTTTTATTGTATTAGTTCTTTATAGTAATTGGTTTTTAAGATAATTCATTCGTTTAAGGAATTATAAAATAGCTGATAGGACACCATTGATGTTATTATATTGATCATTACTAGTTTATTTAGTAAAGTAGTGGCATAATACTATTAGGATAAGTGTTTAGTTTATTTTACATTTCCCTAACCTATGATAGAATATAGATTCCCTATCCTTCAATATTTTTATGAATATAATTGAGATTATTCTATGGTTTTCTATATGTGGTAATGTTAGGTACATGTGGTATGCTCATCTTCCACAATAATGATAGATTTCTGGGTTTTCAGAAATGTTATATGATGTTTTTTGAGAAATGTAGTTGTGTTTTGTGATATGATCCACATCATTTTATTTAATGGGATTCATCATAGTTTTTGAAATATGACTGTGAATAATGGGGAAAAAAATTCATTCATCATTTGCTTAACTAATTTACTTATGTATTTTTTGGGATTAAAAAGTGTTATGGTTAATAAAGTAATTACACATTTTACTAATTTTCCATATGATTTTATTAATTTATCTATCATTATCCTCATCTTCTGGTTTTATGATTTATTTTCAATAAAATTTGGGGGAAGTATGGGTGTTTTTCATTTCATATAGTTTGTGAATATGTTTTTTAAAAATTTATGAACAATTATTGTATAACCTACTACATTTCATAATCATATGCATGATCAGAATAAGGTTTTCCAAACACTAAAATACACAGTTGGATCATTTTGATTTATCTACATAATTAACACACTCTTCAGAAAACAGTGCAACAAAATAATGATGACTATCTAGATTGATTAAAATAATGAAATTACCCTTTTAACCATTTATGTTTAACCCACTATCCCTATTATTTTCTATTTGGATGTTCAAAAAACATTAGTTAACTAGATACATATCATCCATATATTGTTATCCAAGAAATGCATTTTATGTGGGGTTGTAACACCTCATGATTTTATGATTTTGTTTTTAAATAAATGTAATATTATATATATATATATTTTACATGAAATATGTGGTTTATCTTGAATTAAACACAAAACTGATTTTTTATTAAGTTATATGCAACCCCATGATATGCTGGGGTTACACGTATTATAGGGTAAGCATGTGTTATAGATAATAATGAGTTTTGACAAAACCAAGATATATTATTAATAAAGTTGTTTAAATGAAACCATTATAAACATTCTATTAAACATAGATATATGAATAATATAAAGTAATTTTAAAATATTAATTACAATGGTTTAATATAAAATATACATAATGATAAAAAATTACTTAATTTTCAGTAATGTCTTTGCATGTTTGGAAGATACACTTTTTTGTTTTTTTTTATTTTTTTGTAAAAATTAATAAAATTAATTTATCATAATTTTTGTAACTATATTTGATAAAATAAACATCCTTCATTAAAATACAAATTTCAAAACGATATTTCGGTGATTTGATTTTGTATTTTTCTGAAATGTTTCTTTTTTAATTAATAGTGGAAATTAATAAATTTAAATTGAAAATACCTTTTATTTTTAATTATTTATAATGATATATTGTATTTTATATTGGTTTTAAAGTAAAATTGTTTCAATAATACATACATTAATTTAATTAAGGCCATTAAAATCAATTTAATATTGAATTTAAATATAAAAATTGTAATCTTTTGAACATTTCACTTTTAAAAAACTCATGTTCATGGTGCGTCAGTGTGATTAATATTTAATTAAATATTCCCACATCTATGAATGGAATTAGGGAAAATTGATTTAATATTTGGAATAATAATATATATATATTTTAATGTGGTTAAATTAGTTTTTTGACCTAATTGAATTGTAAAATAGTAAAAATTACTTATCTCAGTTATGGTAAAGATAGATATATCAGGGTGTTAAACACAAATTTGAAGGGTTAAAGTGACATATAAATTTATATAAAATCTAATTAATGGAAATATTTTTACCTTATCAGGTCATTGTTTTGAATATGATCCATTTTGGACCATTTTTTAATGTGAAAACAGTTGGTACACTTTTACTTTCCAAATTTTTTTATAAGTGTGGCACTCAACTCACTTATTAAAGGATACCCTCTATCCTCCCTTCTTCACATCCTATAACCCTTTTGTATTGGCCATACCATACTCAAATAAATTCTTAATTTCCATCCTATCATTCTATAAGGATTATGTAGGACATAAATATATCCTAGGATGGAATTTGGTGAAAACCTAAGTAGGATGCATGTAGAAGAGGATGTTTGAATGTGTACAAAAGAAGACAATACTTATGATAAGGTATTTTTGTCTCTATTTTATTTCTAGAGGGACATATGGAAATTTACCACTTTTTTATCTTGTGTACCTTATATACTTCCAGTTTTATGTGTTATAACCTAAATCTCCATATTTTCATGATATTTAGAGTTATATTTGATGTTATTCTCCAATAGTGCGTACTATTGAAAATATTACTAAAATTTTAAGAGTTTTTTTGTCTCAATTTTCCTTCATTTAGACGTATATTCAATTACACACCTACATTCTTTCATGAGGTATATATACCACCCAATTAATATGTAATATAAAAAATTTATTTATCCTCATTATATTTTATGATCAATTTTTTATTCATTCATGGGTATTATGATTCAATAATACCAATGTGGTATGTTTTTGAGGTTATAATCTCATATTTTATCAAGATTTTGCATGATTATGCTTCTAATGATGAAATATTATGACATATCACTCAAGAATCTCATTAATTTTTTTATTCACTAATAATTTCATGAGAATACATTTTGTCCCATCATTTTCTTTCCCTTACGTACTCATGAGTTGAAAAATTATTTTTTTAAGAAAATTCATCTATTCAGTCAAAAATATATTTACTTCCTGAAACATGAATTGTAAAAAAATTAAAATGGAATTTAAAATTTTATTAATAAACTGATTTATTAAATTTATTTTTACCCATGTTTTACATTTAAAAAATGTTTTGAATAGATTATTCATGACATTTTATAAACAATTTTCATTTGTCTATTATCATAAATGTGAAATTAATCATTGCTTTAACATGAACAACATGAAAATTATTTGATTTTAAGATTCCTTTATATATTTTATATATCATTTTTAGAGAAAATAAAGTTTCAAAAAGTTTTTTATTTTAAAAAGTGTATTTAAATAAGAAATATTATTTTCCTTAAGGAATGTTTTATTTTTTATAATTATTTCTTTAAAAAATTTCATTGTTATCTTCAAGTAAAACGTTTATAAAAAAGTTTTAACTTTTAATAAGTGATTTTAAATTATAGGTTATTTTTCTAAATAAATGTAAATGTTATTTTGCAATCAAAATACATTTCCATATAATATGACATCCTTCTATATAAAATATGAATTATTGGGGATATGATCCAAGGATATCATTATTAATCTTTCTCTAAATGGTTTTGGTTTTTGATGATGTAATTTTTTATGAATGATGCTTCTCTTAAATGGGTCATACCATGATAAAATTCTTATGAAACACATTTCTTTTCCCATTATTTATGTTGTGATGAAATGATGAGGTTATTATTAAACCATCATTTTTCGATTGGTTATGAAAAGTTGAAATATGTATGTAACCCATTTCATTTCATGGGTTATGATATGATGAATTTTTTATGATCTTATAGCACACATGTGTATGACATTCATTTTTGTGATGGGAGGGACATATATCTCTCTAAAATATGATGGGTTAATGATAAATTTTATATGAGCTCCAAGGGTACACTAGTGGCTAGGATAAACCTAAAAAGGATGGTATGTAGTTGGTTATGTGAAACCCAAAAAATAATGTTCATAGGTGGTTAGCCCAAGCTCAAAGCAGGTATATGGTTGGTTAGCCTAATCCTAAAATGTATTGAATGTCTTGGTGGGTATCCCTTACATAATATTTTAAATAATTATAAATATTCCAAAACTCCATGTATAATGAAAATATTAATATCTCATGGATTATGTTCATTGATTCCCTTATGATTCATGTCTTTTGAAATTCAAATCATTATTCCATTACATAAGATTATCATCATTGATATAAATGGTATGGTTTTCAAATTTTATTCTCATGTTCTCATACCCTTATGTTCAACTTACGCTTACAAATATTTCTTGTTTACCCATAGTGAGCTTTTCAGCTCATCCATTTTTCACGTTTACTTTCCCCATGTTATGAAGAAGAGTTTTTTTTATTACGAGTAATTAATGTGATGAAAATTATGGGATAAATTAAATAAATTTCACTAATTATCAATATTTTTAACATGTTTCCAAAATCAATAAACTATTATAGTCCCGAAGTGTGTGTTAGTGTAATTTAATGAATATGTATCTTGAATAATGTAATGTCCATGTATAAGTTTTTTGGGTCACTATATGTGATCAGCCAGTGGAACTGTGATCTTCATAGTGGATGTTAGTTTTATTGGATGATGGTATCATCGATGCTAATGCATATTGGGGATGGTTTTGAAAGATATTGAACAACAATAACTAGTATAAATCATAACATGGAATGTTCACTAGAATAAGAGTTCTTGATATGATTGAAATTGGATATCGATAGTCACCATTCAAAATGATGGAGTCTATATAAAGATAGGAGGTGAGTGATACAAAATGACCAGATAAATCCTTCCATAAAAGGAAGTAGTGATCCTTGTTCAAAAATCTCATGGATATGAATATTGATATATATTATAGAGGAGTTATGATATGTAATTAATCTATACGAATATATATTTTTTCAAATGAATGTATAATTCATGTAACATAGGATTTAATTGGAGATAAAAGTAGTGTTTCTATAATGGATATAATATTCATAGTATGAACCATATAAATTATTATGTATTTTTTGTTATCATTTTTCTCCTGATTTATTGTTATATTTTTTTTCATCTATGTGTGTGCAAGAATGTAAATTGCGTATTGAGTAATGTGTGAGGAATCCTCTCTTCTTATAAACTGACATAACATGAGTTATTTTTGATTGAATTTTTTACAATAAATTTAATAAAATGGTGAATTATATCTAGTAATAAGACACTTGGTGTAAATTTTGTTCAGTTTTTATCATATTTTTTGATTAGTTCCACACTCTCAAAGAACAATCAAATGTATCTTAAGAAATGATCATTTTTATGTGAAATTATCCTAATTTTCACTAGAGTTTACTTTTAATAATAGGTGTGGAATAAGGTGAACTCATAGTTTGGATAATAAAATTTTGATTGAGTGGAATTTTTATTTTCAAAAATAAATATGGAGGATTATATTAATGAAAATGTCCTATTGGTTATTTTTTTTGTAGTCATATTAGATGAAGTAAAGTAAAAAAATAGATGTTATTGGATAATAAGTTACTCATGTTGTTGAGGATTTTAGTGCCCCAAAATATATCCAATAACATCCATGAGGGGAAGAACATGGGGGAGTTTTTGAAGGTCCATGTAGAAATGTATGATATTTTATTGACACTTAACAATGTTTTAATGATGTATATGTTGTTTAACATGAGGTTACAAAAAGGAAAACCAATCTAGATCTCAATAATATCGTAAAAATGATCTTTGTTTTGAAAAATTAGTGATGATGAATTTAAAATATGATATATGATCACTTATTCTACATTATTAACCTCTATGGCCATGACATGCAATGTTAATAACATTGAGTAACTCCCATTGAATGATAGAATTAGTGTTTGAGGATGTTCAGAACATAATCCTAAATGAGTAGTTAAGGAGATGAAAAATCTAGGATCGATATAAAACTACAGTTAATATAGATTTATAATGATGTTCACTTTAATAGAAGAGGATTAAGAATAAATTATTAGATAGTATTTCATGTGTGTAAATTTGAGGTATGTCTTCTTCAATAAGTCCTACATATTTGTAGTGTGGAAATAAATGAAATCACTAAAGGAATTGTATAAATCACAAGGGAGATTAAATAGCACCATATACATCTAACATTTCAAATTTAATGTGTATTTTGGTGTTGAAATAATTTCATTCAAGGTTTCAATATTCTGTTGCAGTTAACAGTGGTTAACTTTGGACAATAATTTCACCTAACATGAGAACAGTGATGTATGAATAATTATGTCTCTAAAATTCTCCGAGAAGTGAATTTCGTGGATAAATATACTTTAGAGATCATTTGGAAAGGATTTTTAATTTTCCATATGAAGAATGAGAGTCTCATGATGTTCATGGAATTAAGGAATATCTAGGGGCTATTTAAGAACCAAATTTCCATTGGGTAGTTTGAGGAAGCGATATCTATAAATATATATAAAGATAGTTTTTTAAAGGTGTCTCTACGATCCATGTTCGATGCACACGGTGTAAAATATGTGACCATGAATCAATCCATAAAATTAGATGTATTAGTAATTGCTGATGTTTCTACTTATAAAATCCCATATGTATGGAATTTTTAGCTCATATATCTTGTCAATAAGAATATGAATGTTCTAATTTCAAAATCCATTCTAATTCTCTAATACAATGAGTTCATAATTTGTGAGATTTGGGTTTTTTTAAATAATTATATGGTGTACTTTAACTTGAATTTATAGAATACCATAACCTATATTTTAAACTCAGTTCACTAAGACATTTAGGGACCCACCCTAGTTTTATCTCATAGTGGGTAACAATAAATTGGGACTTTCATTGATGATTTAATGGGTAATGTATGGTATAATTATTGAATCAAAAGTAAAATTTATTTTGAAGTATTCCGTAAATATAAGGCCATGGTAGTGATGGATATTAATCAAAATATGAAATTCTTAATTCCTGACAATAATGATGAATAAAATAAATAAAACGTAAAGAACATTTTTTGGAACATTGTGATCATGATAAAAAATATTGTGATCTATAAATTGTAAGAGAAAGGTGTGGTGTAATGAATAATTCAAACATTTAATGATACGATATGAATAATGAGAGTTCACTTGAGAAATCCCAAGTCTATTTGGGTGTACGTAGTGAATATGGAAGCATAACTCATCAATGGGTGTCCATTTTCTCTGCTGGTAAAGATAGTGTTTGAACACCTATGGTTCAAAAACAGCCAGATGATGGCCACATAATTTTTTAAAGACCATTACCTTTTTCCTTGTTGAAGAAAATGATATATATAAATACAATTATATGTGTGATACATGTTTCATTTTGGGATATAGTGATGAAAAATTTGGAAATCTATATCTATAATGATGATCAATATACAATAATCAAGATCTAACGTGCCCCCATTAATTTGAATGTTATATGGAATTTGAATAACATGGATAAGAAGTAAATTGAGGTAAAGGAATAAAATGACTAAGTCCAACTCGATCTATATGAGAGGACCATATAGACTAAAGAACTAAGTGACTCAGATGAAGTCACCAGAATCTAATTGTGAGACTAGTAAAAGCTATGTTAGAACAATTAGTGACTTTTGAAGATCACATCATAAAACAATCCTCAAGTTAGACCATTGAAAGAAGATATATCTTTCAAATATGAGATTCACATCAAACTGAAATTATATTTTGGATATAGAAAATAAGTTTAATGGTTTTCAACTAATATGAAATTTCTACTTTTAATAGACCATGGAAAAAATAAGAATGATAATATGAGGAAACCAATCTCAGTGGCACCACATAGTGAGAATCAATGAGGATTAAACAAATTTATTTTCTATATACAAAAAAAACATGGGAGATGACTGATTTACCAAAAGGTAAAAGTTGAGTAAAGAATAAGTGGGTGTTATGATAGAAGTAATAATAAAATACTATTAAGAGTTATCAAACATGATTGGTGGTGAATGTATTTTAAAAAAATAATGAGTTGGATTCTCCCTGAAATTTTCACTAGTAGTTGAGTATGTTTATATTTGGATAGTTCTAATCATGGTTTAATCTATGGAAGTATACATAGAATACATGTATTTAAATATAACCTTCCTTTATAGAAATTTAATTGAATAATTTTTTTTACCAAATTCATAAGTTTTAATAATTTATCTGAATTGGATCATGGTGTGTGTGATAAAAAACCACCATGGAATGAAGTAGTCATGAAAATAGTGTAATTGAAATATTCAAACATTAATTTATGAGAAATGTTTTAATTAGAGAAACATATACCATTGTTTCTATAAGAAGTCATTGGATGATGAAAGTTACATCATTATTATTCTGTATGCGAATGAAAATTTTCTATCTGGACAAAATTATAAGAATATTTAAATTATGAATCATGTTTTTATATGATATTTCAAGATAAAAGATCTAAAATATGATAAGAATATTATTTAAATATGTATTTAGATAAAATGGGATGCAAAAAATTGATTTTATCATTGAGACACTACATCTGAATGATAATTTAGAAGTTTCAAATACCTAGATGTAATTCAGTCATGACTACCTTTGATAGAAACATCGAGTTTTCTAAAGAGAAGAAACCAAAAATTTAAGGTGATTATTATTAAATGGTGAATGTGTATTATATAAGATTTTGTTAGTCTGATATTCTCTATAATATGTACTTGACCCAAAATTTCCAATGAAATGGTCTATATGATCCATTTATATCAAATATAGGAAGGTAACATTCAGAGTCATTGGAGTTGATCATCAGATACATGATGGTACTAGACTATATTGATATATGTTTTGAGGTTGATTTTACATTACAAGGTTATATTGATAAAATAATTACATTGTATTTGAACATGTGGAAGAGAACTACTGGATTTGTGTCTACCTATTGAGGAATGATGGATAGTTAGATGTCATGAATATAACACACTGTTACATTTTACAAAACTAAGGATATGTATGTTTCTATAATAGAAGTAGGTAAGGAGTTGATATGGTTGATATTATTATTGATGTATCTTAGAGGATTATTGTAGGGTGAAGTTCTATTCTTGGACAATTAGTGTGTACTTCACTTGGATTGGAATACAGTGTTCCATTCCTAGAAAAAAGACATTGTTCTGAAATATCACTTCATCTAGACACTCTAAAAAAATATTATTTTAGTGTTCTAGAAGATAATATGATGATAGAATACAAAAAAATGTTCTTCAAGGTGTTGGTCTATTAAATTCAGAAGAAATTATTTTCCTCAGTGGTACTTGGGGGAATAAATTATGAATGGAAAAAATTGATAGATATGCTTTTTAAAAAGTGTTAGATTATGAAAAAATAGATTCCATAGTTTTTTTGATGTACTATTCATGTGGGTGATTGTTGAGAATTTAATGCATCTTTAGTTCACTAGACACAAGTAAGTTGGATCATGTGAGAGGGGTAGAATATTTTCTATGGGGTTCAGGTAGTGATAATGATATATCTTTTGTGGATGGAAATATGATCTAATGATGTAACCATCTGATGGTTTCATGGATGGATGATAGTCCAGATAGGGGATTTAATAGATTTTATATGGAAAAGTGTATCTTGAATTTTTTAAAGGGATCAACGTTCATGACCTGATTATAATAAGAGATCGATATTTACCATTACAAATGATGGAGTATCCATGAAGATAGGAGGTCACTACTTCTAAATAACCTATTAAATCCTTCCATAAAATGATATAGGTACACTTTGGTATAAATATCACAATAAGAATAGTGTTTTGGATTATATATGATTTTATCTCTGTAATTAATCCCTATACACTATTTTTTTGAGTAGAAAGTGTAATTATTGTAACTTCTGAGTGTATTGGGAATATAAACAATGTTCTACCCATTGATGTAGGACAAATTTACAAACAAAGTAATGTATTATTTCATTTACACTATTTTTTTACATAAATTATAATGATGTGTTGGTTCTCCTATGTTTGTGAGAAATGAATTATTATAGAGAGTATGTTTTGAGGCTTCATATATTTTTCTACAAAAAAATCATGAAATTCCATCTATATGACCTATTTTTCCACTACGAGGCATTTTTTAGTGGTTTTTGTCTTGTAATTATAAGTTGGTTAGAATTACCAAACCTTTACATCCATTTATACTCTTGTACTCCAGGAAACTCTCTCTCTTAGTTCTACCTTCATTTAAAGATTTCCATGGATTAATTCCCCCTTTTATGGAGATTATTCAATGTATTTTTTTCTAAACCCATACCCTTATTATTTTTCTCTATTTTAACTTCTTTTATTTTGATATAATGTCTATAGATACCTAAGGATTAATTTTGGATCAATTTTAACTAGGTATTTTCTTATTTGAGTTTTTCTAATATCCATATATAGAGTTTTCTTTATATTTTTTTTGTATATTAGCACTGTTCTTAGTGGAAGAGATGGTTTATGGTAGGTTTCTCTCAGCATGATCTATTAGTCATAAAACCATTATTTCTAAACCATTTATATTATAAGATCTATGTTCTTTTAAGGATAGGATATGTTCACTAATTTATTTATGCCCAAAGAAATTGTTTCTTAATTATGTATTCATTAGATTTAAAATGGGGTTTCTAATATTTGAATGATCAATTTATTTTTCATGAAATAATAAAAACTTTGTGTTTACTCAAATTATTATGTGTATATTCTCAAAGGAAATCCATACCTTAATGGATTTTTTGGATTTACAAAATAATAAAAGTTTTTTCATTCAAATGAATGGTGTAATTGGATTTACTAAGTTTGTTTTTATTCACCCCACTGTTTTTTATGTGTTAATGATGTTTATGAGATTTTTTATTGAATTATTATTTTATAACATGGTATAATGATTAATTTTTCTATATAAAAGGTGGTACATCATAATTTTTTTTCATAGAGTAAATGGATTGTTGATATTTTTTCAATTATTTTTATTATTTGAATAAAGTAGATGAAAATTTCAATATTAAAAGAAATATTTTTATATTGATATTCTTGATAAAAGGTGATTCTTGTATTATGGTTTTTCTAAGGTGAGTATAATATATGTTTCTTTTGTATTATACCTTCTAATTTTTTACATTTAATTAATCTCCTCTATTTTATATACCATGGGAAACTATACTATCTATGTGGAATATTTAGGCCCACATACTGCACATGTTTATGAAATTTCTATGTGAGTGGCCACAAGTGACACCCTACCTGGGGTATTCTCTCCTTTCCCCAGGTCATTTTGGTAAGGGATGATTGTTAATGAGATTGAATATCATATGAAACTGATAGGATGGATTCTGATATAGGTTATTTTATATTTTCATTAGAGATTGTTGTTGTTCCCGTGAAAATTTTTACAAGTTATATTATGATGATAGTGACTCCTCTATTTCGATAATAGTTTAATTTTAATTATTTTTTTCCTTTAATATTGTTTTCTATTTTTATTATTATTATTTATCATTGGTATTTTTTTAAATGAACAAGTGTGTCTTCTTGATTTGAGATTAATATTTTTATAATGTGTTGTAATCGTACATTATTTTACTCATAAAAGGATACATTAAAAGAAATGTATTGATATTTTTATTTATATAAAATTATCCTTTTTTCATTAAAATATTACAAATTGTTTTATTATTAAATGTGTAATTTCACTATTTTATGTCAAATGGTTTCTAATGTTGAAAATGTTATACTAGTTTTCAATTAATGTGATAGGATTTAACTTATAATATTATTATAAAATTTCATGTAAAGTAATTATTTTTTAATGTTATGCATAGGGTGTGATGTGGATGAATACTATGAATTTGTGCAAATTCCAATCATATTATAGTTTTAAAATATCTCCACCATAGAATCAATGGATTTCCACTTGTTGGTCGGAGAGTGATGGAAAGAGGGGGGGGGGGTGAATTGCCTTTTAAAAATTAATTAACAATTTAAAAACAATTTATAAATGCAGCGGAAATAAAAAGGGGCAAGACACAATTTGATAATGGAGTTCGGCTTAAACCAAAGCCTACGTCTCCGCTCCCAACTCAACCGTTGAGAGATTTACTTCAGCTTTATTTTTAATGGTTGTAGCAAGAAACCCACTAGCCGTTTTAAGGTAGGATAGATCACCTTCGTACAGATTGATTTTTTATGATGGTTGTAGCAAGAAACCCAAAATGAAAGTGAGGAAGAAAAGGATGGTTTGTTTTAATAAAAACCCAATGAATAACTAAACAATTGAAATAAATAAATTACAACAAACTTGAGGAAGCCTTGAGCGCCAAGAGTGTGAGAGTAGTTGATGTAGAGGCAGCCCAAGCTTCAAGGATGGAGATGGATCACAAGTAGCCTTAGAGATTTGTCGTTAGAGCTTCAAGGGATCAAAATATCATTCCAATGTATCGGTAGTTGTTCCCGGCATCCATCCTCATCTATTTATAAGATAAATATCCCCAAATACTTCAATATGGCCGTTGGAGGGCTTTCGGAGCCGTTGGGGGTCAAGTGGACAAGTCTGGTCAAAGCCCAACGGCTAGTTTGACTTTGCTTACCGGCGGACCGGTGCTCCAGACAGAAGGCAGAGCTTTCTGTCTGGGCTCCACCGGCTGGCCGGTGGTTGAGACAGAGAGCAAGCTCTCTGTCTGGTTCCACCGGCTGGCCGGTGGTCCCGACACCGGTTGGCCGGTGGTCGAGACAGAGAGCAAGCTCTCTGTCTAGTTCCACCGGCTGGCCAGTGGTCCAGACACCGGTTGGCCGGTGGTCGAGACAGAGAGCAAGCTCTCTGTCTGGTTCCACTGGCTGGCCGGTGGCACCTGGCAGTAGGCAAGGCCTACTGTCTGGTTCCACCGGCTGGCCGGTGGTCAGGCACCGGCGGACCGATGGCTCCTGGCAGAGAGCATTGCTTCTGCCAGAGACCACCGGCTGGCCGGTGGTAATCCACCGGTTGGCCGGTGGACTCAGAGAGTCCTTTTCCAGTCTCCTTGGGCCAACTCTTTGTCAACCTTTTTCCTATCATCAAACAAACTTGAAAAAAAGTTAGAACACGATGAGAGTGATTGTGATCATTAAAATCCAAGAGAGAGGGGTACAACAATCTCCCCCTATTTTGATGATCACAATCACAAATGAGAAATCTTTTAAAAAGGATATGCCAAGTAAAAAGAAATAAGAAACTTGGACATGGAAAATTTTAGAGATCATTTTAATACAAGAATTTCATAGATGTATCATGTATTGAAAAATATATTAATCTTGAAAGGATTGAAATAAAGAGAATGGTTCATTTTGAAATTGTAACCATAGGTCATTTAAAAGAAACAATTGAAATCAATAACTTAACCATTTAAAAACAGATTTTGATGAAAGTAAAAAATTAAAATTGAACATTTTAAAAAGAGCACTTAATTAAATGAAATACGTAACTAAGTAAGTAATAGAGAGTTTTTCTCCCCCTTTGGGATTATCAAAATAGGAGGAAAAGTATGAAAGAAAATTAGAAAAACAATAATAAGGATGTAAGCAATGACAAAAAGGATTGATAGATAAGACAAATTGAATTTTATAAAAGATGAAACGTTATATAGAAAGATCAAAATACAAATACAAAGACAAGTCAAAAACAGGAACAGCTCTATTCACTCCTAGAGGGCCGAGAGTGACGACGACGCCTGAAGGTCGGAGGAGCCGGAGGAGCCTGGACCGCCTCAAAGCGACGATCAAGAGAATCGATCCGAGAGTGGAGCTGATCAAACTGAGAGCTGAAGTAAGAAAACTGTAAGTCGAGCCGGGTCTCAATCTGATCCTGGAAGCGAAGGAATTGATCAACCATCACCGACAAGCTACCAGTATCAGCGGGAGGGGGCACAGCCTCAGCAGGCTCCGGTGCATCATCACCCGCTCCATCTCCCTCATCAGCAGCAGTAGCAGCCTCACCTTCGTTGTCACCACTCCCTTCCTCTTCATCATCACCACTGTCCTCACTATCTGAAAGAGGACAGGCAGTGGCAATAGCAGGAGGAATAGCATGGGAAGGAGGGTGTGAATGTGTCTGAGGGGAGTAAGCCTTGAGAAGGCCCTCCTTGTCAGTAATCCACTCCTGACGCCAAGGATGCCAACGAATGTTCATCCGTTGCACCATCATAAAATTGATGATGCTATCCTTCTTTGGCTGCTCGAAGGAGGTAGCACGGAGAGGGACATCAAGAAAGGTAAAGATTTTGGTCAACAAGCGCCCGTGAGGTAGAGTTTTGGACCGACGCGGGTGCTCAGCCACATAAGACATGGCCCGGAACAGGAACCAGACCAAATTGAAATGAACGCCTCTGGTGATATAAGAAAGAAGATAAATATCAATAAATTTCACCGTATCGTGATCACCGATACGGGGTGCAAGGGTGGTCTAAATGAGGCGCTCAATGATGCGATGGTTAGGGGGGAGCTGGGAGAGCTTGACAATGGGATCGGTGGGCTACCCTGTGAGATGCTCAAGAGCGACAGCAAGATCAAAATCAGGGTCCCGAGGAAACTCCCCCTGAGCAAATGCATGAGGTCCAACATGAGGAACCCCTAGCATCCTGGAAATCTCCAAAGAAGTGAAAGTGATGGGTTGCCCAAGAGCGGTGGTAGAAATGGTATCGACGTCGTCAGAAACTGACCACGTCAGGTGAGCATAAAATTCTTTGACAAGAAGGGGATAAATAACATCCTTCTTAGGAGGTTCAAAAAAAGGAATGCCAGTGTTGATATTCAATGATGGAGAAACGATCGAGACGAGCAGAAGAAAGCCAAGAATAATCAATTACTCTACCAGGCAGAATGAATTTGTCATGCCAAATGTCCGGAAGTTGAGGGATTGAAGGAGGAGGAGGTGCCTCTTGAGCGATGCCCTTTCCCTTACGTGAAGAGCGAGGACCCATGATGGAAAAAGAGAAAAAATTGAGAGAGATTGAGAGAAAATGGAGTTTGAGAGGAAAAGAAGGAAGAAGGGAGGCTAGGGCAAGGAGGAGGCGCGGGTCTGGAGGAGGCGCATGCGAGAGAGAGAAGAAATGAAGGGGAAGGGTTTTATTTTTAAATTTAACCCTTCCTCCGGCCGGCCCAAAAAAGGAAAACCCGACACCACCGGTTAACCGGTGATGTACCACCGGTTGACCGGTGGTATTGAAATTCATAAAAAATTAAAATAAAATAAAAAAGAGTTTAAATAACTTAAAAAAAATATAAGTAAGCCAAAAAGAGTCAAATGTTTAATAGTGCTCATTGAAGAATCATTCCTAACTCCCCTTTAATAAAATCAAAACGTTCAACCGGGAGCGGTTTGGTAAAAATATCAGCTAATTGGAAATCAGTAGAAATGAAGTCCAAAGTGATATGCCCTTTTTGAAAATGGTCACGAAGGAAATGATGCCTTAAATCTATATGCTTTGTCCTAGAATGTTGTATTGGATTCTTAGAAATACTAATGGCACTAGTGTTGTCACACCGTATAGGGACATGATCGTAGGAAAGGCCATAATCCAAGAGAGTGTGCTGCATCCAAATAATTTGGGCACAACAATTACCAGCTCCTACGTACTCGGCCTCGGCAATAGAAAGAGCAACACAGTTTTTCTTTTTTCTACTCCATGAAACAAGGGACTTGCCTAGCAGATGACAGCTTCCACTAGTACTCTTACGATCTAATTGACATCCGCCAAAATCAGTATCTGAATATGAAGAAAGTTCGAAAGAAGTATTAGAGGGATAAAATAAACCAATGTTTTTGGATCCTTTTAAATACTTAAAAATCCTTTTAACCGATTTAAAATGAGATTCTTTGGGATTGGCTTGAAAATGAGCACAAATACAAACACTGAACATGATGTCAGGATGGGTCACAGTTAGGTAAAGTAGACTCCCGATCATACTCCTATAAAGCTTGTTATCAACCGGTTTCCCGGCTTCATCTAACGTAAGTTTACAAGAAGTACTCATGGGGGTACTAATTTCCTTTACTTGATCCATACCAAAATGACTTAAAAGTTCGTTTTTGTATTTGCCTTGGCTTAGAAAAATACCATTTGAATTTTGAAAGATTTGAAAACCAAGAAAAAATTTTAATTCCCCCATAAAGCTCATTTCAAATTCTTTTCTCATTAAATCTGAAAAATCAGTACAAAGTGATTCTTTGGTTGAACCAAATATAACGTCACCAACGTAAATTTGGACAATTAAAAGATCCTTTGAAGTGTGTTTTAAAAAGAGTGTACAATCATCTTGACACATTTTAAAACCATTTTCTAAAAGAAATTTTGTTAACCGCTCATACCAAGCCCGAGGGGCTTGTTTTAAGCCATATAGAGCCTTGGTTAATTTAAAAACATGATTTGGAAATTTTGGATCTTCAAAACCGGGGGGTTGTTCAACAAAGATTTTTTCTGAAATAAAACCATTTAAAAAAGCACTTTTAACATCCATTTGAAAAAGTTTGAAATTTAAGTGAGCAGCGAATGCCAACAAGATCCTAATGGATTCCAATCTAGAAACGGGCGCAAAGGTTTCACCATAATCAATTCCTTCTTCTTGATTATAGCCCTTAGCTACTAGGCGAGCCTTGTTCCGGGTTATATTTCCTTGATCATCAAGTTTGTTCCTAAAAACCCATTTAGTGCCAATAATTGGACGATCATTGGGTCTTTTAACAAGAGTCCAAACATCATTTCTAGAGAATTGATTTAGTTCCTCTTGCATTGCAAGAACCCAATTCTCATCATTAATGGCATCATTAATGGTTTGAGGATCTAGTTGAGAAAGAAAGGCTTGATGTTCAACCTCATTGAGGATTGATCTTCTAGTTCGAGTACCGGCTTGAAGATCACCTATAACATTTTCTAAAGGATGGTCTCTAGAAGGTTTCCAAACCTTAGGCAAGGTGGAAGGCGAAGAAGGTGAAGAGGGTTCTTGATGGTCATCCTCCTTGGGAGGAGAAGAGGAATCATTCAAATGAATCTTATCAAGCTTATCTTCAACATCTTCAATGACCGGGTGAGGTTTTGGAAGAGTTTCATCAAATTTGACATGAGATGATTCTTCGATGGTTTTTGAACGTTTATTGAAGACACGATAGGCTTTGCTTGAGTTGGAGTACCCAAGAAAAATACCTTCATCAGATTTGGCATCAAATTTCCCTAGGTTATCTTTTGTGTTAAGGATAAAGAATTTACAACCAAACACTTTAAAATAACCAACTTTGGGCAATTTGCCTTTCCAAAGTTCATAGGGGGTTTTCTTAAGAAGGGGTCTTACAAGGACTCTATTGATAGTATAACAAGCAGTGTTTACCGCCTCGGCCCAGAAATATTGAAGAAGATTGAATTCACTAAGGAGGATTCGAGCAATTTCTTGGAGAGTTCGGTTTCTCCTTTCAACCACTCCATTTTGTTGTGGAGTCCTAGGGGCAGAGAAGGTGTGATTGTATCCTTGAGAGGAACACAATTCATCGAATTCTTTGTTCTAGAATTCACCACCATGGTCACTATGGAGCGATATAATTTTATACCCTTTTTCGTTTTCTACTTTCCTAGAGAATTTCAAAAAGGTTCTACAAGCATCATTTTTATGAGCTAAAAAGAAAACCCAAGTGAAACGAGAAAAGTCATCTACTAGAACAAAGGTATAGGATTTCCACCTAGGCTTTCTACAGGGGTAGGACCAAAAAGATCAAGATGAAGGAGCTCAAGAGATTTTGAAGTGGACACTTCCTTCATAGATTTGAAAGAAGAATTGTGTTGCTTGCCAAGTTGGCATGGCTCACAAATCAAATCTTTCTTAAACTTAAGTTTAGGAAGGTCACATATGAGCTTGTTCTTATTAAGCTTTAGAAGTGAATGAGAGCTACAATGCCCCAACCTTCTATGCCAAAGCCAAGACTCATTGTCAAGAGCACTTAAACATTTAAAATTTTGGCTAGCTAAAGACTTTAAATCAATAATGTAAACATTTTGAAAACGGGAAGCAAAAAATATCAATTTGTTTTGAAAATCAAACACATTGCATAAATCATTTTGAAAATTCACCGAAAAACCACTATCACAAAGTTGACTAATGCTAATTAAATTATGTTTTAAACCTTTAACAAATAAAACATCTTTAATTAAGAAGGTGCTACCAAAACCAATGGTACCTATTCCGACGATCTTGCTTTTTGAATTGACACCGAAGGTGACGTATCCTCCATCGAATTCTTCAAGGGAGTTGAACTCGGAGGGATCGCCACACATGTGCCTCGAGCACCCGCTGTCGAGATACCACGAGCCTTTCGAAGGCCTACTTCTTTGGTGTTTATCCTACAAAATCAAGAGAGAATAGATTTTGGTACCCATATAAGTTTGGGTCCGGAAAGATTAGCTAAAAGAGACTTTTGAACCCATACTTGTCTAGAGGGATACATCCTAAGATATTCATCCGAGTAGGTAATGATTTTGGGGCGGCCATATCTAGAATTTTTACAATCGCATTCATAAATCATATGTCCGGTTTTTATACAATAATTACAAAATTTATTTTGAGAGATCCCCCTTACAAAAGTAGTGGGTGCTCTAGAAGAGGTGGCTTGCTTGTTAAAGCCAAGTCCATGTGTGGTTCTAGCCGAACGTTGAGAACCTAGCAATTTGGTCAAATTTTGTTCACCTTGGGTGAACTTGGCAAGAGATTCCCTTAAATCTTTAATAGTTGAATTCAAAAAATCAACATTTGGAATATCTTGGACCTTAAGGGAAAGTTCCTCATTCTTTTTGAGAAGTTAATCTTTTTCAGAAATTAGAATTTTTTGTTTCTTTTATAAGGCCAAAAATTTAGAAGTAAGTTCGTGAAAACCTTCCTTTAATTGATCTCTCGCATTTTGGATATCTTCATAAGACATGTAATTATTAAAAGAAGAAGATGAGGAAGAAGAGTCGGAAGAAGATACCTCATCAAATGCCATTAGGCATTTTCCGCCTTCATCGCTTGAGTCGCTTGAAGACATGGAGTCATCGCTTGCACTCCATGTTGACGCTTTGAAAGCCTTCTTGTTTTTCTTTTCCTTTAACCTTTTCTTGAAAAGAGAGCAATTCGGTTTGATGTGGCCTTTCTTTCCACATTCAAAGCATGTAACTTCTTTTTATGCTTTTGGCTCTTCCTTTCGTGCCCTTTGAAAATTCTTCTTTTTCTTCATGAACTTGCTCATTTTTCTTGCAAGTTGAGCAATCTCGGATCCGCTATCATCGGAGGATCTTTCTTGCTTTGCTTTGAATGCTATGTTCTTTTTCTCCTTGAAGATTTTACCTTCTTTATCGGCTTGCCTCTTCATGGTAATCTCATAGGTCATAAGTGATCCAATGAGTTCTTCAACCGACATTTTCTTGACACCTTTCGCTTCTTGGATTGTCGTCACCTTTGGAGCCCATGATCTTGGTAGGACCCAAATAATCTTCTTGACCATCATCTCTGCAGAAACATCATCTCCAAGAGACTTTCTCCCATTACACACATCAGTAAAGCGAGTAAACATTTCCATAATAGATTCGTGTGGGTGCATGGTGAAGCTTTCAAAGTCTTG
This sequence comes from Viscum album, assembly GCA_963277665.1. NCBI lineage: Eukaryota > Viridiplantae > Streptophyta > Magnoliopsida > Santalales > Viscaceae > Viscum > Viscum album. The sequence continues at coordinate 26,620,558 of OY728128.1, read as the reverse complement.
ACGATACATATCTAGTCTAGTGTCTTTGACTTTGTTAGTGCCCTCATGGGTCACTTCCAAAATCTTCCAAATTTCATGAGAAGTGGTGCAAGTAGAAATACGATTAAATTCATTACGGTCTAACCCACAATGAAGAGCATTCATGGCTTTTCCATCAAGCTCAAAATTAGAAATGTCTTCGGGGGTCCATTTAGACTCATCTTTGCTAGAGAGAGTGTAGCCTTGCATAACAATTCTATATATAGGATATCCAATACTTCTAAGAAATGTAATCATGTGAGTTTTCCAATAAGTGTAGTCGGTTCCATCAAAGAATGGAGCCCGAGTCATGGAATACCCTTCGGGTGCTTGTGAGGAAGAATCCATCACTATGGATTTTAGGTTTGTAACCGGTTAAGGTATTACACAAACGTCCCTCTGATACCAATTGTTGGTCGGAGAGTGAGGGAAAGAGGGGGGGTGAATTGCGTTTTAAAAATTAATTAACAATTTAAAAACAATTTATAAATGCAGCGGAAATAAAAGGGGAAAGACACAATTTGATAACGGAGTTCGGCTTAAACCAAAGCCTACGTCTCCGCTCCAAACTCAACCGTTGAGAGATTTACTTCAGCTTGCTTTTTAATGGTTGTAGCAAGAAACCCACTAGCCGTTTTAAGGTAGGCTAGATCACCTTCGTACAACTTTCTTTTTTATGATGGTTGTAGCAAGAAACACAAAATGAAAGTGAGGAAGAAAAGGATGGTTTGTTTTAATACAAACCCAATGAATAACTAAAAAATTGAAATAAATAAATTACAACAAACTTGAGGAAGCCTTGAGCGCCAAGAGTGTGAGAGTAGTTGATGTAGAGGCAGCCCAAGCTTCAAGTATGGAGATGGATCACAAGTAGCCTTAGAGATTTGTCGTTAGAGCTTCAAGGGATCAAAATATCATTCCAATGTATCGGTAGTTGTTCCCGGAATCCATCCTCGTCTATTTATAGGAGAAATATCCCCAAATACTTCAATATGGCCGTTGGAGGGCTTTCAGAGCCGTTGGGGGTCAAGTGGACAAGTCTGGTCAAAGCCCAACGGCTAGTTTGACTTTGCGTACCGGCTGACCGGTGCTTGGCCACCGGCTGGCCGGTGCTCCAGACAGAAGGGAGAGATTTCTGTCTGGGCTCCACCGGCTGGCCGGTGCTGGGCCACCGGCTGGCCGGTGGTTGAGACAAAGAGCAAGCTCTCTGTCTGGTTCCACCGGCTGGCCGGTGGTCCAGACACCGGGTGGCCGGTGGTCGAGACAGAGAGCAAGCTCTCTGTCTGGTTCCACCGGCTGGCCGGTGGTCCAGACACCGGTTGGCCGGTGGTCAGGCACCGGCTGACCGGTGGCTCCGGGCAGAGAGCATTGCTTCTGCCAGAGACCACCGGCTGGCCGGTGGTAATCCACCGGTTGGCCGGTGGACTCAGAGAGTCCTTTTCCAGTCTCCTTGGGCCAACTCTTTGGCAACCTTTTTCCTATCATCAAACAAACTTGAAAACAAGTTAGAACATGATGAGAGTGATTGTGATCATTAAAATCCAAGAGAGAGGGGTACAATACCACTGACATTTCAATTATTGAATTTTGGAGGTTAAAAGTGAGGAAAATACCCTAAGCACAATGATATGGTAGATGCTGGTTTCTTTTTATTGGGTATTTGTATGATGTTTCAGGCCTTTTTGAATATATTTCTTTTTATTTTATATCCTGTTTATGTGGAAGTTTTATTGATAGTATTGTTTTATTTATTTTGGGGTTTATTTTTTATATTGATGGTGTTTAATTTATTGTTTATTTGTTATATTTGAAAATTTCGAAATATTTTTGTTTTCTTTATTTATGAATCTTATTTTTTTATTATTGTAATGTTATCTACCATATGTAGTGGTAATTATAGAAATTAATTTGGGATTCCTTCATGTATTTGTATTTATCATGAAAAATCATTCTCAATTATGTATGTAGTGATTCTATAGCATTATCTTCTAGCATGTGGTGATCTAGAATAGACTTTGGGCCATGAGACATACTGGTTTGGGTACTCCGAAAGGGGGTACCCTAGATTAGTTTGTTAAAAAATTTGTGGTTCAATTACAATCCTCTAGGTAGAGGTATAGTGTATACTAGAGTAAAGAAAATAGTTTAGCTATTCCATTAAGGAAACTGGAATGAGACTTATAGAGTTAGGAGATTAAAAGACGATATGATTACATCATTGGAAGACAAATATATTTATGTTATCTATAATATATATATAAAATTTTCAATATGCTATATATCACAAAAAATAAATCCTCAAGTATGAAACATTGAATAAAATATCAACTAAACAAAATTACATGAAATATAACTAATGAACTATTCTATTAATAGACAACAACATGAAAAGTAATCAACCTACTTCCAATTAAAATGTTTCTCCAAGCATGGAATATGAAATATTAATACACGATAGTGGTATTCCAAACTATGAAATTTAAATTTAATAGACAATTAATTAGGCATGTTACTAACACTAGAAAAAATTAATCATCCATTAATTATTCTATACAATATATGCTAACCTTTTAGAAAGACATAACCAATAACTAAGAGAGTGTACCTCTATAATGATAACTTCAAATAATTAATTATTCTTTCAAAACCCATTTTACATCCAATACTATATTGAAATATATATCTATAATTTCATAATGTATGTTTTGGCTTAAATATCAATATTGTAATAAAAAATTATCAAGACATAAATTTACAAATAGGGTTGAGCATATATAAAGAATGGTTTAAAACCTATTTTCACAGATAACACTGTTAAATATATATATAATCATTATATTCCAAACAAATTTTTTAGAATGAAAAATATGTTTCAATGACAATATTATAAAATAAAATATTAAGGATCAATGACATTACAGAATAATGTTCTCTAAATATATAAATTTTATAAACTAAAATTATTCTAATAGAAATAATTCTTTATTCAATTAATTATACCCATAAATATAATTAATGTATATGAAATATTTTGTTTTTCTAGAAACCGAGAATGTTTATTAAACTAAATAATTCATTATCACTTATTTAACTGATCAATTATCATGTCCCAAATATAATCACTTAATCAACATTATGTATTGTTCATTAACTTATAATTCATTCCACTTATAGTGGAAATAAGTGACTTCTCCCCCAAATCATGATAAATATTTGAAGTGATTAAACTCAAATATGTCATATTCAGATCTAAAAATTTTATTTTTTAAAAATAAAGTTCATATAATTTACATTGTCTTAAGAGATCATAAAATATTTATAAACAAAATATTAAATTAATTTATCATTAAAAAATTTTAAGATAATTGAACAGATGAATTAATTCAAAAAAAAAAGATATCATTTTACAGAACACAAATATATTACAATCAACACCCCCTATGAATTTAAAAATCATTTAGAACTTTATTACATTTATAAGAATGAACTTCTATAAATTAAATCATATTGAAAATTATTGAAAACAATTTTAATTTTTATATATATGACACATTTTTAACTAGAATAATAAATCATTATTCAGACATTACAAATTAATTAATGTATAAAACAACCTATAAAAAATTTAAACACAAAGAACAAGTATTTACCAACATCCATTTTTTATATAAAAACATCCCAGGATATACAAGTAATCCGATATAAAAATAATAATAATCTTTGTTAACATTACATATTCAAATAATAAATTTATTATGGATTCCAAATTCATTACTTATTTACGAATAATTAATAAATAATGGGTTTAAATAAAGTAAAAATGAATCAAAACTATTTCAAAATTTTATACTAAATCTCATTGAAAATTACAGACTCTGTAAATATAAAAATTTAAATGAAAACCACAAAATAAAAAAAAATAAAAAATATAAATTTTTATATATTATTATTATTATTATATAAAATAATGAGTGGTCAATCTATAAAAATATCATGAAAACCATAATTATGTATATACCAAATACTATATTACATCCTGGGTGCACTCATTGTACTCTAATAACAAAAAAAACACATAACTCTTGTCAAAACAAATTCAACAGACATAATATAATAATAATAAAAATTACCATGAAACAATAACAATAATGACACAAAGATAACATATAAAAAACACCTAAAATTATCCCTATGATATGGAAACCTAAAAACCAAATCAATTCCAATGTAACTTCCTTAAATTTCATCCCAAAATAAAAAAATACTATTATTAATGAAACCACATCAATCTGTTATAAAACTAGTAATGAATGGGAGGGAAATATATATAAATGACCCCTTAATAAGAATAATTGAATCACCAATCCATGTGGTGATTTAAACATTTTGTGGTGAAATCAAATCTAAAAATACACAACCAATGTGAAATAAATAGTAGTAGATAACTTAGAAATAGAAGAAGATAAGGTAGAGAGATAATCATAATTAGTTTTATGATAAAAAACACATAGATTCTTTGAATAAAAGGTGAAAATTGAAGGGAGAAAGAATAGAAGGATAATCACCCCCTTGGGTGATAGGTCAGATAGAAGGTGAGATGGTCAATTGAGAACCATTATGGGTTTAAAATAATAACCACTAAGTGAAAAATGTTTCCCATATTTTAAAAAATATTGACTGGGTTTACATGGTACTTGTTATAGGGCCACCGTATACTAGTGGCGCCACCTAGAAAATCCCTTTCTCCCACACTCCACTTGGTATGCATTAACGAACCACTAAGTACCTCGTTTTTACTATAATTTTCAACTATAGATATATCCTCCCATCTATGTCACATGAAAACCCATAATTATAATGAAACCTAAAACCATATGTAAGAGAACTGAAACTTTCATCATTTAACACCGAAATACATAATTGAAACTAAAAACAAGATCATATTTTTATTATCTAAATTTCTATGTTAAATATATATCAATAAAAGTAGGAAATGGGTAACATCATATATTATTGGACACATTATTTTTAAGGAATTATATCTATTTTGGTTATTATTCTCTTGGAATAAATTATTAGAAGATAAATTATTGGAAAATGAATTAATAGTATGTGAATTATTAGAAAGAAAATTATTATATAGAAAGAAATCTATAGCATATAACAGACCTAAAATATTAATAATTGAGATTTAAGATTATTTTATCTATATTGGGAGTTGTTTTTAAAGAGAGATACATTCAGAAGATGTGAAATATTTTTTAGATTTTCTCATAGATTATTTAAGTTAGTTTAATGCCATATTTATTATATTATATTCCTAAAATCATAATTATACAATGATACATTAGAAATTATCTATTCATGCTATAATATAATAGTGAAAATATTTTTTCTAAATGAAATTATTTATTGAAAAGTATCATTTTAGACATAGAAATTCATAGTATATCACAAGAGAGGAAATAAGTCAAAGGTTTATGAACAAAGAAATAAAATGCATAAAAATTTACAATGATTTTTCCCTTAGGAAATTATGTTTTGTTATTGTGAACCATAATGTGTGATATTATTAAAATGGGGTACAATATTGGAAAAAATTTCAATTTCCTCATTTTAAGACAATGAAATAGGATATATAATTATGGAAATATCATAATACCATAGTTTTCATGGATGTATTCCTAGTTTCCATATTATTAGGTATATTTATATGATTTTATAAAAAACATTCCAATAGGTGGTTGATTATTACATCCATAATTTATTTATTTGAAAACCATGGAATAAAGTATAATTTAAAAATAAAATTCTTCAATGTTTTGAAACGTTATCCTTAAGAATCCCTAAATCCAGCTAAAACAATTTTAAATGATATATTTTTTATTTTTAAATATTAAAATTACATATTTTTTATTATAAATTTTAATGAAATTAATTTAAAGTAGATGATATTTGTTTCCACTATTTCTAAAAACTATGGAAATATTGGTTATATATGACCCTTGTTGTCATAGATTTTAAGAACAATGTCAATTATGGTTAATTTATTATCCTTGTTTCCAAAATTCCAGAAACAATTGAAATATAGTGTATAATACAATAATTCTAGAATACCATTGTGAAAATGGTGGTGGTAGATTTTAATTTTTAGTTGTAAAAGAATAAGGTTTTGGTTTATTCTTATTGAATATTTTTATAGAACCATAAAATAAAAAAATTGCAACTAAGTGGAATATCACTATATAAAAATATATTTAACTCTTTTATGTTTTAACACCTAGTGCTGACTAATTACATAAAATTAGAGTAATATTAATCGATTATGAAACTATTAGAAGTTAAGGGATAGTATATATTATTATCAGTTTCATTGGTCACTACCATAACATTCAATATCATTATAAAAAATTATTACCTACTTCATTTGGGCCATTTAAAGTATTTCCAATAATAAATGACCTAGAATCTAAATTAAATGAGTCCTTTTTTATAACCATTAAATTAGGAATGTCCTAGGATAAGATAATTTATGTTTTTATATAAGTACACTATGTTTTATTTTCATACTATTCATTTAATGGATTAGGAAAAACAACGTCTAAAAGCGATACTTAATTGTTAGATAGGATCTGAATGGATTTAATATGGTAAGGATCATCAGTTTTAGAGAAAATTCATGAAATGAACTAGATATCACTATATAATAAGAGTAAATAACAATGTAAGGGTCCCCCAAGATATTGAAAATGTGATTTTAAGTGGGATAGATAAAGTGGGTTTGAATTCATTATTATAGGATACAAAAATAGTTTTTATAAGGGCTTATTTTTGGTTTTTTGATAAAATAAAGATGAAATTAACTAGAACACCGATGATTTAGAAATTTTATCAAAACTATAGAGGGTAAGGGTTTAAAAAGATAAATATGTACACTTAAATAACTAATAGAGAGATATAACTATTTTAGTGTAAGAAAATAAATATAAATTGATATAATTAGGATTTGATTAATATATGATAATGCATTATCATAAATATGGTGAATTTAAATATAATGGAAATACAAATTAGTGTGATTGAATATTATTCATTAATGATGAAAAATGGAATCCACTATGAGATCTTTATTAAAAAAAATATTGAAATACAAGGGATTTATAATCCAATAATGGTGCCAATATATTTAGAAACAAGTTTCAATAGATTATGACCTGAAGTGCCCAGATCAGTGTGAATCACTGAGAGGGGGAGGGGGTGAATCAGTGATCCCTTAAAACTTTTTACTAATTGATTCTTTATCAATTAAACCTATATGGCTGGTTAAAGCCTCGATCCACTCTTCTTGTATCTCTTAGCCTTTCCTCGAGTAATGCAGTAAATGTAAAGGCACAGGACACAAGGATTTACAAGGTTCGGCACCAAAGACCTACGTCCTTGCCATGTTGGTTATACACCCCAACATGGTTTCTCCCATTATAATCTGTTAGTATTACAATGGTCGATACAGAATCCCACTGTATCTCTCCTGTGTCCCACATGAGGGTCTTTATACTGCGTCCCACATTGTTACCAGAGTCCCACTGGCCTGCTCCAGAATCCCACTGAAGACTTCTTCCACCCTGAGTCTCACAGGGGGCTTCTCCTAGATCCTCGAGTCACACGAGTAGCTCTTCTTCACTTTAAGATTCTTCAAGTATCTTCAGCAGTCTGGGATAAAGACTGCTGGCCTTGCTCTGTTCCTCTGATCACTTGAGTTGATCAGGTCTTCTCGTCTTGCTCAGGATTTATCTCCTTCTTCTCAGGATGACCTGGCTTCACTCCAACTACTGAATACTCAAACAACTGATATCTTTAACTTCAGTCTGGTCCAGTCTCACTTCAAAACAACTTCATGCACTGAATGCGTGGAAACTCTGAATCCTCATCCACTAACTGCATGGCCTTCTCAAATCTCTTCAAGAACTCCTGGTCTTGGACAACTCAAATGCACACAACCAGATTTGGCTTTGTTCATGTGTGCATGTGCATGCATGCAAGCATGCACTCCCCTGTCCTTCTCTTGGTGCAATAAACCCACAAAGGGTGTAGTATCTTTAAGCACACACCAGCTACTCACTTCTTCACACACTTTATTCAATTTGCTTACACACTTGAATGTGTGTTATACTTTAGTGTGAGGGTCTCCTACTTCTTCTAAGTGTGTTCACACCACTTAGTGCACACACATAGGTTTGGCCTTTTTTTATTCCTTTGCACACACACCACTAAGGTAAGTCTTTAGCCTTCCTCCTTCACTTTGCACACACACAAAATATTCTTTGTTCTGCACACACTTGACTTGGGTCTCTTCCCACTTCTTGTTGCACAACCTTAACCCGTAGGTTTTTCTTCAATTTTGCACACACAAAATGTGTCTTCACTTGGTGCACACACAAGGCATGAAAGCCTCGGGTCATCTTCTCCACTTGGCACACACTTGGCCTCGGATTACTTCCTTCACTTTAGCACACACACACAATGGTGTGGTCTCGGCCTTCTTTAGCTATTCCACCCGAACTCCAAAGGAGGCGCGCAAGGGGTGCGGCCAACTTATCACTTTAATCACCACGTTGGGTGTGGGTGTCACTGGCCACGCAAGTGCACAAGGCCACAAGGGCGCGCAAGGTGTCAAGCACCTCGGCCACACAAGCTCCTCCTGCCGCGCAAGTTTGCAGGCAGTGAGGGCTCCTTCTACCGCGCGAGTACGCGGTCAGGGACCTCCTTCAGAGCCTCGGGTGGCTCTGGAACTTCAGCCACGCAAGTGTGCGCGGTGGCTTCAAAACTTCGCGAGGCACATATGGCACTCACGGGACGTCGAGTTTTCAACAGATCAGCAAGCATCCTCGAGGGATCGGCCTCTCTTTATATAGGCAGAGGGCCTCGGTTCATCCGCGTGGGATATAAATTCAAACTCCCGAATATCTCGGGTTTTCAAGATTTCCAAAATCTTGTTTCTCCTCTGTTTCACGCGGGTTCTTTTCCTTCATTATTTTCCTATTCATGCATGTGCATGGAAACGTACGCATGGCCTTTTTTAAACCCAATCCATGCAAAGCATCAACACCGAATGGCCTCGCACCTTCGGTTGCTTCGGCCGAACTTCAAAACTCTCCAAACATTGCATGCAAGTGTATTTTTAAGCATGGATCGGTTCAGTGCGTCGAGACGATCCCAATGGACTCTTCGGCTTGATAGGAGATGACCGGGAACTCAAATTCTGTCGTCGGGGAGGCCTCTGGTTCGAACGGAGCTCGCGGGTGGAAGCGGTCGAGCTCGAGGTTGAAGACGGACGCTGGGCCATTGGATGCGGTGATCAAAAACCTTCGACGGCTTGGATCAGATCGGGAGCGCGGCGGATTAGATGAGCAGCGCCGATCGTCCGCGAGATCAGATGAGCGGCTGGGATTCGCTCCGCGGAAAAATTCCGCATCCCACATCGAAGCCGCGGCCAGTTTTTCCACGGTTTATCAAAGTTACGCTCCCATCCTTACTTAAATTGAACTTCCTCCTCCACAGTGCCGCCCCGCACCGTGTTCTCCTGCGGGAGCACTCTGCGCCCACTCACGCCTCCTGCGGGCGCGCTCCTGGCGCCCACTATGCACTGCTTGACACTCGCGGGTGCGCTCATGCGCCCCTACCGCGCTCCTCCGGGCGTGCCCCAGACGCCTATGCGGTGTCTTGGGTGCGTCCTGCCGCCCTGGGCTCGCCCCACGGGTTCCCCCATGTGTGTGGTGCCTAGCGCCCATGCCTTGGGGTTGAACCCTCAAGGTGTCCATGGCTGGACAATTTTTTGGAAAAGGAATGAGGGACTTTGTCAAATACAAAGCTCTCCTATGAGTATAAGCCATATGCCACATGCCCTTCAATCCATTCTTCTCCTTCATCTTCTTCTTGAGAATTCAAACATTAATCTTCTTGATTGGAAACAACTCCTCCATTTATAATTCTTCTTCATCATCTCATTTTCTACTTAGGAGAGAATTCTCAAGGATCTTCATCAACCGAACTCCTGAATCACATATAATCTTCAATGTTCTTTATTGATCTAATCAGAGATCAATTAGAACTTTTTCAATTCACATGCACTAAGAGTTAGTGCATGGACTTCATTAAAACCACTTCATCCACTTAGAACTTATGGATGGTTCACTTCAGCTCCTCATGCATTGTTAATACAATGCATGGTCTTCAATCATTGTTGTGACATTGTATCCAGTTGATACAAGTTCTTGGAACATTAAGATCAGCTCAACAATCGTCAGATATTACTAGAGAATGTTTCAACCACATCTCCTATGCCACTTAGTGAATCTCCTAAGTGACATGCCTCTTAGTACCATATCCATTCTCCGTTCCTCACCATCACCATCACAACCTTTTTCATTCACATCTTGACATTCCTTGACATCCATTCATTCCATGATAACTTCATGCCTCATTGACAACAAATGCAACACAATGAACTTCAATCTCCCTCTTTGTATTTGTTGTCAATACACTCCTTCAGCACATATGAATGGGTCAATATGTGTGCCAATATTTTCTCCCCCTTATTGGCAATCAAATGCAAAGGTGTGGTGTGGTTCTCTTTCAAAAAAAAATCTCTTCCTCCCTTCGAATAGCATCTTCTTTAAAAATCACTAAGAGAGGGATGATGCCACATGTTCTCTTTAGCAAAGAACCTTTAGTAAATCAACTCTAAGTCTACTTGGGCTAACCCGGTGCAGAAAACAAGAGTGATGTAACCAAGGAACTCAATGCTGTCCACATTCACTGTAAACATGTGAGATCATGCTAAGGGGTTCAGATATTCAATGAATTGCTAAATCCTGCACATACTCCACAAAACTCATTAGAAAGTTCAGTGCAAAGATAAAGATCCCCCATTCATCCATTTTCTTAAGATGATATTAATCTCATAACATCATCTTCTTCAGATTTGCTCCCCCTCATGGGGTGCACTCTGTTCTGTCCAAACCATCCTCCAGATGAGAATGATCATCATCTTCAATTCCCTGCAATGTTAGCACATGTATATACCAAGAGTATAAGGGAATAAGATGGAACCTCCTTGGTTCATCAATGTGAACAACAAGGTTGAGAAGATTCTCTCAACCGAGATGTCCCATTTTCACCAGTCTTCACACTTGCACATCTGATCTTCAATGATGTTTGTGCTGGTGTGGATCTCAACACATCTTCATGTGAAATCTTTTGTTTCCTTTTTTCCTTAGCAATTTCCAGTGCTTCATCTTCAGCTCTTTGCAGTTCTCTGGCAAGTTGCAACTGATTCGGCCATATGACTATCAAATCGTTTGGAAGTGTGGCCTCAGTTCTGGAAGTTCCACATGGTTCTTTTGATGCTTTCAAGCTACCTTTCTTAGGCAACTTGTTTTCAATCAATCCCTTCTGCTTCTTCTGGATTGATTGTCTGTTTGAGTCCAGTCTGCCTCTATTGAATTTCATGTCTTGTTTACAAAGATCCATGATATGTCCTTTCTTTCCACAGTAGAAGGATGTTTTCTTGGTGGTCCTTCTGGATGCATCACCCTTCTTGGATTTAGACTCCAAGGTCTTCTCTTCCTTTTTCATAATCTTCTTGGTAGCATCTTCCACTTTCTTATGCTTGCTTCCCAAGGATTCTTTCTGAGCCAGGTTCTGTGATCTTTTCTTCTTTTGAGCTCTGGATACAGTTGGAGATTGACATGTATCTATTTGACCACTTTTTCACACATCCCAGATGTTATCAAGCAATCCAAATCTGTTAGCAGTAAACAGATGACTCTGGACCTGTGGATGTTGCTTCTTTCCTTCTGGCTTGCTCCCCCTTGGCATGGGCTTGCTTTGTGCTTTGACATTCAGTGGATTGTACCAACAATCCTTTGCACAGTGCCCATAATTATTACAACACCAAAACTGACCCACAAATCTTGACCTCTTCAGTCCTTCTGATTGTTGGGTACTTTTCTTGACTTGCTGTGTTGTTTCAGGAGAGCATTCTTTCTTCACTGTCTTCATCCATACTTGTTTGGATTCATTCTTCCATCCTGCACTTTTAGTAGAAACACTTTTAGAAGCATGAGTACAAGATGGTATGGATGGTACCTTCTTTTTAGAAGATGTTGCCCTTTCATTAGATGATGTCTTTCTTTTAGAATCATCCTTATCAAAGTTCACTTGAGTAGAAACATTTCTTCTTTCAGCTGACTGGGAGGCTTTGGCTTTGGGTGATTGCTGATTGTTCAATATCACCTCCAGTTCTAAGCATTTCATATTGAGGGAGTTCTTCTCATCCTCAATAGTTCTTATCCTTCCTTCCCATTTCTCTTCCAGCTGCTTTATCTGGTCTTCATGCACCTTATTTATTTCAAGCAATGAGTTGTCAAGCTCCTTCACCATTTTGACTTTGTCTTCAATTTGAGCATCTCTGACATTCATTGACACTTTGTGCAACTTCTCCAGTGCATGAAACACATCTTTGATTATTATCATAAATATTTCTTTCTAAGAAGATCTTCTTTGCAATTCTTCAGTAGTGTCTTCATATCTTTCATTGCAAAGAGATACTGTTTCATCTTTAGCCTTCACCAGCTTTCTGAGAGTGTTGGTTATGCCAACCCTTTTAGCCAATTGATCTTCCATTGCATTGGCTTCTTCTTCTAACTGTGATTTTTCTTCTTGAAGATCAAGGATGCCTGTAGCTATACACATTGCCACTTCCTTGGGGACTGTCTTCTGAAGATATTCGATTGAATTTTGAAGATCATTCATTATTCCAACTTCATCACAGCTAGGACAGGCTTTCTTCATCTTCTTGGCCTGTTTCTTCTTTCTATTTTTCTGAGTCTTGGAAGATATCTCCATTTGAGGCTGGTCACTCATTTCCTCAAATCTGCACTTCATAAAGACTCCCTTGGATCTTTTAGAGGTAACCTTACCTCTGATACCATGTCCATTCTCCGTTCCTCACCATCACCATCACAACCTTTGTCATTCACATCTTGACATTCCTTGACATCCATTCATTCCATGACAACATCATGCCTCATTGACAACAAATGAAACACAATGCACTTCATGACCCATAAATATTTTTTTAATTGAGAAATAAGTGATTTTTATGGACTATATAGTTTCCCAGATAAATTTAAGACTACATTAAATGAATTAAAATTTTTGCACAAAAAGTGAATAAAAACCCAAGAAGAATTAATTTTCCTTGTTTAAATATATTCTAGAAATTTCATTGAATTTTAATGTTCGAGAGGAATAAAAAACTCACCAATCATCACTTGAAAAAATTATAGAGGGATAAATTTAGATGAATCATTGAAATTAGTATTAATAGCCCATCATTCATTATATAAATAAAATAATGATTCAATATTGGATTTTAAAGTCCTGTATCTAATGTTATAGTCATATAAGAACCATATAGTGAAGGTACTACTGAAATTAATGAAAAGGGTCATGGTTGTGTGGGACCATTAGGTTTAGTAAATATTAAAATGTTGTTTGAGAGAGAGTATAAAAATATGTGGTATGTGAGCTGATAATGTTAGGACACATGGTCCTATAATAATATTCCCTTTGGATTACAACCATTTCACTTTATATATATGTGCAAACCTTTTGTAACTATACATATTTAACCCCGTATATGGTATACTCAAACTTTGTGACAACCCATAAGGTATTGTAAATTTCTATGGGTATCACAATTAGAATTTATATTTACTCTTACTAAAAACAAAAACTACATGGTTATTATTTAGATCATGTATGAGTTCGACCCCATATAGTCATGTACTTTTTTTAGAAAGTTATTGTTCAAAAGTAATGATTTTTTTAAAAAATTGAAAATAAATTACAAACGACTCTAAAAGAATAATGAATTAAAAAACTATGAGTTTTTATAAATTTAGGATTAAGGGATATTAATGGAAAAAAATATATAATTCATTGTTACATCATTATAGAAATTTTATTTATGAAAACCATTTGTCCTAGAAGTCAATCACATGCCACCAAACTGAATTTTTATTAGGGTCATATCCTTTGGTTTATTAAATAATTAAGTGATCAAAAATTAAATTTAAACAATTGAGGACCACAACATATAAGCTATCTCAATAAGTTCTATTGTTTTCAAAAATATAATGCACATATCACTACAAATATATAATATTCTAACTATTAACTTACATGATGAAATCCAACCCTTCTAGTAAAAAAATATCTATGGGTTCCATAAATAATCATACCACAACGTTGCATATACTTGATTCCTCAAGTTTCCTGCCACCCATGTTTTAGTTTTAAATGCACTTTCGATTTATAAATCCCCTAATAAATTTTCAAATGAGCATCTATTTAGTTAATATATGCAGATTCACTTCACAAATGATGTGGTTCTATCATGTTTCTCACCCTCCATATAAGAGTTGTTATAAATGGGTTTTGCAAAAAAAAATCATCCAAAAGAAGCATAGTTTTATTTTATTAACTAGTTCATCATAAAATAGTGTTAGAAAAATATAATAATTAGTACTAATAATTTGAATTTAAATAATAAAATTTATTATATATTTTAGTTTCTTAATAAATAATTTTTTAGAAATTTTATAAAATATTTTATAAAATATATTTATATTTATCAGTTAGTTACACTTTCGTTTTACATAATACTAATAATTAACAATTTTTGTTAGGTGATTTATGAATTAATAGTCATTTTTATTATTAATTAATTTATAATTATTGTTAACCATTCACTTATTACATGATATTATATTTAATTAATTATTAATTATTAATAATTAATATTAATAATTATTATTAATAATTATTACTTACATAATAACTATATATTTTTCTGATTGTATTGTCCTTGAACTATAAAAATTAATAAAAAATTAGTTATAAATTAAATTATTTTTCATTATTTATAAATATTATTAAATAATTAAAATCTTTTAGTTACAATTATTAACTAAATAAAATTCCAAAATAATTATTATAAATACATTATAAAAAATCTTATTGACTTTTAATAATATTTAATAATGAATCATTATTTTTATAATTATCAATTAACATTAATATTTTTTATTTATTTACCAATTATTACTACATAATATTAAATTCAAAAATAATTACTAATTTTTATTCATGACCAAAAAAGTACACAAAATTTTAATTAATTAATTACTAAATATTCTTAATTTTTATTAATTAGTAACAAAAGTATTCAAGTTATTTAACCAAAGTTAAGAGTTTTTCAAGTGGGATTTAAAAAACACAAATGGTTCTTGGTTGTAAATATTTTTATTTAGGTGATTTACTTAGGAAACACTACATAAACCACATTTATCAATTCAAAAAATGGGATTTGTCATCCTTGAAAAGAACTAACATGATCTATGCTAATAAAAGTGATCGACCTTCATCATCTCTAACAAAAGAGATCATACATGCCTCCTTTTCTACGGTAAAATAATAAATTGAAAAATGGGGCCTTTATCATTGACTTTTTAGAATTGATAAATGGTGTCTTTATCATTGATTTCATTAGCGCAGATAAATGTGGATTTTTGTAGGTCATATAATGGCCATAACAGGTACTACAAAGATAAAACCCTATGATAGCCCCCAACAGAAAACCCCATTTGCAAGAATAACCGCATTAGAATACAAATATTATATAAACCAAGATTTGAATAAAAATATTAAAATTTTCAATTGTTTAAATTTGAAATTTATATTAATTTTTTTTATAAAAAATATTTTCATTTATGTGTATTAAAAATTATTCAAACAAAAATTAAAACCAAATATACAATAGAAAAACACTTATATCCAGATTTTTTGAATAAACCTTTGTACAAAATCCTATCCCTGAAATATATTTTTTTAATTTTAGAAACCATTCATACATTATTTACTGTATTTTAATTTTAATTTTATATAATCAACATTTTATGAATTATATTTTTAATTATAGAATATATTAATGATATTATAAGTTATTAATTCTCTGAATTACATAATTAGTTTTCACTAATTATACCATTAATAAAAAATAATTTAATTACATTAACAATTATTAATTATAATATTTAATATATTATTATTTATTAATTATATTAATCAGTTATTTTTTATAATAAATTATTGATTAAAAAATAATTACATTAATTATATTATTAGTTATATGGCTTGCACACTAGACGTTAACATGGTTCACACCTTCTACCAGGGAGCCTTTATTCACACTTATATTTAAAAAACATTATCTGAGTCATACTAACCACATCATGTGTCTAATTGACTATGATCTATTTATAGACAACACAAATGATTTTTGTATTATTTTCCAGAATATTAAAGATAATCAGATCTCATATTCATTGTTTTTGAAAATGTGAGACATGTTTTTTACTAAAATGATACCTTTATATTGAAAACACACACTTAGAGTCATACCACCCACATTGTGTGTTGTATTGCTGTGTAGTCAGTTCATACACATCGATCATTGTCTTTATGTATTGCGAAAATTCATTATTGTTTACTAAGTTTTGGTTATGTGATGTATGTGTTAGAGTTAAATGACACATTTATTGTGAAAACATGTAGTTTGACTCATAAAGACCTCATCACATGTCAGATTTATGTTATATATATTCCAACATGTATCAAATGAATTATGGATCATTTTCATAAACTATAAATATAATATGTTACTTTTTGCTATGTTTTCATTGTGTAATGCATGATTTAGAGTAAACTGACACATTTAATGTGAAAACACACGCATTTATTCATTCATGCCACATCATGTGATGGATTTATATATGTTCAATTTCTACATGTAACAAATAAATTATCGATAATTTCCCACATGTATCAAGAATATTCTTTTTTGTTTTCCAGGTTTTGGATTTTTGAATAATTTTTATACTAAAATGAAAATTTTATTATGAAAACACAATTTGAGAAATACTAAAAACATCATGCATGGGATTAATTTTATGTCAATTCATAAAAAAAGAATTATGGATTGTTTTCATAATGTATGAAGACAATTTAATCCTATTTTCTTAGTTTTGGCTATGAGACATGGGTTTAGACTAAAATGAAATGTTTTTAATGTGAAAAAAGATACTTTGAGTTGTACCAGTGAAATTATGTGTCATATTTATGTGCGGTCAATTACTAAACATCAAAAATTATTTATTGATCAATTTCTTATAGTTTGAAAAATATAATCTTGTTTTATTGTATTTACGATGTGACTACTGTTATAACTAAAATGAAATTTATATTGAAAACACACACTTTGAGTTATACCAGACACATCACATGTCAGATTGTTGTGTGGACAATTCCTACCAGCCAAAAATGAATTATGTAAAATTTTACAAAATATTCAAGGAAATATAAGTTTTTATAATCAATTTAGATATGTGATAGGTGTTTTAGAGTCAAATTATACTTTTAGTGTGGAAGTATGCATGTTAAGTCATAATGACCACATCGTGTATCAGATTGACATGTAGTAAATTCATAAAGATCAAAAATGATTTAAGGATTTTTTATATAATTCCCCAAGACATATTGATAATGTTTTATAAGTTCTAGATATGTGAAACTTGTTTTAATGTAAAATGACAGTTTTAATATGAAATCATGGACTTTGATTCAGATAAATCACATCACATGTTAGATTCATGTGTATCCACTACTAAATGTAAATGATTAATTATGGATCTTTTTATTAAATTTATTCTGAAAATATTTTCTAATTTTCCCTATATTTTCATTATGATGCCTACTATAGAGTATTATGACACTTTTAATGTTAAAACATGAGCAACAGGACATACTAGACCCATCCTGTGTACTATTGATGTGTGTTCGATTAATACACATAAGAAATGAATTATAGATTATTTCCCTAATTTATCATGACAATTTGAGGTAATTTTATTAGTTTTTGATATGTGAAGAATTTTTTAGGGTGAAATAACACTTTTAATGTAAAAACACACACTTTGAGTCACACCCTCTACATTAAATATTGGATTGATTTTTGGAAATTCAAATACGTGAAAAATGAATTCTGGATCATTTTACAAATGTATCAGGATCATTTGAACTCAATTTCTCAATTTTAGATATATGATAAGTATTTTAGTGAAAATTGACACTTTTTCATGTAAAACACCTACTTTGAATCATACCTACTACATTGTGTCTGATATTGAAGGGGCATATGGTACATCACATCACAAATAAATTATGTATAATTTTTTTATTCTTTAAAAATCTTAAGATCTCATTTTATCATTTTTAACTATATGATGCATGTTTTACAGTAAAAAAACACTTTTAATTTGAAAAGAAGTACTTTGATTCATACCGACCACATCAACTATCAGATTGATGTAATACTGATACATACAAATCAATAAATATTTGTGGATAATTTTCCTACTATGTGAAGACAATCTAATCCTATTTTCTTAGTTTGGTCTATGTGATGTATATTTTATATTTAAGTGAATTTTTTATTTTGAAAACACCTACATTGAGTCATACCAACCATATCATGCTTTATATTTTCATTCAGGTGATTCATATATAGTAATAATGAATTAAGGATCATTTTCCTAATTTATTAAGGGAATATATTCTTTTTTAATCAGTTTTGGCTATGTGTCATGTGTTTTAGACCAAAATAAAACATTTATGTCGAAAACATGCACTTTGAGTTATAATGTTCACATCATTTTTCATATTGATGTGAAGTCAATTCGAACACCTCATAAATGAATTAATGACCCTTTTACCAAAATATCAGGATAATATGAACATGTTTTCTCTATTTTTTCTACACGATGTGTGTTGTAGAGTAAAATGAAACTTTTAATGTGGAAATAAGGAAATTGAGTCAATCCAGCCACAATACCTGTCATATTAGTTTGTGGTCAATTCCAACATTTCCATAATAAATCATGGATCATAGAAATAGTTTATAAAGACAATATGATCTTTTTTATTAGTTTTCCCACTATGAATCATGTTTTAGACTAAAATGAAATTTTTGTATGGTGAATGAAAAATTAGTTTCATATTGGACACAATGTGTGCTGAATTAATGTTTTATTAATTCTTACATATCATAAATGAATTATAGGTCATTTTTCTAATGTATCATGATAATAAAGTCACATTTTATGATTTTTGTCTATGTTAATTGTGTTTTAGACCATTTTAAAAAACAGATCATAATATAAAAAGACGTAAAATGAAAATAACAAGTCATTGATCATGACAGTACCTTTTCATGATAGGGGTCACTAATATCAATGTTATTTCATAATATAAAATAAGTATTCCTTCGAAACTCCCCTTATATTGTTATTGAATTATTTATTTCTAAATCATCATACTTTTCAACCTACAATGCATGTTATAATGGATTATTCTCATGAATAATATGATAATAAAAAGGCATAAACCTTTCTTATAATGAATAAAATCCCGAAGTGACACAACAATACACTATTAGGGGTTAAATTCATCCCAATAGTTTGTAATATGTCTTCATATTTGTTGTTATAAGGCTCCTTGACCCATTTCCTATCCATTTTATCAATTATCGATTTGATGATACTTCAAAATAAAAAATAAAGGAAATAATTATTTATTTTTTGGGCCATTTGGGGAATTAGAATATAACCTTTAGAAATATTTAAACCTAAGAGTAATAATAGGATTATTGAAAAACTCAAATGAGGTAATGTTTTGGTAATTTTACCTTAAAGGTTTAATTAAAGAAGGACTGAAATCTGTAAAATAAGCTGGAAAATTTGAATCCTAGACATATTCAAAATTATTTCCTATCAGGTTGTGTTGTGTTATCAAGATTCTTTTACCAATTATATCAGAGCTTCCTTGTATAAAATTTATGCCCACCCCAACCCTATAATAAAGCATGATAGTGGTTTTGACTGGTGTTTTCCCCTTGAGAGTTCCTCAAATTGTTTACCATAATGAGATACTAAAGTTAAAACACCCTCTATAAAATCATTTATTTTATATCCATTAGGATAAGGAAACAAATGTGGGGTAGGATCATCAAATAAAAAGTGTCACTCAAGGGGGAAGAAAATCTAGTGTGGGGTTGAAATTCCATTGAAATGATAAGTGGATCAAATTTCCAAAAAATTGGATGGAAATTTTAAATATAGACTTAGAATAAAAGTATAACCAATATATTTATAATATAAAAGAATTTATGTTAGAAACATATTATAAAAGAATATAAATACAAATTATTCACATACCAAATTTATATTTTATGGAATACTCTATACTAGATCAAAAAAAAAATGTAATCACCTCAACATAATATCCACAAACATTTTAATGCAACGTACTATAGAAAATCATATCTATATAAACATATTTCACTTTTTTGGGTACCTAAACTTTTAACAATGTTTGTGAAACTAAGAATATATAGACAAAAAAATTATTAAAAAATATTTTCAATTAAATTATAATTACCTTCGAATATTCATTTTTTGGGATGCCTATTTTTTATGGCATGTGATATGGTTAATAAATTTATAAACCTAATATACAAAAAACAATCATTATTTTATTTTTATAATTACAAAAATTTTCACCAAAATAAGTAAATTATCATAAAATATGTCTTGATTAGTAATTATTACACTATATACCTTATTCTATCTTAATTTGATGAAATTCACAAGATTTATTTATTCGATCACTAATATCATACCATGATTTAGATGATATTTTTCTATCAAAAAACTATAAAAAAAGTTCAATAAAAAATAAACTACAAAATATAATTTGAATTGAATATATAAAATGTTTGTTTTAGTGCATTAAAAATTCTTAATGGACATCAAATATGGTTGATTTTTTTTTCAAATTTATGCTTCATATCCCAAAAACA
Organism: Viscum album; assembly: GCA_963277665.1. Classification (NCBI taxonomy): domain Eukaryota; kingdom Viridiplantae; phylum Streptophyta; class Magnoliopsida; order Santalales; family Viscaceae; genus Viscum; species Viscum album. The sequence continues at coordinate 26,599,500 of OY728128.1, read as the reverse complement.
TTGGGGTATCCAAATTGATTTCAATGAAAATCTAGTGATTCCTAAAAACAAAAAAAAAAACAAAACAAAAAACAACCAAAAAATAAAAAAAACCAAATTATATTTTATATGATTATACTATAGAGTATTACATATTCACTATTGGAATAAGGAATATTATTTCATCCATTATTTTATTTTCAAAAATAATTCTTATTCCATCTTTATTTATCAATTTCATCCATATTCAAATAAAATTCTAGTGTAGAAATAAAAACGGGACAAATGATTTGAAATTTTACATCATAGTCTTTTCCCATTATATTTTAGTGATATATAATCCTATATAAAATATCAATAATTATTTACAAAAATAATCAATTTAGATCATTTATTTTAAAAATATACTCTAAAAATATACATCATGTATGTATTTATAGTAGAGATACTATAATGACCCTGACCCCTCTAACCTGGAGCCAATGTCTTACTTTGTTACATTAGAAAAGATAAAAAGGTCCAAATTACGAAGGACCAATTATTTTAGCAGTTTTAGAAAATATATATAGATATGAAAACCATATTATTTAGGTATGTAAAATAAAAATCATAAAATTGGAAAAATTTGGCAACCTTTAACTCATTCTAATAATTCCTCTTCATATCCTAGGGATTGGAAAAAAATAAGTTTGAGTTGAAATGCATTTTAATGGCTAATTATAGTGGAATGTATCATGAATCTATAAGAATAATAAAAGTAGATAGTTAAATAACTAAACACACATTCCATTTAAATAATTTTACTACTATTAAAAAAATTAACAATCAACATAGAAGGGTAAATAACTAAAAAACCATTCCATTTAATCAATAAATAGAGAATGAAATACATCGACAAAAAATATCATCATTAAAGTCTCATGAAAAAATAAATGAATTATCCATTACAGAAGTTTTTAATTATTGTAACTCATGATCTTAGACATCATGATACCTCTACCATCAATACCTTTCACAAGAAATTTTAAAACTAAATGCAGTAAACCGTTTGATTTGATGAACTAATTTGTATCATGAGACCTAACAATGCCTCGATCAACTATGTAATTTAAGGAACCACCCATCACAGTATGTCCAAATAATTTTTCATATATATAATAAGTTATTTAATTCATTAATATCATTATTATTAATAAATATTTGTATTGATTAATGGATATAGATTCCTCAATATTTCTATAGTTAATAGAATAAAATTCAATGTAAATGTCTTGTGTAAAAATGGATTATGGTTTTTGAAATAATCAATTATAACTAATAGGAATATTTATATTTAGGATAAATTTAATATCCAATTAAAATTTAACATAATAAAGTTATTGTTTCAAGTGAAAATTAACAATCCCAATAGAAAGGCATATTGTACAATAACTTTTTTCACTTAGTAATTTTCAAGTCAAATCCACTTGGATGGAATAATTCTAATTGAATCATAAAATTACATGAAGTATGAATGAATCATTATATTATATGTGAAGGGGACATTTTATACACCATATAAATTTTTTTTTACATAACATTTCAATATACCCCAATGTAGGGAAATGGAGATGATGTCTCTTACCAGTAAATTATTTTTGGTTGAATGTGATCTTACCTTGTGTATAATTGTTTTAATTTTTTAACATATAAAATATACATAATAATAATATTAATGTCACATATTATCATTTTCATTAATAATAAATCATTATTTTCAATGTTTCAGGAGTTAATTGGATTATTTTCTTATTCGTACATTTTCAGGAATGTTAAGGTTCATGTGAATATTCTATAGTTCCATATTCTCTAAAATAATTATAATTAAATAAAATCCTTTTTATAAATCAATATTTGATTTAATAAAAATAATGAAATATTTTTTTTGAAAAATAAATTATGTTACGATCATTATGATAGTAGCCTAAACGTATGCATGAGTAACATTTCAATTTTTCAACGATCATTATGGAAAGATTTTAAATAATATTTTATTCTTAAAAAAATATATTATAATATCATATATATACAATATTATTTATTTTAACACACACACACACATATACATATACATATACATATATATCCATTTGATGTGGTGATGAAAAGAGATTCACATCACTTCAATAGTCCAAACATATGCGGACGACATTATCATTTTTTAGTCTAAGAATGAAAAAGATATATTATAATCTAATAATGATAAATATATCATTAATACCATAATTATTAAATTCATATCACATATATATATTTTTTAAAATTTTCCTTATTGACTTCCATGTAAATAGTTAGTAAAAAACGTATCACATCACTTTGGGAGGTGGTAGTCCGCTGTACATGCGAACAAAATTTTCTTATCCCCTACAGAATGGATCGTAAAAAATGTATATATGAAATAATGACTCCATAGGTATTATTATGATATACATATAATATATATAATTTATATTTATCACCATAAACTACCATTAGATGAAGTAATTGAAAAATGAATGACATAATATCACGTGGAGGTAGTCTTCTGTACACATGAATGATGATTTCATAACAGATTTGATGGAAGTGTGGATGAATTTAGGTCATGAACATAACATACCCAAATATAAGTATATAGATTTTAAAAATTATACAGATTTTATTATATCATGTTGGAGTAATAATAATTTATAGTGGTGGGTAAAGAAATAGAATAAAAACATTCATTAAATAACATTACTTCTTCTTCAGGAAACACCCATATGTTTTCACCAAAATAATTACATGGGTTCATTTTGAAAAAAATGGATCATAGGATTATTTAATGTATATATTAATGTTATTTGGGTATATATTTTCCAAGACAAATGTTATTGAAGTTGTGAAGAATATTTGAGAGTGGGAGACCTTTTAGAAATGAGGTGAGTGAAACACTTTTAATTTTTGAATGTGGTGTACCAATGTTTTTTACAAGAGAAAAGGGTAAAAAAATATTATTATAGATCCTTGGACATAATAAATTCTAAATATGTCACTCCAATTTATTTTATACGCGTTTTTTCATCATTTCAAACATTATCTATTTAGTTTAACCCCAAGTAAACCCATTTTTACTTTTATAATGGTAAATAATTTTTAGTGTTTTTACTATTAATTATGGCCATAAATTAAGTTGACCTAATAAGATATTAAAAATTATTCTAATTTTATATATGGAATACATTTCTACAAATTCCATTACAAAAAGTTGAATTTTTTATTTCAAAATCAATACCGCATACATGATAATATAATGGTTTTTCAAAGGTAAATGTTCAAAAGATCATAATGATTTTATATAAAAATTCAATATAATAATAATATAATGACCTAAATTGGATTAATAGACATATAATTAAGCTAATTGAAATTTTATACAAACATAAAATATAATTTTTATAAATAAATAATTTAAATTAAAAGGTTCTTCTCAATTGAAATTCAGTATTATTCACTATTCACCGAAAAATGAAACATTTTGGAAAAATCACTAACATTAACCATAATATAATTTTTATATTATAATTTAAAATAAAAATAAATTTTATCTAATAAATTTTATAAAATTGTTAGAAATTAAATTTAAATTATAGATGCAAAGCATTTCTAAACCATCTTTTAAAAAGCCTATTTTTTTAGAAAACATTTCTAATTATTTTTATTGATGAATATTTTCATTTCTATTAAATACATAACAAATAAAAATGTGTAGACTATATATTTTTAAAATTTATCTAGTTCTTTTCATATGTTCCAATTTAACATCTTGGTTTTAATGTAAATGTTTAAGTCATATTTTTATAGAGTATAACATTTCATTTAATTCGGGTGTTGTATTCATCAGAAGCTATCAAAAAACTTTATTCTAAAAGAAATATTTTTCAATATCATTGGGTGTTACCCTACTCCCCCCAAAAAAATTCATCAAAATTCCATGTATATTACCTTCTAAACAGATGATGATAGTTATTCATCATAATACACTCTCTTCCACTAGTTGTTTCCATAACTTTTTCGTCACTCAAAAGTACCTTTACCTGGTGTGTTATAATATTTCTCAACACTTTCCCTCTTATATCAATAATCTATATGGTTTATTCATAGTATTATGTACTAGTTCCAATTCTATTTTATCTTATGTGATCAAATTTGTTTGGTCTGACATATACTTCCTTAAATATGATATATGGAATTCATCATGTAATTTTATGATATTTGGTGTTATTTAAAAATTATAAGCAACAAATCTAGTTATTTTAAGAATTTAAAAGGGTCCAATGTACTTGGGGATTAGTTTCCCTTCCTTTCCAAACCTTATAAAAAATATTCCACTAAGATACTTTCAAGAAAACAAGATCTTCTACTTTAATTCCAAATATTTCCTATGATTTTTCGAAAACACTTTTCCCTACATAGGTATGCTTTACTACGAGACTAAATAGCCATTAATGTATTTTTTATCTCTTTTAAAAGTTCTAGTCCAAGGATTTTCCTTTCACTAAATTCATCCCAACAATATGGATTATGATATCTCTTTCCATTTAAATATTTATATGACACCATTTGATTTCCAAAATATAGACCATTATTATAGGAAAACTCTACCATAGTAAAATACTAATCCCTCATACATTTAAAGTAAATTGATCATGAACATAATATATATTCCAATATATGAATAGTCCATTTGGTCTGCCCATAAGTTTGAAGATGGTAGGTACTACTCAAAAGAAGATCAGTATCAAGATCCCTCTAAAGGAACTTATATAATTTTTATTTAAAACATTGATTATGATTGGAAATATTTGAAATCCATGAACCATGAATTCCTAAAATGTACTTAGTGTAGGGCCATGAGAGGTGATCATGAGGTAAAACTTCTCTTATAGAATGAAAATGATCAAATTTAATTAAGTGATGAATGATAACCCTTATTTATCATTCTTTCTAGGTATCTCAATTAGTTCAGTAGAAAAGTACATAGTAATATTATCCCATTTATATACATGAATAATTAGGGGTTACAAGAAACTTCCTTGACTATTCCTCACAACTTTCATTTTTTTAAAAACAAAACATTTGGACACATAATCATAAATTTCCCCCTTCATTTTATCCCACCATAAATGTTCCCTCAAACCCATATACATCATTAAGATACCCGAATGTATAGAAAAAAATTATCCATGATAATCATTCAAAAATTCTATTTTTTGGTCTGTTATATATGGAACACATATTCTCTTTCCAAATTTAAGAACACCATCATCACAAATGAAGTTTTGTAATTTCCAATCATTCACATCCTTAATTTTCTTTTGAATATCCCCATCACTAGATTGAGATCTTCTTTATATTTTATAATAAATATTGTTTCATAATCATTTTAAAAATTAGTGATATATCCCCTTTCATAATAATTACCATATTCAAATTTAATATATTAATGAAAATATGATCTCTCTCAAACCAAATTCTGATCAGAACACCATGATTCATCATAATAAATGAACCTTATTCATTATTTTCATTCCATGTGTGGTAATGCATTGATAAATAATAATCATAGAGTATCTAAAGTCATCAAAATTTCATCATATTTAAATTATTCAATGAGAATATATATTTTATCCTTCTATTATAATTTTATATATATCACATTTCTCACTATAAAGAAGATATATCTATATCATAAAAGAAAATATTATAGCTGCCAACTAATGATCATGGGGTGGATAGTTCTATCCATAAGTCTTAAAATACATTTATGCATATGAAATAACATAATAATTTTTAATTTGAACACAACCATGTCTCTTCTTTAATGTATCACTATATATTACAAACCCATCACATCCATATTGTAGAGTCAAAATAAAAGATATGACCAATAATATATTTATATAATAAAATAATTACTCACATTCCTTTGTTCAATAATATGTAAATTCTTTCATGTTATATTGGTTAAATGGTTAGTTAATCTAGAAAAATTCCTAATGAATTACCAATAGTAACTTCCAAAAAAAAAATGAAACTACATACCTCAGTTATGTTTTTTTTCTATATTCGATTATTTGAATTTATTTTTCTTTACATGATGAAAAAATATTTCATCTTTAGAGAAAATATGGCCATGGAAAGAATCTTATTGAATCAAGAAATCACACATACTATATTTACCATAAAACTTATTCCATCTTAGAGTCTCAAAACTGATATTCTAGTTACTATAATGGACCTCTAATATTTTATAATACACCAAAATAACATTAATTAATACCACTAAAACATCATGGTATTCCTTGAATACTTTTTCATTATATCTATAAAAATTATATGGTGCATTTGTCAATCAAAATGGAATTTCAATTAACATGAAATGCCCATACCCCATTCAATATTCTTTATTTGGAATGTGTTACTTCTCTACCCACAATTTGTAATACCCAAAATGAAGTTCAACCTTTTCAAATTATTAGGCTCTATGAAGTTGAAGAAATGATTCATTAATTCAAGGAATGATATTTGTTCTTTATAAAAATTTCACTAATTTCCATATAATCAATTCCTGGATTCATGGATCTATATTTAATATTAATGAATAAAATATGGGATCCTCATAGTGAACTGCTATGTAGAATACATCATTTTCACCAAAATCCAATATTTTTTTCTTCAACTCCACAAATTATATAGTGGTAATTTTATTGGGATTCAGTGATATTGGTGTTTTATCAATGGTTAATCAAATAGAAAAGTAAAAATCAAGCTCTGGGGGTTGTCTTAGTAATTCATCATAAAATACAATAATTTATTTATTAAAACTTTACATATCCACAATTTGAAGATAACTGTATCCATCCTAATTTTTTTAAATTCATCCTCATGAATCTCATTAAAAAGAGATATAGAGTGTGGTTTAAGATATTAATCAGATGATTATGTATCTACTATAAAGATAAGGAATTCAATATCATCCTAAAAATAATAATTTCCCTCTTCTTACAATAATTTTTTTCTTAATATTTTGAATTATTGTTCATAAATTGTATTATATAAAATTCAACCATGGGTATGATAATACATTTAGAAAATAACAAATGTATATTTTTCTATTGGGGTACTACCTAAAACATTATTATTTCGGTGATACTTCCCCTGGAATTTTTGATTAACAAACCCCTTATTAAATTAAAATGTATACGTACAATTTTCTTGGAAAACTAGGGAGATATAAAATAGTTTGAGTATCAATAATAAAATAAATCCTTAGAAAACTTTTAAGACAATATAAATGTATACTCCACCACATCATTGTGTACATAGACCTTAGATGTACCAATTTGATAAGCTTGTCCCTCTCCCCTTGGCATCTATTTTTGGGGATTCCATTGATACATGGGACATTCAATTTTGTATTACCCCATCTTATAACTAAAAACATGAAATAATTTATTTTTTTATTCTACTTTCATTTATGATCCTGGTGACCCATATCTCCATACATATAAAAATATCACAATATATTCAATAATTTACCATTATAATACATTATATAGTTTTCAGAAGGTGTAAATTTCATCGTTATAATACAATTACTTGAAACATTCTATTTTTAATAGTGTTTAGATAAACTATTAATATCATGATTTCCCTTAAACTATTTTAAAATTTAGATAATTCCTTTTATATCTTGATGGAACATAAATCCATTCCATTTTATGATGAAATTAATGAGAAACCAATGCCCATAGAAGACCTTGATTAATTCTTTCAATGAAATAGACATTCTTACACTCTATGATGCCTATGTAATCTGTAGCATACATGGATAAACTTGTAAATATATCATCATACTCAGCAACATAATATTATTACTTTATTTTTATCTAAGGATGTTTCCCTTAATTTCAGCATGTTGTTCATCATGGAAATATTTTTTTTGTGAATGACTCTTTGAAAGATTTTCATTACCGATGTTCTAGTTTCTCTTCCTCCATTGTATTCTAGATTAATTACTACCATTTATTTACATGACTTTTGAATAAATACACTACGATTGTAACATTTTCCTTTTCACTACATCCCAAGGCTATAAATATCTTCTTTGAAGAATTAATCCATTTCTTAGATGAAATTCAATTAGTATTCACACAATATTATGGATATATTTTATCACATAATTTGATCCAATATAAGATAATTATGTGGTATAATATCATGCTACATATAGGAATTTTTGGTTTCCATAACCAAATTAATCTTCCATAATATAGAAATTATTTTCCCAGTTCCAATACTAGCTGTACTGGATTCCATAGTTGAGAAACATATAAATTTTCCCGAGTATTGAAACCACTCTTCCTTCCTGGTTCCATTTCTAAATAATGACTTACATTATATTACCTAATAAAATTATGAATTTTATTTCATCATGTATAGTTCCAATTATGGTATACCACTTAAAATAAATTAAAATATTTTCCTTATTAATCATAGAATCTTTATTTTCTTCGTAAGGGATATCATTATTTTCAAATAATTCATAATGGTTAGTAATGAAAATGAGAATTATCCTAATAATATCTATTAGGAGTGTCAAAAAAGTTAATAGTAAGCCCCGTTTTCATGTTCTAAGTGGATATCGTGTCAATCCAAATGCACCCTTTTCAATTTTATTACCTGTAGGTACATCTTTTCCATGACTACATCCACTTCTAGTATCCATAAATGGATGTATTGTTATGAGTAAACACCTAATCTCTTATTTACCCAAACAATATTATGTTTTTATATACATACCATCAAATTATATCATAAGGTTATGTTCCCAAATATATGTTTTCCTTAATCTAGTTACCACGGTTTCAAATAATCTTATTTTGATACCACCTGATTTGAACACAAACCTAGTAATCCAGAGCTGATATATTACTTTATTACACTAACATAGTTACAAAGGATCAAATCCTGAAGGACCAACCAGTTTACTATTTTTGGAGAACAAGATTCATACATGATACCCATTTTAAATATGCATACAAAATAAAAATCATAGAAATGGAAAAAAATTAGAATCCTATAACTCATTCTAGGAATTATTCTCCACATCCTAGTGAATAGAAAAAATATAAGGGTGAGCTCAAAAATCCTAGTAAAGGTTTTGTATATTGGAAGATATCATGAATTGATAAAAGTAATCCACATGTATAGGTAAATAATTAAACATAATTTTCATTTAAATAACATGACTATCATTCCATGATATGATATAATCAACATTGTATAGTAAATAACTAAAAACACAATCAAATTAATCAATAAACTAAGAATGAAATAATTCCAAATATAATATCATTATGAAAATACCAGAGATAAAAAATAACTAAATTATTAACGAGCTATGTTCTTTATTATCATATGTCATGATCTCAAACATCATGTAACACTATCATCAATACATTTCACAATATGGTTTAAAAGTACATGTAAAAACCTACATAATTTAGACAAAAAATTTCCCATGAGACCTACTAGTGCATCGAGGGGATATATAATTTTGGGACCCACATTTCATTGAATTTATAAATAATTTATCAAATATAAAACAATATATTTAATTCATTAATAATATTCATTATTATTAATTATTCGTATTTAATAGATGATATAAATCTATCAATACTTCCCCTGTCAGTCAAATAACCTTCAATGTATACAAAATTTGTGAAAGTTGTATACGGTTTAAGAAATTATCATATATATAATATATTAATATGGATATTTAATGGAAATTTAATTTCAAATGAAAAATTATCAAAATAAAGCTATTTCTTCAAGAGAAAAATAACAATCAAAAAAGAAAGAGGGATTTTTGAAGAGCTTTTATCACTTAGTAATTTTGATGTAATATAAAATTGAATGAAATAATTCAAATTAGAAATTTGAAAACCATTAATTTTGAATGATTTGGTATATTATATTTAAAAATTTATGTATATAAATCATATAAAATATATTAAGTGAATAAAAGTACAATATGCCTCAATGAAGTTAAATTGAGATTATGTCCCCTACCACTCCCTTCTTTGTGGTTGAACAATATTTAACATCCTATACAATGATTTTAAAAAAAAGTGATTATCTTATAAAATAAATAAATTAATATATATAATACCATAAATGACCCTTTTATGACATATTATCATGCAATCATTAATAATATTTCATTATTTTTATTATTTTAGGTGTTAATCGCCTTGTTTCCACATTCCTGATTTTTAAAAAATGCTCTGATTCTTGTGTATATTATATAGTTCCATAAAAATTATAATAAAATTCATTACATAATTTTTATATTTATTCATAAACTATAATATTTTTATCAATCAGGAATGATGTTTTCGGAAAATTATGCAAGTTATGATCATGAAGACAGTAGGTCGTAAATAAGATTGGTTAACGTTTTCATTTGTCAACAATTATTATTGAAATAATTTTAGTAATATTTTATCATTATATTCTAATAAAAATATCATATATAGAACATTTATTTAAATGTATTTATATATATCATCCATGTGGTGTGGTGATAAAACGAGACTCATATTGATTCATGAAGGTGGTACTCCACAAGTACACGAACAACATTTCCATTTATCCGTGTAAGAATGGATATGATATATTTTATTTTTTAATTATAAATATTTCATTAATATAATAATTATTTAATTTATAAAACATATATTTATTATTTTTATCATTATTATCTTCTAGGTAAATCATTAGTGAAAAAGGATTTTGATCACATTGCGAGGTAGTAGTCTGCCGTACACATGAGCGATGATATCGTATCCCAAGTGGAATGGAAATTTAAAAATGTACATATTATATAATAAACTATATGTATAATTTTTTATGGATATATTATATATTTTTTATATCCCCAATCATAACCAACTGTGATAGGTGTTAATGGAAAAATCTGTGACAATAGTTGGAGATGCGGTAGTCCTCCACACACACAAATGTTTATTTCACAACCCATTTGTTGTAAATGGGGTTGATTATAGGTAATAACACTAACCTAAAAACATATAAGTATATGGAATATATTTTTGTAATTATATCATAATTGTTTAAAAATAATGGATGGAGATGGAGGAAGAAATAAAATAAAAAATGAACATTAAAGAGTGTTAAATCTTATTTAGTTAACCTCCTTAGGTTTTCATCATAATCCTTCCTATGATAGATTTAAGATAAAAAAATGTATTCTATTACTAGGTTTGGAAATTGGGATGTTATTTAGGAAGTTATTTTATGATCGAAATAGTGTGATGGTGTGAAGAATAGAGGAAATGGGGTGTCATTTTATAAGTGAGATGAGAAATACACTTTTATGTTTTGCATGGGAAATAGTAGAAACAACTTTTCCACATACCAAAAGGGTAAAATGTATTATTCTATATTATTATACACATTATGGTGTAAATATGAACGTAAAAATATTTTATACAAGTTATTAGATCATTCTAACCCATATAATTTTTGTTTAAGCCCATGTAAACCCATTTTTACCATAATAATTTTAAATAATTTTTATTGATTTAACTATTCATTAAAGTAAAAAATTATTTTGTCCTTAGTAGATAATATAAATTATTTTTAATATAAATATGGAATCTTTTTTTTATATATTTCATTCACAAAATTCAAAAAATGTAAATTATAACTAATCACATAGATACGATGAGAAATAGGGGTTTCAACGTGAAAATGTTCATAAGTTTAAAATGATGTTATATAAAAATTCAATATGAAAATGATTATGATGAACTAAATTTGATTTATAGAAAAATAATTGAACTAATTTTACTTTAAATAAAAATTTAAATATAAATTATCTGTATAAATAATATAAAATAAATGGTAGTGTTCATTTGAAATTTAGTAATTATTATCATTGATCAAAAAATGAAACATTTTATAAAATTCATGAAATTCACAAAAAAATAATTTTGAAATTTTAATTTCAAAAATTAATTTCATTATTTCAAATAAATGTCCTAAAATTGGTACATATTAAATTTATATACTGTTTTTTAAATAGAACTAAATAGTATTTTAGAAAATACTTCTTTTTTCATAAAAGAATTATTTTTTATTTTAAATGATTCTTATTTTTATTTCTAATCAATAGATAAAAAATGAACATGTGTAAATTGTATATTTTTCATATTTTAGTTATTTACATTCATAAACTATAATTTAACGAAACATTTATAATGGTCCTGATTAAATAATACTTTACAAAGTATCATATTTCATTAATAGACGGTGTAGTGCGCATCATAATATAACAAAAAAAATTATTAAAAAATAAAAATATTATAATGTTTTGGGGTTTTACATTCCCCCATAATATAATTATTTCCATGAAATTTCATGGATATTACCTTCTAAAAATATGAGTGTAGTTAATTTTCATGATATCCTATGATTCCCATGTTTATTTATCCATTTTCTGATTTCTTTGAGGATCCTTTACTAGTTTAGTGGTCTGAATCCTGATCACATTGTCTATAGTATCATGAATATGGATGAGTTCTTCACAATCTGATAGATCAAGTTACTATTCTACTTCATTATAGGTGAGAACATGTGTTGGGTATGAAATGTACATCCTTAATAATGATATATTGAACACATCTTGTACAATTGGATGATTTGAAATAATTTCCAGACAATAAGAAAAAAATCCTATCCATTCAAGAATTTAAATGTGTCTATTCTACCTAGATCGCAGTTTACCTTTCATATACAAAAATATAACACCCTTTTATGGGGATACATTAAATAAAACATGATCTCTTACATATAATTATGAATAATTACTTTGATTATTAGAATAAATATTTTTACTACATTGAGCTGTTTTAGTGTGACACTAAATAGATATTACCTTTATTGTCGTCTTTTGAAAATGTTTTGGGCCTACAAGTTTCATTTCATCAACTTCATCACAAAAAGTTAGAGTACAACATCTCTTTCTATATAATGCTTCAAATGAATCCATTTTAATACATGAATGGAATATATTTTTATAACAAAACTATATGAATGGAAACACTAATGCTGTGATGAACTGAACCTGGATGCCACTTAAAGGGTCCCCCAAGCTTGGTGGGCCACATAGCCTTAAGCACATCTTCCCGAATGACAGAGGCTGCTGAATAGAAGCAAGGACCTATGGTGTGTCCATGGGAAAACTATGTCCTCACTAGCAGAGTGTAGCATAGCGGAAGGAATATAATGGAATAGTAAACAACGAAAGAAATATAAACAAATAGTGGAAACAAACTGATGCAATAGATAAGCAAGAATAACAATAACTATAACATCTAGAGTAATAATGATGTAATTTCATGTCACTAGAAAACTGGAAAGCATGGATACAAGACAATAGACATAACATGTTCCAAATTTAAAAGAAAAAAAGTCTACTCCATGAACCACGATATCCTACTCAGTCATAAACTAGCAAGCTCCATCCTATCAGTATACAATCAATTATTGGAAGCTGCATACATCCCTTTTTCAATACCTGAAACCATGAAATCTACTCCAGGTACCAAATGTCGCTCTGAGTGGGTGTGAGATAAATCTTAGTGGGACACCACCAATGGTGTCTATAACATCCGGCTCGTGTAATGGAATATTTCAGTGTGTAGTCATGCATATATAAAGTACAGTAAGTAGAAAAATATAAATAAATAACCAAGTATCTACTTCATCCCTTGACTAGTGTTTGAAAATGTAACTAGTTCATTAATATATCAGATACCAATTAATTTTAATAGTTCATGTGAGGTATATCCATCACTTAAATCACCTCATGATAGTATAGGTAGTGAACGTCACAAGACATAACAAGGAATCCAAACAATGATATCTAGTGAGGGAGTTCCAGGGTAAAAACCAAGCTAAGAGAAACTCATTGAAAGCTAAATTAGTAGTATCTAAGTCTATCTAAGGGGTAAGAGTGTAATCCAAGGAGCGTAATCCAAGGCATTCCACAATGAGGTGCCTACCGAGTCTAAGGTGATCGACCAAGGTAAAATGAGGATAAGCAAAGACAGGGCCCTATGGGATTTCACCATGGAAGAAAATAGTCAATGCTGGATCCAAGGAGTGTATCTGATGTATCCTGTAATAATTAAAGGTACCCAATATTAGTATACATGGAGTCCAAGAAATAGATAAGAACCTGAGTCTAGGTGGGTATAAAACTAATAAAAATGTATCCTTGAATCAGAATGGGGTTCATGAGACCAAAGGTATTCTCATCTCATAATCCAAGCTGAGATCAAGTCAGTCCATTCTATTTGATATTGTAATCATGTATTAATTCATTTGGTTTATGTAGTCCCTTCCATTAGTGTGGATAGGATAGGTAGAGTTGAAACCATGTATTTATTGGTCCAAGACTTATCTTCCATCAGTGTGGATAGGCCAAGTAGCGTTGAAACCATTTGATCATGTCATAGTTATCTATTAAGGCATAAACAATTATTGAGGTAAAATATGCTACCTTCCATCAACATGGAATGGGGTGATATGGAAATTTAACCTTTATTCAATATATTTTATTAAGGACAAGTTATACACTTAGTAGACTTTCCATTTCACATTTCACATTTAATAATTATTTAAAATCACTTACCTTTGGTGGGTCAAGTGGTGAGCATACATGGTACATTCCATTATGTAATTTTCCTTAATGAAAATCCATTTATGATATAAAGACTCTCCTTTAGAAAGGCTAAGAAATGGGACATCCTAACGATGGATCAAATATGCAAAAACACTAAAAATCCAATTATCAAATAAACTTTGACATTAGGAAGATAGAGTTGTGGGTGAAACCAAGAAGAATTAATCACACATTTAGAAAGTGCATAAATATATGATTCTAATGAGTATATGCATGGAATTGTAATTTAAGAAACAGTTTCCAATGAACCAGGTGGTCCCCAAATGAAGATTCCAGAAAACAAGGAACATTATGTATGAGTTATAGACCACCCAACATAGGGTTGTATGAGTCTTCTCCTCCGGTTTTTGGCCTTTTTCTCCTTGGATCAGAGTAGATCTAAAAAAGGAAGAAAAATGATCACATGAAGATAACTAGGTCGAGAGTGAGAGAAAATAAGAACAACCAAATCAGACTCAAGTACTTACCGTGGCGCATCCAACATGATAAACAGAAGCTTGATCAAATTCCAAATGAAAGAGATCTCTTGATTCCAAGTAAAGATCATCAAAAATCTCCAAAAAGAGAGGGAATTAGGTAAATCCAACATAAACATATATTAAGGAGTAAGAGGATATATAAATATATCATTAAGGGAATTTTGAACATTTTACATAGGTTTGTAGCCTATGTACGGTTTGTTTGCATGGTTTTTCAATCCTTGCGCAAACCGTGCAAGATGGTTCTACCCAAAAATCCTTCCTCCACACAGTTTGATCAATCCATGTGCCACCCATTCACGGTTAACTATTAAGAAGGGTTGTTTTCAAGGGTTGGAAGTATGATCATGTGCCAACTGTGTGAGGTTATACTGTCTGAAAAAAACACCTCCCACACAGATTGAAAAAATGTGTGTAAATTCTACACAGTTTACTCTAAACCATGCATAGAGTCTGTTTCCTCCAAGGTTCTGGGCTCCGAACAAGCCAGAGACACCCTCATAACCTTTACAAACACATTAGGCATCTATATTAGGTCCAAAGTAAATATTTAGACTTAAATTAAAGGATCCAAAACTGAGTGGGAAATCGGGTTCTTACAGTCTTCCCCCCTTAAAAGAACTCCCTCCTCAGTTCTCCTTCCAAGTGTAAGGAAACAATATCTGAGAAAATCTCAGGCCACTGGGCACGAACATTGACATCCCTCCCCCAAGTCTCTTCCTATACTCGACCATGCTGCCATATCACCTGTACGAGAGGGAGAGACATGCTTCAGAGATAATTCTTAATTCGGTCAACGATTCATACTGGATACTCCTCAAAGGTAACATCGACTTATAACTCAACATCCTTAGTATCAAAGATATGTGATGGTTAAGAATGATATTAGTGAATCTGTGAGACATGAAAGGTGTCATGCATGGTATGATACCTCTTAGGTAGTAGCAACGAATAAGCTACCAGCCCAAATCTCTCTATAATTTCAAATAGTCTGATGTAAGGAGGATAAAACATTCCCTAATTTCTTAAATTTCTATGCCCTATCCTTGGAGATACCCATAGAAAGAAACGATCCACAACCTCAAACTCAAGAGGCCATTGACGACAATCAACATAAGATTTCTGTCTACACTGAGTAGTAGTCATACACTTCCTAATCAGCTGGACCTATTCTGAAGTCTCCTATACAAGATGAGGACCTATTAGGGATACCTCACCTTCCTCTAGCCATCACAATGGTGAATTGAATGACCTACCATATAAGTCCTTAAAACTAGCCATCTTAATCATCTCTTGGAAACTATTATTATAAGAAAAATCTATGAGAGGGAAATACTTCTCCCTTGAGCCATCGAAATAAAGGACGAATTCTCGGAGCATATCCTCCAAAACCTATATTGTTCATTCTGATTGTCCATTAGTTTGAGGGTGAAATGCTTTTCTTAGAAGCACATGTGTTCCCATACCATTCTGCAAACCCTTCCAAACCGTGAAGTGAAATGAGCATCCCTATCTAAAATGATAGAATGTGGAACTCCGTGTAGTCGTATGATCTCACAGACACACAATCTTCCCTACTCATCAACTAAGAATGTCTTCCGAATTGTAATAAAGTGGCATTATTTATTTAGTTATTCAATGACTACCTAGATAACATTTCTACCCCTCAATGACCTAGGTATATTGACTTCGAAATCCACAGCAACAACTTCCAATTTCCATTCTAGTACTGGAAGTGGCTCTAACAAGCCTTCAGTTCTCTAGTGCTCTGCCTTCACTTACTTATAGGTGGAACACCTAGTGATGAAGCCTTTAATCTGAAGTTTAATCCCAGGACACCAATACTAGCATCACATATCTCGATGCATATTCGAGATGCATGGATGAATTTCCCACGTGGAAGCATGGGACTCTTTCATCAACTCCTCTCTCACATATTCAGGAACCCATATACATCCACAAAGATGCAGGACATCATCTCTATCCACAAACTAATCCGGAGGTGGGTTATCTCCTTATATACTCTCACGGAGAACCAAACCATCGGGATCTGAAAACTTCATACTCTTCACCTTCTCAAGGAAGGAATATGTATCTCTTAAGGATGATAGGTATGACTTCTATTTAATTTTGTGAAACTCCAGATGATGTTCATAAAAGAGGGCCATTAACTTCCATTCATCACTGGCATCCTATATAGCCTACGTTTGAGTTTTCCAACTCAGTGCATATGCAACCACATCGCCATTTCCAGGTGTATATGCATGATTAAAATCAAAGGATTTAAAATGTTAGACCCATATTTATGGTAGGAGGTTCAAGTCACACTGAGAAAAGATATACATGAGGATATTGTGATCTGTATACACCAAAAAGTGATCACCCCATAGATAATGTATCCAGAAATGTAAGGAATGGAAAACTGCTGGTAGTATGAGGTCATGCATCACGTATTTTCTATTGTGAGGCCTTAACTGCCAAGACCCATACGCAACGACATTGTCTTCCTACATCAACAATGCTCCTGCAAAAAATCCTGATGCAACACAAAAGATGATATAAACTTTACATGGTTCTAGAAGAATCTGAATAAGTGCTGAGACAAGCCTACCTTTCTTCTCTTGAATGACTTTCCCACATTCTTTTGACCACAGGAAATTAACACCCTTCTTTTTAAGTTTAGTGAGATGTGAAGAAAGTCATGAGAAGTACTGTATAAAATGCCTGTAATATCAAGTGATCCCTAAGAAGCTCCTAGTATCAAATATGTTATTAGGATGCACCTAGGAGACTACAACACTAACCCTTTCAGGGCCAATAGATACTCATGATTCTGAAATAATATGTCCCAAGAAGTTGACCTTGTCAATCCATAAGTCACATTTAGAATTCCTGGAATAATGAGAATGCTCTATCAGTATACTTAGAACGATCACAAGATGTTTTGCATGGTCGTTACGAGTGCACAAAAACCCCAATATGTCTTCCAAAAAGACCGCGACAAAAGAGTCCAAGTCGGGATGAAAAACACTATTCGTCAAATCCATGAAAACGGAAGGTACATTCGTAAGACCGAATGACATAACAAGATAGTCATACAGTCCATACCTAGTACGAAATGCTGTATAAGCCATGTCCGAGGGTCTGACTTGCACATGATGATAACCCGATCTCCGATTGATCTTAGAGAACAACTTTGGTCCTCAGAGCTGGTCAAATAGATCATCTATTTGAGGAAGTGGATACCCATTCTTGACTATATGATGGTTTAACCATCTATATTCCACAAATAAATAGAGAGTTTCATCCTCCTTCTTAGAAAAAAGCATTGGTGAACCCCAAGAGGATGTACTGGGCTGTATAAAGACTTTGGCCTCTAAGTCCTCTATCTACCACTTGAGCTCCTGAAGCTTAGTAGGTGCCATCCTCTATAGAGTAATGGACACTGGAGCTACTCGTAGAACAAGATCTATTACAAACTCAACTATCTCTCAAGAGGTAATATAGAAAATCCATTAAGAAAGACTTCCTTGAAACGATCAACTACCGGAGGGAAAATAGTTTGAAGCAAACCCTGATCCTTTATGAAATGATTTGAAATCTGGGAAGTCACTCCACCTAGACCATAATGATTCAGTCCCACTCTCCCATCTTGGAAGTCCCACTCAACATTGAAAAGCTAACTATTTCCGTCTAGTAATGTAAAAGAAACCCTTCGATGATAAAAATCTACAAAGGCATGATAGTGGACTAACTGGTCTATCTCGAGAATGTAATCTATGCCCTTCATCTCAAGAAAAAGAGATTCCAGAAGAAAGGGTATATGCCTACATCAAGGCAATAATCCCTACATAGGCATATGCCTTCCATCTGTATTCCGAATGGCATATCTAAGGTAAATACACCATAATGATACTATATATCTTTTCTGATACATTACATGGTAGATATAGAAATAAAGAGTTTTAAGAACCTATATCAATCAGAGAAGAGAAAATAGTAGAGGCTACTAGAATAGTACCTTGTACTGTAGATGGTCATGTATCCTGATCCTCGTGTATCGACTGTATGGAATGCAACTGACCTGATCCATGGACATGTGTAAAAGATGGACAACCACGATCATGACTGCTCTGCTGGAGCAGCTGGTGATCAGGGATCAGACTACCACGAACATGACCTCCTCCTCAGCTAGACCTTATGGTGCTACTCCAACTCCCAACCTAATGCAACAAAAAAGAACTTTCTCCTAAAGGTGGAGTTGAAGCTGATCCTTTTCAACTCGAAGCAGGTGGTAAGGTCCTACAAAAGAGATGAAGATGACCTATAAGCCCACAATCAAGACACTCCATATGGTCTCTATCACACCGAGGCTTCTTATTCCCTAATTTTACACACCGATGAAACACTACAGAGCTATCAAACTGGACACTATGTCTTCCACTACCATGATGATAAACCACAAGGGAACATTTACTTCCACTAAAAGAACTACTGGCCTGATGGGGCACTGATCCTTTAAAACCTGTACCCACCCTATACCTCAGGTTACACTCAGTGATAAGGGCCTGATCAACTATTTAGGAGTAGGTATGAAGGGAAAATATATTCACCTAGGTTCGTATGGTGTACTAGAGCCCGTCCTCAAACCGTCTAGCACAAAAAATATCATCCCTAGCTAGAAGCGGTACAAATTGCTGTTAATCATTGAAATGTGATGAATATTCGATAATTGAAATAGAACCCTACTGATGATGCATGAAATATCTGGATCTGTCAGCTCTGAAAGGCTAAGGAACGAACTGATCATTGAATGCAGTCTGGAAGTTAACCAATAACATTCCTTGATGACGTCCGGCCTGAGTAATGACATCCCACCAATGCTTGGATGAATCCCGAAGCATATAGGTATAAATCTTGTATCTCTTCTCTAGAGGTGTTTAAAAATGATTAAAGATAGACAACATTTCCACTAGCAAAGACTCACCAGCCTTAGATCTACCATCCCCTGAAAAAGTAGAAGGATGCTGCAGCTGGAACTCGTGGGTCAGATCAGCCATTGTAGGTGCAACTCGTAGAGCACAAATCATGGATTTCATCATTCATAAGAAACTATTATGGAATTATAAATCCATTCCCAGATTTGGTATAGCATTAAGTCCCTCAAGTGGCACTCCTTTAAGTAATATTGGCGGCTTAGGGCCCACCATGTCTGGAGTATGGTCATCACCACCCACCTGGAAAACGGAATGAGGACGTCATGGAAGCATTGGTTTAAAAATTACAAGCACAAACCTTAGAACAAGCTTAAAAGAAAGGAGATAATATTACTAATAGAAGTTGAACATAAGAAAACTCACTACCCAGCCATACTACCCAAACTACCTATTTAGATGGCCATGTATCGGTAAGTGATCAAGTATAAGTTTTATGTCATTTCATAGTTAATTCATAGGTTCACTCCTTTACCTTTCATAAAAATGAAAATGCAAAATAGGGATGTGAAACCAATTCATTTTTGATTTTAGGATTCCATTTATAATGGATAGTCATTTATGATGAATCCGTGCCCATTCACCTATCACCAGAAATGACACCCATTTACTTATAACATAATGTCTTGACTTGGTAAATTACTCATTCTAACCCATTAGGGCCTATACACCTCATGAATTGAGATATTAAATAACTCAATCAAAGCCAAAGTAATAGAAGTAGAAGCAACTATCACAACATCACTCAACAATAACATGCATATCAAGCAATTTAAAGCAGTTAAATGCAACTATATGGCACAGAAATATGCATGACATGTGAATTCTAGGTGCCTATGATGATGCATTTAGAAATACTCCTTTCCCTCATATTATTTGGTTAACGATGAAATAAATTATAAAAAGTGTAATAATCAACAACAACACACAACATGTGGATAACCTAATGGTGAAATAATATCAAATGTAATAGGAAAATGTATAACAACAATTGCATTTTGGGTAACTTGGATTTTACCCCGAACATCGGTTCACGACGCCCAAGAAAGAAATATGAACAAGTACCAAATGTTTCTATTCTCCAATATATTGTATCCACGTATTAAAGAAAGAACATAAACCACTTCTGATACAACTTTGTGAGGACCCGGACCTGGATTCCACTTAATGGGTGCCCTGAGCCCAGGGGTCCATATAGCCTCAAGCACGTCTTCCTGAATTCCAAAGGTTTCCAACTAGCATCGAGGGAGTAGGGTATGTCCGTGGGAAGACTATTCCCTCATTATAAGTGTATAGCATAGTGGAAGAATATAATGTAATAGTAAACAACAGAAGCAATATAAACAAATAGTGAAAAAAACTGATGCAATATATAAGAAAGAATAAGAATAATTGTAACAACTAGATCAGTGATGATGTAATGTAATGTCACTAGAAAACTTGAAATCCTGGATACTAGATAATAGAAATAACATTTCATAGAGGTTAAAAGAAAACAAAGACTACTCTAAGCATCCTGAGATCCTACTCGGTCATCTTCTATCATGCTCCATCCTATCCACACACAATCAAGTATTTGAAACTGCATGATTCCCTTTTTCAATACATGGAAACATGAAATCTACTCTGGGTACAAAATGGCTTCTGGAGAGGGTGTGAGATAAATCTCAGCAGGCCACCAAAAATGGTATCTAGAACATCCGACCTATGTACTTGAATATAACAGTGTTCTAGCTTGCATATATAATGTAAATCATGAAGTAAAATAAAACTAAATAACCAAAGACCTTCCATAGCCCTAGACTGGTGTCAGAAAATGTAACTAGTTAATTAATTTATTAATTACCATTTAACAATAATAGTTCATGTGAGGCATAGCCAAAACTTACATCACCTCATGATAATATAGGCAGAGAAGGTCCCAAGGCATAACATGGCAGCCAAACAATAATATCTAGTGAGGGAGTTCCTGGGTAAAAACCAAGGTAACATAAACTCAAATAAAGCTAACTCAGAAGTATTTGGTTATATCTAGGTGTTAATAATGTAATTCAAGGAGAGTAATCCATGGAATTCCACAACAAGGTGCCTACCGAGTTCGAGGTGATCGACCAAGGGGAAAAAGGGCTAAGCAAAGACAGGTCCCTATAGGAATTCACAATGGAATCTACTAGTCAATGCTGGATCCAAGGATTGTATCTGAGGTATCTTGCAATAAATAATGGGACCCAACGGTAGTATAAATGTCATCCAAGGAATAGAAAAGAACCAGGTCTAGGAGGGTATCGACCTAAGAAAACTGTATCCTTGAATCAAAAGGGGTCTCGAGACCCAAGGTATTATCCTCTCAGAATCCAAGGAGATATCGAGTTAGTATATTCTTATTTAATATTAAAATCATGTATTAAATAATTTGGTTCAAGTGTTTCCTTTCATTAGTGTGGAAATGTCACATAGAGTTGAAACCATTTATTTGTTGGTCTATGCCTTGTCTTCGATTAGTGTGGACATGCCATGTAGCATTACAACCATTTGATAAAGTTGTAGTTAGCCATTAAGGCATAATCAATTATTGAGTTTCACTCCTCTACCTTCCATTAACATTGAAAGGGGTGCTATGGACATGTAACCCTTATTCAATATCTTTTATTAAAGACAAATTATATACATAGTATACATTCCATTTCACATTTAATAATTATTTAAAATCAATTAACATATGAGGGTCAAGTGGTGAGCATACATGGTTCAATCCATTATGAAATTCTCAGTAATAAAAAACAATTTATGATTAGAAGAATCACCTTTAGAATGGTCAAGTAAAGGCACACCTGAGCGGTGGCTCAAATATGACAAAACACTAAAAATCCCATTATAGAAGATCCTTTGACATGAGGTGGATTGAGTTGTGTGTGAAACCACTAACAACTAATCACAAATTTGAAAAGAGCATAACCATATAATTTTTACATGTATAATCATGTAATGTTAATTTAAGAAATGATTTCCAACAAAATCGATGGGCCCCATATGAACATTCCAAAAGTAACATACTTCAGGGATGGGTTATAGAACATCCACCTTAGGGTTGTACAAGTCTTGTCCTCTTGTATTGACACATGATTTTCCTCGGATCAGAGTATATCTATAAAAAGGTGAAAAACTCTCACATGTTGATAACTAGGTCAAGAGAGAAAGAGAAGAGGAATGACCAAAGAGGACTCGAGTGCTTACTGTTTCACATCCAATGTGATGAACAAAATCTTGATCAGATTTTATGATTATTTTGGACATTTTAGACAGGTTTTTAACTTGCACACGGTTTGTCCTAACGGTTTGTCAATCCATGTGCCTAAGGTGTTAGATGATTTTACCTGAAAATAATTCCTCCATATGTTTTGATAACACAATGCACCACCCATGCATGATTACCTTGGAAAAGGGGTGTTTTCACAGTTTGGTTGCACGACCGTGCACCAACCTTGTGAGGTGCTATTGTTCAACAAAAACACCGTCCGCACAGTTTTCCAAACCACGTGTAAATCCTGCACAATTTACTCTAAACCATGCACTGAGTTTGTTTCCTCCAAAAAGATGGTTTCCAGGCTCCGAACTAGCCCTGAACACCCTCATAACCTTTACTAACTCATTTGGTATCCATATTAAGTGCAATGTAAATATTTAGACCAAAAATTAAAGGATCCATACCCATGTGAAAAAACTAGGTTCTTACAATTCCTGTATACCTTGAAAGATAAGTGATCATGAGATACACATATATTCTATTTTATAAATAGTCATTTCAAACTTTCCCTTAGTTTGAGGATGTTAGAAAGTGCTCAAATGAAGTTCAATATAAAGATCCTTATAAAAACTCATCCAAAATTTTGATGCAAAATGGGGATGATGATTAGAAAAAATTGAAATAGGTTCTCTATAAATTCAAGAAAAAATACAATAATATATATAATTTTGAGGTTCTCCATAGGTAAATCTCCTCTTATATCAATAAAATGTGAATATTTAATTAGACAATAAATGATATCCAATGCTTCAACA
This sequence comes from Viscum album, assembly GCA_963277665.1. NCBI lineage: Eukaryota > Viridiplantae > Streptophyta > Magnoliopsida > Santalales > Viscaceae > Viscum > Viscum album. The sequence continues at coordinate 26,575,153 of OY728128.1, read as the reverse complement.
TTATTTCTAGGATTATTTAGTTTTCATGTATTAAAGTCCATAGTAAAATATTGCAATTTAAAAATAGGAATTGGAAGATGCTTCCATAATTCTCTAGAATGATTTCCCATAGATTTTCATTGTTTCAAAAAAACCAAATATAATGAAACATAATGAGAAAACTTTCGGCCTCAAGTTATCCCACCAAAAACGTTCCTTCAAGTCCCTATAAATCATTTTTATACTATGGTTTATTGTGAAATTTTAGCTATGACCATTTTCCAAAAATTCCATTTTTTAGCTCAGGTATAGATGAACGACATAATACCTATCCAAATTTAATAAGTACATATAATGAAAATAAGATTTTTAATTTCCCATCATTCACAACATTAATTTTGTTTTGAAACATCTCATCATAAAGCTACAAACTTATAATCTTTTCTAATAATTATAGGGTTTTAATCATTAGAAAAATGAGTGATGTCTCCCATTCATTAATAATTCATATATCAATTTTTATAAGAACCATTAACATATGATCTCTCTAAATCCTCATGTAGGTAAGAACTCCATGATCTTTCCTACTCAATGCATCTTCTACCTTATATTATTTCCCTTGTAGGTAGTGAATTGAAAGATAATTATATTTGAGTATCTCAAGACATCAAAATTACCTCATATTGATCACTTTCTATGAAAATGTGTTATTAATATTTTATAAAACACTTATATATCTCATATTACATCATAGAGATAATGTATCCATATCATCAAACAAAATATTTTAGCTTCTAGATAAAGATCCTAGGTTTATAAATCTTTATGTGGAATTCTTTAAACATACATGATGATGTGAGACTACAGTAAAGAAGTTTTTATAGACAACTCCATTCTTAAATTAAATGGGAAATGTCTATTTTTCTAGAAAAAATTGGTAGATATAAAATATTGTGAGGATATGGTATCAAATCAAGCATTAAAAAAATTTGATTATAGGATTAGTGTACCTTTTACCACATCATTGGGTACTTACACCTTAACTATAGTGATATCATAACATTATCCTTCTCCCCTTTTCCTATACTATGGCATATTCCCTTGAGTCTTGGGGTATTCCTTTTCGTTGAGTTCTATAACATTAAAACTAAATCATTATACCTCATTTATCTTTTTCATACCCATATATTCATTAGCATGGTGATCCTTATCTCCACAATTATAACAAATTACCAATCCCTTCGAAAATTTACATGAATATTATTTCAAAAGTTTTCACTAGGTGGAAATCATTGCGCTATCTTATTCTTCTTTGATACATTCCCATTTTCTTGGTGTCCAGACATCCTATTCTTCTCACGAGTTCTCTTTAATATTGAATATTTGTAGAATCCATTATCTGTTATTATGGTGCATAAAACTATTTAATCGTATGATGAAAAATATTGAGAGACCAGTTACCTATAGTCGCATAACTTAATACCTTTAATGAAATGGTCAATAATGCACTCTATGTTTCATATGTAATTCATAGAAAAACTAGATAATATTATAAAGGCATTCTAGTACTTATAAAAAACATTCTCCTTTCATTTATTTAATATTTAAAATTTTCTATTATTTTTAGTTTGTTTCTCATGATGGAAATATTTTTCAAATAATATCCCCACAAAATATTTCCATTCAAAGAGTTTTATATCCTCTTACTAGTATTCTAGATCAATAACCACCATTGAGATAATACATTGTAAGTGTAATATTTTTATTTTTAACCCAACATAAGGCCATCTATATCTTCTCAAGAGATAGAATCCATTCCTCAATTTCTATTGGATTAGTAGCCCCACAAAATGATTGGGAATTCTATCACAGAAATAGATTCAACAAAGGTTAATCTCATTGTTTAATAGGTTTATCCATTCATGAAAGGTTATTTTTCATAACTTGATTAAAATTCCCTATTATAGATATACTTTTATCTTGTCCAATACTAGCTGTATTGGCATCCTTTGTAGCCACATGTATTGATACCCCTCTTCCATAGAGGTTCAATTTCTAAAAAAATGAAATATAATGGATTAAAATAAAAAATTATGAATTTTAAATCATAATGTATAATACCAAAAAAGATCTAACACAAAGAATAAATTAATATTTACATATTTTAGTATCAGAATCATAAAAATTGTTTCTACAGGGATATCATTATTTTCAAATCCATCATAACATTTGTAAATAAAATGTGAATTATCCTATGAATATCTCATAAGAGTGTTAAACTAGGTAGGTAGTATGTCCTATTTTCATGAACTCGGTGATGGTTGAGTCATGAAAAATGTTCCCTTATAAGATTTACTGTCTCTAAGTACCTCTATTTCAAAACCATTCCCATTTGTAGTATCGAGATAAATTTATATTACAAGGAAGAACCACATAATATATTCCTTACTAAAATTGAGGATGTTCTTCAATAATTATACTCAAATTATATTATATGGTCATGCTACATAATCTATTTTCTCCTTAATCTATTTTCTAAGGATACTACTAAATTTCCTCTAATACCAACTATAATTATTCTTACCCCAATAACTCAGAATCTATATCTTACGTTATTAAGTCGGCATAGTTAAGAATGTACATATCCAAAATTAAAGAAAAGTTTATGAGTTTTAGATAATCTTATACAAAAATGATATCAATTTTACATAGCTATATAAAATAAAAATCATATAAATGGAATTCATTTCATATCCTTGAACTCGATCTAAAAATTATTCTTCATATCTAAGGTAATGAAAAAAATATATGTGTTATTAAATTCTTGGTATGGGAATATTATATTAGAAGCTATCAAGAATATATAAGAATGCTAATCATGTAATGGTAAATAAATGAACAAAAATTAAATTTAAAAAGAATTACTATCAGGAAAAGATAAGATATAACCAATATGGTAAGGTAAATAAGTAAAAGGACATGCTATTAAATCAATAAACTATTAAATTTATAAATAGATAATGTCACTAAAAAAATTGCATGGATAAAAAAGTTAACATATTATCAATGAATTAAGTTCTTAATTATTAGATTTAATCATATTAGGTATCATGATACCTCTACTATTAAGGCCCAAAATGGTTTAAAAACACATGTAGAAACTTGTTTAATTTTTCCAAATTATTAGTTTCACTTGATATACTGAAGCATCAAAATGATATTTATTTACGTTTCCCACTTATCATTGAATGTAAAAATTATTCCTAATATATATAATAATTTATTTAATCCTTTAATAATACTCCATATCAATAAATATCACTCTTGAGTAAGGGATAGATATTTTTTATTACTTATCATGTTAATAAAATAACTTTCAAAGTATATAGTGTATGTAAAAATGGTATACTGTTTAGGTAATAATCATATAAATAATACATTAATAATTTAATTTAATATAAATGTAATTTCAAATGATAAATTATCATAATAATTCTGTTCATTCATGTAAATTTTAATGATCACAAAATAAAGTGAGACTGCCCAATTAATTTTTCTACTTAGTAATTTTCTAGTAAAATCCACGTGGATGAAATAATTCAAATTGAAACATAAATAATGATGAATTATGAATTAATGACTATATTATATGTCATTGGGTTATTACATAGACGATATAAAGTAAATTAGGTGCATATCAATACATTATTCCCCAATGAGGGAAATTGAGACGAAGTCCCTTTTCTCTTGCTTCATTATGTATAAACATGGTTTAACCTCATATATAGTGGTTTTAATTATTTTAATAACTTGTAAAAGAACCAAATTAATATTTATAATATCATATATTATCATTTTATTACATCTTACAACACCATCATTAATAATCTTTCATTATCTTCATTGTTTCCGATGTTAATTGACATGTTTTCTAATTTATTCTTTTTTCACGAAAGTTCTTGTTGATGAGAATATTAAAAATTTCAAAATCTAAATAATAATATAATTAAATAATTATAATATTTATTTAAAAATTTTAAATTTAAGACCAATCATGAAATACTATTTTGAAAAATGATATATGTTTTGATAATGGAGATGGTTCGTTGTATGTACACCTGAGTAACGTTTCCATTTCTCAATGATAATTATAGAAAGAATATATGAAATATTTTATGTTTCTATAGTGATAAAAATACCATATATAAAATATTTTTTTCTTAAATATAATTATATATATCATCCTTGTGATGTGGGGAATATAAGGGATTCACAACGCTTTATGAAAAAGGTAGTCCACACATACACGAATGATGTTATAATTATTGGTGTAAAAAATAAAATGGAATATTTTCTATTAATAAATATAAATATTTAATTATTGACATATTTATTTCATTTATATTACATAAATTCATTAAAATTATACTTATTATCTTCCATGTAAAGCGTTAGTGAAAAATGAATCCTATCACTTCGCGAGGCGATAATCTAATGTACACATAAGTGACATTAAAATACCCCATATGGAATAGAAAGTAATATATATATATATATATATATATATATTATAAAGAATATAGATTTATTATTATGTTATAAATATTATATATATACTTTATATTCATCACCATACTCAATTATGATATCTTGTAATGAAAAAAATGACATTAGTTCATGGGGCAGTATTCCGCAATACACATGAATGATAATTTCATAACCCATTTGATGGAAGTAGGGATTTTTATAGGTCATGAACATAACATAAAAATAAATTATTATACTTAAAATACTATGGTTTATATATCATCATTTTCTATTATAATTAATGTTTTTTGTGAAATAAATAAAATTTAAACAGTCGTTAAAGAACATAACCTCTTTTTTGAGTAACCTTCTTAGGTTGTCACAAAAAGACTTCCTAGGATGGTTTTCATCCCAAAATAAAGATTCTAGAATGAGGGGGTAATATTTTTAAATATATTATGGTAGATAGTGGGTGACCTGTAACACCCCAAGATTTCATAGTGTGTTATTTCTTCAAAATAATTCAATAACTTGCACTACACGCAACACCGAGTTCAATCACACCATGACTTACAAAAAAAAAGCCATTCAAAAGAGGTTATGAATAGTATTATCTAAATTTTAAACTTTATATAATCCTTATAATTTTAGAATCCATATTATGAGTTTCTTAGATATAATGCAAGAACAAATTCATTTTCAGTATTGCACTTTTATCAACTTTTAACAGTGAACCCTTTTTAAATACAATATTTTAAACTTTTTGACTAAATGGTGACATCAAAAAAATTTAAAATGAAACATCCCAAGCTTCCACGGTACACTTTCCTTTGAATAATACAGTAGCGTGTGTTGTACGCAACCTCGAGTTCTAACACCCACCACAACTAATTAAACTAGCCGTTGTGAATAGTAATACCTACTTTTTGAAATCATATATATTCAATATTTCAAAATTGACTTCATTTTTAGATTCAGAATATCAAAATTAGCCTAGGGTGAAATTTTGGTACATTTCGGATAACTTTCATATTTTGATGAATAGTGAAAATTACTGAATTTTAATTAAAAACAACTTTTTTAATCAAAATAATTAATAGTGATAAATTATGAATTTGAGTGGTTTTAAAGTATATTTAGAATATATTTTTACCATTTAATATAATGTTGGTCATTGGACATAATTTTACAATTAAACCGAACATAAACAAGTGTCAATCTTTTGATAGTTATTACCTCTTAAAAACACGCTTTTTGTTTTGACAGCGGGAATTAATTTTAAATTAATTTCTGCCACTTCTGTGTTTTGAATTTAGGAAAATGGATTCCATATTTGGAATCAGGATGTTCAAATTGTGTAAATAGGTAACTTTTATTTTTAGACATTTTGAATAGTTACTGTGGTAAATATTTTATTTACCATGGTTAAAGGGTAAATCCGGTAAATAAGGGTTAAACAAATAATATTATAATAATACTAAATTACCCTAAAACGTATCTTAACCCTATTGGTTGACACATGGTCGACCATGGGCATCTTTGGGTCTATTTTGGGACCCCATGGATCCACATGTAAGTGATAATGACACATTATATTAATAAAGTTAAAATAAAAATAAAAATGGCATAAGCTTACATCTTTTAGAAGAATAATTTTTACATAGGGTTATACATGTTGGATTTTCGATTATAAATATTAATTAGAAAGCTAAAAGGATTTCCTACATAATGATATTTTATTTATAATTTGTAAACATTAAATAATTTAATTTATTTATGACACAATGATGATGCAGTAATTACTAAAATAGTGAAAAATTAAAATAATTGATCTTATAAATACCCAAATAATTATAATATGAAACTTTTAATGAATTAAACTAATTTTCTATGATAATATGATATATTAGGATTGATTTAATTGACTTTTTTCGAAGTAATCAATCTGTTAGGAGTTTCAAAAAAATCAACTATTGAATAGTGTCAAAATTGACATAAAAGAGTTCTTAAAACAAATATTATATTATTAATTGATATTAAATTCCTAAAAATCTAAGGTTCGGCCAAGAGACTTATATTATGATAGGTTCCTCATTAATGGACCACTTGGGGGTCGCTTGGATGTATATAGTAAGTTTATTAACCATATTATATAAAAATACAAAGAGACATTGTAAAAGTGAAACTAATTAACTTAGAGTTAATACTTAAAGATAAGGTTAATATAAGTACCCAAACCTGTCTAAATTCTATTGGTTGAGTGGTTTTCGACCTATCCCCACCTTAACCTTTGAATAGTCAACTTTGGAGCCATTAGAAACCGAATATGAATTTATTATTAATTAATATTTCTAGCTTTTCAAAAGGTGCCCCTCACCCCTCTTATAAAAGGGCACTCCTCCTTCTCATTTCTTCACACCTCTCAAGCCACTTGGCTCGTCCAAACTCTACCCAACTAATCTCCCCACATCCCTCTCCTACTCCTTGAAGCTTCCCCTTAGGCAGAAAGAATTTCAAGAAGTCCTTTGGTTCCAACCAAAGTGAGTTACCTAAATTAAAGGTAACGATTTCTCTTAAATTATTTTCATTTATTTTGCTTCTCCAACCTCAAAACTCTTTTTATTTCCTTTCTTTTGTAACAACACCAGTATCCTCAATATACTAGGATGTTGTTATAAGAAGGATTAAAACTACACATACACACAACTACATCTAATGGATGATGAACATAATGTTTCTGTGGATGGCAAACTAACGCCTCACGAAACGATGATTGTTCAAATACATCTTACCGCCTCTCATGGTGGCCATTATGATGGCACTGTAATTAAATATGATATTAATAATATATATTTTATATATAAGCCTCTGTAATTCCATTTTATTTCATACCATTATTCGTTTCATGTAGTATATACATACGATAATTTCATTTGAGGAAGTGCGGACTACCGCCCCCTTAAAATGATATGACTCGTTCATACCACACATGGAACGTATAAAGGATGGTGTTAATGAACTTAAGTAACATGTATAAAATATTATATTATACTGGAATAGTAATATACCTATGTATCATCTGTATTTGATTCTTTTAAAATAAAAATTAAATGGAAGTAGCGTTCGTGCGTACGTACGGACTACCGTCCCCACGAACGCGATAAGATTCATTCTCCATCATATCCATTCACGTATTATTCTCATTTTAGGGTTAAAAATAATGTTAATATCATTCTGATTATGAATAAGATATAATCTATCCATTACAAACATGTCTTACGTAACCAAACATTTAAGAAGAACGAATCGATTATCACCCGAAACGACGATAATACTAAGATATTATTAATAAAGCAATGTTAAAAGATCATATATGATATCATATTAATGTATATGATTCTTGTATAATTTAATAACAATTATTTCACCATTATACAGGAGGTTAACCTACCCCAACAAAAGAAAATTACAAGGTAAGGGGTTTTCATCTCACTCCTTATTCCCGTGAGATTCATGTCATATTGCCACCATCACCTTTTGTGTGGTGTATGTACTACCCATAATTATATTCTTTGTGTAATACACTCTAATTTATGTGTATTTACATATTCATTGTATGATACCTCTTTCATGGGTTGTATGTTTCATAAGTTACCAAATTGGTAAGGGTTATTTCACAATCTCTTCATTATCCGAGGTTGTATTATACGTAATAATCTACTGGGATCTCTTTATCATCCACATCCATGTTTCTTCGAAATGTATTTCAAAACATTTTTACTATTTACAAGAATATGGGTTAAAGTCATTTATACCCTTGTTTGACTTTTTATAAGAGGTTTATAAAGGAATCTTTCCGTTGTTTTCAAAACAAGGTCCTTTTTAACCTTTTCGACAGAATTGAGGTAAGAATGTTTTTTTTAACTTATACGGCGGGTGCGGTTACTTTCCGCCGTTATAAAATCGTCGAAGCTTTCCTTACAAGCTTATAAGAATATTTTCAAAGAAAATGTTTTATTTTATATGGATCTTAAATGTTTTCAAAATAAAAGGAGATACTTCTTTTAAAAGAATTTTGATTTCATCTATGTCAACATCCTTTGATGGATTTTAAGATTATTTGAAGTTGATTTATTATAATACAAAACTTCTATATTGTATTGAAGGTTTTGTGATACGTTTGAATGTGGATGTGCTATTTTATACCATTCATAGTTTATGGTGAAACTATTGACATTTCGTATGCTAGTTTTAACCCGAATGTTTATGTTATATTTCAAACTTTTCTTCAGATGAATGTGCTAAACAAGTATGTTCCGGGTTGGGGGCCGGTAAAAGTAAGCCCTCCAGGTTGGGGACTGGTTAATGTAAGCCCTCCAGGTTAGGGACTAGTAAAAGTAAGCCCTCCGGTTTGGTCTCCGGTTATTAGAGGTACTCCGGGTTGGTGTCCGGTTATTAGAGGCACTCCGGGTTGGTGTCCGGTTATTAGAGGCACTCCGGGTTGGGTTCCGGTTAGAAGTAACCCCTAGGTCTTGGGATGAGGCCTAGACAAAGAAATTAACGTTTAGCATTATGCATTCCAACATTATGAAAGTGGTTATTGATTTTTGCATGTGATTATTCGATTAGTAGAATATCCATGTGAATAAGTAAATGGCATTATTTCATTTTATTTATGCCATACCATGTTGAATGTTCATGTTTAAAAGGCTTTTGTTTTAGTTATACATTGCCTTAAATGTTTATTCTTATTTATGAAAGTTTCCGCTATATTGTTATCCTTACTGGGCATTTGAGCTCACCCCTTTTCTATGTTTTATTTTTCCCAGGATGTGAAGATGTAAGTTATGAATGACCTGCAGGGATATTATGAGGGGATAATAGTGTGGACTGTAGAGACATTATGTTGTTGTAGTAGTTTTTCAATTTATGATGTAATGTAAAACTTATGAATATATCTAGTGTTTCCAAGGCTACTAAACCAATCGATCTTTCGAGATTTGATCTTTCTTGTGATCATGCCAATGTTACGAAGTAATGCACCGACTCTGGGTAGCTGGGGTCGGGGCGTTACAGTTGGTATCAGAGGAAGTTTAGTACAAACCTTGGAAGCTAGATTTAGATAAACTCTGATTAGAGCACGTAGACCTAAGATGAACTTTGAGGATTAGTATAGAAGAACTTCCTAGAATTTTGGTATTGTAGAGATTTTGTGAGTTTTCCGAGCAATACATCCCTGTCTGGATACGAGCAGGTAGAGGCGGCTCTGGCACAGATGTACCTAGGGGTAAAACCCGAAAACACCGCTTTGAGCTAGACTCGAACGGGAACTGGTGCACGACAACGGGCCTTGCTGCACTCTTGGTTACGACACTCCCGGGGGATATGCTTAGGATAATTCTCATTTTCTTTACAAACCATTATGAAGGGTTTATGAGTATATACATCCTCAAAGGAGACATTTTTATGATTATGGATTATATCCATAAATAGTTCAATTTATGTTAAGTGTTTTATAAGTAGGGGATTATGTATTTTGATTCATAAACTGATCTAGTGTATGCCATTATTTTGAAATGGCGCCCAGTAGAAGGAATGAGAACTCCAGAAATGCACATGATCCAAAGAGAATGAAGGATCATATATTTCATGGTCTTAAGCTAGAATTTATAAGAGAAATAGTCTCCCATGTATTATCATCATATGAAGAAATAATATCATGTGTTGATAAGATAAGTAAAGAGTTTACTGAGTCCTATGGCTTTGAAGGGAAGCAAGAGAAGAAAAGGATGAAAGAGATAAAGATGGATAAAGGGAAGAGGGAAAAGAAGATTTTTCCCATATGTGGTAACTGTGGAAAGAAACACCCTGGAACTTGCCTGAAAGGAATGGGAGTTTGTTATAAGTGTGGAGGAAAAGGGCACAAAGTACGTGACTGCAAGGGTAAGAAAATGGTTTCAAATGTACAATGCTTCATTTGCAAAGAGTTTGGACACTACGCGAACCTATGTCCCAGTCATCAGACTATGCAGCAAATGATGCTATTGGATAATAATCAAGTTATGATACTACCACAGATGAAGAGGAATGATTAGAGTTCTTATGTTGATTATTGTATCAACAATGTACTTGTTATAATAATTATAGAGTATATAAGGATTGTACTGCAGTACTATTTCATTAAGGACTTGAGATTGTGTGGAACAAAGAAAAGTGACTCAATAGCAGGATAAATTTTTGGAAAATATATGGTTGAGTGAAAGATAAACCATAATATGATTGTTTTGGATAAATTATATTGGATATTATTGACTACCTTGGAAATGATTAATGATTTGTATATTCCATCATTGTTGGGGTTTAAAACATTTTTGGAATGATGAAGTATATCCAGCATTCTATATGGAATAAGGGAGCATGAATGTAATCAATAACGATTATGGTAAATCAGGATGTTTCAGTGTTTTAAAAGAATACATGATGAAGGTATTAATATTCTATTGCAGGGTAAAAAGGATCTACATTATGTTTACCTTCCTTATAAATGTTGGACTGTGAGTTTGGATAGAAGTATTTTGGATAAATTCTAAGTTTGATATTAATTTTGGACTACCATAAAAGGACGACCCGGAGGTCGGGCGGCAACCCGTCGCGTCCGGCAAGGCTGCGAGACTTGAACCCGCAACTGAAGGGCGACAAGGGTGTATCACCTACCACTGGCCCACGAGATGTCCTGGATTAAATAATTTAGTTTTTATTAAAAGATCTGGTAGATGAATTATAAATTCATTTATTTTGGAACCCTGTATAAATTTTTTTTACGTTCTATTATCTTTTAGAGTGAAAGATGAGTTTGTGGTAGAAATTTATTAATAAATAAAACACTAATTATAAAGTAAGTATATCTCCTTATGATCTTAGACAAACTCATAAATAAATTCCTCAACATTAATAAAAGGAACTTAGAACAAAAATGTTCTCCTAGATGGTACCTTAAATCATCACTAATTTATGGCTTTGGGATTGTTGGCCTTTTCATAGCCATGTTCTCTACCACTCTCCATCAGATAATTGATGGTTAGATTTCTCCTCCATATCCATATTTTCCTACATGGAACCCTAGTATGTGTTATTTTCGGTAATCTTCATACTTTCCACTCTTTATTTTAAATAGAGGCCTCATTAATTCATTTTTCGATGTGGGATTTCAACTAAGATATTTTGAAATGTCAAAAATGTGTTATCCCAATACCCTATGTTTTGTTGAACCGATAGTATTTCAAATCATCATAGATTGATGAGTTTAAGGACCTCAATTTTATAATTGTTTGTGATTGATGACCTCAATCACTACCTATAAATATTTACGTTTTCCTCCAATTATATGTCTCAAATTGCCACCAATGTTCTCCTAATCGAGATCATAATTTGGTGGTGACCCTTTAATTTCTCTTTTCCTCATATTAAGACTAAATTTTAGTAACCCAATTTCCGATGTGGGTTTTCCCACAAATATATTTTCTATTTTCAACCTTTTATTTTCGAAGAACAATTTAAAATTGCGAGGACGCAATTTATTGAAGGAGGGGAGAATGTAACACCCCAAGATTTCATAGTGTGTTATTTCTTCAAAATAATTCAATAACTTGCACTACACGCAACACCGAGTTCAATCACACCATGACTTACAAAAAAAAAGCCATTCAAAAGAGGTTATGAATAGTATTATCTAAATTTTAAACTTTATATAATCCTTATAATTTTAGAATCCATATTAGGTGTTTCTTAGATATAATGCAAGAACAAATTCATTTTCAGTATTGCACTTTTATCAACTTTTAACAGTGAACCCTTTTTAAATACAATATTTTAAACTTTTTGACTAAATGGTGGCATCAAAAAAATTTAAAATGAAACATCCCAAGCTTCCACGGTACACTTTCCTTTGAATAATACAGTAGCGTGTGTTGTACGCAACCTCGAGTTCTAACACCCACCACAACTAATTAAACTAGCCGTTGTGAATAGTAATAACTACTTTTTGAAATCATATATATTCAATATTTCAAAATGGACTTCATTTTTAGATTCAGAATATCAAAATTAGCCTAGGGTGAAATTTTGGTACATTTCGGATAACTTTCATATTTTGATGAATAGTGAAAATTACTAAATTTTAATTAAAAACAACTTTTTTAATCAAAATAATTAATAGTGATAAATTATGAATTTGAGAGGATTTAAAGTATATTTAGAATATATTTTTACCATTTAATATAATGTTGGTCATTGGACATAATTTTACAATTAAACCGAACATAAACAAGTGTCAATCTTTTGATAGTTATTACCTCTTAAAAACACGCTTTCTGTTTTGACAGCGGGAATTAATTTTAAATTAATTTCTGCCACTTCTGTGTTTTGAATTTAGGAAAATGGATTCCATATTTGGAATCAGGATGTTCAAATTGTGTAAATAGGTAACTTTTATTTTTAGACATTTTGAATAGTTACTGTGGTAAATATTTTATTTACCATGGTTAAAGGGTAAATCCGGTAAATAAGGGTTAAACAAATAATATTATAATAATACTAAATTACCCTAAAACGTGTCTTAACCCTATTGGTTGATACATGGTCGACCATGGGCATCTTTGGGTCTATTTTGGGACCCCATGGATCCACATATAAGTGATAATGACACATTATATTAATAAAGTTAAAATAAAAATAAAAATGGCATAAGCTTACATCTTTTAGAAGAACAATTTTTACATAGGGTTATACATGTTGGATTTTCGATTATAAATATTAATTAGAAAGCTAAAAAGATTTCCTACATAATGATATTTTATTTATAATTTTTAGACATTAAATAATTTATTTTATTTATGACACAATGATGATGCAGTAATTACTAAAATAGTGAAAAATTAAAATAATTGATCTTATAAATACACAAATAATTATAATATGAAACTTTTAATGAATTAAACTAATTTTCTATGATAATATGATATATTAGGATTGATTTAATTGACTTTGTTCGAAGTAATCAATCTGTTAGGAGTTTCAAAAAAATCAACTATTGAATAGTGTCAAAATTGACATAAAAGAGTTCTTAAAACAAATATTATATTATTAATTGATATTAAATTCCTAAAAATCTATGGTTCGGCCAAGAGACTTATATTATGATAGGTTCCTCATTAATGGACCACTTGGGGGTCGCTTGGATGTATATAGTAAGTTTATTAACCATATTATATAAAAATACAAAGAGACATTGTAAAAGTGAAACTAATTAACTTAGAGTTAATACTTAAAGATAAGGTTAATATAAGTACCCAAACCTGTATAAATTCTATTGGTTGAGTGGTTTTCGACCTATCCCCACCTTAACCTTTGAATAGTCAACTTTGGAGCCATTAGAAATCGAATATGAATTTATTATTAATTAATAATTCTAGCTTTTCCAAAGGTGCCCCTCACCCCTCTTATAAAAGGGCACTCCTCCTTCTCATTTCTTCACACCTCTCAAGCCACTTGGCTCGTCCAAACTCTGCCCAACTAAGCTCCCCACATCCCTCTCCTACTCCTTGAAGCTTCCCCTTAGGCAGAAAGAATTTCAAGAAGTCCTTTGGTTCCAACCAAAGTGAGTTACCTAAATTAAAGGTAACGATTTCTCTTAAATTATTTTCATTTATTTTGCTTCTCCAACCTCAAAACTCTTTTTATTTCCTTTCTTTTGTAACAACACCAGTATCCTCAATATACTAGGATGTTGTTATAAGAAGGATTCAAACTACACATACACACAACTACATCTAATGGATGATGAACATAATGTTTCTGTGGATGGCAAACTAACGCCTCACGAAACGATGATTGTTCAAATACATCTTACCGCCTCTCATGGTGGCCATTATGATGGCACTGTAATTAAATATGATATTAATAATATATATTTTATATATAAGCTTCTGTAATTCCATTTTATTTCATACCATTATTCGTTTCATGTTGTATATACATACGATAATTTCATTTGAGGAAGTGCGGACTACCGCCCCCTTAAAATGATATGACTCGTTCATACCACACATGGAACGTATAAAGGATGGTATTAATGAACTTAAGTAACATGTATAAAATATTATATTATACTGGAATAGTAATATACCTATGTATCATCTGTATTTGATTCTTTTAAAATAAAAATTAAATGGAAGTAGCGTTCGTGCGTACGTACGGACTACCGTCCCCACGAACGCGATAAGATTCATTCTCCATCATATCCATTCAAGTATTATTCTCATTTTAGGGTTAAAAATAATGTTAATATCATTCTGATTATGAATAAGATATAATCTATCCATTACAAACATGTCTTACGTAACCAAACATTTAAGAAGAACGAATCGATTATCACCCGAAACGACGATAATACTAAGATATTATTAATAAAGCAATGTTAAAAGATCATATATGATATCATATTAATGTATATGATTCTTGTATAATTTAATAACAATTATTTCACCATTATACAGGAGGTTAACCTACCCCAACAAAAGAAAAGTACAAGGTAAGGGGTTTTCATCTCACTCCTTATTCCCGTGAGATTCATGTCATATTGCCACCATCACCTTTTGTGTGGTGTATGTACTACCCATAATTATATTCTTTGTGTAATACACTCTAATTTATGTGTATTTACATATTCATTGTATGATACCTCTTTCATGGGTTGTATGTTTCATAAGTTACCAAATTGGTAAGGGTTATTTCACAATCTCTTCATTATCCGAGGTTGTATTATACGTAATAATCTACTGGGATCTCTTTATCATCCACATCCATGTTTCTTCGAAATGTATTTCAAAACATTTTTACTATTTACAAGAATATGGGTTAAAGTCATTTATACCCTTGTTTGACTTTTTATAAGAGGTTTATAAAGGAATCTTTCCGTCGTTTTCAAAACAAGGTCCTTTTTAACCTTTTCGACAGAATTGAGGTAAGAATGTTTTTTTTAACATATACGGCGGGTGCGGTTACTTTCCGCCGTTATAAAATCGTCGAAGCTTTCCTTACAAGCTTATAAGAATATTTTCAAAGAAAATGTTTTATTTTATATGGATCTTAAATGTTTTCAAAATAAAAGGAGATACTTCTTTTAAAAGAATTTTGATTTCATCTATGTCAACATCCTTTGATGGATTTTAAGATTATTTGAAGTTGATTTATTATAATACAAAACTTCTATATTGTATTGAAGGTTTTGTGATATGTTTGAATGTGGATGTGCTATTTTATACCATTCATAGTTTATGGTGAAACTATTGACATTTCGTTTGCTAGTTTTAACCTGAATGTTTATGTTATATTTCAAACTTTTCTTCAGATGAATGTGCTAAACAAGTATGTTCCGGGTTGGGGACCGGTAAAAGTAAGCCCTCCAGGTTGGGGACTGGTTAAATTAAGCCCTCCAGGTTAGGGACTGGTAAAAGTAAGCCCTCCGGTTTGGTCTCCGGTTATTAGAGGTACTCCGGGTTGGTGTCCGGTTATTAGAGGCACTCCGGGTTGGTGTCCGGTTATTAGAGGCACTCCGGGTTGGGTTCCGGTTAGAAGTAACCCCTAGGTCTTGGGATGAGGCCTAGACAAAGAAATTAACGTTTAGCATTATGCATTACAACATTATGAAAGTGGTTATTGATTTTTGCATGTGATTATTCGATTAGTAGAATATCCATGTGAATAAGTAAATGACATTATTTCATTTTATTTATGCCATACCATGTTGAATGTTCATGTTTAAAAGGCTTTTGTTTTAGTTATACATTGCCTTAAATGTTTATTCTTATTTATGAAAGTTTCCGCTATATTGTTATCCTTACTGGGCATTTGAGCTCACCCCTTTTCTATGTTTTATTTTTCCCAGGATGTGAAGATGTAAGTTATGAATGACCTGCAGGGATATTATGAGGGGATAATAGTGTGGACTGTAGAGACATTATGTTGTTGTAGTAGTTTTTCAATTTATGATGTAATGTAAAACTTATGAATATATCTAGTGTTTCCAAGGCTACTAAACCAATCGATCTTTCAAGATTTGATCTTTCTTGTGATCATGCCAATGTTACGAAGTAATGCACCGACTCTGGGTAGCTGGGGTCGGGGCGTTACATGACCATAAAGGTTTCTATGTTGTGAAGAAGAGAGGATATGTTGTGGTGTTTTATAAGTGAGTTGAGTGGAACCGTTGAAATTTTTTAAAGGAAATACGTGTTGCCTCATTTTTCACCTAAAAAGGGTGAAATATTGAGTTTTAATGAAAACAATTATATGGTCTAAATATGTCTATAATGTTGATTATAGAAATTTTTTAGTTTATTTTAACCCTTATCTTTTTATGTTAATCCCGGTAAACCCATTATTACCTTAAATATGGTAAACACTTTTTACATTTTTTACTATATAGTTTGGTCCCAAATCATGTTGAACAATATTGAATAAAATATATTATTATGATTCCAAAAATAAAATACATTTTTTAAAATTACATTCATATAGGTTGAAAATTTTAATTAAAAATTCATCTTGTAGACGCGATGAAAATGCGGGGTTACAAAGAGAAAAAATGCTCTAATGTTTACAATGTTTTAATATATAAATTAAATTTGAAAATGATTACAATGAAAAAATTGGATGAATATATATATAATTTGGATAATTTTTATTTATAATCAATTTCAATTGTTATTTAAATTTATAAATATTTTAACCAAAAAGTAATATTGTAAATAAATCTCTGTATTTTTCACTATTCATTATAAAACGAAACATTTCAAGAAATGAAATTATTAATGGCCTATGTAAATATATGATTTTCATATTCATTAAAGGAAATATTAATATATTTAATAGTTTTTTTTCAAATGAAGATTCAATATTAAAATATGTAGCAATGGAACTGATGGTGTGAAGGTACTCTCAAAAGGTCAATTTTGATTTCTTTATTGATATACAAAATTGTCTTGATCCGAACTTCCATTTCCATTTCATTTATTCAATATACACTACCATACCTCATTTCCAAATTTTTTTTCAACTGTTAAGGGATATTCACTTTAAAAAATTTACATTTCATATCACATTATATTTTTACTTTTTATAACATTAAATACCCATTCTATGAGTGTTCCAATAATATTATCGACTATGGTAAAATTCCTATTATCAGTAGGAATAGGAATCTAATTAGTAGGATCATGATCAATATCAATACACACCCTCATCTGATATTTTTGGAGTCATTTATTATGTATCATATCATAAAATAATTTTATACATTTACCCCACTAAACAAGGATATGGGTGAGTGATAACAAATATAAACCAAAAGAAATTTCACCCTACTAAATTTTACCGATATAATGTTATCATAAGTTGTTTGATTAAAATTGAAGATAAATAGTTATGAAAAAATTGTTTACCTTGGGTATGGTAAGTTATTTATGGGAATAGTTTGCCTCTAATCTAGTGGGTTCCTATGGATTGTCATGTACAAATCATTATTATACAACTGGCTCTCTTTGAACCGTTCACAAAATAAGTACACCAAACAATATAATTTAATAATATCATTTAGATAATCTATTTTACTTTTATCCCACACATTATTTCATATGTATCTCCATGAAACATTGTCTTGTAAAAATATTCAAGAGGTGAAAATGTAAATCCTTCACCTGTAATACATCCCTTTTTGTATGGTTTCTTTAAATCTATTAAAATTATTTTTTCCTTAGGTGTAGTAAATAAAATATATTATTTCCAGACTATATAAAAATATAAGAACAAAAATAAATATTTCTATGTAACACTGTTATAAATCATGGATAATTACTATTATGCCATACTTACACATGATTTTCATATTTCTTTTGGGTTTTATTCTACTTGTTTTCCATCTTTATTTACATGATCCTACTTCCATAAAACATGATGTGGTATTTAAGTGTCTTTGGATTTTTATTCATCAATATTCATACAAAAAATAAGATTATATTGTTTCATATCACATAAATCATTTAAATTATATTAAAAATACCGATAATTTTCTTTTCAAGTGAAGAATACCCCATCCTTTTTTAATTGTAGGGGTACACTGGTTTTGATGCACTATGATTATTTCCAAAAATATTTATTATTTAATAAATTAACTACATTGAATCACCATAGAAAAAAGAAATAGTTTAAAATAAAATATTATATATTAAATTAAACTAAAATGACTCCTCATAGAGAAAATAAAGCACTCCTACCATTTTCTTTTTTGTAATGTGTGCATATATAGCTGGTGGGTTGGTGTTTACATTCCCCTAGACATCCCTTAAATGTTTTTAGAGTGTATGGAATGATCTATGATCTTTTATATTGATCATTAATAATTTTTTTATTATGAAAATATTCTAAAATAAACTAAATCTATATGGGATAATGAAAAGTAAATAAATTCCTCATTATATAATTTCTTTGTTAAATGTAGATAATATATCATAAAATTTCCCAAATATATTCCCTAATGGTTTTAATCATTAAAGGCTTGTAATTATTTGATATATATATATATATATTTATCAATTGGCATATGAATATGCATTGTGATCCCAATGTAGCTAATAATCATTAACTATTGGGGTCAATAGGTTGGATATTCCGATTCCTTCCCACCTCAAATTTTATACCTTCTATTATTTTCTATATATATGTAGTTAACCTTCTGATTCTATGTTGCTCTTACTTTTTCACATCCACATATTGTTGATCCCCAAATAATTCTATTGTTTTTGAAAGGATAGTGTATTATTCCATAGGATTGGAGAAATCAGAATATGATTAAGTCAATATCTATATGATTAGTTAATCATTTAATTTAAATGATATAATTTTAGAATAGAACAAATTATATTATGAGTTGAGGAATAGTATAATAAAAAAACATTAACTTGTTCGTTGACCTCTCTTTTTTCTTTAATGGTTTAAGGGATTTTTTATTCTATCAAGTATCCAAATAACATCCTGGGCTACCTTCTAATGCACAAGAAAATATCTACATTGAGACAACCATTAAATAAATATGATATCCTCACAAAAGGGTCATCATCAATTGAAATTTCATATAAAACTATAGTTGTATTATTTTCCTACAAATCAATTGACAGATTTATTTTTACTATATTTATGAAATAAAGTACATTTAGGGCTTTCCATTCCATTATGAACGGTTTCTCCTTAAACCCTACCACATTGAAAATTTCCTTCACGATTCCCAATTCATCGATATAATTTAAACAACTGTTTTTATAAGGCCCCAACCTTAAACCTTACTTAATCTTGAGTTATTACAAGATTACACATTGAGGATCTTTTCGGGTTTAGAGTTTTATAGAATTAGATCATAAAACTTGCATTACGTTCCACATATAAACAAAGTGGTTACATAAAGATAGTATTCTTCATTCCCATCAATGGAAACACATTTAAAATAAAACATGGATTATTTCTTGACACAACATGACTCTATTATCTTATCATGTACCTTTCCCTTGACCTGTGAAAAACATTTCAAAAACTTGGGATGAGCATAAAAACTCAGTATGGGTTATAAAAAAACATGGAAAGGAAACATGAGTTCATATATACATAAGAATTAAATCATACTTTACCCATAAAACATAGGCACTTTAACATACCTCATAAAATCATGAATAAATCATAGAAATCATAAGACGTAAAGGTAACTTGAGGCATTCATAACATTCTTACGTAGGGAGTAACCCTCTTGGTTACGTTTGGAATACCCATCACAGTATATTCCCTAAATCTCTTTGGAGAAACCTTAACATTTCACTCCTTCACGTTACCCAATGCATTGGAGAGCTATAACGGGTTCACCCGCCCTTAGTTTATCACGGAACCACTCGTCTTCATAATAATGCCCAAGAACCATAACATAATCATATCACATAAAACATGCATAAAGGAAACATAAAATTTCCACATTTCAATCACGAGATATCAATACAACACATTGATATAAAAACATTATGAAAACCATTTTCAATACTAAAATAAAAGAAAAGTAAAACATGGTATTTATTTTTCTTTTAAAAAGAAGGTATGGCTTGTAGAGGAAGCCGAAACTCAAATAACGGTCACGACGGCGGAGAAGTCGTTGTCTCCGCATACGTACGACAAAAACATTCCCTTTTTTCGTTTAGTAAACGCTTCATATAAAAAATATTCCTTTTGAATAAACGTAAAAGTCAAAGGGGTTTATACACCGTATAAAAGAAAGTTGTGTATAAAATAAAATATGCCTCAACGAAAGGAGATTGAGACGAAGTCCCATACCTCGTATCCGACTTGACCCGACCGTTCTTTAATCTCCTGAATAATAAAATTGAGTTAATCTCCACTTGCTTAAAAATCTTTTTCATGTTCATTATTCCTTTTATACCATGTTATGAACATCATGTAATCATTTAAGTTAATAATGTTCATTTTGTCGGTATTTGGTTCTTAAGTCAAAATAGACTTCTTACACTTACATGTTGTTAATTTGGTCATAGGTTTTTTATATCCAGAATGATATTAATTATTTGGATAACATATATATCATATATATTCATCATATACATGTATTTATAATATTACATCACATTTAGAGGTAAGAAATGAAATGCACCGTTCATGGAGACGGTAAGCTGTACGTACGCATGAACGCTACTTCCATTTTTATTTCATATTTTCTGGAATGGAATCATAATGATATAAGAGTATATTATAATTACAGTATAATAACATATATAATATCATTAACTTTATCCTTTACACATCCCACATATGGTATTAACGAATCAAATCACTTTCAGGGGGCGGTAGTCCGCACTTCCTAAAATGAAGATATCGTGTTTACCCATAATGGAAACCATAAAGGTATGCCCAAAATGAAAAAAACAGAAGCTTAAGGAAAACATAAACATATTATATATCATATATAAAAATAGTGACATCATAATGTCCACCTTTGAAGGTGTTAAATGAGTATTGAACAATCATCGTTTCGGGAGGCATAATTTCGCCATCCACGGAAACCGTATGTTCTTTAACCATTTGATGTAGTTGTGTGAGAGTTTAGCTCAAATAAATATTATAAAAACATCCTAGTATATTGAAGATACTGGTTTTGTTACAGAATAAGTAAATAAAAAGAGTTTAGGGGGTTGGAGAAGCAAAATAAAACAAATTAACATGAGAGAATGAATTATCTTTAAAAGTGTAACTCCTTTTGATTTGAGACTAAAGGCTTCCTTTTAAAGGATTATTCCCAAATGGAATCCTCTAGGATGAGGAGAGGGATGTGGAGAGAGTAAATGGGTAGGGTTTGGCCGAGCCAAAGGCTTTAGGAGTGTGTGAAATGAGGTAGAGGTGGGGGCCTTTTATAAGAGGAGAGGAGGGGCACTTTTGGAAAGTAAAGAAATATTACTTTATTTGAAAATGTGTTTCGGTTTTAAAAGGTCCCACATTGATATAATTCGTGGATAAGGTGATAGGGGTTCTAAATCAACCCATCCAATAAGTTTTGGACATGTGTAGTTCATAGATTTTACATTGTCTTTAAATTTTATTTAAATCATCAAATAATGATGTCATCGCTGCATCATTATTATGTCATAAATAATTTAATTTATTTAATGTCTAAAAATCATAAAAAAACTACTATGATGTAGGAAATCGTTTTAGCTTTCCAATGACTATTTATAATAAAATAGCTGAGCTTTATAACCCCATGTAAAAATTGTTTTCGTAAAATATATTATGTTTGTGTCATTTTTACTTTTACATTAAATAAAAAGTTATTTATGTCATTTCCCAACCAAAATGTCTCCATGGGGTCCCCAAGTTGACCCCTGCCTTGTCTTGGTCGGACATGACACAAACAATAAGGTTGGGACATGTGTCTAGGTCATTTCATATTATTAACGCATTATTTATACCTTAAACTACCCTAATTACCACTAATCGCGATTAAAAACTTAATAAGTTACTATTCACCAAAAAAATATTTTAATCCCATTGAACCGAATTTTACTTCTTAATGACAACCATGTATGTTGGATTTTCAAAATTCAATACACATTAGTGGTAAACTTTCATTTAACTGAAAAATCAGTTTTCTTGATTACCACTTAGTGGTTTCACTATTCATCAAAAATTGAAGTTTTTCAGAAAATTACCAAAAATTCACCCTAAGATATATTTGATATTATGAATTCAAAAATGAAGTCTGTTTTACAAAATTCAAATCATATAAGTCACATTAATTAATTTAATAATTAATTCCCGCTGCCAGAGCAAATAGCGTGTTTTTACAAAACAATAAGTATCAAAAGATTGACACTATTTTAAGTCCGATTTCAAAGTGAAATTGATTCCAATGACCACCATTGGATAAAATGGAAAAAATATATTATAATTTCACTTCAAAACCAATTCAAAACATAATCTAATCATATAAATAAGTTAGATTAAAAAGCAGTTTTGATGTAAAATGCAGTATTTTTCACTATTCATTAAAAAATGAACATTGTCAGAAAAATACCAAAAATTCACACAAGGTAAATTTTGATGTCCCAATCATAAAGAATAAGTTTATTTTGACAAACATAGTTTATAAAATTGTCAAAATATAGATTCAAAAATGGTTTGCCATCAAAAGGCAGTAAAACAATCTTTTAAAAATATTAGTGTATTCCATGCATAAGATTGTATTTATTTTCATTTTAAGCCTCTAT
This sequence comes from Viscum album, assembly GCA_963277665.1. Taxonomy (NCBI): domain Eukaryota; kingdom Viridiplantae; phylum Streptophyta; class Magnoliopsida; order Santalales; family Viscaceae; genus Viscum; species Viscum album. The sequence goes on along the minus strand of OY728128.1, from coordinate 26,551,781 downwards.
AACACTATCTTAATCATTAATAGACATAGATAAAAATATCTATTATTCATTACTTACTTGGGATGTTACATCCTTCCCCCCTTTAGAAAATTGCGTCCCCGCAATTTATTTACTTATCGAATAAATGGGGGTACTTATCCCTCATGGCATTTTCAGATTCCCATGTTGCCTCTTCAATCATGTGGTTTTTCCACAAAACCTTTACCTGCTTAATCACCTTATTCCGTAACACTTGCTCCCTGTGGTTAAGAATCTGGACCGGTTGTTCCTCATAAGATAGGTTCTCTTCCAGCTGAACTACCTCTGGACTCAAAACATGAGATGGATCTGGCATATACTTTCTCAACATCGAAACGTGAAAAACATTGTGTACCTGAGATAAACTCGGAGGTAAAGCCACTCGGTATGCAACTGATCCAACTCTCTCCAGAATTTCATATGGTCCAACAAACCTTGGACTCAACTTTCCTTTCTTACCAAATCTCATCATGCTTTTCCAAGGAGAAACCTTGAGAAAAACATGATCACCTACCTCGAAAGATAGATCCTTCCTCCGGTTTTCCGCATAACTCTTCTGTGTGCTCTGAGCTGTTCTCATGTGTTTCTGAATCAACTGAACTTTTTCTGCCATCTCTTCTACCAATTCTGGTCCCATCAACTTCCTTTCACCCACTTCATCCCAGAAAGCTGGAGTTCGACACTGCTTCCCATATAATGCCTGAAATGGTGCCATCTGTATACTGGAATGGAAACTGTTATTATATGAAAATTCAACCAAAGAAAGATGTTGGTCCCAACTTCCCTGATAATCCATAGAACAATCTCGTAGCATATCCTCCAATGTCTGAATTGTTCGTTCTGACTGCCCATCTGATTGAGGATGAAAAGCTGTACTATTATTTAATTCAGTACCCAACGACTTCTGAAGGCCTTTCCAAAAGTTAGAAGTAAACCTGGGATCACGATCCGATACAATGGAGAGAGGAACTCAATGTAACCTGACTATCTCTTTAAGATACAAACGAGAAAGTTGATCAAGAGAGAAAGTATCTCGTATAGCAAGGAAATGAGCAGATTTGGTCAAGCGATCAACAATAACCCAGATTACATTATTACCTCGAGATGTCTTCGGTAATCCAACAACAAAGTCCATGGATATATTCTCCCATTTCCACTCTGGAACTGGTAAAGGCTGAAGCATCCCATTCGGTAACTGCCGCTCTGCTTTAACCTGCTGACAAGTCAAACACTTCACAGTAAAATCAGCAATGTCTCTTTTCATTCCATCCCACCAGTAATACTCCCGCAGATCTCTATACATCTTAGTACATCCCGGATGAACCGAAAACGGAGAACTATGAGCTTCACATAACAACTCTCTCTTCAACTGTGAATCACAAGGCACACGCAATCTCTTCCCAAATCTCAAAACACAATCATTATCAATGTTGAATTCAGGAAACTTACCTTTCTGAACCAGCTCTACCTTTTTCTGCAACTCACTATCTTGCTTCTATGCTTGCTTGATTCTATCTGATAGAGATGATCTCACTGATACTTGAAACAAAACAGAAGGAATTCCTGCATCAACAACTTCTATGCCAAAGTTCATCAAATCGTTAACCAAAGGATCACGTTCCAAACGCAACATTGTTAATGAAGCATTACTTTTTCGACTCAAAGCATCAGCCACTTTATTTGCTTTTCCCAGATGGTAATGAATTGTACAATCATAATCCTTGATTAATTCCATCCATCTCCTTTGTCTCATGTTTAACTCTTTCTAAGTGAATATATAATTTAAACTTTTGTGATCGGTATATATTTCACACTTTACTCCATACAAATGATGCCTCCAAATTTTTAAAGCAAAAACAACAGCAGCTAGTTCCAAATCATGTGTAGGGTAATTTACCACATGAGTTTTCAACTATCGTGAAGCATAAGCAATTACCTGATCATTCTGCATTAGGACACAACCAAGTCCTTTCAATGAAGCATCACTGTATATAATAAACTCACCATTCCTGGAAGGTAGTGCCAAAACTGGAGCATTCACTAATCTTCTTTTCAATTCCTGAAAAAAATCATCACATTATTTTGTCCAGATAAACTTAACACCCTTCCGAGTTAGCTTAGTCATTGGACTAGATAACTGTGAAAAATTTCTAACAAACCTTCGGTAATAGCCCGCCAAACCAAGGAAGCTATGAATGTCGGTTAAATTTTTGGGTCTTGGCCATTATTCCACAACTTTTGTTTTTGCAAGATCAACAGTTATTCCATATTTAGAAACAATGTGACCAAGGAAAGAAATTTGTTGCAACCAAAACTCACACTTGCTGAATTTCCCATACAGTTTCTTTTCTTTTAAGGTTTGCAAGATAACCCTTAAATGTTTTTCATGCTCCTATTTACTTTTAGAAAACACCAAAATATCATCAATGAAAACCACCACAAACTTATCCAAGAACTCATGGAAAATTCTATTCATTAAGTCCATGAATACAACAGGTGCATTGGTTAGCCCAAAAGGCATTACTACAAATTCATAATGGCCATATCTCGTACGGAACACGGTCTTCGGAATATCTGCCTCCTTTACCTTCAGCTGATGGTACCCCGATCTCAAGTCAATCTTTGAAAAAAACTAAGCTCCCTGGAGCTGATCAAACAAATCATCGATATGAGGCAAAGGATATTTGTTCTTAACAGTGATATTATTCAAGGCTCTATAATCAATGCAAAGTGTCATAGAACCATCTTTCTTTTTAACAAATAAAACAGGAGCATCCCATGGTGATGTGCTAGGTCTAATGAAACATTTCTCTAATAAATCTTGCAATTGCTCCTTCAACTCTAAAAGTTCAATTTGTGCCATTCGATAAGGGGGTTTTGAAATTGGCTTAGCATCAGGAACTAAGTCAACAGTAAACTCAACTTCCCGATCTGGTATTATTCCAGGAAACTCATCAGGAAAAACATCAGGATACTCATTTACCACTGGCACATCATTAATCTGAACAGTTCTTTTATTTTCAACGACGTGTGCAAGGTAACATTCATTTCCATCTTTTACAAGTTTCTCGGCCTCTTGATATGTTATCAAAAGTAAGGGTTCATTCTTGTAAACAGACTGAAAGTCTTTCTGAAAAGAAACTTCTTTAGCTCTACAGTCAATTTTAGCATGGTAAATAGAGAGCCAATCCATACCCAGGATAACATCAAACTCTACTAGAGGTAGAACAATAAGGTTTGCAAGTAGGTTCTTTCCACAGATAAGGATAGGAAGATTCTTATAAATTCTTTTTGCCTCAACATTCCCCCCAGGTGTTTTTACCAAAAGTTCAGGAGTCATTTCTTGAGATGGTATTCCCATTTTACTAGAAAAGGTTTCAGAGATGAAAGAATGTGTAGACCCCGAATCAAACAACACACTGGCATAATATGAAAAAACAAACAAAGTACCTGATAGAACTTCATTTGATGGCCCGACATCTGCTGAAGTAGTTGCAAAGGATTTCACCACCCCTTTCTGCTTGTAGTCTAACTTCTTCCCATCACTCAAGCTCCTTGTCGGACACTCGTTTCCATAGTGACCCATCTCATTGCACTTATAACATTTCACTAACTGTAAATAAAATTTGTTCTTACCTTCACCTTGATCCTTTTCAGTGCAATCACGAGCCTTATGTCCCATCTTACCACATCGGTAGCACTTCCCAGAATTCAGAAGACATTCCCCAGCATGCCATTTGCCACATTTATTACAAAATAGAATCTTAGTTCTCTTACCATCAGACTTTTTTGAAGAATTCTTACCTTTCTCCTGCCACCTCGGTCTCTTCTTCTGCTGGTTGTTATAGAAAACTTGGTCATTGGCAAATTCCATTTCCACCTTCTCAGCACATCAAACAATCTTTTCATAACTTTTAAACTCACGAGAAGCTAATGCCCTTAGATATTTTGGCTTTAATCCTGAGTAAAAACGATTGATTTTACTATCAAGGTCCCGGATAAAATTTGGAGCATACCTTGCTAATCGAGTGAACCTTTCTTCATAGGTAGCCACTGAGTCTTCCTCTTGCCTCAATTCCAAGAATTTATTTTCCATTCTAAGTCGAACAGCCTTAGGAAAATACTTCTCAAGAAACATACCTTTGAATTCATCCCAGTCAAGAGCATCAATCTCATCGGCGTCCCTGATATTTTTAACCATAGACCACCACTGATCTGCTTCACCCTCCAAACGGTAAATAGAAAGACTAACCTTTTGATTGTCTGACCACCCCATGACATCAAAAATCTTCTCCAGTGATTTAATCCACCCTTCAGCTAGCACAGGTTCAGATGATCCTCTGAATGATGGTGGATGTTGCCTCATGAAATGTTCCACCACTGACATGTTCCTCTGCGGTTGGTCTGGCTGATCTCGTGTATGGATACCACCGCCATTTATCACTTGAGTCAACTGTGCCATTACTGCAAAAAACTGTTCAGTTCCAATTCTGACCATTTCTGGATGCTGATTCGGAAGGTTATTTCCTTCTGTATGCCTTCCTAACACTTCTTCCCTGTTTCCTCTGCGGAAAACCATTCTGAACAAACATGTCTTAGATGAAGCAACATGGTAATCTTTAAATGCTATATCATTTCAAAAAAAACATATTTTTGGATAATCATTTAATAGAATTCTAACTACTAATGTTATCTAAACCGACATTTGATACCAACTATAAGGCCCCAGCATTAAACCTTACTTAATCTTGAGTTATTACAAGATTACACATTGAGGATCTTTTCGGGTTTAGAGTTTTAGAGAATTAGATAATAAAACTAGCATTACATTCCACATATAAACAAAGTGGTTACATAAAGATAGTATTCTTCATTCCCATCAATGGAAACACATTTAAAATAAAACATGGATTATTTATTGACACATCCTTGACTCTATCATCTTATCATGTACCTTTCCCTTGACCTGTGAAAAACATTTCAAAAACTTGGGATGAGCATAAAAACTTAGTATGGGTTATAAAAAAAAATGGAAAGGAAACATGAGTTCATATATACATAAGAATGAAATCATACATTACCCATAAAACATAGGCACTTTAACATACCTCATAAAATCATGAATAAATCATAGAAATCATAAGACGTAAAGGTAACTTGAGGCATTCATAACATTCTTACGTAGGGAGTAACCCTCTTGGTTACGTTTGGAATACCCATCACAGTATATTCCCTAAATCTCTTCGGAGAAACCTTAACGTTTCACTCCTTCACCTTACCCAATGCATTGGAGAGCTATAACGGGCTCACCCGCCCTTAGTTTATCACGGAACCACCCGTCTTCATAATAATGCCCAAGAACCATAACATAATCATATCACATAAAACATGCATAAAGGAAACATAAAATTTCCACATTTCAATCACGAGATATCAATACAACACATTGATATAAAAACATTATGAAAACCATTTTCAATACTAAAATAAAAGAAAAGTAAAACATGGTATTTATTTTTCTTTTAAAAAGAAGGTATGGCTTGTAGAGGAAGCCGGAACTCAAATAACGGTCAAGACGGCGGAGAAGTCATTGTCACCGCATACGTACGACAAAAACATTCCCTTTTGTCGTTTAGTAAACGCTTCGTATAAAAAATATTCCTTTTGAATAAACGTAAAAGTCAAAGGGGTTTATACACCGTATAAAATAAAGTTGTGTATAAAATAAAATATGCCTCAACGAAAGGAGATTGAGACGAAGTCCCATACCTCGTATCCGACTTGACCCGACCGTTCTTTAATCTCCTGAATAATAAACTTGAGTTAATCTCCACTTGCTTAAGAATCTTTTTCAAGTTCATTATTCCTTTTATACCATGTTATTAACATCATGTAATCATTTAAGTTAATAATGTTCATTTTGTCGGTATTTGGTTCTTAAGTCAAAATAGACTTCTTACACTTACATGTTGTTAATTTGGTCATAGGTTCGTTATATCCAGAATGATATTAATGATTTGGATAACATATATATCATATATATTCATCATATACATGTATTTATAATATTACATCACATTTAGAGGTAAGAAATGAAATGCACCGTTCATGGAGACGGTAAGCCGTACGTACACATGAACGCTACTTCCATTTTTATTTCATATTTTCTGGAATGGAATCATAATGATATAATAGTATATTATAATTCCAGTATAATAACATATATAATATCATTAACTTTATCCTTTACATATCCCACATATGGTATTAACGAATCAAATCACTTTCAGGGGGCGGTAGTCCGCACTTCCTAAAATGAAGATATCGTGTTTACCCATAATGGAAACCATAAAGAAATGCCCAAAATGAAAAAAACAGAAGCTTAAGGAAAACATAAACATATTATATATCATATATAAAAATAGTGACATCATAATGGCTACCTTTGAAGGTGTTAAATGAGTATTGAACAATCATCGTTTCGGGAGGCAGAATTTCGCCATCCACGGAAACCGTATGTTCTTTAACCATTTGATGTAGTTGTGTGAGATTGTAGCTCAAATAAATATTATAAAAACATCCTAGTATATTGAAGATACTGGTTTTGTTACAAAATAAGAAAATAAAAAGAGTTTAGGGGGTTGGAGAAGCAAAATAAACAAATGAACATAAGAGAATGAAATACCTTTAAAAGTGTAACTCTTTTTAATTTGAGCCTAAAGGCTTCCTTTGAAAGGATTCTGCCCAAAGGGAATCCTCTAGGATGAGGATAGGGATGTGGAGAGAGTAAATGGGCAGGGTTTGGCCGAGCCAAAGGCTTGAGGAGTGTGTGAAATGAGGTAGAGGTGGGGGCCTTTTATAAGAGGAGAGGAGGGGCACTTTTGGAAAGTAAAGAAATATTACTTTATTTGAAAATGTGTTTCGGTTTTAAAAGGTCCCACATTGATAGAATTAGTGGATAAGGTGATAAGGGTTCGACATCCACCAATCCAATAAGTTTTGGACATGTGTAGTTCATAGATTTTACATTTTATTTCCATTTTATTTAAATCGTCAAATAATGATGTCATCGCTGCATCATTATTATGTCATAAATAATTTAATTTATTTAATGTCTAAAAATCATAAAAAAATACTATGATGTAGGAAATCTTTTTAGATTTCCAATTAATATTTATAATCAAATATCTGAGCTTTATAACCCCATGTAAAAATTGTTTTCGTAAAACATATTATGTTTGTGTCATTTTTACTTTTACATTAAATAAAAAGTTATTTATGTCATTTCCCAACCAAAATGTCTCCATGGGGTCCCCAAGTTGACCCATTGCTTGTATTGGTCGGCCATGACACAACCAATAAGGTTGGGACATGTTTCTAGGTCATTTCATATTATTAAATCATTATTTATACCTTAAACTACCCTAATTACCACTAATCGCGATTAAAAACTTAATAAGTTACTATTCACCCAAAAAAAATATTTTAATCCCATTGAACCACATTTTCCTTCTTAATGACAACCATGTATGTCGGATTTTCAAAATTAAATACACATTAGTGGTAAACTTTCATTTAACTGAAAAATCAGTTTGCTTGATTACCACTTAGTGGTTTCACTATTCATCAAAAATTGAAGTTTTTCAGAAAATTACCAAAAAATCACCCTAAGATATATTTGATATTACGAATTCAAAAATGAAGTCTATTTTAAAAAATTCAAATCATATAAGTCACATTAATTAATTTAATAATTAATTCCTGCTGCCAGAGCAAATAGTGTGTTTTTACAAAACAATAAGTATCAAAAGATTGACACTAGTTTAAGTCTAATTTCAAAGTGAAATTGATTCCAATGACCACCATTGGATAAAATGGTAAAAATATATTCTAATTTCACTTCAAAACCAATTCAAAACATACTCTAATAATATAAATAAATTAGATTAAAAAGCAGTTTTGATGTAAAATGTAGTATTTTTCACTATTCAATAAAAAATGAACATTGTCAGAAAAATACCAAAAATTCACACAAGGTAAATTTTGATGTCCCAATCATAAAGAATAAGTTTATTTTGACAAACATAGTTTATAAAATTGTCAAAATATAGATTCAAAAATTGTTTGCCATCAAAAGGCAGTAAAACAATCTTTTAAAAATATTAGTGTATTCCATGCATAAGATTGTAATTATTTTCAGTATAAGCCTCTATAACACTATCTTAATCATTAATAGACATAGATAAAAATATCTATTATTCATTACTTACTTGGGATGTTACAGTTTTAAACCAGTTTAAATTGAAAAAATGAAATGGAATATTTTATAATCCAACTCATAAACATTTTTGATGATGGAATTGTATTAAATAACCATATAAATTGGATTACTATCTTTATAAGAAGATATGTTCATCAGTTCCACCAAAATCCTAACACCACTACTTTTCATTATATTGTGTTAATCTTATTCCTTTATATGGAACAACTAACCCTTAATTAAATGTCCATTTTTTTGAAAATAAATTTACACTTGGTCTTCTAATTATCCATCAACGTCGTTTGGAAATTGAATTAAAATTTATAGATACTTAATTATAAATATAATCTCTAAACCATTCTATATATAATTTATTATGTTTATCTGATAACTATATTTTATCCCTTGATGTATTCATAAGTCTATGAATTAATTTTTGGGATTTAATATATGTATATACCTATAAACTATTATAAAAATTATAATGGTGAGATTGATCCTACTCTCTAATGTGAACTATAAAAAAATCACTTCCATAAATCTCTTCACCCATAATGAGTCTAATGTGATGAGATTTTGGGAGAACAATTCTTTTAGAATCTGATAAGTAATCATTAAAATGTTTAGTATCTACTTCAATGATATATATCTCTTCCATAAAACCTTCGTACCAACATTGATTCTTGACATAGCCTATCAAAATATTCATATTTCAATTAATGGGGTACATACATCTATAATGTATATGACCACATAGTTGAATGCCACTTACAAATTGAAACATTATATAAATGAATTTGGTTCGAATAAAATATCAAATTCAATTAATATGAATTTAATTTATTTATTCACAATTGGAAATATAGTTAGGCCTATAACATTACTATTTAGAAAATTGAAAAGGAATTAGTTTCTTGTTAAGGGATTTTATTTATTTTTAGGAATAATAATCTGAAAATCTTGAATAATTATAGCATGCTTAAAAACATAAATGTTGTGTTATTTTTAACCATGTAGCTTAATGTTAATCATTTACATGAAATTATTCATATTTTATGAATACCCCTCTATAAAATTATACCATTAATGATCATCAATAATTGAAATTTTTTTATTTTGGTAATAGTTTAAGATGTTGGAATATGAAATGTTCATATTTTACCATTCATTGGGGAAAAATCATCCCTTATCTCTATAAAAATATTATCCAATCCGGTCATCATTCCATCTTTTATTCTCGTATATTTAGTAATGTACTAAAAAAAATATCAAATTAATATTTTTTTCTACATGCATAACATCGATAGAATTTATGATGTTCAAAAAGTTCATATAAAATAAATCAAAAAAATGATTTTTTTCTCTAACAAGTTCTCAAATGGTTTTTCAAAAAATATTTATTGAAAGAAATGTAATTTTTTCATTTATTGAATAGTAAATCTCCCAATAATGAATACTATCTTGTACCTTGTTATGTATAGATATTAAATGATTTTGTCTAAGATCACTATTTATTTGGTCGGTGTAAAAATTTGTTTGTTCCTATAAACACAATAGTTGAAGAATATTTCAAACTAACTGGGTGTGTACCTTCTTCAAAAAATGGTACACACTAATTTTACATTAATACAATATCCTAAGAAGTTTACATAAGTAGAATAATCATTTATCATCTCATAAAACATGGATCAAATAGTTAAATCTTCACTTCTAGGAGCATTATATAATGTAACATAATTATTCCTCAAACATTTCAGATCATAAATAATCAGATCCAAATAGACATCAATATCATTACTAGGTTATTATAGTAAGGATATTTGAAGAGGCAACATAATATACTTGTCCTTCATGTATAACCACGATGGAAAGATATAATTTACCAACATAAATGGACATGTAAAATCAAAAGATAGTAGTTTCCCAACTTTTTTTTCTGATTTTAGTGATACACATAATCAATTTTCTTCCAATGAGGATTGTTAGAAGGGTGACATATTTTTCCATTAACAATTATTGTATCTATATTACTTTTAAATTGTACATAAGTTTCCAAACATCTTTATAGTCATCTAAACATTATAATAATTGGAATGTTTCATACAACATTCAAAGGACTTAATTCATATTTCATGTACTGATCCACGCCACACTTATGGAATTTCATAAGTGATTCATTATCCTTGTGAAACAATATCCAATCATTTTCACATGAATGAAATGTTTTAGAGATTGTTGACATGGAATATTGAAATCATTTTCCATATTATATTTGAAATGGAAGCTCATTTCCTTTTGATATTAGATCATTTAGGATACCATGTAGTTTTAAAGAATTTTTTCCTCCATCTGCTTCTTTCATTCAAATTATATAACATCAATATAGTTTAAAATGTTAAATATTTAGTACAAATTGTATACAATTGTATCTTTGAATAGTTAATATCTACTAAAATACATATGGAAAATAAATATGGTAATTTTCAATTGACGTCATTTCTTATATATGATATACCACATCATTTACAATAGTATTAGTATCAAATGATCTATAAATCATAGTTTCATCCTAGTTAATTTGAAAATTAAAATTTTCTCCATTCTTTGTCCCATATTTATACCTTTGATCTATTCCTCGACAATTCATATCTTATTAAAACTCTTCCTGACAAAAATTCTATAAATTAAAACAATGTAAAAGAAGACAATGATTTGAGAAGGGTGATATGGATTCTATATTTCAAATATGATGTACTCTTTATCTCCATAAACAAATCCCTTTATCATAAAATTATCATCCATCATTTTTTGATTCATATCAAACCTATTAGGTGAGACATTATTAATTTTTATGAAAGAAATTAATACACATAATATTTCCATATAATTTATATATATATTGATTTGTGAAAAAAGTATCAGAATTAGTTTGTAAATATATATTTATGTATATGTTTGTGACTAAACATATATTTTTTGTATATATGAATCCTAATTTTTAAAGAATCATATAAATATCATAATTAAATGACAATGTTTTTGATACTTCTATGAAATTTATTTTTATTTTTATGAAATATGCAATACTCACTTTGGAAACTCACAAAATAAATGAAAATAATGTTTTAATTAAAAAAATGTTATAAGTTATTGTGTATTTTTATTTACCTAAACATATTGTAACAAAAAATTGTGAGAGATAAAGTGAAATATTAAAATTTTATGAATGCACTATCATGTTATTTATTTTTGTAATTCATACATATTGTTGAACAGTTGCATATATTTTTTCTAATAAAATTAATTTATGTTTTCTCTCACATTATTTTTTGGGATATGTTTGATCAAAATCTTACTTCATGTTGAATGTTATTCTGATAATTCAAAATTTAATTATAGTGGTTTAGATTATTTAGAAATTACTCATACCTCTCAACACTAAATTCAAGTTCTGTTAACAGTTAGTATTCAAATGAACTCTTATTATTAGGGATTTTTGATTACATATTCAACATTTTTAAAGAATTATAATTCTTATTTTTATTATGGTAATTATTCTCCTTGATTTTAACCATATTATTTCTTAGTTAAAAATTATATATTTTTTAGTAAAAATCAATTATTAAAATAAATCATTTACATAATTTAAAATAGGAATATCATAGATTGATAATTTTTAATGTCTCTACTAAAAATATAGTAATTACTCTCCTAAAATGATGAATTCTTCCAATATCAACACTTTTTCATTCTTTTAATTGCTTTTCATTAATAAAAAACCATCACTATTGAAAAAATACCCTATACCAACGGTTTGGAACCGTTGGTATAAGCCTCCAAACTGTTAGTATAGCCTATACCAACGGTTTGGAGAACCATGGCCAAGTAAGCCATGAGAATAGGTCTATACTAAAAATTTTCCCAAAACCATTGGTATAGACCTATACCAATGGTTTTGAAAACCGTTTGTATAAGTATTATGAAAAATCTATACCAACGACTCCTAAAACTATTTGTATATGTATTTAAAAAAAGAAGCATTAAGTGGGTTTTGATCCCAGTACCTGCAGTTTTTTATTGAATGACCTAACCACTAACCTAACTTGACTTTTTTGAACATAATTTCATATATATATATATATATATATATATATGTATTTGTATTATCATAATTATTTTAAATTTTGTTTTATTTAATGTTCTCGGTAAGAGGATTCCATAAAAAATACATGTAACTATACCAATGGTTCTCAAAACCGTTGGTATAGACCTATGCCAATGGTTTTGAGAACCGTTGGTATAGGTTCTATGATTTTGGGACCTATACCAATAGTTTTGGACAAACTTTTGGTATCGGTCACTAATTTGGACCTATACCAACAGTTTGGCCAAACCGTTGGTATAGGTCCCCCCTATACCAATGGTTTGTCCAAAACCATTGGTATAGGTCCATATAAGTGACCCATACCAACCGTTTTGGCCAAACCGTTGGTATAGGTCCAAATTAGTGACCTATACCAACGATTTTCCCAAAACCGTTGGTATTGATCATATTTACAGTAGTCCATTGTTTTCAGAATCATTTTCGAATAAAAGTAACAATTTTGAATTACATCAAAAATATATTTACAATAAATATTATTCTATTTTTATTGAATCAATTAATAATTTTCGAGACAATGAACTCTTTTTGAAACCTCCATGATATATAACCTATGAAAATTATATTTCATTATAAAGTGGAAAATATTTTGATTGGGACATAATTTGAAAATAACCACTAAAATATCTGGTCTATTTTCGAGTGCTTACCAAAAAGTTCACTATTTTTTATATTTTTATTCAATTATTTTTTTAAATCTATATTGAGACATTAAATTTTATATTAAAATTAATTTTATTTATATATAAGACCACATTTTTAAACACCAAATCCCTGATTTATGAGAATTTTGACATTGAAATTATTACAAATTCTCATAATAATGTATAAAATTGTGAGAGGAATAAATTCTATGATTTATAAGAGACTTTTCATGCTGTAATTTTAGAAGAAAAATCATAAAAATCCACTACCAGAATATGAAAAACTAAAAACACCCACACTTGAGTACCCAAACTCTTTAAAATCAGGTCTGAACAAACAACCGTGAAAGAATTATCTGTATCAAACTAGAGTGTCCAAACACTATATAGTCTCAATCATTTATATATGGTCTAGCCACTATTTTTCTAATAGTACAATGGGAATACGAATAGAACTAAAAATTCTAAAACAATGAAGGATAGATAAAAAGGGGTATAATGAGTCACATAACATTATTTTTTAGAGGGTGAATTCTAATAAGAAGATTGTGGTGGGGTAGAGAAAGACAGTAGAGGTTGGGTTTCATGGGAGGATGAATGACTTGTTTGTGAGTGAGTTTTGTTAGGGTTTATTTAAAAAGAAAGGGATGAGTGTTATCAAAGTTTTCTAAAAGAACTAAATAAGATAGGTTTTATTAGTTCCTTTTATTTTATCATTGATAAAACCTACCATTATTAGTGATTTCTTATGTGTTGATAAAAAAACTTTAAAATAAGTTACTAAAAGTTTTATTAGTTATATAAATTTATATAAAATGAAAAATGAATATATATTAAAATGAAGATTAATAGATATTAAATATGTACATTATAACCCTATTAATAAAAATTAAATGTTAATGAGTTTTTATGTATAAATAAATATAAAAAATTAATACATTTAAAAAATATTATGCGAATAAATATTAAAAATTATTAAAAATTATATATTTTTTATAATAATCAACATATTTTTTGAATAAATAATATAAAATAATAGTAATAAATATTAGAAAATATTTAATGAATGAATATTAAAGAGTGAAATTTAATAATTAATAAATCACTAGATTGAAAAAAATACAAAACATCAATAAATTTGATTAATTATATTTATTATTATGCAAAATAAATATATCTCTACGTTAAAATGAAAATGAATATATATTAATGATATAAATTACAACTAAATTAAAAAAATTAATTATTAATAACAAAACATGTATACAAAATTATTAAAAATTAAAAAAATTAAAAAAATGTTAAATGGTTAAAAATTAATAATGAATAATTTTAAAAAAGAATAATAGAAAATAAATAATATAATTAATGAATAAATAATATTAAAAATGGATAAATTATAAAAAATATTTAAAGGTAATAAATATTATATAAATAAAAATAATTATCAATGAATAAAATTTATCAATTAAAAACGTAGTTTATTCAAAATATTATGTTCATAAATAAATTTATAAAATGAATATTAAAATTGGAATTAATTATAGAAATATCATATATATGTGTGTGTGTTCCTACATAAAATTACATTTATTATGCATTTTTTGTGAGAAATTAATGTATATATATAACACAAAAATATGATCAATTGAAAAAATAAAGGACATTTATTTTATATGAACATTAAACATTCATTACATTATAGTAATTAGTTAACATTTTCTTATTAATATTAATATTTAATTATAAACTATTTTTACTATACAGACACAAAAATATATATAAACCAACATGAATATATTTCTATATTAAAAATGTTAATGAATAATCAATTATAAAATAATATTTAAAACTAATAAATAAAAAATGTTAATCAAATAAAAAAATGAATACATTATAAAAATATTCAATAAATATAAATTAAAAAAAGAATAAATTTAAAAAAATTAAAAAAATTATTGATAAAATAATAATTAATAATAATAAATGAATGAATATATATATATATATATATATATATATTAAAAAGTAATAAAAAATATGTTATATAAAAATATAAAAAGAAATAAAATTTAATAAATATCAACGTAATATATATTATATATTAAATATTAATAGATAATCATCTAAAATGATAATATAAATAATTATTTATTTTTGTATGTGTATTTTTATAAAATTGAATTAATTATGTACACGTGAAATTATAATATCACATATTAAGTTAAACTATAAATATTTATTTATTATTTTTAATTAATAATTAAATATTTATTATTTATTATATATGTTAAATTGAAAATAAAAATTGATATAAAAAAGTGTTAATAAAATGTATATTAATATAAATTGTTATCCTCCATGTTTTAATGATAAAAAAATCAGGTTTATTATGATACTGATGTGTTTTTTTCTCATATGATAGCATTTCCCATTATATAGAATGTTGGAAAATTTTTTCTATGTATGCCTCACAATTGGGGTTGCGTCTCCACCAAGGGAGTCTAACTGCCAAAGAATGTATCACCATCATACAATATCTCACTTTTGATGACAACTCACTCTCATTGTGGGAAAATCAAAAAGTGTTGGAAATAGTCATTATCAATTATGAGTCACCTATAGAATGCATATTTGGTAAAGTATTGAATGAGTCACCCTAGAGGAAAACTCACCATTGGATCCGAAATTTGAAATAGTTTTGAACACACTTACCATTAGTCCAAAGTCACTGCCAGCCTGACTCGCCACTAGTTTCAATCACCACCAGATCAAGACACCGCCAGACAGTTTCCACTATTCTCAAAGACTCACCTCCACTATTATATAAATTTTAAATTAAATATTTTCTAAATAATACACTATTGAAATTATTGTGATTGATTACTTAATGATTTTTCTTAATTCTATTTGCAGATATGCATTAAATAATGTGTTATCTCGAGTATGAGGATACATGATATTTGAATGATTCTTTTTGTTACACAATTCTTTTATTAATGGTTTAATTATACTACCTAATGAAACTTGTAAGTAAATGTACTAAAAGGAGACTAAAAAATACATGTATATAATGAGATCTCGATTTTATAAATGCAAGATAAAATCTAGATTATTGTTTATTACACGATGAATCATTACCAGTTATAAACATTAAAATAAGTCAAGCATAATGAACATGTCTTCTTTTTAGAATGATAGAAAAAAGGAGTTTATGATACTTTGTTCTACTGTAATTATTAGAAACTTGACTCAAGTATCATTTCTAGTTACACTCAAGGGTTAACAAGCTATATAGCCTTTTATACCAAGAAACAAGATTTTTCTACATATCATACATTTCTTTTTCTATATTTCTCTTTAAATCATGAGTAGTTTGTCTATAATATTTATTTATACACATTGTCCCCGTTTTTAAACTAGAATATACTTAGATATTTTCTAAAATAGATTTTACTCCCATTTCCCACAATTACTATGGATGAGGTCCTTATTTCACCATTATCATTTTTATCCAACTGTTAATATAGAAGATTTACCAATGTTTCTTGGACAACTTTCATAATATTGTATAACTGATCTAGGTTGTGGATCGAAGTTTCTTTTATATAAACTGATCGGAATTATGTAATTTACATGTAGAGAGGATTATGTCTCATCCTAAGACTAAACCCCCGCTATTCATTTCCACTCTATGTTTTATTTGAATAATTTATGATATTTAAAAATGAAATTGTTTAAAACAAAAAAACCCACTACTTTTATAGTTATCCTTAAATATTTTTTATTTAATTTTTTTAGTATATTGATTTCAATAGTTAAATTAATATTATATATTAATTTAACATGGAAAAAATCAGTGTTTGACAATTCTTTTAAAAGTTTAAGTCTTATATCATTCAATTATTTTGGTCAACTGCCCTGTAAAAAATTAATTCAAGGATTTTACAAAAAAAAGTTTTTAGTTGATGTTTTATTGGGTACTCAATTCACCACCTCTTTAGATACTCACTCTGACCAACATTTGGTATCAGAGGTTTATGATTTGGTATTAAATATTATCAAATATTTTTCACCATTTATATTATTTGTGCATTGAAGATTATAAAATTAAATTACTTCAAAATATAATTCTTTATATTGATAATAGGCATGTGTGTTTTTCTACCAAAAAACCACATTTATCAATGATACTAATTATGCTTAGTGGATGATAAAAATGAAAATACATATTGAAATTATGTGCATTATAATTTGTACTTCTATTGAGGATATGTATGAGTTACCTAATAATATTATCAAATATTGGGATAGTTCTAATATGATTTCCTAAAATAATAATTTCAAATCCTTGAATTCCCTTTATAGTTATTTAGGTTATGATGAATTAAATAGAATAACTTCTTTGAGAACTGACCTTGAAATTTGGGACACATTATCTATAGCGCATGAAGGAACTATCAGTGTGAAGTAGATATGTTTAATTACTTATACAATCATGTATAATTATTTTATGTTGATTCTAGACAAATTAATTTATCATATGTATCTTTGGTTCAGTGAAACATTGACCCCATGATCTCCTTTAGAAATCCAATGTATGTAAAGGATAAAATTATAAGACTACATAGATTCCTTCCTAAATGATGGATATGGACATACGTGTCAATTAAAGAGTATTTATATATTAGCTAATAGATAGTTAAGGAATTAATTGGTAAATTAATTATGTAAGAATAATAAATAAAAGTCAACATAGTAGAGGATGATGATACAAAGGGAAAATATCTATATTTGAAATATACTTCATTATAACAAGATTAAAATGAAAAATAAAAGGAAAATATACAATTTTAAATTTCAAGTGATAGTGAGTCATAACCTGAAAAGCAATCTGTAAATGAACCATCTGTCGAAACTATTCAAAACTTTATATAGGAAGATAATTTTTTTATGAAATACTAATTACAAGGGAATGTATAATATTAATGGAAACTGGTTGAATGATTGGATAAGGTATTATAATACAAATGAGATAATATTTTAAGAATTTAATCATAAATTACTTTTTAATGAATAGATTAAAAATTGAAATAAAAAAAGAAATATGAGGAAAAGGACAAAAAATTCAAGAACGGCGTAAGAGAAACATAGATTTACTATGATGATATCTCCTATGACTTGAAATATACACCTAATGAGAAGACTAACATGGCCAACATGTTCCCCCCGACTAATATCTTTGAGGTACTTGATACATATTCTACTTTATCAGTGCTTAATTCAGATAACTCTAAATGTGAATACAATGTATATGATATGTATCAATAATAATTTTTTTAGTATTTTATAATTATTGAGGAAACATTCAATGAACATAGAGATAAATGTAATTTTCTAAAAACAATATTATTTATCAACTAGTACTAAATATAATAATTCTAAATAGAAATATATAAATTCTTGGTTGTTAATTTATAACAATAAATAGAAATTTTATAATGAAAAACTATAGAATTATTTGGAAAGATTTACTAATGGTAGAAAAACTAGAACTCAAATATTATTATCAATAATTCTCTAAATCATGTTACATGTATAGGAGACCAACCTAGAAAGTAGAATAATAGTTAAGAGCACATTTATACCTAAATATAATCATGAATGGTTGAGTGTAAGTTATTTTTTCATAATGACCAAACAAAGTGTTCATTTCAAAAAGTTACATTCTATTTTTATGAGACATATTAAGCAAATATGGTTTCATAAATCATTGATTACTATTACATATGGACACATGAAATCTTGGGCACCAAATTCATCCCTTGTATAAATTGTATTTTCTAGGAAAACTACTTAAAGACCTCCAATAAAAGTCTATGGTATATGGACATGGGTTTTTCAAGTAATAGTATATATGAATAATGATGTTTCAAAAGACAAATAAATGTTAATGGTGGTCACGTCACCATTTTTGATAATTGGAAAGGGAAGATCGTCTACCTTGGAAAAATTGGAAACAAAAATTCTATTTTATTATCGAAAGTAATATTTGTTGAGTGTTTGAAATATAATTTTCCTAGAATCTTAAAATTATGTGATTATTTTTTTCTTGAAAATTTAAAAATAAAAAATGTAATTTTTTTAGTCAAATAATTATTTTGTATTTACTACATTTAGGGATTAGAATATTTATGCTGGTGATCTTAATTAATTGATTTCTAAAAATGTTTCCTTCTTGAGTGCCTTTTAAAAAAATATTTTTATTGGCCAATGATACAAGGTCACTTTAATATTCAATAACATAAGAATATTACAATGAATGGTTTAGTCAATGATATACCAAAATTGGAGTTCTAAAATGAATAATTCATTAACCCATGTCAAGAAGGGAAGCAGAAAAATATTTAATTTCAATTAAGGAAAGAAGTTTCAACTTCTCAACATTTTGAATTGGTTCATATGGATTTTTTTGGACCATCCAATGTTCATATTATAAATGAGAAGAACTTTGAATATGTACTAGTATATTAATTTTATAGGTATACATGGGTAATTTTTTTTTAACTCCATAAGTGAATCCTATTATTTTTTTACAAAAACATATAGATCTATAGAAATATTATATGAAAATTAAATTAAGGCCTTAAGAAGTGATCATGGTCAAGTGATTTAATTCCAAGACATTAAAACCTCTTTCCCACAAAATATATATAGTTATAAATTGTTTCCTCCTAGGACCCCTATGAAGAATGGATCTGTAAGGATAATAAGTAGAGAACCTAAAGAGATAGCCACAACTATGCTTCAAAAACATGACTTCCCTATCTATTATTGGGAAGAGGATTTGAACACAACCTACTATATAATAAATATAATATTAAATAGAACTATCTTTAAGAAGTCCCCTTATGAGATTTGGAATAGTATAATTCATAAAGATAATTAATTTAGTGTTGTTGGTTTTAAAGTCATTATTCGTAATAGTAATGATAATAATGACAAAATTGACTACAAAAGTGATGAAGAAATGTTCCAAGGATACTCCATTATTATCAAACTTTCTATATTTTTCTACAAATGGACCATGTCTATGGAAGAGTATGTACATATAAAATTTTATGAGATAGATCCTCATGGGCCTAAGACCTCTTTAGAAAACTTTGAGGATGATTTATCTTCTTCGATGTTAAATTCCCAACATTATTACTCTACTGTAAAGCAAGTAGAAAAATCATCAAGTTTTGATGAACTTCCAAAACATGAACATGAACCTATAGAGAAACCCAATGTAACCAGTACTGCTTTTTCAAGAGCTGTTAGAAACCTTAAGTACTATGCTTTTTATGTTCTAGATATTGATATTGAAAAAGGTATACAGACTCTAGAATATCAAAGAAATTGGGTTTAACATCAAGCATTCTTCTCACAGATTGAACCTAAGGACATCAATGATTAAATTTATGATGAATTCTAGGTAATGGATATTTAATAAGAACTACATAAATTTAAATGAAATAATGTATGGTGGCCTTTTGATAGATTTGATGAAACCATGACTATAGCACAAAATGGGTGTTCAAAAAAATGTAGATGAATATAGGACTATAGAATGAAATAAGTATCGACTTGATTCACAAGGGTATATTCAAGAAGAAGGAATAGACAATAAAGATACATTTTCACCTGTATTTAGACAGGAATTCATTAGAATACTACTTGCCTATGTAGCTTGTCTATATTTCAAACATTATCAAATAGATGTCAAATGAGCATTCTTACATGGGTATACAGTTGAAAATGTTTTTGTTGAAAAGCACCTGGTTTTAAAAATCCACATTTTCCAATAGTTTTTTAAATTAATTAATCATTTATATGGTTTGAAATAATCCACTTGATCTTGGCATGATAGGATAAAAACCATTTTTATTTCAAATGATTTTTCCAAAAGTTATAACTAATCCTATAGTTTTAATAAAAAAAATTTAAAAATATGTTTTTGTTGTTCAGATTTATATAGATGGTATTATTTATTGATCTTAAAAAAATACATTACATACTTATTTTTCATAAATTATGAAAATCATATTTGATATTATTCTACTGGGTGAACTGAAATACTTTCTTGGTTTTCCAATTTTCCACAATAAAGAAGGAATTATTTTTAATAAATGTAAATATTAAAATAATTTTTAATACATTTTGGACTAGATATCACTAATAGTAGTTATAGTCCTTTGGGTACTACTTGTAGGTTCATTGTTGATGAAGCTGAGAATTCAATGTATCAAACTAGTTATAGTGGTATGATTATAATTCTTCTCTACTTAACTACTAGCTAACCTTATATAAGGTCAATGTGTGTATGTGTGCTCATTCCAAGAAAACCCAAAAGTGTCATAATTGGAAGCTATAATTTTTTAAAAAAATACATCAAATATACTATTACTTTTGGAAAATTATATCCTATAATATAATCATTTGACCTAGTTAGTTTTTTAGATGATGATATTTGGGGGTGTGAGTGAGATAAAAACCCACCTATGGAACATCTCATCATTTTGGAATGTGACTACTTTCTTGGCATAGTACGAATAAAAATTCTACTACAATGTCTACTGTTGAAGCTAAATACATAACTATAGGTAGATTTTGTGCAAAAAAATTTGGATGAAACAATATTTACTAGACTATGGATATCAATTACAATATTTCCTTGTAAACTATGATACAAAAGTTCTATATATTTTTCATAATCCAACGTCACATTCTAGAAAATATTATATTGATGTAGGATATCACTGTATGAGATTTAAATTTTTAAAGGGTGATATCATTCTCAAATTCATTTCTACAGAACATTATATTGCTGATATATTTACTAATCCTCTAAATTATGGGTGAGATAAGTACATCAAAAAAGTTTTATATATGTTTTATTTTGGATAATTTTAATTTTTTAGGACTCAATGTTGTTATTTATCAATATTGTGACTTATCACTATTGTGATTTTTCACGGTTGTGATTTCTCACCATTATGATTTATCACCGTTGTGATTTACCAATATTGTGATTTATCATCATTGTAATTTCTTACCATTATTATTTCTCACTAGTTGGATTTATCACCTTTGTGATTTTTCACCATCGTGTTTTCTCACCATTGTGATTTTCACAATGGTCATTTCTCACCAAAAGGTATTTCTCACCATTGTGATTTCTTTCTATATCAATTTCTCATTGCTATGATTTCTCCACATTTTGATTTATAATTATTGGGATTTTGAAAATTTTGATTTCTCACCCTTGTGATTTATCACCATTTTGATATGTATCACCATTAGAACATCACACTATTGATTTTTCTCACATTTGGAACCTTTTCATTCCTTTTTAAAATTTCACATTGTTAGTTTTTAAACAATTTTTTAATTTCATTATGATTTATTTATTTATTTATGTTTTTATTAAATTAATTGTTTTGATTTTACTTATCATTTGGGTTTCCAATTTATAAATTCCTATATATCCCAAATGATATATATTGAACCATTTTTTGATTTCAACACACTCCTTCCACTCACCCTTTTTCTCAAGATGGGTTGTGGACCTTTGTCTCCTGGCCATTTTCATTCATTCTCCGTCTCCAAAACATATCGACTGGATCTTCATTGCAAGAATGAGGTGAGATTCTGAGTCTTCTCCCCATGATTCACATCCAAAAAAGAAGAAAATAGGAGAGTCCATCTATTTTGACGATTCTGTAGAGCCTCTAATTCATACACTATTAAATAGGGTTATGGGTACCGAAGAAAGAATATCAAGAAGAGTGGCTAAATTTATTTAATTCTTTAGTTATTTAGGTTATAAAAAACCAAGGATGGGTTTATTGGTTCTCTTAAAAAAATACACCATTCTATACTAGGATAGTATATTAATTTAGTACTTATTGGGTTATTGCTTCGAGGATAATATTGATTGGGTGAGAACTAGAATAGATCATCATAAGGATTTCTATTCTTCTAGATAGTGTGTAGAATATTTTAAGGTACCACATGAAGGATTATAGAATGAATACCAATAAAAAATTCTAGATAATTGTGAAGATTTTATTAATGAACATTCCCTTTCTGAGTTGAATGGAGTTTGAATAGTTCAAAGAATTATTGCATATGAGATTGATGGTGAGCATATGATACTTTTTTATTTCATTTAGAATATTAATTTTTATAATAAAAGGTTACTTTTCTTCTTTGATATAATAATATGTTTACCTCATCTACGTTATGAACATAATGGTGAAGATCCAAATTATAGTTATTTGATGCTTTATAAGGTACCGATGAGTAAGTCTACCTCTAGATGAAATTTATCGATTTATAATAAATTTATTTTGGAATTGTTATAATAAAAAGTTTCAGTTGTTAATGAAATAGATAATGTAATAGATTATGTTTTTTTTAACACTAGGAGAATATATAGAAGGATGAGAATATGTTGGGAACCATTGAAAAGGAAATGGGTGGTTGATGATGAAAATATATATGGTGAATTCAATCATGTATGTCATCCTTCATGAAGAAATGATCTTTTAGACCCTAGTTTGTAACCAATAAAAGTTTTTGATTATTATAATGAGGAGGATGATGTTGTTTTTGGTAGAAATGTATAGATTGAATTTAGAGTGGATGAAGAATGTGATCATGATTTTTCAGGAGAACCTAGTCCACATAAATATCTACCTAAAAGAAAGAAACTCATAAAAGATGGTAATGATGAAGAAGAGATAGAAATATCTGGTGAGTATCATTTCCTAAGTAAATTGGAATACAATAAGGAAAATGGAAATATTGAAGATGGAAAGGAAGAATAAGAATATAATAATAATGGAAATGGTAATAGAGATGTTGATGCTGGTGATACTAATGACAACGTTGATAGAGAAGGTAATGAAAGTGATGGTGATGGTGATTTTGACTCTGATGGTCTCAGGGTTAGAATTAGATACAAGAATGTAGAAATTCCTCAATAACTAGTTTATCTTCCACTTTCATCTAGTTATTATTTTGAGGAATGTAATAACATAGTTAGAGAATTTTCTATATTAGTTAGAGGAGAAAAAAAATCCTTATTTGAGGGGGAGAAAGCCCCCATGTATTATGAGTCATCCTATCAAGTATGTTGGTGGTGGTATTTCTATGAAGAAAAAAGATGTTTAGATGGTAAACGATTAGAATATTCTTGAACTGCCTTTGGTTGACCAGATAAAGGTTTTTGTTGTTGTTGAGAAGTTAGTTACTAAGATGTTGGGAGTTGACCCTACTTTTTTTGGGCATTTAGAATATGTAAAAAAATATGTTGAGGCCCATATTTTGTTTTCAAACTATGGTTGTGTCTAAATATACATAACTTATAGTTTTTGAGACTCTTAGTATGCCAAATTAAGGTTCGATGGACTCGATGTTTGATTAATGGGGTAAGTTTTCTATTAGTACACCAAATAATGGCGGGCCTTCTATTCGAGATACAAGGGATCATGAAGTATAATTGGTTTATTAGATTGATACTGGTAATTATTTTTAGTGGTTTGATTCTAATATAGTTTCTACACCTACTGTCCCACCAATTCTAGTTGATGTGATTACAAATAATGATCAAGAATAATTTGGAGAATGTGTTATTTTTTAGTTTTATTTGAATTTTATGAATCAATTTGATTTCATCATTTTTTTAACAGGATTAATGGCATTTGATTGAACTGGTGATACAACATATTCAAACAGAAATTATGCATAATATTCAATAAGTGGAGATTGAAATTGAAAACTTTTCAGTGAGTTAGATTTTGTGAAATATGTCATATAAGGGATGAAAAATTTCATTTATTATTCTATGGATTCCATACTTGTGAATATGGAGAATATTCCCCAATAGCCTTATACATATAATCATCCTCCTGATGATGTTGAAAGAATCGTATCTGTTGTCAGAAAATATATTCTTAGTACTACTACTTATAATAGTGTTCTTGACCGAACTCTTGAGACATTAAGAGGAATAAAATTTAACAGTGATCATGTAATAATTTATGATAAAGTGCCTGAAAATGAAATGAAGTCTTACCAAGATACCATCACCAAATCTATCTAGTATTATATTTTAATGATTTATACCACGAATAAGCTAAATGATCATTTTAAATATATAGACTAGAACTTGAGGATGTCTTTAGTGAAACATGATTTAAAAAAGAAAGTGAATTAGTTAAAGGTCATTTCACATATGTTAATGCTATCTATAGAAGTGAATAATGATTTCATCAATTCCAGGGAGAGAGGTGGGAATATTATTTTGGAATTTTTTATTTTGATGAAACCATTTAAGCATGTTCATGTAACTATTATTGTGGCTCATGAGAACATACTAGTTATAGTCCATTTGACCCATCCTGCTACTAATCCAATGTACATTGGGTCTAGTGTAATCAGAGGTCCTCTTGAACCCATACTATCCCATTTCAAGCCTTTTTCTATCTATCCAAATGAATGTTTTCAACAACTGAAGCCTATCATCCTCAGATAGACACCTACTCTGATTGGTTTTTCGACAACCATCACCCGACCTCCGTTAGATATTGTTTCACCATCCACATGAGAAAAAGGGAAGGTAAAATCACATCTTTTTTCCTCAGCTAATCCAAAGAAGTGTTGATTTTTAGTCAATTTGTCTATTATGGAATATTTTTGTGTAATCCTTTTGTTGAAGCCTTTTTGTCAAAATCTAGTTGTTTTAATGAAAATTATCTTGTTCTACATATTCTATTATCTATTCATTTCATTTTGTTCAATTTTCATTATAATTTTTGATAATCAAAAAGGGGGAAAATGGATACTATTGAATTTATGTATTAATTCTTACAATATTGTTCCTTTAATACTATTATATTTCATTTTATTTGATACGTTCATTTCATTAATTTTGTTTCCTATCTACTTATCTGTGAGAACTTAGATACAATATATATCTTATTCAACTTTGATTCAATGGTGTATAACATTTCATGATTTGTCTTTGATAACATGTATATAAATTTCCATGTTTTTTATCATAAAAATGGGGGATATTGTTGGCCTCTTTTTTTAATGATAAAAAAATCATGTTTATCATGATGAAAATGTGTTTTATGTCTTATGCTATAATTTTACCTTATAAAGTATATTTGAGAAATTTTGTTATGTATGACTCACCATTGAGGTTGAGTCGCTGCCAATGACGTATGACCACCAACAAATGTCAAACTACCAAGAATGTAACATCATAATACAATGTCTCAACCTTGGGGAAATATCACCAACAATATAGAAAAATTGAAAAGTTTTGGAGACACTCAGCGTTGGTTATGAGCGACCACCAGAACACACATTTGTTAAATTATGGAATGACTAGATGCTAGTGGACAACTCACAGCGGGACCAGAAATTTGAAAAAGTTTTTAACAAACCTACCATCCAACTAAATCACCATTTATGTGACATTCTCCAATAATGTCAATTTGGTAAAGTTTCAAGTTACCTTCATCCTGATCCATCGCCAGACTACATCACTGACTGATCAAGACACCACTAGAGACTTATCACCATTCTAAATGAATCACCACCACTATTATATTAATTTTCAATGAAATTATTATAACAGATAAATTATTGAAATTGATGTGATTGATTATTTTAATGGATATTATTAAATCAATATTAAATGATTCATTAAATAATGCGTCAGTCTGGAGTATGAGGTTGAATGATATCCAGACAATTATCTTAATTATTACATGTCACTATTAAAGATGAAGTAGACTTCCTCACACATCATGGTAGTATATGAATTAAAAATATAAAATAAATTACAAACATACACAGAGAGATATAGATAATCATGGAATGATAAAAGGAATATTTTTTCTCATTACACAAAGAAACATTACTAGTGATCAAATAAAGAAGAAGTGAAGTATACTGAACATCCATTCTACATTGATAGTCATAACAAATGCATTTACAACACTCAGTTATATTGTATGTTTACAAAACATGGATTGAGACTCATTTTAAACTACCCTCAAAGAGTCCCAAGTTACAGAGAATATCATATAGAGGATCAAGATCATTCTACATCTTTTAGTTGCTCAGTTTGTTGATTTATCATTATATTATGAGTAGTGTGTGTATACTCTATATTTTTCTAGACAAAATATCTCTATATTTTAACTATAATATACCTTATCCATGATGTGGATCAAAGTTTATTTTATATAATCTATATTGAATATGGTGATTTCTAAGTAGGTAGGATTATTTATTATCTTGATATTGATCATCTTGTATTCATTTTCCTATTTGTTTTGTTTGTTTCATTTTAATGATTTAAATGTTGTTTTCATTAAATTGTAATAAAACCACTTCTTTTATAGTTAAAATTAATTAGTGTTTATATATGTTTTTATTGATTAAATTGATTTCAAATGTTAAAATAATATTATATATTATTTTAATCAAGACTTAATCAATATTTTAGAATTATTTAAAACGTCATGTCTTATATCAAACAGTTGTTTTTGTTAATTAGATTTTATTTAATTAATTGGGGTATTTAAAATAATCCTATTTTTATAAGAAATTTTATTATGTACTCAATTCACTACCTTTTTAAATACTCACCCCATCCACCAAAAATAGATCTATATTTTTATTTCATATTAATTTTAATTAATTACTAAATACATGACATATATATTATGTTTAAATACTTATTTAGTATTATATAAATCATATTTAAGATATATGTATATATATATATATCAATATAAATATATTTCTATATAAAATATCATTTTTAATAACATATTACATTATAAGAAGATCACATTTTAAGAGAACTGAAACATGCCCTGTTAAATAACACTATTATCAGTAGTACAAAAAGAACAAATTTTTACACTCATTATGAGCTTTAAGAAGAAGTGCTGACAAAGGTGGTACATTTTTTAATGTTTTTATTATTGCTGATAAATAAACCATTTAATAATGATTTTTTCTATCTCTCATAAATGACAACTTTATTACTGTTTTTTCTTAGCAATGATAAAGGCCATAATTCAATATTTTCAATTCTATAGTAGTGAGGGCATACATTACTTTCATTTAGAATAAAATCAACACGTGTAAAGGTATTTATCATTTAAAAAAATAAGTTAAAATTAACTACAATAAATTATATAAATAATGAATTTATTCATATTTATTTGAAAATTTCTTTATAAAATAATGGTTTCAATATATCATTATTATAATTCGGAATGTATATGAGAAAAATTAATACTATTAATTATAATTTTAATATTTTATGTATCTTAATTTATTACAAATATATTTGTGTTATTTAATTAGTTGATTAATGTTTGTAGAATAATCTGAACACTATCATAAATATAGAGAACATAATGCAACATCAAATAATTTAAGTCATAGAAAGATTATAAAATCTATGAGTGAAATTATAATTTAAATATTATATGGATTTTTATTTATTTGAAATATTTTTATGATAATAAAGTAATTGGATAATTTTTTATAATAATTTTTATGTTATCATTACTATAGAATACTCAATGTAATCTCAAGAAATTTAATCGATAAAAATAATTTTAAATGAATGAGTATAATTACTTTTATTCCATGTCTTTGATGAAGTCATATCCAGCTATCTAAAGTGTCAATGGGATGCTAGTATCAATAACATTGACCTTCACACCATTGTAGAGAATGTTAAATGCGTGAGGGATCTTCTTCATGTATACTACGGTCAACTTTGGGTTTCTATCTTTTCTATGATTCATTGGGAGTAGGGACTACCAAGATGTCTAGTTGTACACCAAATAATTCGAACACTATGTGAGTGGAATGAATTGATATCTCATAATAAATAGACTGGGTTGGTGAATGATAATTTATAAAATATAAATATATGGGAAATTTCATCTGATATACTGTCATATCCTTTATTCCAGGGAAGTACTATGGATATGATAACAACATAAAATGTTCTCAGGGATTATAGTACCTATCAAAAAACAGTTGAGTCTCATCTATTGGATGTTCTTCTTCTTCTTATAGAACATGTTAGACCACATCTCCAACATAAAATGTTCTATATAATCATCTTCACATCTCATCAATATTAGTAAAGCTAGTCGAGGATCCAGAGTAGGAACCACCTTTGAATGAGGTGGGAAGTTGAATATACTATCATGTCTAACAAAAAACCTTGGTCATATTTCCTGCACTACATTATATTCTTTATTCAAAATATAAAATTCATGAATAAAAAGTTGTATTGTTATAATATTGTGTTTCCACAATTAGTTGTATGCTAGTGAAATTTCTATATAGAAAAATTATTTCAATCTTTATTAACTGTTAGCATCAATAAAATATGGAAATATATATAATGAATGAAGAAAATTATTAATTCTCTTTTTAAATGAAAATAATGAAATCATTTATCTTTATCCCTATGTTTATTCATGTCATGTTTTCAGAGAATTTGGTTCAGTATTGATAAAATTTTGGAAACATCCAATAAGAGTTATACTGATCAATGTACATTTTAAAAATTTCCATCGGTGTCTACCTCCATACCCTTGAATAAGAAATATTACTTAAAAATGTTTAATATATCCTCTACTTCAAAAGGGTTTCTAAATTTTTTTGGTAGGTCCCAATAATTTTGATGATAATAGATATTACAAATTCAATGTCCAATGGTGTGTGATTTTATTTCAGGCTAAGATGAACACATGTATGAGATGCCTCAATATTAAAAACCCTCCACCAACAAAGAGATATGATATTAATTTACCTTAAGTGAAATAAAAAATCATCACCATATATTTCAAATCATGTTATTT
Organism: Viscum album; assembly: GCA_963277665.1. NCBI lineage: Eukaryota > Viridiplantae > Streptophyta > Magnoliopsida > Santalales > Viscaceae > Viscum > Viscum album. The sequence continues at coordinate 26,521,733 of OY728128.1, read as the reverse complement.
ATTTTACTCCTCAACTAAATATATATAGTTTCACTCCATATAAAATTATATTAGTACATTTTTTAAGGGAATATTTTATCAAAAACATTCTTCCAATGAATAAGTTTTTCTCCATTGGACCATATATATCTTATAAAACTCCATAAAACTTTATTTCATGTGTGATAATATTCTAAATTAATTCAAGAAAAAAAGTCAATGCTTTCGACCATGATGTGAATAGTTGAATAAGATTTACAGTATGCTGATGATAGTGTATGTCCATTGTATTTAAAAAAACTTCTTCACCAAATAATTTATCTTCCTCATCCTAATACTTTTTTTCATTTAGTTCCATCATTAGCAACTTATTCATCATCAAATTTATTATGCATATATCTTTTTTATCAACTTGATTGATTATTTTTGTAATATGGAAGAGTAACATAACCATGGGATGAAAATTATTTCATGAATCTTGTATGAATGTATCATCACATAGTAGCAAGAAATGACCAAAAATTAGAAACCGCCATATATAAAGTCACCAACACATTATCAGTGCATTATTTAAATACATTTGTTTCTAAAATACTTTAATAATCATCAAATAATGGATAATATGGATTTCAAAACCTATCTTGGTATTGAAAATATTTATACAAAATAAAATGGATCTCTTTAAAAAGTTTCATATTTAAATGAACCTGAATACTTTCATTCTTTTATCATAGGGTAACATAAGATAATATAATAACTACTCATACTGGATTTTAACAATATAGATATCATATAACAGTTTCGATAATATCCCCATAATCATGGGAGCTGATAAAATGATTTTCTATATGATTTTTTTTCATGGTTAGGATTCCAAAATATTATACTATATTTATTATGAGGAATAATCATGCAGGGTTCATAGTTTAATAATTGTTTAAATTTCATTCATGGTACATTGATATAACTAGGAAATAGTCATTGAGATTAATAGTTTACAAATAAACTTGGGAATTAATGAGAGAATATCCCTCTATATTTTCATATTAGATGTGATGTTAGTTCTCCTTATCAGGAATCAATTATAGATCAAGATAAAGTTCAACAATCTATTTTTAGGATTATTACTCTGATGTGAATTTATGACATAGAAAGCATCAACTTGTTCGAATCATTAAAAGAAAATTTCTACACATAAAACCAAAAAATATTTACACTAACATTTTTTTCATAAATAATTAATAAATATTAAAAGTAATTAATTTTTATTATGAACTACTTTTTTATAATAATTAGGAATTAATTTAATATAATAAATAAATTACTAATTAAGACTAAACTTTATTCAAGATGGTATGAGCCATGGGTAAGGTATTTAAAGCCCATGGTCTCAAAACATTATTATAAAGGGAACACAAACACTAAAATACAAGTGGCATTCCATTTCAATGATAGTGGAAAAAATGGAACCACCAAATAAAAAATGTATTGAATAAATAATTACACTGAAAAGAAACTAACAAATGATTGAAAAAATATAAAATCATATTTTTTTTCTAATTTCACATGCCATGAGATCTCCCTCATGTTAGGAGTGTTATAATCTCCTCCATTAGGGAGGTTTTCAATATGTTGGTTCATCCATGTCCAGAGTCTCTTCTTCCATAACATGATCTTATCTATTTACCAATAGAACTGGTCCTAGATGAGGTCCTTATCCTTCCATAGAGCCTTTATCTCTATCAATTTCCAAATTTAGTGGATCATACTCAGATTCAAAATTATATACATCAATATATTAATCCTTAGGGGTATTCTCCTTTCAATTCTTCCCATCCATTTTTATTGACCCTGGATTACTAACCAATTGGGTTTTAATGTCAAATTCGGTCAATAGATGAGAAGTACTCTAATTTTTATGACAAAAATAATTTGTATAGAATTATATATAATTATTATAAAATATGGTATAATCCATGGAATCCAATATAGAGAGTAATCTTGGAACAATCCTTCCCATTTCATACACCTCTGAATCAATTATACCACCTCTAGCACTGCTTATGACCTACACAACCAAACTGGTCATCCTTTTCCTCTAGTGTAGGATCATTATCATCCCAATATATGGAATATATTTGTGAAATAATATCCACAATTTTCTTTCCATGACTAGGGAAATGATCCAAAAGTCCATTAATGTAGCGCCCCAACCCTAGAAACCCAGAGACAATGCATTATTTTATTTCATTTGGATGATTAGAAGGAATCAAATCACAATGGACTGATTAGTTTCGTAGTCTTGGAAATCCATATTACATAAATGATACCAATTATAAACTGGTTAATACAAACTACATCCATGATACATAATATAATGAAATAAAATGTTTCCATGAAATATTATTAAATGATATATCTTCATGACCTGGGGAAATGAAACATAATAAGGGTGAGATCCAATAATCTGTAAGGGTAAATAAAGTGGAATAGAAAATGAATCAATAGAAATAAAAAAAAACATTTAAATGTAATAACTGATAACACATTCCCTTGAAATTACTAGATAAAAAATTCAATATGGCTGGGTATTAATTTTAAACAAATTCTATTTAATAAATGGAATGAAAAGAGTATATATCCATAGATATGTCGATGAAAAATATCATGGATGATTAATAACTGAACTATCAATGAATAAAATGAATAATTATTGGATTTAATGTATTTAGTAGATGAGGACCTATACTCTCAGGATCCATCCTCTGGGTAGTTCAAAACTACATGTAGAATCATGTTTAATTTGTCCTACTTAATCATCTCATGAGAACCTATTGATATATCGAGGATCTATATAATGTTTGGGATCCACATGTCATTTCATGTCCAAATAAGTATTCATATTGAGTTAATTATTTAATTAAAAAGCAATATTTATTATCAAATATCCATATTGAATGAAATATATAGATTTATCAATAATTCCCCATTTAATCATTTAACCATCAAAGTAAACATCGAATGGAAAATGATATACAATATAGGAAATAATAATATACATCATATGAAAATATGGATGTCTAATAAATTTACAACTAAAATGATCAACATAAATGGACTGGGTCAATAAATTGTTAGAAACCATAAAATTAAGTGATATTTATAAGATAATCATTAAGAATATTTTTAGGGGAATAATCTTTAAACATTCCAATGTGTCCCATACTTTATTGAAACATTTAAATGAAAGTACATATGAAAAAATAATATTAAATTGAAATTAGAATAGCATTATATTATTTATATTCATGATATTACTTTTCAAAATGAAATATATACACCAAATATATGTGAATTGGCACATAATAACGAATATGTCTAAATGGAATATAAATTGAGATGAAATTTCCTTACCTTAACCTTCATTTTGTTGTGTGTTCTTTATATTCATATATAGTGGTTTGAAATATGTTATTTACTTATTAAATAACCATACAGATATTCCTAAAATCATATATTAACCTCTTATAATATCTTATTACCCATTTGTTAACAATCCTTCACTATTTTCACTATTTTAGGGGTTAACTGCCCAATTTTTGCAAGTATGTTTTGACTTTCTATTTGTTCTTATTGTTAATTAAATGATGGTGTCATCTTATACTGAATTAAAAAAAATGATTTTAATATAATATATATTCAATAAATATGTATTTATAATAATATATAATGTTTGGTGATAATAAATGAAATGCACTATTCATGGAGATGGGAGGTTGTACGTACGCATGAATACTACTTTCATTTCATTTTTGTATTAAATGACTAAAAAGTAAATGATAAATATTCATATTATAATTAAATTTTAATTTCTATTACATATATGATACATTGTTTTTTTAAAATAATCTATAATAAATTACATATATATTGTGAACGAATCATATCTCTTTGAGGAGGCGGTGGTCCACACTTCCACAAATGATATTATCGTATTTTCACAAAATGGAATGTATAGAGTTATGTGATATATAATAATTACATAAGAATTGATAAATAATGTAACATCCCAGGTAAATAAAGAATAATACATTTTCATATTTATTAATATTTGTGAGTTAAATATTAATTTTACTTTAAATGTGTTGCTATGTTCGATAGCCTACCTGATATGCAACAACGAGTTTCTTTGAAATCTTACATTGCACACTAATAATATAATAATATTATTTCAAATAGTAGTTAACATGTAGCTATTGTATTGGTGGGAATGAATATAAATAACTAAAATATGATTATATATGTTTGTTAAATGTTTTTACATTTATCCAAAAATAGACAAAGGCTTAAAATAAGAAAAGAATTCAATTTTAAGCATAAATACTCTAATATTCACTGAAAGGTTGATTTATCACCTTTTGATGGAGAACCCTATTTAAAAATAGTTTTGGTTACTTTTATATATTTTTTTATACCAAATAAAATCTTTTCTTAGAATCGGGACATCAAAATTTACTTTCTGTATGTTTTTGTTATTTTTCCGATAATGTTCATTTTTAATGAATAAGTGAAAAATTTTGTATTTTAATTCAAAACCTCTTTTTAACCTAACCTATTTATATGATTAGATTATATTTTTAATTGGTTTTAAAGTGGAATTAAAATATATTTTTACCATTTAATCCAATGGTGGTCATTGGAATTAATTTCACCTTGAAATTGGACTTAAACTAGTGTCAATATTTTGATATATTTTGTTTCTTAAAAACATGCTATTTGTTTTGACAACGGTAATTAATTATTAAATTTATTAATGAAACTTATATGTGTTGAATTTTTTAAAATAGACATCATTTTTGAATTCGAAAAATCAAATATAGCTTAGGGTGAATTTTTGGTATTTTTTAGAAAAACTTCAATTTTTGATGAATAGTGAAACCACTAAGTGGCAGTTAAAAAACTGATTTTTCGTTTAAATGAAACTTTACCACTTCTGTGAATTGAATTTCAAAAATCCGACATACATGGTTGTCATTGGTATGTAAAATTTGGTTCAATGGGATGAAAATAATTTTTTTGGTGAATAGTAACGTTTAAGTTTCTTAATCGCGATTAAAGGTAATTAGTGTAATTTAAGGTAAAAATAATGTTATAATAATATGAAATTAACTTTACACATGTCCTACCCTTATTGGATGTGTCATGTCCAACCAAGAAAATCCATGGGTCAACTTGGGGACCCCATGGATCCATTCGGGTAAGAAAATGACATTAATAACTGTTTATTTAAAGTTAAAATAAAAATGTCACAAACATGTATTGTTTTACTAAAACAATTTTTACATGGGGTTATACAAGTCATATTTTTGACTATAAATATTCAATATAAAGATAAAATTATTTCCTACATCATGAATTTTTTTTATAATTTTTAGACATTAAATAAATAAATTTATTTATGACACCCTGATGATGGAGTGATTACCTCATTAATGAATGATTTAAATAAAATGAAAAGATAAGGTAAAATCTATGAATTACACTCGTAAAAAACCTATTGTATGGGTGGATTTCGAACCCTTATCACCTTATACTAGAAATATATATTTTTGGGACCTTTAAAATCCGAAAAATCATTTTTATAATAAAGTAACAATTTATAACATTCCAAGAGTGCCCCTCCTCCCTCTTATAAAAGGCCCCCACCTCTACCCCCTTACCCCCACCTCTAAAGCCTTTGCCTCGACCAAACTATGATCATTTAATCTCTCCAAATCCCTCTCCTCATCCTAGAAGCCTTAGATTAGGAAAAAATATCTTCAAAAAACCCTTTTGGTTCAAACCAAAGAGAGTTACCCGATTTAAAGGTAATGTCTTCTCTTATATCCTTTTGTTTAATTTTGGTTCTCCAACCACCTAAACTATTTTTATTACTTTATTTTGTAACAACACCAGTATCTTAAATATACTAGTATTTTTTTATGAGAATGATTTTATTTACACTTACACACACCTTCGTCTAATGGTTAAAGAACATATTGTTTCTGTGGATGGGGAATTACTGCCTCACGAAACGATGATTGTTAAATCTTCTCTTAACACCTTTCATGGTGGCCATTATGATGTCACTGTATTTATAAATGATATATAATATATTTATTCTCTATCTATTCTTCTGTATTTTATATTTAAAACAAACCATTATGCTTTGCATGTTGTGCAAATGCAATAATTTCATCTCAGAAAGTGTGGACTACCGCCCCCTCAACTGATGTGGCTCGTTCATGCCAAACATGGATTTTATAAAGAATATAAATAATAAACACATGTTAACTATATATAACATATATTATACTGGAATTATGATATATATTTTTCTCATTCATTTGTAATTCCTTTAATATAAAATAGGAATGAAAGTAGCATTCATGCGTACACACGACTTATCGTCTCCATGAACGGTGCATTTCATTTGTTACCTCTAAATGTTATATACTATTATAGATACATGTATATTCTGGATATATATGATATATATGAAATCAAAATACCGAATATCATTCTGGATATAATGAAACTTTGACCACATGAACAACATGTAATTGTAAAAAGTCCATTTTTGACTTAAGTACCAAATATCCACAAAACGAACATTATCAACTTAAATGATTATATAATTTTCATAACATGGAAATAATTGATATAAAAGGGATAATAAGCTTGAAAAAGGTTCTTAAGAAAGTAGAAATTAACACTAGATTTTTATTCAGGAGATTAAAGAGCGATCAAGTTAATTCCGACACGAGGTATAGGACTTCGTCTCAATCTCCTTTCATTGAGGCATATTTTGTTCTAATACAAGACAGTATTTTATACTCTGTATAAACCCATTTTACTTCTACTTTTATTCAAAAGGAATCTTTTCTATATGAAGCGTTTTAATAAATGACAAAATTATGTTTCTTTTTAATGTACGCGGTGAAAACGACCTTTCTGCCGCCGCGACTATTATTTGATCTTTGGCTTCGTCAACAAGCCATAATATTTTTAAAAGTAAATAAATACCATATACTCTTTTATGTATTTTGGAATTGAAAATGGTTTTGATAATGGATTTTTTATGTAAATATATTTAAGTAATATATTTTTCTTGAAATTTGGAAATGTTTTCTTTCCTTTATAATTGTTTTATGTGTTATGATTTTATAATGGTACTTGGAAATTTGATGGGTGGTTACGTGATAAACTAAATGAAGGGTGGTGCCGTGAATACCAGGAAGGGTGGTTACGTTATAACCTCCAATGAATTGGGTATGGAAGTCGGCCGTATGGCTATTCTATGTAGTGATATGTGTGGAAGTCGACCATATGGTTATTCCATTTAAGTATGTTTATGTCCCATGTTACCTTTATATGTTATGTGTTCTTTATATGGGTTTTATGGTAATATTTTGGTTATAAAAGGTTAAGTAATTATCTTTTATTCAGTGAAGAGTATTTACTCCTTCTTAAAGGTGAAAATTATTACTTTGATAAAGTATTCATGGTTTACTTGATGTTTTGAAAAACTAACAGTCTTCCTTCTTTGTGTATCCCTTATTGAGCTTTTTATGCTCACCCTAAGTTTTTTTTGAAATGGTTTTCACAAGACATAATGTGGAATAGGTTCAAGGATGGGATCAAGGAAAATTAATGCTGTCTTAAACATGGAACTAGACATGACTCTTTTTTTAAGATTTCATGTTTTGTAAAAAAAAGGAATCTTTGGAGAAGTGTCTACTGTGTAATATTTTGAGATGTAATAGTTATGATATAATTATCTAAAACTCTAAACCTGAAATTATCATCAATGTGAATTATTCATTTAATTCAATATTATGTGATGTTTAAGTCCGGGTCCTTATAAATAATATATATCATATATAACTACAGTGTTCATCATAACACCCACTATGAGAGGCGGTAATGGAAAAATGAACATTCATCATTTTGTGAGGCAGTAGTTTGTCTTATAGGTAAAAAATATATTCATTACACCTTAGATGGAAGTGTGTGTATGTGTAGGTATAACCATTATCATAATAACAAATTATAATATATAGGTTACTAGTTTTATTATATAATCATATAATAAAGATATTTTAGGGGGTGGATAATGGAAATGAATGTAATGATCTTGAGGAAAACATTTACCTATTAATAGGTTAACTCCTTTTGGTTATTACCAAAAGGATTTCATGGATTGACTACTAAAAATGAAGCATTAAAGGAGTAAGGGAGGGATTTTGGGAAGTGATTTGAGAAGATATTCCCCAGTACCATGTGGTTCTAGTGGTGTGAGGAAGTGGTAGGTATGGTTGCCTTTTATAAAGGAGGGGGAGGGGCACTCTTGTAAATACAAAAAGATGTTCATTAATGGGAGGTAAACCATTAATAATGCGACTTAAAAATATAAAAATAATTTAATAAAGGGTAATACATGTATATTAAAACCTCCACTAGAAATAAATATACACATTTTAATAATTTTGTTCCTTATAATCTCTGATTCCCCAATTTTATCAATATTTATCAAAGCATCTTGTTCTCTAACCTATGTAATATTACAATTAAAACTAATAAAAGAGAGATTTATTTGAAAATTTATATTCACTTAATTTTTAATAATACATATAGTTTAAAAAATAAAAATCCCATGTGTTTTGGTAATTAATTTTAAAACAAATGCATTCGACCGGCTAAAAAACTACCTAAACATGGACCGTGTTAACAATGTTTTTACAGTATATGGGTCAATATGATATTTATAAATGATAAATTGATCCATTAAGAAACAAAATTAAATATTTTTATAATCTTAAATTTCAGAATATAAAATTTTTATTAAATTTTAATCCTTTAATAAAATATAATTTATTATAAATTAACACTAATTTCATTTTGACATTGTTTATTTAATTTTAATTAAAAAATATCAAAAAAATATTGGAATCAAGTTATATTAAATTCATATATTTGTATCATTATATATTCATCTAAAAAATAATTAAATAAAACAATTTAATCAATTTTTTTTATCTTTTAGTAGTTGTAGTATCAATTATTTTTGTTAATTATTAACTAAATAATCATGATGGTGGCATTTATTAAGCATATTATGTTACTAAATAATCTTTTTATATTAATGATAAATTGTTATGATAAAATTAAACCATTTATCTTTCCAAATGATATGTATAGCCAATTTTGTTTTGTTTTTTATATATCTAATATTTTTATAAATGATAAAGGTAAGAAAAGTTATTTTTTGTCTCTTCCCTTAACATTTTATATGGGGAAATAAAATTTAATAATAATATCCCAATAACCCATAAAATTATAACTATTATGGGTTGTGATATAAATATTGACATTCAATGGTTTTTTGTAAATGTTTCCAGGTCATTTTTTTCCTTAAGATTTCGATTTATTCCCTTTTTAAGTGTAATTTTACCTTGATCAGCTTAATTTATTTTAATCACTTTCAATAATAATTTTGGTAAAAAAATAAGGCAATATTATTAGAAAAAAAATATTATAATGAATAAAAACTTGTACTTACATTTTTCAAAATTCTAATAACAGAAGATAAAAAATTAAGAATAATGCTGACCTCATAGATGTGGTGAGAAAGCAATGTTTTAAAGTAAAAAGGGTAAAAAAGATCAATTTATCTTTATTTATAATTTTTATATAAAAAGGGTTCCAATTACATTAATTATATTAATATATGTATAATTTTTCTATTGTGACATTAAAAAAAAATTTAAAAAATAATTTATCTCTAATAATCATTTAAAAGAAAAGGTCATTCTCAATTAAAATGTAGATTTTTCATTATTCATAAAAAAGAAACTTCCCAGAAAAATAAAAAAAATCACTTTAACATAATTTTGACATTCTGAATTAAAAATTGATATTTATTCTAAAAATTAATATATTTTTTTTTCCAAAATTTAGTTTTAAAATAGGTGCACCATTAAAGGGAAGTAAAACTCAGTTTTGCATGTAACATAAAATAAATTAGTGTTATGGGTAGATTATGTGTATTAATGGGTGTAAATCATTATGATAAGAAAATTATATTTATTATAAACATAAAATATTGTAAATTTTTTGGATCTTAAACTGTCACCACCTTAATTAAATTTTCTCCCCACATTTCAATATGATCTTGGTAAACAAGGGATTGATATTTGAAAATACTATTATTGAAATCCCCACATTATAAATAGGCTTAATAACATATCTTATTAATTAGAGGAAAAAAATAAATGAAAAATTAATAAAAACAATATAATTTTGAATAGAAAAACATTAATGAAAATCATGACATGTAAGAGAAAACTAACTATTAAGATTTGATGGAGAGTGAGAGAAAACATGTTTAGATAAAAGTTGTAGAACCCAAAAACATAAAATAAAGGTGTGAATAAAGGTCATTGACATCATAAAAAATGATGATAATAGGATATAATTTTTATGATACTTTTTTAATGTATATGAATTATTTAAAATTATAGGAATATAAGTAAATATACATTTTTATTTCATAAGCATAATCTTATCCTTTTTTTACAACATGAAATATTTCTAATTAATCTGTTAGAACATGTTTCATCATATGGTGAAGGAATATATTAAATTTTAAAATATCATTCAAATATAAAATTAATCCATTTTATAAAAAATTAACCTTTCCAAAATATTTTGATCCAACACATTAGAAAAAAGGTCAATAAATTTCCAAGATGAACTTCTCATTAGCCATTAATCAACATAAAGTAGCTCTGAAATATCACATTCCAAACATGTGAATAACTTAATCATGTATCCTCTTAGAATATGGTAATAACTCTAATAACTCTAAAAACTTATTATAAACATGAATTCTTCCTTATTCATTATATAAAAAAACTAGTTATTGGAGATATCACTTAAATATAAATGTTTTGTAAACTACATCAGGGGTAGCATGGATGACTTATCAAGAAGTAATTAATAAATTTCAAGGTAGTTAGATCTTGTACAAATAAATCATTTCTTCATAATTATCTCAATCTCAGGAAAATATTAAGGGCTATATTTTCCTTTATAATGTGTTTTCTGAAAATTTTAACTTTATAATAATAACCTTTCTTGGTACAATTGAGTATATGATCCCAAATCCTTAACAAAAAATTACCACAGTAGAATCCTTACATATTTTTTAATACTTATAACCAGTAAATTTATGATAATATATTCATATTCCATAATTATTGAATAGAAATATTAATCATTCGTATTCATCAATGGAAGTAACATAACTTGATAATCAGCCAATATAATCATTTGGGATATATCCCATTGACTCTTGATACATTGATTTTTATAGTGTCCCATAACCTTACTGTTGAATAATTTTACATTGGAATCCTTTTTCTTAACCTTTCAATCACAAGCATAGTGTCCTTTCACTACACAGTTGTAGAAAAATCAAATTCCCTTAAACAAAGTACTAGGCAGTTTCTTTCTACAATTATCACTTGTGGGAAAATACTTCTTTAACTTAATATTCTATGACACATTCCCTTTATCATGGTTTTCATATTCCCTATTCTTGTCTTGGTTATCTTTGAATAACTCGGAATTGATGAATTATTTACCCACCTCATTATCATGTGATATTATATCCTTATATGATAATATTGTTTGGAATAATATTTCCCATTAAAATATCAACTCCAAACTGTGAAATATATAAACATTCTTAGTCTTTGATCAATTGCATAAGTGAGGTTCACGTTCCTTATACTATGCACCATTTATAAATGAAAAAATAATCTAGGTTGGATAATATCAAAATGTACAATATCAAAAACTAGAAAAATAAAAAATATTAATTGATAAATTTATGTGTAGTTGGCCTCATAATAATAAACACAATTTCATTGGGGAAATATTCACTTTCAAATCCATCGTAATGGTAGGTATGAAAAATTTGAACTACCCTAAAAGTATCCATAAGGAGTGTCAAACTAGGTGTACAGTAAGGACTATTGTCTTATACCATGTTACACTGAGTTAGGACCGACACACCATGTCATAGATGTTACTCCAAGGTATATCTATGGCAGAACCACATCCACATGTAGTGTCCAGACATGAATGTGTCACTCTGAATACCCAAATAATCTTTATCTTAACAAAATCCATGAACATTATTTTATACTTATCTACAATATCTATCATAGGGTTTTGTTCCTTAATCTATGTGTACTAAATCCAGTTTCCAAGGATTCTTCTAAACATCCCTTGATACCAACTATAGTGCCACATCCCCTGAAGCCTGAAGCTAGTGTATTATTTTATTATGTTGGCATGATTACAAGGAAAAAAATCCAGAAGGACCGATTATTTTAGAAATCTTTGAAAGACATATTAGATAAATGATACCAATAATACATTTCTAAATAGGAACTACAGACTTGATATATAATAAAATTAAAACAAAATATGACCTTCGAAGATTATTCAAGGACATATTCATTATAACATATGGAATGGAAATAGAATAAGGGTAAGATCAAATTCTTAGGAAGGCATAATAAATTGGAAGCAATAATGGATCAATGTAAATAAACCAACATGGAATGGTAAATTACTTATAAAAAATTCTATCAAAATAACTAGACAAGGAAAATTCAATATGATAGGGTAGGAAACTGAAACAAATACCATTTAATAAATGGACTGAAAATAAAATATATAATGATACATGTCGATGCCAAATCTTAGAGATGAATAATAACTGAAATATATATGAAAAAATGATTAATTACAATAAGTCATTTGTCACGACCCGTCCACCGGGGCTCGTGTCGTGACTACCCCAAGCCCTCCTTCCATAGGCTAATGGTGGGAAACTATCACCAAAAAGGTGTAGCCCCCAAATGGGAAGGAATTTCCTTTAAACTAGTACAAAAACACATCCACGAATGCAACAAGATTAAACCAAAAAGAAAAAATATATTAGAACAAGTGTGTACTGAATGTAAGGGCCCAGAATACAAGCTCAACTAAAAGATACAAATATAACTTAAAAGCAGAAACAACTCAGGTGATCTTCCACCAAGGATCCTACCTAAATGGTAGGCATAACTTGTCTCCACAGCTCTCTATTTCAACCAGTCTCATCCGTGTACCGCCTATTCGTAGCTCACTCAAGTCTCATCCAAGCTACTCATCGTCTGCACAAGACACAATGAGGTGCGAGTGAAGCCCGTGCGGGGGTGAGTATAACAATACCCAGTAGGGAACCTGAGACCCCCGAAGGTCTCTCATAATTCCCCAATGGAAAATCACAAAGCATGATCTCAATCACAAAGCACAAAGAAAAAGAAACAACATAAAATAGATATACTTTTACCATCCACAAGAAACATAAGGCCCTGACCTCAATCAATTTCCATGATTTACAAATAAGGATCGAAGCGTAACTCAAGGATCAGGAGTACATGCTCCATGAAATGCCCATCCCTGATGGAACCCATATGAGAGATGTACTCCATCAGGTATAAATCAATCATTCATAATAGAAATTCAGAAAGGACGTCCTCCATTGGGAACATTCTTCTAGAACTACCTCTAGTGTTGAACACTAGAGGTCTCACAATCAGAGTCTTGAACCAAAGTCCTGACAAAGGGAAAAAAGTGAAGATTCCCACTCATCAAAAGTTTGTATTATAGTAAAGGAAGCTCCAACTCCCCTAAAGGACCTACTCCCTGTCGCTACTCAGAGATGGGGGAGTACTACTCCATATGTGAGGAATCACACCCTACCCGATAGGGGAGTACAACACTGGTAGTTGGTTTTTTGTGGGGCCCACACCCTAGTATGTTAGGGGAGTATCGACCCTAGGCTAGAGGACCTCCACCCTGAAACATTAGGGGAGTATTGAATCTATATGTGAGGACATGCACCCTACCCAGTTGGGTTATACAACTCTCGTAGTTTATCCACTATGGAGGACCCGCACCCTAGTACGTCAGGGGAGTATTGACCCCAGGCTAGAGGACCTGAACCCTGGAATGGAAGGGGAGTACTGAATCTATTGTAGCACTACATAATGAGGTCCCACACCCTTAGTTGATAGGGGAGTACCTACTTCTCATATAGAGGACCCACACCCTACCCGGTAGGGGTGTACCTGACTCGATGTGAGTTATGTTTGGAGGGACCTCACCCTTTTCCAATAGGAGAGTATTAACACCAAAGATATAAAAAAAAATCAAAGGGAAATGAACCTGCACTCATGATTAGGAGAGTCCTGTATCTATCAGAGCGGATGAGTAAGGAATACCCATGCCTTGAGTCATCAAGGGAGTAGCAATACTAACTCTCACTACAAGAAACAACCTAGTTCTTCTCCTATGGTTATCGACCATACCTCAACCACCACTATGTTCCACTAGGAATTAACTGAATTATCTTTCGTATAATACGGGTTCCAACACAATAGACGACACATCAATCAGACACCCGGTATGAAAGATATGAGAATTTTAGTGCCGAGGGCCCTGTTGGATTCAAGTGTGATCCAATACGAAAAAACTCCAAATTTTTCCAAAAGTCAAATGGATTATCTAAAAAGGACTGACTATCTCCAAGGATCCCAGTGTTGTAGACGGCGCGTCAAACAGATGTATGGTTCGCAAGATACGACCTTTTAATGGTTTTTGGGCCCGAGACAGGTCCGGGTCCAGTCTGACCCGACATGGGATGACCCAAACCAGCTTGACCTGACCTGGAATGGCCTGACCTAACCTGGTCTAACCCAGCCCGGTGTGGTTGGGCTGGGCCACGACGGGCGTGTCCCACCATCTGGCACGACCCATGTAGGGTCGCACTGTCCACTACTCTCGAACGACTCTAAAGAGCTATTAAACTCCATTATTGGTGGTGCTAGGTGGCGCCACCTAGTCACCCACGAGACCCATAGGGAGTGGGTCCCCTACATCACCACGGCTTCGAGTCATGACTCCCTTCAGCACAACACACGATGGCATGCCGTATCCACCATTGCAAGCGGTTTCCGATCACTATGGAACCAAGTAGCACCACTCTTTCACCACTGCAAGTGTTTTCCGACCACCACCCTCATCCACCAGCACCAGTCACTGGCACCTCTGCCCTCATCTGCTGATCCGTTCACCATTGCCTTGTCGGCGCTTCTGTCACAGGCCACTGGGTGATCTCTAGTTGTCCGTTCATCTATCCGGACATGCCTATGGTCCTCTCAGGGTGCCGACGTCGTTGAGCGCATCTCGGTATAAATGTTCCATCAAGTTGGAATAACCCTACTTCGAAAAATGAAATGAAAAACTTGTATTGGATGGTTCGAGCTTGTCTATTTGGCTCACGCCCTCTGTGTTATCATTATAACAGGCAGGATTAATTTATACATCACATTAAAATAATGATAAATCCCGTTCAAATCCTCCACAATGACCACCCACAACTTTTAGAATGAGCAGAAGAAATGTGGGAATTTCATGAATTAAAAGACAACCCCTACCTTGAGATTCTTGGAAGATGTAGCAGTGGTGGAAGAAGATTCCGTGTTTGGTAAAGCCGCCGACGTTCATCGATCCTGGTTCATTGCCGCCAGAGCATCCATTTCTATCAGTGGAAGGTGTCACATCAAATCCCCAAAGGGTCCTCGCTGGATGAAGTCGTACCAAAAAATCTACCCCGATCCTCATTTAAATTGTGGGGGGGGGGGGGGTGAGTAACACACAGAGGAATTAACGTGGTTCATAAATTGACATAATTATTGTTCCACATTAATTACACGTGGGGTGGTTTTGAAACCAAAGTTTAAATTAGCATTTAATATCTAATAATAAATGTCTTACTACCTCCATGGTCCCTTCCACCACCGCTCATGAGGTGGTAGGATAAAATAAAATAACAATTTTGTTATTTTATTAATTCTTAAAATTTGTAGAAACTAACTTTTTCATCTGACCTACTACGTTCGAAGTGAGGTCTCCCTTAAGCGAATACTGGAGCTGTGAGTTCAACGGTGCCCTCCGAATTTAATTCTGAGAACCATTTCAGAAGATTGAAATCTCCACCCACACGTTAAATGAACGTATCCTAAACAAAATTCAATAATTATTACCAGTCACCCTCGAACCGAAATAGTCGATGTTAGTCATTATGTAATGGAAGAACGCCCTCAAGATCTCAATAGTACTCTCAGATTTCTTATCCGAGTTACCTCTTATGAGTTATATAAATTAACAGTAAAACAATTGCAACTTAATTATTTTATTTTCTGCCAAAAACTAACTTCCACTATTAGCCCAGGCCGACCAAAGTTATGATTTTCCTAAGGATAACATACCCTCATGAGTTCATCAGCGGTATCATATTATTAATCCATGTCACCATTCATGAGTATAATCTTTTGAGAAATAAAATAATCTTATTTAATTTTTTATTTACAGTTATTCCATTTTCGGGTTTTCTCACTAGAGGCCTGCGCTGACAAAACATAATTTGTGCCTAGGGTAAAACCACCATCCTGAACGCTATAGTGCCCTTATATTTCTGATCCAGGCACCCATTTAAGAGTTATTCCACTTTTTTAGGAAAACTACTCAGGCACACTCTTTTAATCTTAACTCTTTTTTGACAGATCATTTTGGGCACTCCAGGCCTCAGAATCACGTGTCGTTAGATTTCACAATCTCGTAATAAACCCAAATAATTAAAAAATAAATGGAAATTATGGTTATTTACATTCTCCCCAAATTAGGGATTTTCATCTTTGAAATCCAAAATATAGTCAAATCAAACAAATTAAGGTACTGAGCACGAATCTATGCCTTCTAATCCAATATTCTCTCATGGAGGTTCCCGTGCTGCCACCGAACTCCCACCCGAGGGATCGACCATCCATGATGGAATCACTCATGTTGACCCACTATCTTCCCTAGGAAATCTGTAAAAGTCACCTCATCATCAAATTAAAACTCTCCCTAGTCGATAACGCGTGATGGATCATGCAGGAATCTCCTCAACTATGAAAAATGGAAACAATTATGCACACAGTGCATCTATGGGGGAAAATATTGGTGGTACTCCACCTCGCTAACTCTACCAAGAATCATGAATGATTTGATGAACCTCAATGATAGCTTGTTTCCCCAGACAAATATCCGCAATCCTTGTCGGGGAGAGACCCACATGAAGACATGGTATCCCTCCTTGATCTCTATGGGTCTCCGTCTCCTGTGAGCATAAGACTTCTTCTAGCTCTATGCAGTCTTCATCCCTGGCCACCAGTATTGACACTAGAGGTCCTGGTACATATTTTCTAAACCCGGATGTACCGCCAAAGGGTATGTGTGGAACTCCCTCAACACCTCCTCTCGTAGCATCACTGGTACCATGGTGTGTCCTTTGAGAAGGATAATGTGCTCCCCACATTCAGAATATCCTTTTGGATCCTCTACTGAGGATATCTGAGCATGTTGGGCATCACAGTTTGCATCCCTAAGTTTTTCCTCCTGAACTCGCTAAAGGTTTTGGGAAGTGATAGTTATTGACTGGAGGTAAGGTACTCCTTCACTATCTACAAAGGGTTTCTATAATGCGACTTGCTTCTCTATCACCTCCCTCAATAGCTATAAACCAGACCACCTACTGAGTGTTTCTTCCATAATGTCCCCTTCTAAACACTCTGCTATCGAGGCTCTGTAGGACCCACTCAATATGCAGTTTTAGATATCGGTATTGTCTCTGGGTACAATACAATGATGTAGTCTCTCTCCTGACAGGGAGGTAATTATAGAAAACTCAAAACTCCTGCTACCGTGAGGGTAAGGATGGTTGAATCAAGAGTGATCAGTTTCACCCTCCCATGCATGAGTTTAACCCATGCAACATGGGTTTACTTTTTTACTAACCAAGGAAAACCCCATTCATACGCTATAGATATACCACAACCTTTTTACGTAAAATAGTCAATCTGATCATGAACATGAGATGAAAAGTCCATTCCCAAACTAACGTTGTATGGACTCAATTCTTACACCAAGAGGTTCCTACCGAAACTCTCACCTCAAGGGTCAGATCCCACCATCAACATAAGTGTGATTATCATGCCTCTTCCATAAGCTATATATAGATGTAAGGGTCAAGTCAATGGTTTAACTAGAAACTCAAGGTACTGAACAAGATTTTTGACCAGAAGTAATTATTAGTACCTATGTCTATTAATATAGTAGCTATTAGTAGACATAGATCATACCTAGAATCATTCATGGAGCTCTTGAGCTATACATCTTGGATGCTTGTAGATACTCCCTTAACCTGTCCTCCCGCTCCCTAAGCCTAGTGGGGACCACATTGGGGATGTGGTAGTAACATGTCCAAATGTATACCACCTCCCACTGCTCTCCTAGATCCTCTTCAATATCTAATGCCTTTCCAATTAATCTTTCCCTATCACTTCCTCTTCCTGAAATATTTTTACATTTCCAATTCAACAAGACTGAGGTCAGTTTCATCCTTTCCTACTGCTGACATTCACTGGATGTATCTACACATCCAATGAATTTTCAACCAAAAAGGTTATCTCTAGCACCCTAACATAAGTAGGAATGCATAGAGGAATATTTCCAGCATGGATGTCCCTAAACACATATAGCTCTGAGGTCTGAGAACTGAAGCCCTGGTTGTATCATATTCATCTAGTACCTAGAATGGTTGTTATGCCTTGATGAATAATCATCTACCTACATGCCATCCTGCTGATGTTGTAGAAGCTCTTGGAAACAAATACCCCTTACCTTTTTATGGAATAAGACCCCCTTCTCAGAGGATGATTCTCAAGCTCTGTCCATAAAAAAATTCACCTCATCGTAAAATAGGGGTAATCAAAACCCTACCATTTCCCTGTTGAGCCACATTGAATGCACACTGCCAGGACCACCATCTGATCTAATGGTGCCCTTGATAGATGGGAACATAGTTAGCACCTCATGCCAGTCCTTAGTCACCTGTGAGTTGGGATCGACTCAGAACCTGAGGGCTATTAGTCACTAAAACTCATGTACCGCACTGAGCCTATAAGTGTCCTCTACCTGTAGCGCTGGTAGTAACTTCTGAAAAATGGGCTGTGGTATCACTAGGACACCGCCCAAAGGTACCTATCTCAGATAATAGTCCTTTTACTGAGGACTCATCACACTGTGGACCATCCTCATGGTCACACATTGGAATCCTAACCAGCTATTTGTGTAGATGCATCTTGAAAGAGAATCAAGATGAAACATGGTCAATAAGTTACCCCTAGTGATCTGCCAAAAAATAGATCAAAAGAAATACATTTACAAAACACATGCAATAAGTGTTTTTAGGAACTATGTTGGAAATCATAATTTAGGGTCCTGGTGTATGGATACGTCGGCCAGTGCACCAACATTGGACTCCCAAAACTGAAAAAAACACACAAAACACTTAACTCTATTGCTCCATTGGAATGATCAGGTTCTTAGTTATTTAGTAGAACCGACTTCTCTGATACCACTTTTTCATGACCCATCCCCTAGGGACCATGCCGTGACTACCCCAAGAACACCTTCCATAGTCCAGGGGTGGGAGACTAGCACCGAAAAGGCATATCCCCAAAAAAGGAAGGCATTTCCTTTAAACCTATACAAACACACAGCCAAGAATGCAACAAGATTCAACCATGAAGAAAACCAGTAGGAGAACAAGTGTGTATTGAATGTAAGGGGGTGAAAATAAAATCCCAAATGAAATATACAACTATAATAAAAAATAGAAACAAATCATACGATCGTCCCTAAAGGATCCTACCAGAATGTTAGGTACAACACATCTCTACAACTCTCCATGTCAACCAGTCTCTTCTGTGTACCACCTGGTCCTAGATCCCATAACTCTTAGCCAAACTGCTCTTCATCTGCATAAGACACAATGAGGAGTAGGTAAAGCTTGTGCAGGGGTGATTATAACAATACCCAGTAGGAACCTGGAGACCCCCAAAGTTCTCTCATAATTCCAGAATGAAAAACAAAAAAGAATGATCTAAATCACAAAGCACAATGAAAAAGACACATCTCAAACCACATATTCTCATCTCCTCAACAAATAAACATAAGACCACAACCTAAAGCCATTTCTAGGATTTCTAAAGAAGGATCAAATAGTAACTCAAGGATCAAAATTACACGGTACATGAATTGGACATCCCTGATGGCACCTGTTTGAGAGATGTACTCTATCAGGTACAACACCAAAATCATAATGGAACGTCCTAAAGGACATGATCTATCATGAAATTTCTGTTAGAACTTCCTCTAGTGTCTGACACTAGAGGTCTCACAATCACAGTCTTGCGCCCAATGAAAGACCAAGATAAACCAAGTGAAGAGGACCACTCCTCGACACAATGTATTGCAGTCGAGGGATCTCTAACTCCCCTGAAGGATATGCTCCCCGTCTCTACTCAGAGATGGGGGAGTACTACTCCATATGTGAGGACCCGCACCCTACCCGGTAGGGGAGTACAAATCTGGTAGTTTGTTTCTATGGGGGACCTGCACCCTAGTATTTTAGGGGAGTGTTGAACGTAGTCTAGAGTACCCACACCCTAGCATGGTAGGGGAGTACCAACTCTATATGTTTGGACCCACACCCTACCCGGTAGGAGAGTTCAACTCTAGTAGTTTGTTCACTGTGGGGGACCCGCACCCTAGTATGTCGGGGGAGTACTGACCCCAGTCTACAGGACCTACACCCTAGCATGGAAGGGGAGTTCCAAATCTGGTGTAGTACTACATAAAGAGGACCCACACCTTGGGTTGATAGGGTAGTACCTACTCCTACCCTATAGGACCCACACCCTACCCGGTAAAAGAGTACCTGACTCTATGTGAGTTATGTATTGAGGACCCATGCCCTAGTACAACAGGGGAGTACTGAATCCAAAGATAGAAAACACAATTTGAGGAAACAAACCCTCAATCATGATGAGGGGATTCCCATCTCTACCGGAGTGGAGGAGTAAGAAATACCTACGTCTTGAGTCATCAATGGAGTGGCCATCCTAACTCTCACTACAAGAAACATTGTGGTTCTGCTCCTCTATTTACCAGCCATAACTCATCCCCCATGAAGTTCTACAAGGAAGTAACTCGATGATCTATCATTTCATAAGGGTTTCAATGCAAAAGACTATGCATCAATTGTACACCCTGTCTGTAAGCTATTGGAATTTTAGTGTCGAGGCCCTGGTTGGATTCGAGTACAATCCAACCCAGCCAAACTCCAACTTTCTCTGAAATTCATGTGGAGTATCGAAAAAGGACCATCTCACTTCAAGGATCTGGGAACTATAGACGGTTTGTCAAATGGACATCCGGTTCTCAAGATACGACCTTTTAAGCGTATCTAGGCCTGAGAGGGGTCCGCCTCCAGTCTGACCTGGTCGAGCCAACCCAACCCCATTCAGCCTTGCCTAGCCCGACCCGGTTTTAGAAAACCCGCCCTAGTTTGGGTTTCCCTGACCTGGTCCAGGATTGACCCGACCCTACCTGGCTGGGCTGGGTTGGGCTGCGGCAGGTTCGGCCCACTGGCTGGCATGTCCCATGTGGGGTTGTGCGGTCCGCTACTCCCAAATGTCTCAATGGAGCCATTCGGCTCCTTTTTTGGTAGCGCTAGGTGGCACTACCTCATCCCCCATGGGACCTGCACGGAGGGGGTCCCCTGAATCATCATGGATTCGAGCTGCGACTCGCTTCGGTGTAGCGTGCGACGAAGAACTGCCTCCAACTCCGCGGTCGACCACTGTCGACCACCCGTCCGACCACCACAAAGCCGAGTGATGACGCTCTTCAACCGCAGCCATCATTTTCCACATGTCGCCCTCATCCACCGATGCTTCTTCCACGAGCCAGCTGGTGAGCTCCAGTGGTTCCTTCTTCCTTCCGGACGTGCCTACAGTCCTATTGGGGTGCTTTCGTCGTTGCGCACCTCTTGGTTTCAAGGTTCCATCATGTTGGGACAACCAAATCCTAATAAAGCAATGAAAAACAAGAAGTGTAGGGTATGGGTCTTATTTTTTTGGCCTGTACCCTCCACATATGCATTTTAATAATTTGGGGTAATTTATTCATCACATTAAAATAATGATAAAACCCATTCAAATTCCCTGCAACAACAACCCAAAAATTCAATAAAGAGGAGAAGAAACATAAGAATTTCATGAATTAAAATACAACCACTACCACAAGATTCTTTGGAGACATAGCAGTGGTGGAAGAAGATTCCACCTTCAATGAAGCCATTGGCATTCGTCCATCCAAGTTCTTTACCTCCCTAGCTTCATCTCTATCAGTGGAACGTGTCCCATAAAATCAACAGAGGTTCCTCACTTGATGAAGTCAGGCCAATAACCATATCCTAATCCCCATTTAAATTGAGGGGGAAAGGGTGAGTAACACACCGAGGAATTAATGAGGTTTATTAATTGACGTAATTAATGCGCCACATTAATTATATGAGGGGTGGTTATGCAACCAAAGTATAATCGAGAATTTAATATCCTATATTAAATGTCTGACTACCTATTTGGTCCTTGCCACCGCCGCTCTAGAGGTGGTAGGATAAAATAATATAACAATTTCGTTATTTTATTAATTCTTATAAGTTGAAATAACAAACTTTTCCACCCGACCGACTATGGTTGAAGTGAAGCCTACCTTAAGAGAATCTCGGCACTGCGAGTTCAATGGTGCCCTCATATTTAAATTCTGAGCATTGATTCAAAAGACCGCCTGCACGTTTACTGAACATACCATAAAAAAAGTTCAAAAATTATTACTAGTCACCCTCGACCCGAAATGGTTGAGGTTAGGCTCTTTTTAAGTAAAACACGACCTCACGAGCTCAATAGTACTCTCAAATTTCCAATTTGTGTTAACGTTTAATATTTACAGAATTTAAGAATAATATAATTATTAATTCATTGTTTTATTTGTGCCCAACCACTAACTTCCACTGTTGGCATGCGCTGGCCAAAGTTAGGACCTGCCTAAGGAAAACATACCCTCACAAGATCACTGGTGGTATTAGATTTTTAATATGTGTCACCATTAATGAGTAATAATCATTTGAAAAATAAAATAATATTATTTAATTATTTTATTAACTGTCATGCCATTTTTGGGTTTTCTCACTAGAGGCCTATGTCGACTAAACATGAGTCGTGCCTAGGGTAAAACAATCATCCTGAACGTAAGGGTGCCCTATGATTTCTAATCTGGGAAACCGTTTAAGAGTTATTCAACTTTTTTAGGAAGAAAACTCATTCACACTATTTTATGCTTAAAACTTTTTCGACGGATCATTCTGGGCACTCCGGGCCTGAGAATCATGTACCGTCAGATTTCGTGATTTCATAATAAACCCAAATAATTAAAAAAAATTATACATAAATTCTAGGTCTTTACATAATTTTTTTATGAATTTAAGGAACTATAATTTGTATATACATCATTTATATAGTTTAAAACTACATATAAAAGCCCGTTTAATTTGGAGAACTTAATAGTCTCAAGAGAACATATTAATGCATTGAGGAGCTATATAATGTTAGGGCTCCACCGTTCATTGCATGTCTAAAAAATTATTCACATCAAGTTATTGTTTTAATTGATTAACATTATTCCATATAAAATATTCATATTGAATGAAAAATATGAATTTATTAATAATTCCCCTGTTAATCAAATAACTGTCAAAGTAAACACCATATGTAAAATGATATATGGTTTAGGTAGTAATAATATGCATTGTATGAAAATATGGATATTAAATATATTTCTAATGAAACATTTTGAAAATAAAATTATTAAATCAAGATAATTTTAATCATCACAAAAGGAAGTGAAATGGAAAAATAATCATTATGAACATTATTTTGGAGAATAACCTTTAAACCTTCCAAAGTGTCCCATACCACTTTGAAACATTTAAATCATAATCCCTATGAAATAATAATATTAAATGAAACTTATAATATCATGAGATTAAGGATATTTATTATATAACATTTTATTATTTCATTATATAATCCAAATAAAAATTAATTGGTGCATAATAACAAACAAGTCTCAATGGAATGTAAATTGAGATGAAATTCCCTTACCTAACCCTTTATTTTTGTGGTATTTATACTCCTATATAGTAATTTTAAATATGTTACTAAATTATAATATGACCATAATAATTTTCATAATATCCTATATTAACTTCTTATAATATCTTATTACCCGTTTCTTACAACCTTTCATTATTTTCACTATTTTAGGTGTTAATTGCCATGTTTTCTCAAGTATGTTTTACTTGATATTTATTTTTATTGTTAAGTATATAGTGTTTTAATCATATAAATAATGTAAACCATGATGTAATTATCCTATATATTCATTTCATTTGTATTTAAAGTAATCTATAATGTTTGGAGATAAGAAATGAAATGCACCGTTCATGGAGATGTAAGGTTGTATGTACGCATGTGTGCTAATTTCATTTATTTATCATACAAAAATAATTCAACGTAAATGATAAATATTTATATTATAATTCCAGTATCATAAAATTTTTATATATGTTACATATTATTGTTAAAATTATCCATAATATGTTCCACGTATAGCATGAATGAATCACATTTCTTTATAGAGGTCATAGTCCACACATCCACATATGATGTAATCATATTTAAAAAATGGAATGTATAGTTGTATGTGTTATAATGTCATAAAATAATAATAAATACATAATACTTATCATATATATGTATATATATTATATAATCATAATTTCCCTCATAATTCCCACCATGAGAGGTGGTAATGGAGAAATGAAGCATCATCATTTCGTGAGGTGGTAGTTCACTGTACACATAAACAATATGTTCATTGCACATTAGATAGAAGTGTGTATAAGTTTTGTATGAAACCTTATCATAAAAAATATTATTACTTTTAGGGAAATATTTTATTATAATAACAGAATAATGAGATTCTATGGGGTGGAGAATGGAAATGAAACAAATGATCTTGAGGAAAAATGTTACCTCTTAATGGGGTATCTCTTCTGGCTTGTTCCAAAAGGATTACATGAATTGTTAACATCCCAAAGGGAAGATAAAAGTAGGAAGGGAGATATTTCAGATACTAAATTGATCAGAGATCATCTAAACCAATGTGGTTTTAAAGGTGTGAGGAAGTGGGTGAGGTGATGGATTTTTATTAGGGAGGGGGAGTGGAATTTTTGTTATACCAAAAGGTATTCACTAAAGGGATGTCTAATTTAACTGTTATTTCTCTAAAATGGCTAAATAATGGATTTAATGGGAATCATTTATGATGAAACCTTCACAACCCAAAAATATATGAATTTTAATAATTTGGTTCCTAATCATTTATTATTCCCCAATTTTATCATTTTGGTTTTTATTAAAGCATCTATTTTTCTAACATAATTAATTAAACCATTAAGGTGAAAATAAATTGAGATTTATTAGAAAATATTGAGAAACATAATTATTAATATTATATAAAATTCATAAAATAAAATTCCTATGTGTTTTTGGAAATTAATATTAAAACAAGCACTTGTGACACATTAAAACAACACCTAAACCCAGACCATGTTAAAAATGTTTTTTTTGTATATGGGTGAATATGTTAATTATAAAGGATAAATTTTTCCCTTAATATACCATATTTAAAAATTTTAACACTTTAAAATCACATTTCATAATATAGGTTTTTTATTAATTTTAAATCAATTAATAATATATCATTTATTATAAAATAACATTATTTTCATTTTTGACATTAGTTTTTTAATTTTAATTTAATAATATACAAATTATATTAAAATTATATTATATTATGTTCAAATATGTGTACAATTATTTATAAATATAATGAAATAGTTAAATAAAATAATTCAATAAATTTTCTTCACTTTTAATACATATATTATCATTTATTTTACTTAATTGTTAACTAAATAATCACTCCGTTAGCATTTTAGAGAATTATAAGTAAATAAATCATCATAAAGAATTAATGATAAATTATTATGACAAAATTAATCCATTTATATTTCTAAATGATATGTATAACTGAAAATGTGACATGTTTAACATATATCAATGTTTTATAAATATTAATTGTAAGGAAAGATCCAATTTTGAATCTTTCATTACATAACCATTAATATTTGGCACTATAATTTAATAATATCCCAATAACATATAAAAATAAATCCAAGAGTTTTTGTTTTAGAAATATTTGTAGCCAATGGTATTTGTACAAGTTTTTAGTTCATTTCAGCTCTTAAGATTAGGTTTTAGTCCCTTGTTATGCTTAATTTCACCTTAATCACCGCAACTAATCTTCACCACTTTCAATAATATTTTTGGTTAAAAATTTAAGTTGATATTATTAGACCAAAAAAAATTTCCCATTATAATTGTGTATTTTCATTTTTTCAAAAATTTAAATCTCTGAAGTGGTAAAACTAATAATAACGCTAATCCTGTAGACGTGGCAGGGAAGGTGGGGTTTTAATGAAAAAACGTTCAAAAGATCAATAAGTCTTTATATCTAATTTTAATATGAAAATGATTCTAATGACCTAAATTGGATTAATATATGTATAATTTATCTTTTTGGACTTTTAATAATAAATAATATATATAATTTAATATTAATAATTATTGAAATGAAATTTCAATTTAAAATTAAAATGTAGTATTTTTAACTTTTCATCAAAAAATGAAACTTCGATGAAATATAAAAAAAGATTTCCCTATGATAATTTTAACATTATAGATTCAAAAATTATATTTATTTTGAAAAATAATATTTTTAAAATGTTCAAAATTTATTTTTAAAATAGGATCTCCATTAAAAGGCGATAATACTCGGTTTTCCATGTAATGGAAAATAACATAGTGTTGGGGGTAGTGTAAGCCTAACTTTATGTTTAAATAATGCTCACAACACTATTATATTTATTCTAAAAGTATAATATTTTAAATTATGGGTATGTTACAATTAATGGAATATCCCTTACCAGGGGAACAATTCTCTCTTGAAGAGGCTATTTGGGGATCCCATCAAGACTCTTATAACTCAAAGACATGGTTATTGAATTAGATTTGTTATAAAAACCCTGATGTAAAATATATTCTATGACATCAAAATTACATGAGATAATTTAAATTAATTTCCAAAATTCATGAATTTTACCAGAGTCATGTTAGTTGAATCAAGAGAATAATCATATGATGAAAGATCATATACCAACTTACCATTAATAATAAGGGATACATTTTGGTCACCAAATTTGTTTTCACACTATGTTCCTATGATCTATGTTCTATTGCATTATCGTTATTCATTTCAGATTCCCTTACAACTGGATAAGGGTGGGGAAATTATTTTATAGTGTTAGAAATATCTGGGGCATATTTTGAATCCAATCACTCTTCCCAAGTTTTCAATTGTCCTCATCTCTCATCCTCTTTTTAGGGGTTTCCTCAACACTCATTAAAATTTAGGATGCTTGAATAGAAAATTGATCATTAATAGCAACCAATTTTGTATCCATGGGATTCATCCTATCTATATAGTTACTCCCAAGGTTTTATTTCCCCTTATTAGTTTAGTAGGTTACTAGGGTTCCATCCAAACAAGTTTTCGATTAAGGTTATAGGCTAGAATATCTTTGGAACACATTTACGAGTAATTAATTTTCCAAAGGGCCTAATTGTTGTCTAATTGTCATACCATTCAATCTATAAGATCATCAATAAACATCAAATTAATTCCAATCCTTGGGGTATTTGGCTCTGAAGATGTTATTTTGAATTTATAGGATTCCAATTGATGTCATGCTTTTTTGTAGTAAAAAAAATCATAATTCTACAACATTCAATAATAAGGTATCCAACAAATCTTCTTTTTATATTGAAGATATGTAATTTTTAAACATTAACTAAGTGTTCAATTATGTCATCATAATTATTAAAAATTACCATCTCAACAAGGTTATTCTAGAGTTCAATCTCAACTAATAGTCTTGTTAATTAAAAATACATTGCTTTATCATTCTCTTTGTAAAATTTTATTGGATCCCCAATTACTAAGGAAACATCCCATAGTATATACAGGTTCCATAAGAACCAAATCAAACCTTTTTTATCCATGATTTAATGATAATGTTCTTGGACAATGTAGGGTCAAGGTATGGATCCTAGTATTGAATCCACGATATTACTGGCTTAATGGAGACATACCCCAAACCCCATGATCTCATTTATAAATCTCTTGATGAAACCATTATGTGGAAGAAGCCTTTATCTAGGGATTTATCCTCCATATTCTAATGTCCAGATCCATTAAAGATGGTGTTTATGATCTAATAACTTCATGGTAGTTTAGAAATTAATCTTGAAACTATCAATAATTTGTATTATTTGAGATTCTCTGTGTTAAACTTTATGTTCACCTCAAAGAATTCTTAATAACCATTATTCATTAAAAAATTCAGATAAATATAGACATTGAAGAATATATCAATAGAAAACATCATCAAATATGAAGGATATTTCTTCAATTTATCCATTGCCTCAAAGATATTCATTGAAGCATCAACATAGGTTCATGTAGAAGAAACACCATCATTGACATTCTTTAATGATCAACAGAGACCATTACATGGAACAATAATGGAAATATCTATTGTAAAATCCCCCCATTTATAATTCCATCATCCATATGATCCAATATCACCTTTTCCAGATAAATAACGACATCCTTGAAATAATTTGAAGCCATCATACAGAATCCTTAATCACCGTGGTATTATAGAGATAGAAACCCTAGAAACATGGAAACCCACAAAAGAATAATTAATATTAATTAAAATATTAGAAACAATTTTTAATAACCCTAATCGTAATTAATTATTATTAATAAATATTTATCAGTAAATAATTATTACTAAATAATAATTATTTTTATATTAACAAATTATAATATAATTACTATTTAATATTACTATCGATTAAGTAATAATTACATCTTATTGGTATATAATTATAAATTAATAAAAAAATTATAATTTTAAATATTATATAATAATGGTTTGACAAATATTTTTCAAATTAATTAAATAATTAAAATTATTTTTAAAAATAAAAGTACTAACTATTAATTTCTAATGACTACTAAGTGATATTTTTTTGGATATTATGAGGACCTTAAAAAAAACATGGCCCCTTTATTTTAAAAGAAAAAACCAACATATAAAACTAGTCTAAAAGAAGGAAATAATATTTATCCCTTTGAAAAATAAGGATTACATCTAAAGGAATATGATTATACAAAGAGATATTTTTCCCATCAACTCCATTGTTGGAAATAATGTCATCCAAAAAATTTCCCACCCTGAAAGCATGAGTAATGATATAGTCAATAGATGAGAGAAACTCTAAAAAATTGATCCATTCATTAGTAAGTCTCCAAAGAATATGAATAGTAGAAGTCCAGATAGCATGAACATCAATGGCGGAGCCACATTCCAACCATATCTTATTCAAAACCTTTTTTATAATGATCCAAAGTAGTGGTAACTCCAGGAAATGCAACCTCAAAAGAGGAGATAGTGTCAAAAGTTCCATAAGAACATCAACCACATCACCAAGACTGTTCCTAAAGACAAATCCATAACATAAAGGCCCCAGGTTCCCAAGATATGACCCATAAGTATTTATTTTAGGGAACCTGAGGAAGGGAGGTTGAAAAAAGACTCCATTGAAACCATATAAAGCTAGAAATTTCCTTTTCTATTAATTCTCCAATGTACATATAAATCATGTTTCGAGTTTTGAAAAAAGACCATCCTAGGGGGATGTACATTTCTCAGAATAGTTAAATACCCGCAATAGAATCTTGAGTATTAGAGGAAACATCACAAGTAGAGACATATTCCTCACTATCCTGATGATTCTAACCAATTCCACAACAATGACATGAAATAGAAGCAGAAGTAGAGGGGGAATAGGTAGATAGAACACATCTTCAAGGAGGTCTGGGATAGCTACAAATCATGGAATTTGGACTTCAAATATATGAAATAGAGCTGTACACAAATAATAATCCTTGACACAAATTAAATTTAAGTGGTACAGGTCTCCTAGATTTTTATGATAAAAAAATTTATTGATTACAGATAAATACCACACTATTGTAGGTAATTATCAATTGGAAGCTTACTATGCCCCAGCCTCCAAAGAAGATTAATCTGAGGGGGAGAAATATTCTTCCTGTTAAACATACCTAGCCAAATAAAACCCAAAAAATGAGTAGTGAGATGAGAATAGATATACTTTAAAGAAATAATTCTAGAAGGGTTTGGTTCCCTGATCCAGAAATCACAATTGGGAGAAAAGAAGTAATCATTGAATAGTTGCTTAATGTTATCCAGGACAATAGCCATGTCATGCTTCTTATATTTTATAGAAATATCAAGATACATGTTTTGAGCATCCTATTTAATATAATCCCATAGGGGATAACCAATCAAATTAGTCATCTAGAAATTAAGTGAAGAATCCTTAGAGAAATAAAACCTTGGATTAGCCTCAATTAGAGAGAGAGAGGATTTGAGAGAGGTCCAGAAAAAGGAATACAAGTTGATAATGACACCGTAATTGAGATAGCTAAGAAACCATGATCCCAAGAATTCAACACCCTCAGATTTATCCTTTAAATTATTCAAATAAAAAAAATTTAAAGATTGATTAAATTGACTGATATTTTTGATTCAAAGACCCCATTATCAAATGGTTAGCAACATGTGTTTTAAGGAACAATTACAAATCTTGTTTTCAGGATGCTTCCTATGAAAATGATGTTCTTAATGGATATAATAATAAATTTGATAAGTGAAACAAGACATTTGTAAACTATAAAAGAGTATACAAATTTAGAAAAAATAATAGCTTTAACTAAACAAATGCGGGCAACCATGGAGAGGGAAATTTCTTTACAAGAAGATAATTTCTTTTTAATATGACTATTAATTCTAGAAAAGTGACAGGACTTTGGTCGAACCTAATAAATTCAGACACCAAGATAAATAAAAAGGAAGATTCCCTTTGTAATTCCGAAATCATTTTTGATATTTAATTTCCCATATGGTGCAATGATTCTTCCTAAATAAACAAATTATTTTCTCTAACTAGCCTATTGATGAGGGAAATTCCCATAATAAAAGAGATATTAATTGATATTAATGATGTTTATCTTGTATTCTTATGTTATGATAACGAGATCATCATCATAGAGAAGGTGGTTTGGAGAAGAAGAGCCACGACCAACCCTAATGACCTTAATCTTTACAGTAGTATCCATGATGGAAAGTGATATACTAAGGTAATTATTAGAGATATAGAATAAAATAGTTTTGTGGGGGTCAAATTGTCTGGGACAACTAGAATAAGAGAAATATCACTCTATATAACCATTAACAAGTACACAAATATGACTAGATCCCATAATATTTTCGATCTAAGAAATAAATGTATCCTTAAACCCAAACATGGTAAGAGTTTTGAAGATAAAATCCCAATCCATTATGTCAAAATCCTTTCTATTGTCACATTTAAGAGTAATTGTTCCTTCAATTATAGTATTATTGAGAATATTGACACATTTTGAAGCAGTAATGAGAAAATACTAAATGGACCTCCCTTTGAAAAATCCAAATTTATTAGAAGTAAAAAATTTAACTAGATATGGGGGATAATAGACTAGAAATAATCTTAATAATATCTTTTTATAACATTTTGATAAAATAATTAATCTTGAAAATGTGGATCTTAATAGAAATCTCCACCTTAGGAATTAAAGCACAGAATTTTGAATTTATAAATTGAAGGATATTCCCACTTTTTAAGAAATGAAGTAAAATATTACAAACATCATCAGAAATAATATCCCAATAAGTATGAAAAAATAGTTTCAAAAGCCATCAAGACCTGGGGATCTTTCAGTCTTGAGAATAAAAACCACATCCTTAATCTCTGGTTCCAAAGGAATGCAGATAATACTTTATTCGTCCTTCTGATTAACCATCTTAGGAATAATGCTTTCAATAGTAGCATCAATAGTGGATGAAACATTTACGAGGTCCTTGTGATAAGAAATAACGTGCTCAGAATGATCCTGCCTAATCTCTAAAATTTTGTCCCCATCCTTATAAAAAGTAATAGGTCGATATATCATCCAAACTATTTGGAGGGAGTTAATTAACATAGGGTTCCTATCTCCATTATTGATCAAAATAGCCTTAAAGTTAGATTTAGTCCTAGATTCATTAATATCATGTAGACTATTTAGTTTTAGAGAGAAATCTACTTCCATCAAAATACCATTAGAAAAAAATAAATGGGAACACTAATCTTTTATAGATTGAAGGTAGGATTCTAGATTAGAGATATCATGGTCATTATGGATACACCTATCCTTACTATACAACATGAGATGACCATTGTGGGTCATTAATTTAATGTTTTAATGAAAAAACTTTTGAAACCCACCAGACCCCAAATATCATGAACCAACTTGTAAAATTAAGTGTGTAAAACCCATGATTTATTGAATCTAAAGGGAAATAGAGACTTATAACCTTTTCTCTTGAGATCAACCAAAATATGGTGATGATCAGAGTTGAACCTTTATAAGGTCATTCAATATATATAATCCCAAAAACATAAAGCAGACTCATTAACAAAATCTATATTATGTTTCCTAGAAACAATTCTACCTAGATTTCTTCTATACAATGTTAAATTAGCACAAACAATATTGACTTCAGTCAGATCCTTTGTTTCAGTACATCCATTCAAATCCCTTGAATAAATTGAATTGTTCACAGGACATATTTTTCATCAGGGAGAAGAATCAAATTAAAATCACCAAGAATGGTCCATGGACCATCAATGGTGTTTTTGAGAGAGCTCATATCAGACAAAAGGATTCTTCAATCCTAGTATCTATTGTAAGAATAAATGAAGGAACAAACATGAACAATTCCCATCTTAGAAATAGAGCATGTAACATTTTATGTACTTAATTCAACCAGAATAGGATCAATAGGAGAAAAATGAGCAAAGACCCAAAATCTGTTGACTTTCGACAAACTGATGTTCATTAAATAATAATTAATTTATCTTTAATAATAACTATTATTAAAAATTTACTACCAATTAATTAAACACCTATATATTTTAAAAGCACAAAATAAATTTAAAACTAAATAACTAAATAAATAAAAAATGAAAATAAATTAGTAAAAAATACATAAAAATAAATATAGAAAAAGAATATACTTCTTCAAATCTATCAAAACAATGTCATAAATTTGAATATTTGAGATATGAAATGTTTTGGAGAATTTTGTGAGGAAAACAGAAAATCATGGGAGAAGATAGTGATAAGAGAAGGTGGGTGATGATGCTTTTATAGAGGAGGAGGTTGAAATGATGGATTCCATTAATAACTTTCAATTTTTTTATAAAAAGGTACTTCTTATCCAAATTCAATCCGTTTAATAATATATGAAATATGTTGTGGGATTCCATTCTTTATTCTTATTATTGATTTGAGGTAATTATGTTGACACACTCACCACTATTCTATAAATCTGAGAGACATTAAGGGAATAAATTCATTTCGAACCCAATTTAATAAATTAAAAAAATCATACACCCATTTCAATTATTATTATCCCCTAAAAATACCAAAACAAAAACTACATTTTATGTCCTCAACACTACAATGCCTCTTATTCACCTACTTTTCTTTTGGGATTGTGTTGGCCACATTTTTTTCAAAGTAATCTTATTAATTATTTTCAAATAATGTATAAATACTTCATATTTACATATTAAATCATTGTGTATCCCAATAAAAATTGTTTTTAAAATAATCCTTAATGATTGAATTGTTTACACAAAAAATGTGCATGAAAATTAACTAAAAAATCCACATAAAGATAAAATATTTTTTATATTAATGTTTAGATATCCAAATCCACACAATGGAAATCATTCATACCCTGTAATTAAATATCATAATAAGAAAATAATTATCAATTAAGAATATACTTTTTAGCATAACATTAGTAAATCTTTTCAAATACTAACTTTTCAAAAAAAAAAACCATGCATTTCACTATTCCTCTTAAATGGTTAATACTTATCCATAATTATGTTGGAATATTTCAACTAATTATTAACATTCTTTCACAAATGTGATCTAACATACTAGAAAACTATTCCTATTATCACTAAAAGATTATTTATTTTGTGTTATGCTCAATCTCATGTGTACACACTCTATCTATAAGCATGAAATATATATAAATATTCACTTAAAAAGAATATGAAGAAACCTCAGTAATTTTTTTAATGATATAATGTCTCCAAGGTTTATGGTTAGGTTGGTATTTTGGTAAAAAATCAACATTAAGGTTCAATATAGAGGCTTAACTCTTAATTAAAATGAATGGTATTCAACATAACGATTAATGAAAAACACCATATATGAAATATAAATTTAAAATGTAACACCCATAAACTACTCTTCCCCTTCTCATAAGATAAAAAATTAGGTCCATAAGAACAATGAAATAACAATCCTATTTTAAATATATTTTTTCCATTCTACTTTAATTTAACTTAATTTCTTCTTCTATTAGAGGGTAACTATTAAAGTATAATTAATAGAAATTTATGAACCTTTTTCCCCATTAAAAAAATGAGATACCATAGCATTACCACATTCTGTGAATACCATCGCCACCTATATCTTGAAACATAACCTCCTTTAAAATTATTCCAATGTAGATCATGAAACTTTAATATGAGTAGATTAGATGGAGGAAATATGCATATAATGTAGCTTTCTAAAAATGAAATTTATAGTAAATTTGTTTTAATAAGTGATCAAATGTAGGTTAGGTATCTATAGAAAAATGAAAAAAAAATTCAATCAATTGCCTTAGTCATCTTATTTTTGTTTATAATCATAATGTTCTTAAAATATCTATCAATAAAGTTCTAGTAGTGAACAATATCTCAAGAATCATTCACTAAAAGGGGTATTATAAATAATATGTCAAATTGTTTCAAATACCTATTTGTAATGGGACACCTAAAATATCAAAACATTACTCATTATATGAATATTAATAAGACAACTGATATACAATTTTGAAAATAAAATCATAAAATTGTTTTAGTAATCTCATTTTTATAAATTAATAAATATTATTAAACCATCATTCATCAAATCAATATTTTCATACTTATATATACTCATCGATCCATTATCTTACTAATTTTATTACTTAAATATTAATAATTAAAAAAATTAAGATTTTATTACTAATAAACTTTTATTATCATAGATAAATGATATTGAAATAAATATACGTGAAACATAAAATTTCCTAAGAAAAAAAATAAAGATATCAATATAATTTATGTATATATATTAATAATTTAAAACCATACTCTACCATTCAATGAATCTCTTTCACTTCCTCATTTCATATTTTTCTTTCTACCTTGAAACATAACCGTGGAACAGAAAAATAAAAATACAAAAGTGAGATAACAAGATCCATTTCATTTATGGTAAATAAGAAATAGGTGAATGAATTCAATATAAAAACAGTTTCTATGAAAAATCCAAAAATCTTATTTCCTAATGACTACATTTTTTAAGGTAATAAAAAATATATATTACCTCCTATAAGGAAATTGTTTAATTTCATTGGGATATACATGACCTCACTATGTTTGGAAATAGTATATTTAGATGAAGTAACGTTATCATAATCATTTAATGGAAAAAATTGAGTATCCTCCATATATATATATCCTTAATTTTTGTGAATTCAAATTTACTTACCCTTGTAGATGATTTTTCTATACATCTGTGGCACAAATCTTCAAATCATTATTCAATCATATAATATTAATTCTTAATTCATGTACTAACCAATCTATTTGGATCACTTTGAACTCATTTTCTATAGAATATTTTTCAAATATCATCTATATAATCTAGGGGCATTCTTTTCTCAATATTTTCATCCATTTATACATCTAATTTCATGGCTACAACATACAATTTTATCCAATAAAGGTCCAAAACATACTCTAATTATATATTTTGAGCCCCCAATAAGTTCTAATATTCCTGATCAAGATTATTTATTGCTCGATAAATATTAAATTTCACTAGATCACAACAAACTATTAAAGATTAATCCCCAATTTGAACATAATTTATGGACCTTATAATTTATAAAAATGGTCATAAAATTATAAGGGGTGTTTTATATTCATCTATCTCAATCACAAAAAAATCCACAAAAAAGTAAAATTTATACACTATACCTATATTATCTTAATTCAAACCCCATGGACATGTCACTATACTACTGTCAAATTGAATAGAAAATTTCATGGGATTCACTTCTTCCAATCTCAATCCTTTGAATGTTGAGTATTGTAAGATTTTAACACTTGAACCTAGATCACAAAAATCCCAATGAGTATTAAATGATAAAATTTTAACTTCAATTGAAAAAATATGATCTTTTTAATTCATCATTGGAATCCTTAGAACCATGGTTAAACATTCTCTTATGATTGGTATTGTTCCAATATTTTCAATATTCCTCTTATATAGAACCATATCTTTCATGAAATTTGAATATGTGAGGATATTGTTGGAGTTGGTTCCCTATAACCCATAAAAGTTTAGTTTTTATTACTTAAATAATCTATGACTTGAGTATCAGTCAATATATTATCACATATTTATTTTTCTTATCTATAAAATTAATGTGATAATTTTCATACAATATTTGTTTCATAATAATGTTATATCAATTATACACTACAATAAGAATCTTCATGCACTTTGATAGTATTATTTAATATATTCTCTATGATTGGATGAAATCTATCCAATATGATACAAACAATATTTGGGTATCAGGTTCTAGAGACTTATAAGATATAAAAACATCATCTCATGATGTCCACACATATAAGTATTAATAATTAGAGGTTATGAGAATATACTAGAAAATAAGAATTCAATAAGTTATTAATGTTATTATATATTCATATATATAAAAAGGTTTATTGGTCCTTAGAATATACATCAATAATAATTTATTTCTTAAATCACACACATTGATGTATTGATGAAAACCATGATGACATTAGCTTGCACATAGTTTTAATATTTGGGATGTTTCATTAGTGTTATGAAGATAATTATTATGTTTAAAAATGATTTCCCCTTATGTTTTAAGGGATGTATATATATTGAACCTTCTGATTGAAATAGATGTTTTTGATTAAGTATGTGGACACTACATTTTTTTGTTGAGTTCGTTTTTGGTAGTTGAAGAAATAATTATCAAACATAAAGTTTGATGACACTAGTATGAAAATTTCATGATGAGATATTGATACAATGTAATTATTTTACATATTATGTGTTTGTATGAGGTTTTTTACATTATGACATTAACAACATCCTCAATAGAAGCCCGAACGTGTTTGAAGATGAAAATTTTGAATATCAGGATACCTTATATAATCCCAATAAGAACGAGGCCTAGAGTATCACCAACAATTTCATGACCCCCTCCCCACAAAGTGTACCCCTCCTGGGCTGACAATGAGAGAAGGGAGATAATGACCCCCGAGTCCCGCCTCCAGTAGGCCCCGAGTTGGTGACTAGCATTGAGGGTATAATAACACACTAATGGGAGGCATTTCCCTCTAAGAGAACACATGCGGATGAAAGAGATAAGATAGAAACTAGCCAAGTCCAATTCAGAACTGAAGTATAAAAGATAACCCAAATGAACATATGTAATTTCATGTAAAGGTGCTACAACTAAAAAGGGGAAAAACCGGGAGTACCCAAAAGAAAGTAAAACAGCAGTGACCACAAGCCCGAACAGATCCTCCCACCACAAGCTAGTAGTAACCATCTTAGTCTTCAATGTACTCCAAGTGACTTGAAAAACAGTTTATATATACATAGGGTGAGTATAACAGTATACTCAGTAGGATCCTCCCCGAAGCCTCTAATGCAAAAAAAAAAGAAAGCATGCTAAAGCACAGTGAACAACGAGTGAAACTAACTCATCAACTAAACAGGTATACTAAGTTCCCAACCTCACCATGGCTACTTTCACCAGGTAACACATACAAGAATATATCATATAGTAATGAATATCAAGGGTACCCCACTACTACTTCCCCACTAGTTTTCCGCTTTACCCCAACTACAAACGTCCTGTGAATCTCTCTCCAAAGGCTTGCCCGAATACACCTACGTAAGATTCACAATCTGCACCACGTGCACCACAAAGGCTTTCCCGTAGACACCAGGGAGAAGCACCACACCATCCTCACAACAAAAATTAACCATGTAGTTTCCGGGAGCCACCATAGCTCGCATAACGTGTATTATACATCGGGTATTATACCTCAAGCCATTACATCCCATACACCAAGTAAGGATCATCAAACCATCATAGCATATACACGTTACACCTATAGTAGTCCATAGGATACTATATCTAGAATATATGTGTGTGAATAACCACAAGCCATTATAGCCATCTACACACATATATGTGGAAAACTAACTGTCATGCCTAGTGGCACTAGTATCTACCAAGAGAAGAGAGCGGGGTCAAAGGGGGTAGTCAGCCATTCATCCTCCCACTGGAATGTTAGTGAAAACCCCCCCAGGGGCCAGAATCCCCAGGGTGCCAGTTTCCCTTACTGACAGGGTGGAGTAGTGTATAGAAACGAAACAATTACAGAATATATTATAACTCACAGCCACACTATGGGCAAAACCTAGTCTTAGACACAACTACAGCTAACGTCTCTCAGACTCCAGGCTGCCACTTCTAAGACTAGGTATCCTATAAGCACACAACCATTTAAGGGATTTATTAGATTACTTCATTACCTTTTTATCAATTCCATTGTACGTTAATTAATTCTTCAAACATTAATTAACTATGAAAAAATTCACATTAAGTTCCATTAGCATCACAACCAAATCCAATTGTTCCTTCAAAAGATTACAACCTCATCATTATGTTTAAGAAAACACCAACCCCATGGGTTAACATCATTTATTCAAACATTCATTACAGAATTAAGTTCCCATATTCCCAGGCATTCTAGAAAATCATCCTATTCTACTAAACACAAGGGGTCAAAAAAATGAGTAGATGTACTACCCGTTGATTCATTTACTCCTACAGCAAGAGCATAGATCCATTCTCCCTGGAGAGGCTAAACACGGAAAGAACATGGAATACCCTGCATGTCTTCGCCCCTTTCGAAAGAAGGGTATGAAAGACCAGCTTCTTTGAGAAGTGGGGGAAAGAAAAGTAGATAAATAACCAAAGAATCCACAAGAAACCAATAACCACATCCATCCCATTCCATCAACCCTGGTGTCCCCCCAGACACCACATGCATAAACCGATGCATCTCGCCACTCTAGGCGTCATCCGCTGCCACAACCACAAGGGCCTCCATGCCCCTACATATCACAACATCCATCCAGGATCACATCACAACACATGCAGTAGGAAAGTAAACATCACATCCAAAAAATTGGGCTCTTTGCCCTTTAACAAGGCATCCGGCCTTCAAACATCAAGCACCAATAGATTTTAGGTTTACCAACCAACTGATTTAAACAAATCATTGACCTCAATTTGATTAACACCAAGTTGGAACAACATCCACAACAAAAACAACTAGATTCATTTACATGACTCTTTATCTTTATCCAATTAATTATCAATTAAATCTGGCTTGACGTTCATTATCAATTTCATCAAGATCAAGATTCTAACAAGCAGGTCATAGATATCACACTATCTAACAAAACAAGAGGCAAACCGTTATCACGGTACAAAGAAACAACATGCGATCAAAAAAATTATTTTAATCTCATTCAAGTATTTAATTAGGTCAATTTCATTGTGATCCACAGGGCTAAATCATGTTAACACTACGATTGCACATAAAAAATTAGAGAAGCCAAAAATCCCCTACTTCAACGGTTTTTGGCAAAAACCACAATGGTCAAAGAACGCCCAAGAAGACCAGGCTGATTCACCAAGGATCCTCCCTAGATCCCTTCTCCTAACACAACCAAGACCAAAGATCATCACTTTTTACATCCACACACTTAGATCTACCCATAACGGGCGTAGATCTAATATCCTGAGAGAAGAGGAGGAGTAGATCTAGGTAGATCTAAGAAACCAAACAAAAAGAATCACTTACCTCGAGAAACCAGCTTCGATTCGCGAAGAGAAGCCTCCAGATCACATTCAAAATTCTTGGGAGAGGTTCTTCTACTTCAAAGGAAGGTAAATCCCGAGTTATGGCTACTTAGGGACTTAAACGAACCATTTAGAGGCAAAATAGTTCAGATCCACAATTTTAGGATCTGACTTTAAGTTCCCACACGGTTAGTCCATA
Source organism: Viscum album (assembly GCA_963277665.1). NCBI lineage: Eukaryota > Viridiplantae > Streptophyta > Magnoliopsida > Santalales > Viscaceae > Viscum > Viscum album. The sequence continues at coordinate 26,480,979 of OY728128.1, read as the reverse complement.
TGGTTTAACAAACTGTGCGCTAGCCATGTGTTAGCTTCTACCTCATCAAACACTCCTCGCATGGTTAGTCTTCATGGTTAGATAAACCGTGCGTTAGCCACTACCCCTAAGACTGGCCTTGCACGGTTTGGATGCACAGTTTAGGAAAACCGTGCACCAACCGTGCGAAAGCTATTACCCTTTAGCTTTGCTTAAAAGTCCACCCAAACGCACCCCAAGTCGCCTTGACCTACTAGAACACCTCTAACACCACATTTTCACAAGGAATGGACCGGAGAGGTCCATGCCATTACATCAGATACCTCTTAAAACATTCCCATCCTCAAGAATCCAAAACCCACCTAAAGAGAAAACGAAACGGCGTATAAAAACCACCCATCGAGATACCTCTCAAAAGAGATCAAGACACCAAAGAAACTAAGGGAGCCATCTCATAAACAAAAAATTTTCATAACCACATAAGTTACATTGATACATGAAAGGAGTTAAACATCAAAAAACTCTGGGTACTGATCACGTATCTGTGACTCACGTTCCCAGGTACTCTGCTCCAAGCCACCGTGCCACCACAAGACACGAACCAAATGAATGGATCGCCCACACAACACCTTCTCCTTGCGTTCTTGGATCCCCACATGTTTCACCTCAAAGGTGGCATCATTATAAACATCAATCTCTCCCCAATCGATGATGATATGGGAGTCGTCATGAAGATAGCGACATAGCTGTGATACATGGAAAACATCATGTATCCGACTCATCTGAGCATGAAGTGATACTCGATACGCCACATCTCTTACACAAGCTAACACCTCTAAAGTCCCTACAATGTGGGGAGAAATATTACTCCCATGACCAAGACTTCACTACCTACAACGGGGAGTAACCTTCAGAAACACATGATCCCGAACATTAAACTCCAAGGGTCTCCTCCTTTGATCAACATATGATTTCTGATGATCTTTCGATGCCTTCATCCTCTCACGAATCACCTAAACCATCTATATTGTATTCTACACTAGTATCGGTCCGAGAATTGCTGACTCCCCGACCCCAGTACAGCACAACGGAGAACGGCAAGGCCGACCATACAAGGATTCAAATGGCGCCATACCGATGGTGGAGTGAAAACTGTTATTGTAGGAAAACTCCACCAGGGGTAAGTGCCTCATCCATGAACCTCCAAAATCAATAACACAAGAGTGAAACATGTCATCAAGAGTCTGGATGGTTCGCTTCGTCTGACCATTAGTTTGAGGTTGAAAAACAGTGCTAAGGAATGGCTGATAACCGAAAGCATGTTGGAGAAATCTCCACACCCTGGATGTAAAATGAGGATCTCGATCAGAAATGATTGTCCTAGGGACTCCATGAAGTCTCACCACCTCCTCCAGATATTGCCTCGAAAAAACTTCCACTGAGCTTGACTCATTGATTGCTGTAAAGTGATCTGAATTCGTTAAATGATCCACTACCACCCAAATAGCATCATAACATCCCAGAACTCGAGGTAAACCAGTAACAAAGTCCATTGAGATGTCCTCCCATTTCCACTGAGGAATCTCTAATGGCTGGAGAAGACCACCAGGAACATGGTGTTCGACCTTCACCTTCTGGCAGACTAAACATCGAGTCACAAACTCCGCAATCGCACGCTTCATCCCAGGACACCAAAACTGAATCCTCAAGGATAAGTACATCTTTGTCACACAAGGATGCATCTCTAAAGGAGAACCATGGAACTCTCTAAGGACCGTCTCATGCATCTCCAAGGGAACAAATATCCTCCCATGATACAACACTCTGTGTTGTTCATCCTCAGACCAAACATCAGGGGCCTCAACAAAAACAACTCGATCTCTCCAGACCTCCACCTCAAGATCCCCCAACTGGGACTCTTCCACCTTCTACACCAGGGATGACTGCACCGTCATATGAAAAAGACAACCTCTACCCCCAACATCTCCTATATCAATATGTAATGCTGACAGTTCTTCCATTACTCTCCATGAATCACCAGATTCACACACAACATCACTACGTGACTTTCATCTCAGCTCATCAGCTACAGCATTCCCCTTTCCAGATGTATACGATTTTCAAAGTCGTATTCCTGTAAGAACTCCATCCACCTACAATGTTGTACGATCAAGTCACACAGGGAGAAAACATACCTCAAACTCTTTTGATCGGTGAAAACCACAAAGCACTCACCAATGAGGTAATGTCTCCAAAACTTCAAAGCAAACACCACAGCTGCCAACTCAAAATCATGGGTGGCATAGTTGCATTAATGGGGATGTAACTGCTAAGACCCATAAGAAACAACTGACCTCTACTGCATGAGAAGACAACCTAACCCCAGATGCGAAGCATCACAGAAGACATCAAAATGAACTCTTTCATCTTGAATAAAAAGGACTGGAGCACTTACTAACATCTCTTTTAGATACTTTAAAGCCTCCTGAAATTGATCAGTCCATATGAAATCCTGATATTTCCTGGTTAAAGCTATCAGAGGGGTCACAACTCGTGATAAATTTGCTACGAACCTCCTGTAGTATCCTATGAGACCAAGGAAACTTCGCACCTCTGACACTGTCTTGGGAGCTTCCCAAGAAACAAATGCTTCAATTTTCTATGGATCCATAGCTACTCCCTGTTGGGACACACCGAGCCCCAAGAAACGGACTTCTTGAGCCCTAAACCCACACTTCGACAACTTCTCAAACAACTGATATTGACGAAGAACTCCCTAAACGGCTCGTAGATGCTCTGCATTATCCTCTTCATATGTAGAGTACACAAGGATGTCGTCGATGAAAACTACCACAAACTTTTACAGGAACTCACGGAACACGACATTCATCAATACCATGAATACATCTGGAGCATTCGTCATGACAAATGGCATTACAAAAAACTCATAATGACCATGACGACAATGGAAGGTAGTCTTCAGAATATCCTCATCCTTCACACACATCTGATGATATCCTGACCATAATTCGATCATTGAGAACCAACATGCACCCTTCAGTTGATCGAATAAATCGTTAATCCGTAGAAGAGGATAGATATTCTTTATTTTCACCTTGTTTAAGCAACGATAATCGACACAAAACCGCAAACTACCGTTGGCCTTCTTCACGAACAGAACTGGTGCACCCCATGGGGACACACTTGGTCGAACAAAACTGCACTGCAACAGACCATCAAGCTGTATACGCAGCTCTCGTAACTTAGAAGGGTCCATCCTATATGGATACATAGAGATAAGAGAAACTCCTGGCTGTAGCTCGATCCCAAACTCAATCCCTCGTCAAGAGGGTAATGCTACAACCTCTTCTGGGAAGACATTAGGGTAATCCTCTAAGACCCTAGGAAAAGCCAACTGCTGAACCTCTGAAGAACTCATCATCATCTCAGTCTCCATGGATGTTAAGGATGGAACGCGCCTATGACCCATCCGAGAATCTCGCTCACCAATAAACACCACTTACTCTCCATCCACACCAAAGAAAATGACCTTCATCTTGAATTAATCCATGATATCCTGCACCAAATACAACCAATACATGCCGAGGATGACATCATATGGATGTATCTATAAACATAGGAAGTCTCCCCAAGAGTGGTGTTGCCCCAAAACTAGCTCATAGTCTCTAAATACTTCAAACAATTCAGCTTGACCTCCAACTGTCGTAGTCAACGCCAAGGGCACTGGAAGCCTCTCTACCTCAAGTACCAAATCATGGAAAACGGTAGGTGATATAAAAGAGTGTGTTTCTCCAAAGTCAAACAAGGCATACACCAAGGTAGAAAAAAAGCAAAGGGTACCTCAAACGACATCTGGCTCACCTGGTGCTAGAAACACTAGAGCTTGAAGCCGACCAAGACCTCCTCCATGGTCTCTTTGACCGCGATGTTGACCACCACCACTACCGCACTCTACTCTCTGAGGATGGGGAGAATCATGGAGCTGTCCTCTGCTTGCCCCATCTCCCCTCTTGTGATCTAAAGCTGGTGCAACTGGCTGCTGCTGCCTCGGCTGGAACTGCCTCAAAGGAGGAACCTGGAGCGTAGCGCCCGATGCACGATGACTGCTCTAAAAGGTCAGGCACTCATGATGCTAATGGTCATGACCACCACAAGAGAAACAAGCACCTGATCCATTGGAATAGGCATGAGAGTTGCTGCCTCTATAGAAACAAGATGTGAAGGGCTGGGACCTACCCCCGGCTGAACGGAAACTCTTATACCCTAAAAACCGGGAACGCCAGACCGCAACTCTGCTTCATGAGGAATCATACTGATCCCCATCTCGTGATGATCCAGTCCTGGAAAAATTCCTCTCGACAACCTCTTCCCTCGCCAGCACCTTGAGATATGTCTTCGGAACAAATGGGGTGACCTAGCGCTGGATCTCTGGACACAAAGCCTTCTCGAAATGCCTCACTCTGGCCTCGTCATCTGGTAACAGGTCCGAATCATATCGTAAAAGGTTCTTGATATGGATCCCAAACTCCAGAACACTAGAGCTCCCCTATCGAAGGGTAAAAAGCTCCTGGTGACTGGACACATTTGTAGTATAAGAAAGGAACTCGACTCTGAACTTGTCTCAGAACTCCTCCCATGATATCGCTGACTCCTCATGATCCCCGAGGAACAAGAACCACCACCACCTTGCTGCTCCACGCAGCATCGTCACAGCTAAGGACACCCAGTGCTCCTTCCGAGCATGGACTGAATTAAAGCCTATCTTGACTTCCTCCAACCAGTCTTCCATGACTGCATCTGAAACGGAGCCCTCATACTTCTGTAGACTCTGGCACTGAAAATCTCAAAGTGTCTTCCTCCAAGTGTCGTCGTCGTTAACCTCTACCCTGCGATGACCTGCTGGAATAGCCTGCTAGACATCTTCTACTCAAACCTAACGAGGACGTCGACCTAGAGTCATACCTACAAAATAACAAACAATTAGAGCTCCTAAGCCAAGAATATGGAATACTCAACATTAATTAATTAATTGTTTTCTTTTATTTGTTTTAGGTTAACCTATCCCAAGGTCTACCCATTCAAGCACATGCACAAAGAATAATGATGCATGATCCTTTCCTAGGTCTCAACCCAGCAACTAGTATCACCTTTTTTAGTATCCATTGTAAAATTAAAGGTCCGTGAATCAGATCATAGGGGGCCCTAAATGCCTATGTCTCAGTCGGTCTCCAGTGTTTACCTCACTTTCTAAACATTAATGGAACCGTTTCCATACCAACCCATGAAACCTCACCTATGCCTAACTCCAAACTCCATCCTATCCATCAACCAGAACTTTTATACCACTCTGTCAGAACCCCCTCCCCACAAAGTGTACCCCTCCTAGGCCGACAATGTGAGATGGGAGATAATGACCCCCCGAGTCCCACCTCCAGTAGACCCCGGGTTGGCAACTAGAAATGAGGGTATAATAACACACCAATGGGAGGCATTACCCTCTAAGATAACACATGCGGAAGAGAGAGATAAGATAAACACCAACCAAATCCAACTCAGAACTGAAGTATAAAAGAAAACCCAAATGCACATATGTAATGTCATGCAAAGGTGATATAACTAAAAAGGGGGAAAAACTGGGAGTACCCAAAAGAAAGTAAAACAACAGCGACCACAATCTCGAACAGCTCCTCCCACCACAAGCTAGTAGTAACCAGCTTAGTCTCCAATATCCTCCAAGTGACCTGAAAAAATGTTTATATATACGTATGGTGAGTATAATAGTATACTCAGTAGGATCCTCCCTGAAGCCTCTCATGCAAAAAAAAGCATGCTAAAGCATAGTGAACAACAAGTGAAACTAACTCGTCACCTAAACAGGTATACTAAGTTCCCAACCTCACCATGAAGACTCTCACCAAGTAACGCATACAAGAATATAACATAAATTAAAGAATATCAAGGGTACCCTGCTACTACTTCCCCACTGGTTTTCCTCTTTTCCCCAATGACATACGTCCCGTGCAACCTTCTCCAAAGGCTTGCCCGAATACACGTGGGCTAAGCTCCACAATCTGCACCATGTGCACCACAAAGGCTTGCCTGCCGACACCTGAGATAAGCACCACATGATCCTCACAACCAAAAGTAACCAGGTAGTTTCCAGGAGCCACCACAGCTTGAATAACGTGTATCATATGTTGGGTATTATACCTCAATCCATTACAACCCATACATTATGTAAGGATCATCAAGCCATCACAACCTATACATGTTACACCTATAGTAGTCCATATGATATTATATCTAGAATATATGTGTGTGAATAACCAAAAGCCATTACATCCCTCTACACACATATATGGGGAAAACTAACCGCCGTTCCTAATGGCAATAGTATCTTCCAAGAGAAGAGAGTGGGGTCAAAGGGGGTAGTCAGCCATTCATCCTCCCACCAGAATGTTGGGAAAAACACCCCCCAGGGATCATAATCCCCAGGGTGCTAGTTTCCATTACTGAAATGGTGGAGTAGCGTATAGAAACAAAAAAAGTACATAATATATTATAACTCACAACCACACTATGGGAATAACCTAATGTTATAAACAACTACAGAAAAGGTCTCTCGGACTCCGGGCTGCCGCTTCTAAGTCTTGGTATCCTATAATCACACAACCATTTAAGGGATTTATTAGATTACTTTATTCAATTTTTATCAATTCCACTGCACGTTAATTAATTCTTCAAACATTCATTAACCATGAACAAATACACATTAAGTTTCATTAACATCACACCTAAATCCAATTGTTCCTTCAAAATATTAAAACCTCATCATTATTTTTCAAAAAACACCAATCCCATGGGTCAACATAATTTATTCAAACATTCATTACAGAATTTCTTTCCCATCATCCCAAGCATTATAGATAAGAATCCTATGCTACTAAACACAAGGGGCTCAACACAATGAGTATATGTACTACCCGTCTAGTCTTTGCCGCCTATAGAAAGAGAGTAGACCTATTATCCCTGGAGAGGCTAAACACGAAAGCACGTGGCATACCCCGCGTGTCTTCTCCCCTTTCGGAAGAAGGGTAAGCAAGAACAGATGCCTTGAGTAGTGGGAGAAACAAAAGCAGATAAACAACCAAAGAATACACAAGCAACCAACAAACACATCCATCCCATTCCATCAACCCTAGTGTCCTCCTCGACACCACATGCATAAACCAATGCATCTCGCCACTCTAGGCGTCATATACTGCCACAACCACTAGGGCATCCATGCCCCCACATATCACAACATCTATCCCGGATCACATCACAACACAAGCAGTAGGAAAGTAAACATCACATAAAAAAAAATTGGGCTCTTGGCCCTTTAACAAGGCATCCAGCCTTCAAACATCAAGCACCAACAAATTTTAGGTTTACCAACCAACTGATTTAAACACATCATCAGCCATAATTTGATTAACACCAAGTTGGAACAACATCCACAACAACAACAACTGTATTCATTTACATGCCTCTTTATCTTTATCCAACTAATTATCAATTAATTCCAGCTTTACATTCATTATAAATTTCATCAAGAGAAACATACTAACAATAAAGGAATAGAGATCAAACTATCTAGAAAAACAAGAGGCAAACCGTTATCATGGTACAAAGAAACAACATGAGATCAAACCAATTATTTTAATCCGGTTCAAGTATTTAATTAGGTCAATTTCATTGTGATGCAATGGGATAAATCATGATAACTATACGATTGAACATAAACAATTAGAGAAGCCACGAATCCCCTACTTCAACAGTTTTTGGCAAAAACCACAACGGTCTAAGAACGCCCAAGAAGATCAGGCCAATTCACCAAAGATCCTCCCTAGATCCCTTATCCTAACACAACTAAGACCAAATCTCATCACTTTCAACATCCACAAACTTAGATCTACCCATAATGGGCGTAGATCTATGATCCCGAGAGAAAAGGAGGAGTAGATCTAGTTAGATCTAAGAAACCAAACAAAAAGGATCACATACCTCGAGAAAATGGATTCGATTCGCGAAGAGAAGCCTCCAGATCTCCTTCAAAACGCTTGGTAGAGGTTATTCTACCTCCAAGGAAGGGTAATCCCGAGTTATGGTAGCCTAGGGGCTTAAACGTACCATTAAGAGGCAAAAGAGTTCAGATCATCAATTTTAGGATCTAACTTTAAGTGCCCGCAAGGTTAGTCCGCACGGTTTATCAAACGTTCGCTAACTGTGCGTTAGATTCTTCCTCGTCAAACACTCCTCGTACTGTTAGTACACATAGTTAGATAAACCGCGTGCTAACCGTGCGTTATCCATTCCCTCCAAGACCAGCCTTGCACGGTTTGGCTGCACGGTTTAAGAAAACTGTGCGCCAACCGTGCGAAAGATATTACCCTTTAGCTTTCCTTAAAAGTCCACCCAAACACACCCCAAGTAGGATTGACCTCCCGGAACACCTTCAACACCACATTTTCACAAGGAATGGACCAGAGAGTTCTGGGCCATTACAAACAATGTTTATCCATAATCTAAGTTAAATTTTATTTAATTTTAATAATAGGAAAAATGTTACTCTCTTAGTAGAGGAATAATAAATATCCAAGTTGTCGTGATCACTTAATTTTAGTGACTTGTTATTAAAATTTGAAGTAGATATATGATTATAATAATAAATAAATATTTATTGTCTAGTTATTGAATTTATTATTTATTTACTTATTTTTTAAAATAATAATATAATGATATTTTTTTAAATAAATATTTATCATTCATGGTTTGAAAAAAATTTAGGGGGATTGAATGGATGAGTTGAATAACCAAACAAAATGATATATTGTAGTTAATATAATTTAAATAAATAAATAAATATTTATTCGTAAATTATATTGTTTTTTTATTTAGCGAACATCATGATGATATATTGAGAATAATAACAATATATTATTATGTATATGGTTCACATAGAATAAGTAAATCAATTTGGTGACTTTGTGAGGTAACTAATTGTCTAACCATGTGTAAATTTCCCATATTATAAAATTTATTGGGTTAAGAAAATTGGTGTTCACAATAAATTATCTAAAACTAATTATCTTCTATCTATAAAGTGAAAATTTGTAGAAATTTCTCATGAATAAGATTCAATGGTGGATGATGAATGGATATTAGTCTCCCAATGCAATACCATAGATTTATAATCGAAATAGCCAATGGTTTTTGAAGAAATATTAAATAAAACCTAATGATATTTTCATTAAATTCTTTATCAAAAGGATGGTTCAATAAGAAGGTCATCTGATTTCATCAAGGATGAATGAAATATCATGTTGATTTAATTATTATTATATAAATAAATTATAAATTATATATAAAATTATCATCTCTTTAAATATTCTAATGTTTGGTTCGACTAATTTAGAATATTTTAACCCATTAAATTGGTGAAAAAAATTATTATTCACATGCTTCACCTCTTTTTCTATGTTCTAGTACATTCATTATATTTTAAATTAGCCACATATTAATTTATTATTATTTATCATTTATTGATGTTATACATATTTATTATGTTAACATTATTTCATTTCTAATGTTTCATTATTTATTAGAGCTGTTGAGATAACACAAAGATTCAGTTTCATATAACCAATAATAGACCATGGATAAATGATACACTCATGAAGATTCCATCATTAGGGGTTGAGAGTTTTGGATACATGACTCTAATAAATGACCTGTAATGAAAAAGTGTATAGCATATAACCATGGTAAACCACATCATGGAAATCCATGAAAATAAAAAAATAAATTTCGACCATTGTAAGTGGAGTTATTATATTCCACATATTGACTTTATGTTGGTACATGACATGGTAGATGTATATGACAAGTAGCTAGATTACACTTTGTTTAACCACACATGGTTTTTTCTGTGTATGTAATGGAATCTCAGTGGTCAACGTATGTGACATTTACTTACTACAGTCGATGTGTAGAATGATAGCCAAGAAACATAGTATCATTTCTAATAAAATTGTGTGTATTTGTTGTATACATTGTGTATCATATAATATCCCATAAGGAATATATATTTACTAATTTTTTTTGTGTTTTTTATGTTTCTAGAAACATAGTACATTCTATTTAGCATGAAATACTCATTCTATGATTTATACCCACTCATGGAAGGTACACGTTGAGACAGGTGTGTCATGTGGGTCAAGAACAAAAAAGAAATATTAATTACAGAAAAAACTGAACTACATGAAATGGAATTAGATGTTTAGTCCATGTGGCAAACTTATTCAGATGAATAACACACAAATTGATTTTTGTTGGGTCACATGAAATTAACATTTTAAATTAATTATTTTTCATGATATTTTTAACATAGAGAACTTATATCATTATCATATATGTGGTGTACTTCATGATCAATTCCATCAGTACACACCCTTTATATTAAATTACATATTGAATATAATTATGACTAGAAGGGTACTCTCCATTTAGAAGAAGATGTCACACAACTTGTTTCCTCCAATACATACTATGTTTACTAAATTTAATACCATATTATTAGAGTGATCATATTTTTTTCTATATAATTAATATATGATTAGATAATTTCATCTTCCTGACTAAAATATATAATGTTATAGACAAAGATATAATAAAATAATATCATGATGGAAAATAAGAATAAAAAGTAAACCAAAAATTTCATAATACTTTAATATATTCTTTAACCTGAAACATCTATTTGAAGATATCTTCATATAAAGTATAAAATTGAATTTGGAAAAATATAGTCAAAACAAAATTTTGAACATCCATGTCTTTAGAAACTCATAGATCTATACTATGTGTTCACAATCAATTATTTAAATTTCCTCCTAGAGAAATAGTAATGTAAATGCATCAAAGAATTATGACTATAGTAATGTTTTTATTATATTTGGTTGAAAAGGTGTTATTGAAGATCAAATCATTAAAAAATATTATTGAAATTATTCACAGATAATGGGAGTCCCAGAGGAAAGATATTGATGATAGTAAAAATTTTATAAAGTTATGAATAGTTAGACTAATAGAAACACTGATGTAGTATGATAGAATACATCGAGGAGATGTTTAAAAAGGAAAAGGAATCACAATATATCATTAATTTATACACTAGTTAACTCTAATTCCAAAACATTTAATAACTATTAAAACACTTTTAAATCACTTTTTTTAAATCAGAAATGTATGGTTTCCAACAAAAGTGATACAGATGATTGTAATAATGAAATTTCCCAAATTGTAATATGAATAAAAAATTCTGTAGAAAATAAAAATATTTTTAGTGTTCATTTTTACTGTAGGAAAATAGAAGAGACAAGACAGAATCTTGTCAATTTATATTCTATGAATGTAAGAATGGAGGTCATATGAAACCTGATTGTCCAAAACTGAAATAATCAAAATAAAAGATTATAAGGGATTATAAAAGAAAAGTAAGTAGAATCATGAAATATTTAAATACCAAGATATCTAGTGAAGGTGATATATATTCAAATAGTTCATTGAAAAATAGTGGAACATAAATCTAGAAAATAATATGGTTCTATTCCAATATTCTATTAAATGAATTTTAATTATGATGAAGGTAACTTTAGAATTCCTCAAAATTCATGTCCGGATTCTAAATTCACTTATAATACTGAATGTGATTATTCAAATTGACCAGAATATGAAAAAGAAAATCCATTTGATATTGAAAATGATAATTCTCTAAAGATAAAAAACTTCCCCCCCTGAAATTGAAATAACTATATACATAACTATTTGTAATCTTGAATAAAATCAACATAAAATAACCAACAAGTTTACTGAAGAAATTTTTATTAATGAAAATAAATGAAGATTCAAAATAAATTTGGAAATTTCCAAGCAATAAATTGAAATAAACTAAAAAACATTATATTGTGTTAAATTTTGAATTAAAATATAGTTTTATTAAAATCTATTATTCCAAATTTAGATATTCATAATTTTATTAATCAACACGAATCAAAAGTTTTATGTTTAATGAAATATTTTTTTATAAATAATGATCATAGGTTTTTGGATAAAATATTATAACAAACAATTCCCTCAATGACATTAAATTAAATTGTAAATAATTATGATGAACATTATTTTCAATAAAACTATTATATTCTCAATATGAACCATTTTCTTCTCTCTAATGGTGTTTTCATGATAAAAAAACAACATTCTATATATCTAATGTTTCCATTTCATAGTTTGTGTAATGTTTTATTTTACTTATAGTGATGAAATAATTGGACATAATAGAGTTTTTGAAGTCAATTCAAGGATGAAGTATTGATTTTATGAAAGGCCTAGCCCATGCTGTATCATCCATCCAGACCATGGAATCAGGTCTTAAGAAACGATAAATCTTTAATAGAATGAATGAGGGCCCTACATGATGGTTGGGATGTGCAGGAAATAGATGCTACATAGTATAAGGCATTAGAATGTTGGAGACATGTGTCCAGAAGCTCTTGATGCAACAGTGACCCATCGGCCAAATGGTGTGTTCCTTCCACGCCCGGCTTAACTTCGAACTATTAGCTGGACTAGTAGCCACATGGACTCAGTCTCGTCTCCTCATACACATGAGGTATCTGACTAGCAGCTAGGGTCTATGGATATTCAGTGGGATACTATACCCTAATATACAATGGGAAAAGTGAAAATAGTTTTAGACTCAAGAAAAAGAAAAAGCATATATAAAGAAATGGTAAACTGAATAAATAAATTGGCCAATGCTAGTTTATATAATGCATGCATGTCATGGTGATATATATCTGAATGTAGTAAAAAAAAAATTATTTTACATCTTAGTACAGAAATAAAGAAAAATAATCAAAGTCCCAAGGGTGATCTCCACAAGCATACTAAGCACCCGCTCTATCCATTGCTTCTAACTCCCATGTACAAGCAAATAGAAACAAGCAAGATCCAAGGCCCTAAAAACAAGTAGAGTATACCTGGGTTCACCAATGGAATGGTGGTCTGAGTAGGGTGTGAGATATAAATCTCTGTAGGCCAATACAACTAGTGTCTAGATCATTCTGGATAATTCAATAAAATTAAACAGTGTTCTGGTATAATGAAGTAATATCATAATTGAATGAATAAACTATTACCCTTCTAGGTTCCCAAGGGACACCTAATGAAGATACCTAATTCGTCTCATAGTCAAAAATAAGTGTCTTAATAGGAACTATATATATATAATTCATAAATAACCTATTTAACAAATTATTTTATATTCTTTATTTAACCAAAAAAATCCTCTGATTCCGTGGACACTCGTGTCTCAATATCTGTCTTGGTCATGAAAAAGTCTGAACCATTTTTCATATTCAATTCACAAATCATTACATCACATTGTCTTTCATTAACCATTTAATTCAATTCATATGCGACCAATTAGACCCACAGTGCAATGTGAATTAATGGGTGTAGAATGTCATGTCTAGCACGCTAATGAGTATTTGTTGCATTAGTCATTGTCTCACAACCCATAGGTAGTTAGAGTGTCAATCCGTATCCCATAAAAGAAAATTTTCTAGCATGTTGGGTGTTGAACTACATGTCTAGAACCCCATGATTATTTGGAGCATGAGTACCTATCTCATAACCGAGTTATCAATCATACATACACATATATATAATGGGTGTATAATGTCATGACTATCACCCCTAGATCCCATCCATTAATCAATTCATAAATTAATTAACCGAGTCTGTTAACTAATTCAATAACTCATTAACAACATCACATTCACTACTAACTCAACAAATAGTTAAACAAAAAATTCTATTAAATAACTGAACAAATAACTAATAATTAATATAATATTAATTAATTCATACATTAAATAATCATATCAATTTCACTGGTTATTTTAAAAATTAACTAATAAAAAAGGAAACCATTTGAATATCACATAGTTAATTATATATTTAATTATTACATGAAAACCATCTCAATATTACATAATAAATAACAAAATAATTTTCTCAAGGAAACCATCTCAATATCACAAAATTAATTCCCAAATTAATTATCTCTAAAGAAATTGTTTCAATATTACTTAATTAAATCAGAAATTTATTATTTTAATTACATCAGAAATTAATTATCTCAAGGAATCCATTTCAATATAACATAATTAATTCTAAAATTTATTATCTCAAATGATCCCAAATAAATATCTCATAGTGAACCCCCCAATTAATTATCTATATTATAATCTCATAACACATAGTTAATTCAAAATTAATTATCTCAACTTAACATGTTCAATATCTCACAAATAATCCAATGATTATTTATATTCTCAAAGCACATAATAATAAATAATTTATTATTTCATCATAACCAAATTAATATCTCATAAATAAAACTCCAATTAATTATCCTCTCGAAGCACATAATTTATTGATAATTAATTATTTCATCTAGACCAAATTAATTACTCATGATTATTCTTTTGATTAATTATTATCTCAAAGAATAGAATTACTTCATAACTAATTATCTCAACATGACTAAATTAATTACTCAGAATTAATCCCTTGATTAATTATCATCTCAAAGAAAATAATTAAATCACAATTAATGATATCAACATAACCAAATTAAAAAATCATAATTAATCTACTAATTATTTATCATTTCAAAGAACATAATTAATTCATAATTAGTTATTTAAATATATCCAAATTAATACCTCATCATTAATTCCTAGTTTAATTATCATCCCAAATCACATAATTAATTCATAATTAATTATCTATACTCAACCAAATTAGTTACTCATAATTAATCCCTTGATTAATGATCATAAAAAATCACAAAACAATTTCAAAATTAATTATCTCAACATTTCCAAATTCATTACTCAAAATTAATCTGCCAATTAATAATCTATTTTACATTATCAAATCTTAAAATTAATTTATAAATAATCATCTCATTCCCCCCAATAAAAAATTTAATCCAACATTTCATTCAACTTTATAAAAATCAATAAATCAACCAAATATTATTTTATTTATTAGGAAAATTTTAGAACCCTGCTTCTACGAATTTAGCTGAGACCAAGCTTCATAACGAAAATTGCGACCCGCTTGCATAGAATTACCACAATTTTTTTTTGCACTCATAATAAAACTTCACAACTAAAAACCATTAACCAACACCCATAATTAGTGTGGTGAGGACCAATGCACACCCAAAAAATTTACCGCAACACTAAAACATCATTAACCACTATTTCTTGTAGTGTGAAAAGAAATAACGCATATAAACCCGTATCAAAATATGATGGTAGTAAACCAAATCAAGTTGAGTTGCTTTGACTTCGGTGGCAGTCATTAGAATACGGAGAAATAGGTCCCAAGACATCATTTTCACCCTTATAAATGGACAAAATGATGAAACCGAACCAATCCCAGACATTAGGGTTTCAACCTAATGGAGACCGGTGGAAGGAGAGATGATATGACCGATGCGAATAACGAAACATGTGGAGAAGGACTTACCTAGATAAGACATACAACTTCTTTGAATAAATGAGGAGAAACTGATGCGCAGAGAGGGAGCCAGGAGAAATGGGTCGTGCGCCACCCATGGGAGAGTCGAGAGGAAGAGGGGTCACACCTCACCTGTGTTGCACTCCCCTCCCTTCTATTTCTTGATAAATAAATCAAATTCCATATTTTATTATAAGAATATTTATAATATTGATGCTAATAGTATTATGATTCATCTTATTATTATTAACCCTAAATATCACATATTTTTGATAAACCCCAACTCCCTATTTAATCATCTTATTATTAAATTCTTCTATAATGAATTGAATTAAATAAATTCTACAAATCATAATTATTTATTTACATTAAATCAAAAATATTTAATTAAAATAAAACCAAAATTTTTAATCAAATAATTAAATTCATCTTAACATTGAATTTAATTAGATAAAACCCCAACTCCACATTAATTCCCCATTTAATTAAATTTTATTCACCTGGATTAAATTAAAGAAAAATTCCAACTCAAAAACAATATTGAATAAAATTATATTAATTGAAATTTAATTAAATAATAACCACCATTTTTCAATGACTAATTAAATCCATCTTAAACATTAATTTAGTTAAAAAAACCTCCATTTTTCATTAATTAATTAAATTCCTCTTTAAATTGAATTTAATTAAATGAAAACCCAATTCCTTATTTACTCACCATTTAATATTACCATTTAATATTAAACTTCTTTGATAACCCCCCAACTCCTCATTTACATGTCATTTAATTAAATTCCATTCATCTTAATTTAATGCAATTATGAATCCAACTCATTATCATTTAAAATAAAATTAATTATTTTCATCTCAATTTAATTAAATAATGTATCTATCTCAACTTATTTTAGTTAATGTCTATGAACTATAATTTAATTAAATAAAACCCCAAAAACCCATTTAACTAAATTCATTTTATCCATGAATTTAAATAAATTAATTGAACAAGAAAATCAAAATTGGGTAAGCCGCGCGATTTAGCTCTCATAGCCAGATAGAGTGTGCAAAGAGCATATGCCCAATACTAGATACCTGGAGTATCCAACATGGATAACTAGCACTTTTTGAAAAACTGTGTACTGCCTGTGTGATTGTCTCTGCCTTTCCTTTTTAAAACAAGGTTTTTAAGGCTGGTGCTCCCAAAACCCATCGAGAAAACCAAGAAACCCCGAAGGATTTACTCAAAACTGATATCAACACTTAAAAATAAACCCACTCACAATATTACATCCTAAAAAATTGTTTTAAAACTGATCCAATCATTAAATGAAAATGTTCAAAAAATTGACTTTTAACCCGGTTAAAAAATACATGACCTTACAATCTACCCACATTAAAAACCTATCATCCCCAATAATCCATCGGGAGCTGCTATAACACTGGCCAACCCACCATGGTCAATAATTATTATTTTAACGACCATGTTGTGTTCCCAAACACCCAATGCACCCTTAAACATTTTAGAACCCCAATATACTTATCATTCCATGAAAGACATCACCAACCCATGAAACCCATACCCATTGTTAAACCAGCAACGTTCCCTTCAAATGATTTCAACACCAAAAACAAGAAATCCAAAGTCCTTACTCGAAAACCAGTGACCTCTCCATGTAAGGAACCACAAGGTTACTTTAAATGTTTCATGCCACAACATGAATAATGGCGTATCCCAAAGAACCATGCATATTTCATAAAATACAGATAAAAATCACTTATCATGACCAATGTCTATTATTAAATTAGCACCATATAAGACCAATTCTATATTTGTGCCTCTAAGATGAGGTCATGATAGGGGAAATGCTAATCTTAATCAGATGATCACACTAAGTGTATACCAAGGTCACCAAGAAGGTCAATTGAAAAATCACTAGTAAACTCTTTAGGAAAATATAGGATTTACCTAGCAATGCATCTTCAACCAAAACCCGATGCCTGTTGCACCCAAGGCATCCAGGTTCATTCAATGGTTACCATTGAAACTCTTACAAAAACTAACAGTGTTTTAAAAAAATTTCACACACAACCATCCTTATCATGTCATGCTTACAAGAAAGCACAATAAAATTTACCAGAACCGATGTGACACTACCACCTTAGGAGTTTGCATGTTGTGCAATGAAGAGACTAGATGCCATCCAGAACACTATTTCATAAACACCTTAAATTCACTTGTGATGTGTCATGAAACAAAATCACCACATCAACCTCTCGCATAAAAGCTAAAAATTTAAACCAACTTGTGTGTCAATACACCTGAGTCACAAATAGTCCTCCCATGTAGTGGGGTGATATTATATTAACGCCCCAATAACTCTACTCCAGAGACATCTTAACAATGTATTTAACAACTAACCATGCCCGATGCATTACTAATATGTTGAGCCAAGAATTCTTAAATGCATATTCTATAACCCAGATTCATGATACAACAACCACCTCTCAAATAAAGGATGTCGTTCTTTAAAACCATGAATATGTACTAGAGACAAAAACACTTAAACAGTACCAAAATTAAAAATGTCACAGTGGAAACAATGAAAAATACCACTTTAAAAATTTAACATTCAGTATCATTTCATTTTAAATAGGCAATTTAGCATCTTAATTTCATTTTATCATAGATGCGGCCACTGAGGGTCCCATTTTTTCTAACCCAGGTTCTTCAAAAAGCAACCGACAATAGTTCATTAAATAAAAACACAAAATTTTTACATTTATAATAATTTATAGATAGACTACGATTATATAATGCTCAAAAACATTGGCGGACATCTACCAAACGATACGGTTCACATACACCTTACCACTGGCATTTGGTCCCCATTCATCACAATCAATGTTCATTTAATATTTTAAATTTAGAATCCATTTTTCAGTTATTTGAATACATGAGTTAACTATTTTATAGTTATAAGGAACACATACACCTTATAACTAAAACATGATCCTATAGTAAATGCAACCAAACAATTTTCATTAATACAGTCGTTTACACATAATAACATTTCTAAGTTTTATCACAAGCCAGAACACTGAATTATGGTATAACACATAAGCATGGAATAACATAAAATCAAGGTAATCACAGAGGAAAAATTGTTTATAAACACTCAATCATGATAAATTTATCGCTAAATCATTCTATTTGAAGAGTCTTGCTAAAGAAGAAAAAACCCGAAATTGCAACCGATGAACACAATCAACATTAGTAGGCATCATACTAATGAAACAGTAATGCATGTAATATACATAGAATGTTAATATATAAGTGACTAAGATGATTCATGTAATTCAAATTCCATTCCATATTAGGTCAAGAAAAGTTTAGAAAAGTTTCAAAATCAATAAGCAACAGAAAGTACACCAGTCACCCATGGTGAAATCCAAACAACTATAACATCAAACAGTATCAAAATCAATTCCCAACTCCATCCACCAGTCACAAAATGACCTCAAGAACATCTCCCTATATTATTGAGGCTTTCAACTAGGAATGAGGGTCTATGGATAGTCAGTGGGCAGACTATACCCTCATATTCCAAGTTCACAGTGGAAATAGATAGTAAACTCAAACAACAACAAAACCCGATATAAAGGAACAATAAAATGAATAAAGAATGTGGCCAATGATAGTTTATTAAATGATTTCATGTCATGGTTATATATATCTGAAATAAGTAAAAAAAAACAAACTGTTTTACATCTCATTACAGAAATAACGAAAAGGTTCAAACCCCTTAGAGAGATCTGCACAAGCATCCTGAGCTCTCGCTCGGTCCTCTACTCCAAACTCCTAAGTATAAGAAAACCTCTACAATCAATATCCAATGCCCTTCAAACTAGTATAGTCTACTCTGGTACACCAATGAAATTGCGGCCCAAGTAGGGTTTGAGATATAAATCTCAGTAGCCTGGGACCCCCGATTTCTACCTCAATCTAGACAATTCAATCTAATTAAACAGTGTGCAGGTATAACAAATAAATAACATAACTAAATAAATAAACTATAACCCATCCAGGTTCCCCAAGACACCCATATCTAATTAAACAATGTGAATGTATAATGCATAAATAAACTATTTAACACATTATTTGATATTCTTTATTTAACCAAAAAAATCCTCAGGTTCCCCAAGTAACCCATATCTCAATACATCTTTAAATCATGCTAGACTCTTAACTATTTCTCATATTCAATTCACAAATCATTATATCACATTGTCTATCATTAACCATTTAATTCAAATAATATATGACCAATTATACCCACAGTCCAATGTTAATTAATGGGTGTATAGCGTCATGTCTAGCATCCTCATGAGTATTTGGAGCATTAGTCCTTGTTACACAACCCATGGGTATTTGGAGCATCATTTCCTGTACCATAAATGATAATTTTCATGCATGTTGGGTGTAGAATGCCATGTATAGTACCCTGTAAGTATTTGGAGCATCAATCCCTATCTAACAACCTGTGTATCAATCTTATATATATCTATATTGTGTGTGTTTAATCTCATGTCAAGCAACCCAAGAGATCATCCATAAATTAATTCATAAATTAATTAATCGATTATGTTTATTAATTCAATAACTCATTAACAACATCGTATTCACTACTATATTAACCAATAGTTAAACACAACAATTCCATTAGTTAACTCAACAATTAAAAAATAAAAAGGAAACCATCCTAATATAAAATAGTTAATTCTATAATTAATTATTACAAAAAAACCATCTCAATATTACAAAATTAAATCACAAAATAATTACCTGAAGGAAACCACCCCAATAAAACATAATTTATTCACATATTAATTATCTATGAAGAAATTGCTTCAATATAACATAATTAAATCAAATATAAATTATTTTAATTAAATCAAAAAATAGTAATCTCAAGGAAGCCATTCCAATATAACATAATTAATTCAAAACTTTATTATCTCAACTAAACCCAAATTAATATCTCATAATTAACCCCCTAATTAATTATATATATTATAATGTTATATTACATAATTAATTTAGAATTAATTATCTCAACTTGACCAATTTAATATCTCATAATTCATCCCACAATTAATTATAAGCTCAAAGCACATAATTAGTTTAAAATTAATTATTTATACTTAACCAAATTAATATCTCATAAATAAACCGCTAATTAATTATCCTCTCAAAGAATTTAATTAATTTATAATTAATTATTTCAACCTAACCAAATTATTTACTCAAAATTAGTCATTTGTTTAATTATTATCTAAAAGAGAAAAATTAATTTATTATTATTAATTATCTCAACTTAACCAAATTAATTACTCATAATTAATCCCTGTATTAATTATCATTTCAATGAACATAATTAACTCATAATTAACGATGTCAACTTAACCAAATTAATTATTCATAATTACTCCCCTAATTAATTATCATTTCAAAGAATAGAATTAATTCACAATTAATTATTTCGACTAAACCAAGTTAATATCTCACAATTAATTCTTAGATTAATTATCATCTGGAATACCACAATTAGTACATAATTAATTATCTAAACTTAACAAAATTAATTACTCATAGTGAATCCCTCAATTAATTATCATCTCAAAGAATATAATTAATTCATAATTAATTATCTCAAGTTAACCAAATTCATTACTCATAATTAATCTCCCGATTAATTATCAATTTTACAACCTCAAAGCATAAAATTAATTCATAAATAATCATCACATTCCCCATAAAAAATAATTTAAACCAACATTTTAGTCATCTTTATCAAAAGCAATAAATCAAAAAAACTTCATATTATTAATTACAGAATGTTTGAAACCATACCTCAATGAATTTAGCTGAGCCCAAGCTTCCTAACTCATATTTCGACCCTCTTACATACAAGCACCTGAACAAAAGAGTTCATGCAGTCAGAATTTATCATCACACCTAATAATTATTAAAATGAACCTATAATTAGTATGGTAGGGCCGAACACACACTTAAAAAATTATCTACAACACTAAACTACCATAAGCGACTAAATCTAGGGGTGAGAAACCATATAAGGGGTATAACACCTTACTCAAATATTCCGATAGTAAACCAAATCAAGATGAGTCACTTCACCTTCGACTATGGTCATCAGAATATAGACCAATGGGTAATGAGACATTATCTGCACCACCTAGAATTAGAAGAAATGAAGAAACTGAATGAATCCCAAACCTTAGGGTTTTGGACTAATGGAGACCGGGTGAAGGGGAGATGATTCAGCTGATGAGAAGAATGGAACATGCATAGAAGGACTTACCATGATGAGAAAGAAAACTTTCTTGAGGTGACCAAAAGAAACTGATGCACAGAGAGGGATCAGAGAGAAATGGGTGGTGCACTGCTCATGGGAGAGCCGAGAGGGGGAGGGGCCACACCTCACCTATGTTGTGTACCTTTCCCTCTTATTTTCTAATTAAATAATTTAAATTACTTATTTTATTATAAGAATTAGTATAATATTAATTATAATAATATTAACCATCATCATATCATTATTACCTATTAATATCACACATCTTTGATAGACCCTAACTCCCTAGTTACACAACATTTAATTAAATTCTTCTCCAATGAATTTAATTAAATAAATTATTAAACTCGTCATTATTTAATTGAATTCTATCAACAAAATGAAATTAAAATAAAACCGCGAATTTTAATTAAATAATTAAATTAATCTTAGTAATGAATTTAATTAAATAAAACCCAAACTCCACATTTATTTCTCATTTAATTAAATTCTATTCACCTGGATTTAATTACATACAAAGTCTAACTAAAAAAAATTGTTTAATTAATTTATCTCAACCTCAATTTAATTAAATAATAACCCCCATTTCTGAATGACTAATTAAAATCTTCTTAACTGTGAATTTAATTAAATAAAAAATCCATTTCAAATTAACTAATTAAATTCCTCTTTACCGAGAATTTAATTAAATTAAACCCCAAATCCTCATTTACTCATTATTTAATTTTACCATGAATTATTACCCTTCTTTGATAACCGCGAACTCCCAGTTTACATGTCATTTAATTAAATTCCTTTAATCTCAATTTAATTAAGTAAAGACTCTAACTAATGATCATTTAAAATAAATTTATTTCTATTAATATAAGTTTAATTAAATAACTTCTCTATATCATAATTTTTAATTAAATTCTCTCAATAGTAATTTAATTAAATGAAACCCCCAACAACTCATTTTATTAAATTCCTTTCAATGATTAATTTAATAAAATTAATTTTACCTAAAACTTAAAACTTTGTAAGCTGCACGGTTTAACTCGCACGGTTTGGAAGACTGCATATAGGCCATGATCCCATTACAAGATACTTGGAATATGTTTCATGGAAGACCCACACAGTTTGATCAAACATGCACAGCCAGTTCAAATTCCTCTTCTTTGCCATTTTAAAATAGAGTTTTCAAGTCTGGTGGTCCCAAAACCCATCAAGCCAATAGGGAAACATGTATAGACTTTTTCAAGACCGATATAAACACTTAAAATGAAACCAGCTCACAAAAAATCATCTTGAACCATTTTTTTATAACTGACCGGAGCATTAAATTAAAAAGTAAAAAAAATCAAATTTTAACTCGGTTAAAAAACATGGGACATTATATGGTGGAGTCCCATTGGCATGATAGTGATGATGTTAGTAGAATGTAGAACCTCTAGTAGACCACTGAGTACCCAATGCTAGTGTACTAGCTAGTTTTTAGAGTACATCCAAAAATTGTAACTTCTAGTAAGACCACATAATTCCCAATGGTGGTTACCTGGTAACTAGTGGTGGCATGGAAGAAACATCATGAATGCATTAAATATGGTGAAAAATTATTTATCATTAGAAATACATAGTTTCAATTACCCCATATAATTCTAGACAATTCTCGACCTCTATGACACTATAATAATATTTCTTTGGATCCTTGGATGATGTACCATTCTCACCAAAAATTCTCTCGAATTGAGTAAATTTTTATGTGCTAGCTTTCTAAAAACTTTATCAGTGATAAAATTTCATTTAAAAACCATTGAAAGTATCTAATCCAATGTCTAAAATGCATAATCATAAATTTTATTAATCATTCTTATATATTTATGAGAATAATTTAAACTGGTTTTCTGAAACATAACCACTTATAACATTCTGAGACCCACACTGTGAGTTCCTCTACTAATAGTATTAAATTTACATTTTTGGAATTGGTACCAAAAAACGTGACCCAATTTCAAACATCCAAAATTTATTGAATAAAGTAAATAATGGAAAACTTTCCTACTTAAAGTCCTTTTTTTTAGATTTTTATATCACTAGGAATATCTATTACATATCTTGGAAAAATAAACAATTAGTTCATAAAAATATATATCATCTCACAATATTTAGTCATGTATAGAACTATTCTTAGAGATAAACTACATAAAACCATTATTAATAACCTAGGAAAAGGAAATGTAAGAAAATGGTGAACTTATATTCATATTAATGGTGAAAATGGATATATCAATGATTATATATGAGAACCGTGAGAATAAGTTTATAAGAACAAAAACAAAGGATATGAAAATTATACCCCACATATCAAAGATTATAATCTTGATTTAGGGAATAAATCATGTTAGTTTAAAAGAAATGAATTAAAAAGGATCATTATCCATTATATAATTACATTATCATGCGAAATATAATTTTTTTATAAACTTAAAACATTGTAAACATGTATAATTGGAAACATGTTCAATAACTATGTCAGGGGATTGAAATTTGTCCATCACATAAATATATGAACATTAAACCAAGTCCACTCATAATAGTATGAAAATGAAATATAGATACCTGAATATAAGTACAGACATAAGAGTTAAGTCGATGCATTAACAAATAAACAAGGAAACCATATCCAAACATAAAAATGTTACCTGAAATTTGGTTAACACATAAACTTTTTGCCTCATGAGTTATCCATATTTTCTCAATTAATTGGTTGAAGATATAGGTCCCAAAAATCACATAATGAAAAATAATACTTATCTATTCCATAAGATCATAAAGCATTCATAATATATGAAACCATGAAAATAAATAGGTATCATAAACATTTCATTATAACATAACTGATGGAAAAGAAATAGGATTCATAGACCTTATCCCATAATAAATATAAACCATATAGTGAAAGAACATGGATGGTATCATTGAATAATATCCCTAGTAAATGTTAACTATCATTAAAATATTCCATATTATATGGAAATTTAATTTGAAAGATGACTTGGAATAATTATGTAGGAAAATAACTTTTCAATTTTAAAACACCTATCTTTTTGAAACAAATATCACTTATAAATGAAAAAAATTTCATTGAAAATTTACTTGTAAAACTATTATAAAAGAATCAAATTATTGATTTATCATGATGTAGGTGAAGTATTCTAATGTAATCTATGTATGAAAAAAAATTCTTCCAAATTTTATTCAGAAAAGTCACAAATAGAATCATTTAAAAAATGATAAAAATATTCCATTAAACCCATTTCGTAAAAGGTAAAAATGGTTAAAAATTATTTAAATATTATTTCGAATAGTAGTAAAAACATTTTTTCAAATATTTATAAAAAAAAACATGTAATTGAAATATTTGTTAACTTACAATTGAAAAAAATCTCAATTAATGATGTCATTTTCAGAAAACCCTTACCACTATGGTAAATTTGGAATCATAAGGCCCATGAAATAAATAAATTAAAATGAATATTTAAAAAAATGAATACCAGGTGATTCATGTTACATTATATAAAATAAATAGTATATAATTCACAAAAAATAAATATGTGGGTAATATTTTATATATTCCATAGAAGTAAAAGTTAGTTGGGAAACCCTTACCATGTGTCTAACTTGTCACGTACACTCTTTATCTTCATAAATAATAAACATATGTAAATTATTTACTATAGTAATAAAATTCTATTATGTTTAATATTCATTTTTACTCACTTTTTACTATTTTATAATGTTTACATAATCATTTACCTTCATGTATGACGTTATAGTGGTATTTTGTAAAAAAAATCCAAAACGAATTTTGTTGGTTGACTATGGTCAATGAGGTCATTATTAAATAATCTACAAAATATTATTAATGCAATAATTATATTTATTTTACATAAAATATAAATTAATGTCTTATCATGATTTATTTTTAGGAAAAATGAACTAAGTTGCAATCATGGAGATGGTTGGTATTATGTACACATTAGTAACATTTCCATTTTTCAATGATCATTATAAAACAATGGTATGTATTATTTTCTCATAAAATAATCATAATGATATCATAAATATAATATTATTAATTTAAATAAATACACAAACACACACACACACACACAAACACACATATATCATCCATGTGATGTGGTGATGAAAATAAATCACTTCGCTTCGTGCAGGTTGTATTCCACTTGTAAATATAAACGACGTTGTCATTTTTTAAAGCATGGAATGATAAGAAGGTAAATTATATATTATATTTGAGTAAGGATAAATATTTTTTGAATATTATATATTATCATTTAATCTATCTTTATAGTCCATCCATGAGGGACAATGATGGAAACCAAGATATATCAGTTCACAAGGTTGTAGTTTGTTGTACATGGACATGATGAATTCTTTCCCCATTTGATAGAAGAGGATATGAATATATTTCATTACACATGAATAATAACATATCATTATAATTAGGATATGTCTGTTAATGTTTTATCATGTTTTAGTAATTTTTTAGGGACGTGGAAGAAAAAAAAAATCTAAATCATGGAGATAAAAAACAATACATCTTCTTTGGAAAACCTCCATTTCTTAACACCTTATGACATCTAGGACTTGTATTAATCATAAATAAACAGTTCTATAATTTTTTAGGGAACTTGTGAAGGTATTTGGGTATTTATATTCTGAATAAAATAGGTTTTTATGTGTGAAAAAATGAGAAGGAGATGTTCACTTTTATAAGAGATAAGAGGGGCACTCTTGGCATTTCTCAAGACATTAAATTTATTTAAATTAATTATTAATTTAAAATAAATCCATTTTTGGATATTTATAGGATAAGATTAATATTGATCAAAATAACCTAGTATAATAATGGTTAAATATTATTTGACTATATTTAAACCCCATTACATTGGTTTAAACCCCAGTTTAACCCCTTTAAGTGTTATAATAACAACATGGATTTTTACTCATTGATGGTCAATATAGTTACTATAAAAAATAAAAAATTCCCCTAAAGAGAAAATTAATGACATTTTCCAAATTATCCACATCACAAGGATAAATTTAATTTTTTTTATAATTACATATCATTTAATAAAATAATATTTACTATAAAATGTCAATATTGTTGATTTTTAGTACTATTAATTACTCTAACATTAATAATATCATTAAAATAGGTAGAATTAAAAAAAAAATTATAACTAATATTTCATGATAATAAATAAAATTATTTATTTAAATAATATATCTCAAATTATATTTATTTTATTATTTTTATATAATTTGTTTTATCATTAATTTGGTATTTAAGGCCTCATCGCTATTCATGAATTTAATGTAACTATTTCTACTAAAAAAACTAATAAATTATAAATATGAAGATAAATATTTTATTTTTAAAAATAGTATTTTTAGTAAAAAATATCCCCTAGATAAAACCATATTTAAAATATTACACTTATTAAATACAAGAGTGTGACATATTTATTATTTTATTAAAGAGAGTACTTTAAAGTTCATAATCTCATCAAGTAGCCCAAGAAGGCCATTAATTTGGTACATATGATTATGAAAGATATATAATTATTCAATAATAATTTGGTATGTGGTTTGTAAATTTAATAGTTCATGTCATTTTATTTTTGACCACTAATTAATAGATTTAGCCACTACCATGGTAACAAAAAGGAATTTGTTTACAATTCATATTATCAAAAAAGAAAAGTGATGTTTTAACTATATTTTTGACTCTTGTTTAAAAATATTAAATACAATTTTCAAAATTCAAATAAATATGTTTTAGAATTTAATTGAAAATTAAATAGAAAAAATCTTAATAAAACACTTTTTAGAGAAAATCACTTTTATAATATAAAATCTTTTTATACAAAATTAAAGTATATTTTTTTTTAAATTTATTATTTTAAATTAAAAAATAATGATATTTTAAAACTAATATATAATATAATTGGACTTTGAAAATACTATAAAATAAATTACTCTTTTCAATAGAAATCTGAATTTATCACTATTCCTTAAAAATTTTATAATTTCAAAACATTATTAAAAATTCTTCATAAGATAATTTTTGACATGATGAATTCAAAAATATAATTAATTTTTAAAAATAAATATTCTATTATTTACAAAAAATTTAATATAATAATCTCTCAAAAAAAGATCAAAACCCCATTTTTTGGGAAGACCAATTTTTTTCTAAATAAAATCATAAAACTAAAAATTATAGGGGAAATTTATGAATAATTAATTAATAAATTTAAAATGAACATGAAAATTGTACATCTAATATTTTTTTTAACACTATTCATTTCAGACTATTTAATGGATATTTTATAACTATCATAGTTAAACCACAACATTTTGTTTCTTGTTTAATATTAGGGGTTTATATCTTGTCCTCTATTGAAAATATCCTTTCCTTTTAAAATATCAAGATGTTTCATTCTCAAAAACAGTAATTATTTGATTACTTCAAATTTTAATTTGGGCTTGGTAACCTTGGATCGACAACTAAAAATACCTATTATTGAAATCACTCCTCATAAAAAAATTAATCAAACTTCATATTGAAAAGTGTAATGGGAAGTACAAATATTTTCTTGAATAAAAAATAAATCATTTCAAAATAAGATAACTTTAAAGGGAAGGGAAAATATTT
The DNA here is from genome assembly GCA_963277665.1 of Viscum album. Taxonomy (NCBI): domain Eukaryota; kingdom Viridiplantae; phylum Streptophyta; class Magnoliopsida; order Santalales; family Viscaceae; genus Viscum; species Viscum album. Next base: position 26,452,245 of record OY728128.1, on the reverse strand, counting down.
ATATGTAAGAAAATCCTATTTTTAATGCCCTACAAGATAGTTATAGAAAACATTGTCCTGAGAAGGTCATCAATCAAGAAATCATAAATCTGTGATGGGTTAAAAGGCTATTGATATCTCAATATGAAAAGTAAATTACATTAATTTTTTATAAAAACTAAAATTATAAATTTTAAGCAATTATTTTACTTCTGTTACTAATAAAAAAATAAATATACTTACTTGATAATTATAATTTCATCCTTTTATCAATTTCTAAAAAAAGTCATTCTTTTCTCTAAATAGTGACTATTCAGATTATTATTTTTTTCATTCCTGAAACATTTGTATAAACTTTTACAACATTAAAGATCCCTAAAAGGATAAAAAATTATTCCCGCTATTTCTAGGAATTAAACGATGCTAATATCATGTGGACATGGCATGATAATTCCAAAAATTAATAAACCCTTGAATGATGAAGAACTACTTTAAAATCCAAAAAATTAAATATTAATGCCTAATTTCCAACATAGATCATTTTGAAAAAATATATCATTAGAATTCCTCATGTTATTTTAGACTATGAATGATCCCCATTAATTAAAAGGATTTGATAACCTCATCATCTAAGATATTTTATCATTTATCATAAACAATATACATGCCCAAAACATATACTCTCTAAGATACACTAACCATTTCCATAAATAAACTGGAACACCTGAAATTTACAACAAAATAATATATGCCTCCAAAATAAAATTCAACCATTAATCTTCATATATAATTCCATAATATTCTGTTTTCTGTAATTATATATTGATTTGAAAATAGTGAATGTCTTCCGATATAAAAATAATAACTTACCATCAAATCATTTTCCAATACCATGGTTATTTATTTGAAAAAACACTTGTTCTCAAAATGATAATATCATTTCTTTATCATATAGTTTAAATAATTAAAATAATACTGACAAGAACATCATGTAGGCAAAGGGTAGGTGTTTCACCTTTGTCGCCCTTCGGTTGTTTGTTCAATCACCACATCCCTTCCAGATGTGATGAGTTGTCACCCATAAAATGTGTTGTCCTTTTTATAAAACTACATTAATATAATACATAAAAAATTATAGAATCTTGAGAAATATATTAAATAATTATTAATATATTCATCATTAATGAAATTTTTTAACATCAAAGGTTTTGTCATACCTTTCGTTTTTCATCCGAAAATTTATCACCTCATTATTACTTCAAAATCAAAGATAATAAGAACCCTAAAGGATATACATACCTTAAAACTTATATCCATAAAATTTAAATATCATTATTCCTCAAATTAAAATTTTTACATAATAATCATAAGGGTTACATATAACCAAAAAAACAATTACATCTAAAAATACCCTTAGTCACATTAAAATATCATAACATAAAGCCCCAAAACGAGTTTTAGTACATTGAACTTATGATAAACATTAATATTATAATCCCATGATGATAACCATATCTTTAATAAAACATCATAATCTCCAAATTTATCTGAACCGTCATCTAATAATAACAGTAATAGCCTGAAACCCACACCTCGAATCTGATGCTCAAAACATATACTTTAAATATCTTCAATTCATTCTTATAAACATGAACTAGTTTCAAGCATTAAAATTTAACACTACTGATTTAAATATTGGATAAAAATAAAACTGATGGAAATTTTAGATTTAATGTTTTAGAGAAAAAGGGAAACTCTAAAATTTCATGGAATATTAAACAACTAGAACATAAAAAACTATATCATCTTCAAAAATTTCTTCACATATAGATCCCTTCATAATCATACCCTCCATAAAACCATTATCCATAACCTGGGTAAATGAATCAAAAGTATATGGTGATTTCAGGTTCTATGAAAGTGTAATAAAGGGAGATATCCATGATTACATGAACATAAAATGTGCATAATGGAATAAAAACATGAACATAAAATTTAAAAAATTATACCTCACATATCATAGATCCGAATATTTGGTCATGGAATAAAATTTGGATGTTTATAATACATAAATAACAAAGTATAATGATTGGTGAGATAATAAAATTTTCATATAACATAGAATTGTGCCATTACCTTATATAATGGTGTATATGCATAAATAGAATCATCATAATTAATAAAATTAAGGATTAGAAATATGGCCCTGAATAAATTTAGGGACATGAAACAAGCTCCACTCATGATCTTATGGGAATGAAATACTGGTCCATGCATAAACATATGTACATGAAACTTGGGTGCACCCATAAATATGTGGACCTGAAAACCTAATCCATGCTTAAAATTGCGAACCTGGAATTATGTTCTTGCATATATATTTTTCCACCATCATTTATCCATATTTAATTAATAAATTATAGGGATATATAGGTTCCACCAATCACAGATGGAAAATAATTCATATGTTTTCCACAAGATCATAAAATTTTCATCATTTTCAAACCCATGAAAATATATTGGTATCCTATTCTTTGATTATATAAGAAATCATGGGAAATAAATGGGATAAAGTAACCTCATGCCATCATAGACATAAACCATCTAGATAAAGAACAAGAGTTTTAAATGTGTGTCGTATCTATATTAAATATTATGTGTTATCACATGAGTTCATCCAAAATAAAAAATGATTTTTAAATATCATATGGAATAATTCAGGAGGAAATAACTTTTCATTTTTAAAATCACATCTCATTTTGAAAAAGAAAAACACTTATAAATGAAAACATTTTGGTTCAAAATAAACATGTAAAAGAATATTTAAATAATTTGGAGTCATTATGATGGAGAAATACTATCATTCCCTATATGTTAATAAAAAATTACATTAGATTTTTTTTGGAAAATTAATAATGTACCTCATTGGGAAAACAACAAAAATATTCATTTCAGATAGTTTTATAAAAAATAAAAACATGGATAAACATGATTTCATAGAATTGTAGTAGAATACTAAAAAAAATTTGAATGTATTTTTAAAAAAATGGACATGTAAAAGAATTATTCCTCAGATGAGAAATAAAAATAATCAAACTAGAATAGTGATGATATTGTAAAGTAAACTCTTAACACTGTGGGAACATTTGAATCATAATGCCTATGAAATAAATAAAATAAAATTATTCACTAGTAATCATTATCACAAATATATTAATGATATAATATACAAAAGGTTCATTATGTTATCCATAAATATTAAATAAGTCTTGAATTTGGAATATATCCTACAAAAGTGAAGGTGAGAGGGGAAACCCTTAAGCTGAGTCCAAATCTTCAAGTACATTCATTAAATTAATTTTTAATAATGTTAGGTAATTTTTTTTTGATTAAAATCTTTTTCTAGTTTTTATTATTCTTTTTATCTCACTTATTACCACATTATAACAATTCCATAAACATTTATGTTGACATGAAATGTTTTAGTGATATTTGGTACATAAGTCAAACATGACTTTGATAGGTTGGTTACAGTCAAAGAGTAAATTATTCCATCATAAATAAATAATAATTAGGAAATAATTTTAATTTTTATTCATCATTTATTGTTTAAAATAAATCCATTAAATATTATCATGAAAATTGAACTATGTTATAATCATGGAGATAGTAGGTCATATGTATGAATGAGTAATGATACCATCTTTCAATGATAATTATTGAAATGGTAAGTATTATTTTAAATATTGATAATGATATCATATGTATCATAATAATTCATTTTTTAAATATATATATTTATCATCCATGTGATGAAAATGAATCACATTTCTTTGTGACGGTGGTAGTATACACGTACACATGAACAATGTTATCATTTTTTAAAGTAATTTATGGTATGAAGGTAAACATTATATTGTATTTTCATAATGAAAAATATTTCATGAATATTATATATAAAAATAAATACCTTCATTATAATCCATTCTTGAGATATGGTGGTGGAAAACATATTATATCGGATCATAAGGTGGGAGTATGTGATACACATGAATAATGAATTATTTTCCCATTTAACAGAGGAGGAGATTGATATAGGTAATAAAACTAACATAATTAAACCTTAATGTATGGAGGATTTTATGGTAAATTTTTTATCATGGTTTAATAAATTTTTAGGTATGTGAAAGAAGAAACAAAACTAACCAATGCTGATAAAAACTCTACCTATTCTTTGGAAAACATTCTTTTCCTTACACCTAAAACCGCTAATATTTGTATTGTGATAAAAAATTACTCTATAATGTGGACATGGGTTCTAGGAAATGATTTTTATAGGTACTGTCCAAACCAAATTTGATTTTAATTGTGATTAAATGATAGGAATATGAGTCCTTTTATATGAGTCGGAAGGGGCAGTCTTTACATTTCCAAAAATATAAAATTAATATAAATTAATTTCTAGTTATAGATAGAAAAACGTGAATAATTTGTAAGATAATATGAATTTTACTCTAAATCACTTAATATAATAACAATTATGCATGTTTTGACTATATATATACCATTATTTTTTGTCTGAACTCCTATTTTTCCCCTTTAACTCTAACCCAGACAACATGAATATTTACTCCTTAAGGGTCAATTTTTTTACTATAAACTAAAAAGATACGAATAAATTGATCATTAAAGATATTTTTAACTTTATACTAATCACTTGGATAACATAAATATTTTATGGAATTTTAAATCATGTAATAAAATATTTTTATATAAAATATCGATAATTTCAATTTTTAGAAATATTAATTACATTAATTTTAACAATATAAATAAATCATTTAAAATTATAAAAAATATTTTATTATATCCATAAAATGATATGTTTATATATAAAATGCATTGATCACATAATTTATAAAATGTTATAATTTCATTAATATTTATGAAATCATTTATTTGAATTTTTTTCATCAATTGAAAAAATACAGCATCAACGTTGTGCAAAAAATCAACGCAATTCATTTTTCTCTTAAATTTAAAAAAAATTACCATGATGAAGATAAATATTTTATATTTTAAAATAATGTTTATATATGATCATAACCTATTAATAAAACCATATTAAATGTATTTCAAATATTAAAAATAGGAGTGTCAAATGTGTGACATTTCATTGAATAAAATACTTTAAAAGTCATAATATCATCCAAGTGGCAAAAAAAGTCATAAAATATACACTTGGATGAATATGGTCTATATATATTCATTAAATAAGATATATTAAGTATTTTGGGTCATTTAATATTTTTGATCATTTTATTTTTAACTATTTACTACGTTATTTACCCCTTACCATGGTAATAAAAATTACAATGTTTACTATTCACGTGGTCTAAAAAAGAACCTATTTACTAAATTTTTACGTAATTATTCCAAATATTAAATATATTTTTTAAAGTATAATCATTTATGTTTCATAATATATTTTAATATTAAATAAGAAAAACTCAATGAAAATCTGTTTTTTTTTCAAAAAAGTGCCCTTTTAAATATAAAATATATTTATACTAACAAAAAAAAAAATAAGAAATACATTCTAGAAAAATAATTGGTTTATTTTAAAAAAATCATTAAATTTTTCAAAAAAAATTTGGAATAAATAATTTTACCCTACATAAATTTTAAAATTAGCAACAAATTTCAAAAAAATCAGTATATTTCACTACTCAAAAAAAAAACAATATTTTACTAAAATTATTAAAAATAAATCCTAACATAATTATTAGATAATATATTCAGAATTTAAAGTAATTTTTTATAAAAGTTTTCTAAAATATCAAAAAATTAATTATATTAATCACTCATAAAAAAATCTATTTTTTAGGAAAACCAATTTTTAAGAATAAATTGAAATTACTAAAAATGTGAGTGATTATTTAATAACAATTAATTAATATATTTAAAATTAATATGAAAAAAATATATTTCATAATTCAATTAAAAATATTCACTACCCCAATTTAATGGTAATGTTATAATGGTCACATTTAAATAATAATATTTTATTATTCATTTAAATCAGTGTTTCATATATTTCATGATATAGAATATATAATTTCATTTTAAATTATTATGATATTAAACTTATCTGCTCCCACAACTTTTCTCTAATAGGTTATCACTCTAAAAAATTGATGGAAGGGTTCCTGGGCTACGGTAAATTTTCCATAAGGTTATGAAAAACAATAATTGTGAGAGACGTGTTTCTCAATCAATTTCATGACCATAATATTTTAATAATTTAACAATAATGTTTTAGATTACAGAGGTAGGGGATTAGAATGAGTTATTACCAAACACCTTATCATTTGTGGGTTGTTTTATCATTTAATCCATCAATTTCATTATCTATCAATGGTTCATATACCTTCATAAATTTGATTTGTTTATTTCCATGATTAACTTATTTGAATATTAACACTGAAATGAGATTTTTCAATTATCAATTAATCTATTACATCTTTATTATCTCTTAATAAATTCAATATCATTTAGATTTGATTTTTCATTATCATTTTGTTAAAATTTTTAAAATGGAAATTCACCACTTAAATCCATATTTTCTACGACCCAATATAAGATATATTATCTGTATACCATAAATGATTTTGGTAGTTGTGAGCTACAAAAAATTTATTTCATAACCGAACAAGACATAAATATTTATGAGTACAAAGAACATAATTTTATCCTTTTTAGAAAAGATACTGAGAATCATCCACTAAAATAAATAATACATGGACAATAGTTTTCATTATATATGATTAGATACAATTGAAAATTATAAAATTTATGTAAATTAAAAAGATGACGATTCACTTTTGGAGACAATTTGTAGGGTGAAATAATTTAAATAATTTATATTTTATTTATTAGAATAACATTAATCTCAAATGTATTATATTTTTCAAGGATTAAGAAAAACCTTATCAACATAATTAGTTTATGCGATGAAGGATATCTTGTGAACTTCGATAATGATAAATATACACTTTAGAATTTAGAAGGTAATTTTATTTTATTTTATGATCGGTATCAAAATGTTTACATAGTCAACAAAGATGAATCATGTATGTATAATTTTACTCATTTATGTTAAATAGAAGACTTATATTTTTTACAAAATAGAATATTAAGAAATTGTGACTTATGAACACTATTTAAACTTTCTTGGAATGGATATGTTGGGGATCAAAAATAATATAAGTTTAATTAAACATGATTATATTAATCTATTTAAATATGGTAAGTACTATAAGTCATGTTTAAAAAAATGTGAAGTCTCAAACACCAAATAATTGTAGTTAGTTCCCATGGATCTATTTTTTCCCATGAAAACAATAATTATTAGAGGAAAACACTATTTATATTTCATGGTTAATGATTAAGATAGATTTACTGAGGTCTTTTTTGTCACTCCAAAATATAATTCTCTTAATTATTTGAATGTATATTTTGATTTTTATCAGAAAGATAAAATATTACCTTTGGTTACTATTTAGAATTATCATGGTTGTGAGTATATTAACTCTAATTTAGAATGTTTTTATTGCAATAATTGAATTACTCATAAAATATATTCACTATTAAAAACACATAAAAATGGATCTGTTTAATGATGAAATAGAATTCTATAGGAAATCACCCGAATTTTTCTATGTATTTTTTTGCTATAAATTATTTGGGAGGAGGCTTTGAGTAGTTATTTTTATGATCTAAATAGATATTTACTCATTAAAATTACTAATAAACCACTTTATGTGTTGTGAGCTATAATAAAACCAAAACCTTCGTACTTTATTCTTGATTGATATTAATTATTCAGTAAGAAAACCAAAAAAGAGTTACATAAATTGGAAAAAAAACTCAATGAGTGAGTTTTTATGTGTTATTATATAACTATTAAGGCTTAAAGATTTTTTAATTAAATAACCAATGTTATGGGGAAAAAATCACATAATGTTTTCTATATCAAACCCATTTAATTTGGTAAAACCATTAGAAATTCATAGTTCCAATGACTCTCTCAAAAATACTTCTATTACTTTACCAAACGATAATTTAGTTCTACTAATTTTAAATCATCTATATTAAAGACAATATGAATGTCAATATTTTAAAGACTCATAACATAAATATTTAAATTAATTATATAAATATCATATTAATGGGTAACCTAAAAAATTATCAATCATAAGGAATCATCCATCTAATAATATTATTTGAGATGTATGATAATTTTATAAAACAATATGTTCCAAAAAAAATTATTTTAAAATCATGCTTTACTACCATAATTTGAAAATAAGATATAATATAATTCTTTAGGTGATGAATTTTAGATAATTGATATGTAAGAAGATCTTAGTCATATTGAATGGAACATTATTTTATCCTTAGTTGATAATCAGACAAATATATAGATACATGTAGTATAATTTGATTTTTGAACCAAATGTGATGAAAATAAAATAATTGTTAGAAATAATGAAATATATTTTTGATAAAGCCTATTGTCAAGAATAAATCATATAATATGAAGAAATTATTTTACTAACGACATGATTATAATCAGTGAAGACATTATTTTCCTCTGTACCACATCTGAATTTTTTGTTATTTCAAAAGAATGTGAAAATATTTTTCCATAATGTTTATGTTCAAGGGGATGTTTATATTGAAAAAACACCCAGTTTTGGAAATTTTAAAATTTATGTAAAAGTAATATTAGATTAATAAAGACCTATATGTAGTTAAAAAGTCACCACGATCTTGGAATGATAGACTTTATAGAATGTTTTTTTCACAATAATTGTGTTAATGTGTTGATCGAACCCATTTCATAATGAAAATTTCCAAAAACACTATAAATTTTTAAATTTATGTTGATGAAATTAATTTTGGTCAAAAAATATCTTCATAGAAGATTTTATGAACTTGTTAAAATTATTTACTAAAGATCATGATGAGAGACCATAAAATTATCCTTGGTTTTCATAAAATTTTCAAAACCTAGAAGGAAATATTTTAACTCAACATAAATAAATTATACATTTACTCAAATTTTTTGGTTCTATAAATCCATAAAACCTAAGTAATCCTATAAAAACTTCTACCAACCATGATCATGATGACACCAAAAACTCAGTTGATCAAAAAAATTAAAAAGAAGGATGAAATGATTATTATAGATTTCTGAATGATGATTATATAGAATTTTTTAAATTTTTCATGTGAGAGAATTCAAGATACTCCAAAAGAATATCTTTTGGATGCTATAGAGACATTCACCTATCTTAATGGAACACTAGGACTTGGATTATTTTATTCTTAAAGAAATATTGTTTTGTAAAAATTTACTTAGATGATGAATATAGATGTGGTAGGTTAGATAGAAAATACACTTCTTAAACATATCATTTTATATGTAAAGTCATATTCATTAATACTCTATAGAATTTTCCGATGATAAACAAGAATATATAGTATCTAGAAGATATTGTGCAAAATTTTAATGGATGAAACACAACCTCACATATTTTTGTTTGAGTTTTTCTCAAACTCAAATTCATTTTGATAGAATTATTTCTATTTCATTGTATAGTAACCCATAAAATCAGTAATGAGAAAAGAACATATATGTAAGAAACCACTTCCTTAGGGACTAAACATAAAAATGAGATTCAAATCGTGAATTTATTAGAAAAAAAGTGACAAACTTATATTTTCTCAAAACCATTAACTTCAAAGATATACAAATTTTTTAAAAATATTTTTGTAATTGTAAACATCAAGATATATCAAATCCTTTTATTTTTTTCATATATATTATTATAGTAAAATTAAAATTAATTTAAAAGGGATTGGGAACTTTTTTTGAAGTTATATTCATTAAAAACAAATCTATTATTTAAAATATCATATTTTTAATACATTTTTGGTTTTTAAAATTAAACAGTTTTTCAAAGTAATAAAATTGTTAATCATTCTTATTTATCATTTAATTGTTAAAAGATTTAAATTTTTTTCTAAATTATTTCATGAGAAATAATTACGAGTGGAATATCATAAATAATTTTTTGAATATTAGTTCATGATGGTTTAATTATTTGATATGATATTTACAATTTTATTTCTATTTTTTGTCAATATTTGGGGATTTAAATTTTTATAAAAAATCACATGATTAATTTTTATTAGAGAGTTATTGTGGTTTCTCAAAATGGTACCCATTTACTTTTTATAAAAATAAATTTTAAATTTTATTCATAAATGAATTAGTATGATATTTTTTTCACTTTAAGTTTCTATATAAGTCTTTCAGAACCACTAATGCATAAATAAATAACTTTTTAAATGTTAACAATTTTAAATGCCAAAATAAATAGTGTAATCTCATGGAATTTATACATTAATTTTTTTATAACTTCAATTTTCCATGCTAAAATGTTTCTCAGTAAAAATACCATCCTATGTGTTTATTTGAAGAAGATCATAAGACCATATGTGAAGCATGATGTTTTACTTTACAAAGTATAAAAACCATCAAAGGTAGTGAAATTTCTAACTATATTTAGTAGTGAATAAATTGAATTTCAATGAATATTTATAAAAAATAATATCTACTATTATATGTATATTCATGATAAGATCAATATGAATACTGGGTAAAGTGAAGTTTATCATCAATAAAATTAATAAAAAGATCATTTCATATATGAACGAATTTTTAGATTGGAATTGATATAGATAAATTCAAATACAGAAACCATACTAAAGGGATTTTATTTGTTATTATTTATTTAAAGTGATGTTGATGTTTAATAACATTATGAATCAACCAACTGGGACCCTCTTGGCCAGTAGTAAGCTGAGTGTGACACCCAAATCCCACCTCTAATAGGGAAACTGCTAGTGACTAGGACTAAGTAGGAATATCACACACATGGGAGGACTTAAACTAAGGTACACATACACACACATACATCTGTAAACCCCAATAATATATTAAAAGGTAAAATAAAATTGATAGAAAAATTAATGTACACAACTATATCCCACATCTAAGTATGACAAAAGAATGGGAAAAAAGGAATAGTAAAATTCCACCAAAACAATAAAAGTTTATAATAATCTAACAAGGGGGTAAAAAAATTCAAATGATAATATTGGAACCAACCACAGTTCTTCTTTCCCAAAAATGATTTCTTGCTCCTTCCCAACTTTTACTCTATCACATGGCCTGTCATTTTCATAAGACACAACATTTATGGGTAAATCCCATTTATGGGTGAGTATATAAATTCGTAGTAGGAAACTTATAAATTATCAAACATAAAGCATCAAGAGAGTAATTAGCCCATAAACATGAAGATATGTTAGTAAGAATATTATATACAATGATAAATACCGAAATATAATCAATATATACACCAAGTATCAATATATGTTCATAACCATACTACATTCCTAGGACATTGTTTGAGGGTTCATGTTAACACTCATATAGATGAACTCACTCCTCGAGTATAAAAACAATGATGATGATCATCTGAGAGGTCTTTCAATTTGGGCCTCACCATGATAAATTATATCATGGAACTATGAGTATATTTATTCTTAAATAGGGGATCTAACCCGGGATTGATAGAGGATTATTGATCCCAGACATAGTAAACCCCCAAGGATGGGGGTAAAATTCCCTGATAGTGGGTATCATGATTCCTAACTCACCCTAAAGACAAAATGAAAGAGGATTACACCATTGGCCACAAAAAGGAGTACAGAATCAATATAAGAATAATGTCATATATGGGATCACTTATTATTCTCAAAACATGATACATCATTGTAACCTTTTATGAATGTTCCAAGGGGAAACACCCTATAGTTACGGGTCTGCACTAAAGAAAACATGGGATACAACCTTCCCTAGGAAATTTACGTGGTATTTATAGGGTACACATGAATTATCTTTGATACCCCATGTATGAACATCTAGTCCATTAAGTACCCCTGCACAAGGCATCTGGCAGTGAACTATTTCCATGCTCGAGTGCACTACCCATGTATAGGTATCTTGTTTATGTCCATGTACTGGGTCTTTCCCATGTACCGGTTCCTTACCAAATAATGTTAGATTCCTGTTTACTATATCCCTACTCATATACTTGATAGTTTCTATTCCCATGCACCTAATGGGATCATTTTTATTTTTTTCTCGCTTTTCACACAACATGTTGAAATACCATATGACGTGTAATATTTATCTATATACAAAACAATAGCTTTCATAGAAAGGGGACTACATCATGTGTGTTAATACAAATTACTCACCATTCATGTTAGTGTTTAACAAAAAGTCCCATCCATTACATGAATATTTCCTGTACTAATGTGACCAATTATTCTTCCAAGAATTGTTCGCATAGATATTGGATATGTGGGGGAACATACCTATGATATCGTAGATTGATGAATTTCATCTAGCAAGCCACCTGAGAACCAACTACCATTTCATCGTGTCACTACCGTAAGCCTAAAACGTGAGCCTTGGGTCACTGGTCTATTCTCAATCTTCTAGTATCCCCCTCCCACTTTCATTATTCCAAAAATCCTGAATCTAAACCCACAAAAATGAAATGTTGTGCTAAATATCAATCATGCAATGATTGGTTTCTGGATATTTTTCAAACTATCTACCAAATGAAATATTAATGATGACGATACGATGAAAATGGTTGGGGATAAGAATAAAATTGAATAATAAGGTACAAATAATGGCCCCATTTTGGTTTGGATTATATTAATTGAAGAAGAAAAAATAAATCAAATTGGATATTTAAGAAGGGAAAAAATATCAAATTGTAATTCAAGGAAAAGAAATAAAAAAATCAATGATCTACCTAAAAATCAATTTTTATTCGAAATAGTGATTCATATTCTATATGGGATTATTGAAAAAGGACTATAAAACATAAACAAATGTTTGACCAATTTTTTTGATAAATAATAGATGAGGAATGGTTCTACATTGTTGTTTGTGGGGAGATCCACAGACTACTTGGCACAATGATCATCAACCCATAATAATTTTTCATTAATTAAGGGTTATCATCCATAGATCCAATCAAATTTTTAACATTATGAAACTATCCCTAGTGATTTTCTATAAATGGGATTATATAGTGTGGTATTATGTATTTTTATATAATGAATAATAAATAAATAAATAAATTTATTAATTTAATTGTCCACCCAAGAACACTATTAAATAACACACACAATGTGCATAGAGATTATGTGTGGCCATTGGTAAAACACACATAATAGATTTAATGGAGAACTAAAAGTTTTTATAAGATACACCATTCATGAGCTATTCCATTATTTCTAAAATTATACGTAAAATAATATAAAGTATCTAATATTTATATTATATCAATACCAATCCTCCCTAGGCATCAGAATCACATACCAACTCAGTTTATATATGTGAAACTATTCATTAAAATATTCCAATGTCATATAAGTGAAAATCGAGTAATTAAATTCTACCCACCTCTGAAATTTTCATCCTAAAAAACATATCAAAAAATATGAGAGTTTTGATCTCAAAACATATTCTACCACTTCAATGTTATCTTCCCATGATTTACATGCTTCCACTGGAATAACACCAAGGGGATCGGTCACCCAGGAAGGATATATTCCTCTCGATGAATGATATTTAATTGGTATTATGTGATGTTATCTCCATTCGAGATATCCATCTAGACACATTTGATTACATGATATGTGTAATACTAGGAAATTTTATAAAATATTAATATTGAGTAATTTTATTTCTTCAATTTCTTTCCTTACATGAAACACCGAGTTTAAAAAAATTGCGACACAATAATAAAATATTTTTATTTAATGTGACAGTTGTATCCAAGATATAAATTTGGTTGGTATGAATGAGATTAACTATTTTATGATATATGTGTATATATTTCCCACTCAATATTAATGTATTGAAAAATTATTAGTAATTAATCATTCAATTTTTAGTAAATTCATATTATTCTACAAAAATATGTTATCTCTAACAATTATTTTTATTGTGAGTGAATAGTATGATTAAATTCAGAATATTTGAGAATATTTAATTGAAAAAATTAATTTCAATTTTTATTTAAGAATATTAAAATTATATTCTGAATAATTTCATATATTTTTTATAAAATATTAATTTTTATATTAATAGTGAAATGTATTGTTTTTTATTTAAAACTCTGTTTTTATTTTAATGTTTTTAAAAAGTGAAATTATAATTTTTATAAATAATATAATATAATTAATATATTTTTATCTATTATAATCCAAATATGGTTCTAATTTTTTTTATACTTCAGTTTAGAATAAAAAATTACTTTTAAGAGAGTAATTTTCTGAAAAACTATATTTTGCATCCATTATGTTCTATATTTTACTACAAATATTTTCCACTTTTCTATATTGAATTTTGGAAAATTGATTAAATATTTACAAATAGAGAGTCCAAATTTAATAAATTTTCTTATTTTATTTTTGGTTAATATGAATTTTGAACATAATAATGTGTTTTACCATTATAAATGTTAAATAGGTTAAGTAATGTGTAAGAAAATGATAATAACTATAAAATTATCACAAATGCTTCCAAAATTATATTGGATTCTTATATAAGATCCATATTCATCTAAAGGACTAATTTTTTAAATTTTGAGGCAACTTTAAGTAGATTTTGACTTTTAAAACATTTTTTATAGAAAATTAAAACACATCACCCTCTTGTTTTTAATAACTACAACATTTTTAATATGGGGTTATAAAAAAGACATGCCCGACTACAAATATTATATTAAAATATAAATGATATATATTCCTCATGGTGAGTCTTTTTTAAATTTTTAGAGAAGAAATATTAACCATAAATTCTTACATAATGCTGACAAAATAATTATTCAATTAATGGGATAATCAAATAAACAATATTTAAATTATTAAAATTTTTATAATGTGAAATAATTTATGTGATCCAAAAATTCTATAAATTAAAATTACAATTTAGGTAAGTCTAAAAATATATGTTTTTAATTCAAATTACATAATTGATGTTATTAATATCAATGTAATCAATAGTGTCAAAATTTAAAATAATTTTAATTTTCAAAAATAATATATTATTAAATTATTTAAAAATAAAAGAATTAAATAAGGAAAGTGGATATAAGATATTCTATAAAATATTTTCCCATGTGAGTTTCTTATATATTTGGAAACGATCATCTATATAATAGTTTTAGCATAATTTAATCTTCTGAGAAATTTAGAAAGTAACTCTCACCTAAATTATAAATGTTCCCCTCATTCCTCACTTATTTACACGACATTAATGCTTCTAGATAAACCATCCCTTGAATATTTATTTTCTAAACATACTTCATCACATTCTGAATATGATTACCATTCCAAATTTAAATCCCTAGAGCTATTTAAAGGATATCTAGAGGATTTATTTTTATGAAAAAGAAGATAAAGAACATTAAAAGGAAGCTGGACATAAGGTAAGGGATTTTTGACCAACTTTTAATTTTGTGGGACATATGTATTATATAAATTGTTTTTATTTTGTGTGGTTTATATACTATAAATGAATTTATTTTATGGTTCCTATCATGAAAATTAAGGGATGTACATATCTATATAATTTTATTTCATTCGTGGGGATTATGATTCAAATGATACCAAAGTAGTAATAATTTATTTCAGAATATCATCATTGTTCAGATTGTTTATGTCTCATTCATCGAATATTTATCTTTCAAGTAAATTTATTTTAAAAAAAATATCTAATAATTGTTTAATATCATTATAATCCATTTTTTTTCAATTTACAATATGTTTTAAAGGAAAAATTTATCATTTTCTAGATAAGGTAGTTTGCGAAATTATTTCTAAAAAAATATATGGAATTTTTTTTAACTTACCAGTAATGTGAGGATTTATTATCATTATCATGAAACCTAAATTATTTTAAGTATACATTAAAATTATACAATTTTATTTTAAAATAAAATGTTTTCATTAATATGTTCATAAATTTTTTAAAATATATATTTGATTCTAAAATAGAAAATTTATTTTCCTAATAAATTATTCCATCTGAAAATTCAAAATCATTTTCATTCTTTGTTGAAATCCATTGTTGATTCATAACACTTACTGGGGATATGATACAAGGATACAACTATATTTATTTAATGGTATGTGTTAAGAATGAAAATATTTTGACGAAAATCATTCCCTTTTGAATGAGTAATAATTTGATGAAATGATTACGAATATTGTTTCATTCCATGAGTTATGAGATGATGAGTGTTTTGGGATCATGGGTCACACATATGAATGATTTTATTTATATGTTAGTTGGGAATTGTATCTCTCTCTAATGAATTTTATAAGGATTAATTAATTATAGATTAAAAATGTTATGTGTAAACTAGATTCATGTCCACAATTTTATGTGGGGATTTAGTTTTCATGTTCATAAATTTTTTAGGGACCTTAATTTCATGTCCATAGGTATATTCATTCACTTGTCTTTTATGTCCATAATTTTATACATGGTCATGGATTTCATGTTCATAACATCATGAGTGGACTTGGTTTAATGCCCATAAATTAATTAGATGGATTAATTTAAAGTAAATATATTATGCAGTGTACCTATTTATATTTTTACATGTTTGAAATGTAATATTATTATACAATAATTCAATATATTATGTTGATGTTATGCTCTCATGGATTATGTTCTTAGATTCTATCATGATTCATGTATTATAGACAATAACGATTTATGAAATGACTATTTTTTATCAATGTTAAATAGGGCAAGTACTCTGTAAGTTAGTATATCATACAACTATTTTTATCTTATAATTATGTACTAACATCAATTAATATATCTCATTTTTTACATTAAGTAGAATTAGATCCCACTCTTTCTTATGTTTCCATTTCATGTGACATGAAATTTTTTTTATGTAGTGTATGTCATTGAATTGTACAAAAGTGGGATATATTTATAGGATATGATTAATATAATTTAAGAAATAAAATAAATGTGTTTCTAGTCTCCAATGAAACTAATCTTATATGGTCCCCAGGCATATTTTTTTGATAATGTATTGAGTAACAATCTATAATGACGTAATATTTATATATGAAATCCCTAATCCATTTTAGTTGGTATTAGAGGCATTTTTTAGTCATACATTGGATTTTAGGGTTAGAAAACATGAGAGGAACACCTAGGGACAAGTTTATGTATATGATTACATCATAAAGTATTTATAAATATGAGATTTTGTGATTTTACTTGAAATTAAAACCCTTATCTAGATACTACTTGTAGATGTGGCTCTAGAATAGTTGTACCTAGGGGAAATAACCTTGAAAAAGGAATATTGAGAATTAATTGATTGTAACCTGGTACATCACAATGACCCATGCTTCCCACCTAGTTTTTCACATCCAGGGGATATGTGACACGTTAATCTATATTTTAATTACATACCATTATGAGGTATTTAAAGAGAGGATAATCATGGATAACCAAGTTTAAACCTAAGGTATAATAGATTGAGAATAATGGATCATTATTTGTTCATTTAATAAATTATTTTGTGGTATCCCATTATGATTATGGTTTCACATAGTTTACTACTAAATTTAGATAATGTTTTTAACCCAGAGGATTCAAGTTAATTGTGAATGTGATAGACAATGGAATGGATTTCCTAATAAGAAACGAAATGAAATAGGATTTGGAGGGAGAAACCGTATTATTATTTCAAATCATAAATCTCATAATATGATAAGAAAATATAATCATAGGCTTGTTAGAGAAGCCAATGGTATCTCCTTATGGATAACCAGTTTGTTATTTAATGTTGAAACATTAGAAGCTCTATTGTGTCATGGTGACTAAAGAGGATAATACTTTTCTTAATAGTATCCCTCAAGATCATGAGATTAAAGACATGATTTTTATCCTAAATCATAACAATGCTCTAAGAGATGATGGTATCAATAATGTTTTTTATTAGTATTATTGGGATGTGACCCAAGTAGATGTCTATAGTTTGATCATGAATTGATTTTCCAAAGGCATTCTCCCTCATGGGATGAACTCCAAATTCCCCACCCTAATCCCTAATGTGGATAATGCAGATGAAATTCACCATTTCAGAGCCATTTTACTTATCAATTATATCTAAATAATAATTTCCATGATTCCATAAAATAGAACCTTTTCAATCATCTGTTAAATTACTTATTGGAATCAATTTGTTTTTTTTAATCGAAGGTCCATCCAGGATTTTATTTGCCTCACCTCAGAATGCACCACATTTTTGAATAAGTCTAGTAGATGTGGGAATATAGCCATCAAAAATTAAATTTCCAAATCATTTGATACCATTTATTGGAGCTTTATTTTAAAATTTCTAATGAGCATTAGATTTAAATACACACTCATTGATTGAATGAAAATTCTTTTTAATTTGTATTCCCTCTCCATCATTATTAATGTCAATCCTTAGGGATACATTAAATTCACCAATATATTCATGAAGGCTAACACCATCTCTGCTAATATTTTATCAATTTCTAAGGACCACCTATGAAGTGTACTCAATCAAATTGTGGATCAAACCAAGCATAACTGATTCGTTCGTCCAGGAATTTTAATACCGCCACACATAACTTGTTTGCTGATGACAACATACTTTTTTACAAGGTCATAATAGAAATATAAACAACCTCAAAAGTGACCCCTCGATCAATGATGACGTTTCTGAAAAAACTATCTGTTAGTGTTAATCTTATATCTTTTTTGGGAAATTTATTCCTTCCAATAGAAAATCCAATTCTATCAATGCTTTAGGAATTAATGAAGGATCCCTCCCATTTACCTATCTTGGTGTTACAATATTTTGGGGAAGACCCAAATATTTTTACTTTTCCTCTATTTTTGACCAAATAATTCAACAAATCTCCCTGTGGATATGTAAGTCCCTCTCTATGGAGGGAGAATAAGTCTTGTCAATTTAGAGATTATTTCTAGAATGGCTTATTCCATGATGGTCTATAAATTTCCATTTGTACTATAAAATAGAAAAAATGTTTTTATTAAAAAATATTTGTGGAGTGGGAACACTTTTTATAGGACGATGGGGGAAATGTCCTAGTCTAACTATTTCAATCCTTTGGATAAAGGTGGTATTGGAATAAAAAAACAATTTTTTCAATGATTCCTTAAAATCCATACTCAATTATAATCTCCTTCAAAATAATTATTCCTCCATTGATTTCCTAAAAAACTATTTCACTAAAAAATTAAATAAAGGAAATATAAATTATATGAGCTCATCCTTCTGGCCCTCCATTAGGAAATCTTTTTCAAATATAATGACTAAATCTAGGTGGATGGTGAGTAAAGACTCTACCTTGAATTTTTAGCTTAACAAAAAGACTAGTTCTCCTTTCATTTCCATGGTTTCTACCACTCAATAAATTGATCAATCTAATGATACCATCAATGATATTTTATGATTACAAAACTCTAACATACATGAAAATGACAAGAAGTTTATTGACAATTACTTTTTTACCACCACTAACGACATTTTAATTTTGGAACCTTCTCATAATGGCATGTTTGACTCTAAATATTTTTATGATGATTTTTTAATTACTCTAATAATAAAATGAGTTTTCTTAAAAAAATTAATATGTATTGGATAATGCCCTTGTGATTCACTCTGGTTTGGCGTATCACACAGAAAAAGGTCCCAAATGACAATTACCTCCAATATTTTGGGATTAAAAGTTTCTCTAAATGTCATTTTTGAAACCAAAACTAGGAAGACATTAACCCTATATTTCTCTCTTGTGATGTTGAAACTACACTTTCCAATTATGTCTTTGACCTTTTTTAGTGAATATGGTTACTTTATGACTCTATCAACCCTCTCCTACAACTTTGTGTGGATATGACCAACTCCAAAAAAATCAAGAATCTCTTCGAAAACACTATAATTGAGCTTCTCTATGTGATCCAGTTTGATTGAAATTCTCATTTTCATAACAATTACTCATTATGTTTAAATACAGGTGAACCATGAATTATTTTTTCCCTTCAAGAAGCATCCAAAATTAAAAAGGATCTCTAAGGTAAAACTATTAGGGACATTGGGATTCTCTGATAGCTTTGAGTGAATGGAATTTATCCCCATCCTAGGAACACATTTGAATCCGTCTAGAAAGATCCACTCCCTAGTTGGATCAAATTGAATGTTGATGGTGCTTCTAAAGGCAACCTAAGACCCTCAGGATGTTGTAAAATCAACAACAATCCACTTTGGGAATATTCTTGGATGATTTTATGGTAGTTATGGTGATTCCTCTACCCTGTAGGATGAAATTATGAGTGTGGTTCACACTATCACTTTTACTAAAATGCATTTTTGGAACAATATCTGGATCGCGAGTGACTAGACAATCCTTGTGCAAGCCATTTGTAATGGAGTTTTTCACCTTTCATTGTCTCTTAATTCTTGATGGATGACTTGTCTCCACTAAATTATGGACACCAAATTTATTGTCATGCACACCTAACGAGAAACGAACAAGATTATAGATGGTCTCACTGATTTGGTAGTCATCCATGACATTACCTAAAGGAATGATGTCCCTTTTGATTTAGATTCCATTTATGATTGATACTTCAAGAAAATCCATCATTTAGACTTATTTATTTTTCCCCAATAACATTTTTCTATAATAATATTTTTGTTTTGGTGTTTTACAAGAACACTAAAATTCAATAAAAACACATATGAGTGTTTCCCTACACACATAACAAGTAGATAATGGAATTTAATGATGACCGTAGAGGAAAAAAGATCCATTTTCATCATTTCAATAATGTGGGTAAAATAAGGGAGGTGAATACCATAAATGGACATGAATATGTTTTGGTTTTGTTAAATATTGTCATAGGGAAATGAATTAGGTGGGAAATGGAAATGGTCTAGTTTAATCAATGGTTTTGAATAATATTTTAATTAAGGAATCATTGACTGTTGAATGTTTTAAATCTCGAAATTATGGTCATTATGAAAATCGATCTCCTAAGGGGGAATTTTGAGAAACTAATCATCAATTTTATAATAGTAATGGTTTATCTATTGATGATGAAAATATTATAAGTGAAAAATTAAAGGAAAATAGTGTTTAGGAATTAGATGATGAATTATGGTTAATAGATTAAAATGGAAGTGGAATAATTGAATTGATTATGCATTGGAATTTGATAATTATGTTTTAAATGTTTTTTATTAATAATATTATGGATTATAAGAATCAAGAAACTTATAAGTATTTTTCTTCATCTTTTTTTATTAAGGAATAAAAATTGTACATCAAATGGTACCAACAACCTTGAAAACAGATTTAGTGGAAATGTGGTATTTTTTGGAAAGCGTGTAATTATTTTAATGAAAACCCATAACATGTATCCAATGCAGAGATAAAAATGATAATTTTGGATAAAGAGATGGTTGAATTTGGTGTAATATTGGGTCTAAACATTAAATTAGTTAGTGACTTATATCATATTTGATAATGTTTATTTTATTTTGGATTTTTCAAATATATAGAATACTATATGGATTTATTTTATGGAAAAGAATAATATTAATTTTTGGAAGCATGCATGTTTTCATTATGTTTTTATGCAATTTATGTTATTAGAAATTTTCTAGATAATATATGACCATATTTTTCACATGTTAGGTTTGTGACACTATGTTCTACTTTTAGGTACTACAGTTAAGTTTATTTTTGAATCACAGTGACTTTATTCATAAATTTGATTGATCATTAATTTTACCAATCATATTTCGGAGAATTTTTATTAATAACTACTTATGGGTTGTATTAATCAAATCCTTGGGAATTATTGTAGATAATTTTTAATTTAATGTATTTATCTATAGTGGACAAAATATTAATACCATTTTTTTATTAATTTGTATAAATAGTTGGAGTATCATGATATCCTTTTTAGTATTATGTGATCTATTAGAAGATGATCTTAGTTCTTAAGACATGAAATTTTCATGTTGAATACTCATTATTTGGAAGAAAATTTATATTTTTTTAGAAATTGATTAGAGGAGGAAAGTTAATTTTCATTTATGTATATTTCTTTATGTGGCTAGTCTAGATTTTAAAGAAATACATTGAATCTATTAAAATAATATTAATAAAAAAATTACTCCCAATAATCTTCAATTATGATTAATGGTTGTACTTTTCCACATATGTGGTTTACATTTTTTTGATTGTTAACTTTCTAAAGATCATTCTCTTTCTTATGATAACTGATATATGGACACTAATTTTCTTCTAAATATTCAATTCCCAACAAATTTATTCTATTTTAAATCAATAATGAGTAATCCTAGATGACCTTCATTGTTCCCTTTATCACTTTTGAAGAGAAAGTGTAATTAACCATTTTCTGGGATCTTGGATTCCATAAATGGATTTCAAAATGTCAAACAATTGATTAACATGAAAAAATTCAAAGTGATAGGATATAATTTCTTAATGGGGGTTGGGGAGAATTTTACACTTTTATATTTTAAAAATAATTTTATTTAAATAGTATTTTTTTTTGGTATTTTTTTAAATTCAACAGTGAGTTTAAATAAACCATGAGAAAAATATCAAAATATTATTATTCCATGTAACATTATTTACAAGCCATTATTTTGGAAGGAAATTGTATGATTAAATAATTTATTTAATATATATTTATATATATACATATTTTTAGATATCAATTTATATTTATTGACAAATACTTATTCTATAATCATTCAATAATTAAAAAAATCATTTTATTCTTTAAAAGTACATTTTCTCCAAAAATATATATTTATTTTGAGTAAATATTAAAAAAAATTCTAAATAGTTTATAAAATATATTTGATAAAATTATCTCTTTTTTTAATTCATCTTATCAAAAATAACTTAAGATGAATTTTTGTTATTTTATAAAAAGATTGATTTTTCATTATATTGTGGAAAATACAAATATTTCATTCAGAAATTTATCTTTCATTTAAGGTATTTAGAAAATGAAATTATACTTTATTTTATTAATGAAATATAATTTTAGATTATTCATTTAAAATAAATCAATTCTAATTTTGGAAATGTATTTTATACTTCAATTTATTATAGAATCATTTTATATTTAAACAGTGAAATTTTCTGATAAACTATTTTTGTGGAATTTTTCCTATTTATTTTTAAATTAAATTTCGACACATTTTGTGTTGAAATTTAAAAAATGGATTAAATATTATTAACTAGTCAATTGAAATTTAGTAAATAAGTCATTTTAAAATTTGAATAGTAAACATAGTGGTTTTTTACCATGGTAAAAGTTAAATGAATTAATTGAAGGATAAAAATAATATCGCAAGGACTAAAAAATTAAATTAATAGTTTTGTAAATTCTATTTTGTTCTTATATATTTTCTATAATAATTTAATGGTCTATTGTTTTTTTCTTTTTCATGCTACATAGATGATACTATCACATTAATAATATTTTATGTAATGAAAATTTGAACATGCCACCATAATTTTTAATAAATAAAATATTTTTAACACATGGTATCATGAATAAATTTTCAACTATATATATTATATTGAAATGTATATGATTTACATTCCAGAATTTAATTTATTTTTAATTTTTAGGGAAGTAATAATTAGATTAAATTATTAAATGACACTGATGCATTATTTATGAAATTAATGAAAAAATAAATTAAATAGAATTAAAAAAATTAAAAGTATTGTAATTGGAAATAATTTATGTAATTAAATAATTTTATTGATGAAAATCATATGTTAGGATTTAATTAAAGTATATATTATTTCTAATTTATATTGTTTTTATGATTTCATTAATGTAGACGAAATGAAATGTTTCAAAATTGACAAAAATGAAATTTTATGAAAATAATATTTTATAAAAGTATGTAAAAAAATAAAAATATTTTATATGTAAAAAAGGTTATATATCATTTAATCATTCATCAACTATGATTTTATATACTATTTAGAAGCATTTGTGTCTAGAAGATTCGTATTATAATTTAATCTTTTAAGAAATTACAAAAGTGACCCCCACCTCAATTATAAAAGGGCCCTTCACCCCTCACCCAATTACAACACACTGAGCCTTCTTGCTCAACCCTCACCTTCAATTTTTTTTTATAAATTCCTTATTCAAATTTTAGAGCTATGGGGAATCCGAAAATATAATCCATGTATCTTATTAGAGGGGATTTAATGGATTCATTTTGAAGAATATGTGGATAAGGAACATTTAAAGGAAGATGGACCTAAGGTAAGGTATTTTCAAATCACTTTAAATTCCATGGGAAAGATATATTACATACCACATGTCTATTTTTTGTATTGTATATAATTTTTAGGAATTTAATTTATCATTCTTCTAATAATTTATTTATGTACATATCTATCTTTGTTTATTTCTTTCATTACAAAATTTTACTGCAATGGTCCTAATTTAATGAGGGTTTATTTTACAATCTCATCATTATTTGGGATTTTTTGTTTTTCCATTGGGGTATATTTATCATAGATGTAAATCTCAGCTAAAAACGTATAATAAAATGTTTTTTATAATTGTGATATAACTTTTTAATATAATTTTTACCCTTGTTTTACTTTTTAAAAAATTGTTTTAATGGAATCTTTTTATCATTCTCTAAAAATGTTACTTTGAGAATTTAAAAAAAATGGAAGTAATGTTTTTTAACTTATAAAAAATGGTATTATTTTCAAATATTCATAAAGACTCAATTAATTGAGTATTTCTTCATAAATATTACATGTTTATTTTAATTTTTTTTAATTTAGAAGGGATAAATTTTTTATTAAAGGGCAGTAATTATCAAATAGAAAAGTTATTTTACACAAGAATTACTCTATTTAATCTTTAAAAATCATTTTCCCACTTGGGTTACGTCATTTTATGATCCATAATATTTTATAGGGATATTATCAAAGTATAAAATCATTGTTATTTTTATTTATGGATTATATGTATGATGAAAACATGGTGATGAAACCTACTCCCTTTACCACATGATATAATTTGATGAAATATTTATGAAATGTATTTCTTTTCATCAATTCTGATATGGTTAATGTTTTTTGATCTCTTGGGAAACATATGTATGATTTAAATTAAGTTATAGGTGTGACCTATATCTCACTCCAATGAAATAGGTAGATATTTATTACTCGTGAGTTAATAATGTAATGTGTGATCCTGATTCATGTTCATATTTTTTTGTGGATCTGGTTTTAATGTCCATAAATTTATGGGTGGAATTATCTTTCATTTCCATAATCTTATGTGTGGACCAAGATTGGATTTCAATATGTTTATGCATGGACCTGATTTTCATGACCATTAGATCCTGAGTGGATCTAGTTTAATGTCCATATTTTTTTGAGGGCATGATTTCATGTTCTTAACTTAATGATTGAACATGATTCTATTTATAATATTTTAGAAAGTTATAATAAAATACCATAATTCCATGTATTATATCATTTTTCTGCTACGAGGGATAATATTCATAGATTGAAACAAATTTATGACCTTTTAATTACAAGGATATATACCATGAATCATTTTTATGATCCATGAAATATTGGGTATGAAAATTGTATATTGGGATATAATACTACTATGTTTATCTTATGCATTAATATGACCATATATTGATGTATCCCATATTTACCCTTATTGAGCATCCTATTTCACCATTTCTTATGCTTACATTCACCAGGTTATAAAAAATGATTTTATGTCGGGTATGCCTATGATGTGTACAAAAGGGAGAGATATTTATGGGTGATTTTTAATATCATACATGAAATAAGAGGAGTTTTTAACTAGAATATAAATACACTAATCATATATAGTCATTGGGAATGTTTTTTATAATCTATTAAATATCCATCAATTTTGATGTAATATTTATCTATGTAAATCCTAGTTCATTATAATATGGGTATTTCATATACCTCCTAAGACAGAAATATGGAAGGTGTCATGTACCTTGTAGAAGTGAAGTGTTAGGGCTTAGTGGTAAGTCACCTTATCAACCCTATGAAGTATCTTGAAAGGTATAATTAATCTTAGGGACAAACTTCCACCTCAAATAAATCTCTATAATCATCACCGAGGTGAGACCTTTAGAAACACATAGTCTCCCTCATAAATTATGATAGCCTTTGTCATCAGTCTGCATAAGGATTATGATGGCTCTGGGTAGTTCTCATCTCTTCAAGGATTATCTAAACCTTCTCTATTTTCATTCTCACTAACTCTTTCCCCATGAATACTAACTCCCTTAGATCAGTGTAGCACAGTAGTGATATTTGGGGTCTCTGTAAAATGCCTTTATTGGTTCCATAATTATGGTGTAATAGTAACTATTTTTATATTAATAATCTACCAAGGGTAGGTGATCCTCCCAACTTCAGCCTACGTTCTACATTTACTCCAAAAACAGGTCCCCCAAAATGCATGTGGTCTGATCCATCTATCCATATTTCTGGTGGTGTAATTACGTGATGAAAAACTAAATAGTCCAAATTGATACCTAAAATAATAAACAAAATAGTGACACAAATTGACAATAACTATCTAAAATGATCATTAAGGTAGCTCTATGAAGTCAAAATATCACATACACATAAATTCCTTGTAATCTATATAATAAATATTCTCTATGATGGAATGAATGTAGGATGACTTGGTGAGTTTGTCTATGATCAAGAAAAAATGTAGGTTCCTCTAGTTGGGTATGTGATCTCCATCATTAAGTACAAAGAGACAACATACCACTTCCACTCTGACACCACAATGTGTTAACTCAAACTAGATGGAACATGATTCTCAACGTTAACTGGATGATAAGTGAGGAAACAAGATGTAAAATAATCTACACATCTCTTCATCCATATCAACCATAACTGGCACTGGATGACCTAATACATCATTTTCACTTTTGGATGTACATCCAAGGGTAATGTCTTAAATTATATTATAATTGCATCTCATAGAATCACTGGTACTGTCTTCAATCCTTATAAAAGGAGGACGTAATCCCCACCTACAAAAATTCAATAAAGAGAATGTCTAGTTGATATCTAAAAACATAATTTCTCGTAATCGATATCAAAAATAGGATCCTCTCTAACATATTATAGAATAAGAGTGGTAAAAACTATTGAATGGAGGTAAACTACACCACCCTCATCCACTATGTACAAATATAACGAGGCCAATTTCTATGTTTCCTTGATCAAAACTATAAACAAGATCCCATGATAAGAGAATCTACTACAACATTCCCCTTTCAAGAGTAATAGACTCTCTTGAATTTATAATCCTAAAGTAACTCTAGCCATTACTCTTTCTCAAGAGAAGATCATTCTATGAAAATACATTATTGATACTATTCTGTTAAGAATTTATTCTAATCCAATCACCTATAGGGTAGTTTCCCCGCATCTTTAGGACTAATTTTTTTAAGATCTAGATTATGTTTCCCACAGTTATAGTCATGGGTTATCATTTGTTGTGACCCATAAAAAATCACTAACCACTATGAATCAGAACATATCTAAGACCATTTCTAGGGGTAATGTTGAACACCAAAAAATTAACACCCTCCTATTGTATTCTCAAGATGTGGGTTATTTCCATCCTCTTATATAACTCAAGAAAACCATAAGTGAACCTCTTCGTCCATATGAAAGGACAACCATTTTTAGTCAAATTAGCCTAGGGTGAAAATATCTTTGATAAATAGGTCACAAAACACTAATAGTAGCCTTCCAACAAAAGGACGATCTGTACCTCATACAATCACTTCGGTGGCTACCATGATAGTAGTACCTCAACCATTTATAGGTCCAATACTACCCCAATTTATAAGATGCGATATCTTAAGCAGTGGACCTCCCAAATTTAGAACCGACATTTTGAGAAATCAAATAAATCTAGTTCTCTTATAGTATGTCATAGACTATCCTTAGATGTCTTATATGATCCTACTTGGATGTTGAGGATACTAGGATGTCATTAATAAAGAGCACTAGGAACCAATCCATGAAAGGTTGAATTTTTTTTCATGAGTCTGATGAACATTTCTATATAATTCTTCACACTAAATGGAACCCCCAAGTACCATAGTGATCATTTTGACATCTGAATGTCATATTCATTAAATCCTTATCATGAAATCAGAGTTGGTGATAGCCTGATATAAGGTCAGTCTCCAAGAACCAGCTCACCCCTTTTAACTGATTGAATAGGTAATCAATATTTGGTAGTGGACACTTATTCATGATATTCACTTAATTATAGTGATGAATATCAATACATAACCGCATTCTCCCATGTCTCTTCTTAGTAGAAAAATACGGGGCAACCAAGGGTGATACATTGGGTCTGAAAAATCCTTAACTATATAAATATTCCAACTAGACCATCATCTCTCGAATATATATTTGAGTTACAAAATATTCTATCATATATACTGGGTCATTCCCTAGGTTTATGTCTATGTAGAATTTGATCTCTCATTCAGGTGGTAATATTGAGACATCCTCTAGGAATACATTATCATACTGCACCACAATTTCAAGAAGAAGAAAAATTATAACATCTATTAATATAAGGGAAATTCAAGTTAAATTGTGAGTAATCATATGTATACTCATATGATTGAGCCCATTATATTATTATTCAATTTCCTACTCTCCAAAAATGGAAAAAATCATCATGTCAATACAGACATTCCACGCCCTTCTTTAGAAATATTAAATATATGCATGAATTGTGGATAGATAGTCCATACCTAGAGTGATGTATTATAGACACATCATGGAAATGAAGTGATACCATAAGAATCTGTCTCCCCTGAGAGTTAGGTCACACTATTGGTAGAAGTGTGTGATCATTGAATCTCTTATGGTAGGGGTCTCCACGAACATGATTTAGGCCAAAAGCTCCAACATAATTTATAGATCTTGATCAATGGATTTTAACAAGAAAGAGTGGCTCAATTATTTGAATATAAGTAGTCTAGATATAGTAGAAAAGGATGAAATAATACCTCGATTCATACCAAAATCATATAGGTCATATACTTCCAATTCCTATAGCTTCCCTTATTCAAGACCAGTAGCTACTGAGACTGGCTTGGGAAAACTGGTGGTGGTGGAAGAAAATGATCATATAATTTACCACCTCTAGATGAATTTGTACCTTATTTTCCATGATTTCTTTAATAAGAACCTTACTTATATAGAATCTACCCCTTCCTTGATATTCCATCAACCAATTCCATATCTGATATATAGTGGGTAGGGTAGTCCCACATGAGATGTCACCACCCATAATAGGTGAAACATCACTTCTTTATCAAACAACTGAAATCTTTTTGAAACCCCTAAACCCAAGAACCTATATCAAATGATTGTCGATGAAATTTAACTATTCATGTAGATCCCTAATATTATCATTAGCTACCTGATGTTGAAGTCATAGATCCAGGTTTCCCACTACCAATTCCAAATTTCGTATACTAATTATCTATGATGTTCCCCATAAAAGAGGCTCCCTTGAGCACCACATCTTAATTAGGAATTAAAATATTTATAAATCTATCACTGATATCTATATTCCAGAAAAAAATAAATGTTTCATGGTCAAAATAGCACACCTCATACAATATCCATTGAGTATCCAAAGAGGTTAGTGAACCATGAGGCATACTTCACTACTTTTATGTTTTCTTTTTTGATCTCTAGAAAATTTTGGTTGTGTACTAATCATAATGGGGATTGATAGAACTCATCTCTAAAAAGATTCTCAAACTATATCTATGATAGGTATTCCATATCCTGAATCGAAGTCACTAGAATCCACTATCTCTATATGAATCCTTTTAAAGTACTCACCTCTAGAACCACTATCAGACTAGGAGGGGTCTCTATTGGCTAAACAGCACACCCAACCACCTCAAGAAAGTCGTTTTATTATTGAAGGTCTGTCTCACCCTGAAACATGTTGGTCTATTGCATCTAAAACTCTTGAAGAATTAATATCCTATGAACATTATATATTTTCACTATCTAGGAAACTTGATACTCAATGGGTGGAGGAAATATAGGAAACCTAACTAGAATTACAACCACATGAATAGATATGTGTACAAAATCCTCATAACTAGGCTAATCATCCTCATGATCAGACTACACAATCCTAACTAGATATCATCATGGGGGGATCTTGGAAATGTCAAGACATACCATGGTCAAAGTTTATATATGGGGACCTAAATCAAGAAGGAAATGAAAAATGCATATATTCTTATATGCTAAATGTATCAATATATTCACTACAATCATTACTTAATGTATCTAGTCAACTATTTTTTTCAGAGTCTTAATGAATAGATATTTCACATACCATAAAAAATGGGTTCACTATAATAATATCTTAACATGCGACACTTTAACAAGTTTCCTGTAGTTCCTAAACAAACATTCACATATAGAAACTCTCCAAATTATGGTCATAAGAAGACCTTAATCTGATAAGACACTATCATGACCCATCCAACAATGGATTTCCATGATAGAGGTAATATGTTATGACACCCCAAGTGTTCCTCTAATTGGATATGGGATGAAGACTATCATTGAGTAGGAATATCACAGACACATGTGGCCTTATCCTAGGGTACTAGTTCACATGAAAACATCTCCATCCACCAATACTATGCAGGAATTTAATATACAACTCATAAAAAATTAATTCATAAAACTGAATCCCCTATAAGAGTAAAAAACATGTATGAGAAAGAATAATGTCCCAATTAAAATACCACAAAATAATTAAGGAGTCTGACCTTCTAATATGGACGGGCTATTATCAAATGAAACTCCATGAACTAACCACTATTCTTTTAGCTCAAATATGTTCCAACAACTTCAAGTACACCTAGAACATCAGAGTATGAATTTTCATTTACAAATGAAATGAAATGTTCAGGTATAGCCAATGCACGGGCAAGTACATAAATACATAGTAAGCACCCTAAAATCACTATACAGAAAAAATCAATAGAATAGTAATAACATCATCATCAAGACATATCAATAAAAACATGATTTATAATAATAATAACCTAGATATACTAAATATATATATGAAGTCTAAATTTAGGTTCACAAAAATATTGTCATCCAAGGATTCTAATTAAGGTTTCATGGTAATTCCCATCTTGAAGAACTCACCTATTGAGTCTGATAACACTAATGTTGCTCATCCAATAGGTCATGCTCACCGGGCTTCTCCATGATGTATTACATTCTCAGTATCTAAAGATATTGATATAGATAAAGAGGATGTTACCCTATATATATGGGAGATTCATAACCTTACATTGATTAATCCCACTAGGATGGGGATCAAATGCATTGATAGTGGGTAGAAAGATTCATGACCCATCATAGGGGTGAAATGATAGAAGATCACACCCTGGGCACCATTGAGGGATTCCTGACACTATCCTGGACTATTTTTGTAGTGTGGGTCATATACTTTGATCAAAAAGTGATTCCTCACTATAACCTTATAGGCATGGACCATGTTGATGCACCCTACATATATTTTTCTACAATAAAATGAACTAGATCAAAACCATCCTCGAAAAAATAACAAAACTTGTATTGGGTACACAATGTTTATTATGGATACATTTCCTATAACGGTGTACTCAGGAATATGTTTATGTGATATGGTTGAGCCCAAATACTCTACACATGTCTTGGGGCCCTGCTCATGTTCTAAAATCATTCCTTTGTCCGTATAAAATGTATATCCCATTACCTGGCCATTTCTGAGCAATAGACCATTCCCATGAACTCTAACCATGAACATGTACCAAAATATAACTATGCCCATGTACTCTAGGGGTGAAAACTGAGTAAGTATCCATGAGTGACATATCATGTGTACCTAACACATGACATGTTCTATTTAACTATGTACAAAACCCTTGCAGCCATCGAAAGGAAACTACACAGCGTGTGTTCATAAAAAGTACATGCCATTTTATTGTGATTTTCTGGAAACTCTATTATGTTCCATATTTGTCACAAAAAACATAACCAAAAACAATTAAAATATGAATTGTGCCCTTAAATCCCACATTTTGGTTTAAAATTGCAATATATGTCACTGGTGGATGATTTATGGCCAATTAACCACCTGGGAACCACATCCCATTGCACTATGCCACCACCACAAAACCAAACTGCAATCCATAGGTTTCTAATCCATTCTCAATCGTCTATAATATCCTTCAAACATCTATAATTATGTAAATAAGAAATCTAAACCCATGTAATGGATTTGTTGCACCAAGGATGGAT
This sequence comes from Viscum album, assembly GCA_963277665.1. Taxonomy (NCBI): domain Eukaryota; kingdom Viridiplantae; phylum Streptophyta; class Magnoliopsida; order Santalales; family Viscaceae; genus Viscum; species Viscum album. Next base: position 26,419,527 of record OY728128.1, on the reverse strand, counting down.
TATGAAATGATCAGTTTCTGAGTTTTTGGTGAACCACCTGCGAAATGAAATAATAATGATTATTGTACAAAGAATGTGGGGGAATAAAAAATATATATTAGTGTTAGGAATGAATGTTTCCTAGTTTTATGGTTGTATTCCATTCATTAATGAAGAAATCAGTTATCTTAAGGGATAAACAATGATGAAAAAAATTATAAATTTCTAATTCTATGATTTAAGACTACACATATAATTCAAATATAGACTCATGACTAAATGTGATTGAAATATTTATTCACATTAAACATGGGATTATAAAAATGGGATTAAACCAGTACAAAAAGAACTATCTAGTGTTTGAATTGATCAATGATGAAGAAAAGTTCTATACTATTTTCATTTGTCAGATCCGTGAACTCATTGGCACACCGATCATCAAACCATGATCCATTATAATTCTTCAAGGGATATATTCCATGTATCCTCTATAATATCTAGGATTATGAATATAATACATTTTTTTAATTAATCAAATTATATAGAGGATGAAAAGGTCTAGAGATATAATAAATATGAAATTAATTAATTTATTAATTCAGTAATCTTCCCACAACTAATTATAAACTAGACACCCAATATGCATAAAGGATATATAATCCATAGTATAAAAGAAACATAAAATATTAAATGGAGGAAAATTATTTTCTATATACCATGTTGTTTATATTTAATTCCATGATTTTATAAAAACTATACTTGGATGATATAATATATTTAATATTTTTATTATATTAATAAAAAGGCTCTTTATGCTGTGAAATCCAATGTCTAATAAACACCTAGAATAGAAAATATTATTTAAAATATAAAAACATCATGACAGGTAAAAATTGATTACATACACATAAAAATAATATTATTGAACAATTATAAAACCAAATTAAATTTATAAATTTTTATTATATTTTTCATTTGTATTTATTTTTCAAAATATGAAATGGTGAGAAATTTGATATATTTTTATTATACAAACATATATTTATTTTTTATTATCTATATATATTATTCATTTTCTTTTTATTATGAACAATCCATTTGAAATTAGATGATTTTTAATGTTGGTTTAGTATTTTCTAAAGAAAAGGGGGAAATTATCTATAAAGAAGACTATATGGATAATTATTTTTAATTTCTATTCATATCTTAAATTTTTCTTACAGTTACAGTGTTTTAGAAAAGGAGCATATTTCTTATTCAATAATTCAATTTCTTATTTATTTATGAAATCATAATTACCTTCATTTTATGCCTAAAAAACTCGGTCGTTTTTTAATTTGTTGTAATTATGTAAAAGGATCATCCAGTAACATAAATACCAATGAACTAAAACCTTTTTTCAAATGTATCATCAGTTAAATATTAACTTCATTTTAAATATATAATATAAAAAATATTTACAATGATTTTCACTTAATGTTTCAATATATTTAGCAGTATGGTAATTTCACCAGTTGAGGAATAAGTTTATCTTATTTCCACTACATCTGAATTAATGTTTTTTAGAATAAGACAAATGAAAATTACTACAATTATTCATATAAATATGGTAAGACCTTGAAAATTATATGAAGACACAAACACACACACATTTGTATGATCATATGGAGTAGCCATTTTGAATGTTTCTATTCATTTTAAAATATTGAAAAATCTTATTATTGAGTGTGCATTCAATTAATATAATATTTTTTATTCAACGCATTTCTATTAAGATATATCATTTGAAGGATTTCATTTCAATGATCTTATAAATTTCCTTTTTCATTTTTGTTACTTCAATATAGAATGATCAAGGGATTCTATGGATAAAAAGATAGTATATTTTTGAGAAATTTGATAACGATATTCAATGATCTGGAAGACAAAGATCATGTAAATTTGGTGTGTGGAAGTGATATTCATTCATTAGGTCTAGTCAAGTGTATCAAGGGATAGGAAATACTATCTTTAGATAGGTAAAAAATTTACAATACCTTGTGGTTGGTATAAATTCATATATACATCAGATTTAGTTGACATATCCACCTTAGAGAATGATTTAAAATTGTGGGTTTAATAATTTCCTTTTTAAGATATTTTTTTTCTAACTTGTAATTTTTTGGATTATAAAATAATGCTATGATAAATCTTTCATCAACAATATTTAACATACCAATCATCTTATTTATTCTATATTAATGGTATTTAATTAAATTTATAATTCTATTACTCATATAATTGATTTTACTAGTAATACAAGAAAGAAAACAATTTAATACTCGGAGAGGGGAAAAATTATGTTTGTTTTTAAATATAATTAATACACTATAGTAAATTATTTACCATCACAACACAACATAACATGATTTTATTGAATATTTAATTCATGATGTATGTGATGAATCCATCAGAAAAACAACATGTGATAAATGAATAGTTAGAGATACCATGAATCCACTGTATGCAAGCTACACTAAATTTAATGTGTTATCACTAATGTTATGTTTATATTTCATAAAAGAAATAAATTGTGATAGTGATAAATGTTCCATTAAATTTCATGATCATTTAAAAGAACCACATAAAGAAGGAAACTGACATCATGATTCTTATTATGAGGGAAAAAATATTTTTCCCAATGGGATTAGGGTATGATAAGATACATGATTTCCCATATAATTATGTTCTTTATAAAAAGGAATATAAAATTTATCATAATTCTGCAAATTTGGGAGGTAAAAATATAATTGAATGTAAAATTAGACTATTTTTAATTATGAGGAACATACACTAAACCCCACTCTAATAAAATATGGAATCTTATAAAAATCATCATTTAATGAATCTATTTGAAAATTCAAATGATTCATTGCCTCTATGATTATATATAGATGAGATCATCTCTAATGGAAACAAAAAACATACTAACTCTATACATTAGAAGATATTTGATAAAAAAGTTATTCTTTTTTTAAATGAATTTAGAAATTTTAGGTTGGGACCATGAAGTGATGGAATGAATTACCATTAGAGACTCAGTATCCAAAAAATTTTCATGGGATTTTTTTTGGTTTCATAAAAATTATCCTCATAGTTATATATGAAGACAAAATATATTACAATGAATTTTATTATTTCATGATCAAAACATACTATTAATTATATTGATGTTTGTTAACCACCATTGATTGAAGAGTTGAAATTTTTATAGGGTATGGGTGTTACTATATTTGTTGTATATATGAATGGGTTATATGAAATTATAATTTTAACAACAAATGACATTAATACATATGGAATATTATCATTATATAGTTTTAAGGGATAAAAATCAGGTCCAATTTTAGAATAGGGGACTTCATTTCACCAATATCGTAGGGGAAGAAAGATATTGTACATGATACATTAGTGTTTTTTCATAGTGATCATCAATATCGATGATTAACAAAGAAACATAATGACTTGAAAGAATATAATTTTACACCAAAACCATTTTCAACTGAATAATATTTTGATATGTTGAGAATTATAGATCTCACAATTAGAAAGAATAGATTCTGGTACTAAAACAAATGAATATAGAAAACAATCAATTTTATTTGAGCTATATTATCACATATTTTTAAATGTAAAACATGAAATTGGTTATATTCATTTTGATAAAAACCTATGTGTCTATTTAATTGAAAATTTTTAGAAAAAAATTAATTAAAAAAATGAGGAATGCTTGTAATATTGGATTTAATGTCCATGGGAATTCATTTAGAGTTATCTCATAATATTAATTGAATCCAAATAAATATTCCTTAGTCTTGTCAGACATTAAGAAAGAGTGAAAAGATAATTTTTTTCAGTTACTCCATGGAATTAAAGTTCTAATTGGGTTTTCTTCAAGTGTGATTTTTAAATGATTGATTTAAATTTAGTCGATATGAAATCCCTGGATTTTCAAGAATTGATGAATCATCTTCTACCTATTTCATTTTTTGACATATTGTCGATACCTATACAAAAGTATATCAATATCCCATAGTTGTATTTAAATTATATTTAAAAACAATTTGATCCAAATTTTGAATACGTGTTGGATAATTAAGCTGTTCACATATATTGTCAACTATAATTTGTTTTTTCCATCTATTTTTTTGTTATAATGGTTTATCAAGTGAATACATAATTGTAAAAGATAAGAATATGTGGAATTTTTTATTTAAATTAGATGAATCCTTTTGAAATATATATGAAAATGATAAAGGGATATTTTATGAATATACATCAACCATATGCCTATATTGTGTAAAAATTAATATCAAAAGTCATGATTTTTCATTGTACTAATTATTTCTAAGAAGTGGAGCATGTCGGTCTCCATATATCACGACATTTAAAAGTTGATATTGATGGTAAATTAATATGTGGTTTAATGTTAAAGTCAATCACACATAAATAAGTGATACATAAACATTTAAACATTGTTAAAAATATATGTAACACCCTGACTTATTTATAGACAAATATTATGTTCAATTACATGTACAACACACAATATAGAGCTCAAAACAAGATGTGATGTGTTATTAAAACATTATTATTTAAAAAATGGGCTTACAACCAAGCCATTAGATTTATATGTACGAACCTAAGTAGAAAAATATGAAATAAATATAAAAATTTCTTATTTAATAAATGTGTATTAATTAGTGCATATGATATAAGAATTGTATTTTAAGTAAAATCATAAATGAATAAAGGATACATTTTTTAGAAAGATGATTTATGTGCACAATGATTTTTTATAATATTGAATAATGTAAATAATTATAGATTAATTATTTTTATATAATTTATATGTAAAATTTTTATTAAAATAATTTAACATTCATCTATGTGTGGTTACTATATAAGAAATGAATATAATTTTTTTTTACTTTGAAAATATAATTTCTTTAAAAATGGTTTTTATTTGATTTTTTACATGTATATCACAATACATTTCAAACACTTATTTAAATTTTATATACTTAAATGGAATTTTTTATATAAATATGTAAACACATTCTTAGGATGAATATTTATGATTTTTTTTTAAAATGATGGATATTTTAATGAACACTAACAAATACCAATTATTGCAAAACTATTATTTCTTTTATATAAATAAATTAACATAAACATCCCATTCTAGATTTTATTTGGTATTAATGTAAAATTTTTCACATCTGAAAAAACATATTAAAATAAAAGTTATACCTTTCCACATTTTTTTATAAATATATTTTTAGTCTTAAATGAATTTTTTTCTAAAAACCTCTTTTTCAATGAGTTTTGAGTTATTATATTAAAATTAACTTATAAAAAATCTATAGAATAAATATTTATATTAATATATCATATGTATACTCACATTATTTTTATTTAGTAATGATTTCAATTCATTTTTGGTCATAATTAATAGAAATAATTGATAATTTTAATGACCACGAGAAATAGTAAACACAATAATTATGTTTAAAAATATTTGATAAGTCAAAAAATATTATTTTAAAATTATTGTATGAATATTTCTATAAAAATAACTTATCCCATATCCGTTTTGAACTATTTTTATCCAATTTAAATAATTAAAACATCTTTTTTATATTAATAATGTTATATTTAATAAAATGTCACATTCTCTCACATAATGATTTGAATAAGTTGTTATAGGGATAAATGGAGGTTTTAAACAATTATAAATAGTTATTTTGTAAATTTATAAATTATTTTTATGATATTAATATATTTTTAATTTTTAGTGACAATGTAAATATATTGAATTCTTACATAATGTCGAAACAATACTTGTACTAGGAGTAAAAAAAATCAAGTAACTGATTTTAAAATAATAAAATTATTTAAAAAAAAAGGTATTATATTATTTTAATGGATATTAAGGAGTTATTATCCCGGTTAATGTATTTATTTTCTAATTCCATTACTCTCTTGAATTGTTTAATGTTAATTTTTTTAAATAGTCTCTAAAATGACCTCAACAGGTACTTAAGGTTTATAATTTATTTTAAAATCATTGGAAGTCATTAAAATAATTCCACTACTTAATATAATGGGATATTTTAAATCCTATAGTTTATTTTCCATGTTTTTCCCATATGTAATTTCTAAAATTTCATTCCATTCCACTAGAAATTGAAACATTTAAAAAACCCTTAATTTGTTTCTTATAAATTCAGAAACACATTAAACATTTCAAAAAAAATGAATACCATTTTTATCTAAAGAAATTTATCTAAGAAATATGTAATATTAAATTCCATTATCCTAAATCCCATGTAGTGACCATAAACCTCTCATATAAAGGCCTTAGTCTCAAACAAATGATGGATATCAAAAGAGGCTGTATAAGTTTTAATTGATTTTGTTGATGTTTATCACTTATTCTAGAATTTTCAGAACTGTGATAACCATAATGATAAAAAATAAAATAAATATCTCATCTTTAATAGAAGTTTACATGTTTTATTGCAAAATGCTTTTCCATCACATTTTCCATCCAATGTATAATTAACCCCTCACTCGTGCATACGTGTGGACTACCATATCCATGAAGCGATGTATTTCATTTTCCAACACCACCTTTCATGACTAGTTATAAATATATATTTAATAAATTTATAATATTTTTATTATATTATCACAATTAAATAAATGTAAGAAATTTCCTACCTTATTACCCTTCCATCTATTAAAAAATAATAACATTTCTTAGGCGTATGTGTGGTCTAGAATCACTCCAAAGTGATGCGATTTGTTTTTCATGAATGAATTGCAGGAATGGTATAATAAGTGTATCTAATATATAAAATATTTAAATTCAATATATTTAATATTCTTGATATAATGGAACCGTGACCTCTTTGACCATGACTAATGCACCAAATTTAATTTGAACTAATTAACTTAATGACCATAAAACGTACAATGTGAACTTAACCAATTTAGTAACTATGTAATACATGTTAATAAATATAATAAAAAGGATTATGATGTTGGTATATATGTTAAAAGTTTCTTAAGAAACTATAAACAAATTTATGATTCTAGAATTTAAATGACATAAGTTGTTTTTAAGAAGATGTAGTAATGGATTTTTCATTAAAATGTCATTTTAAATGATTTAAACTACTTCTATTATAATTCCATATTCATAAATATTTTCAAATTATGTTATTAATTGTAATAAAATAATTCCTAAGTCATTTTTATCTATTATTGACTTTAATAGTGTTTTTAAAAAAGGAATATTTTAATTTTTTTCATGTACTGGTCCCTTTGACTCTTTTAATAAAGCAGAAAATACTTTTTTTATAGTTTTTATCACATAAATATATTTTCATATAATAAAAAATTTTCATTATCATTATTAATCTAAAATTATATTTGAGAGTTCATATAATACCATATTTCCCACTATTTTGGGAATTTTTAAATTTTAAGTGTTTTCAAATGAAAAAAGTATTATTATACTAATTATTATATGATGATTTAATGTGATTATATATATATATATATATATATATTTAAAACATAATATTTTATGATATATTATGACTGAAAAGCATGATTTTTTTTGTTAATGATAAATTTCCTCGAATTTTTATATGAAAATGGGTGATCCCAATATAGCACTCCAACACATTGGGTAATGTGACAGAGTTAACTAGAATTAAGTTAATCCAAAGGAATATGTTGAAATCCACATTTATTTAGAGTTCTATTTTGGTTAGTTTGAGGGATATATTTCTTAAATGCCTACATGGGTTTTTAATACATGATACTAGTTTTAAAAAAAATCTACTGATTTCATAACGTAAGAGAAATAACTCACGAGGAAATAAAATTTTATGACCTTATAAAGGTGAAATATTTATTTTCAATTACTCTCATGTTTTACCAAGTATCATTATGGATTATGATTTTTTCCATTATAATTTAGTAAAAAAATATTTTAGAAAATAATTGGCCTTTGAAGATTATTTAATTCTCATGTAAAGATTATTTTTAGTTCAAATATTATAATGTTAAAAAGTAAATTTTCTTATGAGATTGAATGAATTTTAGAAGTGACTAATAGGTTCCCTTTCTTTTTTATATCCTCTAATATGATTTATTTTAATCTCCCAACATTTTCAAAGGATATTTAGAAGGACTAAGTATGTATAAGGATCATCTATTGGTCAATGGTGAAACATATTTACGGAAGAAAGGTATCGTGAATGAATCCTGAGTATAAATATAAAATACTATTTTTCTAGGAAAAAAATGGGCATTGAGCAGATGTCTACAATTTTTATTGTAATTATTTGATATGAAATAGTTTTTTCTAAATCATTATAAATCTAAACAGAACAGATCCTCCAAATGTTAGAATTTGATACCCTTGTTCTAAATCATATAATTATGTGTTGTAAAAGGAGGATTTATTATAATATACAGTACCAAAAAATTGGCTTTCATCAGTGCTAAAAAGGCATTTATCTATGGTAAAAAAGTGCTATTAATCGATCTTCTATTAAAGGGGTACACTTTTTCAGCACTCAGAAAAGAGTTGATAATGAACCCCCTTTATCAGTTCTATTCAATGCAATGATAAATTCCCTATTTATCAGCACTTCAACTAGTGTTTATAAAGGCTTCCCTATCTGGGTATGCTGTTTATATAATAGCACACCCAACAATCTTCAAAAAAACTAAATAGCCAACCAAAATAATCAAACCTGTAAAAATAACTCGCACAAACCAGAAAATACCTACTTGAAAATAACCACTCGTAGTATATATATACAAAATTACCAAATACACATTGCAAATTATGAAAAAACAAGCAACACACACAAAATTTAGGCAAACAATACTATATACATTTAATTGAAATCATGAATAAAAAAATATTTAATCACATTATATACCAAAAAACACTAATATATACATTTTTAACAATGTTTTATAAAATTACATTTTCAAATATATAACAAGAATATAAAATTATTAATGTTTTCTCTTTTGATGCCTGTGGTCCCCTCTAAAAAATGTCCTCTAATGGGTGGTAATAATCGCCAAACAAATCATCCCAACTCTAGAAAAAATTTTCCCCTATAAAATAAATGAAATATTCTGTTACTAATACTATAAATAAATAAATTAAACATTAATATGAAGAATACATTAAGAATGATAATTTTTAATAAAAATGACACATTGGGAGTCATATTGGTGACACCGTGTGTCTTATTGATGTGGGGTTGATTCCTACATGTCACAAATGACACATGTATCATTTTCATAAAGTATTGAAATAATCAGAATGAATTTCCTTAATTTTTATCATGTCAGTTGTGTTTTAAAAAAAATGTAATTTTAAACAAAAATAATGAAATTTGAGTCCTAAAAATCGCATCGTGCATCGGTTTGATGTGATAATTCCTAATTAACATCATAAAAGACTTAAGAATAATTTTCTCTAATTGGGAAGACAATTGGAACAAATTTCTTCTTTTAGTGACATGTTTTGAGTTAAAATGACAATTTTAAACTGATAGCAGAAAATTTTAGTCATATCAGTCACACCATTAATCATATTGTGGTGTGTTTTATTCCTACACACCAAAAATAACTCATGAATTGCTTTAAAAATGTTTCAAAACAATTCAAATGTGTTTTATTGGTTTTTACTTTGTTAGATGGGTTTTTACTTCAATTAATGTCAATTTTAAATAACAAGACACATTTGGAGTCATAATAGGGACACATTGCGTCTTATTAAGGTGGGGTTGATTCCTACACATCACAACTGAATGATGGATCATTTTACTAGAGTATCAAAATAATTATAATGAATTTCAATAGTTTTCAGTATGTCAGTTAGTTTTTTAATAAAATTTCATTTCAAACCAAAAAACATGCAATTTGAGTCATACCTGTCACATAGTTCATCAGTAGGATGTGAGACTACTTCATACAGTCATAAAGAAATATGAATTAGTGTACATTATTTTGAAGTCAATTAGAGCATGTTTGATTGGTTTTCAGTGAGTGAAACCTTATGAGTTTAAATGCCAATTTTAAACTGATAGCAGACACTTTTAGTTAGAACAATCACAACATTAATTGAATTGAGGTACGGTCGATTCTTACACATCACAACTAACCCATGGATCATTTTCTTAATGTATCAAAACAATCCAAATTTGTCTTCTCATCTTTCAGTATGTTAGTTGTGTTTTTTTCTTGAATTAATGTCAATTTTAAATAACAAGACACATTTGGAGTCATATCGGTGAAACCATGTGTCAGATTGAGGTAGGGTTGATTTTTAGACATCCAAAATGACTGATGGATCATTTCCTTAATGTATCAAACCAATCAGAATGAATTTCCTTTTTTTTCAGTATGTCAGTTGTGTGTTTTTACTAAAATTTCATTTCAAATAGAAAACATGAAATTTGATTCACACCAGTCACATTTTGCGTTGTTTTGATGTGATACTTCTTCATACACATCATAAAGGAAATATGAATTGATGTCCTTAATTTGGAAGACAATCAGAGAATTTTTTCTTGGTTTTTAGTGAGTGACACGTTTTGAGTTAAAATGTAGATTTCAAACTAATATCAGACACTTTTAGTCATACCGGTCATACCGTTCATCAGATTGTGGTAGGGTTGATTCCTATACGTCACAACTTACTCATGCATTGTTTTCCTAAATTATCAAAACAACACAAATGTGTTTCCTCTATTTTCAGTATTTTAGTTGTATTTTTACATGAATTAATGTCAATAAAAAATTACAAGACACATTTTGAGTCATATCGGTAACACCATGCATCAGTTTAAGGTGGTGTTGATTCCTACACATCAGAAATGACTAATGGATCGTTTTCATAAAGTATCAAAAAAATTGGAATGAATTTCTTGACTTTTTAGTATGTCAATTGTGTTTTTACTAAAATTTCATTTCAAACAAAAAACATGCAATTGAAGTCATATCTGTCACATTGTGCGTTAGTTTTACATGAGAATTATTCATACACATGAAAATGGACTTACGAATCTCTTTCTGTAATTCATAATACAACCAGAGTCTGTTTTCTTGGTTTTTAGTGAGTGGCATGTTTTGAGTTAAAATGTCAACTTTAAACTGACAATGTACACTTTTAGCCACACCAGTCACATCATTCGTATTATTGAGGTTGGGTAGATTCCTACACATCACAACTAACTCATGGATTTTTTTCCTAAAGTATCAAAACTATCTGAAGGCATTTTCTCAGTTTTCAGTATGTCAGTTTGTTTTTTTACTTGAATAGATATTAATTTTAAATAACAAGATGCATTTGGAGTCATACCAGTGACACCATGCATTGGATTGAGTTGGGGTTTGATTACTATAGATCAAAAATTATTGATTGATATCTTTTCTAAATTATCAAAACAACAAGATTTCATTTCCTCGATTTGCAGTTTGTCAGTTGTTTTTTTTTACTAAAATTCCATTTCAAGCCAATAACATGAAATTTGAGTCATATCAGTCGTATCGTGCATCTGTTTGACATGATACTACGTCATACATGTCACAACGGACATACAAATCATTGTCATTAATTTGAAAGACAATCAGAGTGTGTTTGGTTGGTTTTCACTGACTGAAATGTTTTGATTAATAATGTAAATTTGAAACTGATAGTATACACTTTTAGTCATACCAGTCATACCATTAATCAGATTGAGGTAGGTTTGATTCCTACACATCACAAATGACCCATGGATCATTTTCCTATTGTGTAAACCAATCCAAATGTGTTTTATTTGTTTTTAGTACATCAGTTGTGTTTTCTTCCTTGAATTATTATTAATTTTAAATAACATGGCACATTTGGAGTCATACCAGTAACACCATGTGTTAGATTGAGGTGGGATTGATTCCTACACATCAAAAATTTCTCATGGATTTTTGTCCTAAAGTATAAAATCAATCAGAATTCATTTCCTTGGTTTTCAGAATATTAGTTGTTTTGTTTTACTAAAATTTCTTTTCAAACTGAAAACATGCCATTTGAGTCATATCAGTGGAATTGTGCATCATTTTGATGTGATACTATTTCATACACATCACAATGGACATACAAATTCCTATCCTTAATTGGGAAGAAAATTGGATTGAATTTTCTTTTTTTCCCATTGAATGACATGTTTTGAACTAAAATGTTTATTTTAAACTAATAGTAGACACTTTTAGTCACACCGGTCACACCATTCATCATATTGAGGTGGTGTTGATTCCTACATGTCACAACTCACTCAGAGATCATTTTACTATAGTATCAAAATAGTCCTAATGTGTTTTATTGGTTTTCAGTATGTCAGTTGTGTATTTTACTTGAATTAAGGTAAATTTTAAATAAAATGACACATTTTGAGTCATATCGGTGACACTTTGTGTCATATTTATGTGTGGTTAATTCCTAAATAGGAAAAATTAATTATATATCGTTATCCTAAAGTATCAAAACAAATATAAGGAATTTATTCCTTTTTCAGCATATTTGTGGCATTTTTTCACTAAATGAATTTCATATTGATTGTTTTTTTAAAAAATAAATTTGTGGCCCTCATTTAGAGAGTATGTATGTTGTTGGTGGTCCTAAGTCCAGATTAAAATAAAACCACTCTATGGTTTGAGCAAAGAAATATTTTTAATAAATGATCCTTTAATGTGTCATTACCGACAAGAACAAGATAAAATAATACTAGTTATTAGAAATAATATGTATACTACTTCATCGGCCGCTCACCCAGATGAAGGATCATGATCTCAATGGCCTTATCAACTTTCAGTTCATTTGGATAGTTCCATTGAATAAATTTTTCTGTGAAAAAATCCCACAACATAGACTCATGCAATTGGGAATGAACCATAGACTCCCACCACACACAGTTACGTCCTTCAAATAAATGACTAGTGACCATTAATCTTTAATCTGTATAAGTTTCCATTGAATTTATGTCTCCTTAAATTCTCTACATCCACTAAATTTCTTCAATATAACCTTAATCATTGTAGAATGAAGGTGTTCAATGATTCAAAAATACTTGTATAGGGTCTATGTGCATGGAGTATGTGGCTCTAACACATTATTTTGAGTCTTGGTGAAGTAAAATGGTAGAAAAAAAACTTCTATGAAATGAGATAAATTTCATTAAATATCTTCCCACTGAATGAACCTTCCACTCTTCTTTAAAGACTCTATAGTAGGTACACTCTAAATAATATGAAACATACACACAATTAATACAAATTTCAAAAACTAAACCATACAACCACACTATAAACTGAAGACAATCCAAAATACATCTAAACCCATAAAAACACATATAGAACCCCTTTTTCAATAGCTTACAAATTTCTAAAATAATAAACAACTTTAAACCATTTCATCATTTTTTGAAAAAATTAGACTCTTCATGAAAACAAGGAGCCCACATAAATTCCTTAAAATCAACAAATTTTTTTTCCAAATACTCTTTAATTATAATGTTAAAACAATTTTATTTTGGAATGAAAATATCATGTTAATATCATTTTATAAAAAACCCATAATACCTTGATTTTGAACAAGAAACTTTCTTAAAAATCCTCTTTTATATAAAAAACAATTCAAAAAATTATTTCTTTCTGTCACACATGTAATTTTATTAAAAAATTTATTCCTTTAAAAAATGATAATAGGAGTAGGGATAAAAATCTTTTTCATTGGTATTAAGATATTAGGTTTCTCATGGATGATTGGTTGACTCATTATAGGGGGATAATGGGTGAAAGTCTATATAATGATGAATCTAAGATGGCATGATGACGAGTGTTGGGATATGGAATGAATTATCAATGGTGATTAGACATGTAACGAGGTATATATCTATGATTCATAAGTTAGTGCACCCCATGCTGATGGCACCTGTCAATAGTTGATGATTATTGAGGTTATAGTTTGATTTGGGGTGACATGTATACTGTGTTATTGGTACGAGTTATAACATTTCCCATTTAAAGAAAACAACAATGGTTTTAAAAAAAATTTACAATGGAATAGAATTTCATGTATTTTATTTAAAAAACAACTCCTTTTCCATTAGAAAAAATTAACTCACACACCCAAACATGGTTAAAGAATACGAAAAATAATAATAAAATTAAAATCGATAAGGATTCATAAAAAAATTAATAACCATATAAATCATGTCTCACCCCCATGATGCATGCTCGCAAAATATCAAATTAGGCTCAAAAATTAATGTGAAAAATCAAATTAAAAAAATTATAAATAATCATAACATAAAGTAAAAACCATGAGGTATCCCACGAGGAACTAATGGTGTATGTTTCCTTTTGAAAAGAATAGGTGGAACATGTTATCGATAAGTTATTGATAACATAACTCATCTCTTAAATCACTCTCACATATCATCTACCAAGAAAAATATCATAGCTCTGTGTTACGTACAACTAGGGGATACTATTTATGTTGTTACACTAAACTAAAAAGGAAACACCCTCAAACATTTAATTGATATCCTAGTTTCCTAATGTCACAACTAAAAATAGGTGGTTACCATCAGGATATTTCAATCATGTGACTAGAATACCACCATAAGGAAATAAACATTACCATCAAATAAACAACCAACCTCTAATACACCACTCCCATAATAATACCTAACCCAAACATATAAAAATGAATCATAATTTATATAAACAAGCATATAATCTTAAGAATAAACGATTGGTGATAAAGGGATAAACTGGTTTGTAAAAAATATTAAAATAAAATGAATATCATTAGTTGTAAACTCGTCCTTATCTTCTAGAAACACACATAGAATGACATTCCAATTTTTAATTTACAAAATTCATCTCAATCTACCCTTTAAATTAATTTTTATCAAACCAATTTTGAAAACTCAAATCGGAACTCACTCTTCCTTCTAAATCATATTGTAAAATATTCCATGAACCTATTGAGTTTGAAAATAAACATTACATGGGATAACACCCCTAGTAAACCAAAACACCCCATATTTATTATCATAAAATCATAAAACACCTAAAATATTAGATTTAGAGATCACCTTATATTGTAAAAAAGTTTAAAATACCACAAAAAGGATTATCATTCCCCTTTAAAAATCACAAAACACAAGAAAAATATTATAAACACCATTAAATCACCTGAAATCATGGATTGAATGTGACTTAATACAATTACAGTTTACAAACCTCAAACTAGTTCTCTCCGTAAAATTTAATACAAAAATAATTCTTTAAAATATATTTATGAATTTTTTAAAATATATAGAATATAATCCAATTCTCTCATAATAGAAAAAATAACATTAAATCACCTCAATCCCTTATGGACCACACATATAATAATAATTAAAATGAAAACACATTTTAAAACTAGTATCCATTTAACAACATTTAATATAAGGAGAAAATAAATAAACACCTACCTTGACGCAAAGACATTCATATACTATATTTTATGCTAACTCTTTGAACACTTCCACAAGCCAATAAATTCCCTCTACGTGACCTACACAAATAAATCCCCATGATTTGGACTAGACCCAACCCAAAAATCATCCCACAAAGTGATTATGGTTTTTAGGAAAGAGATAAATATATGGAAGGAGAATGAATAATGAATAAAAATATGTTTAAAGTGACTTACAAAGAACAAATTCACTTGAATCTAAGGTAGAAGGCCAAAAAAGTAAGAAGATTAAGGGAGAGATCCCCTCTAAGAGAGGCATACTTCATTTAAACAATAGGGGAGAGAAATGAGGGGTGGATTATTTAATTTTATATGGTAAATTTATAATTTATTCGTTTTTAAATAATCTAGGTTGGCTACATGGTTAGGGTACATGGTCTTCAAAACCATTGAATTGACACAACCTTGCTAAAATCCACTCGTACGAGTTTTATTGGGACCCTGAATGGTTGGAAAACCATTTATCAATCATTCCAAATGGTGATAAAATTTTACAGAGAAATTTTAGACAGTTTTCACATGGTTCACCTAACCCTGTGAATGTTATGCAGTATAGGCCAAACTCAAAAAAATTTCTACTTGGTTTCTCCAAGAATCCACATTGTTTAGGCTAAACTATGCATAACCTCTACTGAATAGTCTTACAAAAAAATGAAATATGAAACCAGTTGAGAAGGAGAATCCTCAATGTTTCATCTAACTTTTTTCATGAAAACCATGCATAGCATTTAAAATTACATTTTTCTGTTTTGCAGGATGAAACACCATTATAATTTAAAATGACCCTATAACTCAAAAAACATATTAAATAACTCAAAATATAACATCAAAATACCATTGGAAGATTAATAAATAACCGGTATAACATATAAAATAAGAATTAAATGAGAAATCTAGGTCAAAAAGGATTATACATAAAATCCCAAAATAAAATCCAAAACTAATAAATTGCAAGATTAATGTACCTCCTACTAGAGAGGATAAGTGAACGAGAGCCACAGTTGGAGGATTCGGTGGTGAAGCTTGGTTCATGGTGGAGGAGATCCACGCTGCGAAGCTCAGTTCGTGGCGGTAGAGATGTTGGCATCCAAGGAGGAGGAGGAGTTATGAGAGGAGGGAGGAGAAGATTATAGGATGAAGGATAGGAGGATAAGAGGAGGCTGCGGGGGCAACAGTAGTAGAGAGAGTGGCAGTAGTGGTGGTGACATGGATCGGTATCCACAAGAGATTGTGGGAGTGAAGAAGGAGGAGAATGTTAAGGTCAATTTATAAAACTCAACAACACTTTTATCAGTTATAGATAAAAATAACAGATAAAAGTATATTTTATCAGCACTAAAATTGAAAGTGTTGATAAAAGATGCATTTATTAGTACTTTTTTGAGCCCTGATTATAACAACCCTTCCTTTTCTTACATTAATATTACATCATTTTAATTATAAAAAACATAATATTATTACACATAGAGGATAAAATGGATTAGTGTCTTTGGGAAAACAATGACCAAACATAATATTTACAACATTATACAGAAAAATTTATTTAATTCCTTCTTCACTTGCTTTTTATTGGCACTTTACCTCTCCTTAGTACATGTAGTCACCTGAGGATATACATCAAAGAGGGGTGAGCTAAAATCTGAGTAATAGGATAGATAAGAACAATATAACATGGGGTGAGCATAATCATAACTTAGGCAGAGGCTCATGAACATAAGAGGAAGCATTAATAAAAGACCTGAAATGTAGAAATGTATAAAAAATAAACCATCATGTCTTAGTGGTTTACTACAACACATACTTCTGAAAAATTCTAACATCATGTTGACACATTATTTGACTTTTACTAATGATATTAATCACATTACCCGACTCATTGGTGTTCTGTATAATTCCGAGTACTCCCGTCACATTAAAACATTCATATTGCACTATATAATTCCGAGCGCACCTGTCACTTCCAAATATTAAAATTGTCATGCATGACTCATTAAAAATAATTGAATATTGAACATTAAATTACCCATGGAATGAAATGGGTTTCACATTGTAAATTCATAAACATTTTTTCCCAAAATAATGATAAAATAACATACTTGATACAAGAACCATCAACTTTGATTGAGAAGTAAAAGGTGTGTTCTTGAAAGAAAAATTATTTTGGAAAACCTCTATTTTTTCAAAAAATCATGTACAGAAAAAGTATATACCATAATAGGAAATATAAATATGTAAAAATGAATATTAATGAGTAACCATACCAAAATTTAAGTTAAAGAGGGAGAACCCGAAGAAAGAAAGTTGGGTTCCAGAATTTCCCCTTACCATGTCTCTGAAAGATTTCTTCACTTTAAAGTCCAATATAACCACATTAGATTCATTAATTAACAATTATAGAACTTTTTATACATGAAATTGGTTCATTATGATTTCATTAGGTTATTTTATGAACATTTTTATGAGTTATAGTGTTTAAATCCTTTATTCAGAAATGTTTTTTATGGTTTTCTTGAATGGTTCACTTGTATTCATAAATGAATGTTCATGTAGAATATGGATAAACATTCATAACTAATATTATATGTTATTAAATATATTATATCTGTTAAGATTATCTCATATTGAATTATATTATATACCATGTGGGTGAATCATTGTTAAAATTTAATGATGATCATTTGGGTTAATTCGGGATATTTTTCAACCACAATGAACTTGTTTTGTTTAATCATTTATTAATATGTACGTAAGTTAGTTCAAGAACATTATATAGGATCTAATAAATATAATATAATCTTCTTCAATCAAAAAAATGGTTCCATGACCAGATCTGAAGGAATTAAATAAAATTTAAATCACATTGTCTATGATGTCGGTAATTCGACACATCACGTACAATGTTTTTATTTCTTGAATAAGTGGGAGAGGAGTAGAATAATGGTAATTAATTTTCCATGAACATGATAAAATACAGAATATAAATGTTTTTTGGAGATTTCATGCCTCTTGTATAAGAGTAATGTTTGGAAAGAAAAAGAAGAGAAAGGAACTTCAAGAAAAGTCGAGAATTTCTTTATGAAAATTTGGTAGCCTAACGACAATGCATCATGGTTTTAGAAAACATTAAAAAGAGAGGGGACAAGAGTAACCCATCTAGAACTGAATCATAATAAATCAAATATAAAGGATAAAATGTAAATAATAACATGGTATAGAAACATGAATGTTAAAACACATAAAAGATAACTTGGTTGGAAAAAAGAAAGAAGTTGAGAATTCACTTACCTTGTAGAGTAACTCCAAATACATGAATTTTTGGACCTTGGGGGATTGAGGAAACATTGTGAGTAATACTATGGAGGTAATAAAAACAATTCTTCATTGAGGATGAATTTATAATTAATGGAATAAGTAATGGATTGGAATTTATATCCAAATTGAGGTAATATTTTAATAATTTTCAAGACACCTCCTTAGTGGTATTTGAAAAACCAAGGGTTTGACCATCATATTTTCCCATGTCATTATCCACTTGGGACACCTCACATATTATTTTACAGTACAATGGTCTTCCAGATTTATTACATCAATATTACATCATTAATGATGTCATTAAACACATTGAAACTCAAAACTATATTTTTACTATTCACACAAAATTCACAATGTTTCAGACAAATCCCAAAAATTCACTATAACCATTTTTCGATGTGTATAATTTAAAATTGAATTCCATATTTTGAAAATATTATTAAATTAATTTTTTTAAAAAATCATACTTAATTCAAAAATTAACAATTTTAACACTAGAACTGCTTTTATAAAACATTGAAAATTTAATCAAGATGCAATTTTCTTAAAGAATTATGAAAATAAAATAATAATACAATTTTCTATTCAGTAAGGACATATTAATATTCATAATACTATTCATAAGGGTGTGTTACTATTCCCCAATAAAACATGTTGGTTACATCAGACTCTACAAAACTTACTGAACACAAATGTAGACGACCACTTTTCGAAATTCAAAGAATAGAAGCGGAAAAATTATATTTAGTGATAAAGTTGTATTTAGTATCATGATATGTTATTTCTTACTAATGTGATTATACTATAAGGAATAATTAAAGGATGCGATCATCATTGATAAAACATTGGGTCGTTACATTAGTCTCTCTTTAGGAAATTTCTCCCTCGAAATTTCGTTTTACAAAAATAGGTGAGGGTACTTATCCTTCATCATCTCCTATGGTTCCCAAGTTTCATCTTTAAACATATGATTCCTCAACAAAACTTTGACAAGATGGGTTGTATTTTTGTGTAGAACCTTATCTCTCTGGTCTAGAATCTTTACTGGCTGCTCTTCATAAGAGAGATCATTTTCCAGCTAGACCACCTATGAGTTCAATATATGTGAGGGGTCTGGTATGTAATTCCTATGGAGTGATACATGAAACACATCAGGAACTAGAGCCATATTTGGTGGAAGTGAAAGGAGATAGGCCATAGCTCCTATGAGGTCAAGGATCTCAAAGCGGCTAATGTTCCTTGAGATTAGCTTCCCCTTAAATCCACAATTCATTACTCTCTTCCATGGTGATATTCAAAAGAAGAATTTATCTAAAATGTCAAACTCCAATTCCCTTCTACAGTTTTCAGTAGAGCTATTTTGATGACTCTGAGTTGCTTTGATGTATTTCTCGATTACATGAACTTTCTTTGTCATCTCTATCACATGATCGAGTCCAAGTATATTTCTTTCTCCATCTTCATCCCAACAGGTTGGAGTTCTACTTCTCTTTCCATACAGAGCTTCATACGGAGCCATCAGAATACTTGAGTAGAAGCTGTTGTTGTATTTGAACTCAACCATTGGTATATTCTTATCCTATCCACCATTGATTTCTAGAGATCAGTCTCTTAGCATGTCTTCCAGTATCTAAATAGTACTTTCAGATTTCAAATCATTTTGGTGGTGATAGGTCATGATAAAATTTAATTCAGTAGTCAAAGCATGTTGAAGGCTCCTCCATAATTTATATGTGATCCTTGGATCACATTCAAAGACAATAAATATACAAACACCTTGCATTCTAACAAATTCTTTCACATATATATTTGCAAGTTGTTCAAGAAAGATATCTTCTCGAATAACAATAAAATGGGAATTATAGGTGAGTCGGTCAAGCACAACCCATACCAAATTATTTCCCTTCAACATCTTTGGGAGACCCATGACAATGTCCCTAGTGACATTCTCCCATATCCACATGGGTATAGGAAATGGTTGCATCTTCCCTTTGTACTTTTGTTGTTCTACTTTAACTTACTAACATACCAAGAACCTGAAGATATATTCCAAAATATCCTTCTTTATGTTATCCGACCAGAAGTGTTCTCGAAGATCATGGTACATTTTGGTGATACCAGGATGGATAGATAATGTTGAGCTACGTGCATTGTCTAATACCTCTTTTTTATCAAGGGTGGAGAAGGAATACAAATCCGTGTTCCAAACTGAATCACACAATCATTATCAATATGGAACTCTTGAAGCTTCCCTTCCTTTACTGCATTCACCTTCTATTGTAACTCTAGATCATCCCTTTGTGACTCCCTAATCATCTCTTGGATTGGTGGTTAAGCAATCATTTGGGAAAGGTAGGATGTATCCCTTTCCCTTATGTTTTCCAAATCCATCCTTTTCATATCAAAGAATATACAATCTTTCCCAATCTGTAACATGGATAGAGTAGTAGGTTCTTTTCTTTAAAGAGCATCAGCTACCTTGTTCGCCTTTCTAGGATGACAGTGAATAGAGAAAATCTAGTCCTTGATTAGCTCTAACCATATCCTTTGATGCATGTTGAGTTCCTTTTGTGTGAATATATACTTTAGGATCTTGTGTTTGGTGTATATGTCACACTTGTCACTATAATGGTAGTGCCACAATATTTTCAAGGAAAAAATCATGGCTATGAGTTCTAGATCATGAATCAGGTAGTTTTTCTCATGGATATTTAACTATCATGAGGTGTAGGGTATCACATTATCATTTTTCATTTGTACACAACCCAAGAATTTCATTTAATCATCTCTCTATATCACAAAACTGTCACCACTAATCGGTAATGTGAGCATAGGTGCAGTGATCATGCATATTTTTGGCTCCATGAAGCTTCCCTCACATTCCTCTATCCAAAAAAATTTTACCCCTTTCATTGTTAATTCAGTTAGCGGGCTTGAAAATAGTGAGAAATTTCTCACAAAACATTGGTAATACCCATCTAATACTAGAAAACTACAAATTTCTGTGACACTAGATGGAATTGACTATTCCTCAATCACCTTTGTATTTGAAGAGTCCAAAAAAATTACCCCACTTGTGATAAAATGTATGAAGAATGTGACATACTTCATCCAAAAGTCACACTTGCTGAACATGGTGTACAACTTATGTTATCTCAATATCGCGAACACGAGTCTAATATGTTCTTTGTGTTTCTCATTTATCTTGAATTTGATGCAAAAATCATCAATAAACACCATCAAAACTTCGTCGAGGTAATTTCTAAAGACTCTTTTCATCAAATCCATGAAGATTGATGGGGAATTTTTATGTCTTATGGGATCTCTAGAAACTCATAGTTCCATTACCTTGTAGGGAAAGTAGTCTTCTAAATATCTTCCTTATTCACTTCTAGCTGGTGATATCCAAAATGAAGATCCACCTTTGAGATGTATTGAGCTTCTATTAACTGGTAAAAAAATTCATCAATCCTTGGATGATGGTACTTGTTCTTTAAGGTGATCTTGTTGAGTTCCCAATAATCGACACACAACTGTATTGTTTCATCCCTCTTCACAAAGAGCATCAATGCACCCCAAGGTGATGCACTAGGGAATACGAACACTTTCTCCAAATTCTCTTCTGGATGTTTCTTTATCTCCTCTAATTAGATAGGATCCATCCTATAGGGACACATTGAGATGAGAGTAGCACCAGGTATGAGTTATATTTAGAACTCTACCACACAATCCGAGGGAATTTCGGGTAACTCTTTAAGAAATATGTCACTGTATTCCCTCACAATGGGAATTTCCGCAAGGTCGACACTTTCCTTGGAGTCAACCATTTGGGCGAGGTATGCATCTTTATAGGGAATCAACACCCACACCGTTGAAGGACTTCTCAAAGTAGATTCATTATCTTCCTTACATTTGTAGAGGAGCATGGGATGGTTTAGAATACGAAAAGATATTCCCTTTTCCTGAAAATTGACATGTTCTCTATATAACGAGATCCAATCCATTCCCATTATAGTATCGAATTCAACCAAGGGATTTATTATGAGATTATCTAGAAGAATATTCCCACACAGGACAATATGATAAGAGTCAAACACTTGGGTTGTAATGGTTGCACCACTTTATGTTTTTACAGATATATCTACTTCAATGTTTCGGGGCTTCGATTCTATAGTTCTAGAAAACATGAAAGATATAAAGGAATGTGTAGAACCATAATCAAATAATAATTTTTCCATTCTTGAGTGAATAGGAAGTGTGCCTTGTATGACTTCATTATCTTCCTCCACTTCTGCAATAGTGATGGCAAAAGACTTCCCTTGATCCTTTGGATTTGGTGGCTGCTGACACTAATTACCCTCAAGGGATCGAGGTTTAGTGCACTCGCTTGAAAAGTTCCCTTGCTCTATAGTGTTGTAGAATTGTACCATAGGAGGTTCTCTCTATTCTTCCACTACATTCTCCTTCATTTTCTTATATTTTTGACACTCTTGAGAATAGTGTCCTTCCTTCCCACACATGAAGCATTACCCCATTCCATTGAGGATGTTTCCATGATGAAACATCCCACATTTTTGGCATGTGGTTTGTTGAGTTTTTCTTCCCACCTTTATCATTAGATCCTCCAGTTTGAAACTCCAACTTTTATTTCTTATCAACAAATCCATGGGGCCATTATCCAAACCCAATCTCTACTTTGAGATCACATCTAAAAACTTCTTCGTAACTCACAAAGTCACAAATTACAAGAGCCTTTCAAATATGGGGTTTTAATCCACTAAATAATACATCAAATTTTCTATCATTTTTTATAACAAAACCTGAAACGTACCTTGAAAGCATCATGAAATTCTCTTCATAAATTCTGACAGATTCTCCTTCTTTTTTATTGATCTCTATGAATTCTCTCTCTATCATCGTATGTAGAGTTAGTGGGAAATAATTATTAAGAAACATTAACTTATAGTGTAACACCCCAAGATTTCATAGTACATTATCTCATTAATGTAATTCAATAGTTTGCGCTACACGCAACACCGAGTTCGAGCGCACCACCAACTTACCAAACTAGCCCTCTACAAGTGGTTATGAATAGTATTAACTGCATTTTGAATTTTATATAAACTATATAATTTTAACACCCATATTATGTGTTTCTTAGACATAATATGAGGAAAAATTCATTTTTCTCATATAAAAGAAGTATTTTAAAAAAATGCAATTTTACCACCTTTTAATGGAGAACTATTTTTAAAACCAATATTTGAACTTATATATATTCTATTTAATGAAATTAAATTCTTATTTAGAATCATGACATAAAAATTTAGTTGGGATAAATTTTTTTTACTTTTCTGATAACTTTCATATTTTGATTAATAGTGAAAAATACTAAATTTTAATTGAAAAAAACTTTTTTAATTGAAATCATATATAGTGATAAATTATTCATTTTAATTGTTTGGAAGTATAATTAGATTATAGTTTTATCATTGAATATAATCTAGGTCATTATTAGTAATTTCACATTTAAATTTGACCTAAACACATGTCAATATTTGGATTGTTTTTACTTTTAAAAAACCCATTTTTTTGGTTTTGACAACGGGAATTAATTTTAATTTAATTAATGCAACTAATGTGTTTTGTATTTGGTAAAATAGAATTAATTTTTGAATTAGTAAATTATCTTAGGGTGAATTTTTGGTATTTTTTTAAAAACATCCAATTTTTGCTGAATAGTTAAAAATACTGCGTTATTTTTTAAAACCGTCTTTTTATTTAAATAATTGTTTATTTTATTTAAATTTATTTTATGAAAAAAACTATAATTATAGTAAGTATATAATTTCAATGTAATTTATTGGTTTCCTTTTATAAAAAATTAGATGTATAAATTTTTATTGAACATTTTATCATCTTTTACCCACATTCTAGGAGTATTTGTAAATTTTCATAGAACATAATTTTACCACATCTGTGAGTTGAATTTCAAAAATCCAAGAGAAATGGTAGACATCAGTAAGTAAAATTTGGTTCGATGAGATGAAAATAATTTTTGGTGAATAGTAACTTTTGACATTTATTTACCACGGTTAAACGTAAATAGGATAATTAAGGGTAAAACAATATTATAATTACCCTAACACATGTCCTAATTCTATTGGATAAGTTTAATTCAACCCAAAACAACCTTAGGAATAAAATATGATCCTTTAGGTCTACTTGGATTAGATTAGGACATTTATTATTATTTTATTTAATGAAGTGTTAAAAGTGCTAAATTCAAAGTTTATAAAATAAACCATTTTTAATATAGGGTTATACAAAAGATAAATTACACTATAAGTATTTATTATAAAGATAAAAATATTTCCTATATAATGGTATTTTATTTTCAACTTTTAGAGATTAAATAATTAAATTTATTTATGACACAATGATGATGTAGTAATTACTTTCTTAATGATAGATTAAAAAAGGTTATATTATAAATTTTAAAATAAAGATAATTAAAACGTTTTGATGACATCCACAAACTTTTTAGGTTAATATGACATGTTATGGAAGATTTTAAAAATTGTTTTCAAAGTGATAAGGTTTTTATGACTTTCACAAAAATAAAATACCAAATAGTTTCTAAATTGACATATATTAAGTTTTTAAAACAAATACTATATTATTGGTTGATATAATATTACTAAAAATATAAGGTTCTGCCAAAGGGCTTAAATAGTATTATATATGTCATTAATGAACCACTTGAGGTTCTTTAGGATGTTTTGATTAATTTTATTAACCATATAGTTTAAGAATACAAGAATACACGGTAAAATTTAAACTATTTAACTAAGAGTTCAATATAAAAGATAAGGTTACAATGGTATCCTAAACTTGTCTAAAAACTTTTGGTTGAAGGTATTTTGACCCATGACCACCTTATCCGTGAAATAAATTCATTTGGAGCCATTGTAAACCGAATATTATTGTATAATAAATTAATATTTTAATCTTCTCCTAAAGTAACCCTCACCCCTCTTATAAAAGGGAACTTCCCCTTCTCTCAAAATAACAACACCAAAGCCATTTGGATCGGCCAAAAAATGCCCAAATATCCTCCCAAAATCCCTCATATCATCCTAAAGTCCTTACTTTTATCAGAAATCCATCCTATGGAGCCCTTTTGATTAACTCAAAAGGAAACACACGAAGAAGAGGTAATAATTTCGCCACCCTCTTTCAAGTTCTTTTCTTCATCCACTTCCTCTTTCATTGTTGTTTCCATACCAAAATAATATATCTATTACCTACCAGATGCATCTAAGTTATTATAAATAAGGTACAACCATATTCATTATTCTATCCATCATATAAATGACAAAGTCACCATACGTGTGTACGTACAGCTTACCGTCTCCACGTCGTGGTGTAGTTTGTCATTCAAACACTTAATTATTTGGATGGGTATAATAATGAGTATAAACGATGTAAATAATAAGTATAACATAGTAATTATTATTTATATATAATATACCATCCAATTACAAATTATTTCACCATAAATATAATGATATTGTCGCTCGTGCATACGTACGGATTACCGTCTCCACGACGCGATGAGATTCATTTCCACATTCACCCTTAAACAATGATTATAAAAAGTTATATTATTAAGATGTATATAATATATTATATAATAATGCTACTTATTATTTATATATATATATGTATGTACTTACGTATATCTTATTCACTTACTTCCATTCAATATGATATGAAAACAGAAACAAATTTTATGCGTTCGTATGACCTACCGTCTCCATAAACGCTGTTTTCCAATTCATATATCTATCTATTTTACGTATTTATATTCTAAATATATATGATATATAAATCATGTGTCACATTGTTGTTTTATGTGAATCATGATCTAAATTATACTATCAAGAATAACATGTCAAAACACGTGTGATAAAGAAAATGATTTTTAACCGAAATGTTAATTTAACATGGAAATCATTATTAAATGGGTAGTATAAAGTCAAAATGAATCATATATGATATAATAAATATGAATATGGTTCTGTTATAACTTAATAACATACTATTGTCATTATAAAGGAGGTTAAATTTACCCTCGACCAATGTAATGTGCAAGGAAAGGGTTAATTTCACAATCTCTTTATCATCTGAGATTGTTTTTACGTAAGTATCTAATTGGAAATATTTATCATCCATGTCCATGTTTCTCAAAAGTGTTTTCCAAGGTATTAATTTATAGGTACTAGTTTACTAAAGCATCATTTTAAATTTTTTAAATATTTATTCTTCAAAACGTTTCTTATTAATGTCCATGTTTTCAAAATTATTTTAAGCATTTATTTATATGGACATGAATGTTTTAAAATGTTAATTACTTTCAATAGTTTCAAAGTGGTTTGGGAAAATTTGATTCAAAACTATCTTTTAAATGAATTCCATTATAAATTATGTGACTTTTAAATTTTTTTTATGAAAAATGGATATTTCTCTCAAACATTTTTATTGATCATTTTCAACTATGTCAAAATCCTTAAGAGATATTATTCTTGATCGAGGTTGATTTATTATGATACAGATCTTTCATATTTTATTGAAGGTTTTGTGATATTTTTTCTGTAGATGTGTAATTTTTATACTATTCATGGTTTATGGATAAAGTATTGAGATTTTATATGCTATTTTTAATACGAATGTTTATGTTATGTTTAATCCTTCTCATATGTGGAATGAATTGGACTTAATAAGTGAAAGGTGTAGCCCGCTATAGCTCCTCGATGCATCTTTAAGTATCACGAGACAAACTAGTGTCTTGGCACAAGGCCATGAAAAAATATTTTTTGTAGTCTTGGAAAAAGGCCTTGAATATGTGGTTATGAAGTCTGGCATTATGCAATACATCATTATAAAATTGGCTATTGATATTTCAAGTGATTATTAGACTTGAATAATATCCATGTGAATAATTAAATGGAATTATTTGATTTATATTGGCCATATTATGATGAATATTAATTTTAAAAGGCTTATTATTTAGTCTTATATGTTGCCTTAAATGTTTATTCTTATTTATGAAAGTTTCCGCTATATTGTTATCCTTGCTGAGAACCTGAGCTCTCCCATTTCTTATGTTTTATTTTCACAGGATTCCAAGAAGTTTATTATTATTGATAAGAAGGGTTATGATAGGGTATCAATGGTATCCTAAAAGGATCATTTTTTGTGTGTTTCATTTTCTAATGTGTAATGTAACGTTCATGTATGTAATCTATTTTCCAATACTTCTAAACTGATCTGTCTTTGAGGACATGATTCCTTATAATCATGCTAATGTTATGTAATAAAGAACCGACTCAGGGTAATAGGGGTCATGGAATTATAGTTGGAAGCAGAGAAAGTTTATCAATAACCTTGGAAATATATTTTGATAACTCTGATTAGAGAACATTACCCTAAGATAGAATTTGGGGATTAGTATAGAAGAACTTCCAAATTTTTTTGTAATGTAGTGATTTTGTGTTTTTTTCCATGAAATACAACCCTTTCTGTATACCCAAAGGTAGGGGCGGCTCTAGAACAAATGTACCTAGGAGTGAAAACTCTGACAATTTGTTTCGGGTATGACCTAGTGTATCCTAGTACACGAAAATGGGCCTTGCCGCAGTCTTGGTTATAACACTCCTAGGGGATATCCTTAGGGTATTTCACATATTCATTACAAGACATTATGAAGTATTGAAGTGAAAATATTTCCTCAAAGGAAACATTTTATGATTATAGATTATATGAATAATCATTTCAATTTACGTTATTTATTTTACAATTTTGGAATTATGCATTGCGATTCATAAACTAACCTTGTGTATTCCATTACTTAGAAATGGTGCCTAGTAGATGGAATGAGAATTCTAGAAATATAGATTATCAAAATATTAAGAAGGATCATATCATTCTTGGTATTAATCCAACATTTAAAAGGGAAATATATTATTGATACCGAGGTTGTGATTTTGGAATAATATATTATTGATTTGGAAAAATTATATTGGATTTTCGTGACTACCTTGAAACTGATTAATGATTTGTATATTCCATCATTGTTGGAGTTTACAAAATTTTTGGATAGAAGGTGTATATCCAGTATTCCATAATGAATAAGGGCACATGAATGTAATCAATAAGGTTTTATGGTAATTCAGGGTGTTACAATGTTTTAAAAGAATATATGATGAAGGTATTCACAAGTTATTTTGTGGAAAAAAGGATCTTCATTGTGTTTAACTTCCTTATAAATTTTGGACTGTGAGTTTGGACAGAAGTATTTTGGATAAAACTAATGGTTGGAATCGATTAAGTTTGATATTGGATACTATTGTTAAGGATAAATAATTTCTTGAGATTATTTTTGGATTTTCGTAAAAAGGACAACTAGGAGGTTGAGCGACAACCTGTCGCGTCCGGTAAGGCCGTGAGACTTGAACCCATAACCAAAGGGCGACAAGTGTGGATCACCTACCACTAACATACCTGATGTCTAGGTTCTTGTAATGTGGTTCTTTTAAATAGTATTAAAAATGAATTATAAATTCATTATTTTTGGAACCCTATACTGTTAAGATAAATAAAATATTTTTGAATTCTATTATCTTTTGGAGTAAAAGGTGTGTTTGTGGTAGAAATTAGTCGAAGGATGAAATTCTACCCGTCAAGTATATTTTTTCTATTATTCTATGAATAAATTAATTCTTAAACATTAGGGAAGGGATCTTATAAACAAAAATGTGTTATCCTATTACCATATGTTTTGTTGAAACAATGATATTTTACATCATCTTAGATTGATGGCTTTGAGGCCATCAATTTTACACTTATTTGTAATTGACAACCTCAATCACTCCCTATAAATATTTATGTTTTTCCTATAATTATGTGTCTCTAATTTCCACCAATTTTCTCATAATCGAGATCATAATGTGGTGGTGACTTTTTCATTTCCTTTTCGCTCTTATTAAGACTAAATTTTATTAACCAAATTTATGATTTGGGTTTTCCACAAAGGAATTTTTCTATTTTTAACCATTTATTTTTGAAGAAAAATTTTAAATTGCGAGGATGCAATTTTTTGAAGGAGGGGAGAATGTAACACCCCAAGATTTCATAGTACATTATCTATTTAAAGTAATTCAATAGCTTGCGCTATACACAACACCGAGTTCGAGCACACCACAACTTACCAAACTAGCTGTTCAAAAAGAGGTTATGAATAATATTAACTTAATTTTGAATCTTATATACTCTATATGATTTTAACTCCCATATTATGTGTTTCTTATACATAATATGAGAAAAAAATTCATTTTTTCAGATAAAAGAAGTATTTTTCAAAAAATGAAATTTTACCACCTTTTAATGGAGAACCCTTTTTTAAAACCAATATTTGACACTTTTATATATTAAATTTAATGATATTAAATTCTTCTTTAGAACCGGGACATAAAAATTTAGTTTGGATAATTTTATGGTTCTTTTCAGATAACTTTAATATTTTGATGAATAGTTAAAAATACTAAATTTTAATTGAAAGCAACTTTTTTTAATTGAAATAATTCACTGTGATAAACTTTAAATTTTAATGTATTGGAAGTATAATTAGATTATATTATTATAATTTAATACAATTTAGGTCATTATCAGAAATTTCACATTTAAATTTGACAAAAACACATTTCAATCTTTTGATAGTTTTTACTTTTTTAAAACCCGCTTTTTCGGTTTTGACAATGGGAATTAATTTTAAATTAATTAATTCAACATCAATGTTTTGAATTTGGAAAAATAGAATTCATTTTTGAGTTAGGAATATCCAAATTATCTTAGGGTGAATTTTTGGTATTTTTCTGAAAACATCCGATTTTTTATGAATATTGAAAAACATCATGTTATTATTTAAAACCAAATTTTTTATTTAAATAATTATTTATTTTATTTAAATATATTTTATGTCAAAATAGATATATATTATCTATATATGTTTAATATAATTCATTAGAGTCATTTTATAATAAAATTAGTTGTATAAATTTTTTTTGAACTTTTTTCCGTATTTTAGCCACATTCTAGAAGCATTTTCAAATTTCGATAAAACATAATTTTATATATTCTGTGAGTTGAATTTAAAAATTATTATAAACATAGTTGACATCATTAATTATTTTTTGGTTCAATAAGATGAAAATAATTTTGGTTGAATAGTAACTTTTCACTTTTATTTACAACGGTTAAAAGTAAATAGGGTAATTATGGGTAAAAATGATATTATAATTACCCTAACACATGTATTAATTTTATTGGATAAGTTTAATTTGACCCAAAAATACCTTTGTAATCAAATATGACCCTTTATGTCCACTTGGATTAGATTAGGACTTTTATTATTATTTTATTTAAAGAAGAGTTAAAAGTGTTAAATTCAATGTTTATTAAATAATCCCTTTTTAATATAGGGTAATGCATAAGATAAATTCCACTGAAAATATTTATTAGAAAGATAAAAATATTTATTTCATAATGGTATTTTATTCATAATTTTTAGTGATTAAATAAATAAATTTATTTATGACACAATGAGGATGTAGTAATTTCCTTCTTTATGAAATATTAAAATAATTTATATTTTAAAGATTAAAATAAAAAGAATTTAAATGTTTTGATTCCATACACTAATTTTTAATGCTAATATGACATGTGAGGGTAGATTATATAAATTGTTTTCGCAGTGATAATGTTGTTATGACATTCACAAAAACAAAACACCAAATATTGTCAAAATTGAAATAAATTAATTTTTTAAACAATACTATATTATTGGTTGATATACCATTTCTAAAAAATTAAGGATCTGAAAAAGTGATTAAATAGTATTATATATGTCATTAATGAACCACTTCAGGTTATTTTTTAAATTTAGAGTATGTTTATAAACCATATAGTGTACGAATACAAGAAGACACGGTAAAAGTTAAACTATTTAACTAAGAGTTCAATCTAAAAGATAAGGTTAAAATGGTAACCTATAATAGTCTAAAACCTATTGTTTGGGATTATTTTTACTCATAAACAAGTAAAACGCGAAATAAATTATTTTGGAGACATTATAAACCGAATATGATTGTATAATAAATTAATATTCAAATCATTTCCTAAAGTGACCCTCATTCCTCTTATAAAAGGGCACTTCCCCTTCTCTCAAAATCACACCTTCAAAGCCATTTTTCTCGGCCCAATCCTGCCCAAATATCCTCCCAACTTCCGTCAAATAATCCTAGTGTCCTTACTTTGATCATAAATACACCCTATGGATCCCTTTTGATCCACTCAAAAGGAAACACCCGAAGAAGAGGTAATAATTTCACCACCCTCTTTCATGTTTTTTTCTTCTTCCACTTCCTATTTCTTTGTTGTTTCCATACCAAAATAATAACTTCAGTAACTCCTACATATTTTTATGTTATTATAAATATGGTACCACAATATTTTTTATTCTATCCATCCTATAAAATAATAATTCACCATACGTTCGTACCTACGACTTACCTTCTCCACGTCGTGGTGTAGTTTTTTATTCAAACACTTCATTATTTGTATGGGTATATAATGAGTATAATTGATTGAAATAATAATTATAACATGTTAATTATTCTCTATATATTATATATCATCCAATTACATATGATATCATCATAAATATAATGATATTGTTGCTCGTGCGTATATACGGATTACCGTCTCCACGACACGATGAGATTCATTTCCACATTCACCATTAAACGATGATTATAAAAAGATATATTATTAATAATTATGTGATATATGATATATTAATACTACATAATATATATATATGTACTTACATATATTTTATTCATTTACTTCCATTCAATACGATATGGAAATGGAAACAGCCTTTACGCGTACGTATGTCCTACCAGCTCCATAAATGGTGTTTTCCATTTCATATGTATATCTATTATACATATTTATATTCAATATATAATTTTTATATAAATCATTTTTTACATTCTGGAAGTATTTAAATCATTATATAAATGAAACGATCAATATTAACAAGTTAAACCACGTACGATAAAGAAATCGACTATTAACTGAAATGTTAATTTAACATGGAAATAATTATTAAATTGGTATTATAAAGTCATAAATGAATCATGAATTATATTATAAATATGAATATGGTTCTGGTACAATTTAATAACATATTATGGTCATTATTCAAGAGGTTAAATGTACCCTCTACCAAAGGAAAGGGCAAGGTAACAGTTAATTTAATAATCAATTTATTATCTGAGGTTGTTTTTATGTAAGTATCTACTGGGACATAATTATTTCCATGTCCATGTTTCATAAAAGTGTTTTCAAAGGGATTATTTTTAAGGGACTATTTTACTAAAAAATCATTTTAAATGTTTTAATGATTTATTCTTCTAAACCTTTCTCATTAATGTCCTTGTTTTCATAATGGTTTTAAGGATTTATAAACATGGGCATGAATGTTTTAAAATGTTAACTCCATTAAAAAACTTTCAAAGTGGTATGGGACACTTTCATTCAAAACTATATTTTAAATGACCACCTTTATAAATTATGTGACCTTCAAATGATTTCATGAAAAAGGGATATTTAATCAATGATTTTTATGGATCATTTTCAACTATGTCAACATCCTTTATGAGATATTATTCTTGATCGAGGTTGATTTGTTATGATACAAATCTTCCATATTGTGTTGAAGGTTTTGTGATTTTTTTTACTATTTATGAGTTATTTTTATACCATTCATGGTTTATTGATAAAGTATTGACATTTTTATGATATTTTTAATATGAATGTTTTTGTTATGTCTTAAAATTTTCATATGAGGAATTAATTGGTCCTAGTAAGTGATGCGTTGAGCTCGCTATAGCTCTTCAATGCATCGGTAGGTCTCATGAGACAATCTAGTGTCTTGGCACAAGGCCGTGAAAAAATCTTATTTGTAGTATTGGAACAATGCCTTGACTATGTGGTTGTCAAGACTGGTATTATGCATTTCATCATTATGAAATTGGATATTGATATTTCATGTGATTATTCGAATAGTATAATATCCATGTGAATAAGTAAATTGAATTATTTGATTAATATTTTCCATATTATACTGAAGTTTAAGTTTAAAAGGCTTATTTTTTTGTCTTATACATTGCCTTAAATGTTTATGCTCATTTTTGAAAGTTTCCGCTATATTGCTATCCTTTCTGAGCATATGAGCTCACCCCTTTATTATGTTTTATTTTCCCTAGATTCAAAGAAGTATATTATTATTGATAATAAGGGTTAAGATAAGATATTAATGGCTTTATAAAAGGATCATTTTTGTTGGGTTTCATTTTCTAATGTGTAATGTAATGGTCATGTATGTAATCTATTTTCCAAGACTACTAAAATGATCGGTCATTCAAGACTTGATTCCTTGTAATCATGCCAATGTTATGTAATAAAGCATTGACTCTGGGTAACGGGGGTTAGGTCATTACATATAGTATTCCCTTTCCATCTCTTCAATTTCAACTCTGGGCTCGATGTTCTTAATCAAATCCCAAAATTGATTGACCTCTCCATCTAGATGATAAACTACTTGTGTCTCCTTCTCTTTCTCATAACAATGAATCATAGTAAAGATCTTCTCTAGGTAGTTGAACCACTGTTCCACAACTAGTGGATCAAAAGATTCACTAATCATCAGTGGTTGTTGCCACATAAATGATTCGATAGCTAGTTGCTCCCTCTTTGGGGATGGAGAACATTCCCCATTATTCTGGTTATTATTCATCACCTGAGATAGTTGGGTAAGAATCACCATGATGTTTTGAACTCCACCTCCCAAATCATTGGGGATTTCATTTGAGCAATCGTTGCATTGGCCCTCGCACGAGTTGTTGGCCTGGTTTCTCCTGGTTCACACCATTCTCTAAAATAGAAATGGTTTGAACAAAAAATAAGTCAACATGTCATGAATAAATAACTTATTCATTTGTAAATATTACACTAAAATCATGACTTATGGGATCCCTATGTAATGTTTCTCATGTGCATGTTTGTATTTAGTCTCATACTTGAGGTTTTCTCTTGGGTTCACTAATCCTAATTCCCAAATTAACTATGCCTTGCCTCTAATACAAACTATAATGAACCTTCCTTTTCATACATTACTATTACACCATTTTAATGATAAACAACATAATATTATTACACATAGAGGATCCAAAGGTTCAGTTTCTTGGGAAAACTAGGACCAAACATAACATTTACAACATCATACATAAACATTTATTTAATTCCATATTCTCTATCATTTTATTGGCACTTGACCTCTCCTTAATACATGTAGTCACCTAAGGATATATATCCAAAATGTGTGAGAAAAAATCCCAGTATGTGGATATATAAGAACAATATAATGCGGGGTGAGCATATTCATAACATAGGCAGTGGCTTATGAACATAAGAGGAAGCAGTAATAAAAGACATGAAATTTGGAAATGCATAAAAAATGAAACATCATGTCTTAGTTGTTTACTACCACACATACATGTGAACATTTCAAGCATCATGTTCACACATCATTTCAATTTTAGTCATGAGATTCATCACCTTACCCAATTCATTTGAGCGCTATCTAATTTGGGGTGCACCCGTCACATTCAAACATTTATATTGCACTATATAATTCTCAGTGCACCCGTCACATCATAATATTAACGTTATCATGCTTTCCACATAACAAAAAATTGAAACTTGACCATAAAATAACCCTTGTAAGGATATAGGATTCACATCATATATTAGTTTCCCAATAGAAAGATGAAATAACATACTTGATACAAGAATCATTAACTTTGAGTGGGAAGTAAAAGGTGTGTTCTTGAAAGAAGAGTTATTTTGAAAAAACATTGCGTTTTTTATGAAATAAAATAAGGAACATTTATATCACTAAATCGGAATAATAAGGATGGACAAATTATTTTTAAAGAGTAACCATACAAAAAATGTAGTGAAAGAGGGAAAACCCGAAGAAATATAGTTGGGTTCGAGAATTTTCATTTACCCTGTATTCGAAATATTTATTAACATTAATATCCTGTATAACCACATTAGATTAATTAATCAACAAATCCCAAACATTTTATACCTGAAAATGGGTCATTATAGTTTCATTTGGTTATTTTATGTGCCTTTGGATGAGTTATAGGGTTTAAATCAATTGTTCGGGAATGTTTGTTTTTATGGTATTCTTGAATGGTTCAGTTATATTAATAAATGGAAGTTTGTGTAGAGCATGGATAAACATCCAAAACTGATATTATATTTTTTAATGATATTACTAGAGTTAAAATGATATTATATTTAATTATGTTATATACCATGTGGGTGAATCATTATATAAAATTTAATTATTATCGTTTGGGTTAATTCAGGAGATTTTTCAACCACAACGAATTAGTTTTTTAATCATTTAGTAATATTAACAAAAGTTAGTTCAAGAAAATTAAATATTATATAATTCATATAATATAATTTTTTTCAATAATAAAAATGGTTTCATGGCCAGATCTGAAGTAATTAAAGAAAATATAAATCACATCGTCTATGATGCTGGTAATTCGGTACATGACATACAATGTTTTTATTCCATGAAAAAGTGGGAGAGGAGAAGAAAGAATGATGATGAATTATAAATTAAATTGAGTAAATATGGAATATTAAATATTTATGGAGATTTCATGCCTCTTGGATAAGAGGAATGTGAGGAATGAAAAAGAATTGAAATTGACTTGAAGAAAATTTGATAAATTCCTTACAAAAATTTGGCAGCCTAATAACAACACATCATGGCTTTAGAAAACATTAAAAAGAGAGTGGAAAATGGTCAACCATCCATAAATGAGTCATAATAAATTAGAGAAAAGGATAAAAGTTATATACGAACATGGTATGGAAATAGGAATGTTGTACCACATAAAAGTGAACATGGATGGAAAAAGAATGAAGTTGATAATTCTGTTACCTTGTTGAATAACTCCAAAGAATTGAAGGGTTAGACCATAGAAACTTGAAAAAACCATGGTAGGAATATTGGGGAGGTAATAAGGATAGATATTCGTTGAGGATGACTTTAGAATGAATGGAATGAAGGAATGGATTGGTATTTATAGCAAAATTGTGGGAAATATTTTAATAATTTTCAAGCGACACCTCATTAGTGGTATTTTCAAAACCATGGATTTTCCCATTGTATTAGCCACTTGGGAAACCTCTCATAATATTTTTTTCACGACCCGTCCTCGGGGCCCGTGTCGTGACTACCCCAAGACCGCCTTCCATAGGCCAGGGGCTGTCGACTAGCACCAAGGCGTAAATCCCGGTAAAGGGAAGGCATTGACTTTGTAAAGTAAACAAGCACCATAGAGTAAGCAAGCAAAAAAAGTAAATACTAAGTAAAAGATAGTACAAGAGTGAAGTGCGGAAAAGTAAGTGGGCTAGTATACAAACCCAAACTGAAAGTAAAGTACAACTCGAAAGGGAAAACATCAACTGAAAGGTAAAGCCGCAACGACGAGCCATCCACTGGGAATCCCACCTGAAGGGTGGGTACAGAAAACCTCCACTGCTCCTCGGGTCCAGTCGACCGCTCCGAGTACGTCCTGCCCAGTGGTCCACCTCTAGGTACCGTCCTGCTCTGCAAGCCTCCACCACGATCAATGATGTCCGTCGTCTGCAACCAACACAACGTAGTGCGGGCATAGCCCGTGCATGGGTGAGTATAAGCTACTCAGTACGGACCCCAAGACCCCCGAAGGTCTCCCAAAATACACAAAGGATAAACCATAAAGGAAAGACACAATCACGAAGTAACAACCGACACTTCTTAGGTATATTCCCATACATATACCTAAGTCATCAATTCCAATACGCTCCAACCTCCAAGCCCAAGTCCAACCCAGCCCACACAGGAAAGCATACGTATTCCACACAGGAAAGAAAAATGAAATCCACACAGGATAACACTACACAATCCACACAGGAAGGTAAAAAATGATTCAGCTCACACAGGTATACTTCTTCGAAAGACGATAGAGATGATCACTGATCCATCTAAGTCGTCGGACCCACAAAGGATCGATAGGTACTAACCCCCACAAAGACCCACACAGGATCGGGCCCACACAGGACCTATAGGCGCTGGCTCACACATAACCACTGAGCGCTGACCCACACAGGATCAGATTCACACAGGATCGATAGCACTGATCCACACAGGATCACTGAGTGTTGTAGTCGTCATCGTCGAATCCACTGAGGATCTCTGCACAGTCGTCATCGCAGTCATAATAGCAGTCGCAACCAGCACTAGGGTTCCCGCACACAGCAAGCTCATTCGGGAGGGTCCGCTTCACGAGCCGAGAGGCTGATACATCAACTGACACATGGTCCAGAGTTGATGTATCCAAAAGTTCCGTATCGTCAACAGGAACTCAACGTCGCAGACAACGTGTCAAACGGACGCCCGGTCTGAGAGTTATTGGCCTTTTCGTCCCAGGGGCCCGGTTGGTTTTTAAGGAAAAACCAACCCGACCATACTCCACCTGCGTCCAAACCTCGGGCGGAGTAAGACAAAAGATCCGTCTCACTAAGATTAAACCAAAAAAGTCGACGACACGTCATTCGAACGTCCGGAGCTTAAGATATGAGCGTTTCCTCTCCGAGGGCCCGGTTGGTTTCGTGTACGAACCAACCCGGCCGAACTCAAAGTATTCCGAAACATTGAGTTCGATATACCGAAACAACCTTCTCGTTCCATGGATCCTGTCGCCGCTGACGGCGCGTCGA
This sequence comes from Viscum album, assembly GCA_963277665.1. NCBI lineage: Eukaryota > Viridiplantae > Streptophyta > Magnoliopsida > Santalales > Viscaceae > Viscum > Viscum album. Next base: position 26,380,601 of record OY728128.1, on the reverse strand, counting down.
TCGGTGGTCTGTAGCCCGAGTTATGGGCAATTGAACCAAAATGGTCTGAAAACGGGGGTTTCGGGCCCGGAACGACCCGGCCCGAGAACCCCGGGTCGGCCCGAACCGGGGCGACCCGGCCCGGCGGCCCGGACCGACGACCCACGTGCTGGGCACGCTGGTCGATGCTCGGCCAAAACGGCCGAGTCGTTTTGGCTCGCGCAGAGGGGGGGGGGGGGCTGCCCCTCCCTTTTCTTGTAACCGCAGCCCCTTAATTGGGGTCCGCAATGATGGCTGGCCGGGGGAATTAATTCCCCTGGCTTTTCCTCGTCTGGCCGGCCCAACCTGGCCGGCCGGTTCCTGCCTAACGGGAACGGTCCCCTTCCAGCTCCGACACCGGTGGCCCGGCACCAGCCACCGGTCACCCTGATCCACCGCGGCCCTTGTCGTCCGGCGCGGTGCGACGACACCGCGACCCTACGCCGCGGCCCCACTTCGGTCACGGCGTCTTCGGTTTTCTTCGACGTGGCGCGAAGACCTCAAGTCCTTGTTCAACTTCACGGCGCGGCGCGACGGCGCCACAAAGTACTTGCCGTGCGATTTGCGCGTGGTGCGACGACACCACGCCATTCCGTCCAATCCACAAAGTATCAACAAGGATAAAGAGGAGGTTCGGCCATGTTAGTGCGGTCTAACCCCCTCTCTTTAAACGATAATATTTAGTCGAATATCCATGAAGATCGACAAACTAGAATCATGAACGGAAATGATTAAATAAAATAAATCCCCTACCTCGGTTTCAAGAACGGTGCACGTCAACGAGCCGCGGAAGACGAGCATCGTAGAGGTCAGGGGTCACGGAAAACGAACGTCGATTCCGTTGCCGTTGAGGTGAGTCCGAAGAGGAAACGTCGTGGAAGAAGAACATCGTGGAAGAAGTTCTCCACGTTTTTCGGCGGAGATGTTCTTCAATGAAGAACGGTGTTTTTCGTCGGAGTCTGAGGTGTTCTTCACGTTCTTCATCGAAGGAGAAGTTGTTCTTCCCAAAATCTCTCAACGAAAAAACACTAACAAAAAAATAAAATAAGCTCCTTTCTTAATTTATAAACAGAACAAGCCTTTTGAAATTCAAAGGTTTGAATTTCAAAAACTTACATTAAACACTCAACATTAAAACCATAAGTTTTATAAACTGAAGTTATAAACATTTAAATGGGAGTTGAGGGGGTTTAGAGGATATGAAGGGGTGGGGTTCGTGTGGGCCCCACCACCCTCATAACCTCCCAAGGGAGGTTGGATAGTTACCCAACTTCCATCAAAAGGATAAATCAGTTAGGGTAAGATAAAAATTGTAGAATAATTATGAATTAAACTTCCAAAATTTTTATCATTAACTCTCGTGAAAACGCAACTCCAGAACATGAGTTCCTAAGCAATTACCGGCGCTACGGTTCCATCAGTGCCCTCAGAATTCGATTCCGGGCACCGGTTCAAAATTTAGAAATTCCCACTCGTTCGTTCACTGAACGTACCCGAGCGAAACTTCGGATAGAAATTTCGGGCACTCTGGGCCTCGGAATGAAGTACCGTCTGAAACCGTGTTCTTGTAAAATTCCAAAGAAAATTATGAAAAAATTTCCCTTGAATTTCACGTGTCTTTACATTACTCCCACCCCAGGGCTTTACGTCCCCGTAATGATACATCATAACTAGGGAAACAAATGAGGGTACTGAGCACGCATCTGAGCCTCCCTCTCCCAAGTGCTCTCCTAGATGTTTCCGTGCCGCCATCTAATGCGCACTAGAGGAATCGACCATCCACGTAGGAGCCTCTCCTGTTGATCCTCGATCTCCACCGGGACTTCCGCAAAAGTCGCCCCATCATCAACGTCTAGCTCCCCATGGTCAATGATGTGCATCGGGTCATGCACGTATCTCCTCAGCTGAGATATGCGGAAGACGTCGTGCAACCGGTGAAACTGAGGTGGTAGAGCTAGGCGATAAGCCACCTCGCCAATCCTGCTGAGGACCTAGAATGGTCCGATAAAGTGTGGAGACAACTTGCAGCCTTGGCCAAATCTCAGTAATCCACGTCGAGGTGAGACACACAAAAAGACGTGGTCGCCATCCTCGAACTCTAGTGGCCTCCGCCTCCTGTCAGCATAAAACTTCTGCCAGCTCTGAGCTATCATCATCCGCTCCTGGATGACCTGGACCTTCCCTGTCGTAGCCTGGACCATCTCTGGTCCCACTAGTGCTGACTCCCTAAGGTCTGTCCAGCACAAAGGAGATCTACAAGGTCGACCGTACAACGCCTCGTATGGTGCCATCCCGATGGTGGAGTGGTAGCTGTTGTTGTACGCGAACTCCACCAAGGGTAGGTGGTCCTCCTAGCTACGACCAAAGTCGAGGACGCATGCACGAAGCATGTCCTCGAGAGTCTGAATGGTCCTCTCCGTCTGACCATCCATCTAAGGGTGAAAGGTCGTGCTCAGACGTAGCTGCGTCCCAAACGCCTCCTGCAACCCCTTCCAAAGCCGGGAAGTAAAGCGAGCATCTCTATTGAAGACGATAGGTGATGGTACACCGTGAAGCCGTACAATCTCCTAAACATAAAGATGTCCCAAGCTCTCCATTGAGCCCTGCTCTCTGATAGGTAATAAGTGAGACGACTTGGTGAGTGGGTCGACAATCACCCAAATGGAGTCGTGACCTCTGGAAGTGCATGGAAGTCCAGTCACGAAGTCCATAGATATTCCGTCCCACTTCCACTCCAGAACCTCCAAGGGCTGTACCAAGACTGCTGGTACCTGGTGCTCAGCCTTCACCTGCTGGCAGGTGAGGCATCGAGAAATGAACTCCGCCACAACCTTTTTCATGATCGGCCACCAGTGCTGTCTTCTGAGATCCTGGTACATCTTCTCCACTCCAGGATGTACCGCCAAAGGAGAAGTGTGAAACTCTCTCATCACCTCCTCCTGTAAAGCAACTAGTACCAAGGTACGTCTTCTGAAAAGGATGTCGTACTCTGCTCCAAAGGAGAAACCATCGGGTGCCTCTCCTGAGGATATCCGTGCATGCCGTGTCTCACAGTCATTGTCCCCATGCTGTGCCACTCTGACCCACTGTAGTAGTGGAGGAGTGACTGTGAGAGACTGAAGGAAGGTTTATCCATCTCTATCCATGAAGGATATCTGCAAAGAGGCTAGCTGCTCTGTCACCTCCTCAAGTAGCTCAATGCCCATCCTCTTGCTGAGAGCATCGACTACCAAGTTCCCCTTTCCAGGAGTATAGACTATCTCAATGTCATAGTCCTGGAGGAACTCGAGCCATCACCGCTGTCTCAGATTCAGATCCTTCTGAGATAAGATGTATATGAGACTCTGATGGTCAGAGAAGACTGTAAAGCGCTCGCCCATCAGATAGTGTCGCCATGTCTTCAGAGCGAAGACCAATGCTGCTAACTCTAGGTCATGGGTAGTGTAGTTCTGCTCATGCGGCCTCAACTGAAGTGATCCATAGGCGATCACTGCCCGCTCCTGCATCAGGACACATCCGAGTCCGATCCCTGATGCATCGCAGTAGACTACGTACCCTACTCCCTCCTCAGGCAACCTCAAGATAGGTGCGCTAGTCAATCTCTGTCTCAGCTCCAGGAAGCTCTGCTGACATCTGTCTGACCACACGAAGGGTTTCCCCTTCTTCTTAAAAGCTGAGAGTGGTGCCGCAACTCTGGAGAAATCTGGCACAAATCTCTGGTAGTATCCAGCTAGTCCCATGAAACTCTGCACCTCCGTCACACTCCTGGGTGGCTCCCAAGCTAGCACTGCCTCGATCTTCGCAGGATCCACTACAACTCCCTCCTCAGAGATGACGTGTCCCAAGAAGTGGACCTCACGTATCCAGAACTGATACTTCGAGAGCTTACCATAAAGTTGGTGCTCTCGGAGTGTGTCTAGTACAACCCGCAAGTGGTAGGCGTGCTCCTCCTTAGTCGTCGAATAAATCAAAATGTCGTCGATGAAGACCACGACAAATCGATCGAGGTATGGCTGAAAGATCCTATTCATGAGGGCCATGAACACTGCTGGAGCATTGGTTACACCGAAAGGAATATCCAAGAACTCATAGTGGCCATACCGACATCTGAAGGCCGTCTTCTGCACGTCCTCGTCCCAAACACTGAGCTGATGATAGCCTGACCTGAGGTCTATCTTCGAGAACCACTGTGCTCCCTTGAGCTGATCAAAGAGGTCATCAATCCTCAGTAGCAGATACTTGTTCCTCACTGTCCCCTAGTTCAGGCGACGATAGTCGACACAAAGTCGCAAGCTCCCGTCCACCTTCTTGGCCAACAATATCGGGGAAGCCCAGGGTGAAACACTAGGTCGGATGAATCCCTTTCCCTGCAAGTCCTCCAACTGTAACCGCAACTCTCGAAGCTCGGCGGGGGCCATCCGATATGCTGGAGTCGATTTTGGGGCTGTCCCAGGGTACAGGTCAATATAAAAGTCTACCTCTCTGCGAGGAGGTAGCCCTGGAACGTCGTCGGGGAAAACGTCCGCATACTGATCCACCACTATAGGAAAACCAGGACTCCGTACGTCAACTGCTCCTAGGATGATGCTAGATAACTGATGAGTGATGGGATGTCCTCTCCTCTGCGGAAGTCCATCCTGTGCTATGAAGGCTCCCTTCTCACCGTTGAAGGTGAACCTGCTCCCGTCGGTGCGTACACATCGCACCTTGCGCCTAAAACAGTCAATCTGTGCATGGACCGTAGACAACCAATCCATGCCCAAGATGATGACGTAAGGCCTCGACGCCGCTACAAGAAGATCTCAGCCGAAGCTCTCACCTCCTAGAGTAAGCTCACACTGCTGGCACCAGTGTGTAATCGTCGAGTCTGCTCCCATAGGAGTCTCTAGCCGTTAGGATCGAGCCAATGACTCTGTCGGAATCTCCGAGCTCCGAACAAGGGCAGCGGCTATGAAAGAGTGACTCGCTCATGTGTTTACAAGAACTGCAGAAAAGGTATAATAGACACAGATAGTACCTCGAATCATCTCGGGCGCACCGTGGTCGTAGGCCTCCGTTGCCTGGAGTTGTGCCTGTCTCTCCCCGCCAGCTCCCTGTGGTCGGGGTGGACCTCCTGGTGGTGGTGGTGGTAGAGCCTCAAAGCGTCGCCCACCACCTGCTGCTCGGCCAGCTCCTCTGCCTCGTCTGCCTCCTCCCTGCGGACCGCCATGGTCGACCCTATTCCTCTGCCTCGGTGGTCCCTCAACCGTGTGCTGCTCCTCGGCACGGCGGGTCGGGCAGTCACGAGCCATGTGGCCCTTCCCGCCGCATGAGTAACACAACCTGCCTCTCAAAAGACTGGCTCCGCGCTGTGTGTCCCGCATAGCTGAGCTAGTGTCCTAAGGTCGTCTTCCTGAGGGTCTGGTCTGCCTAGACCCATGAGTCATCCGTCGACTACCTGCTGCAGAAGACTCTACTACGTGCTGCCCTACGGTGGGTCTCGGCACTGGTGTAGACTCAGTAGAAAAGCTCTCAATCAAAAGGGCATGCTCCAGTACTCCCGTCTGAGTCGGAATGCTGAGGGAGATCAGCGATGCCCTGATCTTGTGTCTCAATCCCTGCTCAAAGGTCCGGGCCCGGAAGAATGAGTCCCATACCATGTCCGTTGAGTAGCGCAAGAGATCAGTAAATCTCACCGAGTACTGGGCGACTGTCATGCTGCCCTGCCGCAGCTGAAGAAGCTCCTGGATGCGCACCGCACGGAGGGTGGCTGGGACGAACTCCGAGCGGAAGAGGCTCTCAAAGTCTGTCCAGAGAAGAGATGCCTCATCGTGCACATGGAGCATCAAGCTCCACCATATTCCTGCTTCTGCGTGCAGTAGGCTCACTGCGAGGATCACCATGAGGTCTGCTGGTGTCCTCACTAACCGAAAAACTCGTACCACTGCCTCCAGCCAGTCCTCGGCTGCCTGGGGGTCCGTCTCCCCGCAGAAACTGGGCGGTCGCTGGCGCTGGAACTCCTGCAGTGCACTGAGGAGACGTGCATCGTCAGCGGCTGGGACTGGAAGCATCGGTGGCTAGGTGGGTAGATCTACCGCCGGTGCCACTGCGGACAAAGGGCCCTGCACCAAGGCCTCGTCCCTCGGTGGGCTGTCGTCACGCTCGACTCTCGGAACCCTAGCTGGCTGCCGTCGTAGGGCCATCCTGAAAGGAAAATAGGTGCGCCATGGTCAGAACAGTATACCTGGTGAGCTGATACAAAGTAATCACAAAGAAAACTTGAAACACACATGAAATCAATGTTTTCGTGCATTAAGTCGGAAATCAGAAGTCAGGGTCCTGGTGTACGAATACATCGGCCGCTGCACCAACACTGGACTCCCTGGACTGTTAACCACACCCAATATGCTTAACACTATTGCTTCACAAATAAAAGATCAGAGTCCACAGTAGAACCAAACCTGCCTCTGATACCAATTTGTCACGACCCATCCTTGGGGCCCGTGCCGTGACTACCCCAATCCCGCCTTCTATAGGCCAGGGGCTGGCGACTAGCACCAAGGCATAAATCCCGGTAAAGGGAAGACATTGCCTTTGTAAATTAAACAAGAACCACAGAGTAAGCAAGCGGAAAAAGTAAATACTAAGTAAAAGCTGGTACAAGAGTGAAGTGCAGAAAAGTAAGTGGGCCAGTATACAAACCCAAACTGAAAGTAAAGTACAACTCGAAAGGGAAAACTACAACTGAAAGGTAAATCTGCAATGACGAGCTATCTACTGGGAATCCCACCTGAAGGGTGGGTACAGAAAACCTCCACTGCTCCTCGGGTCCAGTCGACCCCTCCGAGTACGTCATGCCCAGTGGTCCACCTCCAGGTACCGTCCTGCTCCGAAAGCCTCCACCACGATCAATGCTGTCCGTCGTCTGCAACCAACACAACATAGTGCGGGCATAGCCCGTGCAGGGGCGAGTATAAGCTACTCAGTAGGGACCCCAAGACCCCTGAAGGTCTCCAAAAATCCACAAAGGATAAACCACAAAGGAAAGACACAATCACGAATTAACAATCGACACTGCTCAGGTATATGCCCATACATATACCTAAGTCATCAATTCCAATACGCTCCAACCTCTGAGCCCAAGTACAACCCATTCCACACAAGAAAGCATACGTATTCCACACAGGAAAGAAAAACGAAATCCACACAGGATAGCACTACACAATCCACACAGGAAGGTAAAACAGGATTCAACTCACACATGTATACTTCTTCGCAAGACAATAGAGATGATCACTGATCCATATAAGTCATCGGACCCACAAAGGATCGATAGGTACTAACCCCCGCAAAGACCCACACAGGATCGGGCCCACATAGGACCTGTAGGCGCTGGATCACACAGAACCGCTGAGCGCTGACCCACACAGGATCGATAGCACTGATCCACACAGGATCGCTGAGTGCTGTAGTCGTCGTCATCGAATCCACTGAGGATCTCTGCATAGTCGTCGTCGCAGTCATAGAAGTAGTCGCAGCCAGCACTAGGGTTCCCGCACACAACAAGCTCGTTTGGGAGGGTCCGCTCCACGAGCCGAGAGGCTGATACATCAACTGAAACATAGTCCAGAGTTGATGTATCCAAAAGTTCCATATCGTCAACAGGAACTCAACGTCGCAGACGACGCGTCAAACGGACGCCTGGTCTGAGAGTTATTGGTTTTTTCGTCACAGGGGCCCGGTTGGTTTTTAAGGCAAAACCAACCGGACCGTACTCCACCTGCATCCAAACCTTATGTGGAGTAAGCCAAAAGATCCGTATCACTAAGAGGAAACCAAGAAAGTCGACGGCACGTCATTCGGACTTCCGGAGTTTAAGATATGAGCGTTTCCGCTTCGAGGGCCCGGTTGGTTTCGTGTACGAACCAACACAGCCGAATACAATGTATTCCGAAACCTTGAGTGAGATATACCGAAACGATCGTCTCGTTCCAAGGATCGTGTCACCACTGACGGCGCGTCGATCGGAGGTCCGTAGCCCGAGTTATGGGCAATTGAACCCAAACGGTCCGAAAACGGGGGTTTCGGGCCCGGACCGACCCGGCCCGAGACCCCCCGGTCGGCCCAAACCGGGTCGACCCGACCCGGGTCCAGGTTGGTCCGGCCCGACATGGCCTGGCCCGGCTAGGCGTGGCCCGGACCGGCGACCCGCGCGCTGGGCGCGCTGGTCGGTGCTCGGCCAAAACAACCGAGTCGTTTTTGGCTTGCGCGAGGGGGGGGGGGGGGGGCGCTGCCCCTCCCTTTTCTTGTAACCACTTCCCCTTAATTGGGGGCTGCAATGATGGCCGGCCGGGGGAATTAATTCCCCCGGATTCTCCTCATCCGGCCGGCCCGACCTGGCCGGCTAGTTCTTGCCTAACGGGACCGGCGATGGCCGTTCCCCTTCCAGCTCCGACACCGACGGCCCGACACCGGCCGCCCGTCACCCTGCTCCGCCGCGGCCCGGAACCGGCCGCAACCCTTGTCGTCCGGCGCGGTGTGACGACACCGTGCCCCTCCACCGTAGCCCCGCTCTGGCCTTGGCATCTTCGGTTTTCTTCGAAGCGGCGCGACGGCATCGCGTCCCTGTTCAACTTCACGGCGCGGTGCGACAACGCCGAGAAGTACTTGCCATGCAATTTGCGCGTGGTGCGACGGCACCATGCCCTTCCGTCCAATCCACAAAGTATCAACAAGGATAAAGAGGAGGGACGGCCGTGTTTGTGTGGTCCGGACCCCTCTCGTTAAACGATAACATTTAGTCGAATATCCACGAAGATCGACAAACTAGAATCATGAACGGAAATGATTAAATAAAATAAATCCCCTACCTCGGTTTCAAGAACGGTGCACGTCAAGGAGCCGCGGAAGACGAGCATCGCGGAGGTCGGGCATCGCGGAAAACGAACGTCGATTCCGTTGTCGTTGAGGTGCATCCGAAGAGAAATCGTTGCGGAAGAAGAACGTCGTGGAAGAAGTTCTCCGCGTTCTTCGGCGGAGATGTTCTTCATTGAAGAACGATGTTATTCGTCGGAGTCCGAGGTGTTCTTCACAGTCTTCTTCGAAGGAGAAGATGTTCTTCCCAAAACCTCTCAATGAAAAAACTCTAACAACAAAATAAAATAAGCTCCTTTCTTAATTTGTTAACACAACATGACTTTTGAAATTCAAAGGTTTTAATTTCAAAAACTTACATTAAACACTCAACATTAAAACCATAAATGCGATAAACATAAGTTATCAACATTTAAATGGGAGTTGAGGGGGTTTAGAAGATATGAAGGGGTGGGGTTCGTGTGGGCCCCACCACCCTCATAACCTTCCAAGGGAGGTTGGGTAGTTACCCAACTTCCATCCAAAGGATAAATCACTTAGGGTAAGATAAAAATTGTAGAATAATTATGAATTAAACTTCCACAATTTTTATCATTAACTCTCGTGAAAACGCAACTCCGGAACAGGAGTTCGTAAGCAATTACCAGCACTGCGGTTCCATCGGTGCCCTCAGAATTCAATTCCTGGCACCGGTTCAAAAGTTAGAAATTCCCGCTCGTTCGTTCACTGAACGTACCCGAGCTAAACTTCGGATAGAAATTCCGGGCACTCCGGGCCTCAGAATCAAGTACCGTCTGAAACCGCGTTCTTGTAAAATTCCAAAGAAAATTAAGAAAAAATTTCCCTTGAATTTTACGGGTCTTTACAATTTTACTGTACACCAATATATCAGAATTATTACGTCATTAGTACATCATTAATGATATCATTAAACACACCGAAACTCAAAACTGTATTTCTACTATTCCCCAAAAAGTCAATTGCTTTAGAAAAATCCCAAAAATTCACCCTGACCAATTTTCAAATTGTAGAATTCAAAAATGAACACCATTTTTTAAAAACAACTTCCTAAATATTATTAATATAATTTTTATATAAAATAATATTACATTCAAAAATTAACAATTTTAACACTAGAACTGATTTTCTATTACATTGAAAATTTAATCAAGATGTCATTTTTTTAAAGCCTTATGAAAATAAAATAAGAATAAAATTTACCATTCATTATGGGCATATTACTATTAATATCACTATTCATAATTGTATGTTAATATTCACCAAAAAAAGATTTTGGTTTCATCAGACTCCAAATAACTTACTGAACACAAATGTAGATGATCGCTTTTCAAAATTAAGAACATAGAAGTGGAAAAATTATCTTAAGTGATCACATAGTATTTAGTATGATGATATGTTATTGCTTACTAATGTGATTATACTATAAGGCATAATTATAGGAAGGTATTTTCATTGATAAAATACTGGGTCGTTACACTGATAAAGGCCAATCATTTTCAGTGCTAGAAAAGCGTAGATAAAAGAATGCTTTATCAATGCTAAAATTGAATGCTGTGATAATACGTGCCTTTATCTGTGTTGGAAAAGCACTGATAAATGGATGCTTTATCGGTGCTTTTTAATTAGTGCTGATAAAACATACCATTTATTCATAATTATTAAATTATACCCAATATATTTATTACGTTTATAATTTTATAAATATATATAATTAATATATTTATTATAATTTAATAATTTAAATTATAATTAAATATATAAATATATAAATATATATATTTTTGGTGTTTTTTTATAAATTATAATTTAATATATATACATAGAAATTGATATTTTATTTCAAATTTTAATTTCGTAATTATTGAAATATATATATATATATGTATGTTTCTGTGTATATATTCATTAAAGACACACATATATATATATATATATTCAAAAGGTATTCATAAATATATGTTTATAATTTTAATTTTTTTTGTAATTTTATAATTATTTAATCATTTATCTCTTTAATTAGTTATATATAATTATAATTTTATATAATATATTTAAAAAGTAAATAATTATATAAAACTAAATATTTATAATTTTAAATTGAATAAATACATTTATTGTTTTTTTAAAAATATTTATAGCGATTTTAAGTGTTTGTGAGAAGATAATGATTTATATATTTAGAAAATGAATGAATACCCCATGTATATATAGTATTATAGTATATATGGCCAACATTAAAATAAACAAAGAACTTATATTCATTAGAAGAACGTACACATCAACGGACACATTAATTTGGAGACATATATATCAATATATATACAATAAGTATTTGTGTATGTATATTTATTAAAATATATTTATAAATTATATTATAAACATATAATATAATAATCATATAATAAAGATATAACTAAACAAAATAAACATAATAAACATAAATAGAACATTAACATAACAAATATTATAATCATAATAAACTTGTGTTTTTATTTAATGTATATATATAAAAATCATTTCTGAATATAATTAAAACATTTTTATACAAATTAGTAATATTTCCAAATAAAAACTTTTATTAGCACTATTATTAGTGCTGACAAAGTTTCCTTTTTATCAGTTCTTTTTGTTTGCACTCATAAATTGGGTGGGGGGGGGGGACTTTATAAGCCCTAATATTAGTAGTCATAAATGGTACATTTACCAGTGCTAATAAAAGTCCCCATTTCATCAGTGATTTTTGATTAGCACTGATAAAACTCAAGTACTTCCCTTTCCCGTAGTTTTTCTTGTGATAGTTGAGGTTAAACCTCATATATCCCCAGATATTGATGCATTTAAGAAATGATATTTGAAAATAACTAACAATTTATTGACAAATGAACATAAAAATACATTTGTTTCATTGTTCAAGGAGAATGTAAACACTGATATATTCACATATAAAACATTATAATTGGTAGTAGTGGTGTCAAGTGTTAATCTAATCTCATGGTCTAGTTTTGATATTAGTGTTTACAAATTTTACATAAAAACATAGGTAGAGAATAGTTGCATTCAATATAATAGAGTAATTTTTGTCATTAAAGAAAAAAATTTGTTGTGTTCCAAAGATGAAACAAGCTATTTGTTCCTAAATATAATATTTTGGAGTTGTTAAGGATATATGGGAGATTGGTTATACTAAATTTCGAGTAATAGTGATTAAATTTAATTGGATTGATAGTAACAGTGGTGTGAAGCATTATGATTCTAGATTGAGAATGTTTTAAAAAAATTATTTGGGTAGAGAAATAATCTTTCATGGATATTCATTAAAAAGTATATTTTATATTTTTTACCTATCTAATGATCTTAAGAAAATCATTTTAAAAGGGAAAAAAATCATTATTGTGATGAAACTATTGAGAAAATTGATGTCTTATCAGTGGTTTATTCATTTTTTACATGATCATCTAAGGATAAAAATGACATATATGTATACATTGTCCAAGAAAAAAGAAATTTATCATGTAGATGGAATATAGGAAAAGTCTCAATTACCATCCTAATTATTCAGGTAAATATCTTTTTTTAATTATATAGAAAAAATATATTTTCTGTAACATTGATATTTAAATATATAGATGTTGAGAATTGATAATATTTTTTAACAATTTTTATATTATTTAGATTCATGTTATGATTTTTTTTCTAAAAAGGATTCTAGTCAAAATTTTCATATATCTATTTAATTACTATTATTCGTTTTAGGTATACAATTTTTTTCTACATAGTATTTATAACATTATTCGTATTATGAATAATTACATTAGTACATATAATAAATATTTTTTCCCAAAAAAATTGTTGCTACAAAAAATTTCACATTTTTAGATGATAATCATTTCTATCATTTTTTTCCATTTTACCATTCATTAGATTTAGTTAGAATTTTATTTTAAAATAAGTTTCTAATTCATTAGTGTTCTTCTTTTTTATCAATAAATTTTTTATTTTTAAAAATTATTTAATGTTTATAAAATACTTGTACAAAAATATCATTCAAGGGAAAAAAATCTATCAAAATTATAGAACTAGGGTAACCAAAGTATGTATGTTTCTTAATATAAAAAATTTTATGTAATATCTAAATTATTTAATGTAATTAAAATTATATTTAACTAAATTATGAAAATCTATTATTATACTCCTATTATGAGGGTACATAATGTTTACAGACATGGTATTTCATTATTACTAATCCTTTCTCTTTTATATGGTATGAAAAGTTTAATTATAGAGATTTTTTATAATTTACACCGAGATGGCCCAAATTCTTGGCATATCGGGTGTTACCTGGATATGAAGATCCATTATATGATAAGTATTTGATTTCCTAATTAGATAAACATCAAATAGTAAAAAAATATCAATTATGGGAGTCTATAAATATAATATATATAATTTTATTTTTTCTAATGATATGAATATTTCACATTTAAATAAGAAAAACATATAATTTATTAAAATATATGAGAAATTTTACATTAAATTGTTCAATGTAATTGAATAAATGTATCCTTCCTTTAAGTTTACCAGATGGAGAGATTTTAAGAAAAATTTTACATTATTTCATATTTTTATGATTAAATGGAATCAATATATTCCTTATGAATAGGTTTATAGATAAATTTACATGAGAGTATTTTTTTTCAAATCGACTAGTGAAATCAATTATTGTATGGATATTTTTGTTAAATTTATTTATTAAAGTAATTTTAATTACATTATAAATTAGTCATTATGTCTTATGTAATGTGATTCAAGGAGAGCTCCCTAAGAGATAAATTTCCAAAATTTATAACCTCACACATTTCCACCCTATGGGTATTATTTATTAGTCGAGAAAATGATTACCATAAAATTTAATGAATCCAAATCAATTAGATACTCCAATGTGTTTCAATACAACCCTCCATCTCCTCCCAATCATCATGAAAAATTTAAATGGAATGGATGGAAAAAATAGTAATTTCATTACCGATCCACCAAAATAATAACGTGATAAATTTACATATAGTTATTTTTTATTTTTGTTAATTATTTATATTTATAAATTCATACCACTAATAAAAAAATTGAAAATATTATTCTATTATTCCCTTATGGAGAATGTGAAATATTGTAACTTTATCCCTGAGGATGCTATATATATTCTTTAAACTGCATTATGATGATCAAAATACCCAGACCACGATAGAGGATATGAGGAAGGTATCCATATTAGAAAGGGTTTTCCACCCTATTAGTATATAAAGGGAGGCATAATACAACGAATAAATAAATTTCATGATGTTTAAGATGAAATAGATGAATGAGTTGATATATGATATAATTAAATATTCAATGCAGGCTATTTTTTCTGAAATAATGAGACGAATGAGCCTATGTATCTTATCAAACCATATCATAAACTTTCACAATTAGACATAACTGTGTACTAAGAGATTAAAAATGAATATTTCTATATATATATTGGATTATATGTAATTTAACATTATCTAGTTGCTTTTCTAAATTATTATATTATGTATTAGGGTTGGGTAAGTGTATAGATAAATTATATTTCTTATCTAACTTCTCTATAATACTTTTTTATTATGCAGGTGACTATAGTTTGATAGAGTGAGGGTCATTTTTTAAATTTCTAAAACCAAAGCCTCCAAATATTCAATGGTATCTTGATGGGATAACAATGTGAACATAAATTCCATCTATATTGGAGAATAAATATACTTTTCTAAAGGATGGTTATATTTTAAAATTATATTATATTTTCATTAAATTTAAAAATGACATCATTGACTTTTTTAACGGTAGAGGAGCTCACTTTTAATTTTTGGTTGTTTTTCTCCATATAAGTAAATTTTAATTATAAATTCATTACATTCAGTAAAACTATGTTATATTGACTATATTTAATACTTTTACAATCTCGTAAATAAACACTAATCGAAAAAATATTTTTTCATATCTTTTTATTTTCTTATAGATCTAAAATATATTTCAATTGCTTTGAATCACATAAAAAAATATTCTATAATTTATAATATATTAGAAATATTACAATCATGTAGATAAGATATTGTTATTCTTTATTACTTTGAATGTAAGAACACACATATAATAATAAACCGCTATTCATCATTTTATTATTAAGAACATATTTTTTATATTTTATTAGACATTAGTGGTTATCCATAATGTTCCCATATGAATGCACGACATATTGGTACTTTGCATTATCGGGGGGGGGGGGTGTTCGAATAAATTTTGACAAATTATTGACAGAGAAAGTATAATTATATTAATTTTTTTCATTAATCATAAAAGTTAACGTTTAAATGTGTTTTGATAATTAATATTTGAAATTAAAACAAGTCATGGATTGAGAATAATAAGTCTCACCTTTCAATAATGGACAAAAAAATTTACTATGTACAATTTTAGCTAGATAAAATTTATATTTTTGAATACTTTTTTTATTGAATAACATTTTTTTAATGTGGTCACATAAATTATTTACATTATACAAAACTGGTAGGTGAATGTGGGAATTATGTTTTATTAGTTATTTATGTGACAATCCTGATTGAAAAAAGAAATAGATTTTCAAAAGGTTATATTTATTATAAAAAACTAATATTTAAAAAATGTACTATTTTTCATTTATAACAATTCATGTTATTGTTCATTTTTAATAATGTTTCACCGTATACGCAAAATTACTTGAACCATAGTTGAAATTAATTTATAAATTTTATTATACGTTTGATTAATTTATAGTTATAGTTTCATTTATTGGAATATATTTTCTAAATTATGTAGAATTTTTTTTAAATTATTTATTATGTAGTTGTTTTGGATTTTATGCTATTTATTTCTATTGTACTATTTTCATATAGGTCATGAATAATGTTTTTTATAATTTTTTAAAAAAGATTATTATTATATTATGATTTTTTGTAAACCAGTGTTTAAAGAATTTTAGATTTGATTTCAATATCTATTATTCATAAAATATATATTTAGAGCCTATTTGAACATTGGTTTTATGGAAATACAACATAGAAAGTATAATAATTTGGATTTCAATGTCATTTTTCATAAAACTCAACACTAAAAGATCAACATGTTGTTTTTTATAAGAAATGTAAACTTTGATTGTATAAAAATCAAAGTGAGAATGAAAATGTATTCATATTCAATATTTACATCAATTATAACCAACATAAACTGTGTTTTTTCACTTGTGTCAACTCCATTTATGTTATTGGTCTCAAACCAAGTCATTAATTATATATGTAATTTCTATTTTCTCTATACACACATTATTTCCCCCACCCACCGGAGGGGGAGGGGATTCATCCACCACACACCAGTACTATGATTAATGGACAAGGTTAAATGGTTTAAAAGAACATCATTTGTATATTCATGTTTTATGCTTAATCGATTCACCATGATTTATGTCGTTATTTTATATTTTAAATAATTCCCCATTTGATTTTGTTTTCATGTTTTTTGTATAATATAGTGTAGGATATGGTTCCCTTTAAAAAACAACTTTTTTTAGTTTTGATTAAATTTATATACAAGTAATTTAATGTTTATAAATATCTTATCACATGATTATTTTTATTCTGTATATCATTTATGTGATAATGTTCTTAGACTATATGTCTTATCAAATGTTCATAATAGTTTCTCATTATGAAGAAAACATTGAAGTGATATGTAAATATTCTTCAATACATGTTATATAGTCAAATGAAATCATTTGATTGGGCACATGTGATATATGCTATCAAAGGTAAGAGGCTTATAAACCATTTAGATTTCTTTCATGAAGTTATCCCTTGAAAATCCCTAAGATAAGGAGTTATGATAATAGAGGCCCCTATTAGAATTTCACATATTATATGTGTTATTAGAGAATCCTATCCCAGGATGTGTATTCTAGTATTTAGACTCTATATTATTACAAATTCATATCATGATAAAGAGTTTATATGGTTAGAATATCTTTAATTAAACCTCAGTTAAATTCTATTTGAATTTAATATTATAATATAATATTATTCAAAACATTCATGGAATAATATTTTTTCAAGTTTGATTGATCCTATATATTCATTACTAGTTATTCGAGAGAATTTATATGTGAGTTGAGTATTTAATAAATTTATTTTTAAATTTAATTAATAATTATGTAAATATATAATATTAATTAATATCATAATTTTTCATAAGTTATAAAATAAATATTTATTTGGTTACATGAATATTAAATAATAAATAATTTTATATTTAACTGAATATAATATATTTTTATTTATTCAATTTATAATGAAGTTCTATTTATTTACATAAATAAATAGTTTTTAGTCATGTTTTGATAAGTACCGAATGTGATTAATAAACTAAGTAAACTGTTTTCTGGAAATTATATATTCAATACAATTTAAATAAATATTAATTTTGTTTTTTAGGTAATGATATTAAAATTATATATGAGTGTAATGAACATCAAGGAAAAAATAATAATATTATTATCATTCTATGTAGGGTTCGATAAAGATTAAAATAAAATTTAATAGAATATGAAAAATTATTGATACCTAGACATATATATATATATATATATAAAACCAACTATACTATTTCTAGGGTTAATTACATGATATTGTTGTTGTGGAAAACATATCATTTTTTGTAATTATCTCAAGACCTCATTAGAAACCAGCTGATTTATCTCATGAAAATAGGTCAATTACCACCCTCCACCAACTTAAGCATCAAGTGAATAAGATAGATTCTTTCAGGTGTGGAAACATACTTTTTGTGATAAATATTAAATGATGCATGCGATAAGAATCATCTATGATGACACCTAGATTTTAAACAGTGACATTTCAAGGATTGAGGATAACATATGGGGATCTCATGTAAGTGTAATATTTTCAAGATTAGAGAGGTGGTGAAACAAACCATGTGGAAAATATTATTTTTTGAAGGGGGTTATTTTGTTAAAGATTTTTTTTATCTCAAAAAGGGAGAAATTATCTATCATAAAGACTCTTGAGATTTTTATTTTAATTTAATTTCCTCCCATTGAATTTTCATACATGTATTATGTTTTCCAAAATGGGGGATATTTTTTAACTTAATGAATAAATACCCTCTTTTTTTATTGAATCATATTTCCCATTATTATCGTGTTACCAAAGATGATGGTTATTTTGAGTTGATATACTTATGTAGAACGAACATATAGTGACTTAAATACAAAGGAATTAAACCTATTTTAAAATTATTCACAATCTAAATATTCAATTTATATTTATTCGATAAGATATATAAGAACTAGAGTGATGTTGATTTGACACATCAATTTATTTAGCATCATGCATATTTCACTATATGATGAAAAAGTATCTTCTGATTCTACTATAATTGACTCTATGTTTTTTAGAATTAGAGTATTGATCTTTGTTAAAACAATTCCTATAAATAAGGTTATACATTGAGCGTTATAAAAATACACAAACATAAAAAAATATGAATTCTCATTTGGAGTAGGTGTAATGGAAGTTTCTATCCATTATAAATAATATCTAATATTGTTACTGAGAGTGATTTCAATTAGTATAATATTTTTTATTCTAACTATTTCAATTATGAAAAAATCTTTTATGGTTTCCATTGTAATTTTATTTTAAATTTCCATTTTAATTTTTATTATTTCAATAGATCATGATTAGGGTAATCCATGGATAGAAAGGAAATGATTTGTTTTTAAAATTTGAGTAAGGTATCCAATGGAAAAAAATAAAGAGATCACATAAATTTAGTGTGATTAATTGAGATTCGGAAAATAGGTTTAGTTATGGGTGTTTATGGATAGAAATGTAGGACCTCTGATAGGTAAAAATTTGAGGATACCTTATCAATGGTCTAACTTCACAGATACCTTTGAACTTAGATTACATATCCACATTAAACCTTGGTTGAAAATTTTAGTTTTAATAAAATTATTTGTGAGGAGTATTTAATTTTATAAATTGTATTTTTTTTTCAAAAATTACTAATTGGTAACTCTTTTATTCATTTTTGATCATGAAAGATTAGTATATATAACAAAATACTTATACATTTGAATTAATTTATAGACTCCATTATCATTGTGGTTGTCATCATAACATTCTTTTGACGTCAAGTAAACAATACCCTATCATAATATTTTTCTGTTGAAAAATAATATATTATGCTAACAATTATTATTATTTTTAAATTATGAATGTTGTGGCATAAGAAATAATAAGTGGAATTATTTATGGTTGATTTATTATAAAATAATCTATACTGGTATGTAGAACTGTTGAAAATATTTATAGTATTTATCCATAATTTAAATAGTATATTTTTATTAGAAAAATAGATAAGAAAATTCCTTCTCATGTATACATTCATAGTCAAGGATCCCAACCATTCATTCATGGGAATATAATTTGCACTTTTAAGCCCAAAAATGTGTGTAATGTCCCCTCCATAATTTTTTAAAATTAATATAGGTCATATTTTGATCATTGAATGTTGTAATTGCATGAACATGTAATATTCAAAAATGTGTTTAATAAATTGGTGAGGTAAAGATACTATTTGAAGGTGATTTTGATTTAGAAATTGATCTTCAATATTTTCTTGACTCGACCTTCTATTTTTCCATCTATTTATATATATGTAAAAATATATCTCTATTCAGAAAAACGTTTCAATAATTTATAATGGGAATAAATATAAAATAAATTATAAAATACATGTGCCATTATTTTCGTGTGTCATTATAAGATTTAATGATTAATCTGTGAATGATTCAATAGAATGATCAACTATGTCAGCATCCAGGTCACTTAAGGGAACATGTAAATCAGTGCTCATCTTATAAGATATGTTAATCCCTACTCTTAGTTAATAATTTGATACTTTCCTTTTTATTTTCAGAATATCTCTTAAATATAGTACACATTACCCCATGAATCAATGAAATAGGTGGGTGTTGAATAAATAAATTTCATAATCAATATCACCTTATATAATTTTTAAAAAATATACCTATAGTATTTTATTCAAACATAGAATAATGTTTTATAATCTATTTATTAACTCTTGTAAGATAGGAAATTGAGTCGATTGGATAACCTCAAAAATAGTTATTTACAGATCATAATGTATTGGGTTCTGCTATGTTGTCTCTTCTTCTTCATCCCCTTATACAAACTAGTATACAACACCATATTTCTATTTAGAATTATTTCCTAGAGAATGTATTGATGATTTTATTCCATTTATCCTCTCATATGTATCCATATTTGTCTTTTATTTCTCAAAATATAATTGTGTTGACACTCAAAAATCCACACGTCCGACATGACCGTAATTTTTTAGTGACATAGGATATTGAAATTAGTCATTATCTGGGTAAAATGAATGATGGTTCTTGAGTTTAAACCATATAAATTATATTGGGAAAAAGTATGAATTGATATGTAATACTTCTTTAAATAAATAAAAATTATAATTATACCATAAAAACACATGATTCACATTCCTTTTTAGCTATTTTCATCATATTTTTGTCTATTTTTATTCACAAAAGCATCTATCCATTGTACATGATATTAAATATATTATTCATTATATTCTGATTCATTAATTGATATATAAATTAAGGATTTTGTTTTATTTTTTAATATCACAAAAAAGTATTATTATAAATTTAATATACAAACCTTTTTCATGTGAATCATATCACATCCTTGATGAATGGTATGTGTCAGTTGGGTTAGATGCATGTTTCTTATTTTCATTTCTTCATTATTATTTTATAAATTAATAATTTTGAATCATAGTGATTAATCCAAATAATTCCAGATAAAATATTTCCAATAATAATTTACATGAAATGATTCCCCTAGATAATGACCAATGAATTCATTCCATGGTTTATGGTTTATCATGTTAGAATTTATAAATGTAGGGTGGTGTTTTTTACTTCCACTTAACATTACTAAGGCAATTCTTCATAGAAAGTGTTCAAAAACACTATATAAACCTTTATTAGGTCAATTAAAAAAAATATTTCCTTAATTATCTATAATAAATGTTCTGTACAACTGAAAATTATGAGTAAATATATATTTCGTTATTTTATTTTTAGATAAAATATTTAAATTATATCAAAATTTCACCAATATTTCATTCTAAATTATTTAATTCAATATAGGGACAACATTGTTCCATGTATCTACATTAACTAGAACATGTATTCCAGCAATGACCCAATTGTAACTATTGAATATAGAGTTTTATATGTCAAAATGATATTTATTTTCATTCTATATAACCTCTATTTTTATGCCTTTGATACCAACTCTATTATTTTTTTAAAATAACTTCCTTCATTAGTGTTCCTTTTTAAAAAATAAATTATTCACCGAGTAACATGTCCTCTGTTTCAACATTATAAATCTATAATTCTTGAGGATTGTAAATGTAAACATGTGGTGCGGAAATATTCTATAGCAGTATTTAAATAATTATTTTAAATGGAATAAATGTATTAATAAACATGTATTGATATGAGTAAACACATTATATATAAAAAACATTAACATGTTCATTCAATTCTCTTATTTTCTTTTATGGTTGAAGGGGTTTGGCCCCTATAACAAGTATTTAATGCCCATAATTATAGTACCCTATGACAATGATGAAATTGACTACATTTAGACAACCATAAAATGATTTTGACAACCAAATGATCTTGCTATCTTAAATGGATGTTTCTTTTGATAATGTATTAGTTTTAGTTGAAAAAATAATAGTTTAACAATTTTAATTTGATTGATTATGTGTCCTGCCTATGATTCCGATAGCAATTACTCATCAGTGCAAACATCCTTACTAAAATGTAGTTTCATAACTACAAAATCATTAATTTTTATCTTACTCTTATTATCAACACAATTTCATTGATAAATAGGTACTTGGAATATTTCATAATATTAGTCAAATATTTTATCAATTATATCAACGTATGAAATATTAAGATAAATTGTCATTTTTCATTAATACTAGATAAGTGAATTACTTTTTCCACAAGGGTAACATCACAGTTTTTTACCACACTATATTTAATTACATCATTTGTATATAATGTATAACTATTAATTACATAATAATTGTAAAATATTAAATGTACATATGGACCAATAGATATCCATTTAATTTATTCTAAAATTTAAGATAACATCATTGAAATATATTCTATAAAATATTTGATAATATTTTGATTATATGTATTTAATATCAAGCGTAACAACATTAATTATTATGAGTGACATTATGGGTTTCAATATATGGTGAATAATCTATACTGTAATATAAAATTTCAAGGTGTTCTTGATCCTTCTATTTAATGGTAATTATGAAAAAATCTCTTCCAAAAATTACATCACCCACTAGATTAACGTAATGATGATATTTGGGGAAACTACTGTAATCCACAACATGTAGGTCCTAAGTATAGATTTAATTGGATTATTCAACAATATATTTCTTCTAAATAAAACCTTCTAATAGGTTTTGTTTTTTATAAATCCTTTCAAAATCATCACACACCATTCAATAGTGTATATCCATCTGTAATATACATGACAACAAAATCAGATCTATCTTAAGAAGTGAACCATTATATTTAAGGATGTTAGTGGTTAGAACATCTACAATTCCCTTAATATGAAATAAATTTCAATATATATAGTTGAAATCTTTTCTATGTCAATAACCATACACTATATAGGTACACAAAAGTAAAAAAATAATGGTTAATTACTATCATAAATTTTTCGGCAGAATGTAACATAAAGTAACATAAATTAAATATAAGATTAAAACATGATATTAATGTAATTTTAAGACATTTATCCTCAAATAAATCATTAATGTGATGTTATAGATATTTTATGAACAAAACTCTTCAATCATTACACCTTTTTAATGTTAAAAAATATCTTTATAGGAATGTGTGTAAGCTGATAGAGGAAGAAAATTTCACCTATCAGACTACACTAGTTCCAACTATTCCCCTATCCCCATGGTAACCATCTCCATACAATACATAAATTAGTATCAAATTTTACTAAGAATATTTTATAACATTCCATTGATAATATCAATTAAATATTTTTCTGTGAATTACATCCAGAAAATTCATGATATATAAACTATTTAAACATGTTAATTCATAGAAAATTTACCCCCTTAACCAACCCCTTTACTTATGGATTTTTATACCGATACACTAAAAATGTTGAAAATATAAACTACTCTATAAAATTTCTAATAAAATATCTGTGGAGTTGAAATTTTTCCTCCTTTTGAATTTCCATAAAAATGTCATCAATGTTCAATATTATTACGGTTAGGAATCCAATTCCAGTATGCAGTTCTACTTTACTATGTGTTTGTAATTTAGTACACCGAAATATGAATGAGGCAATGAGACTTCTTTGGACGACATATCAGTCAAGATGAATTTTTTGGGAAGTGATGAGTTTGGTTGATCTTTATTCATAGTGTTTATATATATATATGATTATGGTGATGTAATCAGTTTACTAGATAATGAAAATGAGTTGAATATTTCTAAAGGAGACCAATGGATTCTTTCGAGATTTGATATAGGAAAGTGTTAATATGAGGTCAGTGTAAAAGGTTTTCCACTTAAACTCCTCTATATATCATGGCGGGACCACCAATAGATGTGGAGTATTATTTTCAATGAAATAATGTTCCATAATTCTCTTAAAGGATGAAATCCCATTGACTGTAATCATGGTAAATATAATGAAATAAAACATTACAGTTTTCTCTCATGGATTTTGGATGAAAATATGAACCATGTAAAACCAATGTGTTTTACATTCCCTTTTTACTTTCCATACAAGATTTATTTAAATATTTTATTATTAGAGGTTTATCTTTATGATGATTTAGGTTCAATTTAGGGATCATATATTCCATATCATTTAATCAGGATGGTTGTAATGTGCAGTGGAAGTGAATTCTAGTTGATATAAACTTTTATGTGTTGGAACATATTTATTTCAATGGTTTAACATCTGGTGAACTGATGAAATACATATTCATTCTCCCAAAGAGTTTTATTATAGATTCATTTGCATCATGGATTGTTAATCAACATACTCATGTATCATTATTTCTAATTAATTATGCTATTAAATTCTATTGGAGATACTATATCAGTGTAATTGAACAAAAGAATGATAATATTATGGTTGGTATGTTTAAAGGAAGGTGGTAAAACATCATGAGGATTTATATATAATATTATATCTTCTAAATAACCTTTGAATTTATACTAACTGGAATCAAACTAGAAATGATATAGAATGTGGAATTAGAATGGATGGATTGTAAGGAACTCATAACAATAAGAATGATATTAGATAGATATTTTACTTTCAAAATCAATTATATCAAAATAATTTTTTAACTAATTTTTTAAAATATATATATATATATATAAGATATATCTAAATAATGTGTATAGGATTTATAGTTTGTACAACATGAAATTGTCATGTAAAACACCGTATTTGAACAATTTCAATGTATTCAACATGATCTAGATTCATCTCAAGTTAGTAAAAGTCACATTCAAGGATGATATTTGTGTGATTCTTCTATTTTTCTGATTACTAGAGATTTGGGTGTTGAGGGCCCCTATTTTCAGTAATAAAACTATAAAATCCAATTTATTGTTTTAGGCATCCAAGAATTTAATTTGGAATTATTAATATAGGTAGAGGGAATATCCAAAACCCCTGAAAGACACATTTAATTTAAGGGGTGGAGGATATCCACCCAACCAATAGATGAGTAGGATGGAGTAAGAGAAAATAAGAGAATTTATTATAGGTAAATTAACAATACCTTGATTGACTTATTGAAACTATGTTAAGTGGGTCACATCAAAAATGATTACAAGGATTAAAATTTGAAATTCAGAATATTTTATTATAAATTACACAGTTCATTGAATTTGATTGTAAATAGAAACTTGATATTACTTATTCATAATCTGGTGGAGTCATGGGAAAATGATTTTGGAGCATCATTCCATTCAACATCAGTGTATGGGTAAATATAATTTTGTATCTGGAAGATTCCACATTTTACACCTTGTAGGATATGAGAATATTTAATTATTTAGAAAGGGAAATGTGAATATATGAATATCAATCACATGCATAGTTTTGTTAATGGAAGGACAACATACCCCTTGATTATGAAAACAAAATATTTCAATTGGATAGTTTGACGATAAGGGATATGTAAATTTTTTTCTAATAGTGTATGGAAGGTAACTTGAGGATTAATGGATATCCAAATTGGTGTCAAATGTGGAACCTTGTATTTGATTGGATGTTCACATGGGTGATTGATAGCCGTAAAAATATCTACCAAATTTTCATTGTTATGGAACAATTAGCATGGTTGTGTTTATAAATAGATCAAATCTGCTGAATGTTCCTTTATTTAGTGATGTATGGATAGGAAATCATATTTACCTTAGAACATGTGATATTTATATACTCAATAACCATATGAATATTTCATTTAATTTTAATAGAAGTAAGCATCTTTTTTAAAAACATTAACTTGTTCATATAGATGTTTGGGGGTTATCCATAGTTTGTTAATAGTAGGTTTCTTATACCTAATTATTTTTATAGATAATTCCATACCAATATTTTCAATTTATTTCCTAAAGAATAATTTGAAAGTGTTCATGTTTTTATCCATTGGAAATACATTTTTTAATGGGTGACTAGGAGAATTTTGAAATTCCACACATTGGATAGTAGCTATAAAGACATCAGAATGTACTTCAAAAATACTACTAGAAGAAGGGTATTAAGCCTGAGAAACCAATTAATATTATACCAAAACAAAAATTTGTGGTTGAATGGATGAATATAACTTCATCTACAATGATGTGAAGCATGATACTTCATTCAGTAACGTCAAAAGATATTACAGTGGAAGAAATAAACTGAACTGTGTACACTGTTAATAGAAGTCAACTGAAACTAGTGGGTAAGGAAACTATAGAGAATCTATGGTCTAGATAACCAATATAAATCATCATCTAAAAGTTTTTGAATGTATTTATCACCTTTAAATTTATGTTAAACAGAGGAATAAACATGATGCAATGTACCTGAATTGTTTCTGAGTGGGATATAAAGATGAAAAATTTGGGTTTCAAATATGTGGTTGTAATTTTAGGATGAACATAGAAGATCAAGCTATTTTCATTAATTATAGGGTCTTATACAAAGATAATATTTTTGAAAATTTTGAATTGAATATACAAAATTCATCAAGAATTATTTATGTTAATCTTATGGGAACACAAAATGCACCAAAACTCAAGCGAGTTCAGATATTTATTTAATATGTTAAAAATATAGACTATTTAGAGGTATAATTTAATGATTGTGAGATACAGAGGAATTTAAATGGGTCATGGAATTGCAGGCATAAAAATTTGGGCACAAAAAAATCTAACATTAGATGTAGAAGAGTCAAAGACAGGGTTATATATGTCTTCCAATGTTACACTTCCATTTGAACAACATATTCAAGATATAGAATATATAGGTCAAATGGATGTAGGATAACCTAAAATATGTAAATACGATGAAACACTCAATAATTCTAGCAATTGGTTGTTAGGTATAGAAGAGGAAATAGACTTATTTCATTCAAATGAGACCAAGGAGATTAAAACGTTATAGTATGGATAGAATGTGATTGAGGGTAAATAAAATTGTTTATTTAGGATGAATTTTATGGATGTATCATGTATAATTCTAGATAGGTCATGAAATGTTTTCCATAGATAGAGTGATTAGATTTCTCCAAAATATTTTCACTAATAGTAAAACACACGAACATCCAGATGGATTTATGTTTGGTAGCTGATAATAAATTTTTTTCAGAAAAAATGTATTTAATTATGATAATTCATCATTTCTCTTTATATTATTAAATTTACATTAATCAACCAATTAGTTTTGAGTTGAATCAGAAGGACATTGTGTATAATATTAAACATAATCTCTATTTCATGAAATATCACTACATCAATGAAACCTAAAATTCAGTGATGTTGTAATTAAAAATGGATTTATGTGAGGAAACATAGAAAATTTCTTCTATTAGATGGTTTGGAAAGATGGTTTCTTTATCATCCATATATTTTATGTTGATGATATACTAATACTATTACCATGATTACCACAGATCTAGGATTTGAAGTTTAATATATCAAGAAATCATGAAATGGATGATATTATAGTTGAAAATAATATTTTTGGTATGACTATTGTAGAATAATAAAGGATTGGGAGTTTTTTTCTATGATGGATTATATACATAGGGTCAATATGTGGTTTTTAAAGACATTATGTAAATTAGTTTTAACTCCTCTAGCTGGGAACATGAAATTGTTAATAGGGTATGAACCTATAAAGTAATATCTTTCGAGATTCATGGATAATGATACATTTTCTATAGCAGTCATAAGCTTAATATATTTAATGGTATATAGTCACCTTAACATTTCATTTCTAGTGGGATATTTTAGCTAATATATGGTTAACCTAGGGAAATATAAATAGGAATATATGAAATGTATTTTCTAATATATAATATTAATCCAGTGAAAGATTTATGGGAATATATGAAGTGGGTCATCATATATATAAAATCAATGGAAAATATAGCCTTATGTTTTTGAATTTTTTAACCATTACAATTGCATTTAGTGGATTTTGGTTGTTATTTTTATACTAATATGATTACATTGGGGTTATTACGTAAATTTTGTGGAATGAAAAATAGTTAAATGACTATATTGTATTAAATAGTTTCTATCTATAATATAGTTGTAGAACATATAAATGTAACTCGATGGATAAAAAAATAGTTTTGGTTGAGGAATCATCTATCAAAATATGAAAAGGGATATGAGCAAGGGATACAGTACTTGGATAGTTAGAGTAAACTTCTTACAGTGAAAAATGTTATGACCCATCCGTCGGGGCCCATGCCGTGACTACCCCATGCTCGCCTCTCGAAGGACAGGGGCTGGAGACTAGCGCCAAAGGCGTCAGCTTGCAAGTGGGAGGAATTTTCTTGAGTACATGTATGCACACACATGAACAACCGAGTCCCACACAATGAAAAGAAAACAATTATAACTAAATTATAGAGGAGTATAATAAAACTAATACAAGTGGTCCATAATAAAAACCCAACCAAAGAACTGAAAACATCAATGTTAAAAAAGGAAACTATGATGGCCATCCACAGAGAACCCCAACTGATCATGAGAGTAGTGTAGCTATTGGAAGGCAAAAGAGAATGTCCTGAACACCCGATCCCACTGGGCCTAGCCTGGTACTAGGCCACCAAGTCCACCATCAATGCGTATGTCGGTCCTGTCTCCCTGAGCACCTTCGGGTCTTGGTCCACAGAAGACTCTATCAAAAAGGTGATCGCCTGGAAGGGAAAAAACACGAGTGGGTGGATCCCATGATAGGGTGATTTACATGATACTTAGTAGGGACCCCAAAAAGGGAATATCACACAATAGTCCTCAATGTAAAGAATAAAGCACAAGACAACTCCAACCTGGTATACATTCTGGGTTGTGATAGAAGAATCATTAGTCACATTATCGAACATCTTGGCTGCTAGAGAAATCCTCCGATATTGAGAATAGTTGTCCTGCCAGGTCACACATAAGTGTTTCCCACTAACCATAGATTGTATAGGTACACCTCTTTATCATGTACCCTAGGCCTACAAAGGCACACAAAAGTTCGTCCCACTAATAATGATCCACTGAGGTACTCCTCCTCATCACATATAGTGGGCCTGAAAAGTTACACTAAAGTGATTCCCACTACGGGCCTATAATTTCATATTGAATTTCTTCACATTGGGCTATTTTTGAGTCATACATAGTCGAATTTCAGTAGTATTTAGGTCTCAGCCAACCGTAGGGTCCCATTCGTAGTGGGCCTAGGAGAAACTATCCTCATGAAATTTTCGCATCTCAACTTCCATAAAAATCCCCTTCATGGAATTACAAAATATCTCCCTTGTTGAGAGGTTCCCAACACCACAAAATACTCTCCAATAGAACGCACGATTAGCAAGATTTGAGCGTTTTAGTAAACATGTGGCGGTTGAGTCTGGGCCTGGTCCGACCCAGTCAGACCGACCCGACCAACCTAGCCTAGGGGTACCACATACCCCATATTAATTTGACTAACTTGATATGACCTGTTTTGATTTTGGGTCGGTCTGGTCCGGCCTGGCTAGTGGGCCAGGCTCAATTGTCCCCATCGGTCACGACATGGTTTAGCCGAGGGTCCTGCCTGCCGGGTCACCTGGTGACATAGTCTAGTCTAGCCTGACCTGAAGGGCACGAGTCCGGCCTACCGGCGTAGGTTCTCCAGGCAGTGTGCTGGTCCCCCCATTCAGCATAGGTCGAGCCTGCTGGTGTGGGTTTGGCCTGGTGAATGGGCTGCAGCACGCGAGCCTGAAGACATGTCGCATGGGCAGCTGGTCGGGAAATCTTGGGACACTACAACATGCCACGTACAGCCTCCCTATTACCCTTGGATGCTTGTGGATCCTTCAAATGTGGAAAGGAAACCGCGGCTCACCAGCCACCCTGGCGACCTGAACGTGGGCCGCCCCTCCACGCAGCCCACCTGGAGCCGCGTTACCCTACACCCACAGTCGGTCAACCAAATTATCCTACTACCAGTGCTGGTGCACTGGGTGTCCCTTTTGTTTTCCACTAGAATTTCTCCGATGGTCCGTTTTTCGATTTCTCTTTGCCTAGGGGCCTCCTGGGTTCTCGCCATCTTGGCCTTGGCCCCAGATTCCACTTTCTGCCACACTGAGGATACCGACACAACGAACGAACAAGGTAGAGGTGTTCGGGGCTTGTTCATGTCATTCCACACCATCCTGGTTAGAGGTTTATAAACATGGGAGGTCTGGGGATTCCAATTATATAAAAAATGATAATTTATACACTGAGATACCGAAACCCCCCAAAAAAGTTAACTTCCTGCATAAACGCATGATTCACAGATCAACCTATTCATGGGTTGATCCGAGTTTTCCATTTCTAGAATAACAGTAGAGAATAACTTGAATAAATTAATCCCCTACCTCTTTGAAATTTTTTTCCGCATCATTACATCCTTCTGGTTTCAAGACGACGATGTCGTTCGTCGCTTCCGAATCTGTTCTTGGACGTGCGTCAAAGATGTTTGACATTCGTTGGAAATTTTCATTCTTATTTGGAGATGAATTTTATCCATGTTTCATCAGATAATCCTTGTAGTTTTAATTCCTTGTTCCACCAACACATTAACCAAAATAAAATGAAAACAGGTCGCATCGTTTTTGTTACGCTGCGACGTCACTTCCTTACGCAGTTTTTTTTGTGAGACAATGTCACTGTTATGTGTCATTAAAGTGTCATTACATTGCGAGTTAATGAGACATTAATGAGTCCCTTCATTGTGCCTCATCGTTGCACCACAATGTCACATCCTGCCACTCAATGGATGAGAAAATAAAATTAAATGTCTTTTTAATGTTATTTTATTATTTTCCAAAAATTCCGAAAAAGTAACTTTTCCGTTTGGCCCTTACTAGGAAAAGTTATGTCCTTCCTAGGTGAATCCCAGTGTTTTGAGTTCAACAGTGACCTCAGATTTTCGATCTGAGGACCGATTCAATAGTTAGAAAAAACCACTAACACTTTTACGAAACGTACCTTAAAAAGTCCTAAATTCTATTCTGAGCTCACCGAGCCTCAGAATCACGTGTCTTCAAAGCGCGTGTTCTCAAAATAATTGTATATAATTTTTAAAAATTATATAGAATTTTAGAAACATTATATTCTCCCTACATATGGTATTTACTTCCCCAAAATCCAAAAAATAATTAATCAAACAGATGTGGGTACTCAGCACAATTCTAAGCCTCCCACTCCCATGTGCTCACCCAGAGATTCCAATGGTGCCATTGAACACACACCAAAGAATTGACCACCCACATTGGACGTGCTCCTGTCAATCCTCAATCTACATTGGGAACTCCGCAATCGTTTCCCCATCGTTAATGTCCAACTCTCCCAAGTCGATGACGTGTGATGGAACATGCTCATACCTCTTCATATGTGACATGTGAAAAACATCATGCACTTGATGCATCTATCTTGGGAGATCTATGTTGTACGCCACCTCA
The DNA here is from genome assembly GCA_963277665.1 of Viscum album. Taxonomy (NCBI): domain Eukaryota; kingdom Viridiplantae; phylum Streptophyta; class Magnoliopsida; order Santalales; family Viscaceae; genus Viscum; species Viscum album. Next base: position 26,349,230 of record OY728128.1, on the reverse strand, counting down.
CCAACTCTTCTTAGGATCTGAAAGGGTCCAAAAAAATCATAGAGATAGCTTATTTCCCTGAACAAATCTCCATAATCCTCGTCTGGGTGAGACTCGAAGGAAAACACAACCATCCTCCTCAAACTCCAAGTGTCTCCTTCTCCTATTGGCATAAGTATTCTCCATACTAAGTGTAGTCATCATCTGCTCCTAGATGATCTTCACCCTATTAGTTTTATCATGTACCAACTTCAACCCCATGAGTGACGACTCCCCTGGATCTGTCCAGCATAGTGGTGATTTTCACGGCCTCCCATACAAGTCCTCAAATGGGGTCATGCCAATGGTGGAGTGATATTTTTTATTGCATGGAAAGTCCAACAGTGATAGGTGGTCCTCCAAACTATGACCAAAATACAAGATGAAATCAAGTAGCATGTACTCCATGGTCTATATGGTCTGCTCCGTCTGACCTACCTTTTAGGGGTAAAAAGTTGTGCTCAACCGCAGCTACATCCCAAACTCCCCATGTAATCCACTCCACAGCTGGGATGTAAAGATAACATCATGATCTGAGACAATTTCCATGGCACTCCATTAAGTCACCTGATCTCTTATATGTATAGGCATCCCATGCCCTCTATTAGTCCCCTCTCCCAAATGGGTAAGAAGTGAGCTCACATGGAGAGTTAGTCAATGATCACCCAGATAGAGGTATGGCCCATGGATGTACATGGTAACCCCATCAAAAATTCCATCGAGATACCGTACCCTTTCAAATACAGTACCTTGAGTGGCTGGGCCAAGCCTTCCAGAACCTGATGCTTGGGCTTCACTTGCTGACAAGCGAGGAATCATGAAACGAACTCATCCACCTCTTTCTTGATCCCTGGCCACCAGTACTAACGTTGGAGGTCCTGGTACATCTTCTCCACTCCAGGATGTGCCTTCAAATGGTATGTATGTATGTCCTTCAACTCCTACTACCACAACGTCACTGGTAATATATTACACCATATGAAAAGGATGGCATGCTCCCCACCTATCAAAAATACATCAGGAGATCGTCCTAAGGATAATTGAGCATGTTAGGACACAGTGTCAACAACCACCTGTTGTACCTCCCTAACATTCTATAAGAGTGGGGGAGTAACAGTCATCGACTGAAGGTAGTCTGCTTCACCATCATCCATGAAGGATATATGAATTGCAACTAACTGCTCTGTCTCCTCACTCAGCAGCTGCAAACTAGTCCTCCTAGAGAGCTCGACTACCACCACGTTCCCCTTTCAAAGAGTATAGACTATCTCAAATTCACTGTCTTGGAGGAACTCTATCCGTCTCTAATTTCTCATATTCAGTTATTTTTTGGAGAAGATATACCCTAGACTCTTGTGGATGGATTAAACTATAATCCAATCACCCATCAATTTGTACTGCCAAATCTTGAAGGAAAAGACCACTACTTCTAACTCCAGGTTGTGTGTCGTATAGTTCTTCTCATTTTTCTCAACTGTCGTGAGCCGTAGGTGATCACTACTCACTACTGCATCATGACACAACCCATTCTTGTCCTTGATATGTCGTAGTAAACTACATACCCATATCCCTCCATTGGAAGTCTCAATATGGGGGAAATGGTCAGTCTCTTCCTCAGATCCTAGAAAACCTGATGATATTTCTCCATCCACACGAAGGGTTTCCCCTTATGTTTCAAAGCGAATAAGGGTGCATCTACTCTAGAAAAGTTGTGCACAAACCTTTGATTGTAACCAGCCAACCCCATAAAGTTCTACACCTAAGTCACGATCTTTGGTGGATCCTAAGAAAGCATCACCTCTACATTTTCCAAATATACTAAAACATTAGCCTAAAAAAGGATGTGTCTAAGAAATTGGACCTCCCGTATCCAAATCTGACACTTCGAGATCTTACCATAAAGCTGGTTCTCTCAGAGTGTATCCATGACTCCCTGCAAGTGTGAAGTGTGCTCCTCCTCGGATGTGGAGTACACCAAGATGTCATCAATGAAGACCATGATGAACTAGTCGATGTAAGTTTGGATGATATTTTTCATGAGTCCTACTAACACCGATAGGGAATTGGTCATGTTGAAAGGCATCACCAAGAACTCATAGTGGCAGTGTCGGTACCTGAAGCCTGTCTTTGGTACATCCTTCTCCCATACCCTAAGATGGTGATAACCATATCCGAGGTCTATCTTTGAGAACCACATTTCCCCCTTCAGCTGGACGAATAGGTCATTGATCCCCAACAGTGGATACCTTTTATTCATGGTCTCTTGGTTTAGGTGCTGGAAGTCTATGCCCAACTGCAAACACCCATTTTCCCTCTTGGAAAAAATCACCAGGTCTTCCCATGGTGAAATGTTGGGCCTTACGAAGCCATTCTTCTGCAAGTCCTCAATCTATACCCTTAGTTCGGGAAGCTCCGTGGGATCCATCTGATACGCCTATGTGTATATCATTTCATCTCGGGGTCCAGGTTGATATATAAGTCTATCCCTCTATGAGGAGGTAGTCCCAGAATATCCCCAGAAAAAACATCCTCGTACTCATCCACCACTACAGGAAAACATGGAATCCTCTCTTCCACTGCCCAGAGTGTGAGGATAGCCAACTGGTGAGTGATTGGATTAAACCTCCATAGAGAATGTTTTTCCTATGCTTCAAGGGTTTCCTTCTCATTGATCATAGAAAACCCAGTCCCATCTCCACTAACAAACCACCCTGTATGCCAAAAATAGTCAATTGGACCATGGAGTATGGATATCCAGTCTATATACAAGATGAAGTCATGAGGCCTAAAAGCCGTCACTAGGAGATCCCAATCGAAACTCTCACCTCCTATAGTAAGATCACACTAACAGAAAAAGTGTGTAATTGCCGATTCCCCTGCCGTAGGAGCCTCTAGCCGTAAGGATCAAGCCAACTTCTCCACCAAAATCATTGAGCTCCAAACAAGAGCCATGGAAAGGAAGGAGTTACTAGCACCAGTGTGTATGAGAACACTGGATATGGTGGGGAAGACATATATCATACCTCAGATCTTCTATGGAGTGTTGTGGTCATAAGCCTCTACTAGCTGAAGATGTTCTCGCCCCTATCTGCATGCTCCCTGAGTCCGGGGTGGACCACCTGGGGGTGGTGGGGGTAACACATCAAGCCATTTCCCATCGCCTGTTTCTCGGCCTGCTACCCTTCCACGTTGGCCACCTGCAGACCTCCTCGCTTGAACTGCTACCTCTGCCTTGGCAGCCCCTCTACCTACTGCTGGTGATCTGTATGGCAGTTTTGGAAATCACATGCCATGTGTCACTGCCCGCTACACGAGAAGAAAAGCATGGTTCCAAGCTAACCCCCTCTAGTCTGGGAGCCCTGAACTACTAAACCTAAGTCTTGGGGTTATCCACTAAAATTCTTGTTTCACTTGGTCCCTCACGTCTATTGTCTATGGCCTACAGATGAATCTTCCACCTGGGGTCTGCTGGTAGCTCTAGTTGTGGGATCCCACTCTGCAGAGAAGCTTTCTACCAGAAGCACTTGCTCTAGAATCCTACCTAAGAGGGGATGCTGAGAGACAACACTAACACCCATATCTCCCTCACGAGTCCCTAGTCAAAGGCTCAATCATTGAGGAAAGGGTCTCATAACATATCTGTTTAGTAGTGAGAAAGCTCGATGAACCTTAATGAGTAATCAACCACCATCATCTCTCCCTTCTGTAAGTGAAGAAGCTCTTGAATTCACATAGAGAAGAGGGTTGTGGGAAAAAATCCTCCTAGAAAATGCACTTGTAGTCTTCCCAAGTGACAGTTGCCTCATCGTGATTCTGGGTGGTCAAGATCCAATATCTCCCTACCAATCGCTGTAGAAGGCTCACTTCCAAGATCACCATTTGGTCAGGCGATGTCCTCACTAAGTAGAAGACTCACATCACTGCCTCTAGCCAGTCCTTAGTGATTTGAGGATCTGTATCTCCCAAGAACATTGGAGGTCTCTATCTATGAAACTCATATAGGGCACTGATTCTGCACACAGAAAATTTCAGAACTGCTGGTTGTAGAAGTTGACCATCGTGGAGTGGTAACACTGGTTCCCCACCTGGTGGGGCCATCTTTAGAACTGGTCCATGAGTGGATGCCTAGTTTCTAGGCGGGATATCCTCACAACCTCATATCGGGATTGTAGATGGTCGTCTACATGGAGACATCCTGAGATAGATGAAGATGTACCTTAGATAGAGGTTTATAGAAAATGAGCTGAATGTTTTTCAAAAGAACATAAGGAGACACTTATTCATGAGTGCTTTCATGTAAATAGATGATAAACATAATTCAAGGTCCTGGTGTATGAATATGTTGGTCACCGTACAAACACTGGTCCCCCCAAATCTTGAATTCATACTCGAAACACTTAACAACGTTTCCCAAAAACAAAACACATACTCCCAATAATTGCGATAGGAGTGACCGCCCCCCGATTCCACTTTTTCATGACCCATCAAATAGGGCCCACGCCATTACTATCCCAATCCCACCTACCGAAGACCAGTGGCTGGTGACTAGTGCCAAAGGCGTCAACTTGTATGTGGGAGGCATTTTCCAGAGTACCTGTATGGACACACATTCCCAACCAATACCCACACACTGAAATGGATACATGTATCACTAAAATAGAGTTGAGTCCAAGTACAACTAATAAATGTGGTCTAGAATACAAACCCCACCAAAGAACTGAAAACAGAAATGTACAAGAAGGAATCTCTTATGTCCATCTACGGAGAACCCCACCTAATCATCAGAGTAGTGTAGCTACTGGAAGATGAAGTAGAACGTCTTATCCACCAAATCATACTAGGCCCCGCCTGGTCCTAGGCCACCAAGTTCTCTATTGTAGTGTCCTTTGGTCCCGTATCATATAGCACCTCTGGCTCCCTGTCAACCAAAGTCTCATTCAAAACCTTGTCCACCTGCACAGGACATGACACGAGTGGGAAGCGCCCATGCAGGGGTGAGTACCACAATACACAGTAGGGACCCCAAAACAAAAAGGAAAGATCTCACAGAAATCCCCCATGTAAATATTGAAGCACAAGACAACTCATACCATGTATACATTTAGGTTAATGATTGAATAATCATCAGTCACATCATCGAGCACCTCACCTACTGGAGAACTCCTTCTCTATCGAGTATAGTGGGCCTTCCATGCCACACAGAAGTTCTTCACACTAACCTTAGAATTCTTTGGTACAATTCCTCATCACATACAGTGGTCCTGCAAAGCCACACAGAAGTAATTATCACTAATAATGGCCATCTGAGGTACCCCTCCTAATCGTGTATTGTGGGCCTACAAACTCACACAAATGTTCATCCTACCATGGGCCTTTAAATTCACACATAAGTACTTCCCACTGGGCCATAGTAAATTCATACAGAGTTTAAATTCAACAGTCTTTAGGTCTCAGCTAACCATTAGGTTCCGTATGTAGTACACATGGGAGAACCGCTCCATAATCTAATCTTCCCATCTCAAATTACATTAGAATCCTCCTTATTGAATTCCAAAAAATACGCCTTGTTGATAGGGTCGCAACACTGCATATTGAACATCAATAGGATGTGCGGTTTTCAAGATACATGTGTTTTAGTAAACTGGGACCGGTTGCGTCGGGGCCCAAACCAACCATGTCAGACCCACCCGACAAATCATGATTGTGTGTCATACATACCAAAGTTCAATTCAACCGACTTGACCTGAACTAGTTCAGGTCTGGGTCTATCTGGTCTGGCCTGGCTAGTGGGACATGCCTAATGGGCCTTGCTAGACCCAACCAAGTTTGCTTGAGTGTCTAGCATGTCAGGTCGCCCGACGACCCATTCTAGTCCGACCTGATTTGATGGGAAAAAGTACCACCTACCGAAGAGGGACCTGCCAGTTAGGTGCGATTCTGGCCAACTGGTGCCGGTCCATCACTCTAGGCAAGAATCCGGCCTACTGGGATATGGGACCGACCTGACCTGGTGGCTGGGGCATGGCCCATTGGCTGGGGGCGCAACACACCAACCTAAAGACTGGCCGCGTGGGTGGCTAGTGGGGTATTCTTGGGACATAGAATCCATCAGTGTCTGAGATCCTGCCTACCTCACAGAAATGTGAGGCTCCTCTTGCTGCGGTCAGGAAATCACATCTTTGTAGCCACTCGGGCAGCACAAACGTGGGCCACCCCTCCCTGTGGTCCCTGCATGGCGCCGTGTTACCCTATTGTCACGGCTAGCCGACCCCGAACTCCTACCACCATGATGCGCTAATGGTCACACCACTATCCTCCACCACCGAAGTAGGAGCACTGAAAATCCCTTCTACCGGCCACAAGAATTGCTCTGGTGGTTTATTTTATGATCTTCTTGTGCCTATTGGTCTCTTGGGTCACCTCCATCCCTTTATTGGACCCAGATTCCTCTTTCCATGACATTGAGGATATTGACACAATGAACTCACATGGAGGAAGTGCTATGTCCTTGTTCATATTGGACTGCACCTATGTGTTATAGTTTTATAAACATTGGTGGTCCAGGGATTCCAATTAAATAAAAAAAATTATAATCTCAATTCTAGAATAACAAATTTCCCAAAAGAAAGTTACCCTCCCTTATAAACGCAAAATTCGTGGATCAACCTGTATGTGGGTTGATCCGTGTTCACCATTTGTAGAATAATAATGGGTATGAAAATTCACAAATTAAACCCTTGCCACTTGGACATTCATTTTTTCAACATTACGTCCTTGAGGTGTCAAGACATTGTCGTCATTCGTTGCTTCTGACTCCACTTATTGAGGTGCATCGTAGATGATTCACGTTCGTCTACATTTGTCATTCTTCATTGGAGAGGAAGTTATTCGATGGTTTTTCAGATATTCCTCGCAGTTTTAATTCCTCTCTCCACCAAGGTGTCAACCATAATAAAATGAAAAAACATGGTAGTGTTTCTGTTACGCTGTGACATCGTATCATTACGTTGTTTAATTTATTAAATAGCATCACTGTTACACATCATTAAAGCATTGTTACATTGCATGTTAATAAACCATTAATGAGACTCTTCAATGATCCTCGTTGTTGCACTGTAGAATCACCTTCTATCACTCAAAAGATGAGAAAATAAAATTAAATAAATTTTTAAAGTTATTTTATTAATGTATGAAATGTCTGGAAAATTAAATTTTCCATTCAGGCCTTTTTAGCCAATGTTAATTCTATATTAGGTGAATCCAGTTGTTCTGAGTTCAAAAGTGCCCTCATTTTTTTGATCCGAGCACCATTTCAAAAGTTAGAAAAACATGCTTGCACGTTTAATAAAAGAACCTTTAAAAGGTTCAAAATTCCATTCTAGGCTCACTTTTCCTCGAAATGACGTGTCATTAAATATTTTGGTCTTAAAATAATTCCACATAATTGTAAAAAAATTATCCTCAATTTCTGAGACAATACAAAAAATCCAAAATTTTGTTTGAGGACTAAAAAAACCTGAAATACCATAAAAGCATTTATCTGATTAAATAACGGCAGTTAGAGATAAATTTTTTTTTATGAAAATCTATCTCACGTGTTAACCAAGGACTAGAATTGGTAAATTTTGATGATTTACTGCTCCTTCTTGGGATTGGGGTCATCATATTGACAAGGGAGAACATTAAATTACTGAGGAATAAAGGTTTCAAAGATGAAAATTTGTATATAAATTCTATTTATCTCTAGGATGGTCCTTTAAATAATCTCAAAGTTTGATAATAGTTAGTTTTTGGAGCCACATCAATTCACCAAATTTAATTCACCAAAAGATCTAGATTATAGTAATTAGAATATGAATGAGGAAGCAAGTCTCTATCTGATGAATGAATGGATGAGAGGAATTTCTATTTGAAGGGTGAGTTTAGTGGAATATGGAATATAGTTGTTTCGGTTATATATGATAATGTTGATGAACATGGTTTATGAGATATAACAAGTTAGATAATGATTTGTACAAGAGATTAGCGATCACTATTTCAAATGGATGGAAATTTTAGTGGATGTTGGTGTAACCATATTATCATTTTATCTCCCCATTATAAATAGGGTTGAAATTCCCTATTGATGATAACTATGACTGGTAACAAAATAAATTTCTATAGTGATTCTAATGGTTGTAAAATCAGTCAATGTAATAATTGTTCTTTTGGAAAAATAAATCATTCCAGTGTTCTATCATTGGAGAAGAATGAAAATTCAATCCACATAAAACTATTTTTTTTTATAAAATTTCACTTTACATGCTTAATATATATTTTTAAAATTTTATTGTCAGAATAAATTCATTATGGTTATTTAGGATTCACTCAGTCTTCCTATGTTATATATCTTTTAGTTAGGGTGGTTGGAATGTCCACTATGTGTTAAGTCTAGTAGAGGTAAACTTCTAAATATTAAAACATATTTTTTGGTGGTTTTAATTCTACTAAACTCACAAAATCAACTAATATACTATCAAATAGTTTTTATTTCCATAGTTTAAAAATGAACAATGTACTAGAGAAAAAGTGTTCGAGGAATATTTCACCCCAATAGAGTGTGTATGTTATTCAAAAATAAGAAACCAAATAATTTTATTAATGTTATATCCAAAAAAAATATATAATTTGGAATATTATTTATCATTCCAAAGAACATCTCGCCTATTGAAAAATCATCATTTCTATGAGTGTCATACAATGAAACATTTTAAAATCATTATAGTTTTAGATCTTTGATAAATAAATCCAAATAAAAATTTATATATATAACTAAATTTTTATCCATTATATAAGAAGAGAAAAAATTATTTATTCATTCCACATACACCATCATGGTAACAAGTTATAAATTTTCAATATAACTACCCAAGTCAAATGATTACATCTTTGTTTAATAAAATGATTCATTCCATCATTAGATATCAATAGATTACGTTTTCTTATCATGTATCCAAATTCAGTATACTGATGATCAATTTTCCTTCACCAAGGAGTGTTTTCTATGTGACAAAATTTCCCATATTAAATTCCAGTGTATATGCCTCACATAAATTTCCTTTTAGTGTTCTCACATTCATATAGGTTTCTAACAATTATAATGATTATAATGTACCATTCATGTTTTGGAATATTTGATTCATATTTCTTGTACAAATTGACACTACACATGATTCACCTTATGCTATAAAACATAACATATAAGCCACTTCCCTTAGCCTTACTCATGTATTTTTTAGCCCATTTTAATTGTTTCATTTCCTTTATTTATTCCATTATATATTTCCTTACAATTATCGTGAAATCATGGCTATATCATGTATCAGGGTTGGCATTTCCTATCATATATAGGGTAGGGTTGTTTCTTATTTTTTTCTGCACACTATTGTGATTTTGAGCTCATTATCTCTTGATGACATGTTCTCCATTCCTTCATATTTCACTATTTAATTCATACCATAATAAATTGTGATTTTGTCGAACCTGTTTATAGTTAATTGAAAAGTGTGGTTGGCCACATGTCTCAAGATTTATCCCTATTTTTCCGAGTCTACTGACTAACAGTGAGGGTGTATGATGGATCAATGGGGAGGTTATACCCAATTTATCAAATTGAAAAATAGTAGTGATATAGTATTGTAATGTGAATAAAAATACTGATGAAATATAACATCATTATTATAAATTTATAATATTAAACTATACCATATACCTGTAATGTCATGAACATATAAAAAATGTAGAAGGCAGTAGATAGTAGTTGTCATACAAACAATGACAATATATAGAATGGTGGTACAAGGGAATACCACATAGGTTTATGGGATGGTGACATTAAATTCTCCATCATTCGAGGGATGAAAGTTCTTCATTTCCTATGATTCAAAACTTGCTAGCGGTTTGAGGATCAGATATTTATATAATAAGAATAAAAAAATTCAATAAAATAGTTACTTAGTTAAAATCATAGAAATCTCTACTGTACCTCATTTCTAGTGACCATTTCATAAAGGATTTTATTCCTAACCCCTCAGACTGTCGTAATATGCTTTAAGAATCTACATAATCTCCTTTTTTTGAATTTCGTCTGGTAGTGTGAAGCTCTAACGATTCCTTCAACATCATGAAAATAAACTTGATCCCTTTCCTGTGATCAATTGAAGGAGTTCATAGATCATTCATTAGGGGAGGGACTTTATATCTCTATGATGCAAGAGAAGTTATATGCTCTCATTCAGTTGGAACAAATAGTAATTGAAATGAGCATGTTCTCTATAGTACATTTCGGATTTTCAAATACCCGAAAAGGGTTCCTCAATCAATTGAAATAGAATTACCACAAAATAACCAATAAATAAATATTTTTTTCAAACAAATTTCATCATAAATATTATTTAAATTTATAAAATTACAGTTAAAATATACTAAATAAATTACAAAACAAATACAGGTCATTAATCAGAATCAAAATTACAGCTAATATTAAACAAATATTATATATGAAAATAATAATATTTCATAAATTATTATTCCACATATTTAGATAATACCTTGTGATTACATTTAGTAAATAAATTCTTCAAAATTATGAAATAATTTAATAATAATTAATTTGTCTATTCACCTGTGATCAATTATTTGGGTAACTCTTAGACCCCGTGGTGGGACACACCATTTACTATATATATATATATTCAATATAATATGGAAAATTATCGAATATTATATTCTGTGTGACCATCTAGGCCCATATCTCGATATAGGTGAATTATATTCACTAACTAAGAGCAGAGTATAGAAACCCATCAAGGACCTTAAAGATATAAGTACTAATTTTATCAATGGAAACCATCATAAAAACAATCACTATGTAATATAATCTATTTATTTCAAGATATCTCATAAATCTAAAAAATACCCTTATATCATACTCCTTTATCACTTTATTATTTATTAATTTAATCAAAAATACATAACATCATGTAACTTGGCTATGGATTTATAACGAAACAACTATCATGATCAACTCGATCTGAGATTTCAGTTCCTCAACCCGAAAGAAGAAAATTATATCATGTATATTTAAACTATTCAATACCACCAATGACACACACAACACAAGATACATATCCAAAACTTCAATTTCACAAAAATCTCCTTCAATCAATGTACACAGTAGAATGATACCCATTTGTAATGATATGAAGTCAGAATACCAATATGCATGTTTATAGATAGGAACAAATAATGAAACCTGAAACATGTGGTGTTCCTATTAGATGGTATTTCAACATGATATCACCTACCATAGATCACCAAGTGGGAATTTCATGAGAATTTGTCTTGCAGATAATAGGAACCCAACACAGGATAGTCATACAAGAACAATATCCTAGAAGTATGATATATCTAGACTATAGAAAATATATGTTTACGATTAAAGTCAGAGTACCTCGATTTTTTCATTACACCATGGTAACTACAACAACCTTTTGATGTGAACAATAATATGTGGAAATTTCCATTTAAATAGTTAAAGATGAAATTTTAACATTATAATGGTATGCGTACGTCATTTATATCTAACTATATAAATGGTATGGTAATCTAAAACTGCTGATGTAGTTCGGTTTAGGGAACCCAATTTTAAAAAACTCACACATTAAATATAGCCAACTTTACAACCATCCAAGTTTTCTCCCACATGATAAGATCTTGTTTTTGATGAGGTATGGATTTAGTCAAGAGCCAACTACATTTCCAATCTATGGCTATTCAACTATTTCTGACATCACATACCATAGTAAAACACTTCATGATATTTATACCATGAGTAGATATACATTTTTCCATTATCTAAACATTATTTCATGTCTATAACTTGTAGTAGAATTTTCATAATTTTTATTATGATAAATCCATACCTATTGGGTTTGATTCCACGAACTGGAAATTTTTTGCGTATTAGACACTACTTTTTTTCTTCACTAGAAGTCGCAACATACATGTTATTTGTGGATGTTGATACAAATAGCATGAATGAGTTTTTGATTCACATTACTATACCCTAAATGGAAAATTAGATTATATTTACCTATAGTAATACTAACATGTGTTCTCTTATAACTAGTATTAATTTGTCTCCACATAGATGGTACATTTCCTCTATACATTCCTATATACAATTGTATAATATTGACTTCTTCTTGTGTAGTTCTCCATGATGTAAATGATATTTTCTTGACATTAAAAAAATATTGTAAATATAAAACCATGTACATACCATGTAATAGGTTATTTATCCATCACATAAGCATATGGAATTTAATTCACTACATTAATATCCTCCTATTCCCATGCATATCATCTTGCAGGATTTATTCCATGTGAATTTGGTAACAAATTCATCTCAAAATTTTGATACTTTTATTTTCAATACATTATAAGTATATATATACTATTGGATTAATTTAATAATCCTTTAGATATTCCAAATTAGACCTTTTACCCCATAACACAGGATTATTATTTAAGTCAATCTCTAGAGAAGAACATTCATTCTGTTCTTGACTAAATATAAGAGCCATAGTTATTTTCCATATGTTATCAAACATGTTTCCCTTGGAAAACGATTTATCATATAACAACATATCATATACACATGGAAGAAATTTATTTCAAATGAATATTATATGATCATGGTTCCTACATAAATCACGAACAAAATTTTCATAAATTGTACATCTTTTTGGAATTCTATTGTGTCACCATCCCTTATTGATTGTGCTATATAGACTCCTTCCACAATTGGTGTACTTGACATAAAATTATCAATAAAATTATCATATAATTAGAAATGAAAATCAATACTCTAACAGATTTAGGCCAACATGGAATTGCTAATAAATCCTCATTGGTACCATGATTATACTATCCATGTTCAATCTCACGTGAATATGCACCATGGTATTCAAAACAATAATATGCATGTACAATAATACATGTAATATGTTATTGAATTTCAATGGACCATGTATATTTTATCAAATTACGATATTATTCTTAATAATTGGAATAAATATTATCATTGAATAATGAATGACCAAAAATCGTGAATATAAAACCACTTCTATGGTTTCATTCTTCCTACATATTATGATTCTCAAGAATAATTCTTTTTATACGTGATCTTTTGGAAAATGATCCTATGCCAACTATTTGTGCATCAGTGACATTGACTAAACACACGTAAATATTTCTCCTAGTATCTAAAATAGATATATGCACCCTCTTATAAAAAAATAGTCTATAACATTATTATATATATTCTATATTAGGGTTTTATTTAATATCCATATACTCTTTGGGGAAAATTAAATAAATTACCCATTTTGTTTTTCTTGATTAAAGATTGTTTCTAAAAATTACAAACATTTTCTATAGAAACACAATGTTGTTAGGAAATAATGGATTTCCATCATACTATAACTCATATGGTATCCATTTTTCATGATAGTCGGCACATGGTTAAGAGATTACACCTCTAGTTGTGCCGCATGTCCCAAAATAATGGATGCCACTATAATGAATACATGTCACAACATTGATTCTCCTTTACTTACATCATGACTATAATGTCAATAAGGAAGTGTGAATCTAATAAATAATACATTTTACAACATATTGATTAATTTTCCAGGAAAGACTCACCCTAGATCCACCATACTAGTATCATAATATTGATATGGATAAGGTAATCTATATTTAGGAATTGCTGCATGCTAAATTATGATGATCAATGAATTCTTGGTCAAGATACATTTCACAAACCCCCATGAATCAACTCATATATATTCACCATGTTAATACCATACCTCACATTCACATTCCCTAAAAATCTTGAAGTCACCTTATGAAGTATAAGTATATACCTCTTGCTTCATCTTGGAAAAGTTCATGATCTCTACATGAACTAATTATGAATGGTGTCTGACTTACCTTTATTTAAACAGGTGTATTTGTCCAAAATTATGTAAAAAACTGTATAGAAAGTACCCATGATCTATAAAACTAAATAATATAAAACTATATTATGTATATCCTTGAAAACTAATTAGTTTTTCATGAAATTATAATCATCCCACAATTGGGTAAATAAGTATTACATTTTAAATTTTTCAGGTATTTCTAATGAGTCAAACATTATTAAACTTTTGGTTGAGTATTTAACACCACAAAAACATTAATGATAAAACTATAATAATATATACCTATTTCCAAAGTACATGTGATATAAATATTTTGGAATTACTCAATAAACTATCAACTAGAATCATTCACATCAAATTGAAAAGTTGTGTACTTATCGCTAATGAATTTGGAACCACCATCTCTCAACCGCTTGGAAAACATACCATACATATTATAACATATATATACTTACTTGGTTACTAAATTTAAATAGAATATTTAATATGAATATATTATTTAATACAAAAAACATATAATAGTAACGTTAATTAATATTTATGAATACACATAAAGTGTATGCAATTAATTGTTCATTAATTTAACATTAAATTTAATAGATTTTATTTCAAGGAATATGAAGTAAATAACCTTTGGTTTAATACCTCATTTCACTGATATAAATTTAAAAGGTTCCTTCGGTTTCATTCTATCAATTTTCCCTTTCAGGTTTAATTTAAACAAGTACTCCATTAGGATTAAATAATCATGATTCATTGATGTTATTATTTCATAGAAAAACGTACAAAAATGAAATGAAGAGTTTTCTCCACAATTTTCCTCTTTTAATCATAAATGAAACATGACTAAATATGTGAAAATGATATGAGGAATATATGAATTGAATGATAATGATCCATATTTCAAGTTACAAAAATCTAGTGTAATCATAGTCCATTCATATATCACTTAATGAGGTGGATGAGGGGAATCCGACACCCTGAATATCTGATGTCCTAATACGTTGTGTATTTTCTTATACTACTCATTGGAAAATCATGCTGGTTTTACATTTTATACTTCCAATATTAACATAGTGTACTTGTGTTATTACTTTAAATTTTATAAATAAATTAAATCTATCATATTAATAATTTATAATGATTAGTAATTAGTAATTACTGATTACATAAAATCCTTAAATATATCTCACTATTTTATCATTAAATAAAAACCCACTATAATAGAATCACAATTCTATGTCTCTTGATTATTCTACTGGAAAGGTCCCTTGAATCCTCTCCTCATAGTCTATTAGATTTGGTTATTGTAATGTCTTGGTTCCAGGTGCTGCCTAGAGGAGCCCCGTACCTAGTTTGTCACATGGACTCAAGAGAATTTCCCCAAATGCCATAGGTTGCAGACTAGCAGTGAGGACCATGGGTGAGATAGTGGGGAAACTATACCCTCATTGGCAGAGTAAAGAAGTAGAAGTAAATAGATAAAAATAGTGGAAGCAGTAATAATACCTTATAATATTAAACAATTGATGACTGAAAGTAAATAAACAACTGCAGCATATATATATCAATAATGATGCATGATATATGTATCAAGAAAATAAGCCAAACAAGTCACAATGCTAGCATACAGAACTAATCCAAAGTACAAAGGAGGACAAGCAACCAACACCTCAACATCACAAACCTCATCTTGGTCCCATGCCCTCTAGCTCTATAGCACTCAAGTACCAAAAGTAGATGGGAGCTTTCCCTTATCTAGACCTGCAACAATATAATCTGTTTGGGAAAAAAATCATGACCTAAATAGGGTGTGAGACTTATCCTAGTAGGAAACCACCCAAATTTCCATGCCTAACATTCAGTGAATATATATTGAAGGAAATATGAAAAATAATGAAATAAATAAGGAAGTAGTCAAAAGAAAACTATCGTACTGTTTCAATTAAATTCATTTTCATTATCAAAGTAAGCTGCTAATAAAACACAAGTAACCCTCTAGAAATTACTCATAGCCTAACCCCTCTAGTTCAACTTTAAAACAAACTCTCTGAGGAAGCACTCACCATCAATTCCCCCTTTGGTCTCGTATTAGTTACTATAAACACTCTTAGGAAGCACTCAAATTCCAATTCCCTAGGTAGTGTTGTAACGAAGAACTATAGACACTCTGAGGGAGCACAATGTCCATCCCCCCTATGGTATCACAACGTAAAAGTTAACAGACACTCTCAGGGAATCCCTCAATTCCCATTCCCCATAGGGTCTACTACACCAGGTTCCCACAGCCTTGTGTAAGTCAATCATGAACAATATATATATGTAATAAAAAGTAAACCAAAAGAACCACTTGCCTAAATAGTCTATATCATATCACAACATGTCATAAAAAATAACTCCATCCTAATAACACTAGGCATGTAAAACAAAGAATCCTAACATGAAAATCTAGACCAAATGGTCAATATCAAAACATGGAAGGGAAAAAATCTATATCATGGAAATTGACCCCATTCACAAAAAAAACCTATACTCAGGAACACAAGGAATAACAAGAATTGATAGGGCTAAAATCCTTTAACAGGAAATACCCTGAACAAGGGTATTTGTAGTTTTTCACATATAACTCATTGAATAACTATGGAATGGCATAAACCACCTACCTCGACAACTTATGATCGATATATGTGAGCCTCAGGCCTTGAATCTCCCTAGAACATCATAGACCTTCAAAAATGTCAAAAAGGATCAACCAAGAACATCTCACGAAAAAAGAGAAATCAAGAGATGAGTCTCTATAGGATGGAATACCTCACCGTTGAATTCCCAACGAAATCGATGAAAGCTAATTCAATGAACAGATGACAGGTCGGGGGATCATAGAATAATCGTCGACTTCGATCGCTCCTGGATGAGACGTGCTGAGAAGAAGTGTTTTCTGTGAACGAGATACGACCTCAGTATGATATAACAATTTTAAAATAAAGTACACAATGTGTCTTATAAAATTACATGACATGTATATTCTTTTTATGGGTGCCTCTTTATGCATTCTCCAGGTCACCACACAGGTCCATGTACTCGGCTAGTTCATCGTCACTCATGACAAATAGGTACACGATGTGTACTCCAATGTACATGACATGTAATTGATCAATTTCCATAAACTCCCCTTTTATCAAAAACTAATAGAAATAAAAGACATACCAGAAAAGAAGATTCATGTTATTACAAACTTCCCCCAAAAGGTTTGGTAAACATGAGGTGAGTCTGAGAAGTAATGCCATAGCTAGGAAACGTGGAAAATGACATGCATATCCCAATACCTTTTAGGTAACTGAAACCGATATGCAACCATCCCGACTCTCTCCAAAACCTCAAATGGTCCAACAAATCTTGATGAATGAATATCATATCTCCTAATCATCCTGTGTACCAACCTTGGTGTGACACACAGGAAAACCTGATTTCTATCCTCGAACTCTGGAGGTCATCTCCGTCGATCAACGTAAGAATTTTTTTTGTGACTATAGAATATCCATCCTCTTCTGAATTAACTCCACTAGCTATGTGGTCTCCTAAACAAGACGAGGTCTCAACCTAGGTGCCTCTCCATCCTCTATCCAATATAAGGGTGATCGGCATGACCTACCATAAAAATCCTTATAAGGTGCCATCTAAATAGTTTCTTGAAAAATATTATTATATGAAAACTCTACAAGAGGTATGAGAATCCTCCATGAACCACAAAAATCATGGACACATGCTCATAGCATGTCCTCTAGCACCTAAATTGTAATCTCAAAAAAGATATTTGTCTGGGGATGGTAAGATGTTCTTAAAAGTTCCAATGCACCCAAATCCCAATGTAGTCCCTGCGAGACCCAAGAAGTAAAACATGTGTCCCTGTCTAAAACAATGGAGGGTGGAATCCCATATAGATGTACAATCTCTCAGAAGTACAGCCTTCCCAGACAATCAGTTTTGAAGGTCTCCTTGGTCGGCAATAAGTGAGAAACCTTTGTGCATTTTTCAATTACTACCCAAACTACATCATTCCCTTGAGGAGACCTCAGTAAACCTATCATGAATTCCATCATGAAATCATTCCAATTCCAAATGGAAATGGGTATCTATAGCAAAAGACATGCTATTCATGGATTCTCTGCCTTCACCTGCTGAGAGGTGGAACACCTCATGAAAAACCCAGAAACATCTATCTTCATGCCTTTCCACCATTATTGATGGTGTAGATCTCGATTCATCTTGGTGAGAGTAGGATGAACTGACCAAACTGAGGAATAAAATTCCAGCATCAACTCCTCGTGTATGTCTGCGGGCACCCACACACGCCCATGAAAATGCAAGATTTATCCCTGCCTACGGTCCATATAGGATTGGGGTACTCTTCTGACACACTCTCCCATTTGACTAGACCTTCAGAATGTGAAAGCTTCCTCATATTCACTTGGCCAAGAAGACTAGAGGTAAAAACCACATGAGAAAGAAACATATGCCCTATCTATCATACACCTATAAATGCATCTTAGAGAACAGAGCCAAAAGATTCCATTCACTACTGTCCTATAGAACTACATGTATCTGAGTCCTCCTGATCAATGCATCATGCACTACATTGCCTTTACCAGGTGTGTAGACATGTTCATAATTGAAGGACTGATGATACTCAACCCACCTTCACTGTCTAAAATTTAGATCGCGCTGAGTAAAGATATATCTGAGAATTCGATGATCAGTGAAAACCAAAAAATGATCTCCAAAAAGATGATATATCCAACATCATAAAGATGGAACAACTACAACCAACTCAAGATCATGCGTCGAATAATTCCTCGCATGTGTCCTCAACTGCCGAGACCTATATGCGACAACTCCTTCCCCCTACATAAGCACTACTCCCAGCCAAATTCCTAATGCATCATAGTACATAGTAAAAGTCTTTCCTAGCTCTGGAAATACATGTATTGGTGTTCAATTCAACCTCCCTTTCTGCACTTGAAAGTCTATCAAACAAGAATTTGACCACAAGTGCTTCACACCATTCTTAGTCACGCCCTCCAGGTGTGCTTCTAAGTGTGAAAATTATTTTAGAAAAAGTCTGTAGTAACCATCCATCGCTATAAAACTCTATTATTCAACAACATTATTCAGATACTCCTAGGAAACTACTGCTATCAATTTCTCTTGGTCTATTGATACTTATGTCTATGAGATTACCTGACCCATGAAGTGAATCTGGTCCATCCAAAAGTGTCATTTTGAGAGCTTAGCATATAACTGAAGCTCTCTTAGCGTACTCAAAATGATCTCAACAAGTGTATCATGGTCATGTCTAGTGTGGGAGTACACAAATATATCATCAAAAAAAACCATCACAATGGAATCCAAGTATGGATGGAACACTCGGTTCATCAGTTCCATAAAAACTACAGGCACGTTCGTGAGGCCTAATAGGATAACCACATACCCGTATAGACTATACCTACTCTGAAAGGCTATAAGAGGTATATCTGATTGTTTAAAATGAAACTGATGATAACCATATCTCTTTTCCTTATTTGAGAACACCCTGGAACCTTAAAGAAGATCAAATAGATCATAAATCATTGGGTTGGGATATCGGTTATTGACCATCAACTGGTTCAACTTTCAATAATCTACACAATATCTGAGGGAATCATCCGTGTTCATTGCAAACAGGACTAGAAAACCCCAAGGAGAAGTACTAGGTCGGATGAAACCATATGCCTATATCTCCTCCAACTGTTTCTTGAGCTATTATAACTTTGGTGTATTCAACCTATAAGGAGGAATGGACACCGGTGCCACCACTAGCATAAGATCAATAGAAAAGTCTACCTCTCAATCAGAAGGAAAACATGAAAAGTACAATGGACGGACATCCGTGAAATGATCGATCACTAGAGGAAATTGCATCTGTGAATATCCCTGGTCAACCATATATAGAATAGAATTCTGGACTACAACTCCTCCCAACCCTTGATACTCATGTCCTGCACTGCTTTCCGGGACATCACATTAGCCATTTTGTAAGAACAAACTGTCCTCTAGTGATGTGAAACTCACCCTATGGTGATAGAAATAAACAACAACCTCTAAGGGAACTAACCAGTCCATTCTGAGAATGACATCATATCCCTTCATCTCTAGGACATAGAGGCCTCAAAAGAAGTGACACACACCAACCTTGAGAGGGAACTCCTTACAAATACATACAATAGGCGTTCTTTCACCCAAAAGAGTGTCTAGTGACAAGTTATCCGTAGAATAAAAGATACTGAGCCCAAGGCTCCCCACAATACCAATAGATCTGAATCTATGGGAAGCTCTTGTATCGAAAAGTGAAAAAGATAAAACTGAGGCAACTGGGACCGTACCTCTAACTATAGAGGGTTTGGGATCCAGCACCTATTGGGGTTGCACTACTAAAAATTCCTAACCTGCACTGTGGCCCTATAATCCCAGAACAGTTCCATACTATGGCTGTCGAAAACCCTATGTTGGACCATTGCGACCACGACCTCCAGCTCAGCCTGAATGACCTAAAGATCTCCAGTACTCATACTTATGAGAAACTCGTGGTCCAACACTGGTATGATGAGTCGAAACAGAACCCCTATCACCATCTATTGGTGAGATGATATGATATAAGAGATGAAGATGTCCCATATTTCCACAAGATTAGCACCCCAATTGGAATCTCGGGCAATGTGGCCCCGTATGCCTGATCTTCCCACACTGGTAGCACACCACATAGATACCAAAATAAGTATCCTTCCTACTATGATATCTACATGTAGACTCCATGCGGCGCTTCCGGTAGTCATTATGAGGGGTACTAACTCTACATGCCGAACCTCCATGGATCACAACACTAGAATCCCTCAGATTGTGCTCCGTGATCAGCACCTAGTTGACTATAAATGTGATGGAAGTCAACCTGAAGATGTTCACCTAATATTGGATGTCATTCCTAAAACCATCCCCAATCTTCCTCACCAAAAATAACTCATCACCTAATTAGATGGTTGTAAATCACTATAGCTTCGTGATGCCCAAATAATTCTCCATAACTGGGAGAGTACCCTACTCCAGGCTCATGAACACTCTGGCTCAGTCGGACCCAATGGTCTCCGTGTAAATGTAGTCATCGAAGGAACACTGGAACTCATCCCAACCCATAACCTACTTCTGTCACACCTGTGAGATCAAATCCCATTATCTATTGGCGTAATCCCAAAGCATAAAAGTTTTGAGATTCTTTCTACTCTCTAGAGGCATATCTAGATACTCATAGATATATATCATGACTTCTAATCATGACTCTACAGCCTGAGGTCCTCCATCCCCTGTGAAGGTGGGAGGATGTAGCTACTGGAAAACCCGTGTTAGCTCTACCATAGAGGGGGTAGGATGTGGTACTCCTCAGATGTTCTGCATGAACCTAATGAATCCCTCATAGAACTATGCATAAGCACCTGTATCAGGTATAATGTATAGTGCCAGGATGATAACCACTAGAGGATTTTCTAGTATTTTTTGATTTTCCATCTCCCATGTCTTGTCACTACGCTGTAACTAGCGTACAACCAAAGGGCGTCTCAGTGGAATAACTCTGTAAGGATAAGTGCATACCATAAAACATAGTTAAAAAATACTGAAACAAAAAAGTACAAGAAAATAATAGGAGAAATAATTCATTCAATATTTTAAAATGGCAGATACATGGCATGTACAACT
The DNA here is from genome assembly GCA_963277665.1 of Viscum album. Taxonomy (NCBI): domain Eukaryota; kingdom Viridiplantae; phylum Streptophyta; class Magnoliopsida; order Santalales; family Viscaceae; genus Viscum; species Viscum album. Next base: position 26,327,403 of record OY728128.1, on the reverse strand, counting down.
AGTACCAAGAGTGTTACCTTATGCTTTCATATGGACGTGTACTTTTTCAAGCCCAGGTCATGTAACAACACATACTCACAATGTGTTGTACAAACACACGACGTGTACTTGAATCCTCTTCCCCTGCCCGAGATCTTCTACATGACTAACCAAAATGGTTTTCCTAGAGAATTAATACACAACATGTTTGTTTCAAACACGACCTGGACTAGAAGATCTTCACTGACCCGTGTCGTTAGTCACATGGATGGTTACACGGCTGACACTACATGACATGTTTTTTCCAGGAACGGTGTGTACTAGCTGAGTTTAATCCATCCATGTTGTTAGTCACACAGTTGAACCCATGGTTTTCAACACGGAATTTATGTATGGTAAACAACATGTTACACCAATGATTTCCCTTCCCCGTGTCTCTGCCCACACAGCTATTGACACAGTTAGAGACTACACGACATGTACATATAGTACAAGGCACATGCTTAATAAAAATAGTTCCTTCCTGAATAGAAGTATACATGGCCTGTACTCTACAATACACACCGGGTATTCTAGGTTTTTCTGGACTGTAAGTCTCAGAAAATACTCCAAAGCCCAGAAAAACACAGAAAAGAACATTAAATATCTAAATTCTGATCTGTGAGGGCCCATACTCTTCATGAATCAAAGGTTGGCATCTTCTAAATGTCATATACAAACATAATAGAGAAATGATCCAAAAAATTCTAGTCTGTGAGGGCCTATAACACCTCAATAACCAAAGTTTTTAGTTTATTCATAAGATACCCTACACAATCCAATACCCTATAAAATAGCCTATATTCTATCAAGGAATCTACTACAAAATCATGCATATCTATCACATCATCTATCACAACAACATGCAATTAGTAATGAACCCTAATGGCATGGAAAGAATGCACGACATGTGATCTATAGAAAGTGCCTATATAATGCATGAGATGACATAAACTCATCTCATCGGGTAGCAACAGAAGTAGAAACTCAATAATATAAAAATATAACAACATAAAACATTTGAATCACCCAAAAGTGAAATCAAATCAACTGTAATAATTGCAAAACCATAAAAATTTCCATAATCAAGGTAAATTAGCTTTTCACTTTACATAGGTTAGCTACTCCCGGGAACATCATATTACTAACTAAATATTTGTTACAATACCTTCCTATAGGTTCCAAATAGTAATTCTTGAAAAAAAGAATCCCTCTGATACCACTTTGTAACGTCCCAATTCTGGGTGCTGCCCAGAGGTGCCCGATATCCGGTTGGTAACACAGCCTCTAGTGCATTTCCCCAAATTCTAGAGGCTTCTGACTAGTAGGGATGTCCTTGGGTGTGATAGTTGGAAAACTATGCCCTCATTGGTAGAGTAATGCAATGGAAGTAAATAGATAACAATAGAGGATGTAGTAATAATACCATACAATAGTAAAAAATAGAAGACTGAAAGTAAATAAACAACTGAAACATATATATACCAATAATGATGCATGATAAATGTATCTAGGAAAGAAGTTAGACAAGTCTAAATGTTGGAATACAGTACTAAACCAAATTACAATGGAGGATAAGTAAAAAACTCCATAGCATCGCAAGGCTCAGGTTGGTCCTATTCTCTCCATCTCTACAGTAGAAAAGTACCATAAGTAGAAGGGCACTTTACCTTATTTAGATATGTATAAATATAATCTATTTGGGCCCAAAAGCATGCCCCAAATAGGGTGTGAGATGAATCCTAGTAGGCAACCACCCAAAGTTCAGTTCCTAACAGTCAGTGAATATATAAGGTATGCAATATACAAAATTAAGTAATAAACAAAGAAGTACTCAAAAAATAAACAATCCTTCCGTTTCACTTAAATTCATTTTCATTGTCAATGTATGTTGCTAATAAAATTAATGTAACCCTCTGGGATGTACTCAAATCACAACCCCTACGGTTCATTTTTAAAATAGACTCTCTGAGGAATAACTCACCATCAATTCCCCATGTGGACTCGTATCATTAAATATTGGTACTCCGAGGAAGCACTCAACATCCAATTCCCCCTGTGGGCCTGTAACGGGGAACTAAAGACACTCTGAGCAAGCAAAAATTCCATCATCCTAATGGTATCACAATGTAAAAGTAAATAGAAACTCTGGGGAACCCTCATCATCCATTCCCCCTATGGTCTAATACACCAGGTTCCCACGGTCCTATGTAACTCAATAATGCACAAACTATATACGGAATTCAAAGTAAACCTCAAGAACTAATTGGATAAATAGTCTAAAACATATCACATCATGTCAAAAAAAATCACTCCATCCTAACAACACTAGGAATGGAAAACAAAGTAGCATAATAGGAAAAGATAGACCAAACAGTCAATATCAAAATAAGCATGGGAAAAACATCCATAGCATGTCAATTAACCCCATTCACAATCAGAAAACCTCTACTCAGGTACACAAGGCATAACAAGATTTAACAAGGAGAAAATCCCTAAAAATTCTATACCCTTAACAAGGGTATTGGCACTTTTGAACATATGACTCAAATACTATCTATGGTAAGACAAAACCCACACACCTTGGCGTTGTACGATTGATATAAGTGAGCCTTAGGCCTTAAATCCACCTAGAAAGTCATATATCTATAAAAAAGTATAAAAACCTCAACCAAGAATATGTCATGAAAGAGGAGAAATCAAGAGATGAGGCTCTTGAAGAGGGAGGAACTCACTATGGTGACTCCAACACAATCGATGATAGTTGATTAATAGAACAAATGGTGGGTTTGGAAACCCGAGAAGAATCATCTGCTTTGGTCACTCCTGGATGAGCCAAGCTGAGAAGAAGTGTTTTCTGTGAATGAGATGCGACCCCGGTCCGATATAACAATTAAAAAGAAATGTACACAGTGTGTCTTTTAAATGTACACGATGTGTATATTCCTTTTTGAGGCCCCGATTTAGGTGGTCTCTAGGTCACCCAACACGACCATGTACTCGACCATTAAATAGCCAGTACATAGTAACTCGCGACAACCGAGTACACGGCGTGTACTCCTTAAATTTCCTGAAACTACTCTTTTTTAAAGAACAATCATAAATGAAAGACATATATGAAAATAAGATCCGAATTCTTAAAATTATTCCACTACTTGAAGAGTTTCAAGATAAGAACTAGACAAGTCAAACCCATTAACTCATGACTACTATATCAATAGAGTTAAGGCGTATATTCTGAAATAAAAAACATGATTTACTCAACACTTGACTCTAAATATTTAATTAGATAGCTATTTCTACTAATTTTTTTACCTTGGTTAGTTAGTTAAATTGATTTCTCTGAAAAGAACACTCCAGTAGTAGGAGGAACCCACTACTATGTCTAACGAGCACCCAAAAAACCTTATTGTATTCAAATTCAAACTATACAAGGAATTTGTGACTAAATATTTCATGAAGTGTTCTTATATTTATAATCTAATGTAAATATTTTCTATTAAATTGTTTCATACAATGTTGTTTCTCTCAAAGCTAAACATTCATTAATAGAATACGTCCAACAGTAGTTCATATATATTTTTATTTATTGTTTTATGTGTTTCCCCTTTTCATGAAAATGAATAATATAATAATCAATTTATAATGGGAAAAAATTCCCCAATAATCAATAGATTTTAATATTGGTCAATCCTTTTAAACTCAATGGATAAACCATGAACTAGGTGTATTATTATTGAGTTGGGTTTTAACTAAGGATGCACTTCATCTGCAGTCTAGAATGCCCATACTCATCAAGGATTTCTCCTCAACCGGGTTTTCTAAATGTCACACATTGTTATCGTTGTATTAAAAGTATACTCATACATAGGCGAGAGCCGATTGGTAAGAACAATGTACATATAGTCAAAAAAATGATAGACATGAATTCCATTATAAATATTGAAAAGAATAATATGACACACAGAGCATCAAAGAAATTAAATATTATATACATCACACCGACTTTTAATACATAATTAAATAAATAAAGTAGACATAAACAGTTGGTTAATGATCAATACTTATCTATGAGAAAGTAAAAATCATGATATAAATTAAAATGAAATAAATGAAACAATGAGGGAATTTTAAAAATTAAACTAAAAATGTTGATTGTAATAAATTCATTTCATTTAGTGCCCTGCTTAATTTAATTTTCATAAATTAAATAAATTAGTAAATTATTTTAATTTTATGAAAAGTTTATTAGTATTTTAAAATAATAAAATTATTAATCTTTTTAATCCATAAAATATTTATATCAATTATTTATTATATTAAAATTTACTCAGGCCATGAATCCTTGCCTATGCCTATTGTGCATCAGGTCGAACAGACTCAGGCCTATTCTAGGCTAGGAAGAGCCCATGCAAGGATATTCTAGAAGTGGTGGACTCGCTCGGACCTATTATGGGTTGGGTTGACTCGTCTAAGACCCCAAAGGCCCATACCAGGTGGGATGAACTTGATTTGGGCCTGATCGAGGTGTTTCATCATACAAAGAGGGGTCCCCCAAGAGATCTAAATGCACTGCAGTTAACCAGAGAGGAATGCATCTGGTGGAGGAGGCATCGACTATGGAAGAAGGTGACATATCAGATCTAATTGGCAATGAATAGTTCCGTAGAGGGAGTCATTGGGCTCAACTAGAATAGAGGGCACGTCTGAGGACCACAAGCCTGAATTCAGTGTGATGAACAAGGTATATATATAGGTAGATCCTGACAACATGGCTCACAAGTGGTAACCATCTTCCGTTGAATCAGATGAGCTAGTTGTGCAGTTATTGTTATGTGGTAGAACATAATCCAAGAGTGGTGTTGGCTAGGGTAGACAACAACAATGATCAGAGGAGGGGGCATTGTCTCACTGTTGTCTAGATAGGTGTGAATCATGGCATTCCTAAAAGAGATATGCGGTCGGCCAGCGACAACGCTATGGGTTGGAATTCAATGATGGGGTGACTTCAGGGGAGACCACACAAGTTTCTATGCCATGGATAAGGTTTGGCAATGAAGGTGGTGATATTTGAGGCAACATCAAGTTTGAATAGGTGGGATCATCCTGGCTTTAGGAACCCACAAAAATAAAAGGGGTCTAGATGATAGTGTGAGGGAATATTCCTCATAAATATTAAATATTATAATCAAAATTTAATATTCTTCTTAATATAATAACACTTCTTATATATATAAAATTTTATTTTAATAAAAAACAACCACATTGGTTAAATAAAATATCTTTGGAATGACCTCAACGTATCCATATGTTCTTGGATCAAAGCATAGTTGGATTACTTGGAGCCAAATTAATAACCTCTATTTAATTATTATAAAATAAATTTTTATTGGTTAATTATATTCACATGATCCCACATATACCAATTTATGGTATCAGGCTATGCAGTGGTAGTCTGTGGGATGGTGTTTCAAAATTTTCAATTAATAGATGGAAAAATCATGTTATCTTGGATGATATGATCCCTAATAGAGGCATGAGTATCACAATTGTATTTAAAAAGCACAAAAAAATTAAACTGAGTGGTTACCGCATTTGAATCAATGCATTCTCAATTGAAAGTCCTTTCTTGTTACTGTTTCTAAATGGATCCAATACCAAACCCCACTAAATGATCTACACATGATTCAAGAAACCACATGATCATTTTTTGTAGAATTATAGGTTCTAGAAAAATTATACAATGATTCCTTCAATTTTGTGGTGACCACCTCCATAACATCCCTTCAATCAATTGAATGTGATATTGGATTGGGCACTTAGATAAAGACATCATCTCTCTAGGATGCGAGATGAGATAGATTCAATCATTCCATTCTAATGAACAGTAGTTAGAATATACTTCTTCTCTGATTTTTAGTGGATTCTCAAATAAAAAGGGTACCCACACCCAAAAAATGAAACACCAATTAAACAAGAAATAATCAAATAGTTCTGTTGAAATATATGAATCATAAATATTATTTATATTTTTTCACAAACATGTAATATATCATAAATAAATTATTTTACATACCCTATTAATTTACATTACCCTCAATTCCTTATAATATTAAATTAACCACAAATAATATGAAAATATTCATTCATATAACATTATTCAACATATACACTTAATACATTTTTTATAAAAGTTTTAAATAAATTCTACTGAAAAATTCGATACTTGAAAAAAAGTTACGTTATTTATTTGATAGTATTATATTACAGGGAAAACCCTCAGACGCCATTATAGTGATCACCATGTCCAATATAACTTTTAACGAGAATATGATATATTACTTAATATGCTATTGTGTTTGTCCTTCAAGGAATTTATCATGGTTCTACTGAATTTTATTCATAGAAAATATATGGATTCTTACAACCTATCATAAATGGAAATGAAATATTCATGTAAATGAATAATATCCTATGAATATACATTTTGTACATAATCTACTTATCTCACACTATTTAATAAATGGGGACACACATTTGTGTCATTGTCCATTGTCTATTTATATTTTTTTGATCTAACTGGACATAAAAATACTTTAATACATTGTCCAAGTATTTTTTTATACTACTATCCTAATAAACTAGGCCTAGGATATCTGTTCTTCAACTTATAAGCGTCAAATTATATCTCTACCATTTACCTAATGCCATATCTCCAATAATTAACCGAATAAAAACTACCTCACTATGAATTAAATGCCATGGTTTTTAATTATATAAAAGTTCACAATCAATTGGAACACATTAATAATGATATAATGTTTGCAGACCAATACATATGACTATTGATAGGAAAAACCAATGACACCCGAAACATGTGATGTTTTTATTAGCGGGTATATCCTCATGATCTTGCCTAATAAAGATCACTATGTGTGAACATCATGAGAATATGTCTCAATTATTATGAGCCCAAACACCTGATATGAAATGATAAACCATGTACAATTAGTACAATGTATCTATAATACAGTATATATATGATTATTATTAATTTCATTGTATCTCAAGGTTCTTATTATAACATGGGAACTGCTATAAATTTTTTATATGCTAAATAATATATGAAAATTAAAATATAAATAGTGGAGGTAGAAATATCAACACTATAATTTTTATCAAACATCATGTATAGCTAATTTTATACATGGTATGGTAAAAAATTACAAATAATATAATGTATAGGTGATAGAAAAAACGAATGAAGGGAACAAAAACAATCATATCCTAGAGTATATTGATCACTACCTTAGTGCTCTGCTCATAACACTAATGGTGATCAAGAATCCATATCTAGGTATGTATGTTTATCGATACCTACATCCATAATATTTTCTTAAGTTCCAAAAAAATTCCCATAAATGTTGTGAGTATAACTTAGTAGGATACCACCAATAGTGTGTAATGAAAATATACTCATTGAGAATAAAATATAAATTTTTTTATGATTAGCAGACATAAATTTGTTAGACAAATATAATCCCTGTCGGTGTCAGGTTCCTCATGGGTTATCCAACTGACCATACCTGATTTGTCCATTATAATATGTTTCTGATCATATGAACTTTCAATTTGGCCAAGGACCCAAGGATAAATTCCAAGGAATCCATGTAAATGATCAATAAGGGATCCCTGGATGATCATGGTATCCTTGACCTTTATAGGATGAACCCACTCAATATAATAAATAGAGAAGTTATGATATTAAGTGTGAGAGTAATCCATGGGAAGAATCTAGATAATTCCACTCCTATTAGTCTCTAACTGATCCCTAAGAAAATGTACAATGTAATATTGGGATTGAAATTATTTGAGTCTAAGGAGATAATGTAAGGGAAACAATGTCCATGGACATTAATACGAATCTAGTAAGAGAATTATAAGATTTTTTGTTTCTAGAATTTGAAGATGAATCATTGGTCTTTGATAGAGGAACTCATAGATCTAATACATTTAAATAATCCAAATTTGGTATACTGCATGGAATTTGAACCAATTAATTGGGGGGTGTACTTGGATTTCACCCAACATGTTATTGGCAAGGACTCTAAGACTCCATCAAGGAAGGAAACAACTATAATAGTGTGATCGATCTCCAAATTATTTTCCACGATAAAGGGTAAAAATTCATAATTCTAGTTATAAATATAATTTATAATTTCAATTAATTAATTTTGGGAAATTCTATTTTTAAGTGACAATCCAAAGAAACATGGTGTGTGTTCTGGCTAATAGGTAGGAATTCTTCTCGTATGAATCAAATCAATCACACCCAAAGGGGTGGTTCGTGTTGTGTTCATTAACATCCAATAGTTTATATAACTCATATAGAAATTTTGGATCAAGTTTAAAAAATATAATTAAAATATTTAAAGATTCTAATAGAAACAAACAGATAATTCAGCATGCAGAATAATGAAAAAATACATAAAATCAATAATTTTATGAAAAATAGAGAGACCACCTATCTAAGATAGAAAGAAGAATCCTCATAAAATATCATCCTTATATTAGTTATTTAATAAGAGAAATACGGAAATGAGACAAAATCCATGAAAACATGGAATATTAGCCTGCATAAAGATGGCAAAAAATATGAAAATGAAAATTGAGGATGAATGTTAATGTGTTTTATCCTATTTAGGGGTGTTCCAACATGAAAAGTTATGGAAGATTCATATGTCAGAAGTATGATTTATATGAAATATTTTTAGAGGTCAATAAGAGATCCATGGTACACTCATTTGAAAAAAATAAGGGGGGGGGAGTATATAAATATACATAGAGACAATGATGGGGAATATTTAATACCTATTTTTTAAATAATGTGCAGAGTTTGGCCTTATGGTTATATAGAGTTTGCAGAAACCATGTATACCTACAATCCAGGAGCACCACACATCACACAATTCAGACACATGACTAGAAAACCCATATGAATACCTTGTGAGATAGACTTGCAACAAAATACTTACTTTTAATAGTGTGTAGGATTCCATTTCATGGGTTATCAAACCATGTTCTATTATTTCTAGGCCACATGGTTGAGGATCATGAATATCCAAACCATGTCATAACCATGTGTCATATCCTGCTTCTCCAGAAAACTTAACATTGGGCATCTAAAAACCTCTTAATTCTTTTATAGCTTCCACTAATCCAAAGAGAATTACCATTTAAAGACCAAAAATTAGTTTAATAGAATTAAAAAGGAACCATACCTTGAAGTAAAACCATTTTCTTATAACATACCATTATTAATACAACATGTCCCTAAGATTCCCTTCTCATGGTGTTTGGGATGCATCAGAGAAAAACTTCAACTTAGCTTCCTTAGAATCAAGGAGAGGAGACTAGTCAAAGTAATAATAGTAGAGTTGAGAAATATGAAATACATCATGCATAACCATATATCACTGAGGAATATGTATCATATATGTTATTATCCCCACTCTATCCATGTTCATGAATGCTCTAGAAAAGCTAGAATCTAGAATATATCTTCTTCAAATCCATCAATGACCCAATATAGGTGATACTCATAAGAATACTTAATTCCCTTCTGCAAACTATAGAGGATGATGGAGAAATTAAATATTTAAATTATGTCTAGAATGATCCACATACATATATTGCCTGATCAGATATACCTACTCTAATTTCTACTAAACGAGTTGAATTCCTTGTATAACAACCCCTACCTCTAACAAGAAAAAAGGTGAATGACATGTCTTGTTGTTGATTTCCTAGTAAGGATACATATAGATAGTCAATTGGTAAACCTTTATTTAATGAATGATTAGTAAAAAAATAAATCTTTAAAAAAATATTCTAAAATTAATTAAAAATTAGGAATTATATCCTCTAGTACCTATATAGTGCGCTCAAATTGGCCATCGGTCTGGGGGTGGAATTTTGTACCTAGAACCACTTAGGAACCAAGTGCCTTCTCTAACCCCTGTTAGAACTGATAAGTGAATTGAATTTACATATCTAAAATAATTATATTTGTTACCCCATGAAGGAATATGATAGTATAAAAATATTATCTTTTATGAAATTATATCATATAAGAAAGAAGTGGGAAACCATCATCAACCTATCTATGGTCACCCACATAGAATCAATGCATGGAGGCATCCTCATTAACACCATAAGAAAATATATTATGTTGACATTACATTTTCATTAAAGGATGGGTAGTTGTTATAAAAGACCTAAAGTCAATCATTGTTCCCATATCACCTATAGATAGGTACAATATTGATTAATAGAGACTGTAATTTCATTTTTTATCTAGGGAAACTAATGATGAAAATTAATATCCTGATACATCATTGAAAGTATGGAATTTACTACCCATTCAGAGGGAGGATATTTTCACATAATTTCATCACCATTGTTATAGGAATCTAGGAACATCCATGGATATTCAATATCTAATCTTCATCAACAACCCAACCATTTTTTTCTCCCTCTCAAGAAATAATTTCTCTTAGGACTAATCCATATGTATTTGTATGATTATTACTTTTTAATTGATCTAGAATTTGTGAGGTCACCAATAATGCCCATTTTATGGGATTCCTATGAAATTTATAAACATACTGGTGTATTTTAGAGAAAAGATTCATCATCTTCCATTCACTACTACCTTCCTAGAAAACATTAGTCCGAGTCTTGTGGAACAATGAATGACCAATTACATTTTCATTCCTTAGAATATATACAAGATCATTGTTAGCGGAATGAATATATTCAACCCTTATATGATTTCATATTATCAAGTCACATTAAAAGAATATGTATTTTGGTATCATATAGTCTATGTCTTCCTCAAACAGTTCCCTAAGATATTATGATCTCCATCAATAAAAGTCATTAACAACATATAATAACTCAAGGTCTAGTTTCAAGTAAATACCATCACATGGGATAAACTAGTGGGATCTATATTATATGACTCAATACTCATTCATCATAATATCTCCTAGCATAATTATAGTTGAATTATATTCAACTATGTTTCCTTTACCATGATTTGGTAAAATCAGGATCAATGATTTGTCCCACCTTCATTTCACCAGCTTAAATTCCTTCTCACAAGCTTCATATAATGTTCATATTTCCATGTGATGTAATGATAGTAACCATCCAGACCCAAATTACTTATAATATCAAAAAGATTATTTTGATCCCCCTAAGAAACAATGTCGAAAACCTTCTCTAGATCCACAAATAGCCATGATTTAGCGATAATGTGACTAGTTAAGTGAAGTTTCTCATTACAAAAGTTTCATTTGGGGATCCTATAAAAGGGCTTGTTCTCTCTTAAAATACATATGATGGTGTCATGTTGTATAACATGATTGTTCCTAGTCTAGGAGATCAATATGGTATCATACACAGAAGTAATTTCAGAAGAATCTAGTTATGGGTAGAAAACCTAATTCATTTACACTATAAATTTACAAATAAATTTCATTATACTTAACAAAACTACCATATATTCATATAAACCATACGTACTTAAAACATGTTTACCTAGTATATCTAATTTCCCAATTCACACATGATGAAAACTGGATCTAGACTAAATCTTTAAGAAGTATTTGGATCCTCAAATCTAGTTAAAGAGACTATATATAACAGTATGTGGGTAGTAAATCTTAATTGTATGTCTATTCAACCATGAGTAATCCACACCTAGCCATAAGACACTTTCTAATTCTTGGTGAAATGTATGGTTGAACCATGACGTGAAGTAATTGTTCATATAATTAGGATGTAATTTATGTCCTATAACTTCAACTTTAGTTAAAAAATAATAGAAGGAACCATCATGTATGGGGGATAGGTACCAATTATTCTCTTTGAATAACCTTAATTTTTAACTCTTTAATTCAATCTATAAATTGACAAGAAAACTTTTTTGGAATGAAATCTACGAATTGGTCCACCGTTGGAGGAAATACAATCTTTTATAATCTCTGATATTCTACATAATGACTTGAAATATAGACTGAAACACCACCCAGACCATGAAATTCGGTCTAACATGAGCTTCAGAAACATCTTATTCTCCATTTTGAACATAGATATGACATCATGGTGATGGAATGACACCCTTATACTATAATAATAAATGTGGTCTTTAAAAGGTACTATTTTTACAATACTGATAATTATCTCAAAGACTATAAACTTGAGGATAAAATTGTTCTAAATGAGATGGTAAACACCTATATCAAGGGGATACACCATACAATAATGAACACTCTCATACCATGACCCAATGAGTGTCTTTTGATAACCCCACATAAAATTACTCAACATTGATACAATGAAACTCCACTAATATTGTATGTAATAATAAGTTTTAATATCCTATAGAAAAATATATGACAATAAAGAAAAGGCTAATAATATCATACCTCATACTATAGATGGTCCGACACTCATCTCATCATGTGTAGGTTACACCACATATTAATAGCCAGAAACTTGACCCTAATCTATAACTTGACCTCCCTACGTAGGTATTGTCTACGATTGTTTCCCAACCTATATAAATATATATCCAAAATTTCCACCTGTCTACCCTACATTTCCATTTTTACTGTTTCATTATTCAAATAGTTGATCGATAGATCCCACTACAGAGCTCAAATCTGTTGAAAATCCTCCACCACTACACACTAAAGGAAAGATCCCAAAAAATATCAGGAGATGGCCAATTCTGCCATAAGTGGATCACTCTATAAGGTCTCTACTACATTGGGGATTCAGGTGACCCAACCTTCCACTCAAATGGAATACCACATTACCACTGGATAATGAACCAGTATTTCCACTATAACCATGAGAAACTGAAGGCGATGATTCATACCACCGAATAATGTACTACATGGACTTGATGTTGAAAAAACATTCCATGTACCTTCAACTTACCTTCGTTTATTCTCAATGATAAGTTCCCAGATCACAATATTATATATGGTAATTAGTTATTATATTTTAAAATTTGATCTAATGAAATACATAAGCCCAACTACAAAACATCTCACTCTATATAGATAATCACAATTATGAGTGAATTCCAAGTGATGGAGCTCCATAAGACAAGATGAATAGTCCATGAAAGACATAATATCATAATCTCTATGTATGATATGAATTATCCATAATTCAAATAGTACCTAACACTAGATGTAGTGATTTACAAACTCAACCAGCTCTTAATATATATGGGAAAATGTTATAATAAGAATTATTCTAAAAATATCTCTAAACTATGTCATGATAATGATTTTCCTATATAAGAACATACCTACGTCACTTTTATGATCCAATAAGAATATATTTTGTGATATTAACACTCCTTTTTAGTGGAATAAATATATTCTTAGTGATGGTAATCAAAGCATCCAAAAAAGACTATGCAGCCTGAGGATCTCCTTCCCCAAAGAAAGTATGTGGGTGATATTGCTAGAACTCCCAAGTCAACTATGAAATAGTGGTAATGGGATAGAGAGCTACCAACATGGATTTCACAATATATAGTAAACCCTCTCTAACGTGAGTATTAATGTAGATTCCGAGAATAATAAGTATTAACGCATGACATTTCATAGGTGACACTAAAGGTGATTTTGGTCCCACAACCTTAGCATCATGGTTTTTTCCACCATATCAAAACACTAATTGTGGAAATCACGGATGCATATATATATAATGAAAAGAACATGAATCATATCATGATACAATTTTTAATAGATTCCAAAATGGAAACAATATAGGTACATATATTTACTACACAAGATACACTAAACAAATACATTTTGATATGTTTAGGTTATTAGGTAAATATTAAATTATTATTTATAAAGGATTTTTTATATAAAGTGTTAATTAGAATTTCTATAGGAATCATCTTTTTATGATTCATCTAGAATACCCATTTAATAAAAAAACCCTTTAATTTAATAATTCTCCATATAATGGTTTTGTTATACTGGTCTCCATTCCTAGGTTATAAATACCAAACAGTATAAGTTACCATTATTACTCCATTTATCTATGACCAAATTTTTTCATACGGTGTATAATGTTTTAGTTAAATATAGAATAGTTCAGTAATATGTATTTTCATTCCATGTTTCCGTATTTATAGAGGTGTAACAATATAAATTGTAAATATAATTTCATTTAACTACACCCACCCAATGTTTCAGCATATGTATCTATGGTTAAATAACATTTATTATAAAATTTTGTCAGATAAAGATTCATCATCATGATATATGGGAAACCATTTAGGTTAAATCAAACACTTTATGTATTAAATTTTTTTCATTACCTATAATAAATGTTAGGAATTACAAGAATAACAATCCATACAAATATAATAAAAAATAAGAAAACATGAAATTCCATATTCTTGGCTTGGAATATGCATGAAATATAAATCCCTGCATTCATATAACTATGTATGAGCTAATTATTCATTTTCCTACCACACTAATGTTGAAAATTCATAAAATATATGGTTGTAAACCATGTGTATCAACCTATGTTGTAAATTAATACAAACCTATCATGAAAAAATCCAAACCAATAGGCCCCACCCTTGATAATGTTGTTTCCCTCATGTGTTGTATTATTACACCATGTAATGACTTCTTACCATGTTCCGAAACTTCCTATTACCAATTCTATAAAACCCAAAATATTGGAGAAAATAAAATAAATTATTTGATACACTTTGGGATGTTTTAGGCCAATCTCATTGATAGGTTACAAGTCTGTTTGGTTACAAGGCCTCTAGCACACCTCCAGACACACTAGAGTCTACTGACTAGAAACAATAGTATACCATGGTACAGTGTGGAGAATATAACCTATTTATTAGAGTGAAAGATAGTATTGATACTATAGTGCAATATAACTAATAAATTAATATAAATAAACCATCCATATGACAAATAAAATACATAAATAAGTACACATTATCATATACAGGTGATGATATATGATAAAAAAAATTAATTGAATATTAAAATGAAGTAGTCATAAGAAAAGTGCTTGTATAGAAAAAAGGAAACAAAAGTAAAAAAAATTAATATCATTATGAGAATATCAAGCACTAACTCAATATTGAATGATATTATAAGTCCATAACTACCTACATCACTTTATCCATACCTATTTACAAGAAATCTTACTAGGTACCCAATGGAGGCCCAAATATTGTGTGATTAAAACATAGTAGGTCACCATCAATGAGTTTTAATGAAAATTTAGTCTGTGGGTAGAAAATGTAATAGTTTTCAGGTACATTAAACATAAAAGGTAAAATAAATAGAAACCATGTTAGTCTCAAGTTCCTTATAGTTCACTCGATTAACCGTATATGCTTCAACCTAATCCAGATGCTTCTAAGCATATGACCATTCAATTTCGTAAGGGAACTTATTAAAATATCCTTGTTTTAAACATATAAGAACTGTAAGGGATCCATGGAAGTTACATTTCATCATATGCAATATAGGTATGAACCACCCACAGTAATCAACCATGTTAATATGCTATTGGGTTTGAGTGCAATAAAATAGATAATCCCATATAATTACACTCCTAAGAGTTTTTATCTAATATTAACAAAATACAAGGATAAATTTGGACAGTCTTGAATGGATTCCAAGGAGATAATACACGGAATACTATGTTATATAACATCAATAAAAATCCTTTAAGATCATTCCAATCATTCTAATTCCCAGAAGATATAGGTGAAACTTTTGTGGCTAATCGATGTATTCACAGAACTTATACATTGACTGAATCCTGTCTTTTTGTACTAGGTGGAATTTATGACAATGAATCTAGGGGAATCATATGGATTCTATAAAGAAATTCCAAACTAATAATACAATTATATCTTATGAATGAAAACACATATAACATTTCAATCATGGTCTATAGGAATTACCCTAAAAAGTTAAATAAATCATAAGGCAAGTTATACATTTTATTTAACATTTAAATAAATTCAATTTCGATAATTCCAATTAAATGAGAAAAACCAAACACACATGAGTTGTGTGTTGGTTGTGAGAAAGGAATTTTTATATGATGAATTTGATCAAACACTTGGGTGTTTGAGGTTGATGTCATCAAAATCCAATATAGTCTATATATCTCATAGGCTGTTTAAATCAAATATTTAACCAATAATTTATTGAGTGACACATATTTGGATAAGTGGATATAATTTTTGCTGTTACACACTATTTAACAAGATATAAATGACAATAACTTTACTGAAAATGTTTAGACCACATATATAATCCCTGTAGACGATTCCCTATCTGCAGGTAGCCTCATATTTGATGATAAAATGAGAGAAATAAAGAAAGGAGAAAAAATAAAAGAAATTAGGGTATATTAGCTCACATGGATATAACACAAATGTTTGTATGGATTATAAAGGATGTAATTTAAATAAGTTTTATACTTTCCATGGGGGTTCCAACATGACCGGTGAAGAATGAATCAGAGGAAAGATGGAATATATCTATAAATTCCCTAAAAAAGGAAAGAGGAGTGACATGATATGCTATTTCACATAATTTAGGTGAAGAAATAAGATAATTATACAAAAAATAAATAGGGAAAAAGAAAATTTCTATATATTTAATAGGGATCATGGTTTAGCCATATGGTTTTATAAACCATGCGGAAAACTTGATTACATATAGTTAATAAACATGACAACTCACACAGTTTAAGCACAAATTTAGTAAACACGGAAATGTTTTTGAGATATGGACTCATAATAATGTAAAAAACTCATGGTAATATTTCCTACTATGCATGTTTTATGAAACCATTCCACATCCTTCCGGGTTCGCATGATTGAGGTCCATAGTTAGCCAAACCATTTGAAAACCATGTGTCTCATTATATTTCTCCCAAAACCCTAACTTTGTGTCTTTAGGAAATGTCAAATAATTTTAAATCCTCCCATAAACCATATAGTACATCAATTTATAGAAAAAATATAATTTTAAACAATTTCATAAGGAATATTACCTTTACAGAAAATCAGCGTATTAAATCATGCATTTATATTAGGTTGCATGAATCTATTTCATTAATATTAAATTAATTTCATGTTTTTTAATCTAATATATTATTTTAAAATGAATTGGCACAAATTTGATAATCCTTGAAGAACATCTAAAACACCATTGTTCACTAATTGTATCGACCCTCACCGTGGCCTCCTCTCTTCATTCTTCCTATTCACCAAATAGACTAGTGTGATTTCATTGGAAAAATTTATTATTTAATGAATTTGATTAAATATTTTTGAAGATTTATAGTATTTTTTCATTCCACATTAAATCAATAATAAAATAAAATAATTAATTAGGAAAAAATATTTAGTTATGGAAATGTTTACAAAAAAGTTATGCAAGAATTTTCTCTATTAAATACCCTCACACGTAAAATATTTTTCCTTAATAATAAATCCTCACAAAATCATAGAAAAAATACATTATTTAATGTATTTTTTACTTGATGGAATGAATCACCATTATATGTTCTAAAATCATGATGTTTCAAAAATTTCAATCAATTATGATCTAGTAGTGATGCATATAATGAGAATCCATCATGAAATATGATACGAGAAATAATATTTCAAAATGGTTTAGAATGCCAATAGGGAATCAATAACATAAACTATTATAAAATAAATCATACATTTAATAATAATAATTCAATAGATATAAAAAATAAAATAAAATCATATTAGTTCTGGAAAAATTTTATTTATAGAAACCAATAAATATTCTAAAAATAATGATTCATCAAATCAATATTCTCATACATATCATTACTCATCTAGAAAATATCTTACTCTTTCAAATATATTAAAAGTAAAATTTATAACATGGCATTTTTTCCTTCGTATGAAATACTTTTTATCATAGATCAATTACATAGCAATAAAAAAATATTGAATAAAATTTTCTATAAAATAAGAAATCAAGAAACTAATACATGAAATGGAAAAACTAAAAGAGTTTAAACCAATAATTTAAAATCCATTGAATTCATTTAACATAATATTATGATATAATTTCTTTATCCTTCCTCCATTATTATATAATAAGAAAATAAATATACACTAGTGAATTTATGATATCTATTATATTATAGAAAGAATAGATAAAGTTGATTGAATTCTACATCCTGGAAAAGTTCCTATGAAAATGTCTAAAAATTAATTTTCTAAATATTAATTAAAATAAATTAAAAAAATATAATTTTTTTCCCCACATAAGAGATATTTTTAAATAATTTAAAACATACATAACCTCATCATGCCATATAATAAATTATTTTTATGTAGTTTGATGATCCAAATCAATGAATGGTCTATGTTGAGTGTCATACACATAGATATGTATTTTTACTTTTACTGAAATATGATTTACTATCCCTTTAGTTATAAATTTATCTACTTATATTGGACCAATATACCAATATTTCTTAAATATTGAAAAATAAAAGGTTAATTAATAGACAAACCAAACATATTATCCAACTTTCTTTTCCATTTTCATAGAAAATTTTCTAATATACCCTAACCACTCACCAATATTTCTTACCTCTCATACTTTTCAAAATTTTATCCTTCTTTATTAATCAAAATAAATACATTTCTTTCATTATGAACAGTAATATCATCTAATTATATCATTCTATTATTACTCAAAACCTCATATTCTCCATAAATATTTTTTATTTCCAGTTGAATGTTGAACTTCACTAGATCACCAAAAACTCTTAATGAATATTCCTTTCATCTAATAATATTTAATTACCTTTTAATTTCTAAATCAATCCATATATCTATAAGTGGTGATTTATCTTCATTAATTTCAATCAAAAATAAATCCATGAAATTTTTTGTTTATCCAGATTAAAAAAAACTATCCCCAGTCAATACTCGCTTAACTGTCAACGAACTAAATAGAATATTGTTTGGGATTCAAATCCTCAAAACGCATGAATTTTAATTCTGTGTATAGAAATGCACACACACTCACATATTTAACAGAAAAATCTCTTCCAAACTCATAATATGATATATTAATATTAATTAATAAACTACCCTAATCATCTTAATTAATTTGAAGACTAGATAAAAGCACGACTAAATGTTATCTTATGAATGGTAATGTTACTATCTAATAAATAATCCTATTATTTGAAACCGACTCTTTCATGAAATTTTTATATCTGGTAATATTGTTGGAGTTGGTTTCCTAGAACCATTTTAATTTTTCCCTCTAAATTACAAGTATATTAAATGACATTAATATTACTAAATATACTATCACATGATGATTGTCTGTCTTCCAAAAATCAATGTGATAATGTAATTATTTTATTTTCCAAAATAAATTGCAATAAGAGTTCCCCTATAAAATGATAACCTTTATTTGTTGTTATAAAACTGCTTAAAAATGTTATATATTTGGAAGAAGTATTCCTAATGGGATAGATATGATGTTTTAATATAAGGCGAGAGATGATTACAATATATTAAAACTCCTTATCATGGATTTCACACATATTAATATCCATAAAGTGATATTTAGAGAATAAAATCACCAGTAATAATTCTATATGTTATATGTATCATTGGATATTTCTATCTACGAACATGTGTATTTTACGATTTACTTGAATTTAATATTAATTTATTCGGTGAATTATTTACATTGATGTATTGATGAAAACTATTAAAATATATGCTCATGACATAGTATGATAATTTATTTGAATAATAAGAGATATGAAATTAATGAATAATTTAAGAAATAATTTATTCCTTAAATTTTATTTGATGAAGATATCTCAGTCCCTTTGATTGACGTGGAACAATCTAATTATGTCCAGGGTAATGAAGGTTTATCAATGAGTTTATTTTAGGCATTCAATGAAAGGTATATAAATTATATTGTTTTATGACATAGTTATGAAACCTACCTATTAATATATTGATAGAAATTAATAATATTATATATTAAGAGTTTGTATGAGGTTATTTTCATCATGACATTAATGTCATTATCTATGAGTCCATTCACATGTTTTTGGAAACTAATCTTAGAATATATTCCATCTCTAAAAATTTAATTGTGAATGATTATAAGTGGATCACCAATGATGTGTATGGATATTCTCAATTAAATTATATTAGAATTTTATATTATCAACAATGTTATTCTCAAGGTTGAGAAATAATATTTTTTCAATTTATATAGTTTTCAGAATTTTTATCAATATTTATTCAAGTTTGAAATATATTTGGGTTCAATATTAAATATATAATTTTTCCTCATCCTGTGAATTTAATATTAATTTACTTATTTATTAATGAAATAATATAATGATATTAATGTATTTATGAAAATTATTATTTGATGTTCGATAAATACCAAGGAGGATTTATAGTTTGTGTTATGAACCTATGTGAGATGATATATATTATTTGACAACAATAAAAAAAATTATATATTTGTTAGTAAATCATATTTCATATTCTTGAGTTTTAATATGTTATGAAATAATAATAATATTTGTATTATTATTAATATTGTTCAATTTGGGGTTCACTTATAAAAAATAAAGTAGTCAAGGACCATTGTGAAAAACTAATTTTCATACCTTATATATATACCATAATTTATATAATTTCATGGTTTAAATTAATTTTTGTGAATAATACATTATATTAATGTAATTATCTTGAATCCCCAAAGATATCCTCTCAATAATTCACTCATGAAAGAGAAAGGATCATTACCAACCTACTACATAAGAATGAGAGAAACAAAAATTAACATTCCTAACTGAAATGATTTTTTATTAATGGATAACGACACAAGGAGATTTTCCCCTAGGTTCTGGCACCTGGAGTTTGAGTGATGATGTTTTTATGTTTCCAAAGAACATGTGGATACCACTAAATGAGGATGATTTTTTAATCATTTTAAAAAATATCAATAATATTGTAAATCAAATTCATCAATGATGAATGAATCATTAAAATGTGGTAATTAAAATTAAATAAATTAATTATAAATTCAATGTGAAAATATCCTCTTGAAAAATAAATTGGGGTTGAATTTATGATATTCTAATGAAATAAATCAATGAAATTGATAAAAAAGTATTTTTTTCAGGCCCATAACCTATTCGAAACAACCTTGTAACCTTCATTAGATATCAAATTGATCACATATTAATTTATTAATATTTATTTGTTTATAAAATTCCATATTTTTTACTTCAACATGATTTAATTTCATGTTTTTAATTGTTAATCCAAGAGATGAGGTATAATTATCATTTATATTCATAAAAAAAGTATTGAACAACTATAGATGACAACCACCCAATGATCCTTTATGAATGTGTCTATAATTCAAACTCAAGGATACAGATATTCCACATGTAATGGAATATTAATTCCATGAACCCATGGACTTACCCATTAGGATATGATATAAAAATTACAGAACAGTATGTGGGGATTTGGTATATGGTGTTATTACACACCATGTATTGAAAATAGGTTTGAATGAAAAGAATTAGATATATTATTACATTGTGTTTATTTGGTTTAGAGACCACGTAATATATTAAATCCTACATGGAACAGATATTGAGTCCCTAGGAGTGTTGTCTGGGTGACCAGAAATGGTGTACACTACATATAGATGGTTGTACATCACTTGTAATTCATACCAACCCATGCAAGGTACATAAAAATATAGGTTCTTTAAGTGAGTTAAAAACAAACAAACAAATATTAATTATAGAAAAAAGTGATCTTCATGGTGTGTAGTTTTTTATACACATAGTATGATTGGGGTTTTTTCATAAATTCCACACCGATGGATTTTTAGTGGGATTTTTAAAATTAAATAATTAAAATAATTTTTTTGTATGATAATATTTATAAACAGAACATGTATTATTATAGTAAAAACCATGTAATTCCATAAAATTTTTATAATTGACACTATTATATATTGAGTCATTTTAGGTGGAAATACATGTCATGAAGAATATAAATATTTACCCATAAAATAGTATATCATGTAATATTTATAACACCTCATGTAGGCACACATGTCCTGTAAGTACGAAGTATAGGATAATGACCATGAAGAGAAAGAGTCAAATTAAAAATATGTATACCATACACAATGTACAACATAATGGCACACATCATGTTACTACTATAACATACCATGTATATTAAAAGACAGACAGAATTTTATTCTATTCAGAAAGGTACTCTCAGTGATCCATGTCAGTACACATCATGTAATAAATAAATTTAATTTGAAAAACTATTATATTTAATTTATTTAAAATCAAATAGGTTTAAAATAATAAGGGTTATTTGGATGGATAATTAAGATAAAATAATTAAATTATTAATAAGATGATTAATTTATTAATTCAATAACTTATTCATTATAAATAACTGGTTGAAATGAATTCTAAAAAAATTAATTTATAGTGTTTCATCCATTGATTATCATGATTAGGAATGGCCTATGTATATATAGGATTTTTATTTTATTTTATTATCAGTTTCATGGGAATTTCTGAAAGATATACTATTAAATTAAATATGATGATATGTGTTCCATCCCATCCTTATTATGTAAAGTTTTTCATGTCCATTGTTTATTTATGGAACTCTAAATACCTTGTTCTTCTAAGCTATGTTTCAGAAAATATATATAAAGGATATATCTTTCGAAACCTAGAGATGATTAAAGAACATGAAATATTGGAAACAACTCTTGAGAAACCAATGTTAGTGGTGGAATATCCCCACTCGATCCAAGTATAGTTTATGGACTAATTCCCTTAGGGTTATATTTTGATTTATTTTAATCACAATAAACTAACCTGTAGAAAAAAGATCATGATTATACTGCATGTTAACATTATTTTTTCTTGTGTGTGGTTATTTATTTTTTAATGATATGTAATTATTAATTAATTTTTAGACATTATCACATATTATAATTAAATAACAACCTTGAAAGGATGAAATAAAATAATTGTATTTTTGTATATAATGTAATGTTGAGTGGATTCTTAATTATGAAAAATCCATAAAATATTGACAATTATATATAAGGATAAAATATTATTTTTTTCCTAATATAAAAAATTACATTATGAAAATATTAATTCATCAAATGATTCCATTATATCAATTAAAATAAAACCACATCCTTGTGGAATGGAAAATAACTATCAGTTGTAGGATAAATTTTACTTATCTATCATGTGGTTGTATCAAAGATGGTTTATTCGTTCATGGTGTTCTTATGGCCCATATCTATCATTAAATTAATAAAAACTATGATGAAGAACTTTTCATAGTGAGGAAAAATTCTTGAGAGGAAAATCATCATAGCTTCTTTGAAATAATGTTGCATGCCTTATTCTGAAGGTGGTATTGGCATCAAGAATCTAGATTTCTTCAATAAAAACATTAAAGTCAAGTTAATTTGGTGGTTAATGAATAATATTCCCCCACATGGAGTTTCAAAACATAATATTACTTACAATGATCATTGTAGGGAATTTAAGATACTTTGAATCCTCTATTTGGCCAGGGTTAAGATCTATCTTCTAGAAGATTTACAATCACTCACATTGGCCGAAAAGTATGAAATCCTCCCTCAGTTTCTAGCATACCAATTTTATATGATCCTAGTTTATTTATCATGTCATCTAATTAAATAATAAAACTAATTACATCATCTCAATTAAAGACTAGGGTGGGAAACTTGGACCTACTCCCTGATGAAATTGTATTAACCATTACATCCTATGACTTTACCATCCAAGAAGAAATTATTATTTGGGAAAAGAATAAAAATGGATTTATTTACTCCTAGAATTTCATAAAACACCTACTTCATGGAAAAAAATAATGGATTGGAAGCTTCCATTAAAATTGGGTGCCCCCTCCAGGTTCACCATCCTCTGGATACTCTCCCTCACAAAAATAATGGTGAATGATAATATCTAGATTATTGGATCTATTTGTGCTCCAAATTCATGTGGTTTCATCTACACATAGAGGGTATAAATAATCTCTTAATATTATTATATATTTATTCATCATTATATAATACTATATTTATAATTTTTCGATGCACTATCTATAAACTCTCTCACTGCATCATTTTTTAACTGGTATTCTCCGCACTCAACTCTCTAAATAGCTCACAGTTCTAATCAATGTAAATTTTATAGATTTTTTCACAATATATGGATGATAATGAATAGAGATATACCATAACATTTATCCTTCAAGGGTCATCAAGTATATCATCCCACCTTTTTGTCACATAAAATTTCATAACATTATACAAAATTGAGGATCTTTAAGGTTTAATGTCTTGGAAACCAGGAACATAATACATGAAACAAAAAAAATTCCTATTAAACACTTGAAAGGATTCTCCTTATGTTCATCCTAGTTTCATTACTTCATCTCATAACCTGGGTACATACATCAAAAGAAAGGGTGAGCAGAAGGCCCAGTAAAGGAAAACAGGGAAACATTTAACATGTGAACATGAGATACATCAATAAAGTCATGAAAAGAACTTTAAGGCATGGTAATAAAATCCTGAGACATATCATAATAAAAATAAGTTATTTCATAACTTGAGGATGTGGCTACAAAATTTAACAAATACAATCATCCGTTTCACCAAGGTCCATCCCCAAGGTGTCAATAAAAATTACCAAAGTTATTCACCAAGGTATCAGTCAAAATGGTCATCTCTAGAGATTAAGTCTTTACCCAATGCATTGGATCTATATCAGGGCGCACCCTTAAATTCACCTTTATTATCATGTGATCCAAATATATCATCATCAATAATTTCATAAACAACCTATATATCATAAAATAATTGGGTTTCATTTCATAATCATAACGTTTTAAAAACTGCTTTAAAGACATGATCTTTATGTCACTTTAAAACCCACAGAAAAGGAAAGTGGGTATCATGTATGTAAATACCAGAATTTAAAATAGAAAATTTTGGTATATATGTGAATACCCCTTTAGATTATAGATCTTTGAGTATTCACTTAATAAAATAAAATAATTTGATAAAAAGAGAGAGACATTTTGAGACAGAAATTCGGCAGCATAACAACTATGTTGTATTGTTTTAGAAAACATTGAAAAGAGAGGGGACATGGGTAACCCACGCATAAATTATCCATAAAATAGTATAGGGACAAAATATAATGGATATAAGAATATGGTAATGAAATTTTAAAGACATACCATATGAAATGAAAATATTGAAAGGAAGACAAAAATAAGATTTCTCTTATGAAAATTCAGCAGCCTAACGACGTCACTTAAAACTTCAAAAAATGAATTGATGAGATCAAATAGGGTATCTAATAATATGAACATAATAGGCCATTATTATGGAAATAGATATAATACCCCATAATAAGTAAAGGTAACTTAAAATAATTTCCATGAATGTAGAACTTTGAGAATGGGAAGAGTGAAAGAATCCCTTACAAATATTCAGCAGCCTAACGACGCCACTTAAACCATCAAAAAAAAAATAATTGAAGAGATAAAATCAGGTGTCTCATCATATGAACATAAAATATTAGTATGATAGATATAGAGATAATACCCCAACATAATAAAACGAACTTAAAATACTTGACATGAAAATAGAACTTGGAAATGAGAAAGGTGAACGAATCCCTAAAAAATTCGGCAGCCTAACGACGTCACTTAAACTTCATAAAAAAAATGAATTGACGAAATCAAATAGGGCCTCTCATAATATGAAAATAAAATATCAGTATGATATATATAGAGATAATACCCCAACATAATAAAAAGGAACTTTGAAATACATGACATGAAAGTAGAACTTTGAAAAATGAGAAAGGTGAATGAATCCCTTAAAATTTCAGTAGCCTAACGGCGCCACTTAAACTTCCTTAAAATGAATTGATAAGAGCAAGAGGGGCTATGTCATCATATGAAAACGAAAAGGTCAGTAAGAGGAATATAAAAGAACATCCTCCAACATAAGAACATGGAGCATAAAATAAATGACCTAAAAGAGATTACTTGGAAAGAAAGAGAGAGGTCGAATCCCTTACCTTAAAACGCAACTCTGAAAACTCAAAGGTTTGGACCTTGAGGGATTGGGGGAACCATGAAAGGACTCCTTTGGAGGTAATTAGACCAGATCTTAGTTTGGAGAGAGTTGGGAGGCAAATGGATGAGAGGATGGCTTGGTATTTATAGGGAAAGTGAGGGGACAAGGCATTAATGGCCAAGGGACACCTCATTGGTGGTTTTGGCAAAACCATGGGCTTGCCCATGGTATTTTACTATGGTATTGGCCGCATGGGTCCCCCCATACAATAATTCATCACCTTTGGTCGTCCAACCCTTAAAATATCTCATGACATAATCATGACACAATTATGATATCATTAAACATACCGAAACCCTAAAACTGTATTTTCATTATTCCTCAAAAAGTCAACTTTTTCAGAAAAATCCCAAAATTTCACCTTAACCAAATATAGATGCTCTGATTTCAAAAATGAACTCCATTTTATAAAAATAATTTTCTAAATATTTTAAATTTAATTTTTAAATAAATACACTATTCACCAAAAATTCATTTTTCTTAGAAAAATCCCAAAAAATTACCTTAACATAATATCGATGCTCTGAGTTCAAAAATGAAATCCATTTTATAAAAATAATTTTCTAAATATTTTTAAAATAATTTTTAATTAGAAAACACTACTCGCCTGAAAAAACTAATACTTGACTAATAATTTATCAAACCGTTATTTAACCATTTTATTGAATCACATTAATTAATCAAGGTGCCTAGATTATATTAATACTTTCTTTAAGTGAGATTACTAATCCATTTGGTCACATTACTAATCCTAAGCATAAAATCACTATTCATAATTTATTATTCATCAAAAATTAAGTTGATCTTATTAGACTCTAAATTTCGTACTGAACATAATTGTAGAAGACCATTTTTTGAAAATCATTACACATTTTTAATTATTTAAGGTTTACATAAACATTTTTAAAATATACATTCTCTAAAATTCATCAAAAATATGCATACTATATTTATCCAGACATTTTAAAATTCATAAACTTCATCATAAGAAGAAATAAATTTTTTTAATTAAAACAAAGGATTACACAGGGTAGTTATGGTCTCCTTACATAGCCCCATATCACAACAGCATAGGACCTAAGTGTAAGGTGTGATAAAGTGAGAGAATTCGAGGGAGGCTCGGCCAACATCGCACGAGTAGTAATTTCTATCAATTTGAACTTCTCGCGAAGGCGATTCCGTTCTAGCTTCACACAAAGAAGTTTGGCTTGGGTTTGGTCCAGAGCAAAGACCAATGGTGCTACCTCCTTCCCAAGTTCCGTTAGATGGGCTTCGATTGGCTAGAGACTACTGGATGAGGCCATCGAATCTCCTTTCTATGTTAATTAACCAAGGTCACTTGTATTTAGAGAAAAAAGTCACAACATTCAGTTTTCAACGGTCATACTGACTAATGGTCATATAATAGTCAAAACACAACAGTCTTATTTTTATTATACTCATGTTATCAAATGAAATAGTTTTGATGAGTATGAAAAATAAAATAACACACAAAATTAGGAAACAATATTTATTCAAAATTTTGGGTCGTTGCATCTAGCCTGTGCTGATATAATTGTGGTAGTGTAACAAGGCAACACACTTCACTTTGATAATATCAGAAACTGGGTGGGTTATATTATGGTCCAGAATCATCTGAACCATATTAGTAATTTCACTTGACAACATAGCTTACATGATGTTTCCAATACTTTCCCATTTTCTAGATGGCTAAAGTGTAATACTGGTGGGGCCTTGAGGGGAATCCCGAGGCCATCGGGCTTTGGCATAGTATTTCAAGACCAGAATGGGGATGTAGTGGAATTACTATTTGGTTCTCATGTACATGTACCTTATTTAGAAAAATAAATTATGGGATTTATTAGATCCATTGATCTAGAAATTCATTGAAGTTAAAATAACATTTGGTTTGAGTTTGATTCCTCCATCACTGTTCAAGTAGTAAGGATGGGAATGAGCCACCTCTCATAGAGGTTGACGGATAAATGGGCCATCTGTCTTGAAAAACATTTCTATATGAATTATAGTATCTCTTTCACCTATAGGAATGCTAATTACCTCACTGATGGTCTTACAAATAAATTGGTAACTGAATCAGTGAATATCTACCCTAAACTCTTACTTATTTCATGCTCTACTTTTTTTATCTGGAACAAATGTTTAAATCCTTCCTTCAGAATCTTGTAAACATTATTTACATTAAATTATGAGCAAGTATGATCAAATTTCCCTGAAAAAATGAGTTCTGATAATTTATTATTATTTTACTGAGTTACCATGAATGGTTGGTTTCATCCATTATATTTTAGGTAAGAGGAATTTGATGGGGAAATAAAAGTTTAGGGTTTCCTGATTGGTGACTCCACCCAAAAAATCAATGGACCATGAGTTAATGCATTTGGCCATACCATCTACTAATATTATTTCACATAATTTCAGAAGGCCTCTAAATAGAGTCTCATATTGTAATTTAAAATCTAATGATGATTCAATAATGGTTTTACCTAGGTGAAATAAAACTCTGTTCAGGTTATGGTTTTGATATCACGTACCTATTTTAATATTATTTAATTATTATTTTTAATTTTGATCTTGATTTTACCCATCCCCATTCTCTACCTCACTCTAATGGGGGTATATGAGTCTTCCCCTACACACCGATATCAAGATTAGATGAGGGGGGGGGGAGAGGTGTATATTAATTAAATTCACTCCAATTAGAGAAATATTGGGATGTTGTGTGCATGGATCTTAGATCCAACCATAAAGATTCAACAATTCACCATGAGGTATTCCATTATATGGTATATTCAATATATCACTATTTTATTTTTTCTTGTCATGTTTCTATTAAAAATTTTATGTTTCAGTTGGTTCCCTATAACCAAATAAATTGTACTTTCAAATATATGTATATTAAATATATCAATAATTTATATATATCTCATCACATGATGATTTTTATTATTTTTAACATTAATATGATAATTTACTTAGTGTATCTATCCCATCGAATGTTCATAGTAGTTCCCCTCTATGATAAGGACTCTAAAGTGATATGATGATATCCTGAAATACGTGTTCTATGATTGGATAATATCATCTAACAAGACATAGATGATATAAGTTGTCCAGGGTTGGTGGCATATAAGACATTAAAACATATTCTATGGATGTTAGCCCTATTTAATCTCCAATAAAGGTGGTTATGATAAAATACCTTCCCATAGGTGTTCAACATGTTATATATGTCATTGGAAATTCGTATATTTAGACATGTTCATTGGTTATTAGACATGAGATGATTTTTATATCATGATACATAGTCATAGAGGGACACATTATGTGTATCCACAACCGTAGTTGAAATATTATTAAATTTTATATTTAAATAGAAATTTATTCCTATATTCTAGGGAATAATATTTATTTGGGTATTGCTAATCTCTTATATTTAGTAACCAGTTATTAAAGGGAATTTATATGTTAATGAATATAAATTATATATTTATTAAAGAGGTAATTAATATATTAAGATTATATAATATTTATTTATCTATTGTTTATTAAAAAGTTAAAAAATAATTATTTATTTTATATGAAAATTTTAAATAAATATTTCCTCATAAGTTTAGTGAAATAATAAATTTTTATAATAACCGTCTCTACATTTGTTATTAATATGAGGAAATATATTAGAGGGGGTTATATTTCCCTAATACATAATATTAAAAAGGCATTTGAAACCATGAAATGGGGTTTTATTTTCATGGTTCTAGTCAACATCAGATTTAATGGAACAATCATTAATTAGATTGCGATTATTCTATCATTAGTTCAACATTAAATTTTAATCAATGGATCTTAGGAGGGATATTTATTATTCTCAAGATGGATTAGGTATGGTGATACCCTATCTTTATTAATTTTAAAATTATTTAATATTACTTTAGATGAGATTTGCTAAATTTTGTTAACAATGGGAAGCTTAAGACAATAAAAACTAATTGTGGTCTTATTTATCCTTCACATTAATTGTACTATAATGATACTATTATTTTCTTTCTTAGATATTAGGACAATTTTCGTGTTATCAAAGACACCTTTTTAAAATATAAAATGGTTTTGGGTCATGAAAATAGATGAAATAATTCATTTGTGTACATTTTTGAGTATATAACTGCTAGGAGGAAAAATGACATCATCCAAGAGTTGGATATCAGACATGGTGTGTTCCCTTTTACATATCTGTGTGTTCTTATGTTTAGGAGTATACCTCGAGTTTTACATTTTAATCATATCATGGGTAAAATTTTATGGAAATTAGCTTCATGGATCGGTATGCCTCTTTCAATGTCCAGAAGTGCCTTACCTATCAAGCACATTATAATATCTAATTTTTTCTATTATTTTGTGGTTTATAAATTGAAAATATATTTTTTAATATGGATTAGAATATCTATTCAAAACCATTTTTGGTGTAGGAGTATGCTAGAAAGGATAATAATTACTATTTCCATTAAATGATTTCACAAACCTATCTTATTTTGTTGATTTGTAAAAAAAAACCTTGATAATTTTAATCGTCCTCTTCAAGAGCATTTTTTGTGGAGAGTGATTAATGATATATTATAATATCATGGATTCCTAAGTTCTATATTGTTAAATAAGATCATTGTTGGGAATGTTATCCATAGGTAATCCCTTATCTGGATTTCTCTTAAATATTATTTTTCCATTAATATTTTTGAGTCCCATTTGTTAGTGAATAAACATTAATAACATAAATTTTGGTTTGGCAACTTAAAATGTATCCCGTTGTCATACCTATGTAGTTTTGATGACCTAGTGATGTAATTTATTCTTAGAATCAAAGAGAAACATGAAAACTGATCTTATTTTCAAAATAAATTGATGATGTTTTCGAAAATTACACTTCCATTAACCATTATTATATTTTAATTTTGGAGAAAAACAATAGAAGGATTATTATGTAAAATATCTTCTACCACTATTTAGTTGTAGTGTATAATCATGGATGGCCAGCAAAAATGTGTAAAAATTTGACTTCTCCAACTCAATTTTTTCTTTTGTGGATAATTTCCCACTCCAAACTCCCCATTGATGTTTTTTTCATGTATTAGGTAGAATTATCTATTCAAGATGTGTCTTGTGTCATTATAAAAAGGAATATATTAATCATATATTTGGGATTAGTTTATCTATATTTTCACTTTTTATTTTCATCAATATCATTTTTGATGTGTGGATACCATGTTGGGACTCAAAAATGTCTTGCACCGAATTCACTTACATCATGTGTAAAAGTAGGAATGATGAAATTAATGAGGGAGCCACTTTCAATATTCACTATACCCAAAACTATATTATAATGGAATTTAATAGATTTTATCCACTAAAACATGATAAATAATGAAACACTATACATCATCTCATTGTTCATGGACATATAGGAATACACATAGTTGTTCCTCTAAATTATGGTACTTTTGATGTTTTTAGACTACCACATTCCTAGGATGGATTAAATGTAACTAGGATGAGGAATATAATTTAATTATGAGTACATAATGATTTTGATATGTCATTAGAAACCACAATGGTTACGTTTTAGGGTGTCTTTATGCACCTTTTTGTTTTGCTACATCTTTGGAGGTTGAGATTCTAGGTCTGATAAATGTGATGGATATGGATAAACAAAGAGTATGGATTAAGATATGGTTTTAGTGTTACTACCACACCCTTGTATAAGTGGTATGGAGTGATCAATTTATTGATTTAGATAAACTAAATTTCTAATGTATTAGCTATTTGGAGGTGAATTCATCATTGTGATACTTCATTACAAATGATTTTTGAGAGGCTAATAATCTTGATAATGTACTTACAAACAAGGGTATATGTAGTAGTGGCCTTTTTTATCCTTTAATTGATGAACTCATGCCCCTCTTCATGGGGGTTATTGTAAAAAGCCATATTTTTAATGGATTTAACATTTTTTAAATATTTAACTAGACATTCCATTTTGGGTTTGTTCTCATCACTTGGCCAAATACATAGATATTTATTTATTTAAATAAAAATTAATTATTCAATTTTATATAAATAATAAGTAGGATTAAAAGAGTGAGATAAGGGTTCAATGGGATTGGTATATTTAATATCATTTTAATAGATACATATTTATTTATGTAAGAAATTATATTTAAATTAATTGTTATTGTCAAGTAAATCTATTAAATAATAATAATATTTTTATTATATCACATGGGGTTCTTTATGGATTAAGTGAATAATAAAGGTCTTATGTGTGATTATTTATTGTTTTAATTAAGAATATAAACCTAGTTATATCATTCATAGTGTATGTATAAAGAGAATATTATAGAGGGAACTATTTCTTTATTGGAAATTTTCTCAATCCCTAGTGAGAAATCACAAGTATGCTATTAATAACAGTTATTAATGACCACAAGCTACCTCTCTAGGATAGATAAAAATAGATATTATTTCTTATGAGGAAGTATTTTTGTTGTTATATATAAAGATTAATGAAATTAGAGAGAATCATATAATTTCTTAACTAAAGATTCTATAATGATTTTTGGACTCCTCATGTATTAATCATGTTTTAATAATCACAAATCATATATATTATGAAAAGCCTGGTAATCATGTAATATGTCTCAAATCGTACATAGATGATTAGTATCCTATTCTTTATGTAAAGTTATCCAAGATCTAAATTGAAATACATTCAGTCTGATTATAGTACACTATATTTGATTTAATTTATAACAATTTCATTGATTAATGATTAAGTCTAATCCGTTCTATGAATATGACTTCTTATGTCTGGATAGAGATTTTTGAATCTGTTTGAGACACCGTGAAACTACCACTAGTAATTTTTTTCTGTAGAAGGATCCATATACCGTGAACCAGACACTGAATAAAACACATCATGAATTCGACACACCATGAACCAGACACCATGATCCAGACACCATGAACTATACACTGTGAACTAGACACTATGAACCAGACACTGTGAATCAAACACACCATAAATTAGACACACTGTGAACTATATATTATGAACAAGACACCATGAACTAGACACTGTGACCAGACACCGTGACCAGACACTATGACCAGAAACCATGACCAAACCCACTACAACCAGACACACCGTGACCACGAGACACTATTTCAAGAATACATCGGTTCATGGAGACACCGTTTACAAATAAACTATGACAAAATTTAATAATATATTTGGTTGTCTCTCTATTTAATTTCTAACGGTCATATTTTATGTTTTAAATACAATGACATAATTAATGTTTATTTGTAGACATGTCACCTGACAATTTGAGGTACGAGGTGCAGAATACATGCAACATGTCGGCCTCAACACATGCACTCCAAAATAAAAGAGATGTGCATCCAAGAAATAAAAAATCCATGAAAAATGGTGTGAATAAGACAACGAAGAAACACTTAGATAATTCTTGATATAAGAACCATCACATGAAACTTGACACTTCTGAAAAACACATGAAGTATACTCGAATCCTAGAGTCAAGGAAATCATCACACTGTCAACACCACGAAGAACACAAGCCAGATCTTGATGACTTTTGATACTATATTTTCCATATGAGGACTCGATCTACGCATCTGTTTCATCTCAAAAGTCCAAATATACATAGAAAAACAATCAGAGCAATTCTAACCCTATCTCATCATCTTTTCTCTATGGTGTATCATTTTTCTTATCTATCGAGAAGTGAGTGTATTTGTATAAAAACACACTCTGTCACTTGAATTAAATTGAAGGATAAAAGATATCCTTTCTCAAACATCTTTTTACACTTGTGTATACCCATGGATAGGTGTGGAATATGTCCCTGTGTGGCCTAATAGTATATACCCAGAAATATATATGGAAGAGGTCGTGTGACCTAGACAATCTTGTGCACTATTGTAATGTCTGATAAAGGATATGTATCTTGTTTATTTAAATAAACTACTTAGTGGCAGGTGATCTTCATGTGGAGTGGATTAGGTCTTATCTTGAGACTAAATAACTTCTTTTATATCCATTGAGATTATTAATTTAGTTTTCTCTGATTATTATATAATCCAGAAATCCCTGAATTTACCTTGATATTTAATCTTTGATTGAAGTTATAATTGTATTGCCTTATTAGAATAGCTTCAAAAGTAATTTTATGAACCAATATTAATATTACTGAGAATTAATAAATATTTAAATGTTATTTAAACAAAGAAACTTTTATAATAGTATAACCTTGATTAACTGGGATGTAGTTAAATTTCTTAGGGAAACCTTTTAGGAATACTTTTTTAACTGAAATTTTAAAATGGTACTCAATTCAGCCCTCTCTTCTTGAGTACTATACTTCAAAAAACATTTGGTATCAAAGTCTTGTTTATTAATCCTATTAAGACTCTTTTTTAGC
Source organism: Viscum album (assembly GCA_963277665.1). Taxonomy (NCBI): domain Eukaryota; kingdom Viridiplantae; phylum Streptophyta; class Magnoliopsida; order Santalales; family Viscaceae; genus Viscum; species Viscum album. The sequence continues at coordinate 26,292,473 of OY728128.1, read as the reverse complement.
CATATTCATTTTTTATTGTAGTAATACATTAATGATCTGTAAATTTAAGTTAATTCTATATTTATAGATCTTTTATGTTATTTCATTATTATGGATAATATATTGGGAGGTGATGCCGCCAACAGACCACCATTCTTTAATGGAATCAATTATTCTTAATGGATAATTAAAATGAAAATGCATTTAGAAAGTATGAGCCTTGAAATCTAGTATTTAGTTATAGATGAATATAAGAATCCCTCTACTGATAGAATCACCTAGGATGAACATACCAAAACTGCCTATAATAAAAATTAAAAAGCTATGAATGCTTCATATTTCTCTTTATGAGATGGGGAATTTAATTGAAACTATACTTGTAAAACTACTCTTGAAATTTGGGATACTTTATCTGTTTCACAAAAAGAAACATCTAGTGTGAAAGAAATGAGACTTAATACCTATACTATTAAATATGATAACATTAAAATGTTACTTTATGAGCCTAATTTTGACATGTATCTCAGGTTTAATGAAATTTTCAACATAATGATTTCTCTTGAAGGAGAAGTCACTACTAAGGAACAGATCAAGAGGAGTCTCAAATTCCTACCAAACAGGTGGAGAGGAACCTCTATCTCAATTAGAGAATCATGCGACATCAGCAAGTTACCCATGAAAGATCTCATTGGAAAACTGATGATGTATGAAGAGGAGATAAAAGTCAACAAGGAAGAGGAGGATGTACCCAAAAGAAAATCAGTTGCATTCAAGACCACCACCTCTAAGATAAAGGGAAATTGGAAGCTTCTGTAAAAAGTTTCTGCAGTGAACATTCATCACCTGATATTGATGAGGAGATGGCTCAATTAGCCAGAAGATTCAAGAGATTTTACACGAAGAAGAACATTTTAAAAAATACTAACATCAAGGGAAAATATGATAAAAATGGATGTTATAAGAATTATTGGAAAACAAGTGACAGGACTATTGGGATTTTCTGCTATGAATGGAAGCGCAAAAGAAATATCAAGGAAGACTGTCCAAAGATCATGTAAAAAATGAAATTTGAGCACAAAGACAGAATGTATAAGAATAAAATGAAAGCAACCTAGAGTGATTCTGAGGATAGTTCAAGTGACTCATAATCTTTACATGATAAATAGAATTACGATGCCAATATGTGTTTTATGAAAAACACATCTAAGGTATCCCTGGAATCCCCTTTACATAATTCATACTATTCTAGAGATGAGAGTGACTCTGAAAATATGTATAGTGAAGACATGTTTGAATACTATAATATGCTTGAATTGACATGTAATGAAATAAAAGATAAATATAAATCTTTGAAAAAATTTCATGCTCTTACTATGACTATTAAATCAGAACTTACAACAGAAAAGGAGAAAAATGCTCAACTGCTCAATGAGAACAATGTATTGAAAATGAAAAATTAGAAATTGAAGAAAGACATAGAAAAATTTACTAATGGAAAAAATATACTTACTGAAATGTTAGGTAAACAGATTGCCCATAAATATACTACGGGCATTGGCTATGAACCTGGAAAACGAAATTTTGAAATAAAAAACTTTGTTTTTAAATCTACGGTATACATCTTTACTCCATGTTCTGGAAACAAATCAACTAGTTCATGTTATTATACACTCTCTACTGTTTCATGTTTTTCGGGACTAAATAGATTTTATTATTCAAATACTTTACATAATACTTATAGATAACCTAAGAGGAAGAAATGGGTTTCCAAATCACGTATCAATAATATTACTATCCCCAAAAAGTATGGGTACCAAAATCTGTTTTTTACTTTACCATTTTGTAATAAATATTCTTAAAGAGTTTTTATAAGAGATTATGGTACTTGGAAAGTGGGTGTTTAAGACACATTATTTGATACTACTCATGATTTAGGAATTTGATAAAAATTGATGGAGGACATGTCATATTTGGTGACAATGCCAAACATAAGATTATTGCCCCCACCCAAATCGGTAACTCTAACTCAGTGTTGATTTTAAAAGTACTGTTTGTTGACTGTTTGAAATATAATATTCTTAGTATTTTACAACTATTTCATGGTGAACTTCATGTAAAATTTAAAAATTATGGTTTACATGTTTCTAATTCTAATGATGAATTATTGTTTTCTACATTAAGAAATGAAAATGTTTATTCTGTTAACTTAAATTCTTTAGCTCCCAAAATGATTCATGTTTAAGGGTGTTTCACAATGAGTCTTGGCTTTGGCATATGAGACTAGGACGTTGTAAAACTCAATCCCTTAGAAAGCTAACTAGAAAAGGCTTGGTCAAGGACCTACCCAAACATGAGTTTCTAAATGGTAATGTGTGTAATCCCTGTCAAAAGGGAAAGCAACAAAAAATTTCTTTCAAATCAATGAAAGAAATGTCAACTTATTAACCTCTTGAACTATTTCACATGGATTTTTTTAGACTATATAGAGTTTCTAGATAATGGGAAACACTATGATTATGTTCTCATTGATGATTTTTCTAGATATACTTGGGAATACATTCTAGCTCAAAAAAATGAAGGAAATTCTTACTTCATTAAATACTCTAAGTCTATAGAAAATATAAGTGGACTTTAAATTAACACCTTGAGAAGTGATCATGGCCGTGAGTTTGACAACCAAGTGTCTTAATCCTTTTTCTCACAAAATGGAAACAGTAATAATTTCTATTCCCCTAGAACACCTCAACAAAATAGAGTTTTAGAATGTTCAAATAGAACCCTACACGATATTTCTAGAACCATGCTTAGTGAGAATGACCTACCTGTTTATTTTTGGACTAAAACTGTAAATACATCATGCTAAATAATCAATAGTGTATTGAATAAACCTATTCCTAAGAAACACCTTATGAGTTATGTAACAATAGAAATTCCAAAGTTAGATACTTCAATTTTATTGGTTTCAAAGTATATATCTTTAATAATGAGAACAATATATGAAAATTTGCATCCAAGAGTGGTGAAGGAATATTTTTAGTATATTCCACCTCTAGTAAATACTATAGAGTTTTTAATAGAAGAAAGAAAGGTGTGGAGGAATCTGTTCGTATTAAATTTTATGAAACAGATCCACATGATCCTAAGACCACTCTATAGAACCTAGAGGACGAGGTATAAAATTTGGACATTAATTCAAAATCCTCTAACCATCCTATAATGGAATCTTTGAAAACATCCGGATGTGGAAATTCCATAGAATCGAGTCAAAATGAACCTGACTCTACTGAAGAACCTGAAATTAATAGGCCATCCTTTCCTAGAGCTATTATAACTCTTAAAAACCTTCCCTTAGATGCTTATATAGGAGACTTAGACGAATGAACTCAAAATAGAGCTTCTCTTAGAAATCAGATTGAAAATCAAATATTCTTGTCACAACTTGAACCTAAAAACATTAATGATATTATCAATGATGAGTTTTTTGTAAAGGATATGTAAGAATAACATAATCAGTTTTAATGGAAAAATGTTTGGAAACTAGTCCAAAGTCCAAAATACACATTCACCATAGGCACTAAATGGGTTTTTAGGAATAAGGTAGATGAAGCTGGTAACATAGTTAGAAACAAGGAAAGATTGGTTGTACAAGGCTATATTCTAGAAGAAGGAATTGAATATGAAGATACCTTTGCAACAGTAGCTAGAATTGAAGCCATCATAATTCTACATGATTATGGAGCACATCTGAATTTCAAAATATATCAAATGGATGTTAAGAGTTCCTTCCTAAATGGGTATATAGTTGAGGATGTCTCTATTAAACAACCCATGAATTTACAATCCCTCATTTTCAAAATCATATTTTTGGATAATAAAAAGCTTTATATCGTTTAAAACTTTCTCCAAGAGCATGGTATGATAGACTAAGTAATATTATTATTTCCAAAGGTTCTAGAAAAGGAATAGAAGATCCTACCCTTTTTATAAAACGAAATTCCAATGATGTTTTGGTAGTTCAAATTTATGTAGATGACATTATCTTTGTATATTCAATAAATTCTATATGTGTTGATTTTTCTAAAATGATGCAAAAAGAATTTTAAATGAGTTTAATGAGTGAAATAAAACTCTTTCTTGGATTTCAAATCATTCAAAATATTGATCGTAATATTTTTAATAAAATAAAATACACTAGATATATTTTAAAACGTTTTGTTTTGGTTAACACTCAAAGTAGTGACACTCCAATGAGTACCATGTGTAAGTTGGATCTTGATGAAGATGAAAAATCTGTTGATCAAACCACTTAAAGAGGAATGATTTGAAGCTTACTGTACTTAACTGCTAGTCGACCTGACATTATGTTTAGTGTGTTTATGTGTGCTTGTTTTCAATAAAATCCTAAGGAATCACATTTAAATGCTGTTAAGAGAATTTTAAAATACCTCAAGCATAAAACCAATCTTGGATTTTTCTATCCTAGTGGATAATCATTAGAATTAGTTATTTATTATGATGATGAATTTGGTGGTTGTATGATAGATAGAAAAAAAACCTCTAGAACATGTCACTTTTTAGGCAAGTTACTAGTATCATGGTGTAGTAAGAAGAAAAATTTTGTTGTATTATATACTGAAGAAGTGGAATACATAGCTACCAGTAGTTTTTGTGTACAAATTTTGTGGGTGAAACACACATTACTAGATTATGGATATCAATTTTGGAATGTATCTATAAATTATGACAATACAAGTGCTATTAACATCTTGAAAAATCCTATTTCACACTCTAGGACAAAGCATACTGATTTAAGACATCACTTTTTGAGTGATCATTATCAAAAAGGTGATTTCACTTTGGAATTCATTAGAACTGAATATCATCTTGCTGATATATTCACCAAACCATTAAATTCTGAAATAAAAAATTTTGTTATACATTAACTGGGAATGATAAACCTTAAGTAGATATCTTACTATTTTATATCATACTATATCATGTCTTACTATTTCATATCTTATTGTTTCAAATCATACTGTTTCATATCTTACTGTTTCATATCTTACTATTTCATATCTTATTGATTAATATCATACTGTTTCATATATTACTATTTCATGTATTACTCTTTCATATCTTATTGTTTCATATCTTACTTTTTCATATCATACTGTTTCATATCTTACTGTTTCATATCTTACTGTTTCATATTATACTATTTCATATTTTGATATTTCATATCTTACAATTTCATATCTTACTTTTTCATATCTTACTATTTCATATCTTACTGTTTCTTATTTACAGTCTCACAATTACTCTTTCTTGCTTACTATCAGACAGTTACTATATCAAACAATACTGTCGTACAATATAAAAATCACACTGTTACGATCCCACCGTGAAAATTGATTACGGTGTCACCGTGAATGCCTATTGATGTCTCACTTTGAGAGTTAGTTATTATCTCACCATAAATATCCCTTATTGTTTTGTTTATAAATTAGAATATGTATCACGATATTTCATTATTTTACCGTTTTACTTATCCTTTTTTTTGTTTTTGCGACGATTGGTATTCCTAAATGATAAAACAAAAGAATTTTCACTTGATCTTTACTCGAGGCCTCTTCTATGCACTCAAACCATCACCCCTCTTCAACCCTTCTCTCTCTCAAACCTTAGGTGAATGCCTAGGATGAAATTTCCATCGTCATCGAATCTTAAGAAATGCAATTCAAAAAATAAGAGGAAGATCACGCCTAAATTAGTACCCAAGGGTCCTATAAATCCAAATATGGTAAACCAAATAGTAGTTCCTGAGATTGAGATATTCCCAAAGTGGCTTATAACAAGTAATTATTTGGTGTTGAAAGTTCTAACGTAGAAAGGTTGGATAGATTGGTTTACTAAGTAGGATATACCTATCTACCTGAAGCTAGCTTCACAATTTTATCAGTTTGTACAATTTTATTTTAATTATGAAGATGATTATTTTGTAAGAAGTTGCATAAATGAAAAGAGATGCCCCTTTTTTTTGAGGTTATGGGATGCATGCATTAGGATACCTCATGAAGGTATTTGTGATGACTACCAGGGAGGTCCTCCACCTCCAATTTAATTCATTTTCTGGGAAAAAGCATTGAGGAGTTTAACTAGAAATGGAACCAAGAGGAGAGCCATCACAGTCTAGCTAGATAAAGAATATAGACTTCGGTTCAAGTTTATTCAAAATTTAATTATCCCCAGAAAATGTATTCTCATAGTACTAAAATATCAGGAAGTATTTTTGATACATCTCAAGAAGAATGGACATAAGATCAATCTTCACAAAAATATTATACACCAGATGTGTGTGTTGATCAAAACCACCTCTAGGAAAACCTCCCTATTTTATTCTCGGCTTATCTTAGCCATGCTTCAGGCCAGCGTATTAGTTGGACCTAATGAAAACGTTATCAAGTATTATGAGTCTTATCTTTCATAAGTTATTATAAAGTGAATGAAAATAAATTGGAATCTTGAAAAAAGGAATGGGTGGAAGATAATGATAGAGTCTATTGAAATTTTAATCTAGTGGAACAATATTCTAGACCTATAGGTATTTTTTATTTGGTTTTCGAACCAAATGAAATTATTGAGTATTCTGAAGAAGAAGAAGAATATGATGTTGCTCCGACAGTAGAAACTATCCTTAATGAGGAAGACAGTGAACATGTTCCTGAAGACGTAGCTGAGAAAGAAGTGCATGTTCCTGAAAATGTTGTTGATTTGGAAGAACAACCCACTGAAATGGAAGAATTTGTGGCCGTATAAAGAGAAAAGGATTTTGTAGAAGAGCATATAGAAGAAAACATGTCTCTTGTGCAAGGAACTACTGGTGTGGAACATGTAGTGGATGAATCTATTGCTACGGTCACCGAAAAGGATGATGTGGAACAAAATATAGAAGAAGATCTCCCTGTTCTGAAAGAAGATGCACTTGAGGAACTCATAGAGGAGCAATGTGTTCCTGAAGTCATTATTTTTGCTGAAGAGAGAGTGGGGCAAGACTTTCAATTGTCTTGACAAAAAATGGTTGAGAAAATCATAGATTACATCGTGCACATAGATCAATGATCAAGGGTTCTCAATTTTGAGGAAGATGCACCTATTGAGGGGGAGCATCCCCCCAGTCTAGATTATGTTGAAGTACCAAATCTAATTTATCCAAGCTCAGTGGACACAAGGTATAAGTATCCCAGTTATTATGATGTGAATGACTCATAGGAAGTCTCAGTCAATGGTCTTGACCTTTCTATCAAGTTTTGGTTGAAAATTAATTCTACTCCAAAAGATATTTTGGCCAAATAACCTGATCTTGTCTCAGCTTCTATCTCTAATCCCTCACAAGAAACTCCATCCTTGGTGAATAAGGATGAACAGAAAGAATTTGGAGCTACCCTTTTGGCTGGGTTAAAATGCTCTGGAATACCTAATCGGCTCCTGTAAATAATTTTAGTGAAAGAGAAGATTCACTATTGTTGTAGAAAATCATATGGAAGATTGAACCCAAGATTCTTCATGAGATTCAGGATGTCAGAGTTGAGAGTAAACTACTTAGTGATGAAGAAAAGACTCTAATTGGTATGGTTGGTAATATGAAAAACAACTGAACTCATGACTAGAACCTGCTTCTCATCCTGTTGAGTATATTGTCACTTATACACCACATGAAGTAGCCTCACTGATTCAACCTCATTTGAATTCCTCAACTGAAAATGTAGATGAATGGAATAATAAATATTTTCATGAGATGCATGAGATTGTTATTTGTATTAACAAGTTAATGGATTAGTATAAGGGGTGCCTTTAAAAAGTGCTAAATCAACAGAAATATCTTACCACATATGTCACTGCCTCTAATGCCTCAGTACAATATTTTCAACCTTATCTAGATAGTGGTATGCTCAGAACAATTGTCCACGAAAAACTTCAGGCTATGCATAATGTTTTTTAATAAATAATATCTCTCTAAATTCATTAATAATAGTGATAGAGTTCTTGATTTGGTAAGAATCCTTTCCAAGATTCATAATGATTCTCAGCAAGAAACTGCAAAGAAAGTGGGATTCTACTACAAACAGATCTTCTATAAGAATGACATGAAAAATCACTTGAAGTATCTAGTTGAAAATCTGAGTATTCCTCCTATTACTCAATCTTTTAAGACTCAAGTCCAAAAGCTCACAAAGTTCACTAGATTGTTGGAAAAGTTTACGAAGAACAAGGTTGAATTTGAAAAATCAATGCAGTATGGTGGTGAAATAATTTAAAACTTTATCAAGCTTCTATGACCTTAACTTCATGTTCATGGTACTGCCATTGTGGCCCATGCAGCCGGACCTCTGAGATCTGGTTTTCCTACCTTCACCTCTTCCCTAGCCTGCTCATCTATGTCTGTCAGTCAGGCCCTGAGTCAGATCCGGCCTGTAATCCTTTATCAATAGTTGCCTCGGTTTTCTACTACCCCTTCCTTGGCACGTTCTTTCTTTTAATGTCTTCTTTTACCTTCTATGTCAGCCAATTCACTCCCTTATTAAACATCAACCTCTAATCCAATGGCTTATTCTTCTCATGCTACTGCTAGGGGAAAAGAAAAGGCCAACCAGTGATGAAGAATAGTGACCACTATCTTTTGATAGGCATGTTACTGCATTTTTTTTCTTGTATACTGTTTGTAATGACACTCTTTTTATCCAATGTATTGTGATATTTTATTGAATATTTCTTAATTCACTCTTGTGGATTATCCCATAAGGGGGATAAATCTCACTATGCACTCTAAAGAAAAGGGGGGAGAAATATGCACCCCCAATGTAAGGTTATTGAAATATGTAGTTTATATTGGAGACAAATAAACTATAAATACACATAATTTGTGATCAACAAAAAGGGGGAGATTTTTGGACACCTCATGTATTAATCATATTTTAATAATAAAGAATCCTATATATTCTACAATGCTTGGTAATCCTGTAATTTGTCTCAAATCATATACAGATGATTAGTATCCTATTATTTATGTAAAGATATCGAAGATCTTAATTTCTATACATTCAGTCTAATTACTGTACACTATATTTGATTTAATTTATAATGATTTCTTTGGTGAATGAATAAGTCTAATACATTCTATGAATATCAATGATTAAGTCTGAATATAGATATTTGGCTAAGTCTGAGACACCCTGAGTCTTCCACGGGTTATGTATTTCTAGAAAAGGACCTAGAAACTGTGAACCAGACATCGTGAATCAGACACACTGTGAATCAGACACACTATGAACTAGACACCATGAACTGGACACCATGAACCAGATACTGTGAACCAGACACCGTGAACCAGACACCGTGACCAGACACTGTGACCAAACACCATGACCAGACACACCGTGACCATGAGACACCTTTTCAAGAAGACACCGGTTCATGGAGACACATTTTAAAAATAAATTGTGACACCATTTCTTAATCTATTTTTTCATCTCTCTATTTAATTTCTAATGGTCATATTTGATGTTTTAAATAAACTGACATAACTAATGTTTCTTTTTAGACATGTCACCTAATAGTACAAGTACGAGGTTCAGAATACATGCAACCTGTCGGCATCAACACATTCACTCCAAAATAAAAGAGAAGTGTGGCCTAGAAATAAAAAAACTCATGAAAATAGGTGTGACCACAACAATGAAGAAACACTTATATATTTCTTGAGAAAAGAACCAACACATAGTGCTCGACACTGCTGAAGAACACATGAAGAATAATCGAATTCTAGAGTCGAGGAAATATTCACACTGTCAACACCATGAATAACACAAGCCATATATAACTAACTTGTGATACAATATTTTCCATATGAGGACTCGATCTACACTTCTGTTTCATCTCAAAAGTCCAAAGCTACATTGAAAAACACTCAGAGCACTTCTAACCCTATCTCACCATATTTTCTCTAATATGTATCATTTTTACTATCTTTCGAGAAGTGTGTGTATATGTATAAAAAACACTCTGTATCCTACATTAAACTGAAGGATTTAAGATATAATTTCTAGAAAATCTTTTTACACTTGTGTATACCCACAGATAAGGGTGGAAGAGGTCCCTGTGTAGCCTGGTAGTTTGTACCCATGAAGAACTGTGGAAGAGGTTGTGTGACCTGTACAGTCTTGTGCACTGTTGTAAATCCAAATACATGTTTTGTATCTTGTTTATTTATATAATCTTATTGGTGGAAAGTGATCACCAAGTGGAGTGGATTAGGTCTCATCTTGAGACTAAACCACTTTTTTTATATCTTCTATGACGCTCAATTTAGTTTTATATAATTATTGTATAATCCAGAAATCACTGAATTTAATTTGATAGTTAATATTGGAAAGAAGTTATAATTATATTGAATTATTAGAATAGCTTCAGAAGTAATGTTAATAACCAATATTATGATTACTGAGAATTAATCAGTATTCTAAGAAGTTATTTAAATCACCAACCTTTCATAACAGTACAATCTTGATTAACTGGGCTGTAGTTAACTTTAATCCATTTAGGAAAACTTTTTTAAACAGAAATTTTAAATAGATACTCAATTCATCCCCCCCTTCTTGAGAACTCAACCCCGACTATCATTTATGAAGTTCTTGGAGAATATGTTGATACCAATAGAGTGATTCTATACTCAAATCCTTCAAAAAATGATGGAATGAAAAGAAGAGTTCATCCAATTAAACAATTAAGAAATCCTTTCATGTTGGAAAAATTATGTTCTAAATAAATAAATAAACAATTATATTTTAAAATCCTCTATATGTTTATTTTAAGGTTTACTTTTTTTGATAATGTGGATATATCTAATGAAATCAATGAAAAATAATTATTATAAATGGTCCTGACCACTTCTACTACACCGAAACCCCCCAATATTTATTAGCTAAATCAAATATTAATTTATAATTATTTATTAATTATTGATCGAATTTCCAATTTATTATAATTTTATCATTTTTATTTCATTACTTCTATAATTCGAATTTCCATGTATCCTATTTATTTTCATTCATATAACCACAAACAGGCCAGAAAAAAAGGATGAACACTTGCTTATTTCTTCTAGCAGTGTTAAAGATTCTCACAAGATAACATGGTAGTATACAACATGTATCTAAAAATAACAATCATGGTACCATATTCATATTAATAAGATGAGTCATACAAATAAAGAAACATAAAATTGGAAAATATTTCATGACTTCATTATAGGCCATGTGTTGAATGACCATATAAGAACACATTTTTAGGGGTTACACATTCTGTAATTAGAATACAATATTTTGTGACCTCGTATAATTTGTCCCGATAGAGTCTTGGAATTTTTATTGTCCATGTATGAAACAAATATATTTTAAAAACCATGTACTAACTTAAATGAGAGAAAAATGGCTAGTTGGGACTTCACTAATTGTAGGAGGCATATATGCATAATAAAACATAAATATTAATGTGGATTACATGAAGATTCCTTAGGTTTGTAGTCAAAACAACCATATAGAAGAATACATGATGTGTCTCATGGTTTAAACATCATGTAATTAATACCAATTCACATGAATTACACATATATATAGTATATAATTATTTAGATTAAATTAATTGAAGGTAAATACCAATTTAATTAATCCAAACAAACCAACTTGTTGTAGTTCACACATAATTTTATTGTATTTTATTTATATTTAAATTATTAATCAATTTTCCACATTAATTTCTATAATTTCCCGATCAAGATAGTTGTATCACTAAGAGGGGGAGGGTTGAATCAATGAAATATTTTTTCTTTTAGGTTTATTTTAGGTTTCTTTTATTATGAAATATGTTTCAGATCCTATTAAAATATTTCCTTAACTACTGAAACAAATTAGATATAAATATCCATAGGAAAAAAATAATTTCATGGTTAACTACAAAATAGGAGTAGCTATATCTTTGGTATGGTTTGGAAACAATCCAAGACCACACAATCCACTAGAAAACTGCCCTTTTGTGTAGAATAAAATGATTAGGATAAACCCTTATACACGTTTTGTACTCTATTAAATACAATAGTAAATTCTCTTCAAGTATAACAGAATGATGTAATATTTTTTTGCAACATAAATATTATTGTGCTTATTGATTATCTTTCTAAATTATGATCTTTTAAAAAATTATTAACTATGTAACCCAGAAGCTGGTAAAAACATCCTCCACTATGTAATGATACTCATTTTAAATTCATGGTCTGATTATCAAGTCTAATTTTCCCAATACAAAAAAATAACTTTGTCTAAATACCAATGAAAAAATAGAACTACTTCTAATATATGTCTGGAAATTACAGTCTAATTCCATAAACCAAGGATACAATAAAATATGATGCTCAACTGTATACATTCATGGCTCTTCTCTAGTCTGATAATCATCTTCTTGAAAACTCAATCCAGAAACTTATTCTCTATATAATTCTCCAGTCCTCTAGATTCACTCTTCTTTTCATGAATATTACTTTAGTTTGATGAAATTAAAATCCAATTTCACATTTATATTTGATCTAAAATATTTTTCGGTGAGGTTCATAAAAAGATTCTCACTCCATTTTTTTCCATAATCATACATTCTCCTTAAATTTCAGGTGTATCTTAGATTCATCAATGATTCTCAACATTTTTCGATCCTCATATAATCTTCTAAAAAACTCATATCACTTATGAATTTCTAAAAAATATTCAATAAGATACTGATTTTTCATTATAATTTTCCCATTATGATTCTTCATTATGATGATCATCCAAATTTCTTGACCAACATGGTGAAATAGAACCATAGAATTCTTAAAAAAATATAGTCTGATTCTAATTACAGAATACATTTTCTTTATTATGATTTAAGAATTTGGAGACTCCAATTTTTTTGAACCACATAAAAAAAATCAAAATGGAAGATATTTCATTAGGTTTCTCTCCCACTACTGGAAACTATCTTTCTATTCTGATTTCGTCATTATGACTGAAGGAAATTTTGAACAAAAATTTAGTCTTTAGGTTTCTCTACACCATATTTAGTTAGAAAAACATATTTCGTCTCATTAAAAATATAGGAACAAACTCTCATTTCATTTTCACCAATAATATGAAGAAACCATATTCTCTAATACATCTTCACCTGCTTCTACATCTTATTTTTGGAATACATTACAAATCATCTTTCTACACTCAACTTCTCTATATTTTCTGATTATGATACTTATCAACTTCATTATCCAAATATTTAAATATTTTGTCTTTTGGTCAGAATGAAAACTAGAACATTTGGTTTCTCTCATTATGATCATGAAAACCATTGTACGCATCAAACAAATATGAATATGAAGATGTGAGATGGTAAATATTTTACTTCATCAACATCATTATTACACAAACATTTTATTGATAGAATATATTATTTCATGGATTCTATTTCTATAAATATTATCTTTATCATCCTTTGAATTAACAAATAATATTTTGTTACTTCCATGTCTTATAGAAACATAATTCATTCCAACGAAAACAAAATGTTAATAGAGTAACCTTTTATCTTACTATTCAAAGCTTAATATGATTTCCAACACTAGCTCCCAAACATACCTTCATATGGATTGCATTACAAGTTCCCCAAAAGACTTATAATATTTTTGAAATAAAATTTGACAATGAATTGTTATGTTTATATTTAATCCATGATGAATCTGATTCTCTTCCTTATTATGATCATAGCCTCATTGCTTACCCAATGTGAGTATGATGAACTTTTTCTTCCATAAATATTTTTCACTATATGATGGAATTTATTAAGCACTGTGAGTCTGATTTTAGGAATATGATGGTTAGTATGATTTTTCAAAAATTCAATAATGTGAATAGACTTATCGCATTTTAAAAAAAAATAAAAAACATAAGAAAAAAATATTTTTCTTTTTTCTAAAATACTTATCCAGCCAACCTGTCCAAAAAAATTTCTAATTGTATTTTGTTCTCCACAAATATTCCTAAACCATTAAACATTGTGACCTGAATCTGTTGATTACATATAAAAAAATCTATGCTTATGTGAGATAACTCATTGTAGTAAACATGAATTATTGGTCAAAAAATCATGTTGTTCAGAATCCATTTTTATGAAATATCGTCAACATTTCTTCCTTAGTATTTCTTCCATGGAATACTCTAATTCTTCAACATCCAAATAATACAAAAAGAAATTTATTTCCTACAACCACTGTAAAAAATTTATAATAGTTCACAAACTTACATGCTAGGTTCATAGAAAACCCAAAAATCCCCATATTTCAAGATTCTATGTGGATATATTTATGAATATATTATCCCCGTTGATAATACTATCCACTTTTAAGATGATAGAGAGGATAAAAACACTTACATAAACCATGATTAGAATGAGGTTGGACACTCATATTCAACCTCAATTTAGAAAAATCTTCAATCAATAATGGCTTTATGAAAATGATAGAAACTTATTTCGATGTAGGAATAAAATCCAGCTTCAAGTCATTTTCTCCCCATGATATTTGATGAAATGATATTTGATATCAATATTTTTTGAATTTGAATGATGTTCTAGATTTGGGGAATGGATTATTTCCCATTGATTATCACAACCCAAATGAAGAGGTAACTTAACATAAAAAATTATTTCTTCTACCTATGTTATCATCAACATATTTTGGGTAGTGTATTTTTTATCCCAAATAAAATCAGGTATACTATTACTAAGATTTACTAATTTTTTTCTCTTTATGGAAACTAAAACGAAATTTCCCTAGGAAGATAACTCCAGTAAATATGGGTCTTCAGTCACAAACTTGTCTTTCCCAATACTAATCTGAATACCCAAACAAGTCAATACATTCTAAGATATTATACATAATTACAAAATATTTTTTGCGTTTGATATAGGTGAAAATTATTAATCTTGAAATTAAATGTTATTTTTAATGATAAATATGAAAACATTGAAATATGATAACATCACAAACAATGTCGGTTCATAAGGTAGAAAAATGTAAAAAATCTTATAATCAAATTCCAAAAATCATTCGAATAAACTTCACTACCTTCTTCATATTTATAAAAAAAAATTTCCATTGAAATTGTTTGGGGAAACTGAATTCAAATTTTCCATGCAGAACATCATAATAAGTTCCATATCATACATTTTATGAGAAGGAAAAAGGTGTTTCTTATGTTCTAAAATTAGTAACCCAAGAATGTGTTTGATTTCTCCCAGTATGGACATCTCAAATAATTTTTTCAGCTCTTCAAAAAATATTTCACAAGTTCTTCAATCATTACTAGCAAGGATAATGTCATCAACATTAATAATTATGATGTTGGAAAACTCCTGAAATCCCTTAATATAAACATTGTTATCCAATATTCCTTTCATAAAATAAATCTTCCTCAAGATTGTATCCAATTTACAATACCAATAAGTCACAACATTTTTTTGGCCCATACAAGGCTTCCTTCATCTCCAACACATAACTTTAATCTTTATGAACTATAAAGAAAGGTTGTTCAATATAAAATTCCTCATCATGATCCCCATTAACAAAATGTGGAATTGACATCCATTTGAAAAACTCCAACTTTTTTGTGTGGTAGTAGAAAGAAATATTCCGATTGTTTATAAAATTTCCAACCAAGAAAATTCCTCATCTAAATAAACACCTTCAATTTGAGAGTATCCTTTGCACATTAATCTTTCTCTGTTCCTTATCACTTCACCTTCTTTAATTAGCTTGTTCCAGAAAACCCACATCATACCAATTAAATTTTTCTTATTTTGTATGGAAATGTGTTCCCTAGTATCATTATTTATAGAGAATAAAACTTTTCATTAATAGTATGGAACCATTCTAGATTCTAAATAGAATTATTTACATCATTCGTCTCAGCTTTTGAATATAAATTAGGTTGTAAAAATTTTCTTCTTTTTTGAGACCTTTGATTTTGATCACTAATAATGTTCTAAGCCTCCACAATCATCCATAACATGGGATGTGATATTTTATTTTCTTCCTCATTACTTGAAATAGGTGATTATGGTTCTTAATATTGATTATGACTACCACAATAAGTATCCTTATTAGAATAGGTATCAAATTTGTCTGTCATTATCACCTTCCATATTAACCCAAGTCTATTTATCATTATCAACATTTTCAAAAACATTCACATTGGTATAATCAATAATTATTCATGTCTCTTTGTTGAACCGTATGTATCATTTTCCCTCCAAATCATAACCAAGAAAATTTATATCTTCACTACTCTACTCAATCATTACAATGTTTCCACCTTTCTTCTTAATGATACATTGACTCCTAAAAACTCTAAAGTGTTTTAATCTTGGAGTTTTTCCATACAAAATTTCATATGGAGTCATATATGAACACGAAATTTAGAAACATCAATTATATATATAAAAATAAGTACCCATGGTTTGCCTATAATAGTAATGAGAAATACCATGTTCAAGTAGCATTATTCTCCCAATTTTCACCAAACATAAGTTCTTTCATTTAAAACACCATTTTTTGAAGAGTATATGATGAACTAAACTTATTAAAAACTCCATAATTCTCAAGGTAACATTAAAATTATAATTTCTTATACTCACCACCAATATAAATTCTTGATTAATTAATGGAATACTCACATTACTTCCAAGAATTACTCTAGAAACATTAACAAGGATTAGAGGATTTCAATTATGTTTCATATACATAAAATATTTAATGTGAGTAAATTAATCAATGAAAGTGATTAAATACACACCTCTTATAGGTGATTTTTTTCTCATTGTCCCAGAAATTATTAAATAATGAAGTTTAATAGTTTATTTTGAACAAATGTCAAATTTCTTTTTCATAGAATACTTTATCATTGCATCTTGAAAAATTGTGAAATGCCAATATTTTCTTCTTGTAATATGATTAATATCATAAAAACTATATCTATTTGATAAATTATTCATTATTTTCTGAAACATGTGTCCCATCATTTTATGCCAGAATTAATTCTCTTCCACCAAGCCCATGTAATAAGAGTTTGGTATTTCACGAACTTGAAATAATTTTACTTTTGTATATTGGACCCTTGAAACATTATTTTCTTATTCCTCACTCATAATAAAAATCCATATTTTTTGTAGACAACATTTTCACCCTCATTACAATGTTGTAAAACTCTCATTAATAATGTTTCTTCCCATTGACAAATAAAAATTCCTTGAATTACAAGTTTTCTTTTCCAATAATGGTTGATCTAATGACTTTGATTATCATAGATACATAACATCCTAATTTAACTATTACTTCATAGAATTCATTCACATTATTCAAAAAAATTATGAATCATGTCATATGTAAAGAACACCCACTATCAAGAATCCAAGGTTGTTATCCATTTATAGCTTTCTAATTGGATTCAGAAACAAGATCCTTTTATGTTCCATTTTATTACTTCACCTCAGGCTTTAAATAATTGTTTTCAAACTTTCACTATTCTAGTATCAAAATAAGGCAACCCATAGAATTATTTCTAGG
The DNA here is from genome assembly GCA_963277665.1 of Viscum album. Classification (NCBI taxonomy): domain Eukaryota; kingdom Viridiplantae; phylum Streptophyta; class Magnoliopsida; order Santalales; family Viscaceae; genus Viscum; species Viscum album. Next base: position 26,274,802 of record OY728128.1, on the reverse strand, counting down.
TTATTCACATCATTGAAAAATGTTTTCGAAGGGTTCAAAACTATTTTCAACTTGCACACCCACCTTCTCAAGTTTCTTCAGAACTTCCTTCTCAGACTCCTTATTTAGAGAGGATTGAATCTGAAAAAATATTTTTCTTCCATAACAAGTTAAAAAAATTATAGTTATTTTCTAAAACAACACATATTTTAAAAAAGTATGAATCCAACACAATACCAGCATTATCCAGAGAATGTTCATTTTCCTCTGAAATTTAAGGATTGATTGGAGTGGGGAGTATATTTCTCAGGAACCTTATTAACATTAATTTGTGTTCTACCATCCTTTCCCTTTTCAGAAAAAAAAAACATTTTCATTTGGTCTAGATATCATTCTAGACTTATTTGAAAAATATTTATTTAATTTATTTCACATTCAGAATGTTTTTAAACTTTTTCTGACCCAAAACATTTAGAAACTTCTAGCTTCACGACTCCATTGGTCATGGCCACATACATAACATTCCCATCTTTATTATTCTTAAAACAAATTATAGTATTCTTCTCAACCATTGAGGTGACATTTATTGATTAATATCAGGTTCATCCTTAACAAATCATTACCCAATAATTGAGATAAATTTTTTTATATGTGTACATATCTATTTCTCTTTAGAATTATTTTGTGGGACAACTTCCAACTCATCTTCTTTTTGCTTAATATTTACTTATAGAATTTCATTTAAATTATTTTCTCTCTCTAGAAAATTCTTAAAATAATCAATCTATTTTAACATACTAACATAATTATCAAGGCATACGTCATGATTTTTTGATGTGTACTTTTCATTTTTCAACTTATTTAATTTCTTAAGGCTTCCAACCATTAACATAAATTATTTCAACTATTCATTAAAATGAGATTCATATTGAATTTATACTTCTTACAAACTAAAAAAATCCAAAATATTCATTATTAACTGTTGTAACAAATTTTTCTCTATATATTTCATATATAAATATCATTTTGAATCAACTTCATTATCTTAATATTCATCATCTATGAAAAAAAATTCTTTTTTTTAGATTTGAATAAATTTTATTCTTTCCCTATGGAGAATGATTTATCTTTATCACACTATTTATTCTTCATCCTTCTTGTACTTATTTCCAATTCATCACTATCATTTTCTTTCTTTATTGGAGGAAACATAGGTGAAAATTTCCCAAATTCTTTCCATACAAGACACATAAACTGAAGCTTCCCATTGTAATCATATTTAACTATTCTCAAATTTTTAGATAAAATGGATAAAATTTAGTCATGATTTTTAAATACCTGATTTTCAGAGTTAGAGTAAGAAACATAAGCACCCCCAAGAACATTATTAATTTTTTCCTTCTTGGTGGCTATGAAAGAAGTTTATTTATAATATTTTTTCCCTTAATAACTATCCCCTTTCACATTTCTTAAGAAACGAGAGTGCAATGAAACTCATCCATAGATAATATTTCTCAATATCAATCATCCAATGAGGAATCTTTATCCAAAAACATGTGAGTGAAAATTATTAAGAAGTATTAAATAACTTTGGATTCCTCCATTTTTTTCACTAATATATATGATAGTGATGATAATGTTATTTATATTGGGAAAGAAGTCCCCAATAGATTGATACTCACCAATTTTCGTATCATCATACATCAGCCTCTAGATTTTCAATTTTCCGTTATTCACTTTTTTATTACATTTATATATATATTTCAACTTATTCCATATAACTTTCGCTATGGCCATACCCATCACCCTTAAAACACAAATTCTAAATGTTATGAATGTAATAAATTCTTAGATCTACCATTATTCTCACAATTCTTTTTTATCAAAATATGTAAGAGGAAATTTATCATCAATAGGGGATATCCATATGTTGTAGCTTCAAGAAAATCATACCCTAGATATATAAGATAAGGAAACATTACATCATTCTAGATATGATTGTTCTTTCCATTGATGATCAGAATAACTTCACTGTTGACACAATTCTAATTGTCTATAAATTTTAAATAAAATTCTAGAAAATAATAAAGTAATGGAACCTTCACTATAATACCAACTGTAATGGACTAGTCAAGATATTTGTATCATTGAGAGGGGGATGGGGTGAATCTATAATATTTTCTATTTTACGTTTTCTATCGTTTGAAATAACCTTCAAATCATATAAACGACTTATTTACCTACTGAAAAAACAAATACACATCCATAGAAACAAAATAATTTAAATGGTTCACTACTCAATAAGGGTAGTTGTCTCCTTGTTATGGATTAGAAAAATAATATAACAAATAATACACTAGAAGACTGTCCTTTTGATTGGACGACAATGTGTAGGATATACTCTTACACTCATATAGAAATATTTCAAATACAATAGTGTATGTTCCTCATGTAGCATGAATTTATGTAATATAATTTTTGTAAAAAACATGTTATAGTGATTCTTGATCAAATTTATCAAATATGATATTTCCAAAAAAATTACCACTTTCGTACCTAGATGATGGTAATAACATACATGACATTGTAATGGTATTATGGATTATTTCCCAACACGATTCCCAAGTCTTATTTTCCCAATACAAAAAAATAATTCTTTTAGAAAACCACTGAAAAAAATCATTACTACTTATGATATGTGTCCAGAAATCCAATTCGGATTACCAGATCAAATGATCTATCCCAATATGATACTTAGATGAAAATATTATTTTGTATTCTCTTTTCTTCTCTTCTCTAGAAAACTTCACTAAGATAACTATTTTTAGAATATTCTTCTATAAAAAATTATTTAGCACCCAACCATATCACTTATTTTTATGAATAGTACTTGTGTCATATGAAATTACAAATTAGTTTACCTTTAAAAGTTGAAAAAATTTGTTTTCAGTGGGATTCTTAAATATTTTACCACTCAACATAATTTTCCCAAATTATATGTTCTCTTTGATTTTTGGCTACATCAAGACTTCACCTATACATCTAAACTCTTATTGATCCTTCATGAATCTTCTAACAACATTATATCTCTTCTAAGATTCAAAAAAAATCATCATTCTGATTCCAATAAGTCATTCCTTTATTCCCATTACAATTATTCATTATGATGGTCATCCTAATTTATTGACCCACTTCTAAATATAGAACTAAATACTTATTAACAAACATCAATCCCATTCTAATACTATTTAAAATTTTAGAATTAAATTTATTCATTACTATAAATGAATTTGGTATCTCCAATTTTCATGAACCACTTCCAAATAAATCATAATTGATGTTATTTTATCATGTTTCTCTACACCACCAGAAAGGCTATCTTTCCATTCTAAATTCCTCATTATAATGTTAGCATATGTTCAATAAAAATTTCTTCATTATGATTTAATATAAAAAATTTAAGAGGGAAAAATATGTCTTCTCATTACGATTTTATTAATAAACACTTAAAATTTTTCAATCAATGAAATAGAGTAAATAGATTCATTAAAACTTTTCATCATCTTCCAATTATTATTTTCAAAATATGATACCAAACATCTTTATGCAGTCAACTTATTTCTCTTTTACAATTACAAAACTTATCAACATACTTCACTAAAGATTTACATATTTTATATTTTGGTGTGACTAGAAATTAATATATTCAGTTTATCTCATTAAACTCAAGAAATCATTTCCATACTTGAAACAAATTTGAATCCAATTATCCAATGGTTGAATTATTTTACATTAGTGAATTCATCCATCCACAAAATTTTTCTTGAAATAATAATATCTTTCAGGGATTTGATTATGCTGAAGATGAAATTTAGCATTATCCGACATACCATGGAATGTATTGTAACTTCTTAGTCTTATAAGAACATCTTTCTTTCCAATCATAACTGAATATTCTTGGCATCACGTTTTTCTTCCAATCCAATTCTCAATAGGATTTTCCACACAAGCCCTCCCCCATTCCTTCTTATGGATTTTATCACAAGTTCCTCATATGATATATGATATTAATTAAATAAAAATCAGAAAATAAATGATTGATTTATATTGGATATATTTTTAATCTAATCCACTTAATTATTATGATTAGATCCTCATTATGGAACCAATGTGAGTCTTATTAAACTTTTCTTCTAGAAAACCTCTTCTCAATATGATGGATTTTCTTAAGAAATGTCATTCTAGTTACATGAATATGATTGTTAGTCTAATTTTACAAATCATTTAAAAAGTTAATTGATTAATCATATAAGACAAAAAAAGAAAGCAATCTTGAATTTTTTTTTCTTTTATCCAATAACATTCATCATCAAAATTGGTCCCAAAAATTAAAAAATTACATGTTTTGTATGGTTATCCTATATTCTATGAATATCACAATGGAAAAGAAAAAACCAATGTTGTATATATTTATTTATTCAATGTGTCCTATATACTAAGATAACTACAGTGATTGAAACATCAATATACACACCATGTAATATCATGAAATGTTATTTACAATATAGGTGGTGTTTTTACACCATGCATGATAAGTATTATACTAGTATCTACATAGTTTACGTGGATACATGTCGTGTTACCTGCAAAAGCACGTTAAAACATAATTAATTTTAAATTTATTTATAATATTTAAATTATTTAAATTAATATATTATGGGAATCATTAGGATTATCAAGATATATGATTAAAAAATAATGAATTAATTAGTAATATCGTTAATTTAATTATGTAGTTATTTTATCTTAAAAAATAAATAATTAAAATAAATTCCATTTAGTTTTCAAAATGTGTGGTCATTTCATGTAGTGGCGATCATTTTATTTACATACAAATTTATGTTTTTTATTTTTTTATTTTCATTAAAATTGATTGGATTTTGTAATAATTATTTTTAAATTAAAATGATGGACAACATGTTATCCCCTATACATTACTATTTATAACCTTACCTGTCCCCAATTTATTTTTGGAAACCCTATACCCCTGCTCCCCTCACCATTGTGTGCATATTGAATTTGTAAATGATGTAGCTCCCAAATGAGTAATATAAATTTAAGATCACATATGAGGTTAAACTATACTGAGGGATACAGAAAAGGATATGTAGAATGAAAAAACTTGATCCTAGCTATGGTTTAGAAATTTATTCCCCTTTGGTCAAGGGTTAGTTCGCCATATGATCTATAAATTAACAACTATAAAATATCATGATCATGCCACAAATATTTATTCCAATCTTTTCCATGGTTAATAATGTAGTTTTTTTGGAATAATTATCACTATCATGTAAGAAAATAAGTTCACAAGCACAAGCGATTGAATAAAATAAATAGATTGTGTGTAAATTATTTTATAATGAAATAATTACACAATTATGCTAAACCTATATAAAATTAAAAAGTATGTAAAATGATAAAATAAATTATATTTACGAATAAGTGTTAAATTTCTTAATGAAAATATAATGTTAGACACAAAATTCCATTATTTGATATAGATTGAAACCATATTAAAAAAGATTTGGTTTGGACCTCACCCATACACTTTAATTATTTGAAGGAATAAAATGAATGTTTTATGTTTAATTAAACATGTTTACATAAATTGATGTACCCATCATGAGACATGGTGTAAAATAGTGGAAGGTGTTTAGGAAATATATGTCTATGATTTTAGGATTATGTAGTCCCCTAAAAAATCATGGGAAATTTTGATCCTTTACAATTTGAATTACCCAAATACCAAAATTCCTTTTAGTAATTTCAGAGAACCAATCCTCTGAATAGAGAAAGGAAATATGGATCCTTTTTTACAGAAATATCTAAATTAAATAATATCCCAAATATAATTTTGATGGATATTCAGAATCAACAAAATTATAGGAGATTAATAAGTAAAATTTACTACATAATGTTTTTTTAATCAAGATATAGTTTTAATATTTCCTCTTAATTTTGTAAAAAAATGGTTAGAAAACCAAAAATATAACAATGTTCATTTCAAGAAAAAAGTCATGTTAAAAATATTATAAATTTACAATAGAGTTATAGTTCATTATATATTTTTCTACCATAAGATAATTATTACTATGTCATTGAGTTCCATATTACTATACATCAACCCCCATAAGTGAGATTATCTGAAAATGATTCTTACAAGACATTCATAATAGATGGTATAAGCATTTATTGCATCATGATATCATCTATTTCTAGGGAGATGAAGATACAACATAAATTCATGGGTGCATATTGGATAATATATCATACCATAACTCTTAAAATTGAGAATGAGAGTCTTCAGATAAATAATACTAGGACTCACTATATTAGTGTAAACTGGAAGTGGGGTATCAATATAGTGATCTTTCCTTCATGATATTGACATACATTTATCATTCAGTGAAGTTATAAATCATCATAATTACAAATTTATTGATTAATTTTATATCAGCAACCTTACCAGTACGGTTCTACTAATCAATCAAGAATTATATTATATTCTATATGGATTAGTCATTTAAGAATCATTTGGCGTTGCTTAGTTTATTAGGTATAGATTGATGGGAACATGGTTCCTGACACCATATAGTGAATATATCGAATCCCCTTATTGAAATATCAATTCTAGTTTAGTGTTGATGATGTTGTTACACCATCCTTCCATGAGACACAATATTTATTTTATGTACGATGAACATGGGGTTATTTTCTATTCATGGGGATAAATGTCATAGAAAATGAAATCTAAATCCCTAAAGATGATGAAATCAAAAATAGTATGCATAAATTAAATTAATCATTACATTTAGTATTTTTGTTTTACATCACGAGTATTAAATACATTTTATTGAAATATAGGAACCTAACAATTTTAGAAAATTACAAGAATGTGAATTCACCTAGTAACTATGAAAGAGAGTTTCCTATGATAGCAGTGAGAAATACACGTCTTCATATTATCCCATGTACTGAATATAGTTGAAAAAGTATTGTTGTTGTGTATTTCTAAAACATTATTCTAGTTTCCTAGTTTTATATAATAAGACTTTATTTTATTTCAAATAAAATTTATAATGGTACTTCATACACTATAGTTCAGTAATACTTGAATCCTATATATCCATTATAGAATACAAATGATGAATAAAAAATATATTTCTCATACCTAGTTTAGGATAATTAATTATTTGTTTTATAAAATTTTAAATTAGTTATCAAGTATATAAAATTAGGTATTATTGATATAATAACTTAATAATGTTCAAATAATGTAAATTTTTTCATAAAACTTATGCCGCAAAGCATCTAGATTTTGTCTCAATGGATGGTAAATAATATTATAATTATATTTTTGGATGAAATTATTGCACTTCAAGAGATTAATTTAATAAATTTTAGGAATTCTCCATTAGAGTACTAAATTCACATAGTGAAATACATATGATTCACCAGGTGGGTTTATTAGATATTCACCAATTATTCATCGATCATTTAAATATAGAGTGAGAGTTTTCCTAAACTCATTTTAACATATTAACATCATATTAGTGATGAGATTACTTGTTATATCAATGAATAGACTATACATAAATTTCACATCTTCCATGATTCCATTCTAGTAATGTTTCAGAAAATAACAACATTATAGAAAACTACATGCCAACTATAATGACCAATGGATATAATAAATGTTATGACTTGATTAGAGTTATTTTTTTTAAAATGTTACATAATTAATAATAAATTTTCTAAAGAATACTAATCTAAAACACATATAAAAGTAAATGTAAATTGTATCTTAATTAATAATCTTATAGCTACTCTATGTTATAACATCCCAAATACATATTGATATTGGTCAAAAAAATATAATTTTATTTGGTGAGCCTGTATATTATGATATATCGAGAGAAATATTCGATTTCATGAGTTATGGGATCTTTATTTACATTATTTAGAAAAATAACAGTAAAATACAAAAGTTTTAGTGGGATGATTTTTTCTAGTGACACGTACACTATAAGAAAGTTAAAAATCATACTATTTGATTTATATTAACCCATATAGGTGATCTATTATTTAGAATAAATAACCAAACCTACAGTGAGTAGTATATGTAATATTTTTATGATTCTAAAATTTATGTTAATTCAATATGGATTCTTGGATATAAAATCTACTTCTATATTTTATATGTTTCTCATTTTGATATAATTCCATTTATAGGAATTCATGTGGGAAAGGATAGATTGTCTAGTACTAATAATGATCAACTTATTATAATATTTTTAGGTGATATTGAGATATAATCCTTAGAAAAAGAACTTATAATTTGTCATTATAAATCCATTAGAATTCAACATGTCATATAAAATTTCAGTGATAAATATATTTGTTTTTGGATGTCAATTCCATTTTACATGGGTGAAAACTTATGAAACATGCATATATGACATTATTGGAACAGATTGTTGACCCCATAGAAATACAACATGTTAATCAGGATTTAATGATCTATATATGGATCTAATAATGAAATATGATTATAGAATATATATTTAGAATTAATATATGTATTTTGGTTTCTAAAAGAAGTTATTGGGAGTGTTATATTTTTCAAATTCATATATATTTTAAAAAACAATAATAAAAAATTATTTTACTTGAGGTGGTTTAATATTAAGGAAAATATTTTCTCTATGAATGAATTATGTAGAAATCAATTTTCGATGGAACTGATCCACTAGGATTGATCAATTGGGTTTCTTGGTCTATTCCATTACACATACATTCACAAATTATTGAGAAAAATAATTAGAAGTAATTTTTTAATTGAAATATTCCCAATGTAATATGGAATGAGATCTCTCCCAAATGATATGTAAAATTTCATGAAGTGGTTGTTTAGATTGACTGGATATTAATAAAATTACATTTAAAGTAATTCTCACTTGTTCAGATATTTTCTAAGGTTGGATGTATCTTTTAAGTGATACAATATAGTTAAATATCAAACAATACTAGTGTAGTTTCAATGGATGGATGTCAAAATTATATTACAGTACTGGAAAAAGTATAACTACATGAATTCTTTTGTTATAGATAAATGAGAAAACATGTTTTCATGTTGATAGAAAATAATATTTTTATGTATTTGTGTGACCTAGTATGGTTTTTAGGATTTGGAAATAAATAATAAAAAAATATGGAACTATTAATGGTTTCCATATCCATATATCTCATGTATGTTGTAGATTTTTGCGAAGCATAAAAAGTGAGTTTTGAAATGATTAGTTCCACAATTTATAGTTATACCGTGATATTAAAGTCTATTAGTATTATAATGAATTTATACTATGGCATTTTCAAAGATACTGGGTTTGAATGAGGAAAAAGTAACATATATATTGACATAACCATTGAGATATTTTCTTATAAAGAAGATCATATATTTACTAGAATAGACATAAGAACATGGTGGCCTGAACAACTGTAACCATACCACATTGGAAGCATGTTTATAATCTCATGCTAACTAATTGGATAGTTAATATTTAACTCTAGTATTAGTGGGGGTTTTTTAGATTAGTTCCCCAAAAAATTATATCAACTGAGTTCACCAACACAATAATTTTGTGGGCTGCCCTACATATCCATGTAACACTACTTTAGATAAGCTACATATCATTTCATAAAAAATGTTCATTAGAGTAAAAAAGAAATTATGTTATATGAAATTGTAAGATTCATGCTATTTTTTCATTTCAAAAGATTTCACTAATAAAGGAACCATTCATTATCTATCAGAAATACTAATAATGGGGGAATTGATCGGCAGGTATTAAAGTATTCATAATTACATCCTTTATCAATAATTTTTTTAACACCAACAAAGAATAATTTTATCAACACTGTAGTAAGTCCTGATAATTTCCAATAATAGACATTGTAAAATTATTTCTTTTATACTAATAGCCATCAATAATATTTATTAAAACAAATAAAAAAAAAATTAAATTGGAGAAAAAATATTACATTAGACATAAAAAATATTAAATTTTCATTGAACATCATTTGAATACAAACATTCAATAGAATAATTAAGTACAATACATTTATAATGATATAAAATTCACTAAAAATAGTTGAAACAAATGAAAAAAAATCATATAATTCCTTCTATTATGATCAATCTATCCTCATACAAAATATTTGCATGCTTATAATAAAAAAATAGATATTTTACTAATAGTATATAAAAATTATAGTCGAAATGTAATATAATACATAATAAATATAATTTGAATGATATGAAAAGACTTCCTTAAAGTGAAAAATTAATTATCATTTAGTTCTCTAATGTATCATTCTACTCTTACCATCTTTTCTCTATTTTCACTATGTGATTCACAATGTAAACTAAAATGAATCTTTTATACAAAAATAAACACATTATGTAATACCAGACACATAGAGTTTTGGATTGATATGTTTTTTATTTTTAAGCAACAAAAAAAAAATAATTAATGATAATTGTTATATAGTATCAATAAAATTAAAGCTTGGTGATGTATTTTTATTATTTTATATGTACTTTGAACAAAAATTTCATTTTTAAATAAAAACATGAACTTTCATCCATACCAAACACACCATATATCTAATTCATGTGTGTCAAATACCTATCAGTGAGAAATTATTTTTTGAGAATTATCATAATATATAATAACAGTCCAAATGATTTTTCTTTTCTTGAGTATATCAGACACATTTTCAACTTAAATGTAATTTGAATATGAAAACATGCACTTCTATTCATACTAGCCTCACCATGTGTAATAATTACTTAAGGATAATTTTTACTCATTAAAAATGTATCATGGATCATTTTTATATTGAATAAAATTAATATAAGAAAATTTTCTCGGTATTGAGCATGTAATGCTCAATATAGACTAAATTTTCACTTTTTTACTAAAAACATGCACTTTCAATTAATCCGGTCAAACCATGTGTTAGAAACTTTTGATATTAATTTCAAAAAATAAAAAAATAAATTATGTATTCTAATCCTTAAGTATTATGATAATTCACATTTGATGACTTAGTTCTGAATTATTTAGGTGTTTAGTGTGAAAAGAAATATAATTTATTACTGAAAACATACATATTAAATTATTCCATTCAAATTTTGTGTTATATTGATGTATAGTTAATAACTATATGAAAATAATGAACGGAGAATCATTTTCATAAAATATAAAGATAATATTTTTATATTTCCTTTTTTATGTGAAATAAATTTTCAACTAAAATGTCACATTTTAATGAGAAGAAAACACATTGGGTCATACCATCCACACACTAGGTTCGAATCATTTTTTATTGATCATAAAAATTATAAATTTAATTAAAAAATTGTTTTATGAAATATACAGACAATTAGAGTGTGTCTTCTTTACTTTGAGTTTTTTCTACCCTTTTTATCCAAAAAAATCATTTTCAAATAAATATAAGAACTTTTATACATAAATGTTATATTACATGTTAGACTAACACGAGGTTAATTATTTTTAGAAATATCCTAAAAGAATTATTATGTGAGGGGTTTTAGAGTTATGGGTGAACCTTTTTTTATAGGTCCAATGTTAATGCCACAAAAGTTTAGTCGTTGGTGGAAACACTTGGGAGTGTCTAGATTGAGGAAATACAGTTGGAAAATGCAAGTATACATTCAGGAAGATAAATAAACTTCCCAAAAAATTTTATGACGTGGACTTTTTTTTTCCATTAATTCAAAAGTGGTAGTAAATTTGAAATTTATTGGTGCCTCAGGGTTTCAGATCAACAGATGTTCCCTAGATAATGCGAGTTAACTATATGTTCAATTATTATAGTGCAATGAAATCTGATTATGAGAATGTTGGGGAAGAATATTTTTTGATTAATATAATCATTTATTAAATTATGCATCTACATATTACAGTGACATGAATAATATGGGTAGCTATACGTATCTTAATAAATGTTTAGAGGACAGGTGAGGCAAGTGCAGGAGTTCATGACTTACAAAAACTCCACTGATTAAAAGACACAAAATATTTCCTCATTGATGTAAAAAATTATTTTTTTCAAAGAATATAGTTTTGAGAAGATGGTGGAATACACTATTCAAAATGATTCATCTACCAGAGCATCAATTTCTGTAGGAAATCAATGGTTTCATAGTTCAATAGAGGGACACCCACATATATTATATTTTACTTGAAGATTGACTAGGGACATCTATAATAAGTAAATTTTTTCAACTATGTACTATATCCTAAACATGAATTGTATAGGTGCAGATAATTCTAGATAAGAGGTTGAGGTTTCTTATTAAGAAACTCGCATGGGTTTATCGAGGTGTTAGAGGCTACAATGCCTAAGGGGAAACTGAAAGCTGGTGCACTAGAAGCAACAACAACCAGAAGACGGTATTGGTAGGATGTTTTCCAGATTATTTGTTTGAATTTTTCGATACTAATCAGAACATGAAACATAGATTCACATTCAATTAATAAAATTGTTTTTTAAATTTTTTTTGTGGATATAAGATACAATTACCAAACAACATAACACTTTTGTGCATTTTACATGTACTCTATTCGTGCTTGTGTGTGTATATTGGTCATTTTCCTAATGGTGTTGTTTTTTTCCAGAAAAATCATAATGAAATTATATATATTATAGGATTCTAAATTGAAGGAAGACTCGATGCAATGGATTGGGTGTAAGGTCTTCCCAATATTGGCCATCAAAGAAACAAGCTTGGATGATTAAAAGATACTCTTATTTTAGTAGAGGATGTTTTTTAGTGTTGGATAATCAATAATATGATAAAATTGTTATCAATTTTTATATTTCCACATCCCAAAAAAGTTTTATCAATGGTTGGTTGATAAGATTTTTAATATATTAGTATATCATGTCCATTGTGAAGTAACATGGATGCGGCAACTATGCCCGAGGGACTCTAGGTTATCAATAATTTACTTTAATAACATGATTAATATAAAATGATCAATTTGTTGAGGTGACTATTTGATCTTGGTTAGAAGACATTAGAGCCCCTCAAAATGATTTGTTATACCAGGTTAATAAAAGTATTTCACTATAATTGGGTGGTTTTATTAGTGGGTTGTATGTGTTTTGAACGTTTTTAGAGAGGAAAGAGTTATTTGGAATGTTTTAGTCCTTGTTTAGAACTCTGTAGCATGTTGAAACATTACCTAAATTCAAAAATTATTTCATGATATATTATATTATTTAAAAATAGTGTGATAAATTCATTAAGTGGAAGGAATTGGATAATCTATTCATGTATTGATGAGCCACTGATGTGTGTTATAGATCATTGAGAATTATTATGATGCTACTCTATGAGGTTTTTTATTTCCATTGAATTCAGATGTGATCCAAAACCATAATGATCTTGAAGGGTTTGGATATATGAATAATTATATTTATAGGTGTTGTGGTTATAAATGATTCATGATACTAAAATGATCTATCACATATGAAGTAATTTATGTCGAGGAAAATTGGTGGAGGATGGAAGGTCAGTTTCATAGAAGTTGAAATTTGAAGTATCCAAAACCTATTGCTGAGTGGGAATGTACCGATTTTCAAGGTGTTCACTTGATTCCATATCAATAATATGATGTGATTTGACATATTTCCTATTTTTAATAAAATATTATTAGAATAATAGTAGGTTGAATATGGAAGAGAGTGGTGGAATTCAAATATGGGGGGAGCTTCATAGTTTTGGAAAGTGTAGATAGAGTTCAATGATCTAGATGGTGACAATAGAAATTAGTACTAATATAGAAGGAATAAACTGAGAAAAACATGTAATCTAATGCATTATTATTGTTATTGATTTAATATAATTGAGGATGAAGGATGATAAATATATTTCATTTGGGTATTTTTTTGGAACTCAACGATTTAGAGTGAAATCATCAATGGCTATAGTGGAATATATTTTTCTCGTGGTTCATCTCCCAACACCCCATTATTATTCTATATAACCATGAAAAAACAAGAATAGATGTAATGTTTATTGATTAGATTTTTTTGGAGAATGAGAGTGAAGTGAAACAGTTCGACAACTAATGGGTGAAACAAAAAGTTATTTCTCAGATGCCTAAAGGTATGAAAATTATTATCATAAATATATGTCTATGAGAAATATTGTTTTGGACTATGAAAAAGATGGAAAATGTATAATAAATACTTTTATTTCATGTTATAGTGACCCACCTTTTCATACATAGAAATTTCGTCATTTTTGTGGAACATTTCATACATTATACAAACAAGAACCCCAAAACCATATTATTTTAGTTCCTTTATTAACATGGAACATGAAACACTATTCTTGTGGATGATCTTTAATGATTCCCAAAAAAATAATTCCTATTCTTACATCTACCTAAAACCATTCCTTGTAACATGAGGAAAGGAATTATAAAAAAATGTGAGCTCAAATTCTTAGTAAGAGAAAACAAGGAAGATATGTAAGCATAAAATGAACATAAGTGTCAGATACACATGAGTTGAAAATATAAATATCATACAATAAATATAAAAAGATTATAAAAATTAGTCATGAAATAAGGATTGGAAGTTTATAATACATGAATCATAAAGAAATTAATAACTTAATCCATGAAATAATAACATAAGAATATGATATGAAATTTTTTAATTCACAAAAGCAAATAAAACCCTATTTCCAATATTCCTTCCAATACCTTCGTATCTTGTTAGTTCTTTGATAACGAACCATGTACCTACATCGGGCTTAGGATTCCCTCATGTGTACCCTCTTATTTAAATATTTGGATGACCTTCAGTGTAACATTTTATTTCGGGCATGGGATTCCCTCCCATAAACAATTTTATCTCATTAAACATTTATCATTACCTAATTCTGTGGAGGGAGATATAGGTATCAATCTTCACCTAATGAAAATGATATATATGTGTGGCATAAAATCATAAATCATTCATCATATTAGAAACAATTTAGTGAAATGGGTTTCATAAACATCATGAAATCGTAACATAATCCATGTAAAAGAAATGGGTTCAATAAATATCAGTCCATTACAATAATAAACAATTAAAAAAATAATTAAAATGACAGAATATAATCATATATCTATTAAAACCATAAAAAAAATCACTTAATATGGAGTTTTTTTAAAAGATCTCTTGAAATAATTGTTGAGGATAATAGCCTTTACATTTTGGAAATAAATTATATAAAAAAATATAATATGTAGAAAACATTGTTCTTTGAAAATAACTTTTAAAAATTATTAAGTAATAATTTAAGACCATTCTAAAATAATTTAATTCATTTTCCATGAACATTATTAAAAGATCATTTAAATTACCTTTAAAACATATTTTGGAAAAAGTTTTTTGAAGGAACATATATTTAAAAAATAAAATAGAATAACATTACATGAAAAATATAATATCATGAAATGATGTCTATTAAAAATATATCATTTAATGTGAAGGTATATACACCTTGTAAATGAATATATGTGCATAAAAAAAATGTGTTTCAATGAATAAAAATTGAGACCAAATCCTATTTTTGGTTATGTAACATTTGAACCTTAAAAACCATGAAAACAGATCATAAATTTGATTTTTAAATACCCATAAATATTTAGAATAAGTCTCATAATGTTAATTAATGGATATTATAAACACCAAAAAAAGAAATGAGTACTGTATAAGGCATGTGTGTCATATAAATAAAAGTGAGATGGAAATTACATTGCAACTAGAGTAAATTTCGAAATGTGTTCCAAATGAAGGAATAAAATAATTTAAAGATTTTAATATATGTAATTAAATTATATTAATCATATTAAATTTCATAGGATAGTATATAAACTACATAAAATAATAGATTGGGTAATAAGGCATGTATCCCATGCAAATAAATGTGAGATGGAAATTCACTTACATTATGTCTTAACTTCTTTCACACATGTTAAAAAATCTTTTATAATAAATAAATGTTTATTATAATTATCCCATATAATCATAGTCATATATATATATCCCATATATTATTTTATAATGACTTTCTATAACCCTTTTATTTACAATTTTCATGTTATGGTAACATTTTTGGGTAATATCTTCTTTGTTTATCATATGCATTTGACTTTTCTGTATTGATCCACTTACATAAGTCATCATAAAAATATTTATAGAGTGTAAAAATTGACATATATATCATATATATTCAGTATATATAAATTATTATTATAATATAAAGGATATATATATTAAATGGAATAAACTATTAATGGAGACAGTAGGTCGTACATATGCATGAATGTTGTATTTATTTTCTTACGGGGATTAACGAAAGGAAATTATATGATATATTGTAACTAAAATTATTTTTTATGTCATAAAACAAGTATATATTCATAAAATTACATCATTATTACCATCCATTAAATATAGGTGAATAATGAATCACATTTCATCGTAGAGATTCCAAGCCATATGCACACATGAGCAAGTTTATTATTTTAAAAATTATTAGATACTAAAAGGGTATACGTGATATTATAATTCTTGAAGAATAATTATAGCCTAAATATATTATAAATAATATAAAAATTTAGTTTCCCTCATAACTCTTGACCAAGAGAGGTGGAAAGGGAAACAAACACATCATCTCTTGAGGCGGTAGTTCACCGTAAACAACAATGGTAAGTTAGTTACCCATAAGATGGAAGTGTGTGAGAGTGTTGATAGAAATATTACAATAAAATAATATTAGTATATTTATTATACTGATAATATTAAATAAACAAAAAATAAAATTAATTTTTGGAGTTCAAGGAAGAAACAAAATAAAAACGTTCATTGTTGAACAATACATTTCCTTGCGTATCTCCTTTTCATTTGCACAAAAGGACTGCCTTGGTTGGATTTTTGAACAAATTAAGTTCTCAAGGATTAAGGGGAGTAGGTTGGGAGGGGACATGGGAAGATTATGGGAAATATAAATGAATTTATATTTTTGAATAAAATATATGGATAGGTTTCATTTCATAAGAGAGGGGAGGGATACTATAAGAATTTTCTAAAATATTAAATTAATATAAATAACTTTCTACATTAAAATATTTCAAAATCGAGTTATTTCAAAAAAATAATGATTATATACTGAAATAATATCAACCAATAAGTTTTATACATGTGTAGGTAATATTTTTACCCTTATATGTTTTATTTTACAATTAATTAAGCCCATTAACTCTTACCATGACAACATTTTTTTACTACTTATGTGTTAATACAGTTACAATAAAATTAATATCTATCCATATATGAGTCATTTATAAAATTTTAGGACATATAAATACTATTTTTATGAATATTATATTTTTATTAATTTTATATCATTTAATCAAATATTTATTAAAAAATTATCAATAGTGTCAATTTTGACAATTTTCATTACATTACTTTTTTTAAATATCATCAAAACATTATATCTTATAATTTTTTTTATATTACTAAAATGTAAAAATAATGTAGAAAATTCATGGATGGAATTAATTATATAAAATTATATTAATTTAAAAAATTTAATATCATTTATTTAATTATCCCATTAATTAAAAAAAAAATTCATTGCCTTTTTGTCACCATTTAGTTTATTTCTTTCTTCACTAAAAATTATAAATTAATTACAACTATGTAGAAAAACATTTAATCTTTAAAAATAATATTTTTAACTTGAAAATATCCCTTATATAACACCATATTGGAAATATTTATCTTGCTAAAAACAAATATGTGACAAAATTTACATTCCATTAAATATAATCATATAAAAGTATTAATGTCCTAATAGTGGCTCTAAGCGGACATAAATTATTCCGACATAAAATTTTGGTTGAAAAAAATTCATAAAATTAAATTTGGACAAATTTTATTGTAAATTTATATTAGTTATAGTACATTTTTTACTTTTAATTGCAAGATTTACCACTAACCCTGGTAATAAAAATAATAATAATAAACATAGATTTCATAGTGTAAAAAAGTAAATGGAAAATATTTATATAATTTTTAACATATGATTAAAAATTTGGAATCCATTTTTCAATAATAAGAAAATATTTTAAGGAAATTAATTTAAATACAATCACATTTACAGGATGAGAAAACGAGTTATTAATGTTAAAACATGAAAACGATCAAAATAGTTTCTATTTAATTCTATGTAAAATTGATTCTAATGACCTAAAAATGTTTAATTAAAATATTATATAAAAATAAACATTAAAATAAATAAAAAATATAATTAATGGATATAAATTATTTCGACTAAAAAGCTATTTTTAATTAAAATTCAATATTTTCATTTTTCATGAAAAAATAAATTTTAACCGAAAAATACAAAAAATTAAAGCAAAGTAAATTTTTATATCCCTATTTAATATATTATTATTTTTCAAATTATATATATAAATTCATTAAATATTGTATTTAAAATTGGTTCTCCATTAAAAGGAGATAAAATTACCGTTTGGAAAAATATAGTTTTTATGCATAGGATTGGGTTAGATATTATATTATGGCTATAAAATATATTGAATGAATATTAAAAATACTTTAGTTAATATTTAAAATATATATTTCAATAATATCATCCAATAATTTCAATTATTTTGATATATTAATAAAAAATTAATCTGGGTACATAAAAAGGAAACTATTTTCATTATATCCAATTAGTATATATTTTCATTTTTAATTAATTGGTAACCAATGAATTCATATTATAAACCATATATTTTAATATATTAGTCAATAAAAATCTTAAATACAAAATTAACGACTATATTATATCTATCTATATATTGAATAAAAATATTTTAATAATATACTATATTTCAAAAAACTCGTTCTTGCGTGTAACACAAGACATTGAAGGAACTCGACATTGTGTGTAACACAAGACAAATATAGTGTTGCATATACCGAATGATAATCCAATGTTCTGTGAAGTGAAATGTTATCATGGAGTTTCTTATAACGCAATTAAAATATAGTTTTTTCTATATAATAAAATCTATATTTTCTAATGTGTGAAATGAAAAATATCAAAATGAATAAATTCATTCGAAGAAAATATTTCACTAAATCTCAAGGTGATACGTTCTACCCATAAAAAAATTAATTTCACTATCAAAATTCATCTAGGTTATTAAAGTATTAATACTTCATTATTTCATTCATACAAACCCAAATCATTAAAATGAATTTTAAAAATTAATTATTAAAAAGGACAGTTGAAAACATAAGAGTTACCCCAAGTAAACCATACTTGATATTAAACATAGGGTAATATTGTTGGAATGTGAGAAAATAGAAAAGGAAGAGATTCATAACTATCATTTTCTGATGGATATTGATAAAGAACATGGTTAAGATAGTGTTTGTAATAAAAAATCATTAAATATTTGATGATCTAAGGGGCCATTTTATTCATCAGAAAATAAATTACTAGGATAACATTTTTAGTTTCAAGATCCTTTCACTGGGGTTGAATAATTTTCATGGGAAGATATACATAATTGATTCAGAACAATCTCACCCTTTTCCATTCCTCACCTCAGTCTCAAAACAATGGAATTTTTTATTCCCATAGCAGTAACAAATCATGAGATCCATAATAATCCATCTTATATATCTTATATTTCAACAAAAAAACTATTTTAATATAGGATATCCAATATGAATAAATACTCCTATGGTGAGATAATACATTAACTTATAAAACATCATCCCATGTTTAACATATACTTTCTATAAATGGTTAAACATATAACCCTTTTGAGAATTAAAAATCAAAACCTTTTGAAAGAAGGTCACAAAATTTTCATAACATCGATCCCCCATATAATTCAAATTATCTCATGGTTGTCATATTCCAGTCATGTAAATACATTTATCATGTATTCTCTAGAAACAAGGTAATAACATGAATTACCACAAATCCTTTTTTAAAACAGGATTGATTCCTAATTATAATGTTTATTATATCTATTCATTGTTTCAATAATTCTATAAACGACATCCATGTTAGCACAAACTTCTTTTCCAACAAATCCTTTATCAATTACAAGTAATCTGTACCATGTTATTCACTTACTGATGTCCAACATTTTTCTTATCCAAAAATCACTATATCAACATTAGGAAAACATTAAAATTTATCTTTACCTTAATCTTATGTTTCCCATAAATATAACCATTCCATGAAATAGCTTTTTTCCATCAGAAATATTCAACAAATGATTGAAAATACTTAAGGAAAAACATAAACTGATCAAAACATTTATAATTCACAATGAATTATTATGGAATCCAAATATCTAAATACATAAATCCTTACAATTTAATTATTTGAATGGAATAAGTCCTTACTTGGTTTAGAAGTAAATTCAAAGTTCATGGAATTTAGTTAGATAATGTCTGCCTTCTACGCAGATGAGACATTGAACTCCCTGAAAATTCATCACATTATGACCCTTTTTGATGTAGGGATAACATATTCCCTCAAATTTAGGATTTTATCAATGTTTTCTTCCCTTCCTCATTAATTTCAGGAAACCAAATCTTTTTTCCTCTATGTTACATAACATGTGGATATTTATAAATATCTATCATTCTCTTATTAGACATGTTTTAAATATCACCAAATATAACATTGTTAATCATATATAATGATAAATGATTTGACATAAGTGAAATATAATTATATCTAGTGACCATCCAATTTTAATTCCCATCATAAAATTTTCTTCCCATTCAATATTAAAATTATTCCTTCCAGTTCCCTCCATGGACAATAACCAGAAAGAGTAATCTGAGAAATATACATCATGTTGAAAAATAATAAAATGTTGAAAAATTACTGATAAAATTTCATAATCATTAAACCTTACATAATATATGACACCTAAGGTTTATCCTAGATTATTTACATACAAATTTTTTTAATCCTTTATGATGGTTCATAAAGAGTTTCTCACATCCCAAACCTTATCCCCCAATAGAGCCAAACCGGGTGTGCAATAAGGCCAATTTTTTTGTACCAATTTACACTCGAGTTTGTCCTGGTGTGCATTTTCAAAGTTTTTACCCATTTGTTACATTTATGCCCTATACACATCCAATTTTTGTATCCATAAAATGTTGTAATTATAGGAAACAACTTTTCCTATACTTTACAAAAATTCCATTACATTTTCTCATCCTTAAACATACCCTTATAGACATCCCTAAGAATATCCTTAGACATATTACATTCTATAAAACTAATATTTTCTTATTGTAGTTTATAAAGGTTGGTAAAATATTTTATATGATACTAACTATGGATACCTATGATTTTGATACGTTGAAATTATGTTATTTTTGTGGAACATTTTATACATTAGACAAACACGCACTTAAAGACTATATTTGTTTAGTGCCATTGGAATCTTGGAACATAAACAACTTTTATGGTGGAATATATTATCAATGTTTACCACAAATATCATTCCATTTATTAATAATAATTAAAACAATTCCTTATAACCTGGGTAATCAACAAATAAGAAATCGGCGAGCTCGTGTGCTCAATAAGGGAAAAGAAAGAAAATATCTAAGTATAAACAGAACATAAGAGTATGAAAAAATTATCATAACATTTGAATATAATACCCTAAATATCACAAAATCATATAAATGTGTCGTGTAATGAAGATTATCTATTTATAATACCGGATTCATAAGTAAATAAATAACATAATCTCTAAAAGATTAACATAGGAATATGACATGAATTTATGGAATACACATAATCATAAAAAAACCCATGTAAAGGATACCTTCCAACACCTTTGTATCATGTTAGGATTGGGATAACCACCTATGTACCAGATTGGGGCTTGGTATTCCCTCACGTGTACCCTCTTATTTCAGGATGGGGATAACCTCCAGTGTACCATCTGGATTGGGGATTGGGATTCCATCCTATATACCCTATGATCTCATAAATCATTTTTCATTACCGAATATATTAAAGGATGATATAAATCCAGTCTATCACATAATGAAAACCATACATATGTGTGAAGCAATGACAAAAATAATTCATCAAATCGGATCCCCTGAAATGAAATGGTTTTCAAAAACAGCTTTAAATCCTATTTTTACCCATGGAAAACAAATATGTATCATTAATACCATTACATGATAAAGATAATACATTCCTTAAATGAATAAAAAACATAGACCTGTATCATATTGATTTTAAATCATTAATAACATAAAATTACATTTTCTTCGATGGAAAATAATTTTGAAAGATAACCTGATATAATTATTGAGGATACTATCCTTTCTATTTCTGAATTCATTCGGTTCTTATATCATAACATATTTAGAAGACATTATTAATTTAAAATAACCTTTAAACATATTAATAAGTCTCTGAAAAATATTTTAAAAACATTTTAAATCATTTTCCATGAAAATGATAAAAATAGAATTTAAAATGCCATTAAAATATTTTTAGAAAACTGTGTTTTTAATGGAACACGACTTTCAAAATATAGCGATAATAACATTATATATAACATACGATATTATGAATAGATGTTTATCCATGATAAATAATGTGAATGGCAATTATATACCTTTGTAAATGAATATAGATGCATAATATAATTTGTGTTTCAAAGATGGAATTTTGAGACAAAATTCCCTTGTGGGATTGGTAACATTTGAACTATAATCCTCATGAAAAAGAAAAAAAATGGATATTTATGTACCCATATATTTTAATAATAATTCAAATAAAATAAATTCACATAAATTATATAAACCACACAAATGAAATGAGTAGTCTATCGGCATGTTCCTCACAAAAATTAATTTGAGATGGAAATTCCCTTACTACTTCAGTAACTTTAGAATTTTGAATCCATTGAAAAAATAACATAAATTAAAACTTTTCATATAATTAAATAAATTAAATTAATGACATAAAATTTAAATTTCTAATATATACACCACACAAAATATTCCATTTATGAATATGGTATGTATCTAATGGAAATAATAGTGAGACAGAAATTCCTTTACCATAGGTCTTGTCTTCCTTCACACAAGTAAAAACCACATGTATAATATATATTAATTTATTAAACATATACCATCAAATCGTATTAATATATATATCATATATTATTTTCTTATGAGATTATATTACCCATTTGATAGCAATTCCTATGTTAATGTAACATTTTTGGGTAATAATAACATTATATACCATATGTGTTTTAACTTCTCATTATTGATCATTTTAGTTAAATAACGATTTAATTATTTGTTGAATATAAAAAAATTATATATAATATATATTTTATATATAAAATTTTTAAATAATATTATAAAATTCTGATATATAAAATGGAATACATAGTTCATGGAGATGGTAGTAAATACACATGAACTTTGTTTCTATTTTCTTGTCGGGTTAAAATAACGGAAATTTTATTATATGTTATCATTTTTGAATAATTTTAATTTAATAATACATATATATATATTCATTAAAATTAAACCTTATTACCAACCACTAAATATAGGTGAATACCAAATCATATCTCATTATGGAGATGGTAAGTCATACGCACGCACATGCGACATTATAATTTTCTCGAAATATTAGATATAAAAAGGTAAAAATATTGTTATAATTCTAGAAGAGTAATTATATCATATATATTATAAATACCATATTAAAATATAGTGTCTATCATAATACCCTACATGATATTTGTTAATGTAAAAAAAATGAACAACATCGTTTTGTGAGGCGTATTTCTCCATATACAGGAATAATAATGTCATTAACAATTAGATAGAAGTTTGTGTGAGTGTATTTGAAACCCATAATAAAAAAGTAGGAATATATAGGGTATTGAATGTTTTATATAAACATTAAATAAAAAAAATTCAAGGAGTTCATGTATGAAATAAAATAAAAATGTTCATTGAGGAATATTACATCTTCTCTCAGTATCTCATTTTTATTTTCACAAAAGGACAACATTGGATGTATTAATTCCCTTAATAAGGCTTATAATATTAACTTAAGGAAATTTATAGGATACATGGTTTTAATTTTTCCATAAAAGGGCTTTATAGTAGAGAATAAAAGAGAAGGAGACGATTCCTTTAATAAGAGAGGGTAAGGGAACTCTTCCAATCTCCTAAAATATTAAATAAATATAAATTTTATTTTAATAAATAATATATAAATAATGATTTATTTAAAATATAAGATTGGTATAGATATAAATACCATCAACTTATAATTTTTATACATTTTTATGTAATATTATTACCCTTATCTCTTACCATTAACCCTTAATTAATCCTTTTAACTCTTATCGTGAAAACATGTATTTTTGACTTATTGTGGGTAAACATAGTTATAATTAAATAAAAAACTAAAGAGACATTAGTCATTTATGAAATTTAATAAATTATAAAAATTATTTTTAAAAATATAAGATTTTTATTTTTATATTTCATGTAATAAATTATAATTTATTTTAAAATATCAATAATGTCAATTATGAGAATATTCATAATATAAATTTTTAAAAATATCATAACAACATGATATCATTGAACCAACAAATTTAAAATATCACTAAAATGGTTAATTAATCCATAAAAATCATTGGTTGATTTAACTTTATAAAATTAAATTTATTTTAATATTTTTAATATCAATTATTTGATTCTCCCATTAATTAAAAAATTAATGTTTCATCATTATGTCCCAATTTAATTTAATTATGAATTTCATAAAAATTATAAATAAATTGGAAAATTTTATAAAAAAATTTATATTTCAATATATTATTTATTTCTGAACATATCCCCCATATTACACCATATTAAAAATATTTCTCTTGTTAAAAATAAAAGCCTGAAAAAATTGTTTGTCCTTTAAATATAATACTATAATAGTGTTAAAGTCTTCAATGTGGATACACGTGGACATAAAATCTTGCTAAGGAACATTTAAGTTAAAAAACACTCATACAATGATATTATGATAATTGTTATAATAAATTTATATAATTTATAAAATTAATTTCTCCTCTAATTATGCGATTTACCCTAAATCGGGGTAATAAAATATATTAATAAATATGCTATTAATAATTTCTAAAAACAAATAAAAACTATACAAATAACTCGGACCATATGATTACAAATATGGATTCCATTTTTAAATTTAAAAGACATAGAAGTATAAGAAATTAATTTAAAAATAATCATGATGACAAGGTGAGAAAAGAAGTTATTGAAGCTAAAATATGCAACAAAATTGAAGCATTTATTATTTACATTCCTTATAAAATTGATTACATTGACCAAAATTATGTTAAATGATAAATTTTTAATTATAATTTAAAGAAATTATTATTTTAATTAAACAATATAAATATTTTTATGAAAAATATGTTTTCATTTAAAATTCATTATTTTTCACTATTAATTAAAAAATGTATCTAATTTGAAAAATACCAAATATTCAATAAAAATAATTTTTATATAAACTTATTTAAAATAATAAGTTTATTTGGTCCACTATAATTCATAATATTTTAAAATTTTGGAATTAAAATGTGTTTTCTTTTAAAAGATGATAAGGTTAATGTTTTGAAAAAAATTGCTTTTTATGCATAAGA
The DNA here is from genome assembly GCA_963277665.1 of Viscum album. NCBI lineage: Eukaryota > Viridiplantae > Streptophyta > Magnoliopsida > Santalales > Viscaceae > Viscum > Viscum album. Next base: position 26,248,883 of record OY728128.1, on the reverse strand, counting down.
TTTGGATAGATATAATCATATGCCAATAAAAAATATTTGAATAAAAATATATTTTATTTAATATATATCATATATATTTCCTTAATATCATCCAAAAATTGTAAAAAAAATATTTTATGAAGACAAAATGACTTTTCAGAGCATAAAAACAAAACTAATTCGATTATAATTTATTGATATATATTTTCAATTATAATTAATTACTAAAAAATGAATTCATATTTTTAACCTTATATTGTCATTAGTTAAATAATAATATTTATAACCGAAAATTCATTGGATATGTTATATATTAATATATATTAAAAAATAATATTCTAATAATATACTATTGTTCAGTAAAACATTGTCTTGCATGTAATGAATGATATCAAATGAACAAAATATTGGGGGTAACACTAGACAAGAATGTTGTTTTGTATAGAGAATTCTAAGACAATTTGGAATATAGTGCAAGTTTGTCTTGTTGCTTCTTATTAAACAAGGGAATCCGAGTGTTATTTTTATAAAAAAAGATACATTCAGTACTATGTGATATGTGAAATATCAAAAAGATTAATTTAATTAGGAAAAAATATTTTACAAAATCGTGGGGATTTAAACATGTTTAATTAATGTATTTTAAACATAATGTAATGATCATTAGATAACTGATACAACATCCAATGCACCTCTGTATTAGAGGTGGGCTCTTCAAAGGGTTAGAAACAGATGAAACAATTGGGGAAAAGGAAAACTAAGGCCTTAATTGCATTGAGAAATAGTATTAGTGGGAATTTATAATATGTATGACCTCAACCATTTCAGTATTAGTAGATGTAGGTTAGTTTCCATGTTTTAAATATTTTTTGGACTACCATAAGCTTTTGGGATTCATGGATAAATTTAAAGTGTTGGGAAAAAATATTTGAATGATTAAGTAAATGTACATGGTGGATGAACAATCATATTGATAAAATTTTGAAAAAGTCATAGGTTGAAAAACAAATTCATAATTAATTTTTAGATAGTATATGAAGGAATTCAGATGAGTTTCACAGATATAGTAAAGCATAAGGTTGTGTTTTCATAGAATGTGGGTGGTATTCTTTAAGATGGTGCTAGGATAATCAGGATCACCAAGAAGTAGTGAACCAAGCGAGTATATTTAAAGGTGTGTATGCGGAAGCTATGAATTATAGAATTGGTGTTAGAATGTAAATGGACAAAATGTTGTCTATTTTTTGGTTTCAGCCACAAGGATAATTTTTTAGTGGATGATTTTTCAGTTTGGCCTAAAATGTTTTTTGGTCAACTGTCTAAGTTCTAGATATCCATTCATTGGTTGTAACACATTAATGACATAGATAGGGAAAATGAACCAGGATCATGGAAGTGTACAATCATAATTTTGAAGTCACATAACACAATGTTCTGGATTATAAGGACCCATCCTTAAAAAATATTAGAATCATAAGTTTTAGAATAGAACCTACAGTCTTTTAAATTTAGGATATTTTCAAGTTTAGAGTTTTTGAGAATTAGTACATAATAAATACATACCACATTTATGAAAATTGTATACTACTAATTTTTTTTCCATTTTTCCCAAAATATAAATCATAATAAAATAAAACATGTTTTCTTTGACCGAAATCATCAGAAAATTCATAATGACATCCTTCTTCATCTTACCCATTCTTATTACCTATGCTTTTTTTAAAACATTTGATGATCACAAAATTCTTACTAAGGGATGCAAAGAATGAAATCTTTAGTCAAGTGATAACATAAAAACCATTTAAACTCATTAGATAAAAACAAATTTGAATGCATATAAACATCATGTAGTTGACTTAGTACATTATTAACAAAAAATATTACATTAATACTTTAAAATGGAATAATATTATGGTTTACTTCAATCTCCAGAGTACCCAATGCATGGGAGAGATAAAATGTGTCTCACCCATCATATCTCCAGCTATAATGGGTTCATCCCAAGATATATTTAGCTAAAGTGGGACTCAAACCCTCATATAATAAGATATAATGTGATAAACTGATCTTAAAATATATATAAGTAATATATCATGAATAAAACCCTTGTTAAGTCATTTAATCCGATATGAAAAACATATCAAGATATCATAATACACTTCTATTTCATAAAAAAATTTAAAATACAAAAGCCGCACACATAATAATGAAATTATATTATTCAAAAATAACCATGAAAATATATAAAGGAATAATGATAGTAATAAGACATCCTAAAATTTTATAACCTCTCATTCCATTTACAAATAAAACAACAACCATTTAAAATTAAAAAAACTAACATTTAAAAGGATTTTAAAAGGAATGCCCCTTGCCTCAGGTTCAATTTATTTTAAATGTGTTCAAACATCCTATATAATTGATTTAACAATTTTATTAACATATCATAAAACATAAAATCATTTTTTCAATTTCTTTCATTATATTTTTATGACTTTTTTCAGCTATTTATTACCAATATTTTGTTATTTTCATTACTTCAGGTGTCTTTTTTCATGGCTTCATAGGTCGGTTTATTTGTGGTATTACCTGTAAAAAAATAAGTAATAATAAATAAGTAATACCATATATATATTTAGTTCATTTTAAACAATTATATATTAATTTAAACATTCCATGATTTTGGTAAAAGGGAAATGAAAAATTATCATCCATGAAGGCGGTGAATTGACCCACCAAAGACGACAATTTTTTTTATGAATAAAAGTAGAGTATGAAAAATTTTATGATTCATATACCATAAACCCGAAAATATTTATGTACCTATGAGAGGTTGGGATAAGGTATAATTAAGAAAGATATTTAAATGTGAAAAAAAGGAATTACCTCTTGAAAAACTATCCTTGAGAACCTTATTAATGCTCTTGGAAGTGGTATTTTTTATACCAATATGGAGGAGGGAATATGTGAGTATCTATCCATGAAAATAAGGTTAATGGTTATGAATATATATAAAAGAGGGAGCCTCCTTTTATAATTTAGGTGAGGGGTTACACAGGAATTACTCAAATTAATAAAATATAATAAATTTATTATTGGGTTTAAGACACAAAAAGGGACTCAAAATCATAGTATATCCCATTTTATAAATAATATTAATTTTTTTCCTTTTAATGATATTTTTAATTTTCAATAATTGATTAAAATATTTTATTCATGGAAAAATAATTATTTCAAATTAAAAACTATTCATAATCGTGACTTCAATCACAACAATACATAGCTTCCAATTTGAATTAATTTTTTTATTATATATTAATTATACAATATGTACATCTAAAAATATTTAATTGGAATAAAAATAACATATCATATGTATTTTAATATTTTGAAAATCATTAATTTTATTTATTCATAACATAAATATTTACTTCATCGTAATTATTTAATCCAATAATATAATCATTTTTTACTTAACAATTAAAAATAAAATTCTTCTAGAATTATTATTCTATAATATTTACAGTAATTATTATTGTTTTTTTAAATCCTCAAATTACAATATTATACTAATTGAAAATTATATTGTGAACAAGTTGTCTTTATTTTTAACAAAATAATACAAAGTGGATAATGTGATCTATGTTGGTCCAAAATGTCTAGAATACATATAAATTGTTTTTTGAGATGAAAAATAATTATCCAAGTAAAATTATTTATTTTATGGGTCAATTAAGGATTCTTAAAAATTTAATTAAACCAATTTCTTTATTTATTTTCTTACTCTTTCACAAAAATTGAATTATCATTGCATACACATTAATGTTAATTATATAATATATAAAAATGAAAAATAAATTTATATCATAAAAAAATTTAATTAGGTTAAAAATATAATTATAGATTCATTCATTATTTATATTCACTAATATACATGTCAATACATATTAAATTTTTTATTTTAACTTTTCTTTTCTTTTTCAAGCATTTCCCATGCATTTGGATAAGAATAAGTTTATATAATGATTAAATTTTAAATTAACAGAAAAAATCATTATTACATAATAGTTAAAAAATATTCTTGAATATAATTTTTAGCACTCGGTTATTTTATATAAAGAACCAAATTTTACATTATCACTCCTAAATAGACACTACGTCGTCAATGAAAATATTTTTTATACTTCTCATGAATAGAATATTATTTTCATTTTCTAAAATAATTCTATACAATTTTCCCATTATATTATCATTATTTAATTATTAAATAAATTTAATAACTATTATATCACAAATATTTCTTCATGGTGTCACAGATGAAATATCGTATTTTATTAAAATATTGTTATTTAATATTCTCCTAAAATTAAGCTTTTTCAGAAAATTCTCAAATATTCCTAAAAAGATGATTTTATCATGATAAAATCAAAATTGAAATAATTTTTCTTTAAAATTAATAATTTCTAATATAGATAATAATTTTTTAATTAAATAACAATATAATAAATTATTTTTTTAAGAACTAATATTTATTTTTTGAATTTAAAAAAAATTATTATATAAATATCGGGGTTATTACATTATCCCTCCTTTGTAAATATCATCTTAGTAAGTTTTATTTACTTAGAAACAAATGTAGATAATTTTCCTTAATATCCATTTCAAATCCCCATGTATCTTCTTGTACCGTGTGGTTTCTCCACAAAACCTTAACTTAGTAACATCCCATCTTCTACAAAACAAGATCTATGTGATCAAGAATCTAAATTAGGATATATTTTTAAGAATGGTTCTCCTCTAGATGAACTACTTCTGGCCTCAAAACAAGATATGGATCAATCACATACACTATTAACATTGACATATATAAAACATTGTGTATATAAGATAAACTCGAAAGCAAATATGCTCAGTAGGAAACTGGTCCAATTGTCACTATGATTTTAAGAGGTCCCATAAACTGTGGATATAACATTAAATTCTGTCCAAATCAAATAAAACTTTCACATGAAGATTTTTTTAAGGAAAACATGATCCCCAACCTCAATTTAATGGTTTTCCCATTTTATGTACATAACTTTTTGACCTCCTCTAACATTTCTTCATGTGCACTCAATCAACAGAACATTTTTTACCTCTTCCTCTACTAATTCTGGTCCGATTATTTTCATTTCCCAAACCATATCCAGATGTTTTAGATTTTGATTTGATTTTCCATATAATGCTTTAAATGATACTATTTGACTATTGAAATGAAAACTGCTATTAAAAGAACAGTCACCTTAATTAATATATTGATCCCAACATTCCTATTAATCCATTGAACTAACTCAATGAATGTCCTCCAATGTTTGAATTTTTATTCTGACTACCCATCTAATTGAGGGTGAAATGTTTTACAAAAATTTATTTGTATTCTCAATGACTTTTGAAGTCCTTTCCAAAAGTTAAATGTGAACTTGGGATCAAGATCTGATACAATGAAATGAGTAACTCCATGAAATCGTATAATTTCGTTGATGTATAGTTGGTAAATATTATATATAGAAAGAGTGTCTCAAATATTGATTAAATAGGCAGATTTATTCAATTGAGTAATAGTAACCCAAAATGAATTTTTACGTCGATATGAATTTGGTAGTACCAAAATGATGTCCATGTATATATTTCTTTATTTACACTCTAGCACTGGAAAGGGAAAAATATTCCCCTTAGGTAACATATACAATCCTTTAACTTCTTGACATGAAAATTATTTTAGGGTAAAATCGGCGATATATATTTTCATTACATCCCACCAATAATTCTCTCAAAGGTCTCTATACATCAGTGTGCTATGAGTATGAACTAAAAACTGAGAACTATGAACTTCAAATAATATTAATTTATTCCGCATTGAATCCCAAGGATTATATAAAATCTTCCTAAACATGAAAACACAATTTTTATCAATATTTAATTCTAAAAAATTGCATTCCTAACATGTTCTACCATTTTATAAAACAAAAAAGCATCCTTCTACACTTTCTAAATTCTGTCTGATAGAGATGGTTGCCCTAAAACATGAAGCAAAACAGAGGTATTTCCTCCACCAATAACATCCAAGACCAAATTTATAAAATCATCAACAAAGGGGCCATGTTCTAAATGTTTCTTGGATAATGTTGCATTATTTTTCTTACTCAAAACATCAACCACTTTTTTCCCTTTCATAGGATTGTAATGGATCATGCAGTCATAATCCTTTATTACTTTTGTCCCTCTTCTATATCTCATGTTTAATTCCTTATGAGTAAATATATTCTTCAATATTTTATGGTCTGTATATATATCAAATTTTACTCCATAAAATTTATTTTACTATATTTTAACTGAAAAACAACTGTAGATAATTCTAGATCATGTGTAGGGTAATTAATATCACGAGGTTTAAACCGACTTGAAGCATATACAATTACCTAATTATTCTTCATTATAACACAACCATGTCCCTTTAACGAAGCATCATTATTGATTAAAAATTCACGACATCTTCATGTTAGAGTTACAATTATATTATTCACCAATTTTCTTTTAAATTCTCGAACAATTCACAATGTTATTTTTTCTAGATGAATTTAACTCCTTTTGGAGTTAACTAAGTAATTGGGCATTATAACCTTTCAAATCCATAAAAAATATATGATAATATCCTTCAAAACCATGAAATCTTTGAATCTAGGTTATATTTGAATGTTATTGAAATTATTCCACTTATTGTTTTTACCGGATAAACAGTTATTCCATCTTTAGAAACAATGTGACCATGGAAATAATGTTTATGTAACTAAAAATCACATATTCCCAATTTTCCATGAAGTTTCATTTCTCATAATGTTTTGTAAACAAACCATTGGTGTCTTTCATTATCTTATTTAATTTTATAATGTACTATAATGTCATCAATAAAAACAATCACAAACATGTACAATAACTCATGAAATATTCTATTCGTAAGATCCTTTAATTTAGTAGCTTCATTAGTTGACCCAAACAAAATAAGAACAAATTCATAATTCCCATATCCAGTATAAAACAAGTCATCAGAATGACTGCTTACCCTGACCTTAGGTCAATGTTCATAAAATAATACTCTCCCTATATTTTATCAAACAAATCATCAATATGAGTAATGCGATACATTTTTTATAATAGTGATGTTTTTTAAAGATTAATATTCAATTCAATGTATCATTGAACCGTCTTTATTTTTTGAAAAAAAGACAGGCTCACCACATGGTGAAGTATTAAAAACTCATAAAACTTATTTATCAACTATAAAACTATCATTTGATCATTTCAATAAAGAGGTTTAGAAGAATGGTTTATATTAGGAACTAATTAAATAGTATACTAAATAACTTAATCAGGAATAACACTAAGAAAATCATCAGTAAATACACTAAGATACACATTTACCACTGTAACATCACAAATATGAGTAGTTCTATTATTTTAAACAATGTGTGCAAGAAAACGTTCATTTACATATTTTAAAAGTATTATAGCTTTTTTATATTTTATAAGTTTTATGGGTTCAATCAAGTACACAAATTGAAACTCATTCTGATTTTTTTATATAAAATCTCTCGTAACATGATAAAAAGAAATATGATATATACCCAGAATAACATCAAACAATTATAGAGGATATAAAGTAAGGTTTTCTGGTAACTTCGTTCCACAAAAAAGATAGGCAGATTCTTCTAATTTCTTTTAGCCATAATATTTCCCCCAGGATATTTCTCCGTGATTTATAGATTCATTTCATGAGGTGCAATTTCAAATTTAGATGAAAATTTATCCAAAATGAAGGAATGTGTAGACCCTGAATCAAACAACACATTATCAAAATTAGTAAAAACAAGCAATGTACTTGATACCACATAGTTTTATGGTTCAACATATGATGAAGTGGTTGAAAACGTTTTTTCCACACCCTTATACATTCAATCTAGATGATTTCCAGCCTATGTGACTAGCTTTGGATACACATTCAAAAAATGTCCCAATCTCATATAGTTAAATCATCTCACCATCGACTTCTCATTAATATTCATATCATTTTTATTCCAATCATGAGACATGTTCCCAAAAATTCCACATTGGTATCATTTTTGAGAATATAAAATATATTCTCTATGATGTTTTTAACACAATTTTCACTAGAATGTAAATTGATTTTCTAACCTCCATATTTCATTGATGAATTATTTTAAAGTTCCTACTAACCTCAATGCCTCTTATTCTAATCATCATGTGGAATATCCAAGTTAGTAAACTCCATGTCATCTTTTTTAGAAAAATGAAATCTTTTCTCATTTATTTTAAACTCTCATGAAGCCAATGAATTTCATAAAAATATTTTTAAACGATATTATAATATATTAATTTTACTAGAAATGTCCCAAGTAAAATCTATTAGGTACCTATACATTCTGGTAAAAGTTTCTTCATACCCAACCACTTAATCAAAATTTGTTTCCCTTAGTTCCAAGAATTATTTCTCCATTCAGAGTTGAACTATTTTAGGAAAATATTTTTCCATAAAATGAATCTTAAAATCAATTCAATATTGAGTATAAAGATCATATTTACCTTTGGTATTCTTTACTAGATACCACCATTGATCAGATTCACCTTCAAAACAATAGATACCTTGTATTAACTTTTAGTGTTCCAAACATTTAATGATATCTAATATCTCTTCTAGAGCATTGATCTATGCATCTACTATTATTGGATATGTGGTTCCACTAAAAGATAGAAGATGTTTCCTCATAAAATGATTAAAAAATACATGATTCTTCAAAATAGATTAGGTTCCACTCTATAATATAAAACACCAATTTTTATTTCATATGTCAGTTGAGCCATTACTATCACAAACTGATCAGTTCAAATTCCCAACATTCTATGATGTATATTCTGAAAGATATCATCCTCTCGAGGCCCTCCTATTCCAGCTTCATTTTTTCTTCTAAGGAAAACTATCATGAATAGACATATCCTAGACATAGAAACATGTAATTATCAAACTCTATACAATTTTAAATTAACCACAAATTAGGAATCCTTTATTGGATTCTATTAAAATCTTCCAAACACCTATGTTAATATAAACCATCATATGATACAAAAAATTAAAGACCCATCCTTAAAACATTTTATAGTATTTTTTTTATTGAATAAATTAAGTTATTTTATATTGAGGATCTTTTTATTTTTATATCATTAGATAATTAGGACATAATACAAACATAACACATTCGTACAAAGAGGATTCTACTAAAATAACATCCATTTTCCCAAAATAAAAAATAAAAAATGATTTATTTGACCGAATCATCATATCATTCATCACGAGTTCCTTCCGTCTCTTAACCATCCTAATTATCTGTGAAAAAAAAATTAAAACATAGAATGATCACAAAAATCTAAATAAAGGGAAAAAAAGAAAGAAATCTATAGTCAAGTTGTTTTAGAAGGAAAAGAAATCTATAGTCATGTGATAACATAAAAACCATTGAAATTATTTTCATAAAATCTCATTTTCATGATTAGAAACATCAACCAGTTGACTTGGGATATCATTACCATATCACTATTAAATTCTTACTTAAAAATTTATTAACTATATGATAAACTTTCATCTCCGAAATACACAATGCAATGTAGAGGTATAATCGGGCCCACCCATCATATCCTGAGCAATAATGGGATTAACATAACATAACATGAGCTATAAATGGGATCAAATCATTATATATATATCTATAATGGGGTCAATACAATATAAAAATTTCTAAGGAACATATCATGAATAAAACACTTGAGAACTCATTTAAACCAATAAGAAAATCCCATTCATATATCATAATACAGTTTTTCATTTTTTTTAAAATCATAAAATATAACACATTATTATGAAATGATATATTTAAAAAATAGATTTTAGAAAATATATTGGAATAATTATAGTTAATAAATTTCATGAAATATGAGAAACCACACATGATTTATAAAAATAAATGAAAAATATTTTTATATTTCTTAAAAGAGATTTTAAAGGGTTTTCAAAGGAAAGTCCCTTACCATAGGTTCTAATTATTTGAAATGTGTTCAAACATCATGTATAATTGTTATAGTAGTGTTATTAGTATATTAAATAATGAAACTCATGTTTATAATAACTTATATTATATTCTTTTAAGATTTTGCACCCATTTTAACAATAGTTTTTCATTTTCACTATTTGGGTGCATTCTTTTAATTGTTTATAGGGTTGATTTATTTATGGTCTTCCTTGTAAAAATTAAATAATAATATAAAAGTAATAAAATATAAATATTTAGGTCATTTTAAATAATTATATTTGAATTCAAACATACCATAATTTATGTAAAACGAGAACAAAAAATCATCATCCATGAAGGCAGTGAATTGAAGCACCACAAATAGTGATTTCATTTTATAATAATAAAAGGAGAATATGAGATATTTTATAATGAATATACTATCAAAAAATTATATTATATATTTGATACTATAGTTTTTAAGAAACGTTAAATAAGTGGGGGATAAGGTGTAATTGAGAATGAAATTTAAAATAGAAAAAAAGAATTTACCTGTTCAAAAATTCTCCTTGAGAACCTTGTAAAGGCTCTTGGATGTGGTTTTTTTGTGAAACCAGAAGCAAAAGAATGTGGTAAGGTACGCGAATGATAGAATTCAGAAAATGGAATCTGAGAAAGAAAGCCCAACGTGATGAATATTTGAGAATGAGGGAGTCTCCTTTATTAATTTAGGTGAGGGGTAACATAGGAATTAATCAAATTATTAAAATATAATAAATTTATTATAGGGGTTAATACTTTAAAGAGTCCTAAAAATCAAAGTATATACCATTTATTACTTAATATTATCGTTTTTGGCCTTTTTTATGATTTTATTCCAATTAATTTAATAAATTATTTTATTCATAGAAAAACAATTTAGTTTTAAAATTATAAACTTTTCAAAAACAAGACTATAATCACATCATAAATAAGTTTTCAATTAGAATTATTTTTTTAAATAATTTATAAATATTATAATTACTAATATAAATCAATAATTTAGGTAAAAATATAAAATTATATTTATTTTACTATTTTTAAAATTACTATCTTTATTTATTCATTAATTAAATATCTACTGGATAATAATTATTCATGCCATTAATGTAATTATTTATTTTCTAAAAATTTAAAATAAAATTCTATGAGAAATAAAATTCTATTATATTTTCAAATTAAAATCAATTTTCAAAAAGAAATTATGGAAATACTTATATTAAAATATTATACTAATTCAAAATTATGGTATGAACAAGCTGCCTTTCTTTTTAATATAATAACATAAAGGGACTAATGTGATACATGTGAGTCCAAAATTTTCCCAATTAAAATCAAAGAGATATATTTCATGTAGATTAAAAATATAAGTTAATTTATATAGTATATGTGTAAATTATGTATTCTTATAAATTCAAATATATTTATTTATTTAATTTTCTCCTTCTACTTGCACAAACTTTTCATCAGCATTACTTAAGAATTAATTAAAGTTCTTTAAAATATAAAATTTTAAAATAAATTTCTATCATAAAAATAATATTATTAGTATTGAAATTAAAATTTACATTCATTAATTATTACTATTTAGTCATATATTTGTCAAGATGATATCATAAATTTGTTATGTTGCCTTTGCTTACCCTGCACAAGCATTGGATGAGCATTTAGACGAGATTAATGTCATATGACTATAAAATTAGAAATTAACTACCAAAAACGTTATCAATGCATAATAATTTATAATAGTCTATAATATAATGTTTAGCACTCAATTATTATTTATAAAAAACCAAATTTGACATTTCCAATGCTGCATAACCACAACTTCGGCAATGATAATAATTTTTATACTTATCAGGAATATAAAATAATTTTCATCTTCCAAATTATTTCCATACAATATTACAATTATAACATAATTATTTAATTATTAAATAAATTTAATAATTTTAATATCCTAATTATATCTTCATGGCATCATAGAAATGTTGTAATTTATAAAAAAAATAACTATTCACAAAAAATTATAAATTTATATAAGGTTATAAAAAATTCCTAAAATGATAATTTAATAGTGATTAATTAAAAATTGAAATTATTTCATTCAAATTAAAATTCTATATTTGAAAAATAAATATTTTAATTAAATAAAAAAATTAGTATTTATTTATTTGACGAATTACTATTTAATTCAAGAATTATAATTAGAAAGAAATTATATAAATACCAAGGTTATTACAAGGATGTAGGTGAGTATGTTCCCTAGATATATTAGAATCAATTGAAAAAATGTTTGAATGAAGAATAAGGGTTTCATATCAATAAATAGTTATTTGATTGTGTAATTTCTTATAATGTTCTGGATATGGATCATAGTGAAGACCATGTATGGGAATGTTGATGAATAATATCTTATTGTGCATATACATTGGGATTTGGTTAGGGATCTAGTCGATAATGTGGGGTAAATGGTTGGGGAAACTACCTATAGTTGAATGGATGTCCAGAGGACATGTGTAGAATGTTCAAGAGTTCATGACATGAGAGGAGTCCCTAATGGAAATATATGGAATCATTCCTCATATATGAGAAAAGTGTAATGTTCATCAAATTCTTAAATGTTGAGAAACATATAGAATGTAATATTCACTAAGAAGATATTTGTGGTGAATTAATTTCTACAAACAATCACAGGATGCATAGTATAATTAAGAGAGTCTCAATTGTTTTGAATGACAGTGCTAATTGGATGACTGGTAGATCCCCCACATAATAAGTACATTGGTCCATTTATAAAAATGAAAACAATTATTATTGTCAATCCTGTTCTGAGAGACTGATATGATGGATGCAGTAGCTTTAAAATGAGTGCACTCATGTCAATATAGGATTCAGAGGCTGAAATTCCAATGGTGGAAGACTATAGGGAAGATCAATAGTAGGTCCATTGACTAAAACATAGATTTCATATGAATTTTTATAGTATTTTGGGAAGTTTTTTTTGATATAAACAAACCTTGTAAATTAGGTGTACTTTAGATGATTAAAATATGTTATTCCATTTCTCTCATTGAATCAGCACACAATGTTTGAACTAGATAATTTTTGTGTGGTTTGTGTGTGTAGATTGTTCTTTAATGTGTGTGAGTTGGCCATGTACCTGATCACATGTATATTTTCTAGATGGAGGATCATGTCACATATAATAAAAATGGAATCCATGGTAAAGGATGATTTTATGTAGTGGATGCGATGTGAGGCCTTCCCAATTCCGACGTTCAAAGTCATGGGGGTTAGATTATTCGAAGCTACTTCAATTTCAGGGGTTGATGTTCAATTGTGATTGATATCTAGTAGAATGAACTTCAGATGATCAGTTTTTTCATTCCCTAATACAAATAAATTTCATCAATCCCAAAAAATTATGGATCAAAGTCCTTAGGTATGAAGATAATGAGAGAAAATTTAGGTATATGGAGTATATAACACACATTTTGGTTTAAAATATATCCATGAAACTAAAAACACACACTTTAATTCAATAGAACACACTATGTGTTATATTTATATGATTTTAATTCCTTCACAGTAAAATGAATCATGGATCAATTTACTAAATTATCTAGACCATATGAGCATGTTTTCTTTTTTTTGAGTGCGTGATCCATGTTTTGGAAGAAGATGACAATTCCATACTGTAAACACACGCATTGAGTTAATTCAACCTTACCATGTTTTTGAATGATATATAATTTTTTGTAAACCTTTAAAATGAAGTATAAATTCCATAATCTGTTAAGATAATCTGAGTTTATTTTCATTCTTTTAACTCTGTGATGCCTGTTGTGAGATGAAATTTTACTTTTAAATAATAATTTGTTCCTTCATTCATAAATTCTAGTAAAAAAAATTGGATTTAAGTGAGTTTTATTCATTCATAACACAAAGTAATAATCTATATTTTATGTAAAATATCAATATAATATGAGTGTGTTTTTAGTTATTAGTATCTTATGCATGTTTTTTTTTTCTAAAATGTAATTTTAAATGAAAACACAACATTTTGGTCATGTCGGTCGCATCATGTGTTGATTTACATGAGGATAATTTCTACATGTCAAAAATGAATAAAAAATATTTTTCCTACCGTACTGAGAAAAAGTTTCATCATTTAATTAGTTTCCAACATGTGTGCATTTATTTAAACTAAAATGTCATTTTTAATTAAAAACAGATACTTTTTGTCATGCCGGCCACATGTTGTATCTAATTGACTTGATGGCAATTAATATTCATATAAAACAAATATAATATTATTCCAAAATTATAATGAATGTCTAATTACACTTCCCTTTTTGAGTATATAACACAAATTTTGTCTCAAAAGTTACTTTTAAACTAAAAACATACACGTTTATTCAATTTGGAAATGACTTGTGTATGATTGATAATAGTTGAATTTCTACACATTAATAATATAATCACATATCATTGTCATAATATATCATGAAAATATGATTTTTTTGCTCGATTTGTGGAATTTGAAACACAATTTAGACAAAAATGACACTATTATATAGAAAACATGCACTTCACATCAATTTAGCTACAAAAATTATCAAATTTATGTGAAAATAATTCTTATAAATAAAACTTTAATTATCATTATTTTTTCTAATGATTCAAGTATATCTGAGTTAAATTTCCTTTTATGACATTTGGATGAGCGCTGTGAGAAAAAATGTCACCTTCAAATAAAAACATGTAACATATGTCACATCGGTCCAACCCTATATTAGATTGATGTGAAATTAATTATTATTTTTCACACCTAAATTATTAATTTTTTTATAAAATATGTAGATAATTTGAGAATGTTTTATTGGTGTTTATTATATAACACATGTTTTTAACAAATATTATATATTTAAATGAAAATATACACATTCAATCATACCAGACACACCAAGTGTGTAATTAAATTTGTATTAATTCCTATTTTTCATAAATAAATAACATATAATTCTATTAATGTACCAATACAATATTTTTTTCATTTTTTTGTATATGAAAAAAGTTTGGGATTATATCATTTATTTTAAACTCCAAACTTGTACTTTTAGTCAATCCATCAATAATATGTGAAATATTTATGTTTGTTAAATTTCAATATTTTGTAATTGAATCATGTCTTATTATAGAAAATCATTATGATAATCTGTAAAATTTTTCTAGGGTTGGATTATGGTGATCATTTTAGACTAAAATGGATATTTTATAATAAAAACATTCACATTAAGTCAATTCATCCCCATTGTGTGTCTAAATGATGTGGTGCTGATTTCTATATGATGATAATAAATTATTTATCATTTTTTTAAATTATTAATAAAAAATTTCGTGTTGTTTTATTTTTGTCTATGTAATTAATTTTTTGATAAAAATGCTTCTTTTATACAAGTGATATTTACAAATACAAATAACATCCATGAGTACATTCAATAACTTTATTTTATATCCTTCAATCAAAAAATTCTTAACAGTATTTTATTAAAACTTATTGTACATAGATGAAATACATTTGAACACTAATGGACAAAAATTAATCATATAATGAATCAATATCTCTATATAAAGAATATTACTTATTACCTGAGGGCGTCATCCCTATTGAATCATTCATATAGAATTTGTATTTTTCCATCAATTTTATACCTATAAAGAGCATAAAATGAATCCATATAAAGATCAATACCCTCTTTGATGTTTAAAATAATTTCTATTTTAGAATATCACATCATCAAAAAATTATAATTACGAAAATCATAATTTTTATGTTTCCCTCATGGATCACTAATACTATCATCATTTCCAGGAATATATATATAATTAGGAACTACATGTAATATATGTATTTATTATATTTTATATTCCTTTATTGGTTAAGGAGTAAAGAACAACAATGTTGAATTCAAAACCAGTAGACTTTATATGAACTAGGATTTAACATGTGATATGATTTTAGCCTTTAAAAATTAGTTTAGATTGATGTGGGTTGCTGAAGGGGATTTTTTTTAATTTTAAATTCCCATCATAATTATGTGTTTTAAAATGATACAAAAGTTAATCAAATAAGTAATATATATAAAAACACTTCAATATATATATGAAATAAAAGATTTGTACACATGATAGAAAGTCACATATTCAAAATATATGTAAATATTGGGACACCATGTAAACTTCCCACTATTATCTAAAAAATGAATTACTATTTTGAATACACGGGTTATCCATAATCTTGGAAGTAAGTGAAAGACATAGACAAACAAGTGATTAATATATA
The DNA here is from genome assembly GCA_963277665.1 of Viscum album. Taxonomy (NCBI): domain Eukaryota; kingdom Viridiplantae; phylum Streptophyta; class Magnoliopsida; order Santalales; family Viscaceae; genus Viscum; species Viscum album. Next base: position 26,232,401 of record OY728128.1, on the reverse strand, counting down.
GATCATATTAAATTGTAATTACCTTTTTAAAAACCTCTTATAGGATTCTAGTTTTTCGATGAAACATGATATATTTAATAAATTTATAGATTTAATAATCATAATCATCATAATTACTTTATTTTTAATACTATAGAAAAATTAGAAAAAATTATTTAATATATTTTGATATATTATTTATAGTGGAATATTATTATATATACCATAATACATAACCATTTATATTAATTTTTAAGCTCTTTAAACACAACACATGTCCTCATTCCATGCTTTTGATGATACGTAAGCACTTCCCTATATAAATAAAATTAAAATTAAATAAAAAATTATAATAAAAAATTTTATTTATATTTATAAATTGTTGAATGTAGTGTTTTAAAAAATAATTAGGGAAATTATTCATGGTGGATTTCTGGGAAACGCATAAGTTGGATCCAATAAATAAATATTAATAGTATTTATGTTGATTGAAATGAATATCAAATGTTTCCTAAAAAGGAATAATTCCTAAAAGGAAATGTAAATACTATTATATTATTAGACATTTGTGTTTTACCACTATATTGTTTTATTAAAAATTGTATTTCATCTAATATTTTATATTCAATCATTATAAATAATTTCATTGATTTCAGTTATATTTTATCATCCCCCATTTCATATTCATTTGTATAATCCAAATGATGTCTAATGATTCAAAATTTTACTTTATTGGGGTTTTCAATGACTCAGTAGAGATATATACTCTAGTATAAACCTAGAATATCATTTAACTATAATAAAAATAGTGTATCATTTATTAAAAAAAATTATTAACTAAATATACCACACACATATATTTAAAATCAAGGATCCCAACTATTTATACTTGATAATTCAATTCACACTCTAGAAAATAACCATGTCTATAAGGTAATTTTCATATATTTAATCATAAAATTAAATATATGTTTTATGTTGACCTTTTAATGTCTTATTTATAATAAATTTATTTTTAATTAATTAAGTATTATAATTGTTGATGTAAATATTCTATTGGATAATTTTATTGATTCACTAGAAGATTTACTGGATTTTCCAAAATCGTCCTTTTATTTTCTGTATGTAACAACATACCTGATTAAAGGGAATTTTTGATTAATTAATAATGGTTTGGAATATAAAATAAACTAAAAAAGGATATACCTAGTTATATTTATATATACTTATAATAATCAATGATAAATAAATAAAAGTTCTAATAACAAGTTTGATTGTGTGAACATCTAGATCATTAAAGGTAATATGTAGCATAATGCTCAGCTTTTATGATTTGTAAATCACAACTCACACATAATCATTTTAATGTATTTTATTTTCTAGAATATATACTTACATTTTATACGTTAAACCCCTTAAATTAAGTGGATGGGTGGGTGATGATATATTTAAATAACAATCAATTTCAAATGGTTTATTTTTAGTAGAATAAATGTATTAGTAATTTTTTGATATATATATATTATAGAATTTTTTTCAGAAAAAATGATTTCTGTATATAAGATAGGCCTTCAAAAGGATTTTATAGTATAAATGGTAGTATTTAGGGATATTATTGTATTTATTATTTATATATTTTTTCTCCTCCTTAACCCCTTTTCATAAATAGGTAAAAAAACTTGAATTCCATGTAATAATTTCTCTTAGGGAATCTATTTATGACTGCATGTATTCAATTTATCATATGAATCACCCTTTTTTATTTTTATTCTAAAAATATTATTAATGTGATCATCTGTATCCAACACATATGATGTGTACATATTATACAAGTCAATTGAAGAAACCTTGAATTAGTAATTCATCAACCAAATCTGATGAAATATTTTTAGTCTAGACATAATTAAAAATATCGAAAACTATGTATCCATTGATATGTAATACTTATAGAAAAGGAAAAAATTATTTTATACATATATGATTCTCATATATTGTGTTTTTATTCATAGAATATTTTTCACTTTTTATTTCTACAATCCTCCTTCTATACTAAACATGCGGGATGAATGTTCATTTATATTTTAAATCATTAATCTTCCTATAATATTTTTTTATATAACATAAAAATATTAATCTAGATTTAAAATAAATTCTATTTTTCTCAAGTGACGCATTACCCATCCTTTATTTATTAAAGGGAAAATTTTTAATACACATTGGACATTTTCATCACTCTTGTTTTTGGTTCATAAAATAAAAAATGAAAATAAATGTGATTAATACACATAATATGAGATAAAATATTAATATTTATAATGTAACAGAATTGATTCCTCTAAAAAAAATTAATTAAATCAATACATGTTTCTATATTTGTCATGTGTGTATTTACTATTAGTGGGTGGGGGTTTAGCTTCCCCTCAATGTGTCTAAGATGATGCTTTTAAAGAATAGTTCAAAGTACTCTATGATGCTTTCTACTGATAATTAATAATAAATTCATTCAATAATAATATAATACATATTCGATCTATAAGGGATAATAAAAATTTAATCAATTTTTAATCATTTTAATTTTTAATATTTAAAGTATATAATAACATTAACCTGATATGATTCTAAATTACTATCTTCATTGTGTGCACAAAACTTTTCCATGTATCTACATCGGCTGACACATTCTATTGAGTGTTGAACATAATGTATGTAATGAAAATGGATTTATTGGGGTTAATAGGTTTTCCACATGAATTCCATCCATCCTCTAATTTTATCCCTACTATAATTTCCTTAATAAGATTTTTTATGAATTTCAGGCTATGGTGATCCAAACATTCCAAACATATATTATAATCCATCTAAAATTTTCTTATTATCAACATTGTCTGTATGTTTTTCCTATAAATTTATAACCATAGGATTTATGGAGTCCATTAACTAAAAAATATATTTAAATATTTAATTGCTATTATTTATATGTAGTTTTTAACACATAATATTACAAAAATACATGTTATTTATTTAAAAATTATAACACGTTTAATTGAATCTTTTTTTTCAACTGTTGAAGGGATTGAGACCCTAAATAAAGTTGAAAAATCATATAATTATGGTAACCTATGACATAAAAGATTCTATTTATGTCTGGACGACCAAAAAATGATTGTGAAGTTCTAGAGAAGTGGTCAACATAAATAGAAATTCTATTTGACCAAGCAATGGTTTTAGTCAATAAAATATTAACTACTTATAATTATAGGATCTAATTCGTAAAAATAAATTTCTTTCATATGATTCTTATATAAATGGTTTATCCATATTCCATATATTACTATACTTTAGTTTTACGAATCCCATGAAATTGATATTAACTACACTCCTATTATCAATAAATTTTTATAAAAAATACACACAAGTAATATTGTGAACTATTACTCTGATATTTGTTCAATGATTCCTATGTGAGAAATATTCATGTAAATTTTTTCCCTTGTAAAGAAATACAAGATTCGCTCTTCCACAAGAATAAATCACCAATTTTATACCACAATATAGTCATCATGTTCCATTATATATAGTGTATAACTAATAGTTACATAAAACGTAATATAATACATGTTCACTTGGACCTCTAGATAACAATTAATGTCATTATGAAATTAAATTAATATTTAAAAATAAATCCTTAAATATAAGGGATTTTAACCATCATTCAAGATATTGATTATGTATATTTAATATTTATCATTCATCCCTTGATGTATTCATCAAACTATTTATTATATTACAGGATTCAATTTATAGTGAAACCTCTTTAGTATTATATAAAACTATAAAGGTTATACAAAAACTTCTATATAATTATAATTATAAAAAATAACATCTAAATTTTTTTCCTTAATAATAATACCACTATGATGTGATTTTTGGGAGACCAATGTTATCCAAATCAAATAGGCTGTAAGTACAGATTTTAATGGCTTCGTAAAAAAATATATCCCAATAATACAACCATATAGTTGAATTTTATTTTTGGCACACCCTTTTAAAATCTTTATATACTATTAAAAGAAGTATATCCATATATAATATACCTGACCACATTGTATTTTACCTCTATCAATTTGGAACATTATATTTAAAAAAATTAATTTGGAGGAAAATACAAAATTCTTAAGTGTGAAAGAAAATCATTTTTATAGTTGGAATCTTCACTAATCCTATAACATTATACCATATAGATTCACAAAATAAAAAAATATTTATTATTTTATGTCAAAAATTTCGTGTTAGAATAAAATTAATAAACATAGTAATTAAATATTATATAAAAAATGTCTATAATGTGAATTTAGGCCCTTATCTAGAAATCAGTCATCGAAAAAACATTCTAAATATGTATTGATTGCCACTCTAGAACGTTTATATCATTTAGAAAGATGGAAAACAAAAATATCTCTTCCCTATGAAAAGTTTAAGCTAATAGATCAAGAAAGTTTCACCTTTCACCATAGAGATGACACTTCTCTAATCCCCGGGTCAATCATGTCTAACATAACCTTAATTTTATCATATTTATTGTCGATAAATTTTTTTACTACGAAAATTGAATTATTACATATTTTCTTTATTCATGATACCAATAATAGAGTATATACAAAAGAACCAATACTATAATTCTAGAATAATTGTCCAATTTTAACCACCCATATTTGTAAGTTTTTTTTACATGGGTTTAATAAAAATATGATAATATCCTTTACATTTTTTATTTTCCATCAACAACTAGTAGAGGTAGTGTTGTAACTACTTCAAAATTCTAATAAAATAATTTATTATATGATTGGTATTGTTTGGGTTTTGAATCCTTTTATAGTTTCAAGATTCAATTCACCAGAAGTTCTAGATTTAATTCACCAGAAAATTTATATGGTAGTGAGAAATCATATTCTGACAAATTGGTTATGAGGGATTGATGATGGAAATGATTATTTCAATGAAAATGATATCACAACGGGAACAAGTGTCCATAATAATGATGATGTGGTTGATAAATGGAATCTATCTAATCATTTTATGACTTCTATGGAGACTATAGGTTATTGTTTCAAATGGATATATTCATGTGTTTTTTCATAATTTAGTGCAACCATATTACAATTTAAAATCCTCTATATATGGGGGTGGTTCCACCAAATTATGCAGACTGGGAGACATGAAAATACCTTTTCCATTATGATATAAATGGATAGAAATTCACTTAGTTCAATCTTTTCACTCTTGACAAGTAAAAAAATAGAGTTTTCTCCCATATATAGAGGAATAAAATATGAACCATGTAAATAATTTTTTTTACTTTTCCACTTTCATTTTATTTAATGTATGAATTGTGTATTTATTTTTTGGATGAATATATATTTGATGATATAGGATTCATTTCGGCTTGTTATATTTTAGTGATTTTAGTTAGAGAGGTTACTGTGTTTTTTGCATGTGACGTATGGTGGAGGGGAGCTTCTGGTGATTTCAAGGTGTTTCATTCCACAGTTTATCTCCAAATAAAATCATGATTGTTTCCTAACATCTCCAATAAAGTTAAATCAAATCATGGTTTTCAATCAGGGTTGGCACTTAGTATATAAATGCATAATTATTCATATTTTTATCTTGATGTTATCATATTTAGTGGGAGTTACTGAATCACTGTAATGGAATCAAAGGATGGAAATATCAAGGATGATAAATTTTATAAAATGGACTATAGTATTTAATGGATGTATTTGGAATATTATCTCCTCCAAAATGTCTTATTTTTTATTCTATATAGAATCAAACTCGGTAATATTGATAAAAATTAATGGGAATTGATGGATTATAAGGCATATATAATGATGAGAATGATTCTGAATAGAATATTTTTATTAAACAATATAAAGAGTAAAAAATATAGAATTAATAGTTTTTCCTAAAAAACATGTCTAAAAAACCAAAATATCTAAAAAAATATGGGTATGATGTGGAGGTTTTTTTATGATATTTTCATAATGAATACAACATGAAGACCACGTCACTTAATTCAACAGGATACAGAGTTAGCTCGTGTCAGTAAAATTCAGATTTTTAATTTTCATTTTTATTTATATTCTTTTTCCAAATCTACAAAAGTGTTGTGAGGTGATGGTAATTAAGATTAGTAGTTATATAGAAAAATAAAACATAGTGTTTTACGATTTTAGTAATTTAATATTGAATTAGAAATCATATAGAATGAAGTCTAGGAATATTCAAAATATAAATTGAATGTGTAATTTAGAGAATGGTTACCTAAATGAAATATGGGTGGGAAAAAATAAACGAAAAAAATAGATCATAGTTGAGGTAAATACACTAGACCTAAAACATTATTATTTTCATATGTTTAGATGTGACATCTAAAAAATTATTTCTATGATTAGAAAAAAACTAAAGAAATTGCAATTATAATATCCTGTTTACTAAGTCTATTTAAAACCACAACATTATATAAAGTGTTCATGATCCTTTGGAGTCTTCGATATTTTATTATAGAGCTCCATTCCACTCCACATCAGAGTGGGGGTGAATGAGAAATTCTGAATTTAGAGGATTTGGTATGGTACACATGGTGCAAGATGAGGATCTTGATGAATTCAAAAATGTTGTTGTGAATATTTAGATGTTAAACATATAAACACTAATGTTAATGGAAGACATTCATATCCTTGGATTATGGAGAAGCTAATTTCCAATGTATATTGGGATGAATAGGTTTATGGTAAAACATCTAAAAATATTATATGGAAATTATACAACGTTTCAATATTTTTAGAAAGGGGATAAGGATAGAACTTTGTATCTAACTATAAGTACATATGGATGTTTGAGGGAAAAAACTAAAACAACTATAAGTAGGGTGTTATCACACAATCAAATAGGTTATCCTAGTGGGAAGAACATGATAGGTCCATTTAAGATGAAAATGATGAATTGAGATCATACTTACGTCAAAACATATGATATTTATATACAAATTATGAATAAGAAGGTTTCAGTTAATTTAAATGGAATTAATCCTCATAGATAGAATCTATAAAAATTTTACACTGATGTTTGGGAGATAACCCATATTTTTCTTATGGATGTTCCTTATAAATTATCACTTTTATTGATTATAAGATAAGATATGTATGGATTTATATCCTAAAGCAGAATTATATTGTGTTTGAAGTTTTCATCTATTATAAATCCATGTTTTAAAGGGATATTTAAAATAGGATAAACATCCTTATGTTTAATTATAATAGTTAATTCCGAGAAATTAACATTTAGAATAATTGTGAGAAGATGTTAATCATGCTTAGAGAACAATTCCTGGTGCACCAGAACAAAATGGTGTGGTTTAATATATAAACATATTGTTTTTTGATATTATTCTAATAATGAGGTTTCATTATTGATCGTTTAAATATATTTTGACAGAATAAATGAAATGTATTTTGTACCTAGTTAATAGAATCATATTGTCACTAGTGTTGAAAGTTATTCCGGAGAAATCATATTTGGAAAACCTCAATAAAATTAAACATCAAAATGTTTTTAGAAGTCTATTGTTAATTAAAATTAATTCTAAAAAGAGGGATAACATTAGGGAATATTCCCAGATGTTAGGACCCAGATGATGATTAAAGTAATTGTTTTTGAGTGTTTTCTATTATTGTTGATAAATTATTTCCTGAAAAGAAAACATATCATTTTGTATTTGGTGAAAATTTTTATTGATAATATATTTTAAAAAAAAAGGACTCAACTTGTTTTAGAAAGTCTATCGTATGGAGAATAAGTGGTTTTGAAGAAGATATTTTTATTAGACTCACCTTTGTAGTAGTGTGTGAAAATATCATAATGAGGAACTGGTCGTAATCACACTGAGTCCAGAAAAGAGAGGATCAATTGTTTTGAGGAAGAATATGGTTAAATTTAAATGGTAATTGGATTTACTCAGGATCTGATGTGGGAAAAGATATCTCATTAAGGAAAAATTGGAGTCTTGATGACAATGATACAATAAATGTGATGATGCATTGTTGATTTTTAATTTCCATAAATTATAAGTATGTTGTGAAACATACAATGAAATTTTGATGAAATAAAGGGTCAGTGAAATAGATATGGTCAATTGTTACCAGATAGATCAAACATAGAAATATGGTAAATGTGTTATTCAAAATAGCGCCCAAATTTATCATATCCATGTGTTAAAGGAGAAAGATATACTACTAATCAAAAAGTAATTGTACCCAATATAATTGTATCCGGGTTGAAGAGAAGAAAAAGGAATTTGAAGATAATACTCAGAATGATTGTCCCTAGAATGATCAAACCCATAATGGTCATATCTAGTATAATTAATTTAATGTCATGAAGGATGTAATGATACAAGAACAAGAATGTTAATAAAGGAAGATGCGGAAGATGAGTAGAGGGTGATGAAAATCATAATGAAAAAAATGGTCAACAATTTGTCAACCATTCAAAAGGGGTTTAATTACAGTTTTTTCTTTTCAATTGAATTGTTATGTGGGTCAAGAGAGAATGTGAAATAGTGAGGATTGGTTTGACAGTTGATGTTATTGATTTTTTATTAATATGCTGTCAAGGTAGAGCATGAAATTCAAAATAATAATTTTTTTCAATTGATATAGAATATCGTATTCATAAAATACGATTTTTATCCAATTATTAAATCATTTACATTTAATTGATAGAGATATTTTTTTGAAGAAATAATATTGATATTATGAAGAGATTAATAATGATGTAAATTTTAGAGGATTAAAAAATATTTGAGATGAGTTGATGAAATAAAAATCCACTCAATATTTTAGGGGAAATGAAGATTTAGGTGAATTTTTTTGAGCAGGAAATATTATGGGTTTCCAGCCAAAATATTTGTGGGTCACCTATAAATAGTGAAGAGTACATTACTCTTTTATTTCTGAGGTATTGTTCACTATATATAAGAGAGAATATATGAGTTTTAGATAGAAAAAGCTTTTTATGTATTCATTTTTGTAGAATTTCTTTTGTTAGAATTAAGTGAATGAGATGAGACAAGATCTTGACATTATATTTAGCTTAACATAATATTTAGTGATTATCATATTTAGTTGATTTATATATTTTTCTTTTCAATATTACTCAGATTATCATCGTATCAGGTTGCATTCCTGGATCGGTATTTCCGTGCAGGTATTTTCAAAGATTAAGTTTTGAAATGTGTCAATCATACTCATTTAGTGTTATATAATTTCATATTGAGCATTAATTCTGGGAAGAATCAGACACAGAAGAATTGGGAAGAAATAATCGTATAGAGAAGAATTGTATTAGGAGAATCATACTAAGTGGAATCGGACTGGGAGAAATAAAATGGGAAAATAAGACTGAGTTTTCTAAATAAATTCCATGAAGTTCTAACCATCTTTTGCGTAATAAATTGATTATTATTTTTAAATGGAAACATTTATGTAATTTAAAGGAATCAAAAGTAACATGTGTTGTTACACAAATATTGTTTTACACTATTTGTGATTAGAGGGTGCACACACACTATTGGAATTGTTTACATAGTGATAAATGATTGAAATGTAATATCCTACTTATTGTAATCCAAGGATTTATTTCTAGTGTATTGTGTGGTATTATATCATTTCCATACCATAGTAATGACGTAAATATTTTTATAAAATAGTGATCCTTGTAAATAATTATGTTCCTTGAGATTTAGGTTTCTTTTATGTTTAATAGAAAAATAAAATTTTAATGGGAGGTGAAGATTGTTTCAATTGAAAGTAAACATAACAAAAATAGTATCCCTGATTCACCCCTTCCCCTCACAATGATACAATTGTCCTGAATGGGAAAATTCAAGTTTTATGAGAGCATAGGTTCCCATCTATTTTTCATTACTAATGAAGAATTTGAATGGTGGAAAAAGTAATGTTATTCTAATTTCTTATGGAAAAGATTATCTTATCCAAAAAGATATAATATTTCATTATCGTTGGTCTATTTGATATGATGTTCTTGAAGATGGAGCATATGAGTTTCCTTCTATTTATTTTAAAACTCCTCTTGCATCGATTGAGAATAAGAATAGTGAGAATGATGAAAGGGACAAGTATATTGTATTATCATCACTTTCTAAAACTGAATTCCTAAGGGTGAAAGTTGTTTCTACAACTAAAGTATATGGGATAAATATTAAAACATATACAAATAAAATAGAAAATTTAATAAGTGAAATATTTACATCTGAAGATTGAATTATGATGACTTGTATTTAGATGAGTACAAATCTTTTGGGGGATTATTTACTAATGTAAATGAGATTATTAGTACTACTAAATTTCTTAGTGAAAGGGTAGAAGATTATAATTTTTTTTTGAAAAGTTCTTGATAATCCTTCTAGACACGTTGGATACTAAATATTCTTTATTGGAATAAAGTGATCCTGAAACATTATCTATTGACGATTTTCATAGAACACTCATCACATATGAAATGAGAATGGAAAAATATATGAGAATAAAAGAAAAAGTTGATAGTGAAATTTATTTCAAGTCTACTTAGTAAGAATAGTCAAGGGTGATTTCTATTGAAGAATATGTTTGTCATTTTAACATCAAAATGAGGTATGTAAAAATATTGACTATATTTTATCCTTGTTTTATATGAAAATTAAAAGAGGTAAAAGGTAAATATAAATGAAAACTTCCATTGAAATGTTTTAAATGTTTATTTTTTATCACTTTACCACTAATTTTTTATGAAGATAAAAAGAAGAGGATAGTAATGAAGAGGAAAAAAGCCTAGAATATAGGGGAAAAAATATGGGGTAAAGTAAAATTAAATTATATGGGAAAATAAATAAAATTCATCAAATAAAAAATAATTATTTTCTTTTTTGAATATGAAGAAGAAGAATTTAGTGGTGCTAAATTTTAAAAAATAAATTGAGTATGGTTTTGAAAATAATTTGACTACAATATTGAATGATGAAGAATTAAGAAGAATTAGTTCTGAATAATAAGAAACTCAACATGGACATATTTTGAAAGAAGAGTTGAATGAATGTATGAGACATAGTCAGAGGCCCGAAAATCAAAACAAAAAAGATAGATGATAAATGTTCCTCAATAAGTAATCAAGAGTGTTTGAGGATGAGAAAGTACATCTCATGAAATAGATTGATGGAAAGAAGAAATATCTTATTGAAGAAAAGATTATTAATGAGCATATAGAGGTTAATTTGAAGGAAAAATTATGAAGAGTTAAAAACTGTCCAAAAAACTCTCCAAATATAAATTAAGAAATATAGGATTCCAAAACACTATCATTGATGTTGGTGAAAGTTCACTAAATGAGAAACCAAATATGGTTAAAAATTACCTACAAATGATAAGAAGAAAGATGTAACTGTTTTTAAATAAATAATGTTGGGAATGTTATGTATGTTTTCTAGACCAATAATGTTTTGGACTATAATGTTCTAAAAAATCATGAGTTAATTTTTTTTAAAAAAACCTGAATTGGGAACGGTTTGAAACACTTTTGGTTCTGATAAAGTTGAAACGAAAATGATGACTCTGAGTGATAACATAATGTTTCGTGTCTCAGAAAAGAATGATAATAATGTTTTTGAGAAATATATTAAAATTTTCATCAATTATGGCATTTTCAGAGGAAAATAATATATTTATGGATATTTTCGGTTTTGTGGTGTATTCAGACATACGACCAATATGTGTCAGTTCAACCAATAACATTACTAATATTCCATTATTTTTTCAAAGGAATGGTTTGAGGGGGTGTCATTTCCCTCATAAGAAGACGTTTGATAAGGTTGATTTCAAGAAACCTAAGAAAGGGGGAGTAAAAATAGAAAATAGATTCCAAAAATTGGGAACTATTTTTGAAATATGTGAACAATCTAGACCCCTTGAGAAATGATTCCTTGTTTTGTTACTGGCATAACGAAATATACATAACAATTTTTAGAAGCATAATATGAAGCAAGAAAAAGAAGAAGAAAGGGAAATTGTTGTTGAAACCTATTTGAAATATTCAAAATGATAATGCCCTTGTACTATTGATTGTGGGTGTCCGTATCATATAACATTACATTTTAAATTGTTTAACAATTTGAAATATTTTAATTAAGGCACAATGAAAATTGGAAATGTTGAATCCCAAAGAATTAATGGTGTTCGATTATCCATAATTGGAAAAATAAAGCTTAAATACATGAATGCTTTGTTTGTTGATTAGTAGAAAAAAAAATTTCTAACTATTTCACAATTGTTTTATTAGTGAAACAATGTTTTCTTTTGAAAAGATGGATTTATTGTTAAAAGTATTGAAGATAGAAAAATTATTACGAGTGGCCAGCGTACAAAAGAAAACTTATTACAAGTTGGTGAAATTCAAAACTCTTGTTACATAAATATGGTGGAAGTGAATCATATATGGAATAAATGTATTGTAAAAAAGTGTCAAAGAGACATGAGAATTTTATCTATAAGAGATAGTGTCGGGGAAATTTTTTATTTTTTAGGAAGAATATATTTGTGTTTCACTATTTGTCAGAAATGAATGATTCCAAAAAAAATTCATAAGAAAGTTGATATTTCTTGAAGACAACCCCATGAATAGATTTATTTCGATATTTTTTTCCTGATGAGAAAACAATAATAAAATGGAGATAAGAACATTATCAATTTCATTGATGATTTTAGTCATATTACCTGATTTATGTATGTGAATCATAAATTAAATTCTATAAAAATGTTTAAAGTTTTTCGAATGAATGTGGAGAAGGAATGTGAGTTTTCAGTAAAGACATTGAGAACATTAAAATGTGGTGAATACAGGTGTAGTGAAATCATATGTTTTCTTGAGAATAGTTGAATTTGGTATGAGTATAATCTCCCATAAAATCTTTAATAGAATAGTATTTTTGAAATGATTAATAGAAGTTTTTTGGAAATTGGAAGAACTCTATTACATGAACTTGGTATTTCCAATAACTTATGGAGGCAAGCCATGAGTAATTCTACTTATATAAAGATCAATTTTTTCTAAAGGTCTCATTCAGATATGACACAATATGAATTGTTTTATGGAATGAATCTATGTTTGTAACACTGTAGATTTTTTTAGAGTCCATATGTTATAAATAATAACTTTGGAAACAATGTAATGTTTGATTATAAAGGCGATAATGAAATATTTCATGGGTATTCTCTGAAAGGAAGAGGATATAAATTCCTTAAAAAAGAAAAAAAAATAATGGTTTATTTTTTTATGTAAAAGTAATTGAAGGAGATGAGAGATAAAAAAAATTGAGGAAGAAAAGAAAGTTGAGAAAGATAAGGAAAAACAATCTGATAAGGACATATACAATTATAATCCTACTAAAAAATAAGAATCAAACTCAGCTATTTCTAGTGGTGAAGAAGAAACATGATAATCTCATCCAAGGTTGAGGAAATAAGTGGGAGCTCAGAATATCATTCGGGATATACATCAGAAGGTATAAACATGAAGAAAAACAATTATATTACACAAAATCTATTATATTCAAAATTGGAGTTGGATGATGTGAAAGATGGTTTTCAGCATCTAGAATGGGTTCAATCCATGAATGAAGATTTGTATTAACTTGAAAAAATTATACATTAGAACTCATACCCAAGAAAAAAAAACATTATTGACACAAATTTGGTTATTTGGAACAAGGAGAACGAATATGGTTACGTTATAAGAAACAAAGATAGATTTTTATGAAAAGGGTATTCAAAAATTCAAGGTATTGATTTTCATGAAAGCTTTTCTATGGTATAAATATTAGAAACAATGAGAATATTTCTGGCTAATGCTTCATAATGAGGTTATAATATCCGAAAAATGTATGTTAAATACACATTCATAAATAGTGATCTTTATGTGGATTTTTACATTTAACAACCTTGTCACATTTTTTTTGTTATAGATGCATGTTATGAATGAATATTGAAGAATACCTTCTATAGGATTAAACAATCTCCACGGATATGATATGAAAAATTGGATACTTTGTTAAAGAATCATAATTTCACGAAATAAATTGTTGGTAATAGTCTATATATTAGTGAAATTAAAGAGTATTCCCTCATTGTTATTGTTTATGTTGATGAAATTATCTTTTCTAAGAATGATAAGTGATTTTTTGAATTTTTTGCTGATGAAATGAAAAGGGTATTTAAAATGTCCTTATTAGTGAAGGTGAAATAATATTTTGGGTTATAAATTCATCAAAGGAAGAAATATATTTTCTCTCTCTCAAGAAGTGGGTGATATGGAAATTCTTAAGAGGTTTGACATGGAAAACACAATACCTATTTCCACTCGAATATTATTGATAAAAAGTCATATAATGATGTATAAGGGAAAAAAGTTGATCAGAAATAATTTTGAATTTTGATTATATGTTTATTGTATTTGACTACCTCAAGACAATTTTTTATGATGTTACCATATATGAAAGATTTTAGAGTTCCCTAATTAATCACTTGTACATTCTGGATAAAGAATTATCAGATCCATCAAAGGAACAACATAATTTAGAATCATGTATTGATGCTAAAATAGTATTGAATTGTTTAGGTATTTATATAATGATTGGGAATAAAATTATGTTGATAGAATATCCATATCTGGTGGAGTATATTTTCCTTGAATGAATTTTGTTCATTGGAATTTGAAGAAACAGATTTTAGTATGTATCAGTACGGGTAAATCTTAGTATGTTGCTTCTCCCAAGACACTACTCAACTTTTGGGGCTGAAAACTCAATTAGATGTTGTAGTTGTTGATGTAAAGTTACCCTTTCTCATGGACTGTGGAAATCAAAGCAGAATCAATCTCACTAGGAATCCTATTCAATATTCTTGTTCGAAACATATTGATATAAAATATTATTTCATTAAAGGGAATGTAGAGAAGAATAAATTGAAAACAAATTATGGTCCAACATCTGAACAAGTTCTCAATATTTTCACAAAACATTTACTAATGGAATCCTTTTCCAAATTGAGGTTAAATATCGGTGTCTAACCACTTTCTCATCAATGTTGAGGTATGTTTTTCTATACCCTCTCTCATCTTACCTTTGGATTTTATTTTCACAGGGAATACTTGTTTTATAAATAAATGTATTCTATATAGAAAGAGTGAATTTTGTGTAACATGTGAATTAAAAATTATATTGTGTATGATCTATTCTAACTATTTGTTAGGGTGGTTATTGGGAACAATTTGTATTTTTTCTAGAAAATAAGAAGTGCTGAGAAAGAATGATGAGGACGAAGTTGAAGAAGGTTTTCATAATAACTTCACTTGGATATCTTGTAGTTTTTTTTCAATCATTATTGTTTCCAATACTATTAATGCTCACTTAGGCTTAAAATTATTGAAAAGTAATCCATTTCATTAGGATAAAAAGTTATGTTATTTTGGAAACATGGTTGAAAAAAAAATCAAATAAGGTGATTGATAGGGCCAAGATGATGATGATGGTTATTGTTTTCAAGTGTTTTATTTTATTATTAAGAAATTTTTTTGAAAAAAAAATCACATCACTTTTTATTTTGTGAAAATTGGACTCATAATGTGTTTTATTTTTTATTTTAACTCACCTTGTTTCAAAAAGACAATCGTATAGGGAAGAATTTGTTTTGATGAAAAGATTATGATCAGACCCACTTTGGGTCCATTATTTGAAAAGATCATTATAAAGAACACCTCATAATAAAGATGACTATGACAAATAAAGGATCTATTATTTTGAGCTATAATGTTATTGGTTGTAAATATTTATTGGATTTACTATAGATCAGAGGTGTAAGAAGTGATCACATTAATGGAAAATTATAGTCCTGATGACAATGCTGAAATAAATGTTGTGGTGCTATACTTGGTTTTAATTCCCATAAGTCATAAGTATGTTGTGAAACTTATAGTGGAGGATTTATAAAATAAAGGGGGAGTAAAAGAGATGCGGTCAATTGTTTTCAGGTTGATCAGAACCAGAAATAAGGGAAAAGTAGAATTCCAAATCATACCCATATTTATAGTATCAAAGTTGAAGAGAAGAAAGTGATACTACCGATCAAAAAAGTAATCTTGCATAGAATAATTGTATGAAGTGGGAAGAGAATAAAATTAAAGATAAATATTATACTCAAAATGATCGTTCTTATAATGATCATACCCATAATGATCATATCCAGGATAATTGTTTTCAGGATGATCATATCCAAACCAATCGTATTCAGAAAAGACTATACTCGGGTTGAAATGAAATTAAAAAAGATTGAATAAATGGAATGTTATGATTCATTACAATTAATTTATTACGATGATGAATATATTCTAAAATTTATTTAATGTCTTTATTCTTGAATAGCTTTGTGGATAAAGAAATTTTTTGAATATGAGACGAGGTTGATGAAAATACTAATGAGAAAAAAATAATGTAGACCACAAATTTAAAGGGATTGAATTACTTTTTTTTTAATTTCAAGTGAATGTTAATGTGGGTAAAGAGAAAAGGTGAAATGGTGTGGAGTGGATCAAGTGCAGAGATAAAGGAGTTTTCTGAATATGCTGTCAAGGGGGGCTTTAAATTCCAATGAATAATTATATTCAATTCTTATAGAACATTTAACTCAAAAAATCATTATGGTGTTCATATATTCAATCATTTAGATTCAATTTATAATGAGATTTGTTTTGATGAAATCATATTGATATGAAAATGATAATATGTTTTTTGTATAATGTAGATGAATATAGATTCTTTACGTAAAGTTAATGAAGTAAAAATTAACTCGAGATTTTAGAGTAAATCTCGATTTTGGTGAATTTGTTTTATCAAGAATGATTTTGGGATTCCCATTGAAACATTCATGGGTCACCTATTGAAGTTTAAGTGTACTTTATAGTTTTTCTAAAAGAGATACTATTCACAACTGAAGAGAGAAAATATTTGAGTTTTATATAGAAGAATAAGTTTCTGTATTAAATTTTGTTGAATTTTTTTTTGACATATTTAAGTGAAAGAGAACATACTAGATCACAACATTGTACTCAGTTGATCATCGTATTCAGTGATTGTCATATTTAGTTAATTACTGCATTATTATTTTCAATAACTTTCGATTGAGCCTTATATTGGTATAATTTATGGGATCAGGATTTCTATGCTGGGATTTACAGACTATGAAAGAAGTGGTTTTGAATTGTCTCATTCATACTTAGCTTGTATTATATATTTTCTTACTGAGTAATCATACCTAGATGAATCAGGCTCGAATAAATCATTCTGAAATAATTATACAGAGATGAATCATATTGGGATAATCATACTTAGATGAATCAAACTGGGAAATAAGCTTGATTTTTCTTAACAAAGTCTAGGATGTTCGTACAGTAATTTAGGTAAAAAATGGATGATTTATTTTAAAAGGATACATTTTTTAATTTTAAAAGAAGGACAACAAACATGAATTTTCACCCAAATATCATTTTACACTATTTGTGCTAAGAGGGTTTTCATGCAATATTAGAATTGATTACATAGTTCTACATGATTAAAGGGTATATCCTACTATTTTTAATCCATATATTGTTTTCTAGTTGATTTTGTGGAATATGATCATTTCCATACCATACCACGGATGTAGATATTCATATTAAAATTTATCCTTGTAAATACTTGTGATCCTGTATATGTGAGTTTTTTTGTACTAAGTATGGAAGGAAATATTTAACAGTAGTTGAAGGTTGTTTCAATTTAAAGTAATCATAAATGAAATAGTATAATAGATTCACCACTCCACCTATCAGTGATATAGTTTATTGGCTGTGAACCATCACCATATTTGATTCCCCAAGTCTTGTTGAGATGAAAACATTGGGTAGTTTCTCTCAGATGAAAAATGTCAGAAAATAATTATTCATCAAAATATTCTCAATAATGTGATTTTATTAAAAAATTATTGTAACATGGTAGTGGTAGAATTTTATATTACTGTATCAACTAAAAATAAAAGTGTTGATTTTGATGGGAAAACAAAATGTACACCTGTTTGAGTGATTTTTAAGTATATTTATGCTTTCTATGAAATACACTAGTTGATTATATATATTAGTGATCAAGATCATTAGAACCACATATCAGAGCTCTAGAAGTTTATACATTTGAAATTTGGGCTTTAAAAAATGAGTATTGGATGATTCTTAATTGGAAACTGTGTTTTGGAGATCTTTTGGAGGCAGATGAGATGTTGAAAGAAGTTTTCATCACATGATCTATCTTCTTATATGGATAGATGATGACCTGGAATCCAAGAATAGGTGACATAACTCAATGATTTAGGTCAATTAATGTCAGCTACCAAAAAGGAAATGTATTTTTTGAATTCAAGTAATTTACATGACTTTATAAAATTACCAAGAATAATGAAATTCATATATAATAAATAGATTTTTTGACTAAGGGAAGTATTTGGTGGATGTAGGAGGTATATAGTTAGGATGGTCATAGAAGGCCTTAAATATAACTAAGGAGTTTATTTCTCTAATATTTTTTCACTAGTAGTTTAAAATATTGGAATTATGATGGGTTTATGTTTGGATTGTAATGATAATTTGTGTTCTGAAAAATTTGATGAAATGTCCTCATTTCTTCATGTTGGTTTGGAAGGAAACAATTAAATAAAGAAACCAACTAGCTTCTAGGGGAATTAGAATAATTAACTGGTGTGTAAGCTTAAACACAGTCTCTATAGATCAAAATAACAACCACATCAATGGAATCAAAAAATTTGATACATTTTTCATTCAAAATGGTTTAATGTAATTCAATACATATTATTTTTTCTATTATATATTTTTCAAGGATGTTTCATTTTAATCCTCCACATTTTTAATAATGATAAGATTTTTGTAGGATGAATAATTAAATGGTTTATAAATTTTATATGTGAGTACATTTAGCATTCTAAATGAAGGATCTTATTATTGAAACAAATAATCTTAGCATAGGGATTGAATGTGATAGAATCACTGAGAGTTTAGTGTATTGATAAGGGCGGTATGTCTAGAAGGTGATTGAGGGGTTTATAATGACATGATATAAATCTGTTTTAAATAATATACTTGGGAACATTAAATTTTAAAATGGTAAAACTCCTCAAATATAATATAAAGCGAGTTAAATGGATATCGTTCTATTTTCCTATGGATCTGAAACTTTAATGTATTTTATATTACACACACTCCCTGTAATTTCATTTGATGTGGGATATATAACACAATATATAGTTAATCTGGAGAAAGACCAGTAAAATATATGAAATGGTTCATTATAAAGATCAAATTAATAAAATATATTGATTTTTTTTGTGCTTTATGAACCATTTCAAGGGTATGCAGATATTTTATTTTGGGTAGATTATGGTAGTCAAAATATTAAAATGTGTTTTTACACATAATTTGATAAATGAGTTGATATCCCTGTTATATTCAGAGATTCTTTCACTACTACGAAGATTGAAAATGTATCTATAATAGAACCTGTGAAATAAATAGTTTGGTTGAGGTCACTTCTATCATAAAATCATATTTTCTAGGAGTGTGGGCTACTCTACTATGATTTTAAATGTTATATTTTTTGAAATAATATATTCTATTTGAGGGATATTAATATTTACCCAAAATACCATTAAATTTTTATATTCTTAAATAAGGGGTGATAGAGATTCCAAATATTACTTGGATGATAAATATCATACATAGGTGTACAATGTTCCTAATCATGTATTGTTTGAAGCAGTACAAAAACTCAATGAGATTGGGTAGAGAGAAAGGGAAATAGAGTGTACAGTATGAACAAGGGAGTTTGTGAAGAAAAAAAATCTTTATACATGTTTGAGATGTCTAAATGACAATCCACAATGAAATATTAATTTTGGAGAATTTTTGTGTTATGAATCCACTTCATGTAAGAAGGGTCAGTTCGCCAAAAGATATGGATTCAATTCAGCAGAATAAGGCTATGGTAGTGAGATTTCATCTGAAGACATATTAATTTTTAGGAATTTACAATGTAATTTATGAGTTCAATGGAAGATGGAACATAATGATGTATTATATACATGATAAGGGACATGCACCTAATTTACTGGATGTATCCATTCAACTAAATATTTCAATAGGAGTTCAATGGTCGCTATTTAAAATGGATAAAGACCCATACTTATATGTTCAATAGTTTTACGAATGATACTCAAAACGTTTTGGAAAAAGTTTCCTTTACCTACCCTAAAATTATAAGTGTTGATAAATGCACCTTTTATATATGCTAATCATAACATTTATAAACTAGTGATATTACATGTAATAAATAAAAAATGATAATTTTACATTTAGCACTGATAAAGGGACATTATCCGTGCCAATCTTAGTGTAGAGATAGATAAACCATATTCGTGATAAATTTACCACTATGAATAAATAATATTAACTATATAAATTTATAAATACTAAAAATGAATAAAAAATATTAATTATAACAACCCTAATAATTATTTAAAATTTCATTAAAAAATAATTTAAATATATTATTAATTAAAAGTGGAATAAATAATTATTATATAGATATTTAAAAAACACAATAAATAAATAAATAGTAATTATATAAAATAAATTTTTAAAAAATATTAGTTATTTATAAATCAAATTTCTTTAGTAAATATTATAATATAATAAATTTTAAAACAATTAAATGACTCTATATAAAAATGATTATGTAAAATATATTAAAAAACCGTAATTATTAAAAATTACTATGTAATAATATATATATATAAATATTAGAAATGATTAAAATATGATAATGAATAATGAATAATTTTCCTAAAAATAAAAAATAAATAAAATAAAATTAAATATAGGTGTTAAAATAATTTAGATATAAAAAAATAAAAAAATAATAAATAATAAATAATTAGAAATAAATTTAAATAGGAAATATTTATAATATATTAATAATTATATAAATTTATATAATATTTATTATTTATATAAAATTAATAATAATAGTACTTATATATTTTTAATAACATTTAAAAACATTTATTAATAAATAAATTTACACAAGGTTGATGGGAATTACTTTTCATATATGGAAAATAGTTATACCCATTTAATTAGTGCTTCCTTGAAAAGATATAGACTTTCTAAACCAAACATTCCTATGCCACTCTAACAATATCACATTTTATCCATCCAATGCTTGCCACACAAACTTCCATGTAAGTGACCTTCTTGTTTAAATTTTATAATTTCCCCCCAATACTCCATCAATGGCTTTTCATATACTATTTTTATCCTCACAAAAAAATCATTAGGTTTAGTTGATTCTATATATAATGTTATATTTTACAATTAATTCATCATTACTTATTTCATTTTTAGTCCATGTTTTTTGAAATATTCACTTCACCAAACTCTTTTAGATGTCCTCATGATTCTTTGGGAAACCTAGCTGCTTCATGATTCAGTGTTGGTATTTCTAGTTATACATTAGGCAAAGATGTTGTCTTTGTATTAATGTCAACCTTCTATAGTTTGATCTCATCCTCAATTGAGGTCATAATCTTAGTTAAATCTTATTTCACCATTTCATTAATATAAGAAAAAGGTATTTCTATTTGTTTTCATGCCACATTCAAGAACCCAGATCATCATTTTAGGAATGGATCCTGAATTCGGGTTGTTTTTAGAAAAACAGTAGAAATGAGAATTTTTTTAAGTACATGTCGTGTACTTAGTTACAAGGAAAAACCACGTACCGGTCATGTACATGGACTTGTGGTGACCTGGAAGACGACTTAAGGCATGGGATAAATGAGGCTAATACACAGCGTGTTCATTTAATGAACACGTTGTGCACTTTTCTTTTTATTTGATAAATCGGAGCGGGGTGGCGTCTCATTCTCAGAAATGTCTTCTTCTCCCCTTGGTTCAAATAGGAGAGTGACAAGATGACCAAGAACATAAAACCCCTACTGATTCTTTATTCAATCTCCAATTGAGACAATTTCGGGTGCATTGGAATCCCACCAGTGAGTTCTCAATTCTTCTAGTGCCTTTATTTATGATCCCTACTCTCTGGTGGGTTATTCATGGTTGGGTGTTTTCATATTATTGTAGATCTACACTGGTTTAGGCTGATTCGAGGGTCGAGTTTCATGAGTATGGATCATATAACATCATGGTAGGTGGTTTTTTCCTTTATTTGTACATATTTGGATTATATAGGCTAAAAGTGTCGCATACCCATGTTTGGGGTATTCCATGATTTGGAAGATAACCCTGATTAATTCCATCAATAGTTTTGTTGATTTGAAATCGATTGTTTCTTTTTTTAAGGCTAGGTAACATGTTTTCCATGCCCTGATTTATTAGGATGGAGTTTGTTTGATTATATGAAAATCATGTGGTGTGATTTGTTAGTGTTTGTCCTTGATTTTTTTATAGATCACATTTCCTAATTTGATCTGGAATTCATGTTGTTTTTTGAATGGACCATAAGAGCCATGGACCAAGAAAAATTTGGGGGTTTCATTTTTTATTTACATAGGAACATGAGAGACTTGGTATAGATATTTACCAAGGGGTTATTCACAGTGAGAGCTACCTAGGAGGTCTTTTATGATTTGTTTATACAATGCTGACCCATAGAAATTGACTATGAGGGATACCCTGAAGGTCATTTATAAGTTATTGATTCCATGTTGGCCTAGGGGTATTGACTGTGAGAGCTGACTAGGTTGTTATTGTTACACCCCATTCTTCCATGGTATTCTTCTCTTTGAATAATACAGTAACGCGTGTTGTACACAACTTCAAGTTCTAACACACACCACAACCAATCAAACTAGCTGCAATGAATAGTAATACCCACTTTTTGAAATTTTATACATATGTTCTTTCAAAATGGAATTCATTTTTGGATTCCAAATATCGAAATTAGCTTAGGGTGAATTTTTTTTATTTTTCTGAAAACTTACAAATTTTGATGAATAATGAAAATCACTAAATTTTAATTAAAAACAAATTTTTTAATCGAAACAATTAATAGTGATAAATTATGAATTTAAGTGGTTTAAAATATATTTAGAATATATTTTTACCATTTAATACAATTTTGGTCATTGGATGTAATTTCACATTTAAACCGGACATAAACAAATGTCAATCTTTTGATAGTTATTATTTATTAAAAACACGTTTTTTGTTTTGACAGCGAGAATTATTTTCAAATTAATCTCTTCCACATATGTGTTTTGAATTTAGAGAAATGGATTTCATATTTAGAATCAGGTGGTCCAAATTATGTAAATAGGTTACTTTTGTTTTTAATCATTTTGAATATTTATTTCGGTAAATATTTTATTTACCATGGTTAAAGGGTAAAACAGGTAAATAAGGGTAAAAAAATATTATAATAAACATATATTATCCTAAAATGAGTCCTAACCCTATTGGTGGATACATGTCCAACCATGACTATATTTGGGTCGATTTTAGGACCCCATAGATCCACTATTAAGTGATAATGACATAATATATTAATTATGTTAAATTAAATACAAAAATGACATAAGCATATAGCTTTTAGAAATTTTTTTAACATAGTGTTATATATGTTATATTTTCGACTATAAATATTCATTATAAATATAATGATATTTCCTACATAATTGTATTTTTTTATAATTTTTATACATTGAATAATTAAATTTATTTATGACACAATAATAATGCAGTATTTTCCTTAATAATGAAAGAATCAAATAATTAGTATTATAAATGTTAAATTAAATATAATTTGAAGGTTTTGATGCAATCCACGAATTTTATTAGTCAATATGACATTTTAGGATTTCTTAAATGAATTTTTTTCAAATTAATAATGTTTTTAGGAATTTAACAAAAATCAATTATTAAATATTGTCAAATTGACATAAATGAGTTTTTAAAACAAATATTATATTATTAATTGATATTCTATTCCTAAAAATATAATGTTCGGTCAAAGGACTTATATAAATATATTTTTATCATTAATGGACCACTTGGAGGTATCTTGGAAGTATATACTATGTTTATTAAACATATAATATAAAAAAAGTGACATGGTAAATGTCAAACTATTTAACTAAGAGTTAAATATAAATGATAAGGTTAATATAGTGACCCAACCCTATCAAAAATCTATTGGATGAAAGGATTTCGACCCATCCCCACCTTATACTTTTAATGATCCACTTTTGAGCCATTAGAAACCGAATATGAATTAATTATAAATTAATACTATAAGTTTTTTCTAAAGAGCCCCTCCTCCCCCTTATAAAAGGACACCACTTATAACCAATTCTTCATACCTTAATAGCCTTTTTGATCGGCCAAACTCTGCCAAAATACCCTCTAAAATATCCTAAATTAATACTAGAGGACTTCCTTTAGCCATAAAGCCATCATAAGGATCCCTTTTGATCAAATCAAAAGGAAGAACCCGAAAAAAAGATAATGTTTTCACCACCCTTTTTCAAGTTGCATTCTTCTTCAAATTATTCTATCTATGTTGTTTCCATTATAAAATAATAAATCCAGTAACTTATATATACTATGATTTTATTATAATTATGCTACAACCAAATTCATTATTCTATCCACCCTTTGAATGACATGTCACCATATGTGCGTACGTACGGCTTACCGTCTCCACGTCGTGGTGTAATTGTTATTGAATACATTATTATTTGAATGCGTATAATAATGATGTGTATTTGATGTAAATAATAAATATAACATGATAAGGATTATATATATATGATATAACTTCCAGTTATATATTATTATAATATCAAGAGAATGATATTTTCGCTCATGTGTACGTACGAATTACCGTCTCCAAGGCTGGATGAGATTCATTTCCAAGTTCACCCTTCATCGACGATTATAAAAATATACATTACTAATAAGTACGGATTATATGACATAATATTCTACTATATATATATATATAGGTATTTATTTACTTACATATATCTTATTCAGTTACTTCCATTCAATACTATATGAAAACGGAAACAGTGTTTATGCGTATGTACGGACTACTGTCTCCATAAACGGTGTTTTCCATTTCATATATATGTATATTATACATATTTATATTCTAAATATATATGATATATAAATCATGTTTTATATTCTGTAAGTATTTAAATCATGCTCTAAGTGATATAATCAAGAGTAACAAGTCAAAACACGTACGATAAAAACACGATTATTACATGAAATAATAATATAACATGGAAATTATTATTAAATGGGTATTATAAAGTCATAAATGAATAATGTATGATATCATAAATATTAATATGGTTCTGATATAATTTAATAACATACTAAAATCTTCATACAATAGGATAAACGTACTCTCGACTAAAAGAATGTGCAAGGTAAGGGGTTTTCATCTCACACGTTATTTCTGTGAGATTCATGCCATATTGCCACTATTACCTTTCTTGTGGTGTATGTACTTCCCATAATTTTATTCATTGTGTAAGACACTATAATTTATATGTATTTACATGTTCATTTTATGATACTTCTTTCATGGGGAGTATGTTTCATAAGTTACCAAATTGGTAAGGGTTAATTCCCCAATCTCATTATTATCCGAGATTGTTTACGTGTAAGTATTTACTGGGAACATTTTTATCATCCATGTCCATTTTTCATAAAAATTATTTCAAATTGAATATTTTAACAATTTTTGAAAGGTACTCTTTCTCAAGATCAAAATTTTAAATTTTTTAAATATTTATCTTTCTAAATCTTTTTAATTAATGTCCATGTTTTCGAAATGATTTTAAGGATTTATTTTTATGGGCACGAATGTTTTGAAATGATAATTCTATTCAAAAGTTTCAAAGTGGTATAGTACAATTTGATTCAAAAATCTCATTTAAATTACGTCCTTTATAAATGTGTGACTTTTAAATTATTTTACAAAATGATATTTCTCTCAAAAAGTTTTACTCATCATTTTCAACTACGTCAGCATCCTTTAGTGGATATTATTTTTTATTGAGGTTGACTTATTATAATACATTATTCCATATTGTATTGATTGAGTTATGATATGTATTAATTTGGATGTTCTATTTTTATACCATTCATGGTTTATGGTTAAAGTATTGACATTTTGTATGCTAGTTCTAATACGAATGTTTATGTTATGTTTCAACCTTTTCATATGAGGAATGTATTGGACTTAGTAAGTGATGGGTGGATCCCGCTATAGCTCCTCGATGCATCGGTAGGTCTCACGAGAAAACTGGACATGGAATTGGCCGAGGCCCTTTCCCAATTTGATTTATGGTTTTGGCTAAGGCCTTAATCATTTTTAGACGCCTTGGCCGAGGCCTTGCCAAAATGTTTCAGAATGTTCGGCATTATACATTCCCACATTATTGAAATAATATTGATGGTTCTTGTGGTCATTCGACTAGTAGAATACCCATGATTATGTTTTATTATGGCTTTATTTACTCAGCTCATATTTTTCCATAAAAGTATTCATGTTTATTATTGCTAAAGTCATGTAGTTTGAATTATTCACCATGCTTAATATTTATGTTATCTTCCGCTATATTGCTTACCCTTACTGAGAATTTGATCTCACCCCTTTCTATGTTTTATTTTTCCTAGGATTACAAGAAGTGTATTATGATTAATATGTTGGGGTAAGCTAAACGGAATAATGGATTTCTCAAAAAAATATTTACATGGGGTTTTATGTTTGAAATTGTAATATATTGTTAATGTATGTAATCTATTTTCCAAGACATCTAAACTGATCGGTCCTTCGGGACTTGATTCCTTGTAATCATGATAATTTATTAAAATAATTCACCGACTCTGGGTAACTGGGGTCAGGGCGTTAGAGTTGGTATCAGAAGAAGTTTAGCAATAACATTGAAAACTAGATTTAGATAAACTCTGATTAGAGCACATTAACCTAGGATAGACTTTGAGGATTAGTATAGAAGAACTTCCTATAATTTTGGTAATGTAGGGATTTTGTTAATTTTCCAAGAAAATAAATCCCTGTATAGATATGAGCAGGTAGAGGTGGCTCTGGCACAGATGTACCTAGGGTTAAAACCCAAAAACACCGCTTTGAGCTAGACTCGAACAGGAAATTGTTCACGACAATGAGCCTTGCTGCACTCTTGGTTACGACCCTCCCAGGGGATATACTTAGGATAATTCTCATTTTCTTTAAAAACCATTATGAAGGGCTTATGATTATATATTAACTCAAAGAAAACCATTTTATGATTATGGATTATATCCAAAAACTATTCAATTTACGTTAGGTATTTTACAAGTTTGGAATTATGTATTTCAATTAATAAACTAATATAGTTTATGCCATTGTTTAGAAAAGCACCTAGTGGAAGGAAAGTAAATCGTATCAATGAACGTACTCCATGTATGGATTCCCTCCTAATCTATAAAATTATAGTGGAGTTGGTGATATAACTGGTGCTGATCATCTTATCACCATACTAGGACAACTCACTCAGGTTATGAATAATATCCTTACCTGTATGGAGCACCCTGATCCACAACATAGAGTATCAATGATAGATCGCTTCACGATGCAAAAACCACAAAAATTCGATGGGAATAAAAATCCATTGGTAGGTGAGGAATGGATAAGTTCCCTAGGGAAAATATTTCAGGCTTTGGGGAGTAGTGAAAGGGAAAAAGTTGTCATGGAAATTTATTGCCTCACTGGAGATGCTGATCAGTGGTGGCTATTGATTCAAAAAACAAAGGAGGATAAAGAAGTATCATGTATGGAATGGAGGGAGTTTAAAGAAATTCTCATAGAAAAGTAATTTCCTCATGGACATCGAGCGGATATGGAAAAAAATTTCTCAGTCTGAGGAAAAAGGAGGATAAGAATGTTGCAAAGTATGAGGCTAACTTTAAAAGGTTAGCAAGGCATGCTGTAAATTTTATACATAACCCAAGAAGTAGGATTTATTTTTTATTTTATGGGTTAAAACCATTTCTCCATCAAGCTTTATTATCTCAATCCTTCTCATCATACGAAGATATTGTCTCATGTGCTATCAAGATAAAAAAGGAATTCTCAAAATATTAAGACAATAAAGTAAAGAAAGAGAATAAGAGAATGGTGAAGAAAGATATAGGTAATTGGAAAAAGGGAAAGAAGGATTTTCCATTAATTGATAATTGTGGGAAGAAACACCCTGGTACTTGCGAAAAAGGATTGCGAGTATGTTACAAGTGTGGTGAAAAAGACCACCAAGCTCATGATTTCAAGGGAAATAATGTTTCTGTCAATGTTGAATGCTATAATTTTAGAGAAATGGGGAATTATGCAAATGAATGTCCTAAGCACCAAGGAAACTTACCTCAAGAAAGGCCAAGGGAGCATGACCAAGCTTATGCTGTTACTACAGTTGGAGTTGAATAATTATTGTATTCATGTTTTTGGATTCCAGAACTATATAATGGTTATAAGAATAATGGGATATATATAAGGATTGTATTGAAGTACTATTTTATTCAGGATTTGAGATTATATGGTTCTAATAAAAGTTACTTAATAGTATGCTACAGTTTTCGTAAAATACATGGTTGAAGGAAATTTAATCCCTAATATGGACTTGATAATGTGGTAGTGATTTTGGAATAAGATATTGTTGATTTGAATAAATTATATTGGATATTCTTGACTACCTTGAACGGATTAATGATTTATAAATCCCATCATTGTTGGAGTTTACAACATTTTTTCATAGAAGGAGTATCTCCAGTATTCTATATGGAATAAAGGGGAATGAATGTAATCAATAAGGTTTTGTGGTAATTTAGGATGTGAAGTATTTGAAAAGAATACATGATCAAGGTGTTCTCATGTTATTGCATGGGAAAAAGGATCTTCATTGTGTTTAACTTCCTTACAAATTTTGGACTGTGAAGTATTTTGGATAACTCTAGTTTGAGATTATTTTTTATTTCCATAAAAGGACAACCCGGAGGTCGGGTGGCAACCTATCGCGACCGGCAAGGCCATGAGACTAGAACCCGCAACCGAAGGGAAACAATGGTGTATCACCTACCACTGGACCACGTGATGTCCTGGAATAAATAAGGTGGTTTTTTAAAGAATGTCTTGTAGATGAATTATAAATTCATTTTTTTAAACCCCAAACGAATACGATAAATAGAATATTTTTAAGTTCTATTATCTTTTAGATTGAAAGAAGACTTTGTGGTAGAAATTAGTTAAAGGATAGAACTCTACCTGTCAAGTATATGTTTTTCATCTTCTCTTATTCAATGAAGAAATTAATTCTTATAATTTACTGAAGGGATCTTAAAACCGAAAATGTGTTACCCTAATACCTAAAGTTTTTTTTGAATCGATGGTATTCTAAATCATCATTGATTGATGAATTTAAGGACCTTAATTTTACACTTGTTTGTGATTGATGACCTCAATCACTACCTATAAATATTTACGTTTTTCCTCCAATTATATGTCTATAATTTCCACCAATGTTCTCTTAATCTAGATCATAATTTGGTGGTGATCCTTTCATTTCTATTTTCCTCTTATTATGACAAAATTTTATTAACCTAATTTCCGATGAGGGCTTTCCCAAAGGTATTTTCTATTTTCAAACATTTAATTTCTATTTTTTTTTCAAATTTCGAGGATGAAATTTATTTAAGGATGGTAGAATGTAACACCCCATGCTTCCATGGTATGATTCTCTTTGAATAATATAGTAGCATGCGTTGTATGCAACTTCGAGTTCTAACACACACCACAACCAATGAAACTAGCCGTTATGAATAGTAATACCCACTTTTAGAATTTTTTTACATTTTATATTTCAAAATTGACTTTGTTTTTGGATTAGGAATATTGATATTATCTTAGGGTGAATTTTTGGTATTTTTCTGAAAACTTTGAATTTTTGATGAATAGTGAAAATCAATAAATTTTAATTAAAAACAAATTGTTATTCCAAATAATTAATAGTGATACAGTATGAATTTGATTGGTTTTAAAGTATATTTAGAATATATTTTTACCATTTAATTCAATTTTGTTCATTGGAAATAATTCCACATTTAAACCGAACATAAACAAGTATCAATCTTTTGATAGTTATTATTTCTTAAATACACACTTTTTGTTTTGACAACGGGAATTCATTATAAATTAAATTCTGCCACTTCTATGTTTTGAATTTAGAAAAATTGATTCAATATTTAGAATTAGGAGGTCCAAATTTTGTAAATAGGTAACTTATTTTTAAACATTTTGAATAATTACTTCGATAAATATTTTATTTACCACGGTTAAAGGGTAAATCCGGCAAATATGGGTAAAAAATAATATTATAATAATAATAAATTACACTAAAACGTTTCCTAACCCAATTGGTTGATACATTTCCGACCATGGGAATCTTTGGGTCGATTTTGGGACCCCATGGATCCACTTGTAAGTGATAATGACACTTTATATTAATTAAGTTAAAGTAAATAGAAAAATGAAAAAAGCATATATCTTTAAAAAAAATTAACATTGTGTTATATATGTTATATTTTAGATTATAAATATTAATTAGAATGAAAAAATATTTCCTAAATAATGATATTTTATTTATAATTTTTAGACCTTGAATAATTAAATTTATTTATGACAAAATAATGATGCAGTATTTTCCTTATTAATGAATGAATCAAAAAATTAGTATTATAAATGTTAAAATAAATATAATTTGAAAGTTTTTATGCCATACAATAATTTTATTAGTTAATATGACATGTTATGATTGCTTAAATGAATTTGTTTTGAATTAATAACATTGTTAAGACTTTTAAAAAAATTATTAAATATTGTCAAATTGATATAAATGACTTTTTAAAACAAATATTATATTATTTATTGATATTATATTCCTAAAAATATATTTCTTGGGAAAAGGACTTATATCATGATAGGTGTATCATTAATGGACCCCTTTGAGGTCTCTGGGAAGTATATATTATGTTTATTAACAATATAATATAAAAATACAAAGTGACATGGTAAAGGTCAAACTATTTAACTAAGAGTTAAATATAAATGATAAGGTTAATATAGTGACCAAAACCTGTATAAAGTCTATTGGATGAAATTATTTCGACCCATACCCACCTTATATTTTTATTAACCCACTTTGGATCCATTAGAAACCGAATATGAATTTATTATAAATTAATACTTTATGTTTTTCCTAAAGAGCCCCTCCCCCCACTTATAAAAGGACACCACTTATGACCAATTCTTCATACCTTGAAAGCCTTTTAGATCAGACAAAATCTTCCCAAATACCCTATAAAATATCCTAACTTATTCCTAGAGGCCTTCCTTTAGTCAGAAATCCAACCTAAGGATCCCTTTTGATCAAATCAAAAGGAAGAACCCGAAGAAGAGGAAATGTTTTCACCACCCTTTTTCAAGTTCCTTTCTTCTTCAACTTCTTCCTTCTATGTTGTTTCCATTCTAAAATAATAACTTCAGTATCTTCTATATATTGTGATGTTATTATAATTATGTTACAACCAAATTCATTATTCTATCCACCCTTTAAATGCCATCTCACCATACTTGCGTACGTACGACTTACCGACTCCACATCATGGTGTAATTGTTATTCAATATATTATTATTTAGATGAGTATAATAATGATGTGTATTTGATGTAAATAATAAATAAAACATGATAATGATTCTGTATATATGATATAACTTCTAATTATATATTATTTTAATATCAAAAGAATGATATTTTTGCTCGTGTGTACATAAGGATTACCGTCTCCACGACGCGATGAGATTCATTTCCATGTTCATCCTTCATCGATGATTATAAAAATATATATTACTAATAAGTATATAATATATGAAATAATAATTCTAATAGAGATATATATATTTCTATATATAAGTATTTATGTACTTACATATATCTTATTCTGTTACTTCAGTTCAATATTATATGAAAATTGAAACAGCGTTTATGCATACGTACGGACTACAGTTTCCATAAGAAATGTTTTTCCATTTCATATATATGTATATTATACATATTTATATTCTAAATATATATTATATATAAATAATATTTTATATTCTGGAAGTATTTAAATCATGATCAAAGTGATACAATCATGAGTAACATGTTAAAACACGTACGATAAAGAAAGCGATTATTACACGAAAATATTAATATAACATGAAAATTATTATTAAATGGGATGTATAAAGTCATAAAAGAAAATGTATGATATTCCAACTATTAATATGGTTCTTTTATAATTTAATAACAAACTATAGTCTTCATACAAGAGGTTAAACGTACCCTCGACTAAAGGAAAGTGCAAGGTAAGGGGTTTTCATCTCACTCCTTATTTCCATGAGATTCATGCCATATTGCCACTATTACCTTTTGTGTGGTGTGTGTACTGACAATAATTGTATTCATTGTGTAATAGACTTTAATATATGTGTATTTACAAATTCATTGTATGATAATTATTTAATGGGGTGAATGTCTCGTAAGTTACCAAATTGGTAAGGGTTAATTACCCAATCTCATTTTTATCTGAGATTGTTTATGTGGAAATATTTACTGGGAAAAGTTTTATCATCCATTTACATTTTTCATAAAAATGATTTCAAATTGAATATTTTAATGATTTTTGAAATTTACTCTTTATCAAGATCATAATTTTAAATGTGTTAAAGAATTATCTTTCTAAATCTTTTTAATTAATGTATATGTATTCAAAATGATTTTAAGGATTTATTTATATGGACACAAATGTTTTTAAATGATAATTCTTTTCAAAAGTTTCAATGTGTTATGGGACACATTGATTTAAAAATCTCTTTAAATTACATCCTTTATAAATGTGTGACTTTTAAATGATTTAACAAAATGATATTTCTCTCAAAAAGGTTTACTCATCATTTTCAACTATGTCATCATCCTTTACTGGATATAATTTTTGATTGAGGTTGATTTATTATAATACAATCTTCCATATTGTATTGATTGAGTTATGATATGTTTGACTGTGGATGTTCTATTTTTATACCATTGATGGTTTATGGTTAAAGTATTGAAATTTCATATGCTAGTTCTAATACGAATGTCTATGTTATGTTTCAACCTTTTCATATGACGAATGTATTGGACATAGTAAGTGATGGGTGGAGCCCACTATAGCTCCTTGACACATCGGTAGGTCTCATGAGAAAACTAGACGTGGAATTGGTTGAGGCCCTTTCCCAATTTGATTTATGGTTTTGGTCGAGGCCTTAATCATTTTTAGACGTCTTGGTCGAGCACTTGACAAACTGTTTCAAAATGTCCATCATTATTCATTCCCTAATTAAAAAAATAATATTGATGATTCATGTGGTCATTCGACTAGTAGAATACCCATGATTATGTTTTATTATGGATTTATTTACTCATCTCATATTCTTTCCATAAAATTATTCATTTCTATTATTGGTAAAGGCATGCAGTTTCCATTATTCACCATGCTTAATATTTATGTTACCTTCCGCTATATTTCATACCCTTACTGAGTGTTTGAGCTCACCCCTTTTTATGTTTTATTTTTCCTAGGATTCCAAGAAGTGTATTATGATTAATATTCAGGGTTAAACTAAATGGAATAATGGAGTTCTCAAAGAACTATTTACACTATGTTTTATGTTTGAAATTGTAATGTAATGTTAATGTATGTAATCTATTTTCCAAGACTGCTAAACTGATCGGTCCTTCAGGACTTGATTCCTTGTAATCATGCCAATGTATTAAAATAATGAACTGACTCTGGGTAACTGGGTTCAGGGTGTTACATTTATTTTAAATAATTTCATGTTATGTTAAACCAAAGCGACAAGACCATGAAAAATTTTCTATAGGGTTGTTTATAAATGATTGAATGATTGTGACAAGTCTTCCAAGCCAAAGCACAAGTTTAGAATCAGTCGTACTTGATTATTGAGATAGTATTTTGAGATATATGTTGTGTTACTATTACGTGGGGAATAAAAGTTTTTTGATAGATCATAAGATATCATTATTAAACCAATTGAATAATTAATAAATGTAAATGAATGTAAATGAAAACAGTAGGATTTTTTACTTTTGAGTACCTCCTACTTTATTGCTTCATATATACATATTACCTACTATATATATTCCTAGACAGTTAGGCACAAAGCTTTGTGTGTTTTCCTACTTGGATTCATATCACACCCTTTTTGTGTCATGATTTTGGAGCCAAATAGATTATATGGTTGCTGGTATAGATAAGGGAAATAAACCATCTTCATTAGGTACATGATTGCTGTTAAGGCTGGAGAGCATGGGACCAAGATGAGGCTTGATATTCTATTGGTGTTTACTTAATTTATGTATTTAGGATTAATTATTGTATTTATAGTATTGTTACTAGTCTGTCTTATTTCCTAGACACATTTGACATGCATCATTTATATATATAATCCATTTGTTATATTATTATCATTCTTCTGTTGTTTACTTTTGTTGTATGATACTACTTATTCTACTATTTTTTACTATTTTCTTTCTACTGGGAATATTCTTTCAATAATGGAATAGTTTCCCCATTATCCCACAATGGCCCTTACTACTAGTTGACAACATCTGTTATTTGGGGAAATGCGCTTGAGGCCATGTGACCAATCATGTTCGGGGAAACTTTTGGCGGCACCTAGATTCAGGACATTACAATGTGGTATCAAAGGAAATTATTTTCTACATTTCCTTACAATTTTCAGCCTATATACTGGGATAGGAAGTAGTATGTAGTTAGTAATAATATATGATCAAGAGTAGCTATCCTGTCTACATAGAAAATCCATGTTACCTCAAATATTTCATTTTTTCTAGTTTTTCAATTATTATAGGTGAATTTATTTCACCATTGGGTGATAGACATGTATCGTTCGGTTATCATTGACACTATTGAGGTTTCATTTCTATTTCAACCTGATGAAAAGAAGATATTCCATATCATGCATCATATAGTAAATTTTTTGAGATCACATGTCATGCATTATTATCATTCCATTTAGGGTGTATTATTTATTGCATGCTATTGAGATATATGTGGTGTTTTATATGAATTATATTTTTACTGATTTCATGATATAAATACAAACTATTTTGATAGGGTATTGGTATCTGTAATTTTTTATTTGGATGGATTCCAAGCTTTGGTCCCTGAGGTGTTATGGTCCCCGATGGATCAGAATTTGGTGGATCATGTTTGAAAATTAATTGAATTTTTTCATGTTATTATATGAATATGTATGAAAACTTTTGATTTGTGGTGGCTATGGGATCTCACAGGTCGGAATTTGTCATTCCATGGACAAAATTTTATGTTTTTAAGGGCTTTAAAGATGTTTTAGATGCTAAATTTCTGGAAACCTAGACAACACGGCGTGTGATGTTATGAACACACGTCATGGGTCCTCTTGACCTAGAAGGAACAACTTTTCTTAAGTACACACCATTTATATTATGTACATTCCATGTAGTTTTTGACCATGTGACTTACTGTGTGGGTTGAGACACAGGGTTTTTAAAATATTGGTAGAACTTTCCATGTACTGAGAGTACATGACATGCTATAAAGACCATATGTCTGGCCATGTGTCTAACGACACAGGTGCATGAAACTTACGTTTTACACATTTTTTCTCCTTTATGCACATCCTGTAGTAATCAACCGTGTATCCGACCATGCGACTAACATTAATGGTGGATGGAACAAAAGTAGTACACATCGTGTCTGGGGTAAATGAATTGTGTAGTGTTACACCAACATGATGGTTTAGTTTTGTCCACGTAGAAGTACTTGGGTAGGAGGTAATATTCATGTACAAGTCGTGTCCTATAAGGAACACATCATGTTTATTTGGTGTTACATGACCAGTTTGGCTGATTCACATGCCCATGTTAAGACTAAAAGGGATCATGTTGTGTAGTGGTTCTACATGCCATGTAACCATGTTTTGAAAAACATGAATGATTTCTATTTAATGTTATGTTTTTTTTAACTTCTATGATTTTTTCATGGTAATTTTGTCATGATATTTTAGTTTTACCTTGTAGAGTCCTTCCACCAAAACATCCTCCAATTGTATTCCATATACATGGCAATGATCAGACACTATAAATGTTAGATTAGGGGCTACCAGTAGATCTTATTGTCC
The DNA here is from genome assembly GCA_963277665.1 of Viscum album. Taxonomy (NCBI): domain Eukaryota; kingdom Viridiplantae; phylum Streptophyta; class Magnoliopsida; order Santalales; family Viscaceae; genus Viscum; species Viscum album. Next base: position 26,195,851 of record OY728128.1, on the reverse strand, counting down.
TGGACTTCATGGCACCAACTATTATACCAGACATAGGTGATGATTAATAGTTCAATGATGACGTTTTGAGGATGATGCAGTCCTTTCAAGGAGCATGACATCCTGACCTCACAATGGGAGAGTTGACACGGGTGTTCCAGCTACAACATCCTCCCACTTTTTCAGTGGATGGATAACCAGAGGTTGTAGAGTCTTGGTTGGATTCCATGATTTCTATCTTCGAGCATCTAAAGACACATCATGATAGGAGGGTGAATATCACAATGTACAAGATACATGATTCCGGAAAGATATGGTGGGATGTTATCACACTGTCGGGACGTTATCAGGATATTTTTTGGAAGTGTTTCATAGGACTTTCTATGATTACTTCTACCATGAGACATTGTGGTACAACCAAGAATAGAAGTTCATGAACATGGAGTTGGGTACTCTTTCAAAGATGTATTACTCTTCTTTCCTTATATATCTTCAGTGAATTTCACTTGTTATGGGGGGTGATGAGTTATATTTGGCTAGGCTATATGAGGATGGTCTAAGGTATGACATTCAATCACTGGTGAATGTTTTTAGGCTGACCTTGATGAATTCTATATTAAATCAATCATAGTCTACTGAGCGCAATATGAGGGAGTTGGGAGCTGTGAGCTAGGGCGGTTCAGCATCCAAGGCTGGTACTCCATCATTTGGTTGAAGGAAGCACAACAAGGAACCTTCATGCCGAGATTTGAGTAACATGGATGTATCTTTCGGTAGCGAGGTGATGTGAAACCAGTGAAAGAAGAGTGGGAACATGAGACCTCAGTTCATGAGAGAACTAGTAGCATTCAGATCATGTGGAAAGATGGGTCATCTTCATCATTTTTACTAGTTTTTTCTCACCATGAACTTGTGATAGGGTATCAGTTATGACTCCACTTTTAGAATTAGGACCACCAATTTGTCATCCGTTTGGGATGATGGATTCATCAGGATGTTCAGGATGAGGAGGTGGTCATGGATATGATATCTAGATGATGGTTTTTCTGCAATTGTTGGGTTGATAAGCTCTAGGTAGTTAGGTAGGGTTGTAAGGATGCGATACAGGTTAGCCTTTTTTAATGGAAGAGACCTAGAAAGTGCAGGATCTCCGACCCTCTTCAATTAGAGGTGTGATTAAAGTTGGATTAATTTTTTATTCTAATCTTTCTTATACATGGGATACCCATAATTTTATATCTATTGTCGTTGTGGAGAGCATCAGGCTCTGCATCATTAATTCTGAAGATGTTATGGCACTAGAAACACTATTAGGGATTGGGATGGCTAGTGTACGTCTGTACAAGGAGTGACCTCTTGAGGGTAGTGGGTGTCACATCATGGGGGACCACTGTGTCTTAATGATGAAAGGGTTCTGTTTCATTCTATTTATAGACTGGTTGGTCTCCTTTCAGGCCTTTGATCACCACTATCGCTGCATGGTTATTTTCACATAACCAGGGTCAAGACTTTTCTACATAAGGGTGAAAGGGATGTACAAGCGAGTAGGGAGGGACTCAAGCAATATGGGTTTGGAGGAATTACAACCCAGATTCCTAGGTATTATCTTTTTGACAAGGTGAATTCATATATGCACATTAATATCGTGGGATATTATCTGATAGATGTCTTTCTAGAGGACACGTTATGTTAACCTCTAGATAAAGAGGTAGATTTCTCTATTTATCTTGGGATTGGAGCGGCACTAGTGTTCATTCATCCTTATAGGATGACAACACTAGAGTTACAAGATATCAAGAAGCAGTTAGAGGAGTTGCAGGCAACGTATTTCATCAAAACCAATTCTTATTATTTGGTTTCACACATACATTTGGTGAAGAAAGAAAAAAATATAGTTAGACATTTTGCGGATTATCAGAAGTTGAACCAGTTGACGGTCAATAACCCATATCCCTTACCGAGGATTGATGATCAGTTTTATCAGCTTCGAGGACCCTGAGTGTTCATGAAGATTGAATTTAGATCTAGTTATCATCAGTTCCATGTTAGAACTTCTGATATACCTCTTGCATCATTTCAGAGAAGGTATGGTCTATATGAGTATTTGGTTATTCCGTTCGGTCTCATGAAAACACCAGAAGATTTCATGGAACTGATAAACAGAGGGTTCCATCTTTACTTGGATTCTTTTTTTGAAGTCTTCTTTGATGATATCTTCGTGTAGTCTCACACTCGATATGAGAATCCCACCAATCATGATATCGTATTGAGTACACTGAGAGGTCATTAGTTATATGTTAATCTCTCAAAATGGAACTTTTTGATGGAATATGGTTTCTGATGCTTTTTTCGGGGCGCGCGTGCGTGCGTCCATCACGCAGAGGACGCGCGGCTTGTTTCCCCACAATCCCGCTTTCCAAAGGCGGGAGGCATTCGCTCCTTATTTTGGGACATCTACTCCATGATCGAAATTGAGATGATGGGATGTCGATTCCTCCTTCCGTGGATTCGTCCTCAGAACTCGTCACCTAGTCTGGGTCTCCCGCATAGATTTAAGTCATGTTCGTGAAACTCTTCCCAGTGCCATATCTACATGGACACCAGTTAATTACGCTTCTTCTGTAAATATTCTAAAAGGGGTCTGGTCAGGGCAGTAACCTTTAGTTAGGGGAGTGGTCTCACTGAGGCATCGTTGGCGTGTCTTAATGTTAGGGGATTGTCATGTCTGTGTTCTGTCCATTATTATAGGGCTTCTCGAGGGCTCGGATGCCCGAGGTATCCCACATCGAACGTGGGGAATTGTATTCCATAGGCATGTATCTAAGGTTTTCCTCAGCTTCCCATGTTTAACATAGGGTATGCCGCGATTTTCTCATCCAGTGGAGATAGATCAGACTGATCGGAACACTGGGAGTGGATTAGATAAAAGAACCCCCCCTGGAGGGAATTTCGATACTGGGGCCGACACGTGGTTGGCTTCTCGAATGCTGTGGAGTGGAATGAGGTGGCATGATCCCACCAGGATGTGGCTTCTTGGGTAAGAATCAGGATGGGTGATGAATTGAAGGGGCTTGAACCTCATGGAGGCTTCCTACATATCCCCGTGGTAGGGAATCACAGTCCACGTAGTTCGGGATGGAATGGGGCTTACGCTCTAAGGCGGCCCAAAATGATGGATGGATGGGGCTTATGCTCTTAGGGGGCCCACAAAGATGGATGGATGGGTCTTACACTCTGAGGCATCCCACAATGATGGATGGATTGGGCTTATGCTCTGAGGCCGCCCACAATGATGGATGGATTGGGCTTACGCTCTGAGGCATAACACAATGATTGATGGATGGGGCTTCTGCTTTGAGGCGGACCACAATGATGGATGGATGGGGATTACACTCTGTGGTGGCCCACAATGATGGATGGATGGGGCTTACACTCTTAGTCGGCCAACAATGATTAGTGAACTGACATGAAGAGGTCGGAACTACCGGGTGGTGGGCATGAACCTCATGGAGGCTTCCTACGTATCCCCGTGATAGGGAATCAAAGTCCACGTAGTTCGGGGGGTTCCAGAAAATCGACGTGAAGATGGACCGGGTGTCTGAGGGGTATTGGGCTTGAACCTCAGGGAGGCTTCCTACGTACCATGCCTTGAAATGGTTCAAAGTCCTTATAGTTTGGGTGTACAGTTTAACTTCACGCGGGATGGGGGCATTTGGGGATTAAGCTCTGAGGTGGTTGAAGGTGTTGGTGAACCGACATGTGGGGTCGGAACGACCAGGTGGTGGGATTGAACCTCATGGAGGGTTCCTATGTACCATGCCTTAGCATGGATCAAAGTCCCTGTAGATCACTGTAGGTGGGGGTAAAGGTCGGTGCTCACTCTAAGCTCACATGAGTCATGCTTGGTGTGAGAAACAAGAGACGACATAGTCCTGATGATCACGTCACGAAGGGTGCGTCCGTGGGAAGCGAAGAGGGGATTATGCGTTGGGCAGCCCGTGGTGCCAGGACATACTCCAGGATGGATGCCCGAGGGCGAAAAAGCGCAGCAGGAGAGGGATTTGGGACTGACGAAATGAGGAGTTCCACTTCCCATTACACTCCCTGTTGGCCCTGGTACCGGGGAAGTACAGAGGTGCATGGGTGCTACCTTCTGCAAGAGGGGCTAGGGGCTTACAACAAGAAGGTTTCACTTCCCCGCGGATAGACGCCACATCGATAAGGAGGATATCATCCCATGTGGGGGGTGATCCCATCCCTGTGGAGATGAGCGGGCGTGGAGAATGTCCAAGGCGGGGGGACCCTACGTGCGAGGCATGGGGATGGATCACAGTTTAACGTCATGTGTTGAGGATGGGGTTCTTGGAAATTTAACATCTTGCATCTCGGATGAGGTGGGTTTACTCCACACCCCTAGGACTTACGTGACTGGTACCCTTTACTCCTTGTGGGAAGGAAGGTACCGGCAATGCCGTAGTGAAGGGGGGTCATAGAGTAAACCATCTAGGTGTCCATGTTAGCATGGATATGCGAAGAAGCAATAGCTGTTAGCGTGCCTATGCAAAGAAGCAATAGCTGTTAGCGTGCCTATGCAAAGAAGCACAAGGCAAAGCAATGCAACAGGAAAAACCGCCCAATGGACCTTGAGGTTACTTCATAAGATCCCGGAAGGTCATACGGGAAAACAACGCATGGTGGGTGTCGGTGCCCGGGGCATCCAGAAGGAGGACATCGGGCACCTACGCAGGGAGGCACCTGGGGAGCATCAAGGTGAGGGGTCCCAGGGGTTGCGCACAATGAAATGGTTGGAGCGCCAAACACCGAGATGGCACATAATCGGGGCAGAGGGCTTGCGTGCAACTAGTAGGATCGTGCACAAGGGATATGAATTGCATGTGAGTGGAAAAGGCCGCACCCAAAGGCATGGATGCACCCAGCGAAAGGGATTGTGGGCAATTGGACCATTTTGCATGCAACGGAAGGAATTGTGGGCAAGGGAGGATCCCTGAAGGGTTTGGAATTCTGTTGAATCCAGTGGGATCGTGTGAAAAGGTGGATCCTGGGGCGAGGTGGCACAAAAAGGCTCAGTACCTGAAGGCCATGTTCCACACGTGGATTTCCGATTTCGCGCACAAGAGACGGTTCGAATCCCTCAACCCCAAAATGGAAGGGCTCTCCTTCTATTTATAGGCATCCAGTGGTGCGAAATTCAGGGTGGAGTGCAAAACTTGCATGCCAGAGATGGCGGCGTAGAATGTTAACCACGCTGGGCGCATGCGCAAAAGTTTTTCACGCCAGCGCCAGGGATCCTTCATGAATCCCAGACCCTTTCCATGCGGCCCTACTTTTCCACGTGCATACCCCTTTTTTCTGCACAAAAATTCTGGGCCCTCCAGACCGAGCCTCCAGGTCTGAATATGACTTCAATTTGTCATTTCAAAACTTCCTTCAGTTATTATGGACTTTTTGGCATCTAAAAATTCCCCCCTCAGAATTGGATCAGTAAGGGGTCGCAATGAACAGATTACGAGGGAAACGCCGAAATGCCGAAGTGTTGGGCTTCGTGGGCCCCCTGCGCACAAAAATGCTGTGGCGTGCAAAACGACGGCTGGTGCAGAATCAGCTTTCTGTGTGGCGTAGAATCCCAGATTCTCCAATAAAAGGGGACGTGGGTCCTAGGCTCCATATGTAGCTTTCTCACATGATAGGCTCTTAGATCTCGTGCGCTAAATTGTCTCTGTGCCTGCGCGTAAAACCCGCTTTGGCAGCGCGTAATTACTCCAAGTTTTGGCTATATTTACGCGCCAACCCAGGATTTTCCGCGATGACTTCTCCGATTCCGCGCCCAACTTCCAAATTCCATGCAACACATCCAGATTCCATGAAACGCAACCATATTCTGCGCAACACTCTCAAGGCACTTGGCTGGAAGAAGATGGTCGCAAACCAAGTGGATGAGGGGGATGTCGCAGCTCGTAGAGATGAAATGGCGGCAAACGAGGATGTTTATGGTGCCAGAGTGGTTGCCTCTAAAAACCATACTTTATTCAATCTGCTAACCCCATCCTAGATGGAGTACCCTTTGTCCAACAACCTTCCACTGGTAGGCTTCGAGGTTGATACACCACGGTCATGGGTGACCCCTGAGGATGACCTTCCCCAATACAATATCACCAACACTGGTCATCCTGCCAGAGAAACTAGGCACATGGATGCATATGTCCAGAACCCGAGGACTAGGACCATTGCTGGGGGTGATCCTATTGCAGAGAGTTCCCAGACCCTCTACGCAAGAACTTTCCATCAGAGCATCACAGAAAATACCAGGGGCTGGGTGCAAGATTGGGATCTGTGGTCCGGCGGAAACTTCACCAGTGAGTGGGCCAAGGCTTACTAGGTTCTCTATACGTGTGACCAATTTATGGACAATCTGTGGAGAATTGGTCTATTCGAGGTGGTGTGGATTTCACAGTTCCACTTATACTGCCAACCTGATCTCGGGCCGGAGCTGTTCACCCTGTGGTCCCCTGACACGAACACATTCCATCTTCACCATGGGGAACTTGGAATAAGCCTCTGAGACATCCACTGAATTGGAGGTATCCCACTGGAAGGCTATCAATATGATGAGTTCCTCCTACCAATGAAAACCTGGTAGGATAGATCACGGATCCCCATGATGACGTGGCACCTGCTAGAGTTGGCTAGAGAGACGCTGGAGGTCAAGGAATTCTAGAAGGAAATCTCATATAAGGACTGGTTCAGCTTGTTTCGGGAGAAGAACATGGAGGTCAAGATGTCGGGACAGGGAAAACGATGTACAACCGCGGCTCAGAGGATCAAGAATGGATCATACTGGAGGATCCTGGAGGCGAGGCAATACCAATATTGGGGCTACCACGTTAATGAGGCCCAGGACCCGAATGTTCGATATGCCGGGTTCCACGCCACCTTCCTGACCGGAAGGATCCTGCCAGTACGGGACGCTAGGATGGGCGTCTGTCCAACAACTCTAGTGATGGCAGGTACCATGGCCACCAACAAAAGGTTTAATCTGGGGGTCCCCATGATGGCTTGGCTGTACGCCATCCTGGGGTGCATCTCAAGAGCGGGGGTCACCTCAGAGAGTATGTGGCCCCTTCCAGATCTTCCACGGCTGGGTGGCTGGTCATCTTGGTATGTACACTTTCCCAAACTCCATTCATCCTCCGAGCAACGGCCTGCGACCATCTCTTCTGAACATTGTCGGAGTCACACCGATGACGCTCAGTGAGGAGGGAGTAAGGATCAGAATTGGTAACCATTCCAACTTTACCTTAATCCCATTCCCCACCCTGACCGGACAAATGGTTGATAATGGGAAAGGCTCGCTGGAGCAGGAGGAATACTTCCAGAACATCAGAGGCGGGGTGCTTGTGGCTCAGATTGATGGGAAGATCTTCTACGATCCTTACGTGTCGTCTTGACTCGCCCGGGAGTTCGGGTGCCTCCAGCGAATGCTGAAGAGGGTATTCATGGATGTTTCGGTAGAGAGGAATCTCTGTGTCCTTTTCCAGATGTGGTTAATGTTCACAACTAATGGATCTGGAGACGACATTACCCTTCCTCCCATTGGGGCCGACGCAGGCCTATCAACTGAGTATGCCAAACACTGGGCCATCGTATACCCCGAGGGACTTTTGCGTAAGGGAGTTCGGCAACTCGAGACTACCCGCGTGGAACCCGGGCGACTAGAAGCAGGTAAGGTGCCGCTAGAAGGGGGAGACTAGGGGCTTGCCAGGCAGCGAGGCCTGCACAGGCTGGGACCTCAGCAGTGGGAGCATCGCATTGCGGGACCAATGAACTTCTTGGGAAGCAGATAGGGTATCTGATTCAACCTTCCCTGGATGAAATCTTCTCAGCGATATGGTTATCCTGGTTAACCCTATGGCAGTCGATGAGTACCGAAGCTCTCGGGTAGAAGATAATGCGGGTATGAGTCCAGCTACCAAAAGTCGTGCTTTTCTTGAAATCCGACAGAGAAAAATTCCACTAGTGTCATGCATATCTAAAATCCATGGACACATACACATGCCAGTGGGGCCGGTGCATGGATCCACCTTTCCTGGTGAAAGTCATGCTCGACCAAGAGCATGATCGAGAAAAGATGCCACCGGGAGAAGGAGACAATGACGAGTCGGAGGACGACGATAACATAGAGGAAGTGGGAGGAGAAGAACAAAGTGAAAGAGAAGGTGAGGGAGAAGATGAAGGAGATGGTGAAGGAGAACCCGAAGGTGAAGTGTCACAGGGGGACCCTACAAAGGGAGTCTCCATGAGAGTGGCAAGATTGTCAGCTCTGACATTGAAATAACCAAGATACTCAAGGTATGCTTCAACCCTCATCCATCCTTGTACTCTCTTCCCTTTTCAACCCATATCCCATCATATTTATTATAATCAGGAGCACATTGTCCCTGATCAAGCATCTCTAGTTGAAGGAAGGGAGGAAGCATCAATAGGGCCAAGCAGGGCACCAACGCCCATTATTGAACTGATGAGTGGTGAGGGATCTCCTGCCACGACAGCTCTTGCAGTGGCCATAACACTAGAGGCGGGCACCTTGGATTCCTGTAAGTCCCTTTCATTGACGCCGATAATCAGTGTTGAAGAACTCATCTGACCAGGGTGCTTCCTGTCTGTGCAGTGATCGCGACATTGGGGGCCCATCGAGCTACTGAACCCGGACCATCCACAGGCATTCCGATGACAAGAACACTGCCCCACCCAGAACATGCCTCCCAAAATGAGTTGGATCCATCTACTGGTGACCATGGAGTGGTAGAAATTGGTGATGCTGCTGTCGTGGTAGGCCCGAAAGTTGAAGAGGGTGCCACCAGGATCGAGGGGACAGGAGAAGGTCACCCCGGTGCTGATGAGCGTACTCCCTTGGAAGGAATCCCTGAGGAGGACCCTACCGCTGCTCTGTTGGTTTTCTTCCCTGTCTATCGGTCCACTGACCCTGAAAAAATATACAATTCTGACTCTAATGTGGCTGATGAGAGCCGGATGACACGACACAAGGGATGGAAGTGCATTTTACATTTTCTCAATCAGCCTCAGACCGGATAGTTGAAGCGGATGGGATCACTCCAGACCTGGTTGTGCTTCCTGTGCGCTAGAGGGGTAGATGCTCAACGCCTTCATCTAATGGTCCATGACTACATGGCTGAGAAGATGCACATGAGTTGCTGGCATGCCGACATCATCTGGTGCCAGGAGGAGTCAGGGAGCACATGAGCAGTCCGGCGGGCGGAGTAGGAGGTCTGAAACCTTGAGAAATAGGAGAAGGAGCAAGAGGTGTTAATTTCAACCTACTCTAAGCTTGTGGAGTAGTTGAGGGCCCAACTGAAAGATTCTCTAGATCAACTCATAGATGCAAGTCACCAGATAAACGAGCTCCAAGCTAAACAGGAGCGGGCACAGGCCAGGGCCGGTGAACTACACCCTACGGCCACCTATGAGGAGAGGGACCTTAGGGGATGGGAGGCAGTTCTGGAGGCCACTAGCGAAAAGGTGGTAGCATTGGAGATATCCATCCAAGAATCCAACCCCTAGGGGGGGGCAGTTTTGGCCAAAACCCCTATAGTTGTCCCGCTCCGCTGTTTTCTACTGTTTCCCTGAACTGCATGTATAGACAAGCCTATTTACTTTCCCCTTTTTTCATACTTTTCCCTCTGGTTTAAAATGCTCAACCATAATCTTGAGATAAATAGAGATCGATACCTAAGCTCGCGTGGACCATGAGAAACCAAGGAGGTTCATACAATCACTTTGTTCGATTGCGAGAGCGTCTACCAGGCCCTGAGCATTCAAAATTCGAACTCGGGTTCCCGAGGAGATGAGGGAGGCCCAACCAAAAGAAGAGGACCTCAAAACAATCGATGTATCCTCATATTAATGTGCTCTATCACATGAGCGGGGAAATACCGGGGGAATTGGAATCAATTCAAACATAGGGAGATGAAAAAGGTTAATCGTGTTACCCAAATTCGGAACACTGTGGGAGGGTCGTGACGATGGAGGATAGCTATGGACTATGGCAGAAATGCAACATCCATATCGCATTGGCCTGAATTGGGGACAACAAATGAGGGCTGACTACTGACCATGTTCGCAACATGGGGCAGAACTCAAATATCGTTGATCAGTCTTCCGGAACGTTGGCCCAGGATAGCAGGTGGACCATAGGTAGAGCATCCATAATGTTAGGGGGTCCCTCAAAACATGACCAGTCTTCCAGAACGTTGGCCCAGGACAATAGGCGGACCATAGGTCGAGCATCCATACTGTTAGGGGGTCCCATCAAATGTGAAAGAGTATGATGATCCGAATAAGGGGGGAACACAATGCGTGGAATGCAGAGTGATGGTTTGTTCACATGGAATCCAGCACTCCCAAAATTATGCCACCGTGGTGGAGGCACATTTTGCAGACGTATTAATCTGGTCACGGATCATCCTTACTTTTAGACAAGACCTCTCTTGTGAGGGATATGTCGCTTCCCAACATCACTATGGGGAATCCCAAACTTATTCGGGGATAATGTTGTAGTTACAAAACTCCCCGAGAAGTTAGGACAAAGGGCCGACAATGACGGGGGGGGGGAATAGAGTTTTGATTCCTATGGTTGGACCCAAGATGAAATGTCTGGGCATTCCTACATATCCCATAAGGATGGGAAACATTCCACACGTAGTTCTGGAAAGGATCTTAGTTTATGTTCTTAGAACTCGGACCAAGGGGAAAGGTGAGCAGGAGACACATGATAAGGTGGTCATAAAACCCGAAGTGAATGAGGACATAAGCCCTACTTACCATGTGTTCCCTGGGGAAGTGTTCTGGTCAAGGGACCGAACACGAACGTTAGGCTGGGCCTGTGGGGAAGTGCTCAGGCGCTCCTACATATCCCATAAGGATGGTAATCAAGCAATACGTAGTTCATAGAGGGTGTGTAGAGACCCGAATTTTAACGTACATGGACATTACATTACTTTTGCGGAATACTTAGTACATAACTAAAAACACACACACAAGGACCATAATAGTTTAGTGTCTTTGGAAACTCAGAATATATTCTTCTAATCATGGTGAATGATCTTCAACATCTCCCATAAAGATCTTCTTTTTTTTATACCTAAAACCTTTCTTTATATCCTGGGGAAAAGAAAACATAAAATGGTGAGCTCAAATTCTCAGTAAGGGTAAACAAAATAAATATCAATCACATCATATTCATAAGAACATAACATTTTGGAAGTCTTAACCTGCAAAAGAGATCATAATATCATAACATGGGATAAATCATAGTAGTGAAATGTAATCCCAATAATCACAACATTTTTTAATACACACATAATCATAGAGAATAATTTCATATTAGTCAAGACTCATTTCCAAGACTATCTTAGTGGACAAAGTCCATTTCTGAACCGAGTTCACTCCTCGTTTCAGTCCTATTTCACTGAACCGGTTTAACCTGCCGTTCCAGCCATGTCTATCTCATGAGATATAAAATCTTTACCCAATGCATTTGATGGAGATATAGGTCCCACCCATCTCATAATGATACCATTCTTATGTGTGCCACAAAATCATAAATCATACATCATTGCATAACCCATGTAATAAAAATGGGAATCTTAAACATCATGCCATCATAACATAATCTATATAAGATAAAAGGACATCATAAAAATTAATTCCATCATAACATAATCAAATCAATGTAAAAATAGGGATAGAAACAGAACTCTTTATTATCTTAGATGGAAAATAATTTTGATAAAACACTTGAACTCCATTCTTGAGGAAAATATCATTTCTACTTCAAAAACACTTTTCCTTTCTTAACATGTCATAAAATTATAAAATAAAAGAATTTGATTAAAAATAAACATGAAAACTTGTAAAGGAAGATTCTTGAAAATAATGTTTTAAAAATCCATTCATGCCGTATAAGTTAAAAAAAACATTCTTCTCGTACTTTTTTTGGAAAAGTGAAAAAGTACCTCGTACGAAAAACGAAAAATGATTCCTTTTATATCTTTTACTAAAAACTCACCAAAGAGTAAAATTGGATTTAAACAATTGTAGGTGGATGGAAACAATATTACCTATTGAGGAAACATGGATGTGGATGATAAAATACACCCGAGTAAATACCAAAGTATAAACAATCTCGGATAAAATGAGATTGTGATATTTTCCCTTACCTTAGGTCTGATTTGCTTCGTAAGTGTCCGAACCTATTTTATGATGATTTAAATAATGTCATTGACTTAATCCAGAATCATAAACATTGTTATGATATCATATATGGTTCAATTATGAATTTATTTCACCCATTTTTTGTAAATTCCATGTTAACGAGTGTTTGGGTAAAATCGTTTTATTTGTCATATGTGTTTTGACTTGTAATTATTAATATAGTTACTTAGATCACGATTACTTAAATCCATAATGTAAAACATTATTTATATATAATATATATTCAGAATATACATATATATAATGGATCGATAAATGGAAAGAAATACATTGTTCATGGAGACGGTAGGTTGTACGTACGCATGAACGCTGTTTTCGTTTCCTTATTGAATTGAGTGGAATTAAGTAGATGACATAAATATATATATATATATATATAAATAAATCCAGTAGTATTATTATGTCATATATTTCATGATTACATATTATATATACTTTATAATAATTAATGAATGGTTAACATGGAGAATGAATCTCATCGCGTCGCGGAGACGGTAGTTCGTACGTACGCACGGGCGATGATATCACTCTCATGATCGTTGAATTGTATTGGAGTGTATGTATACTATTTAAGAATCAATATAAAATTACAATAGTCATATATATTCATTATTTACACCATTATACCCATCCAAGTAAGGTGGTGGTGGAAAATAGATTACACCACGGCGTGGAGACGGTATTCCGTACGTACGCACGCGCGGTGATTTTGTTTTATGTAGGATGGATAGATGGTGAAATAGGGTTCTTTCATACTTATAATAACATATCAGAATATTAGTGATATGGATGTTATTACTTCATAATTAAACAACCTAAGAAGAAGAAGTGGAAGAACAAATAAAGTTTAAAGAATCAGTAACGGACATTACCTCATCTTTGAAGCGCCTCTTTGGGATTTCCTTTTAGGGCACTAAAATTGGTCTTTGAGGAAGACCAGAACCTCTAGGATGTTTCTAGGGAAGTGGAGAAGAGAATTTGGTAGGGTTTGGCGGAGCTTGAAGGCTTAATGTGGTGTGATGAAGAGAGGGAGGAGGTGCCCTTTTATATGGGAGGAGAGGGGCACCTTTGGAATAACTAAAACAATTATTTTATTTTAAAGTCAAATTCGGTTTTTAATAGCTCCAAATTGATATATTTAGAAGCTTAGCTGTGGATGGGTCTAAATCATCTCATCCAATAGAATTTAGACATGTTTAGGTTCCTATTTTAACCTTATCATTTATATTTAACTTTAAGTTAGATAATTTTACTTTTACCGTGCCTTTTTGCGTTCTTACACTATAAGGTTAATAAACTTACTATAAAAATCCAAACGAAGCCCAAGTTGTTTATTATTAATATATATAACCTTATCTAAGTCATTTGGCTGAACCGTAGATTTTTAGGAATAAAATAACAATTAATAATATAATATTTGTTTTAAAAACTATTTTATGTCAATTTTGACACTATTTAGTAATTGATTTTTGTGAAAATCATAACAGAATGACTAGTTCGAACAAAGTTAATTAAATCAATACTAACATGAAATATTAACCTAGAAAATTAGTTTAATTCATAAAAAGTCTCAAATTACAATTATTTGGGTATTTATAACATCAATTATTTCAATATTTCATTAATAAGATAATTACTGCATCATCTTTGTGTCTTAAATAAACTAAATTATTTAATGTCTAAAAATTACAAATAAAATACCATTATGTAGGAAATATTTTTATATTTCTAATTAATATTTATAGTCGAATTTATCTTATGTATAACCCTATATTAAAAATTATTTTCTTATTAAACTTTGATTTTAACTATTTTAACCCTTCTTTAAATAAATTAATAATAAGTGTCCTAATCTAATCCAAGTGGGCCTAAATGGTCATATTTTATTCCTAAGGTTGGTTTTGGTCGAATTACACTTATCCAATAGAATTAGGACATGTGTTAGGGTAATAATAATATCATTTTACCCTTAATTGCCCTATTTACTTTTAAATGTGGTAAAAAAAGTAAAAAGTTACTATTCACCAAAAATTATTTTCATCTCATTGAACCACATTTTACTTACTGACATCAACTGTGTCTCTTGGATTTTTGAAATTCCATTCATAGAAGCGGTAAAATTATATTTTATGAAAAATTCATTTTTTTAACTACCACTTAGTGGTTTCACTATTCATCAAAAAATAAAAGTTTCCAGAAAAAAACCAAAAATTAGACCTAAGATATATTTAATATTATGAACTCAAAAATGATGTCTATTTTTCCAAATTCAAAACATATCAGTTGAATTAATTAATTTAAAAATTAATTCCCGTTGTCAAAACAAATAGCGTGTTCTTAAGAGATAATAACTATCAAAAGATTGACACTTGTTTATGTCTGGTTTAAATGTGAAATTACATCCAATTACCAACATTTTATTAAATTGTAAAAATATATTCTAAATATAATTTAAAACAACTCAAATTAATAATATGTCACTATTAATTATTTCGATTAAAAAGGTTGTTTTTAATTAAAATTTAGTAATTTTCACTATTCATCAGAAAATGATAGTTATCCGAAAAGTACCAAAATTTCACCCTAAGCTAATTTCGATATTAAGAATCCAAAAATGAAGTCCATTTTGAAAAATGAAATTTAAAAAATTTCAAAAAGTGGTTATTACTATTCGTAACGGCTAGTTTTAATAATATTTTAATATCATATCATTTTTTAATGAATCTCTGTATTGCGTACTACACACGCTATCAAGGTAGGTCGCGATTGTGTGTAATGCAAGGCAAGTCAAGGATGTGTGTTGTGAAATCTCCTTTTGGTGTAGCGTACAACAAAAGACATTAATGAAATTAAAAACAATATTTTTCATAAAATCTCGGTGTGTTACATTCTACCCCCCTTAAAATGAATTTCGCCCTCAAAATTCGTCGGGGTTATAAATGGTTTACTACTCAAAAGTTTCTTTAATAGAAACCCACATCGTAAAAAGGAATACCAAAACCAATCATTAAAAACAAAAGTATGAAACGTAATGGTTTCCCAAATAAACTAATCAATGGGTTTCTACATAGGTGAAAATATAGATATGGAAGATAAATATAACCATCATGTTCTGATGGAGAGTGGTAGAGAACATGGATATGGAAAAGCTAGAAATCACAAAGCCATAAAATTGTGACGATATACGGTACCATCTGATTCATCAGATATAAGAGCAATAGGAAAACATTTTTGGTTTTCAAGATCATTTCCCTAAAGTTGATGAAATTGTAATTAGAAGAAATACTTTCGTGATTTTGGTATAGTCTCACCATTGGTCGTTCTATGGAAAATTACCACTTCATCTCTTAATGAAATGAAGTTGAATTTGTCATTCGTGATGTGTTAGCAGATCATGTGATAGAATGATGGGTCATTCCATCTGTCTCAAACAAATGGTTAGAAAAGTTATCAAAAAATACATAAGTCCATCTATAGTGACATTAATCATATATGGTTCCTAAAATGGACTTATACTTCTTATATTATACTGCTTAATATAAGAAAACTAGTTTCTACTAAACAGGAACATCCTGTAGGCCAGTGGTAGGTGATAAAGGCCAGTCGCACTTCAGTTGTGGGTTCGATTCCCACAGCCTTGTCCGACGCGATGGGATGTCGCCCATCCTGTAGGTTGTCCTTTTCTAAAGCTATATTACTATAACATCCCATAAATAATATCAAAAAACTTTCTATCCCAACTTATGTCCAACATAATCCATTCCAATCTTTAGTCTTATCTAAAATACTTCGGTCCAAGCTCATAGTATAAAGAAAATGATTACTTGAAATGTCACATAACAATCACATGAATGGCATCATTTATCACCCATATATCATAAGATATATCTTATTGGTCAAATTACAAACATGTGAATACCTTAATCATGTATTCTCTTGAAGAATGAATACCCATTGAACCTTAGTGAAAACATGAATGCAGTCAAAAGTTAACTCTTTCCACATACCAAAATCCAAAAATTCTATATACTCAAACCATGATATAACCTTATCCTTATATCAGTCATGAGCTCATGAATACGGTCAAACATTTCATTTTCTCCTTATCCCTTCATTATGCACATATCATCTTTTTTTTTCCAAAAATATCTTAATCACTTTCCATGGTTACCGGTAGCATAAAATTATTGAAAACCACAATAGAACAATACATAAATATTCCAATATTCTACGATACTATATACAACATTATTTTGGAATCCCATTACATAAACACTTAATCATTCCACCAAATCATTGTCATATTCAACATCGCCAATAGTGATCGCATGTGACTTCCCTTTGTCCTTTTCCTTAAGTGGTTGCTCATGTTGATCATCACTAAACCTTGGATTAGGGAATTTATTAGCATAATGCCCCATTGCCTTGCACTTGAAGGATTGAAGTGTTGGTGGTGCGTTCTCTGCAGTCTTTTATTTATTCACATCATTAGAAACCCTTTTTTCATTACTTCGACACTCAGCTGCTCGATGACCTTCTTTTCCACACATAAAATATTTTCTAGTCCCTTTAAGAAAATATCCACCATGCTTCTTTCCACACTTTGAGCATAAGGAAACATTCATATTCTTTTCACCATTATTCTGAGATTTCTCCTTGAACTCCATCATTCGTTTCTTGTCAAAACTATGAGATGGATAAGTAACACCAACTTCCATTTCTACCTTGATAGCACAACACAAAATTTCTTCATAACTACTGAAGTCTCTTATAGCTAATGTCCTTCGTAGATTTGGTTTTAAGACACTGAAGAATCAATCAACTTTACTTTCAGGTTGGATGATAAATCCAAATAAATACCTTGCAAGCCTTGTAAAATTTGCTTCGTATATACCAACAGATTCATCATCCTTTTGCATTAGATCAAGAAACTCCTTCTCCATCTTTGTTTGAAGAATACGAGGGAAGTACTTATTGAAAAATATGTTCTTGAACTCTTCCCATTCCATTGACTCAATTTCATCTCTTGGCCTCGTATTCTTGATAAGATTCCACCATTGATAAACATCACCTTCCAAACGATACACTGCTAAGATGACTTTATCATGTTCAGAACATTGAAGAACTAAAAATATCTTTTCAGTAGTACTGATCCATTTTTCAGCAACAAGTGTATCAGAAGACCCACTGAAAGAAGGTGGACGTTGCCTCATGAAGGACTCAATAGAATATTGTTCCCTTCTCTACTCATTCGGAAGTCCAGAATGATTCATAGCTTGTGTAAGTATAGCAATAATATTTTTCACTCCATCTCCCATAACATTTGTTTGTTCAGGAGGAAAATCATTGCATTGTCCATTACATTGATCAACACAGTTCCTTCGGGTTCCATCCATCGTCTAAAACCTAAAAAGAATAGTGTGAGAGGAAAAAATGACGCTAGGAAGAACAACATAATAAAGGGGGAGTACCTTCAATATCTAACATCTTATGTTACCGTAATTCTAGTACTATAACCTATACTTATACTTAACCTTAGGGAAATCCGTATACATACCTTAGAAATATCTATAGGGATCTCACTGAAGTTCTCGCATCCTAGTTTCCAAAGGCTGACTAAAACTTTCCTCTTATACCAACTGTAGAGACCCGAAGCTTAACATACATGGACATTACATTACTTTTGTGGAATAATTAGTACATAACAAAAAACACACACATAACGACCGTAATAGTTTAGTGTCTTTGGAAACTCGAAAAATAATCTTCTAATCGTGGTGAAAGATCTTCAACATCTCCCATAAAGATCTTATTTTTTTATGCCTAAAACCTTTCTTTATATATTGGGGAAAAGAAAACATAAAAGGTTGAGCTCAAATGCTCAGTAAGGGTAAAAAAAAAGAAATATCAATCACATCATATTCATAAGAACATAACATTTTGGAAGTCTAAACCTGCAAAAGAGATCATAATATCATAACATGGGATAAATCAAAGTAGTGAAATGTAATCCCAATAATCATAACTTTGTGGAATACACACATAATCATATAGAATAATTTCTTATTAGTCAAGACTCATTTGCAAGACTATATTAGTGGACAAAGTCCATTTCTGAACCGAGTTCACTCCTCATTTCAGTCCTGTTTCACTGAACTGGTTTAACCTGCCGTTCTAGCCATGTCTATCTCATGAGATATAAAATCATTACCCAATTCATTGGAGGGAGATATAGGTCCCACCCATCTCATAATAATACCATTCTTATGTGTGCCACAAAATCATAAATCATACATCATTGCATAACCCATGTAATAAAAATGGGAATCTTAAACATCATGCCATCATTACATAATCCATATAAGATAAAAGGACATCATAAAAAAATAATTCTATCATAACAAAATAAAATAAATGTAAAAATAGGGATAGAAACAGAACCCTTTATTATCTTAGATGGAAAATAATTTTGATTAAACACTTGAACTCCATTCTTGAGGAAAATATCATTTCTACTTCAAAAACACTTTTCCTTTCTTAACATGTCATAAAATTATAAACTAAAAGAAGTTGATTAAAAATAAACTTGAAAACTTGTAAAGGAAGCTTCTTGGAAATAATTTTTTAAAAATCCATTCATTCCATATAAGTTAAAAAAAACATTTTTCTCGTACTTTTTTCGGAAAAGTCAAAAAGTACCTCGTACGAAAAACGACAAAAGATTCCTTTTATATCTTTTACTAAAAACTCCCTAAAGAGTAAAATTGGATTTAAACAATTTTAGGTGGATGGAAACAATATTACATATTGAGGAAACATGGATGTGAATGATAAAATACACCCTAGTAAATACCAAAGCATAAACAATATTGGATAAAATAAGATTGTGATATTTTCCCTTACCTTCGGTCTGATTTGCATCGTAAGTGTCCGAACCTCCTGTATAATTATTTAAATAATGTCAATGACTTATTACAGAATCATACTTATTGTTATGATATCATATATGGTTCACTTATGACTTTATTTCACCCGTTCTTTTGTAAATTCCATGTTAAAGAGCGTTTTGGGTAAAATCGTTTTATTTGTCATCCGTGTTTTGACTTGTAATTATTCATATGGTTACTTAGATCACGATTACTTAAATCCAGAATGTAAAAAATTATTTATATATAATATAGATTCAGAATATACATATATATAATGTGTCGATAAATGGAAAGAAATACACCGTTCATGGAGACGGTAGGCCGTACGTACGCATGAACGCTGTTTTCGTTTCATTATTGAATTGAGTGGAATTAAGTGTATGACATAAATATATATATACATAAATCCAGTAGTATTATTATTTAATATATTTCATGATTACTTATTATATATAATTTATAATCATTCATGAATGGTTAATGTGGAGAATGAATCTCATCGCGTTGTGGAGACGGTAGTCCGTACGTATGCACGAGCGAAGATATCATTCTCATGATCGTTGAATTGTATTGGAGTGTATGTATACTATTTCAGAATCAATATCACTTAAAAATAGTCATATATAGTCATTATTTACACCATTATACCCATCCAAGTAAGGTGGTGGTGGAAAATAGATTACACCACGGCGTGGGGACGGTATTCCGTACGTACGGAAGCGCGGTGATTACATTTTCCGTAGGATATTAAGTTGGTGAAGTAGGGTTGTTTCATACTTATAATAACATATCAGTATATTAGTGATACTGATTATATTACTTCATAATGAAAAAACCTAAGAAGAAGAAGTGGAAGAAGAAATAAAGTTGAAAGAATCGTTAACGGATGTTACCTCTTCTTTGAAGCGCCTCATTGAGATCTCCTTTTAGGGCACTAAAATTGTTCTTTTAGGAAGACCAGATACTCTAGGATGTTTATAGGGAAGTGGAGAAGAGAATTTGGCAAGTGTTGGCAGAGCTTGAAGGCTCAACGTGGTGTGAGGAGGAGAGGGAGGAGGTTCCCTTTTATAAGGGAGGAGAGGGGCACCTTTGGAATAACTAAAACTATTATTTTATTATAAAGTCAAATTCGGTTATTGTTAGCTCCAAATTGATATATTTTGAATCTAAGGTAATGATGGGTCGAAATAATCTCATCAAATAGAATTTAGACAAGTTTAGGTTCCTATTTGAACCTTATCATTTATATTTAACTTTAAGTTAGATAATTTTACTTTTACAGTGTCTTTTTGTATTCTTACACTATAAGGTTAATAAACATACTATAACAAGCCAAACGAACCCCAAGTTGTTTATTATTAATATATATTACCTTATCTAAGTCATTGGGCTGTACCTTAGATTTTTAGAAATAAAATAACAATTAATAATATAATATTTGTTTTAAAAACTATTTTATGTCAATTTTGACACTATTTAGTAATTGATTTTTGTGAAAATCATAACAGAATGATTAGTTCAAAAAAAGTTAATTAAATCAATAATAACATGTAATATTAACCTAGAAAATTAGTTTAATTAATAAAAAGTCTCAAATTACATTTATTCGGGTATTTATAACACCAATTATGTCAATATTTCACTAATAAGATAATTACTGCATCATCTTTGTGTCTTAAATAAATTAAATAAATTAATGTTTAAAAATTACAAATAAAATACCATTATGTAGGAAATCTTTTTATATTTTTAATTAGTATATATAGTATATTTTATCTTATGTATGACCCTATATTAAAAATGATTTTCTCATTAAAATTTGATTTTAACTATTTTAACCCTTCTTTAAATAAATTAATAATAAATGTCCTAATCTAATCCAAGTGGGCCTAAATGGTCATATTTTATTCCTAAGGTTGTTTTTGGTCGAATTACACTTATCAAATAGAATTAGGACATGTGTTAGGGTAATAATAATATAATTGTTACCCTTAATTACCGTATTTACTTTTAACCGTGGTAAAAAAAGTAAAAAGATACTATTCACCAAAAATTATTTTAATCTCATTGAACCACATTTTACTTACTGACATCAACTGTGTCTCTCGGATTTCTGAAATTCCATTCACAGAAGCGGTAAAATTATGTTTTATGAAAAATTCATTTTTTTAAACTACCATTTAGTGGTTTCACTATTCATCAAAAAATAAAAGTTTCCAGAAAAATACCAAAAATTAGGCCTAAGATATATTTGATATTATGAACTCAAAAATGATGTCTATTTTACCAAATTCAAAACATATCATTTTCATTAATTAATTTAAAAATTAATTCCCATCGTCAAAACAAATAGCGTGTTCTTAAGAGATAATAACTATCAAAAGATTGACATTTGTTTATGTATGGTTTAAATGTGAAATTACATCCAATGACCAAAATTATATTAAATTGTAAAAATATATTCTAAATATACATTAAAACCACTCAAATTAATAATTTATCACTATTAATTATTTCGATTAAAAAGGTTGTTTTTAATTAAAATTTAGTAATTTTCACTATTCATCAGAAAATGAAAGTTATCCGAAAAGTACCAAAATTTCACCCTAAGCTAATATCGATATTACAAATCCAATAATGAAGTACATTTTGAAAAATGAAATTTACAAAATTTCAAAAATTTGTTATTACTATTCATAACGGCTAGTTTTAATAATATTTTAATATCATATCGTTGTTTAGTGAAACTCGGTATTGCGTACTATACACGCTATCGAGGAAGGTCGCGATTGCGTGTAATGCAAGGCAAGTCAAGGATGTGTGTTGTGCAAGATACTTTTGGTGTAACGTACAACACAAGACATTAATGAAATTAAAAAGAATATTTTTCATAAAATCTCGAGGTGTTACAGGGTGGCATGACATGGTATGGTACCTGTGAAAAGGATGAAAGGGGAATGCAGTTCTAGCCCTCGCACTAAAAGAAGCGACATTTGAAGTATCTTGTTTTTCGTTGAAGGTGAATTGGATTTTTCTTTGTGAAGCGACAAGCCTAGTGAGGAAATTCCTGGAATTTCCACAATAATCAATAAATATACGGACATTGACAAATGGTATGGTAAATGACAAATACCCAATGTGATTTCCTCTATGGAGAGGTCATCACAATGCAGTTCTGTTTTTCATCGTGCGACTGGGAAGATATCATCATAGTTTAAGGTCATGTGGTATGACCAACCATAACAGTTTATGGTCCTATGTCTTGGACTTGGGGGAATGCGCACAATGATATAAAAAATACCCAACGTGGATGAGGAAGTAACCCCATACCATCACCGCATGTGATTTCGGGAGAGGATCCTCAGCCCAAGGGGCCGGCGAGGGATTAATGATAAAGGGGCAGGAGACACTAGCCTCCAGCTGAGCTGGGGCCAAAACGCAATGTCTGGCCGACCCCAAATTTCTCGTGGGGATGAGGGGCAAGCTGTGCATGGTTGTTAAGGAAGATCCAAGCCCATAATCCTAGTTCTTGGATTGAGGGAGCCCAGAGAGACGCCGTAATGTGGCTTTGTCTACCTGTCGTGTGGAATTGTACTAGGGGTTAGTGCAAAGAGTGTCAAGATTACACCTTGACATGATGGGGTGGAACATAATGTGAATCATGCAACCAACATTCAGGGCCTGAAGGAGTCAGCATGACGACGAGGGAATACTGCTGACCATGTTCGCAACACTTCATCCTGTCGTGTTAGCCTGAAATGGGGATATACAAATGACCATCGACCGCTGACCATGTTCGCAAAGTGGGATTTGTAACAATTTTTTATCTAAAACCCTCAGGGGGCATTGGTCCATAAAGGTAGGATATCCCTTAGGTGTTGTATCCAGGCCGTTCTTGGGGGTCCCTCCAGGTGTGAAAGATAATGGGGGCCGGAATGAAGGGGAGAACGGAGCTTGAAAAGTTGTCGGAACTTGACTAAGTTGACACTGACATTCCAGGTCCAAGACCAGAGTACTCTGAACACATTATTGGACCACTGAAAAGGATCTATGGGATCAATTTGAGAGAGGCCAAAAGTTTTTGGATTCCTGGGAGAAGGGGGAATGGCGCCAAAAACCCTATACCACACCTATATATCCCCTCATGGAGATGGACATGCTAAGAGGCCGAGGTGACTCGGAGATCGTGGGATCTATTAAGAGACGGGGCTGGACCAGAAACCTAGGTTTTCAGGCGGTCCTATATATCCCATAAACATGGGAATCAAGCCACACATAGTTCTTGGAAGAACAGTTTAAAGTCATGTAGGACGATGGAAGGCATTTCATCCAGGAATGTGAATGGCACAGCGAGTAACCCAACGACAATGAGGACATAATCCCACACCACACCATACAATCCCATAGGAGATAACCTAGGCCGGGGGCTTGAGGCTGGGCCTCGGTCAGGGAGGCCTGATCGGCTTGCAGTTTAACGTCATGCAGGATGAGCGTGCAGTGTAAGGTCATGCGTGACCATAATGGAGTTTAAGGTCATGGAGGACCCAATAGTTTAGGGTCATGTCGGACCAAAGAGTTCTAAAAAAATCCGGTTTGAGGAACTTGGCATTGGTGGAAGGAGTTAAATGCTCACCATCCATGGTCACCAGAGAGTATGCACCATTGGGATAAACATTATGGACAATGAAATGTCCCTCCCATTTGGGCTCCAACTTGGGTGGTTTCCTGCTGGGGAGAATTGGCGCCATGAGGGCCAGTACCAGGTCACCTTACAGGAAGGAGCGGTGGAGAACCTTCTTGTTGAAATATCAAGCTGTCTTGCTCTGATTCCTTTCCATGTTGTGCAATGCTCGAAGCCTATTCTAATCCATCGCTTCCAATTCAGCTAGATGGATTTCGGCAACTCTATCAGGCACTTGCTGTTCGTAGACCACTGTGCGCAATGAGAGAAACTAAATCTCGATGGGAAGGAAAGCCTCAGTTCCATACACCAGGGAATACGGGGTCACCTGTGTGGAATTACAAGTCATCATCCGATAAGCCCAGAGGGCGTTGGGGAGCTTATCCAGCCAACTCTTCTTGTTCTGACCAACCATCTTTTGCAGAATTTAAGAGAGGGTTTTGTTGAAAGACTCGTGATAGAGATAATATTTTCATAATTTTTCATATGTGTTTCAATTATTTAACCTCTAACAATTAATCAATTTGATATGATTTGTATCATTTTAGTATTTTGGTGAATTATGGGCTTAATTATGGAAATTGGTTAATTTTGGAAATTTAGCAGTTTTGTGGAGCTTTTGTATTTCGGGAATATCTTTTATATTTTTGATCCAACATTTATGATTCCTTTTTTTGTAGGAATTATATGCTCGTGGGATTCATTTTATCCTTCTGGACCCAAAGCTCAATCCATCATTTGGAAGCTCAAATTCAGCTCACAAGTCAGGCCTCAAAAACTGTGTACAGAACTGCATAATTTTATTGTGGAGCCCATATCTCATTAATGGTTGAACCATTGTAGCTTAATTTCTAGGACAATGAAACTGAAATTTCGTGTGTCGATATATGAGAGATGGAGGAACAACTTTCATGAATGACCTATTCCAAAATTCGGTCATTTACTATGCCAACCAGACTCAACCTTTTGGGGGAGTCATTTTGGAGGGAAATTTTCTACTCCCCAAGACAATAAATAAGAGTGTTCACTTCCATTAAAAGGGGTTTAAGAAGGGTAAATAAGGGTTGTGCTGGAGGATTAAGTTATTGAAGTTATTTGTATTTTATATTTTCTTTTTTACTTAGTTTCATCATTCTGTCTTCTTCCCCTTTCAACTCTAATACCCTTTCTCATGGAGGGGTAAAACCTTTTAGTGATCGGGGAAGGGGGAGTTTCTCTTTTGTAATGTTGGAGTTTTGTGCTTAAATGTAAAACCATATCTTTATTTTTAATGAAACCTATTATTTTTTTTCCCAATTCTCTTAATGATATCGTGTTTTGAGTTTGGTGTATTCATTTTTATTAGCTTTGGTTAAAGACTTCTAATCTCCCTCCACCTAGTGCAATTTGTCTCAATCGAGCAGATTGTGTTAGGTGGTGAGTGTCTAACGATCGTTGACACGTGTGTGGAACTAGTAGCCTTTTTCTAGAGTTCTAAGGATCAACAATTCCCTATTGGGACTTGCCTTAGTTTTTTAGGAATTGTTTATGATCTTCCATGCACATAGGAGTGAGTTCTATTTTCTTCTTTAACCAAGGGTGATAGATAACTCCATCTAAGATTCTTTCATTTGTCATTCAAATGGAAGAGATGTATGATGATCTTTGTGACTATAATGAAATTACAAAAGGTGATCATACCCTGACCCCATCACTCTCTTCATCCATTAGTGTTCAACCTTTCTTTTCAATCTCTTGCTTTATATTTCAACTTAAACAACTGTAAAAAAGAACCTCTTCTTCTTTCTTTAATTTAAGTGGAAAATGTGATTGTTGTGAACTCCTCTCTGGAGAAAACATAGGTTACCTACTTTACTTCATTTCAACATAGGTTTTATTTGTTTTTTTCACACCCCATGATAGGCACGTGTCAAAACGTGGTGTCGTTGCCGGGGAGGTAGTGACAACAATTTTGTTTTCTTCTTTCTTTTCTCTTTTCTTATTTTCATTCCAAAGTTGCATGACTAGAACCTCAAACACTAAACCTTGCCCCATTGATCTTGAAATTGAAAGAAATTTGTTGAATAGACATAGAAACCTAAATTTACAATCTGAATTTGTGGAAATTTCTCTTACAGACTCAAGTGAAACTTCAAGTGTTCACTCTGAGCCTGTCATAATGGGTGGAAGTCAAAACCCTACTCTCAGAGACCTTTGTGCCCCACAATTCCTTAATCAGAATAATCAACTTTTCATGCCAGTGTTACAAAATGATTTTGAGATGAAACCTAATATGATACCATTGCTTCCAATGTTTCATGGCTTGGTAGGTGAAGATCCCAACAAGCATATTAAATAGTTCACACATGTCTGCTCAACCTTTAGACCACGTGGAGTAGCTGGGGAACAAGTAAAGTGGAAGGCATTCTGATTTTCATTGGAAGGAGCTGTGAAAGAATGGTTGTATGGTCTACAACCTAGAGATGTGGATGATTTGAATGACCCGGTGAGATGCTTCATGAAAAGATTCTTCCCTGCCTCTAGAATCACATCCATCAGAAAAGAGATCTATGCCGTCAAACAATCATCTAGAGAAACCCTTTATGAGTAATGGGAAAGATTTGAAAAAGCTACATGCTAGCTGCCCACATCAAGCCAACAAGGATCATCACTTTCTTGTCTTCTTCTATCAAGGCTTATTGGACAATGATTGGAACCTTCTTGATGCATCATCTGGAGGTGCATTGATTTACAAGTCGCCAGAAGAAGCAAACGTTTTGATTGAGAAGATTTATCAGAACTCACAACAGTTTGGTACAAGAGGTGCTGGAACAAGAGGTATTCATGAGGTACAAACTTCTCATCCATCACCATTACTAAAAACTAAGATTGAACAGCTAACTAGTTTGTAGATACATATAGCATTGAAACAAGTGGGAGACCAACAAGCACCAGCTAAGGTATGTGGTTTATGCACATCTCCTGATCATTTCACTGACCAATGGGTTGAAATACAGGGAATGGAAACTTGTGCAGAAACCTTTCAGCCAAGGAAGTACCAACAAAATAAAGGATGGAGAGAGCCAAACCATGATCAATATGGGTTTGGAAATCTGTAGAATCAAGCTAGACCCCCATTCTAGCAATAATTCCAAAACCCCCCACCATTTCAACAAAAGAAATCTTATAGCTAGCCTTCTCATCACCAACCACCCACTTTCTTAAAATCCTATGAGCAGCCACCAACCAGTGCACAACCCATAATTTTGAACCAACAACATATATTTTATATTGAGGGACTGAAAGGCTCTGTAAAATATTTGACCACCATGTTTGGAGGTCTCATGGAATTCCTAACCAAAAATACTGGGAAACTTCCTTCCCAAACAATCCCAAACCCAAAGGATAATGTTAGCATTTTAACAACAAGAAGTGGAAAAGAGACCTCACCACCAAAATCCCATGAACCTGAAATAATACCACTTGTGTTGAGGGAGAATGAATTTGAAAACTATGAAAATTTTGTGGAAATTCAGTGTGAAGAAGAGAAGAAAGAGGATGAAGAGAAGGATAGGACACGTAAAAAGAGACAAGAAACTCCATTTCGATGTCAAAAAAGGAGAAGAAAGACATACACCCTCCATTTCCATCAAGGATGATTGAATCAAAGAAATTTCAGGAGGAAGCACTTCAAAAAGAAATTATGGACACCTTCAAGAAAGTGGAAATCAATATCCCCTTACTTGATGCAGTCAAAAAAATTCCAAAGTATGCTAAATTTTTGTAGGATTTTTGCACCAAGAAGAGGAGAATAAAGGGAATGAAATGATCAACATAGGAAGAAGTGTCTCAACCCTTGTCACACCACAATTTCCAACCAAATGTCATGATCCAGGGACATTTTCTATTCCATGCACCATTGGTTCTTTAAACTTATCTAATGCTTTGTGTTATTTATGTGCTTTGATTAATGTATTTACTCACTCGGTATACACTTCTTTGCAGATTGGAGACTTGAAGCCCACAAGAGTGGTGGTCCATCTTGCAAATAGATCCACAGTTTTCCCTGTAGATGTTTTGGAGGATGTCCTTGTGAAAGTCAATGATCTCTTGTTCCCAGCCAACTTCTACGTGCTCAATATGGAAGAATATAGGAGCCCGTCACATTCACCCATCATTTTGGGGAGACATTTCTTGAAAACAACTAAAACCATCATCAATTTCCAGGAGGGGACACTCACCATGGATTTTGGAGAGCACACAATCCACTTCAATATTTTTGAATCCATGTGGCACCCATCAGATTATCACTCCCTCTTTTCGATTTCTCTTGAAGTTGGTGCAGAACCCATTGAAGAATCAGGTATGCTCTATGAATTCTTAAACTTAGGAGATACTTCTTCCATTGAAAGTATCATTGAACGTTTGAATACCCAACATGATGGTGATTCTGACTTAATGTGGGAGGAAGAGGTAAAATATGATTTCTTTGATGATTTTTTAAATAATGAGGAAGGTGATATGGTTTCTTGTGTGCAGGAGGTCCAAAATATGGAAGTGGGAAATGTCAATTTAGTTTCATCCCTTGAGCATCCCCATTATTTGGAGCTCAAACCACTCCCCACTGATTTGAAATATGTGTACCATAGGGAGGGAGAGAAACTACCTGTGATAATTGATAATAATCTCTCTAAAATCCAATAGAAATCATTGATAGATATTTTGAGAGAGAATATCCAAGAAATAGGGTAGAGGTTAGGTGATATTCTAGGAATCAACCCAAAAATATGCTCAAATATAATATTTCTTGAGGGAGACTCCAAAACTGTCAGGGAACCCCAAAGGACGTTGAATCCCGCTTTGATGGAGGTTGTGAAGAAAGAGATTGAGAAACTATTGGAAGCTGGGATCATCTATCCTATCTTAGATTCACAGTGGGTTAGTCCAATTCATGTAGTTCCAAATCACTTGGAAAGATAATTTTCCCATTCCCTTCATTGATCAGATGTTAGAGAGATTTCCTGGGATAACTCGTTATTTCTTTTTGGATGGATTTTCAGGTTATTTCCAGGTAACCATTGCTCTTGAGGATTAAGAGAAGACAACCTTTACATGTCCCTTTGTAACTTTTTCACATAAAAGGATTCCATTTGGATTATGTAATGCTCTAGTTAAATTTCATAGGTGCATGGTAAGTATATTTTCTGATCACATTGAAGATTTCTTGGAGGTTTTCTTGGATGATTTCATGGTGTTTGGAAACACTTTTGACCATTGTTTGAAAAATCTAGAAAAAGTTTTGAAAACCTGCATTGAAAAGAATCTTGTTTTAAGTTTTGAAAAGTGTCATTTCATGGCTGAGAGAGGGATTATTCTTGGTCAAGTAATTTCCAAAAAGGGAATTGAATTTGATAAGTCAAAAGTCGAAGTGATAAATTCTTTGCCTTACCCAACTTGTGTGAAGCATGTTAGACCTTTTTTAGGACATTCAGGATTCTACAGGAGGTTTATCAAGGATTTTAGTATGATTTCTATCCCTCTACCTAGATTTATTTTGAAAGATTCTGATTTTGATTTCAATGGTGCATGTAGGGAATAATTTGATGAGCTGAAGAGGAGATTGATTGAACCACTGGTGATGCAGCCACCAAATTGGGAAGAACCATTTGAGCTACTTTGTGATGCTTCCAACCAAGCAGTTGGAGCAGTCCTTTCTCAGTGAATTGAGGGCAGGCCACAAGTCATTGCATATGCTTCAAGAACCTTGGATGCGGCTCAATTAAATTACACAACCACAAAAAATGAGTTTTTAGCAGTTATTTTTGCTTTGGAAATATTCAGATCATATCTGCTTGGAACTAATGTCACTATATTTTCTAATCATGTAGGTCTCAGGTACATGATGATGAAGGATGAAGCTAAACCAAGGCTGGTGAGATTGATGTTACCGCTACAGGAGTTCACCATAGAAATCAAGGACAAAAAGTGATCTGAGAACCAAGTGGCTGATCATTTAAGCAGACTTCCTAACACTGCTGAAGTTGAAATTCCAGAGAAAGAACCACTGAATAATCACCTTCCAGGAGAGAAGCTGTACATGGTTAAATGAGAATTTCCTTGGTATGATGACATGGCCAATTATCTGGGAACATATCAGGTCCCATCTCATTTAAATTCTCAACAAATTCACAAACTGAAATCTGAATCTAGATATTACATATGGGATGATCCATATCTTTGGAAGATTTTCAATGACCAAGTGATAAGAAGATGTTTTCCTGAGAGTGAAACTCGTTCTGTCTTTGATTTTTGACACACATTATCTTGTGGAGGCCACTTTGGACCTCAAAGGATAGAATTGAAGGTTTTATAATCTGAACTTTATTGGCCAACCATTTTTAAAGATTCTCATTAATTTTGAAAAAGGTGCCCAAAATGTCATTTTTCTGGAAACATCTCAAAGAGACAAGAAATTCCCAAAAAACCACTTATTTTTTTGAGATTTTTGAAGTATGGCGGATAAATTTTTTGGGCCCTTTCCCAATTTCATTTGGAAATTCTTATATCATTCTTGCGGTTGATTATGTTTCCAAATGGGTGGAGGCAAAAGCCACCAGGACTGATGATACTAAAGTTGTCTGTGATTTTGTCCGGACTAACATATTTTGTTGGTTTGGAGTGCCTAAAGACATCATCAGTGATTAAGGGACTAACTTTTTCAATATGACAATGGAGGCTTTGCTGAAGAAGTATGGGGTGCATCATAAAACATCAACTCCCTTTCACCCACACAAAAATGGTCAAGCTGAAGTGTCCAACTGGAAAATCAAATGAATTTTGGTGAAGACTATTAAACGAAACATGAAGTATTGGAGCCATAAGCTGGAAGACACATTATGGGCTTATAGGATATCCTACAAGACCTAGATTGAAATGAGTCCATATAGGCTGATTTATGGAAAAAGTTGTCACCTACCTGTGGAACTGGAGCATAAGGCATGTTGGGTTGTGAGGAAGATGAATTTTTATCTTGAAAGTGGTGTGGAATATAGAAGGTTTCAGTTAAAAGAGCTGGAAGAAATTATCAGAGAATCATTTAAAAAATACAAAATTTACAAAGAGAGAACAAGAGTGGCTCATGAGAAGCTGATCCAACTGAAAAAATTCCATCCTGGAGATGCAGTGTTGCTTTTCAATTCAAGACTTAAGCTGATTCTAGGTAAACTTCGTTTCATATGGGAGGGTCCTTTTATATATACTCATGTATATCCTTTCGGTGCTATGCAGATTGTGAAGGATGGGGAGAAGGATCCATTCACTATTAATGGGCACAGGCTGAAGAAATTCCATGGGACCATTCCATCAG
This sequence comes from Viscum album, assembly GCA_963277665.1. Taxonomy (NCBI): domain Eukaryota; kingdom Viridiplantae; phylum Streptophyta; class Magnoliopsida; order Santalales; family Viscaceae; genus Viscum; species Viscum album. Next base: position 26,164,608 of record OY728128.1, on the reverse strand, counting down.
ATCCAGGGGAGGAGATCCCGCTCCTCCAAGCTGTCTATCAATTAGAGCCATTAGGTTGTAACTCTCCTTTACACTTGTTTGTTGTTGTGATTCATTCTAAAATCAGCTTACATGTTAAATCCACTTGAATTCATTGAGTAAAATTCATCATTTAAGTGTGGGGGAGGAAACCTTTGTAGTTTAGGATTTTCATTTATTGTTTGTTTTCTAAAAGAAAAAAATAAAAAGAATTGTGTTTTTTTTCAAATTTTTGTTTGTTTATTTTTCAATTTTTGGTGTGTTTTTGAAACTTTTGACCTGAAATGATTCTCATTTACATTTTTAAAACCCATTCCATGAGGGAACCAATTTATTCTCTGAAACTGATCTTAAATGAATGTTGAAAATGATTTTGTTTTAAGTTCAATTCATTGGGAATTTCATGAAAAGTACTCAGGTTTTTGAATCCCATGCCACATTTCACTGTCATTATCTTTGAAATCACTTTCCTGTGAGGCTTTTGAACCATTATTGTTATATTCTTTTCATTCACCTCACTTCTTGAAAGAACCAGACCATGCTTGTTTTAACCAGAATTTGATTCATTCCTTTCAAAACTTGAGGGTTTGGGGTACATTTGTTTTAAATGATTGAGGCATTTCTTTGGTTTGAAATCCCCTTTTCAAGATAATCACTTTCATTCCGGCCTACCTTGTAAATGAATCCTTGTAGCCCATAGAATCCATGAATAGCCTATTAGGTTGGCCACATTATATGCTAATTTTCCCTATCCAACCAGCTCTTGAAGTGAAATTGCATGATCTAGTTAAACTTAAGTGTGGGGGAACCTGTCTTAGGTTCTGCTACCTCATTTGGTGAATCTTGGGGTGGAAATTCAAATGATGAAGAGATGTTTGTGCAGATGAAAAATCATTATATTGAATGTTGTGCCTTTTCTGAGGCTTTCATGATAAAAGAAGCTCTGCCTTTCTGGAGCTTCTAATGGAGGAAGAAAGCTGTGCCTTTTCCGGAGCTTTCAAGAAAATCATGCTTAAGAAAATTGAAATTTTTGCTGCTAAAATTCTGAGATGTTTGAACATTTCTTGATATTTCATTATGATGGAGGTGAATTTCTACTAAGTGGAGTGAGTAGGATACCATACTTGAGTGAAAATTAGAATTGTGCAATTTTTCTTCAAAAAGAGCCAAACCCTCCTCATTCGGCCTCATAATTTTTCACATAAAAATCCTACCACCCAAAAGCCACAAAAAAACCTTGAAAATTCCCCATGATAAAAAAATGTCCTTGACTCATATCGGGTAGATAAGTAGTATTTTGTCAATCCTATGGTGACCCTTGCATAGGATTGGATGAGAAAAACATTGATGAAAATTGATATTTATGAGATTAGAGAATATTCATGTGAGGTAGGTGTCTTGTGTGCATGGGAGGAGAAATAAAGAGGGAAAATATTTAATTAACTGATTTGAGATCTTGTAATAATTTTTATAGATGATGCATGATATCTTTTATTTCTTTGTGTGGAATTGGTGGATCTCGATGGCATGTGTTTCAAATTTGGTTTGATTGGATTTTGATTTTGACTTGTCCGGGAGTCCAAGTGCTAAGTGTGGGGGAATTGATAGAGATAATATTTTCATAATTTTTCAAATGTGTTTCAATTATTTAACCCCTTACAATTAATCAATTTGAGTTTATTTGTATCATTTTAGTATTTTGGTAAATTATGGGCTTAATTGTTGAAATTGATTAATTCTAGAAATTTAGCAGTTTTGTGGAGCTTCTGTATTTTAGGAATATCATTTATATTTTTGATCCAAATTTTATGATTCCTTTTTTTAGGATTTCTATGCTCGTGGGCTTCATTTTATCCTACTGGACCCAAAGCTCAATATATCATTTGGAATCTCAAATTCAGCTCACAGGTAAGGCATCAAAAACTGTGTACAGAACTGCATAATGTTATTGAGGGGCCCATATCTCATTAATGGCCGAACCATTGGAGCATAAATTTTACATGGAGCTGGAAAACATCCGGAGTGACAAGTTTCATTAATATGGCCACGCATGATTCATTCATTCTCAAGGTCATTAATCCATTGGAACTTGGTGCATTGGAAGATGAAAAGTCTGTATGGAAGAATTAAATAATCATTGTGTGGCGGCCATAACTCCTTCATTTCCGGGAAAATGAAGCTGGAATTTAGTGTGTCGATAGATGAGAGATTTAGAAACAACTCTCCAGAAGGACCAATTCCCAAATTCGGTCATTTACTATGCCAACCGGACTCATCCTTTCGGGGGAGTAATTTTGGAGGGAAACTTTCTACTCCCCAAGCCTATAAATAAGAGTGTTCACTTCCATTCAAAGGGTTTGAAGAAGGTGTAAGAAGGGCTGTGCAGGAGGATTAAGTTCTTGAAGTTATTTGTATTTTATATTTTCTTTTTTACTTAGTTTCATCATGCTCTCTTCTTCCCCTTTCAACTCTAATACCCTTCACAGGGAGGGGTAAAACCTTTGAGTGATCGAGGAAAGGGAGTTTCTCTTTTGTAATGTCGGAGTTTTGTACTTAAATGTAAAACCTTATCTTTATTTTGAATGAAATATATTATTAGTGTTTCCCAATTCTTTTAATGCGATCGTGTTTTGAGTTTGGTGTATTAATTTTTAATAGCTTTGGTTAAAGACTTTTAGTCTCCCTCTGCATAGGGGAATTTGTCTCGATCGAGCGGATTGTGTTAGGTGGTGAGTGTCTAATGATCGTTGGCACGTGTGTGGAACTAGTAGAATTTTTCTAGAGTTCTAAAGAGCAACAATTCCTTATCGGGACTTGCCTTATTTTTTTAGTAATTGTTTGTGAACTTCCATGCACATAGGAGTGAGTTCTATTTTCTTCTTTAACCAAGGGTGATAGATAACTTGATCAAGGAGTCTTTCATTTTTCATTCAAAAGGAAGATAGGTATGATGATATTTGTGACTATGATGACATTAAAAAAGGTGATCTTACCCTAACCCCATCACTCTCTTCATCCATTAGTGTTCAACCTTTCTTTTCAATTGCTTGCTTTATTTTTCAACTTAAACAGCTGTCAAAAAGAACATCTTCTTCTTTCTTTAATTTAAGTGAAAAACGTAATTGTTGTGAACTCCTCTATGGAGAAAACATAGGTTACCTACATTACTGCATTTTAACTTAGGTTTTATTTGTTTTTTTCACACCCCATGATAGGCACGTGTCACCTCGATCTATCCATTTTCCTGCGCATGATAGGGGGAGGCATGGTTAGAGCGAATGTTGTACTTGGCATACCATTTCGTCAGCTCGGATGCTCGGAAGTGGGTGCCATAATCAGTGAGGATAGCGTGAGGTACTTCAAATCAATATATGATATTGGAACCCATGAAGTAGACGATAGAACGATCTTTGACTTCCTTGAGCGGAATTGCCTCTTCCCACTTGGAAAAGAAATCCGTAACTGTCAGAATGAACCGGAATTAGCGATCCATTGCCGGTGGGTAAGGCCCTACGAAATCCAACCCCCAGATTGTAAAGGGAAAAGAATACTTGGTAGTGTGGAGAGGCTCTGGTGGCCGATACAAAAAGTTAGAATTAACTTGTCATGCCTGGCACCTCTTGGGGAACTCGATGCAGTCATGGATCATGGAAGGCCTGAAGTACCCCAGCCTCTATATCCGCTGATACACCTTTGACCCGGCCTGATGGGTGCCACAAGAACCAGCATGATCCTCTTGCATGACCTCTGAAATCATGACTACTTGAAGGAAACAGATGATAACACCATCAAATATGCGTTTATAAAGGATCTGCTCATGGCTGGGACCTCTCTAAAGGGTAAGCTATAGTACATGGCGTCAGATTCACTCTCACTCTGCCCGGTCTGACAGAATATTACCATGTTGGATGTATTCAACCAAGGGTGTCCTCCAATCAGGAACTATTTCAATCACTGTATCTGAAGTACTTGGGCCTCCTGACGTAGGGGCTCCGACAGTGATATAGTTTATTCGTGGGCTGCGATCATCCTCCAAGGTAACAGAAGAAATGACTCTCTGGTGCGCCTTGAGGATAATCAGATCGTCCTGTTCAGGCTCCGAAAATGATGTGGCCAGGCTGGCCAAAGCATCTGCTCGACCGTTCTGTGATGGAGGGATGTGAATGACCTCTGGATTAGAAGGGAACTAGGCCATTATATGGAGGGTTCACTCCAAAAATGGCACGAGTTCTGGATTTTTGACAACATAGTCGCCACTAACCTACCTGATGACCAGCTCGGAATCCCCTTTCACATGAAAACAGGGTACGTCGATCTCAAGGGCCATCTCAAGACTAGTAATGAGAGATTGATACTCTGCCTCGTTGTTGGTTCATCCCTCTAAAAACTGGAATGTGTACGGAAAAACGGCTTGCTTCAGGGTGATGAAGATGATCCCCAGGCCCACTCCGTTAAGCCTAGGGTCATTGAGTCTCCTCCCGGTGGGGCTCCGGGAGGCGCCATGAAAGTAGATTTTCCAACATGGGATGGCATGATTGACTAAAATGATTGCCTCATCAGGAAAGTACCAATCCTGGGATTGATCCGTGGAGGTTGGATGGGAAACTAGAATGTCTTCCAATGCCTGTCCATTGATAGCCTTATGGGGCACAAAACCGATGTCAAACTACTGGAGGATTACCGCCCATCGTACCAGTCGGCCAGTCAACATAGTTCAGTTCAGGATTTACTTCAATTGGTCTACCTGAGAGACCAGTTTTACTTCGTGGGGCTGCAAGTAGTGTCGTAATTTTTGTATGGAAAATATGAGCGCCAGAAATCACTTCCCGATGGGAGAATATCTGATTTCCGTATCGAGGAGCATTCAGCTGAGGTAGTAGAGGTTGTTCTTTGTTCCCTCATTGTTCTTCTGGGTGATATGTGTGCCTAGGGACCGTTCCAGGGTGGTCACATAAAGGACCAGTGGCTTCCCAGAGATAGGTGGAATCAAGACCGGAGGATGGAGCATATACTGCTTGATTTCTTCAAAGGCAGCCTAACACTCTTCATCCCATTAATAGGCAGAGCCTTTCTTCATGAGCTTGGAAAATGGGTTACACATGCTATCCATATTCGCAATGAATTGACGTATGTAGGCTAAGTGGCCTTGGATACCTCGAAGCTCCGGAATATTGCTTGGGGGAGGCATCGGGATGATGGCCTTGATTTTCTATAGGTCGATCTCGATGCCTCAGTATCTAACAACAAATCTAAGGAACTTTCCAGAAGTTACCCCGAAAGCACACTTAAATAGGTTCATCTTTAGGTGGCAGGAACGGAGGAAGCCGAACACTTTATCAAGGTCCATGAGATAGTCCTAGAGTTGGCGAGATTTGAACACCAGGTCATCCACATAGAATTTCACCAATGTTCCCAGAATCGTCATGAATATGCGATGCATTGACTGATGATAGGTGGCACCCACATTCTTTAGGCCGAAGGGCATAACCAAGTAACATAAAGTACCTTGGGGTGCCCTGGAAGCTTTGGATTCTTTATCCTCGATGACCATCTAGATCTGGTTATACCAAGAGTACCCATCCATGAAGGAGAGGGCTTAGAACTTGTCCATGGCATCAATCAACATCTCTGTCACTGGGAGGGGAAAATCATCCTTCGGACAGTGGCGTCTGAGATCGTGGAAGTCGATAAAAAATCTGATCATCCCATTATTCTTCCTGACTGGAAAAATGTTTTCTAGACACTTGGGATACTGGACATCCATAATGAAGTTGGCTTGGATGATCTTATCAACTTCGGCCTCGACCATGGAACCATGAGAAGGGTGTATCTTTTTTGGAGGCTGCATGAACCTGCGATGGTTTTTTGGGAGAACAAGGTAGTGGACGACTACTTGAGGATCTAGTCCTGGAATCTCGTCATAACTCCAAGTGAACACATCACAGTTCTGTTTAAGGAATTCCACATACCGCTTCTGCTCCTCAGGGGGCATGGAAGCACTAAACAATGTGGGTCTCAGGTCCGCCTCGCTACCGAGGTTCACCTGCACCAACTCGTTGACCGTGGTAGAGGCCCCTTCTTCAAAGGCAGGGGGAGCATCCTCCATATCATCTACTCCACTTGTGGAGGGATCATCTATAGGGGGAGTTTCTTTCGAGCCACCAGACTCTGATGGGAGGCTGGTGTTGGCTTGAGTGGTTTTGGTTATCACATCAGGAGATTCATGCACCACTGAGACCATAGTGATGAAGGCAGTCGATCCAATCCCATCTGGTCTTCGTCCCATGGGGCCGCTGATGCACCCAATTTTTGTATACATTTCCATATATATAATTGACAATAAAAACATATTTTCAGAAAAAATCTGTTGTTTTATGAACATATTCTTTGATTTTGGTGAATCTGTTTACTTTCAGAAGCTTTCTGGCTAAATACACGGATCAAGGGAAGTTTGTGAAAATTTTGAAACTACACGACGTGTACTTTTATACACGCCGTGTACATCCAGACAAGGACACGAACCAAAGCAGGGAGTACATGCCCATGTCACCAGGCAGAGATACACACTGTGTGGGGCGGTGTTACACTCCGTGTACCACTTTCTAGAAGCGGTGGTTGCTGAGAAAAGTCTACACGCCCATGTGGCCGTTGAAGGAGAGACGACGTGTTTGAAATTCTACACGCTGTGTCTACCATTATAGAAGGGGATGGCGGCCAAACATATGACACTAGACACCGTTTATGGAGATGCTACATGCTGTGTACACCTAACCACCAGGCGGTGCCATGTTAAAAAGTAAAAGATGGCATGTTAGGCCGCCTACCAGTGGAGAAATTGGCGCCAAAGCGCGTTGACAAAAAGTACACAGTGTGTACTTTCTATACACATCGTGTACTTTATTTTTCTATAAAAAGAGGCCTTGGCCTACAGATTTTAGAGGTGGAGAACCATTTAGAGGAGAGTGAATCTCTGCTATCACCATTTCCGAAGCTACCAAGGTGTTGTCACTCCGCCATTCCACCTTCTGACACCCTACCTCAACACCTACACGATGAATCTGTCAAGTATCACGTGTGTCGTCTCTCTCCCACTGTCTATGTATAACTAAACCCCTCATGTTGGGGATGTGAATGATGGGATCATAATTTGTATATTGTTTTATATATTTGTGTTTGAATCGTTGTAATTCATCTTACTTTTATTAAACCACTGTCTAATATAACTGAGAATTCTGAGCGGGACCAAGGGAAGGATTCTTAGCGATAAAAAATAAAAGTAACGGTGAAAACATCCATGACCATTGGAATGTTTTCACCGATTCAAATAATTGACTAAACTTAATAAATATTAAGAACACTGACTACCGGACCAAGGTGTCAACTGATCTAATTCCGACCAAGAGGAACTGGGCCAAGGAAATCTTGTAAAAAAACGAAATCCAGAATGATTGAATTATTATGAAGAACACAACCATTTAAACATCCTGAAAAAGTACTCCTTAATCACCACAGCCCCGACATGTCTTTCCTTCCTATTTTAAAATCTTTAAATTTAACCGTTGTTTTATTTAACAACTGTTAATCATTTCTTCAAAGTAAGACAATTTAGTTTCAATTAAAACCCCAAAAGCAACTCAATCAACTTTAAATTCTGCATACTTCGCCTAATTAAGTATTAACTAAATTGAATTTATGCACGCCATTGTTCCCTGTGGATCGGCCCCGAAAAAATTCTATACTAAATTGTTAAGAACAGGTAATTAATTTGGGATGCATATAACATCAATCAATGACAAGTGATACCAACCGCACTCGATAACATTAAAGTATTAGTGGCATGTTGGCTTGAGACAGTTATTTGCATCCCAGAGAAATAGACACGTATGACGTACCACCATTGCCATGAGCCTGAAATCCCGATTCCATACAGGGGTAAGCGGTTCTGGGATCACCCGAGCCTGGTTGGTATAGGATTATGAGGTGATTTTCTGCCATCTCTTGGACCTGGGAATATGCCTTCATCTTGTACCCAAAACGACAAAGCATTGCCCCGTGTCATGGTTCATGGCCTCCAACCGATGGATCAGAAAGATGTAGGCATCATCCAGACCTGCCCGCAGATCACTTGTGATAGTGGCAGGATCAATCTCACTTGCCAGAATCTACTTATCCATGCTCTTGAAATAGTAAGCGTCCAGATAACGGGCTTCAAAAGATGAAAAAGGAGACTCATCTCCTTGGAGCATGCATAATCGACCATTGAGGGTGTATTTGAGGCATTGGTGATACAAAGAAGGGACCGCTGTATGCAGGTGGAACCATGGCCTGCACATCAATGCGTTGTAAGCGGTGTCCTAGGAGACAACCATGAATTTGGTGATAGAAATTAGGCCTCCGAATTGGGTCGTCCAATGGATCTTGCTGACCAGGGTCTGCTTGGTCCTAACGTATCCCTGGATTCTGAGGTCAGAGGGAGTTAGATCATCCTCAGACAAACCAAACATCCACAGTGTCCGAGTTTGGATTAGGTTAATCCCTGAACCCGTGTCAACAAGATAGTGGTGGACATCCATACCATTGAACTGGCTAGTGATGTATAGTGGGAGAATGCGCCCCTGTATAGGATGGTATTCGTCTTCACCAGAGAACGATATAACTTCCTGGAATTCGTCATTCTCAATTTCCTCGGTGTGGAATGCTTCTTCAGCTTCTACATCCATCTCAAACTGGAGGGGGCTCCGTAGGTCCACGACAAGCACCACACGCATTTCCGACGACAGGCGAAGATCCTCAAGGATAGAAAGCCTCGCTGGAATGCCGGCAAGGTGCTTCAGAACATCATACTTTTTTTCCAGACACGAGCCTCTTCTAACAAGAGGTCGCTCTGCATTTAGAGGCACGACGAGCCCTGCTGGCTGGACCGGCGACTGACTGGAACCAGGCATATCTTATGGTTCAGTAGTCAAAGCCCCGAGAGTGGCTTCTTGATGAGGACCGGATGTCTGGGGTCGGATGGTTGCTGGGTGAAGTTGGTCCTGGCAAGGCCGATGTGGTTTCTCCTGATCTAGTAACACAAACGGTGGTAGAGGCAGACCTGTCGACATCAGATGAAGGGGGTGCATGTGTTGAGATTTGCACTGGTCCTGCTGTCTAGTCTTAGCGGCGTGCACAGATTGGCTAGAGCTGCCAATAGTCATGCCCTGACGATCCATGTAACCACAGTTCCGACGACGTTTGCGATGGTTGGGGACATTAGGATGGTCTACCCAGCGTTCCCCATCGTTGAGAGTCAAATAAGGATTTACAAACTATACAGTGTTAACCAAAGTTTACCCAGGACTGTCACTTGAGGAGTAATCCACTACTAGGAGGAGCCTTGGAGGGATCCCCATTTCTGGGGGCATAAACTTGCCTAGAGTGCGGGATGACGACGACATTGGCCGAGCATGTTGTTTCTTTGGTGCCGCCACTGCTTTCTCTTTTGGGAAGAGGCTGGCTGAGATGGCGATGCCGAAGTAGTAACCACAGCTTCTGAGGGCTCTGGCTAATTCATGCATGCACGGATGATTCCATGTGCGTGGATGACCATCTTGCGGGCCATCCAGTCGTTATACTTCTGGGACCCACGGTTAGAAACCGGCTTCCATTCACCTTCGTCACCGCTACTGCCATTCGATCTCACAAAAACACCTTCCACTTGTGACAGGGCTGGGCCCAACCTGGATATATTGTTGTCAATCTAGTATTGTATCTAGTCATTTAACACATATCATCGCTTGATGGTGTTCTCTAGGATCCGGTGATAAGGGCCGTAGTTGGGGTGATCAGTGAGACGCGCCTCTTCTGGCTTCTGGCACTCAGGCAGCCACACGATTCTCTGATCCAAGGAACTATGGAAGTAACCGGGGACCTGAGCCTCGTCAAACCAGTAGTTCTGATTCCTTCTGTCCGGAAGGGGGGATCTAGGAGGCTGACCGTGATGTGGGGCCGAACGGGCATGCTGAGGAGGCACAACTTGATTATCTCGCCTAGGCAGTGGAAGTGCATTACGCGGACGTGCTTGCCAATTTTGAGGCAGTCGCTACTGGGCTGGAAGCTGTGCCTATGGGGGAGGACCCCTATGGGGAAGTAGAGATGGCCTCAATAGTAGTAATTCTTGCTACATGGGGTCACTATCTAGGCCATAGCAGCGGGCTCGGCTCTGGAAGCTCTCCATGTTGAGATTACAGGAGGTAGTAGGTGTGCCTGACTAGCCTATAGCAGGGCTTCTTCGAGGTGCTGGGCCTTGTATGAGAAGTCCTAGAACCCTCTAGGGAAATTATGAGTGATCAGAGAAGGAACCAGCTCTGCCTTGAAGTTCCCTATGCACATAGTCATTAATTTCTCATGAGTTAGTGGCATGAAAAGGGAGTTTGTGAGCCCCTTCCACCAGGCGATGAAGTCTGTGACTCGCTCATCGGGCCTTTTATTGCACCTGAGGAGGTCTGAGATGTTCATCTTTAGGGTTGTGGAACTGAACTGGTAGAGGAATTTCCTACGAAGGTCCTCCCAGCTAGTCACAGATCCGACAGGGAGCTGGCTATACCAAACCAACGACGACCCCTCTACTGTTTGAACAAAGCAACGGAGCTTGGCGGCTTCCTGTTTCACTAGAGTCCCTAACATAGGCCCACAACTTGAGTTGAAGTGGTCCAGGTGCTGTGGCGGATCTCCTGTCCCGTTAAATGGGGAGAAAGTGGGGTTCCTAAATCCTGGAGGTGCTAGCATATCATCCACCAATGCTGGGTACGACATGCCATCTAGTGGGATCACCACATGCTGTGTTTCCAAAGCATCTAATTGGGTGATGAGTGCTTCCATCAGATCGTCTGGACGTGAGTTCCTGTCCTGACAGGGATCCCTAACCACAAGTGCATTTCCAGGATCAACAATTCAGTAGACAAGCTCTACAGCTCATGGGGCAGCTGGTGGAGCGACCCTTGGGATGGTGGGAGGAACCCAAGAAGGGTCTCTTGGGTGGTCACACCGCTCAGGAGGGTTTGGAAAAACATATCGCGCCCTCTTTCCATGAGATCCAGCCTCTCCTCTGTCAGCGAACACGACATGATCGAGGTTTCCTATGAGAATCTCTCCGAGGGGTAGTTGTTCATGCCCCTACTGCCCCAACCTAGGATCACCGTAGTTTGGTTGCCGCTATACAATGCATTCAGCCAGAAGCTCATCGACAAACCTCTTCTGCTCAGTAACCTGTTGGCGCAGCATGGCCTTCTCGGGATCTTTCTCTTCCTTCTGCATTGAGGTATACAGGTCAAAGATCTTGACATCCCCAACGTGCTCTTTACCCTTTCCGATATTCTAGATTTGTATTAATTCCTTAGTGGGTGCGGGGAGACCTAAGAGGTTACTCTGCGGACGAGTAATCCACCCTAATGGGTCCAGTAGCGGATTTTCCTTAGAGGTTAAGTCACCATCAAGAAGTTCAAGACTGTTCCCCTCTCCTGACAGATCAACCAAGTTGACCACCACTACCCTCGGGGGCATGTCCTAAAATCTGCCTCGTGAGTCGGGCTGCCGGAGAATCACATTGAAGAGAAGGGAAACATACATCCCCCTTCCATGGATGTGTACGTGGGGGGTGGATTCCTAGACAACTTTTCATAGTAAATGAAAACTCTGAATGCATTGTTGTTGGAGGACCCTATGGTGGCCAAGTGACTCGGGGTGCCGGATCTGGGGGAACATGGCCAGGTCGACCTGAATACATTACTCACCGATATCATCAAGTTGTGCTTGACTCCCATGATAAGGTACATTCTCGTGGCGAAGAAGGGAGTGAGTCTCCCGGAGGGTCTGGCAGAGACATTCAAAATCTCCTGGGGTGAGCGATTCTGGTGTGTCAAAATCCGACCTTGCGACCGGCCAAAACTTCCTGGGGAAGTGGCCTACCACGAGGATCATCTAGAACCTCCATGACTTAGGTTCAGGATGTTTCCCTTGATGGCCCCACTCATCAGCTGGGAGTGGCTGGGGAACTGGAAGCGGTGCCGAGGCAGGCTGCTGGGCATGTGGGTTGGCTGGCGGAGAATACGGCGAGCAGTCCGATTGGATGCCAAATCCTAGGTTGTCCTCCAAGGGTTGCAGTGACCTGGCTGCCACTTCACAATAGGATGGACCAGCGAACAGGCCTCTTGTCAGAGTATCGGTGCTTGTCGAGGGTGTGCTATGTCATGAATCTTCCTCCATCGACCCCCCAAAAAGCTCTCCACCATCTCTGGCTAAGGTGGATGGTGCCTTCGGAGCGGCCGATGGTGACTGAAAGTTCGATCCCCAGGGGTACTTCAGGTCCTCATCCTCCGGGATATACCTTCGGAGGGAGGCATGGATCATATAGATCTCACATTCGGGGAGTACGAGGCCGAAGCGCCATGTCCCTATCCTAGCGCTTGACTCAAAGGACTGAGGACAAGGCTCTATCACCGAGTCATACTCCGCCTCAAAGTCTGAGAAATAGACTGGTCTGATTTCCGTCCGGCCTTCCCTGACATTTTTCTTACGGTGATGACTTCCCGCCTTCCTGCCCCTGGGTGGCTCCTCGGGGCAGGGCTGATTTCTGTCATGGAGTCCTCTGGCCACACTGGTGCTGGGGCCGAGAGGACTGAAGGTTAGGGTGTGGGGAGCACCTGGGAAAATTTCGAAAGGGACAAAAGGAGGACCTCCGTTTGGGTGAGTGACTAGATATACAACGGATCCATACTTGTGTTCTTTGGTAGGGGAAGTGACCCCGTACTCAGTGTAGTGATCACTGGAGAGAGCCCCACCTTGAGTGTTGCTGTCATGGGGAAGCCCCTTACCTGCAGTGAGGTTGGTTTCAGGCAGGCCTTCAGATCGAGGTTGGACATAGGGAGGGCCCGTACATTCCAGAACGGTGGCACAGATTAGGCCTTCACGCTAGATGGAACTACCATGAATTGGTCTGCAGTGGCCACTGCCTGTGTCGGAGAACAGGAGAGTCGACCAAACCTGCCCGTGGGGCGGTTTGGACCTCGATCCGAATCGGGCGTATAACTACCCCTTCTCAATGTGTGCGGGGGTTTGATGATAGGATTCAGTGGTGGCTCGGGCCATGATGGTTGCTGACGTTGATTCCCCGGGGTGAGTATCCTCTTCTGCTCATGCCCGACGCTGGCATCATGTCAGATGGGTTGGAGCTGGTGGTGCAGGCACAAGAATTGGCTGCTCCTCGGCTCAAGGAGTTGGGTGGCGGTGCCGACGCGGCCTGGCGGGGGCCTTAGCCGTGAACCCTTGAAGCGGGTCTCCGATTGGGCCAACCCAGACATCCCCTACCTCGTCAGCATAGGGGATGGAGGTGTCAAGGAATTCTAGGGATAAGCTCCCAAAACGGTTGAATGTCGGGGTGGGGAGCAACGACTCCCTACGCGGCCCTCGGGGGAAGCGTTGGCAGTGAGGCACAACTGCCTCAATGTCCAAACGGGCCATTTCCCCCAGTGGGGAAGACCCCCACCTCCACGTACCTTCGCATAAGGACATTAATCACCATTCGTTGGATAATCTCTTATGGGGAGAGGGGGCGTGATCACCCAGCGGTCATGGCGGTCGGAGCAGTTGTGGAAGAGGCGGAATCGTGCGAGGTGGCCACGTCGGTACTGCCCCTGCTCCTGGCCAGTGGGCAGGTGGAGATCGAGCTCCGGATGTAGCGATCTGATTCTTGAAAGCAGGGAGATGAACCCATTAACACTGATAGGAAAAGAAATCGATAACCAGCAGCCCAACACTATTCCATCTTCCGTGGTTGGTAAGAGGGATCCACACTGAGAACATCACAGAAAGGAGTGCTCAACGTCCTGACTGCCCCAACCCCTGGCGGGTTTCACGTCCTAGTGTTGGGTGCCCAGACCTGGTGACATGCTAATCTTACAACGTCCCAAACGCTACCAGTCTCCATATTGAGGAGATGAGGTTCACGTGGCATTCACCGTTTTCTGTTTCCAACGTTTTCACCATGGCGCGCGCGCGTGCATCCATCATCCAGAGGATGCATGACTTGTCTCCCCGCATTCCCGCTTTCTAAAGGCGGGAAACATTTTCTTCTTATTCAGGGACATCTACTCCTTAATCGAAACTGGGATGATGGGATGTTAGTTCCTCCTTCCGTGGATTCCTCCTCGAAACGTGTCACCTAGTCTAGGTCTCCCTCATTGATTTAAGATGTGTTCATGAAACTCTTCCCAGTGCCATATCTTCATGGACACCAGTAAATTACGGTACTTCCGTCGAGACGATCCAAGGGGTCTGGTCGGGGCAGCAAACTTTGGTTAGGGGAGTGGTCATGCTGAGGCATCGTTGGTGTGTCTTGACGTTGGGGGATTGGAATGTCTGTCTTATGTCCCTTATTATAGGGATTCTTGAGGGCGCGAAAGCCCGAGGCATCCCACATCGAGCACAAGGAATTTTATATCATAGGCATGTATCTGTGGTTTTCCTCAGCTTCTCATGTTTAACACAGGGTATGCCGCAAATTTAACATCTAGCAGAGACAGATCGGACTGATCAAAACACTATGAGGGGATTAGTTAAAAGAACCCCCCTTGGAGGGAATTCCGATATTGGGGCTGACACGTGTGTGGCATCCCGAATGCTGTGGAGTGGAATGAGGTGGCATGATCCCACCAGCATGTGGGGTCCCGGGTAAGAATCAGGATGGGTGATGAAGTGAATGGTCTTGAACCTCATGGAGGCTTCTTACGTATCCCTATGGTATGGAATCAAAGTCCACATAGTTTGGGATGGAATGAGGCTTATGCTAAATTGAAGCCCACAATGATGGATGGACGGGGCTTACGCTCTGAGGCAGCCCACAATGATGGATGGATGGGGCTCACGTTTTGAGGCAGCCCACAATGATGGATGGATGGGGCTTACTCTCTGAGTCTTCCCACAATGATTGGTGAACCAACATGAAGAGGTCAGAAGGACCAGGTGGTGGGATTGAACCTCGTGGAGGCTTCTTACGTGTCCCCGTGACATGGGAATCAAAGTGCACGTAGTTAGGGTGGTGTCGCCAAACCGACGTGAAGACGGATCAGGGGTCCGATGTGTATTGGGCTTGAACCTCAGGGATGCTTCCTACATACCATGCCATGAAATGGATCAATGCCCTCATAGTTTGGGTGTACAGTTTAACATTTTGCGGGACGAGGGAATTTGGGGCTTACGCTCTAAGGCGGCCCAAGGTGTTGGTGAACCGACACGAATGGGTCAGAACGACCAGGTGGTGGGCTTGAACCTCGTGGAGGCCTCCTATGTACCATGCCTTAGAATGGATCAATGTCCTCGTAGTTCATTGTAGGTGGGGATAAGGGACGATGCTCACTCTAAGCTCATGTGAGTCGTGCTCGGTGTGAGAAACAACAGATGGTAGAGACCTGGAGATCACGTCATGAAGGTTGAGTTCGTGGGAAGTGAAGAGGGGCTTACGCGTTGGGTGACCCATGGTGCTGGGACTTACTCCGGGATGGAGGCCTGAGGGTGAGAAAGCGTAGTGGGAGAGGGATTTGGGGCTGATGAAAGGAGGATTCCCACTTCCCATTACGCTCCCCGCTGGCCCTGGCACCGGGGATGTATGGAGGTGCATGAGTTCTAATTTCTGCAAGAGAGGATAGGGGCTTACACCAAGGAGGCTACCCTTCCCCGTGGTCAAACACCACTCCGAGAAAGAGGATATCAAGCCCATGTGGGGGGTGATCCCATCCCCGTGGAGATGAGCGGGCGTGGAGAATGTCTGAGGCGGGGGGACCCTGCGTACGATTTATAGGGCCGAATCGCAGTTTAACATCACGTGTTGAGAATGATGTGATTGATAGTTTGACATCCTGCAGCTCAGACGAGGTGGGTTTACTCCGCACCCCAAGGACTTACATGACTGGTACCCTTTACTCCTTGTGGGAGGGAAGGTACCGGTAGTGCCGTAGTGAATGGGGGTCGCAGAGCAAACCATCAAGGGGTCCACATTAGTGTGGCTATGAAAAGAAGCAATAGACGTTAGCGTGCCTATGAAATGAAGCATGAGGCAAAGCAACACAACCGGAAAAACCGCCCAAGGGACCATGAGGTTACATTTTTCTATCCTGGAAGGTCGTACGGGAAAACAGCACATGGTGGGTGTGTGTGCCCGGGGCATCCAGAAGGAGGACATCAGGTGCCTATATAGGGAGGCACGTGGGGAGCATCAAGGCGAGGGGTCCCAGGGGTTGCGCGCAAAGAAAGGGTTGGCACGAAAAACACCAGGATGACACGTAATCGGGGAAGAGGGAATGCGTGCGGAGTGTAGGATTGTGCACAAGGGATATGAATTGTGGGCGAGTGGCAAAGGCCACACCCAAAGGCAAGGCTGCACCCAGCGAAAGGGATTGCCCGCAATTGGACCATTTTGCGCACAATAGAAGGAATTGCGCGCAAGGGAGGAACCATGAAGGGTTTTGAATTCTATTTAAGCCAGTGGGATCGCATGAAAATGCAGATCCTGGGGAAAGGTGATGTGAAAAGGCTGAGTACCTGAAGTCCATATTTCAAACGCGAATGTACGATTTTGCACATGAGAGATGGTTCGAATTACTCAACCCCGAAACAGAAGGGCTCTCCTTCTATTTATAGGCATCATGCATCACAGAATTTAGGGTGGCATGAAAAACTTGCACGTCAGAGATGGATGCATGAAATGTTAACCGCGCGGGGTGGAGGAGCGAATGTATTTCGTGCCTGCGCCAGGGACCCTTCGCGAATCCCAGACCATTTCCGCGCAACCCTACTTTTCTGTGTGCATACCCCTTTTTTCCGTGCAATAATTCTGGGCCCTTTAGAATAATCCTCCAGGTATGAATATGACATTTCTTTGTCATTTCGAAACTTCCTTATGTAATTACGGAATTTTCGGCATCTACTAATACATTCACTTCATTGTTCATGTCATATTAGGGACATGAGTATCAGTAGAACAAGAGAAAGTGACAGTAGTAGTTTATTGTGAGAACCCGAAGAATGCCTTTTAAGTACGTGGTTTTCAAGGACTGGATGGTTACTATAAACTCTTTATACTAGAAATTTCATGATTAGCAGTTCCATTGACATGACTGGATAATAAGGTTACGATGTACATATGGATAGATTCCTACAATTTAGCCATTCTGGAGCTGAAAGAGATTTTGACATCAACACCGATACTAATTTTTCTTTAGCCGGGAAACTGTTAATCTGTTTATTGCAATGAATCTGGTATCAGGTTGAGAGAAGATCTTATATGGGGGTAAGGAGTCATTGTGTATGTGTCTCATTAGTTGAGGCCACATTAGAGGAATTACCTAATGCACGATCTTGAGTTAGCTGAAATTTTTCATGCTTCACTCTTTTAGAGAGATTTTCTTTTGGGAGTTCATTTTTTGGTATACATTGACCAAGAAAACCCTCAAGTATATATTTACCAAGTGTTACATAAATTTGAGGCAGCGAAGTTGGGTTGGGTACCATCTATCATTTGACTTTGAGCTTTACTACACCTAATGGAATGGCAATGCAATGGATGATGCGTTGAGAAGGATGACTAAGATACATGCAGTTCAGGAGGCCAAGAGTGAGTGGAAGATTATGGCTCTCTTCTTTGAGATGAATTTGGAGGATCATGACATACATGGGAAATGGTTTCTTTCTACAACAGATGTTACATCAACTAAACTAGATCGGGTGAGAATGGGGAAACTATCAGATTCTAAATGCCTTGTCCTCTGAGAGAGTGTACAAGGCGGGGACCCAACTCATGGGGGGACCATAGGGGACCATGAGGTATTTCAGTTGAATAGATCTGTAAGGGTGTTGGTAGACATATATGAGGATGTAGATGGGATTGTTATGATATGTTCCACTAGTAAATAGGTGAAGGCAGAGCATCAGTTACCGGAAGGGCTTTTACATAAGTTACCCATTCTCGAGTGGATGTTGAATCATGTCATGATGGATTTTCTGACATGTTTACCTAGGTTGTCTCGAATAAATGATTCAATTTTTGTTGTCATCAATAGCCTCATGAAGGATTTACATTTAATTATAACTAATGATACCTTCACTGTTGATGATATTTGAAGGTTTTACATCTATGATATTGTAATTTTTCATGTGGTTATTCACTCTATAATTTTAGATAGTGACACCTGATTTACTTCTCATGTCTGGTAGGGACTACATCACGCTTCGTTTACAAAGGTACCTATGAGTACAACATACCATCCCTAGAATGATGGCTAGTCTGAGATCACAATTCATGTTTTAGAGCACCTGCATCAAGCATGCATCTTAGATTTTGGGGGTTCTTGGGAGAGACACAAATCCCTGTTGGAGTTTTCCTACAATAAATGTTTTTAGGAAATGATTCTGATGGAACCTTTTGAGGATTTGTATGGTAGGCCATACCGATCAACCCTATTTTGGCAAGAGGTAGGAAGGGAAGCTATGTTGGGACCTCATCTTGTCTAGGAGACAACTGAGCAGGTAGAGTTGATTCAGAAGAGGATAACTACTTCATGTCTCGGTAGAAATCTTATGCCGATTGACAAAGAAGACATCTAGTGTTAAAGGTTAGAGATTAGGTTTTCCTAAGTGTCACATCGAGGTTAGGACACATGAGGATTATGATATATTGGGAGCTTTCACCTAGATACATCGGTCCATTTGGGGTTTTCGAGAGAGTCGGCCCAGTTTCTATCGGTTATAGTTACCCTAGAGGTATCAGGATATACACTACGTCTTGCAGGTTTCTCGACTATCACATTACTTATTAGACCTGTATATAGTTTTTCGACACAAGGAGGTTGAGTTGGAGGTGGATTCATCCTTTGAGGAGCACCCTATTCATATTGTGGATCGTAGCATGATGGTTCCCCATGGTTAGTTTGTTCTTCTAGTACCGATGCTATGGATGTACGGGTGAGTAAAGGATGAGACTTGGGAGAGGGATGCTGACTTATGATCACAGTGCCCATTGTTGTTTGAAGATTCTTCTTCACCACCCTTGGAAGGGTAATTCAAGGAAAAATTGCTTTGGGGCGGGGGGGTTTGTAAGATCCTAGATCATCATTTTAGGTATAGATCTTGAATTCAGGTTTTTTTATACAAAAGGGAGAAATGGGTATTTTTCTACGTATACGCTATGTACTCATGAGTAAATTACATGTACCTGGGTACTGCATACAGCTGCGTAATGGCCATGTTACGGTCGAGTACAAGGTCGTCTGTGTACCAGGACGACTGCTTAAGGTCGGGGCTGTTTGAGGATAATACAAAGCGTGTACTTTTATTATTATTTTTTAAATCAGAGTGGGGACGCGTCTCATCCTTAGAGATTTTTTCTTCTCCCATTGGTTCATACTGGAGAGTGACAAGATGGCCGAGAACATCTTACCCCAACAAATTCGTCATCCGATATCCGATTGAGACACTGTTGGGTGAGTTGTAATCACACCAGTGAGTTCTCAATTCCACTAGATAATTTCTTCATGGTTCCCCATCTGTCATGATTTTTTCAATGTTGGGAGTTTTGGAGCGTTTTGTAGATGTACATCATTTTATGCCAACTTAAGGGCCGATGTTCAAGAGTATTGATCGTATGACATCATGGTAGGTGGTTTATTCCTTTTTTTATTTATATTTAAATTATATATGCAATATGTGTTGCATAACCATGTTTGGGGTATTTCTTGATTTGGACGTTAACCCTGATTAATATCTGAAACGGTTTTATTGATTTTAAAGGGGGTTTGGATTAATCGTAAGGCTAGGTACCTTGTTTTCCATGACATTTTTGATTAAGATGTTTTTTTTATTATTTTAAATGAATTTTGTTTTCTCTATGAATATTTTTCCATGTAGTAGATATATATTACATGTCCTACTTTGATCTGACATGCACAATGTTATTCCAATGGACCGTGAGAGCCTTAGACCTTGAAAACATGGTGTGTGTGTGGGGGGGGGGGGGTTCATGTTTATTAACTTATGACTGTGATAACCATGGTGTAGATAATAACCCAATGGTATTAGTAATGAGAAATACAAAGGAGGTAATTTATGATTTGTTAATGTTTTGCTGACCCATGGGTATTGGCAGTGGGAGCTACCCAGGAGGGAGTTTATATGTTATTGACGATATGTTTACCCAAGGGTATTAACCGTGAGAGGTTCCCAGTAGGGAATTTGTAAATGATTTGATATTATGTTAAACCAAAGGGGTTAGACAATGAGAGATTTCCTAGAGGGTTGTTTTTTAATTATTGAAAGGTAATGATGTGTTTGGAAAGCCGAATCACAAGCTTCGACTCAGTCTTACTAGAATGTTGAGATGGTCTTCTGAGACATTTATTTTTTTACTATTACACGGGGGATACAAAGATTAGGATAGATCTCGAGATTTCATTATTCAATTGAATGAATTATTAATAAATGTAAACGAATGTAATTGGAAACTATAGGATTGTTTACATTCAAGTACTTCCATGTTTATTGCTTTATTTATGCACATTACCTAAAATATATATTCAGTGATATATTGGAATAAATATTTTGGTGGTTACCTACTAGGACTGGTCTCAAATACTATTTGGGTAACGATTTTGGACCCAAAAAGATTATATGATTGTATTTATAGATAATGGAAAGTTCCCTTCTTCATCAGGTACTAGATTTCTGTTGGAGCTGGACAGCTTGTGACCAACCTGAGTCTTGCGATGCTGTGGAGTCAATGACTTTTCTGTATATTGGTTCTATTATTGTATTTCCAACATTGTGGATTGTTTGGATGCTTTCATAGATACATGTGACATGCATCATTTATATATATATCATCCAGTTGTTATATTACTATCAGTCTTCCACTGTTCACTTTTGTTGTATGTTATACATGCTTCTTCTATTATTTACTATTTTCATTTCAATGTGTATACACTGCCAATGAGGGAAATAGTTTCCCTATTATCACATCGTGGCCCTCACTACTAGTTGGTGGCCTCTTGCATTTGGGGAAATGCATTTGAGGTTATGTGACCAACTGGGTTCGTGGAACCTTTGGGTGACACCCATATCCAAGACATAACACCACACATGTTCTATTTATAAATGAATTTTATGAATATAAATAATATGTAAAATGTTCTAATTAATGTACATGGAGTTGATAATCTAGTATTATCTTCAAAACTGACGTAGTTCTATTATGGTGTTGACCCTCACTAAGAACACCACTTTATTATGCCTCTTATTCATTGACCTGTCTTGGGTGTGGATTTTTTAGTTCTAACACAAACAACATGTGGTTATTAATGGCATTTAATCCCATAATTACTTTTTTACAAATGATTTAGGCAATCCAAGGACTTCATAAATTAATTTTTAATTAAGGAATAAAATCCCTTGAAACTATTTGGATTTTAGTTTTATTAATTACAATTTAAATTTATTTATTAGAAATATATTATCAAAGATTAATTTTTTAAATATTGTTTGTCAAATAATTTTATTATTATCATTAATATAGATCACTAAATGTATTATTGTGTTATTTAAGTCAATGATAACATATAAATCAATGTGGAAAATTAATATTAATCTATTTATATAATATGGTCATGTATCATAGTATAAAGAGTGAGTGGGATGCGTGTACCATGATCTTAATCAACTATGATGTTGAGTATCTTGATGACCTAGAGGGGATCTTCTATAAGTATTAAAACCATGACTGTTTAATATTGTAACAATGAATAATCAGTAGGAGGTTTCATCAGGATATTGATATATACTCCTAATCCTTCTCCCACTACATAAGTGGAAATAAAAGGAATATCATAAGGAAGAAAAATTCATTGGGAAGGCCCCATCATAATATATTATGGTATAGGCCATGAATCTTTATTCAAATATAAATTTACTATACTGAGTAAAAAATGTGGATATGACGATAACATAAATAGATCTAAAGGATACACGTATACACAAGTAAATGACTATGGATCATATACTAGATGTTAATCTGACTCCTATGGCATATGTTAGGCCAAAAGTGACACCCAACGTGGTCCACATTTTCATTGAATAATATTGACAACAACAAAAAGCAACTAGGGGAGGTTCTTGATCTAGAATATCATCTTTCATAGGTGGATTGTTGTATATACTATAGTGTACATGATAAAACTGTAACACCCCATGATTTTTCAGACAATTTTTTTCAAATGAAATTAATATTTCTGATATAATTTGTTAGACTTAAAAATAATTATATCTTGTAATATATATGTAAAACTTAGTTTATATTGCATTACATGAAATATATAATTTCTTCAAAAGCATGTAAGACATGGAACACCGAGATTCAGTGAACAATTAAATAATATTAATTTAAATATTTCCCTTATAACCTTATCATTACACAAGAGGGATTGAATATTTTTCACTAATTTTTGAAATATTTTTACTAATTTACAAATCAATATAAATTTATTCTTAGTAATTAATCAATCAATATTTAGTAAAATAAGTTTATAACTCAACAATATATTTTCTAAAAAATGATTTTCTTTTGTTTTTTGAGAATGTATTCTAATAAATTAATAGATATTTTATAAATTTAATTTATAAAAATAAAATAAAATTTAAATAATCATATAAAAATTTACATATGGTGATTTGTTGGGATTTTTCAGAAAATGTAGATTTTTTAGTGAATAGTGAAATGTAATTTTTTTCTGAAACTAGCATTTCATTTTAATATGAAATATAAAATAGAAATTACATATTAAAGTATATATATGTATTATTTACTTATATATAATCCACTTAATAAATTTTGAGTCAACGTTTTATTGTATCATAATATAAGATAATTTTTGGGATTAAAAAAGTGTATTTTTGAAAATAGTTTTAATGTGCATCATATTTCAAAACATTTATTAATTAAAATAATACCAAATGATGAATTTTTGAAATAAAATATTTATATTATATATCAATAAATTTTAATTAGTATTAATACAATTATTTCCAATTTTATATAGAGTTAAAATAAAATCATCTTGTGCTTGATAAATGCACTTCTTGAAAAACTAAGTTTTCTTTGCATCTTTGTGGTATTTTTACAATATATTTTACCAATTTTAGAAAATTTTTATACAAATATAGTATTAATTTTTCAAATATTAATATAAAAAATATATTTTGGAAAATTATTAGGATTTTTATTAAAAATTATCAATTTTTATGAATAGTTAAAAATACATAATATTAATAGAAAACTGTCTTTTCTTTAAATTTATTTATAAAGGAAAATTATATTATAAATTTTATTTAATGTAAAATTATTTCAATTATAAAAAAATTTAATTAAGGTCATTATTATAAATTTTATATTTAGTTTTCAAGTAATAACATTGTAAGGTTTTGAATAATTTCACATTAAAACATAACGTTCTCTTCGCATCTGTATAAATTTTTTTAATTTAATATTTTCCAATTATATGAGTGAAATTTGGAAAAATTGATTCCATATTTGGAATAATAATAATTTATATTATCTAATAATTTTTACGTAATTTTAACAAAAATTAATTGAAAAAACATTAAAAATTATCACCTTTTGATCCATTATTAATTTAGGAAAGATAAATTAAAAAAACATTCATTAGGTAAGAGATAAATTGGAAATTTATCAATTAAAAACCAAATGATCATATTGTGTTTATGTAATTTAATGAAATCATGTAATTATATCTTCTTATGACATTTCACCAAAATTTGGATATTGAAATAAAAAGTTTTCCAATTATAATAATTTTTATGATATCAATAAACTTTTCATGTCTATTTGGAATATGTTTTCTAGGTCATAACCATCTCTAAAACAACCAAATTTTTGTGATACATGGTTTCTATAAATCTGTATAATTATTTATTGTTTTTTCCATGTAAAAATTTTCACATCCCACCCATGTTCTCTAATTTGGGGACCAAGTTATAAGCTTCATTAGGTGACATTAATGTTTACAAGATTATATTTTATGGGATGTATTATTATTAAATTTTAAAATGTTCTAATATATAAAGTAATTTTTAAATGTTAAACCTTTGTTGATAGAGATGTATTTCGAGGGTCAGATTCTTTTAAAAGGTGTACAATGTAACACCTCAAGGTTTTGGGAAATTTTTTTAAATGACACTAATCCTTTCAGTATTTTGTGTTTCACATAACACTGAGTATATATTGTATTATAATAAACACTAATAATATCTTGTGTTACACTTAAAAATTATTTTCGTCAAAATTATGCATGAAATGTGACATCAAGCTTCAATGAACCATGAAATAATTTTTTTTTAAATATATATATTATAACCTAAACATTAAATATGTGGGGGTGATAAATAATAATAATTTTATGAAAGAATAACTAAAAATTTCATATTCAATTCAAATTTATTCTTAGTTAACAATCAATATATTTTTAGTAATATAATTATAGACATGAAAATTATTTTTTCCTCAAAAAATGATTGTATATTAATTTGGGAAAAAATAATGTAATTAATTTATTGACATTTATAATATTTATTTTATTAAATGAGCATCATTTTTAAAATTATGACATTTAAAATAACTTATAGTTATTTGTTTTTTGGATTTTTTGGAAATTATTGATTTTTCGTGAATAGTGTAAAAAAATTATTTAAAAAAGTAATTTATTTTAAATAAGTAATTTAAAATACCCATTATGTTTTCATGTAATAAAATCTAAAATTAGTTATAATTATATCAATTAATTTTTTTTTACTAAATTTATATTGCACTTTAGTACATTTATATTTTTGGGTTTATAAAAGGGTTTTTTTGAAAATTGTTTTATAGTGAATAAATTTTCTCCATATTAACTAATTAAAATAAAAAATAATCTGTAACATTTTAGATAAAATGTATATAATATATAGAAATAAAATTTAATTGAGATTAATATAATGACTATTACAAGGTATATTGTTAAAATAAACCATCTTGTTCTTAGAAAATACAATTCATGAATACTCACTTTTTTGCCACGTTACTGGGTTCTGTTTAAATTTATGATTTAAATGTTTTAGAAAATTTATCTGTAAAATTAAATATTATTTTTTAATATAATATCAAAAATATCTTAGTTTATATATTTTTTATTTGTAAAAAAATGTTGGCTTTTTGATGAATGGTGAAAAATAAAAAATTTTAATTGAAAACTGCCTTTTAGTTTAATTAATTGATCAAAATAAATTATAAATTAAATTGGTTTTAAAGTAGAATTAGTAAAAATATAAATAAAATAATAAAATTAATTCCATTTTAATAAATTTCATATCGAATTTTTATATAAAAACATTATAACATTTTGAATATATTTTCATTAAAACCCCTTGTTCTTGTCATATCTCACTAATTATTATTTAATTATTTTATTCTAATTATGTGGATTTTATTTTTAAAAATAAATTCCCTATTTTGAAGAATAATTATTTATATTATCAAATATTTTCAAAATAATTTTTGAGAAGAATTAATAGTAAAAATAAACAAAACATATTTACTATAGTTATGAAAAAACTAGGTCTACGGAGGATTAATATAAAATGTCAAGGGTGAAACATATCCCGAAACCAATCCAAAAATCATTTTATATTCATAGTTATACCATATAACTTGAATTATATATATTTTTACATTATTTTATACTTGTTATATGAATAAAATTGGTGTAATTATTTCTTTCAAAAAAATCAACTGTGCCACTAACTTCACTTATAAAAGGCCACCGTCTCTCCTCCCATATCCAATCATTAAAACCATATTGGTTCAGCCAATATGAGAAAAAAAAATTATAACTTCACTCATATCATTATATAAGACTTATTTTCGGAACAATTGAAACCTATGAAGGATTATATTGAAAACATAAGTAGGTTACCAGAAGAAGGAGTAATTACCATCAACAAGTGTTTTTAAATTATTTCTTCTTACAACTACTTAAATTTTTACATAAAAATGATAATATATTACAATAATTATATTAATTATACAAATAATTTTTTTAAGATAATTTCATGAACAAAAACCATATCGACATCTATCAAATGGTTACAAATTCATTGTTCTTTTATACGATAGACTACCTCCCCACAAACTGGTTTCATTCATTTTTCCATTAATACAAATTACAGTTGTATATATAAAGGGATATGAATTATATATATGATATTTATAACATGATTAAATATCATTATTCATTATATTTAATATTATTATTTACATTACATTCCATAAAATATAAGATAACATCCCTCATTTTTATGATAGACTACCACCTCACGAAGTGATGTGATTTATTTTTCCATAATGATTCTAATAGAAGAAATTATATATTAATATATGTGATATAAATTATATAATTATTATAAAAATGATATATTTATCATTATCAATTGGTAACATACCATTTTATTTCTCACCTCTTAACTCACTGAAAGATGATAACATCGTTCATGTACATGTGGACTACCGCCTTCAAGAAGTAATGTAACTCTCTCTTTTCATAACCACACAACATAGATGATAGTTATGACTATATTTAAATAAATAATATATTATTTATGATATTATTTTCATTATATAATGGTATGATAGTAATTATATCATTTTCAAAATTATCTTTGTAAAATGGAAATGATTCTCATAAGTGTGTACGACCTACCATCTCACTGATCATACCATAGAAAATTTCTCACAACCATCATTAATTATTTGTAATAAAAGTATATATTATGTGTAAATTTGATAATTATATCATAATTTTTTGTTATTATATTATGTAACCTTGATTGAAGTATGTGGAATGAAAATAACAAATCAAAAATATATGAAAAACCAAAACAGTTATTAGTCGAAACATGACATTTCCCATGATATTAAAATAATAGGGTAAAAAATAGTCATAAGAAAATAATATATGGTATAATATATATAATTATTATTCTATAATAGATATATCATAAATATATATTTAAAATTTAGGATGATTAAACATTTATAAGGGAAGTTTACATTTAAGGACAAGGATTTCTGTCACACTTTTAACTTTCGTGACATACATGCCATATTCCTTATCAATTTGTTTTATGTGTTGTATATTGTAACCATAAATATATATTAATATTATTTTAATTTAAAAGAATATATTTTAAAAAATCATTTTTTTATCTCTCTTCCATGGGTCATACAATTAAAATATTACAAAATGGAAATGATTGAATGTTACAATATCATCGAATATGATAATTGTTAATGAATATGTTTCTAATGATAACATAAAATGATCAATCTCTCAGGAATAATATGATTACTATTATAATTTTATTAGTCATGATATTTTCAATTAATATTACCATTTTAACAGTCATTTCACCTAAATATATTAATAATTTTTTTAGGAAAACATGACTTTGTTACTCTTTTCATCTATGATTCTATTTTCTTCCAAAACTACGTTTTCAAGAAATATTATTCTCTTCTGATATTTGTAAAAAAAATATTAACCATTTTTTTCATTTTTATTTTTTTTAGAATCTTCAAATATTTAAAAAAATAATTCCCCTTTGCATTTTACGGATAATTTGAAAGAAATCATTGTGTTATTGTGTACAACATGAATGAAACATCCTATAGTCCTGAACAATATTTTATTTGAAGATTACATTATAAATTTTCAAGGTTATTTTAAATGAATTGTTTTTAAAAAAAATTATGGTCTAAAAATAAAAATTCAAAGTGGAAAAGGTATTATCTAATGAAAATGTTTTAAATTAATTTTTAATATTACATTTATAATTATTGAAGTTGATTTTCAATGAAATTCATTTTTTAAAAGGATTAATGTTTTAAAAATAAATTTTAATGAAATTTTATTTTCTTCAACAGGCCTTTTGAGTGATCTTTAAAATTCATTTTTCATATACGAGGACATAGATTTAGTAAACTATGATTTAATAGGGATATTTACTAAGGATACAATTATTATTATTTTCCTAAATGGTTAAATTGGAGAAGATGGATTGGAAGAACACTTATTTTTTCAATTTTTAAGATGTTAAAAATGATAATGAAACCTACCACTTTTCCATAGGTTACTATTGGATGAAATTTATCTGATACCCCTTTCATTTAATGGGAAATGATATGATTAATTTTTTTATGATCATGGGGAACTCATGTGTAGGATTATAATTAATTTGACAAGTGGGATTGATATATCCCAATAATGCATTAGTTGATTATATACTTTATATGAGCTTAGAGGGTATATGAGTGGGTAGGTTATGCCCAAAAATGTCGGTAAATGGTTGGTTATAAAAATACAAAAAAAGGGTACATAAGTGGTTAGCTGAATCCCAAATCATCTACATATGTGGTGGGACCAAGAATAACATGTTATATATTTCATCGTGGGTAGCCTTTATATAAAATTTGAAATGATTATATATATTACAAAATTATATTCCTTATACCAATTTTAATCTCACATGGCTCATTTTATTTGATACCCTTATTATTTAATTCAAATAAACTTCCAGTATTTAATTCATGACTCGAAATATGATCTTTAGTATGTTCTTCATGGTTTTCAAATGTCATTATCATGTTCTCATACCTTTATTATCATGTTATGCTTTTGTATCTCCCTTATTTACCCTTACTGATCATCTTACCTCACCAATTTTTTATGATTCATTTCCCCATGTAATGTTGAAATTTTTTAAGGATATGTTTTTGATGAGTACTAAAAGGGGAGATATTTATGAGATATGTTGAATATAATTCACTGAATTATATGATTGTGTACCTAGTTTCCAAAGAAACTAAACACTTCCAATCCTTAGGTGTATATTATGTAATATATCGAATATTAATGTAAAAATTTATTATTAATGTATAAAAATACATGGTTACTATAAAGATATTGGAATCATTTCATGTTCTCGTTCACAGTACACAACCTGAATAATTACCACACCCTCCTCCATATTAGAAATTTGAAAAATAAGATCTATTAGATTATTGAATATTTAAATTAATATTACACTTAAACAATGTATGGAAAACAATCTATTTTAATTTTATTAACATAAAATATCCAAAATTATTTTATTCTGTAGTGTATTATATTGTATAAACAATAATCTATTCCATGGTGTAAACTTGATTTGTTGTGACCAATGAACCTGCCTAATAGGTGTTCCCTCATTATAGAAAAATGAATTTTTTTTAAATGATAACATTGTATGAATACATCCATATCCATTCGATATCTAAATATCTGAAAATATTTATGGAATGAAGCATTGATGATAGTCTAGGTTCTAATGGAATATGATGATCACATCTAAACTGCCACATTACTCCATTGGGATGGTTCCACTCAATAATATTAATGTGTATGAGAGGTACTAAAGCCCTAAAATCATCAATCCCAACTAGATAGTATGAATAAAAGTGGTTGTAGATACATTATTATGGATACCGTGAAATATGAAATGATAGATGCCATTTATTAAAATATTTTCTTACTAATTTCTAAAAACAATAATATTTGGTTTTGGTTAGTAAACATAATAATTTAAATACGTACATAAATAACTATAAAACGATGCGACATGAGATAGAATATAACAAAATTTGTCTCAGTTTCTGGATGAAATGGTGTTCTTAACTCATCATATAATGTGTCATATATAATGTTATAAATAACAAGAAATTAATAAAAATTAATCAATA
The DNA here is from genome assembly GCA_963277665.1 of Viscum album. Taxonomy (NCBI): domain Eukaryota; kingdom Viridiplantae; phylum Streptophyta; class Magnoliopsida; order Santalales; family Viscaceae; genus Viscum; species Viscum album. Next base: position 26,134,691 of record OY728128.1, on the reverse strand, counting down.
TATAATTATAAAACAATAAATAATACTGATCATAGTCACGTTCATAAGGAGAATTATATAACATATCACTAGGAAAATTTATTCAAGAACTAATAGGGCCGATTGGAGGTATAAAATCCCATGTCCACCTCTTAATGTGTGTAACAGATCCACCCCAACTCATTACAATCTGATCATGAAATATTGTATAACTTAGTATATTTGATTTTCATGCACGAAGATTCCAAAAAATATAAGGACCGAAACATAAACATTACATAAACAAGTTCCTTAAAAATATAGTTCACTATTATTCCTTCACAATGATCATTTTGGTTTATAGCTTTAGAGAATTAGTTAATAACTCTTAAATAACAATCCCATAAATTACATACTATACACATTGAAATAATATCCATTTTTTCCACAATATAAATCTTTTGAAATGAAACATGTTTTCATTTGTTTTCAGAATAATATTCATGTTTTAATATCATTTCAAATATTCATGACATTCATTTATACTTCCCATTTTTTATTACTCATCTTAAAACTAATGAAAAAAATTTAAAATTATTTGATGATCACAATAAGTCCACTAATATACAAAAAAATATCCATTAAAATTATGAAAAACAATAAATTCTATAAAAGTATTACTTAAAAAAAATATGTTTTTGAGTTTCTGAAATAAATCATATCCATAAAAACACATTTTTGTTAAATAAACAAAATTAAAACCCGTAAAAAGAAAATGTATTCCTATTTTGAAAACAATGATAATAATACTTATAACCAATGTAAGAAATAACTTTAGGGAAATTAAATCAATTGGAGAAATCTCCATGGTTAACATCCTCATTCTTTACTTTGAAGATAATGAACATTATCCTATTTATTAGAGTGCCAAATCAAGATCAAACATTATATAAGCTATATTATAATCACCAGTCATATAATGTGTATCAGGATCACCCATTATTTAATCATTATTAGGGCCACCCATCTTAATATATAATTATCAATTACCATATCATGACTATAAACTTTTATTCATTATCATTTTCATAACATATGTATTGAAAATATTTTTTGAACCCATATTGAAAACTTATTTTGATGTTGAAATGATCATTGCTTTTAAAAACCCATTTTCAAATCTAAAAATCCAATAAAAGGTGAACAAGGTTATTTCAATAAGTAAAATGTGGAAGCATATAAATGAATTCAACACATCAAATAAATGGGTTCCCAGTTGTAAAATATGTTTACAGGTTATACATTAAAATAGAAAATTTCATTTTTCCTATTGAATATAAAGTGAAAATGTCCAATATAAAATAATTAAAAAGATTCTTTGTGATAAAATTTTAGGAATTTTAAAAGATACCCAAAATTTTCATTATAATTATTATGTATCCTTATAAATAAATTTAAAAAATAATTTTAATTTTATGGACATGGAATAAAAATGTTTTGAAATTAAATCATTGAAACACTTAGGATGGAGTTTTAAGTTAACATGTCCCTTACCTTGCGCATGACTCACCATACATGCTATTTGTATTAATGGAATATAAACATACATCACATATTTAGATCATTATGATATTTTTTCCTATTTGATATTAATTTTTCATTGTATTTATTTCCATTTATATTCCATTACAACAAAAATCAAAATGTTCATGTTGGATATTTTGATGATAATTTATTCATATTTCAAAAATGAATTTGGATGGATGAATATTGTAAAACGGGAAATTATTACATCTATTACAGAATAATTACTTTGGGATGAAATTTTTAGAAACCATTATAGATATAACCCTTATATGCACAAATATTTCAAAATTATCTTACATATTATTCATTTTTTTAATATTATAGAAAATGATATTGATTATTTTTATTCTCTTGTTATCCCAATTTTTTCATAATGGTATTTTTTAGACATTGTATCTTATTAAACATTAATCATTAGGTTTTTAACTTATACTTTATAAGAAGCATCCTTTTGATAAATTTATCACATGAAATATACCTCTTTTCATCAAACATCATCATAAAATTTATTTACATTTTTAGTTGTGTATTATTTTCAAATAATACCTGTAGTTATGATTTCAACTTTTGTTCTATGTTTGAAATTTAATCTTCATCACCTTTACTAAAAAATATCCTTCAGGTTTCACATCATGACGTATTATTTTTTTGATTTTTTATTGGATTTGTTATCAAATTAACACTTGAATGAATAAACTCCCTAATATTCCATTATTACCACATTTCTTCCATTATTAACCAATTTATTCATTTTATTGATTGAATAATTTTCTTATTAAATAGTTATTTTGAGTCTCCTTTTTTACTTACTCCTTCAATTCTAATGATTCTACTCATCCGCATCATTATACTGATCAATTTTATAATATGTAAAATTAATTGAAATGTTCATAATTTACAAAAAATCTAAAACATTTGAGTATGTCATTACCATTGAAATTATTATTTCCTTATACATAGTTCTTTATTGTATGTAAGAATATTATATAATGTTCATAAACTTCATCACATTTAGAATTAGTGTCGCTGGGATCCTTTCTAATTTTATCATTTAGATTAATATTTCATATCCATTAAAATTCCATCACATATTTGAAAATAATTTTAATGTTCTGTTCTTTTCTAAGAGGATATTAAAGGATATTTTATTGATACTAATTATTTCCACCATCTACACTATGTTTTATATATTATATCTTTTGATAAAACATGTTGGGAATGTTTCTCACAAACTTATTGACAATATTAGAGAAATACAACTTATCACCAAATCCACTGATGGTATTTAAAATTTCATTCACAAAAATAAATAATTATTTAATGACTTAATATTCAGTAATTTTTATATCATACAATAAATATCATAATTTTTTATCATCATTTATTTGACTTTATCATTTTCTTTAAATCGACTATAAATATTATCACATATTATCTATATAGTTTTAATTCACATCACATTAGTGTAGAATTTATTTGATATAGAAATAAGATTTTTTTTATTTCATTCCCAATTATATCCGTGCTTCTATTATTATTAAATATTATTTAAGTTCTTATATTAATCAAATAGATCTATCTATAACTGCATTGACACCTCCATGTCTAACTAATAAACAAAAGGGAAACATTCTATTCCACTTTGAATGGATGTTATTGGAACAACCCATTTAATGTTATGTTAATTCATTTTGATATCATATTAACATTCACTAATTATTATTTATATAGAAATATTCATTAAAATAGAATTATATAATTTTTATTCAAAATGAAAAAATATTTCTTTCTATCAAAATTGGATTTTCACGCATTAAATGATTTTAATTATCTATTAAATTTCATATGAATGAATTATAATTAGAAAAAACATTAATTAGTTTTTGAATTTATCATGTTAAAATTTTATTGATGTGAATTTATAATATTGTTAGAAAATTTATAGTTTTTTTAGTGAATAATATAAAATACTGATTATTATTGAAAAATGACTATTTGTTTAAACAATTTATAATGTTATATTTTATTAATAATGTTTCAATGTAAAATTATCTCCATTATTTTTTTAAAAATAAAAATTTTGAATATTGAGTTAATTTTATAGTATAATTATTTTTGAAATCATTTTTATTGTAAAAAAGATAGTTTTCTATAAAACAATTTTCCATGTTTTTCATTTATAATTTTACATAAAATTATCCAACGGTTATTTATTAAATTTAATAAAATATATTTTATATTTCAATTTATCCTATTTTAATAGTATTTATTAGGTTCAACTTATTATTGGCCATAATGATTAGTAAAAACATTAAAAACATATTTCTATATGTATTACTAAAACATGTATATAGGGCATTAAAACTTAGTGATAATAATTAAAATGATTGAGATAAATAATATTTTCAATAATTTTAATTATAATTTAAATTATTTAAATCCCAAATAATTGTTAATTAAATTGAAATAATCAGAATTTTTGAATTTTGTCGTATTTTTATCTAATGAGAGAAATGCATATTTTGGATTTTAACTATTTTAATTTTTTTTTATATTTTGGCCATAACACTCTCTATAAATATCTAAATCAGGAAATTATAACTTTTTATTATTATATACATATTTTTATTCATTTAATTATTCTTAACCCAAAGAGAAATCCCTCATCACGAATCCCAAAACCAACATAGAAGATGGTCCTTGAAATTAGTTCATTGATCTAGAGATTTTTATGATGGGATAATATTTACTAATTGGATGACCCAAATACACTTGAATATTTATGGTATAAACAAATGAAATTATTGAACAACTGTTATGAAGGAATACACATATAAATAGTCCTTTTTAAATGCAATTTATATATGGGAAACCAGAGATAGAAAATATAGGGTGACTTCCTAGGGGAAACAAATTCTCAGAGTAAAAAAACATAACTCTCACTATAAATGGTCAAATACAATGAAATTTGTAGGAGAGAATAAAATTAAAAGTATGAATAACTTTTGTTAAAATAATGTTATCCAAATTGTCCATTTAATGGATATAACATGTGGAAACATTTAATGGAAAATTAATGCCTATAAAAGGATGCATGTACCACCATTCCAAATCATACCATACCAAAAAGACGACTATTGAGGAGGAGATCTCCACCATGGATCCATGATGCAGAATCTTATTCCTACCCCTTATCTTCATCTTAATTTTTAAATTCCTTCTTCTTCCCCATTTATCTCGATTAACCTTGTCATTGTGGGGTAAAATTTTGAGTGATTGTGGAGGGGTTGGTTTTCTATTTTGAAACACATGAGTTCTAAGACTTAATATAATGAAATATCATTCTTTCTTATATAATGTTGTTTTAAATTTCATATAGTTTTTATTATCAGGTGTGATTTTATTTCATTTATTATACTATTGTATATTTATTTTCATTATTCAATGATCATTATCTCTCTCCACTCTGTTCTAGTTTAAATACAGTTGAATAGACTAGGTTTTTGTTGTGAGGTACTCAATAATGGTTAGTATGTATGAAAGGGTAGTGAACGTTCAATATTTTTCAGGTTAAATTAGTCCTCATTGATTATTTCCTATTCCATTTTAGGAAATTCATTGCAATATTATTTGAAAAGGAAGGGGCATAGACCAAACATTGTATTTGGTATGGTTTTCCCTCACCAACATCATTTGACATAGGGAGTGATATGAAAGGATCCTGGAATATCACATTAATAAACATAGTGGAAGATTATTGAATGAAATATATCAAAGATAACATTAAAATTTTAAAATCAACCTTAGACTAATCACCCTTATCATATCATATTTGGTAATCTCTTGAGTTTACAATTCCATTTCAATAATTTTCATAATTTCGTTCATTTATTTTATCTCATTAAAATCCAATAATTGAAAAGAATACATTTTTCCTCAAATAGAAATAATAAAAAACAATTTTTTTACACCCCGCTTTAATATATTACCATATTTTTTTCACTATTCAATTCATATGTAATACAAATATTGTTTTTCCATTCCCCCAGACAAGAATTTGACTATGAATTAGAAAATTTTCAATATTCTATTGGATGAATATATTTTGAACATAAATCATCTAAATATTTTCAATGGTTTATTTTTGATCAATTTTTTGGAGAATTATTTTATTATATTTAATATTATTAAAATTTTCTAACTATCACTTCTCCCCCCTGTAAAAGGACACCAATTTTTTTATCATACACACACAGAAAAAATCATTATTTTTTTTGGAAAATCCATAAAAAATATAAGTTCCTTACATTTTTTTACATTTAAAAGAGACCATTTTTTATCATGAAACTATCCTTGGAAGTCATAATGTATAAACATAAAGAGGCTACTTGAAGAAAATGTATAGTTATTTAAAAGTAATTTTCATTTTATTTCATTTTCTACCTCATCCCAATATTTTTAATAATTAAAGAAATAATATAGAAATTATCTTGTATAAACTATTATGTTATTATGGAAATAGAATAACATATATCCTTATCCATCATAAATATAATAGGAAACACAACTTCCATTCATATTTATGGTGGACTATCACCTCTATTATTCCTCATCATGCACAACTGCCCCCACAAAATTGAGAACTTCTCCGTGGACTCACCTCTAAGAATAGAGATATATCATCCATTCAGATAAAAAATCATTCTTATTTAGTTTAACTAGATAGACCTTGGTATTTCTATCAAAAATATTAAATCATTTCCTTAAATATCTCCTTATATGGAATACTAAATCAGTGAAAGCTAGTTCTCCATATTTTTAGGCGGTGTGATGATTCAAATAATTTCAATCAATCTAACTTTTATCATTACTTCATTATGGATGAATAGAGTATCCTATATGTAATGCGGTTAGTCTAGTTTATTTTCTCTAATATCTATTTGATTATTATTTTCACAGCTATACAATGTGCCTATTTTACCAACCTATTCTCCTAAAACCAATTTTCCCTAAATTATTTTTTTAATTTGTAATATTAACTCCATATTGGAATAATTTATTATAGTCAGAGAAAAGGTAATTAATCATTACCCGCTTGGTTTTCCATTATTATTCATATATTCCCCTTTATGAATTAAAAATTTAAAACCCAATTTTAGTTTTTGGTTTGACATCCTCATAAGTTATAAATAATTTTACTGGTTAAATATAAAACTCTTAATTTGGAAAACATGTTTTTATTGGATATTATCACATGAAATGGAATGATAATATTCATGAAACATCCCTTGAACCATGAAAAGTTTAAAATAATGGTGAGGGGTAAAATTATTTTTAATGAAATGATAAATTATATTATGATCCTTCAAATGTTTTTTATAAAAACCATTGAGTTGTGAAGTATTATCAAATAAAAACTGGATTTTTTTATCATAATATGTGGTAATATATGTTACATTTATTTACATCAACTTTTATATATTTCATAAATAATTTTTCATATGTCATGTGCATGGGCATGACCTCATTGTAATTTGATCTTTAGTAGGAAAACATCATTCGTACAAAAATATTCTTTTTCAGTTATTACATTTTTACATTAGGTGTGAATTCTATTATATAGTGATACTCAAGAATGATATCCCATATTTTTTTTATAAATTGTCTTGGAATCCCTTATACTTCGATAATGGTTATAACATCAATTAAATTTTGATGCTCAAATATGGCTTCCCTTATATTGTTATACCGGGGAATGGTGTCCATAATATTGAGATAATATGGAATGGTATCCTCTATGTTGTGATATAAGGGCACGTCGTTCCTTGAATTTTGATTTGAATAATGGTATCTAGGAATTATGTACATTATTTTGAGATTTATTGTTATGAAACCATGGGAATAGTGTCCCTTATCTGATATGATTCATATGTTGATGCCCTTAGAGTTAAACTATCATTCAATATCGGTGCATGTATATCATTGAGAATTATTGTCTTAAATATTCTTCTATGTATATGATAGAATTTTTTATGATAAATTATGACATTGGCTGAAGAAGGAATGGTCGGCGCAGTATATTTGAATAACCTATGTCTGATGTGTTATCATTTATTGTTCAATACATTTATTTGATATATCCACAAAGAAAATATGTTTAATTAAAAGATTAAATAGCATAGGCACAAATAGTGTTGGCCATCTGAGTATATCTCAAACCCTGTTCGGGCAACCATTTAACAAGGGTACCTGAACAAACCTCATGGTTAATGGTTTAGGTTCAAATTTCACACAGATTATGTTATTCATATACATGGGATCTTAGGTGAAAGTGACTGAACCAGGTCTTAGGATTCTTATTGTGGTGTCCCTTTGGGATCCTTCATGTTCATTGTAAAAATTTTGTCTATTAATATTGTATGATTATTTTTTGTATATTGTAGCATATCCATGAATGATTAACGTTTATTTATTATTTAAAATTATGATTATCATTGAATTGAAGTAATTAAATATTACATCCTCTATATTTTATAACTAATCAAGATGTTATATACTTCCCATTGTACCTTCATTATTTCCACATTTCTAGACTTTAGCCTCTAAAATACGAGGTGGTTCACATAGGCCTTCTGGAAAACCACATAAGGAAACAAATTTAGTAGATCAAAGGTTAGGGTGTTGTAGTAAGGGAGAAACATGTCCAATTATGGTGCATCGGGTGACCATCATGTCTAGATTAATGTTACCCTTTCATTGTTATTACCCCTAGGTACCTATTTTCTAAAGACACATCTACTTGAACTATATAGAAAGTGATTTAATTGTTTGTAAACCACATACTATATCCACTAAAAAAATTCAATGACAATTTCCTATACATAAATTCATATTTAGACCTATCTAAAGTTTTATACCAATACATATCCACAGAAATAGACCATAGGGATCTCAATAATGATTTCATGTACTAGTCTACAATGGTTAACAAAACCTTTCCTCAAATACTAATTATAGATACTTAGGGAATTCATAGATAAATATAAAACATTTTAAGATGAATATTAAATACATTACAAAAGTACACTATTTATGAGAATATTTATTTAGTGTCTTGGTAGACTAGATGAAAAGTATCATTATTTCTTGAATGATCTTCAACATACCCCACAACGATCTACTCCCATAGTACTCCTCTTAAGAATATACAACATAAAAATATCATCAAAACATTGGGATTGAAACATAATAAAGGGTGGCATGGATGATAAATAAGGGTAAAAATATGATATATAAATATTTTAAAACACGAAATAATAATATAATCATAAGGGTATGTTATAATGAACCTAAACATGGATGTTAGTAACTAGTCAGTCATAGATTATAAACATGTGTCATAGAAAAAAACATTATTATTTCCAAAAATATGGTCCATAATTATGAGAAATTATCATAAATAAGTCATGAACCACAATATCATGTCGTAAAAGCGTGTTTGAAATATAAATATTGAAAAACCATTTTATATTCCAAAATTTACTATCAATACAATAATTAAATTGGATCATGACATATAACCAATTACCCATTTTTGATAGGGGCATACATATTTCCCATAGTGGACCATGATGCACTTATTTCACATAGTGTATCCTTCCCATTGACCTATTTTCTAATGTTATTTCTTGAGATATAAATATTTAACCAATGGGTTGGAGTTAAATATAGATCACACCAATCGCAAAATGAAAACCAATGTTATGTTTACCACACTATCAAAAAAAATTCATTATATTATCACAACAAAACCCTTGTAAGGAAAATAGGATTCATTATATTTTAATGAATTAATAATATGATTACTGATGAAAAATAAATTTTATTTATAAGAATATCATCAATATAAGAATTAACATTCTAGAGAAAAAATAATTATAGTATCATTAAATCTTATAAATAAACAATCAAAAGATACATCAAATAATGATATCATAGAAGGAAAATGGTTTTGAAATATATATGGGAAATTTTCATGTTGAATATAGAATTTACACTTTCAAAAAAATTCATTTTAAGGACACATAACAATTTCAAAATCATTTTGATAAAAAATAACAATGGAATCATATAAAAGAAGCTTTAAAAATCATTACAAACGTTTATTTAGGAAAATAATTATTCCAGTACGAAAATAAATTTTTAAATTGAAATGTTCACGACGAATTTTGGAATATATTTTCATTTAAAATAAAAATTAATACTATAATGAATTCATTAAGAAAATTATTTGGTCATGATGGCAGAAAAAATAGTTCATGTTGTGAAAATGAGAATACATTACATTCACATTTTTTGTAAATGCCAAACATAAATTTCATTAAAAATGACAATATTATTCCTTTAACTTTTTTTGTAAAATTAAAAAATGTTTAAAAATTTATTTAATAGTTCATTTTAAATTATTTTCTACCATTTATTATAACAATTTTATAGAGCATTATTTTATTTTTCCAAATATAGAAATAGTGACAAACCTTCATAAAAATATTCTTTTCAAATTTGGAGTATATAATGAGAGGAAAAAGAATTAAAACATTTATTATAATATCACTAGAATAGTATAATAAAATTCATGATTTTATTGGGAGATATACCATATCATTTCCAAATAGGATGTATATTTATGAACATTATTAATAAATTATGAGATTTAAAAATTTGACTATTACCGCATTAGTAACATTGAATCGCAATCCACTTGAAATTTTAAAATTAAATAAGAAATATAATTTCATGCAATTTAGGATATTCAAGAAATTAAATGATAATGGGGAAGAATATAAACCTCATTTAATAATATTGGTGCATAACATAACTTACATACCAATAAAAGAAATTTGATATAGAAAACTCCTAACCGCATTCGTAAATTTATTAAAGTAATGTTAGAAAAGTGATATTATCAAAGGGATATGTAAATCCACATAAATGGAATTATAAGAATCCTAAAATACATTCATGGGTATCATATAGACTATATTAAAGAATTAGGTCGTGAATATGCCATGTGTTTCATTTAAAAATAAATTTGAGATAGAAATCCCTTAGCACATTGGTATCTTTTGAACAATAAGAAATAGGAAATAGAGAACCAAAATTATTAATTTAAATAACCTTTATATTCATGATATTAAACAGAAAATACATTCATGGGAAATATGTGCAACACATATAAGAAATAAGTGGTTAATAAATCATATAACTTATGGTATAAAAGTAAGATAAAAAATATTATAACCTATGTCTTTACTTCATTAGTACATGTTAAAATATCCATGCTAATAAATATATTTTTTCTATATATCTATTAAACACAAATTCATATAAATATATATATATCATACAATTTTGGATTTACTTATGAACATTTATTACAAACATATTGAAAATCTATGTTAAAGTAGTTATTTTTGAGAAATAACTACTTTTTTATTCATGTAGGTGTTAATTTGTTATTTTTTAACCTATTTTATTAATAATGTTTCCATAATCTAAAAATATTAAAATTGATAAAAATATTTTATTTATTCTATAAAAATATTTTAATTCTGATCCAGAAAAAGTAGTTATAGAAAATGAAATACAATTTTCATGGTGATGGTTGGTCGTATGTACGAATGAATGTTGATTCCATTTTTCTGATAAAATAATGTGAATAAAAGAAAATAACATATTACTATTATATAATACCTTTTATTTAATATATATCACATATGTTCAGTTAACAATCCATATTACCATCCTAGTAAAGTGTGAACCAATAAAATGTCTTCTTGAGGCAGTAGTCCGCTATACACTTGAATGATGTAGCCGTATTGAAATGTAATGTAATCTAAGAAGTAACATGTTATATAATTATTTTATAAGCATAATAATATCATTAATATAAATTATATACAATAAATAAATCATTATATGATTCTTTTAATACATGGTTTTGGAAAACAAATATGATATGTTCATGAGGTCGTAGCCCATTGTACACATGAATATTGATTTCATATTTGAATTGATGTAAGAAGATATCATTGTAGGTCATTGACATATGATATGAATATATGAGTATAAGTATTTTATTTTGGTTATTATTTAACCATTTTTAATAATATTTTAAATATGTGGAGGAAGAAATAATATTAAACGTCAGGGTAGGGGTGTTACTTATTTTTCTAAGAACATATTTTTGTTGGCACCCAAAGGCATCATCAGTTGACTTTCTATCCTAAATAACACTTATGGGATGTAATTAATGAATTAAATACTGCATTTTATATTTTATTTCATGATCCTAATGTTCTTTAAATAGTGAAAAAGATAGAAGATTTTGTGGCCTTTTATAAGTGAGGTGAGTTGCAGATATATAAATTTTAAAAAGAAAGTGGTGTACCTATGTTTTGAAAATAACACAATGATCCAAAATGTTATTTTATCGAATTTAAAAGATATAAGGTAGATATTTTATCATGAAACTGGTTTTTGAAAAATTTTATGTCGATTTTAACACTTATCTTTTTTGGTTAACCCTCAACAAACCCATTTTTACCTAATCATGGTAAAAAATACGATTTTTTCAATTAATTATGGTAAATAATTATGTTAAACAGAGTAGATAATATAAATCATTATGATTAATAATTTGGAAAAAAATTTCCAAATTATATTTACGTATGTTCTAAAAATTAATTTAAAAGTAATCAAAGAATTGATAAGAAAGTGGGTTTTCAATGAGATGATATTCATAAGATTAAAACAATTTTATGTCAAAATTAAAAATAAAAATGATAAAAATGATAAAGATTACAAAAATTAGATAAATAGTTATATAATACAATTAATATTTATTTTAAAATCATATTGGAAACAAAATCATAAAATTATTAAAATAAATGAAATTTTTTAATATAAACCTGTATTTTTCACAATTAAAAGAATATTTTACATTCTTATAAAATTTTGAAAAATTCCCCCAATAATAATTTTTATAGTATTATTCCAAAAATATTATTTATGATTTATGATTTTTTTTAAATTATAAAAAAAAATTAAAATAATTTTAAAAAAGGCATCAAAACAGCATTTTTATATAAATAATAATTTTAATAATAAAAATCACTTTACTCGTTTTTATAGTCTAGAAATCACAAAAGATGAATATTAATACATGTGTTGAATTAAAAATATATAATATTCATTTAAATAATTCCCAAAATGGTATTTTTATAAATTATTGAAGAAAATGAAATTTTTTTCAATAAAAACATTTTTTTAGAAAATGAATTCAAATACATTCAAATAGAATTTATTTTCCTTTATTATTAACTAATAACCAATGAATTAATTTTATATACATGTGTAGATCAAATATTTTCATAATTTAGTTAATCTTATTCATAACCACCATTCTAATGGCTAGGTCATAACTATCAGATTATATAATAATTTTTTACAAATATGTCATGTTTTTTTAGACTCTGTGTTGTGTGTATCACATGATAAACCCATTGTTGTGTGCCGTTAAAAATTAACTCAGTTTTTATTGATACACAAGATAAACATAGTGTTTTGTGTAATTAAAATTAGATAAATGAAAAAAATTATTTGAAAATATATATATTTCCCAAAATAAATGGGGGATACATGTTGGGTTGTCATAATCTAGATCACGATGATGAGTGAGAATGATAGATAACTATAATGCATTAGGTACTAGGAAAGTGTTAACGAAACATGTTTCTCCAAGTATATTGATGAACTTTACCGGGTATTTTATTCCATATTAAAAATGGTTCAAAACATATTTACAAAACTGATGTAACAACTATTTGAAATAAAATATTTTAATCATCAATGAATAACCTTGGAATCACCAAATATTTTATTCACCTTAAAAATCTATTTCTGGAAACTCGATATTTCACAAAGTATAAACAAGGAATTGTTCAATGTCTTAAAGCATTTTGTTGTGCATTAAAAGCCTTATTTCATTGAAATAATTTAATAAAATTATTTTATAGGATCAAAGAAATAAATTCCACACATAATATTTTTATTTTCCAAGAGGAAATTGACTAATATAAAATTATCGGAACTGAGTTATAAAATACATGTAGTACGAGAGGTGATATTATTAATGGTTCATCCATGATCCTTTCCTTATGAATACATGGTTTCATGACTAAAAAATCTTCAATTTTATGTATGATCTAATAATCAAATAATTATTATTGAATGATTGAAATTTAGAATATCGTATAATATAACTCTATTATATTTCAATTATTACAAATTTTCCAATAATTAAGTAAATTTTATTTCTTTTATTGATACCCAATACATTCATCACTTCCCCAGTAAGAGTATCTCCACTATTTTTAACTGTAAAAGTTTTAAATAATTCCTTTTTATATAATATATACAAATTAATTACAGATCCATTGAATGATAATAAATGTGAAACTAGTAATACTATAATCCATAATTTTATTCTAAAAATTAAAATTTGATTCTTAGATAACACATTAAAAATATGGCATCAAAACAATCCAAAAAAACAGATTAAAGGATTATAATTTATTTATTATTTCACTTTATTTATTCAGATGACAATGAATTACTTTTTGGGTTTCAAAATATAGATTAACAAATATATTTCTATATTAAATGTAAAAGTGAGTATGCCCTCTCAATATAATGGTAATTTTCACAATATTTTTTTGGGAAATTTCATCAATCACAAGGCGCCCATTTTGATAATATTTTTGGGGAACACAGTTAACCACATCGGATAATGAGACATTATTTATTTGAATGGATTTCTCAGTAATATATATCTCCATAATATAACATACAATTCAACTGTGATTTTTCACATTATACTCTAAAATGTTCATATACTATTCAATGAGTATCATACAACTATATGGTATTGGGCTAAATAGTTGGATTTCTATAAATAAATAAACCATCAATTGAACCATTATTTCAAATATTTTCAGTGGTAAAGACATCTCTAAATAACTTAACATGAACATAATTCATTTCTTACTGTTGGAATCTTTACCGAGTTTATAACATTACATCATATAGATTTTGAAACGATGAATTGGATTGATAATGTTTGTCATAAATTTCATCGAAGAATAAAACATAAACACAACAGAATCAAATATTGATTAGAATAATGACTGTAATGTGATTTTTATCCTCTTAATATAAAATCATCCATTTAAACAACATTCATGATATTCAATAAATACATCTATAGAACCATTTCACCATTCAAAATGTTGAAAAAAGAAAATCTTTATTTCCTTGAATGATTGTATGATTTTTTAAAAATAAAATTCATCCATCCGCCATAAGAATTCACTTATTCATGCATTTTTCCCATGTCAATCATTTTCAACCATTCATTATGTAATGACCCAAGCATTTGTTAATGGAAATCCCTCTTGATCTAATTAAATGTCTCTTTATGTAAAATGTTTATATAAAATGTCAACTTCATTTGTTTTATGTTTTTGTATTTTAAAATACTGTTAAGAATTGTGACCATTGCTAATATAGCCATTGAACACTGAACAAATGATTAGTATAAATATATGGCTTTATTAAGTCCAATTTACCTAGATGAAGTATGCGATGGCCTAATCTGGTAGACACTCCCCATACGAAGCCCATTCGTCAGAGGTCGTAAAGGAGTTTGAGTCTTTAGGATTCCCTCTTGACCAAGACCAAGCCGAGCATGAATATGTTAAGCTCGAGCGGGACCACCTACGAGAGAAGTGGAAGTTGGTAGATATTACCACCCGAGCAATGTTATCCAAGCCACCCCAAGAGTCTGTCTCCATCGCAAACCTTACTCTTCGATCTTATACGGGCGTTGTACGAGGTTGTTTGACAAGACCATAGCACAATGGTTATGTACATTTTTTTTGTATATAATAATGAATATACATTAATTTTATTATTTGGACCTTGTAATTAGCTTTTAATGAAAAAATAGTATTTTTAGATAATGTTCAACTATGAAATATATTTTGATGAATTAATGGATTTTTTAATTATATAATATTTTAATAAAATATTATTATTTTTATTAATTTAATATTTAATAAATATTAATGATCGTATAATTTTATGAATGAAATTGTAATTTTTATTATGTTTTTACAGTCATTTTTGTCAAAACCCATGAATTTTCGATAAATGGTGGTTTTTATTTTAAAAGTGGAAATTAACATATTTAGAAAATTATTTTGAAAAAATAATATTATTTCCAGAATAAAGACATCAAAATTATCCAATTGTGATGTAATAAAATACTATAATATTTATATTCATCCAATATATGTTTTAACATTAAAATAATGTTATTTTGGGATTGATTGATTTATTTTACAATGCATTAGTGGACCCTTCAAGACTTATTAAACATTTTGTCTTTTTAAATTGATTTCATTGGGAGTGTGACCATCCTCTACATATGAAACCCCATTATATTAATAATTTAGGACTTTGGCCTTATAAAATATTATTTTCCACTCCCCTTTGATAAAACCCATGTGAAAACACGTGATCTGGTCTGTGGGTTTGATTAGTTTAATGTGTGGTGTACCAAACCTAAATAATAAACAATTCCCTCCCCATTTCAATATAAACCCACCCAATCTTCCACTTTATCCTCACTCAATGCCTTTGGAGTCCATCCAACCTCTGTCCTCATCTCTCTAGAATCCTCCCATGGTGCCCCAAGCTCCCAAGAATCCTCTCTCAAGCCTCTCTCAAGCCTTCGGAAGCACACTTCCAAGTAAGGTTTTTCTCCCATTATAATTTTTGTCAAATATTTTTTACATTTTAATGAAATTTTAATTTCAATTATAAATCAGGGGTATAGTTTCGATCCTCCCCCATACTTCACTTTAATATATTTGAATGATTGTATCCCCCTTTCTCTCTCATTAAATGCCTCCCATGTACACCCATTACTATGATAAGGTTCTGAAAGAAATTTATCTCTTCTCATTTACATTCAAGCAATTATTTTGAATCATGAATATAAATTTCATTAAATTTTTTGGTACATGTATCTATATGACTCCCTTACTGTCCATGTCATTTTAATATTATAAGACTCTCATTTCTCTCTCTTCAACCATTTTTATGACTTCTTATGTCACCCTGTTATGCTGTCGAATTTCCACCGCGCTTTTCCAAGCCAAGGTCATTGTGTAGTGAATAACAGTCCAGTTTCTCTATCAAGAGTATCCTCCTTTGTTCACATTAAATTATTGTTTAAATATCTTCATGTATGTATTCAAAATTAATTTATCATGAAATAAATGATTGTGTGGAATGATTCAATGTTTTTTGATCCATGTGGCACACTTATGCATGAAGTGAAATGTTTAAGAAGGGTGCACCCATATAGCCCTCCAATATATTGGGTAAATTGTAGTATGATGATACATCATGTACAATGAGTGTTTACTCATTCAAATTCATGTGAAACGAGGGGTTTACTCCTGATTCATGTGCAATGTGGGTTTACTCATGCTCCATGTGCAATGAGTCTTGGATCTTTCTAATTCCATTTTAAGTGTTGTTGCCACATTTCCATGTTATGATTATCATTCTTTATCATGCCTTTATGTTTATTCTTAATTTTTGCCCTATTGATATCCTTATTTTCAAATATGTAATTTAGTCTTCATTTTATTCAATTATTATTATTTTACTGTGCTTTATAGCTCACCTTATACTTATTCAATTCCTCATGTAATCCCATGCAATGCTAAGTACAAGGGAATGCAGTGGTCATGTAATCTATGATTTCAATAAATATGTTGTATTTCATGTTTTAAGTTCTTATGTGATGATCCTAAGACCCAAATACACTATACCTCAAGATATTATATGTTATATGAAGTGGTGATTATGTAATAAAATTTGTTTAATTTTGTAATAAAAATCAGGGTTGTCATACTTGGTATTAGAGGATAGGTTTAGTTATTTTAGTGATTTGGATTATAAAACCCTTGAAAGGCCTTAGAAACAAGACTAAGTATACCAAAATCATATCTATGTTTTTGTGAGTATTGAGTAAGTGGTTTATTAGGCAAATACAACCATTTCTGGTTACGAGGTGGTAGAGGCGGCTCTGGCACAGATGTATCCTAGGGGTAAAACCCGAAAACACCACTTGGAGCTAGAATCAAATGGGAACTAGGGAACAAAAATGGGCCTTTTTTCACACTTGGTTATGACACTCCTGGGGAATCTGCATTGATAAATTCACAAGCTTATTATCAACCATTATTATGTGATAAAATGCCCAATTAATATATGTTAGAATGTAGATTGTGGATAACATCGACTATTGCCAATAGATTTATATGTTAAGGAAATAAATGTTATTTATAAGTCATTAGTTTTGTCCTTGGATTACCTTTTATGTGTTACCCCTAATTTTCTTTTTTACTCTAGTCAATGGTTGGTTATAGGAGGAATCAGGATAACAACTGATGTAAAGATCAATGTGATAACTGTACTAATGAGACGCCCAAACCAATGGGAGCGGGAATTGTGAACTTTTTCATGATTCACTCTCAAATAACTGATGATTTGAATAGAAACATGGGCCAACGGGAATTTTGAACCCCCCCCCCCCAAAGAACAAGTCTCTATCAAGAGCTTCATGAGACAAAGACCTCCAACTTTTATTGGTCCATCTGATCCCTCAATCGCCGAACACTGGACCAACTCTATTGTAAAGATCTTCTCCATCCTTCAATGTTCCGAACAAAAGAAGGTTCTTCTGGATGCTTATCATATGGATGGTTAAACTGATCAATGGTGAAAATAGATCAAAAAAATGAATCGTGAGGAGGATATCGAAGCATTGGAATGGAAGGATTTTAGGAAGATGTTCT
This sequence comes from Viscum album, assembly GCA_963277665.1. Classification (NCBI taxonomy): domain Eukaryota; kingdom Viridiplantae; phylum Streptophyta; class Magnoliopsida; order Santalales; family Viscaceae; genus Viscum; species Viscum album. The sequence goes on along the minus strand of OY728128.1, from coordinate 26,116,152 downwards.
TTGATAAATACTTTCCGTGCACCCTTCGGCTTAAGATGGAAAGGGACTTACTTTCCATCATGAAAAAATAAAATGAACCTATTGGAGGGTACGAGGAAAAAATCACAATGCTAGCATTATATGCACTGAGCTTTGTCGTTACCCCAGAATGCACGATTTACCGCTTCTTTGGTGGGCAGAAACCTAGCTAGTGGAAAGCACTGGAGATCCATGACATCAACAGATATGAGGGAATTTTCTAATGAAACCTCAAGGTTGAAATTGAGATCATAGAAGCTCAGGGGTATCATTGGGATAATAGGCATAAGCTGGACTTCAATGGTGGTCGTCCGATGGATAAATTGAACGTTGATATGAAGATACAACACCACACTTGACAATGGAGCATAAAGAATCACCCTAGAAATTTCCGAAAGAGGATAATGAAATGCTTTAGGTGTGTAAGAGAAGGGAACCTAGCCGTTAATTGACAACATGAAAAACCCACAGCTGCAACAGAGGAATAGAACGCTCTGTTCGAACCTCGACACGTTGTTCATTGCAACAAATGCAATGAACCAGGGCATCTTTAAAATCAGTGGCCTAATACAAGGGTTTTCGGAGGTAGACAACAACCTCCACGGAAGCATGGGAATGATTTATCCATAACTACTATCAAAGTGAACCCTGACAATGAAGTGGTGACATAAATGCTAGTTCATCATTCAAGAATATAGAACATACTTTTTGATTCAGTTCAATGCATTCTTTTATATATATAATGTTTATTAGATTAATCATAGAACCCCCACAAATCATTGAAGTAAGGATGTCGGTGAATATGAAAAATGGGGAAATCATTGCATCAAGTGAATATAACACCTCCCTTGTCATAATATATGGATTGATCATCCCAAAAAACTTCTTCACACTCCCTCTGGTAGAATTCTATTCAATTCATGGAATGGATTGGCATTCCTTATATAGACCCAACATAAATTTTCGTGAGAGGGAAATCACTCTCCATGTGGAGAATCATCCCCTGATTGTTTACATGTGCAAGGAGGAACATGAATCATCTTTACCTCCATCATCTCAAGCATGGATATTACTACCCTATGAGCATGAATATCTGGCTTAGATGATTAAGTCTAAGGAGGAAACCATCCTAGGAAACATGCCTATTGTGAAGGAATTCGCTGAATAGTTTCTCGAGGAATTTTCTAGTCTTCGTCCTAGAAGAGATGTTTAATTCTCAATTTATCTTATAACAGGGGTGTTGCCAATATCCAAGACACCATATTGAATTGTAGTTGTGGAGCATGTGGAGTTGAAGAAATAACTAATGTAGAATCTGGATAATGGATTTATAATCCCATGTGCTTCACCATGTGGTGCACCAGTTCTCTTCATCAAGAAGAAGTATGTGTCAATACGCCTTTGCATCGATTATCATGAGCTTAACAAAATCACGAAAAAGAACAAGTATCCTTTCCCATGAATTGATGAATTGATCAATCATTTTCATGGAGTATAATACTTCTCCAAGGTGGATTTTTGGTTAGGATATTATCATGTAATTGGTGAATAAATATGATATCCCCTAGAATACATTTCATTCAAGATACGGTCACTTTTTGGACTCACTAATGCTCCAACAATCATCATATACTTGATGAATATAGTCTTTAGATATTACCTCAACAATTTTGTAGTAGTATTTATAGATGATATTCGGAAATAATCTAAAAAAATGAAGATCATGAGGAGAATCTAAGAACTATACTAGAGACCTTTCGATATGAGAAGCTCAATGCAAAGCACAAAAAGTGTGAGTCCTGGTTAAAGGATATATCATTATTGGGACATATCATCACAAGAAATGGAATATATGTGGATCCCTCTAAAACAGATGCAATTAATGGATGGCTAAGGCGAACATCCATAATAGATATTAGTTGCTTCTTGGGGTTAGTTGGTTATTATCGGTGATTTGTGAGAAATTTATCAGGATTTTCCAACACTCTTATCAAGCTATCTCAGAAGGGAGTAAATTTTTCTCAGGGTGATTAATGTGTAGAATGCTTCAAGGAGTTTAAAATGAGGTTTATCACTATGCATGTGCTCACTTTACCCACAAGTGGAGAAATTTTTGTAGTATTTAGTGATTCTTCAAAGAAGGGCCTGGGTGTTGATACAAAATGAAAAAGTCATTACATATTCTTCATGGTAATTGAATGGTCTTGAGTTGAATTATCCAACACGTGATTTGGAGTTGGATGTGGTGATCATCAATTTAAACATTTTGTATCATTATCTCTGTGGGGAGAAGTATTAAATATATACAGACTACTCATGCCTCATGTATTTATTCAAATAGAAAGAGTTGAACATGCGCCAACAAAGATGGTTAGAGCTGATCAAAGACTATGACTACGCAATCCATTACCACCCCGGGAAAGAGAACAAGGTGGTGGATTCCCTATGTAAAAAAGGACCCATCTATTATATCTTTTATGAGAATTTAAAAGGATCCAATCTTCTTTGATTTGATAAATATGGTAATGGTAATCATAAAGAAGGGAACATCATCAATACATTCACAAATTATTGCTCAAATGTCACTTTTGGAAAGGTTAATGGATGCTCAAAAGGATGATCTAGGAATCCAGAAAAAAGTGGAAGGTATAGGAAAAGGTAAATCCTCGGTGGTTAATGTTAATGAAAAAGTACTTGTGAGATTTGGGAAAGCACTATGTGTTCCAACATGTCTGGAGCTGAAGAAGGAGCTTTTGGAAGATGCACATAGTTCAAATTTCTCTATTCACTGAGGAATCACAATGATGTATCATGAACTTTGAGAGCCTTATTTGTGAGATAATATGAAAAATGAGGTCACTAAATATACATCAACGTTTCAGGAATGTCAGCATGTTAAGGTGGCAAGGAAAATGTCTTAGGGGATGATGCAACCATTTCCCAAACCCGAATGGAAATGGGAGAACATCGACCTGGACATGGTCACCAGACTTCTGATGACATCCCAAGGAAACAATGCAATATATTCGGTAGTGGATCATCTTACTAAGGATGCACACTTCATTTATATTTGGAAGGATTTATCATTGGATCAATTGGAAGAAATATATATAAGGGAATTTGTATGGATTCATGGAGTACCACTATCTATTGTGTCTGAATGATCCATGATTCACCACTATGTTTTGGAAGAGTAATCAACATGATCTGAATAATGAACTGAACATCAGTATAGCCGATCATCCTAAAACTGATGGCCAATCTGAGCAGACTATCCAAACACATGAGGACATGTTGAGAACGTGCTCAAACGACTTTAAAAGAGGATGAGATCAACATCTTCCTCTGGTTGAGTTATTTTATAATAACAGTTTCTACTAAATTATCTAAATGGAAGCATATGGATCCCTTTATGGGAGAAGGTGCAGAACACCAGTGTGTTCGGATGAGGTCGGTGAGCGTAAGCTGCTTGGACCAGAAATGGTCATAGAAATGTTTCAGAAGGAGAAAACCATTCAGCAGCATATCAAGGCAGCCTAGAGTCGACAGAAGAATTATGCAGATAACCATAGATGAGACCTTGTGTTTAATGTTGGAGTCATGGTATTTCTACACATTTCTATGTGGAAGAAGGTCATGAGCTATGGAAAGAATGGGATGTTATGTCCAAGGTACATCGACACCTACAATATTATTGATCATGTCAGGGATGTGGCCTATTCAAGAGAACTTCCACCTATCATGGCCAATGTACATGATGTATTTCATGTCTCCCACTTATGGAAGTACATATAGGACCCTTCACAAGTACTCTCTTAGGAGGTGGTACAATTATATGATTATCTTTCTTATGAGGAGCAACCGGTAAAGATCATAGATCGTATAGAAAATGATCTACGAAATAAGACATCGCCCCTCATCATGGTGTAGTGGAAAAACCAAATGATTGATGAAGCGATGATAAAATTGGGGGAAATGATGAAGAATATATTCTAATATTAGTTTATTGTGGGAATGGGAAATTTTGAGGGTGAAATCTCTAAAGGGGAACAGATTGTAACGACCCAATCATTCATTAATCGAAATTCACTATTGATATAATTAAATGTCTCTTTATGTAAAATTTGTATATAAAAAGTCATATTATTTGGTTTTTTGTTTTCGGATTTTAAAATACTATTATGAATTGGGACCACTTCTAATATAGCCATTGATCATTTATCACATGATTAGAATAAATATAGGGCTTTAGCACAGCCAATTTACCCAGAAAAAGGAAGTGATGGCCTCATCCGGTTGATATTCCCCATACGAAGCCCATTTTTCAAAGCTCAGAATGGAGGGTGAGTCTTTGGACTTCACTCTTGACCATTCCCAAGCCGAGCTTGAATATATGATGCTCGAGTGGGACTTCCTACCAGAGAATTGGATTTTGATAGAGATTACCACCCGAGAAATGTTATATGAGCCACCCCAAGAGTATGTCACCATCGCACACCTTACTCTTTGGTCATATGTGGTTTTTATAAGGGGTTATGTGAAAAAACCATGGCACTATCATTATATAAATTTTTTTATATAACAATGAATATACCTTCATTTTAAAATTGTTACAGTTTAAATAGTTTTTAAAGGACAAATAGTATTTTTAGTAAATTTTCAACTAAGAAATATATTTTTATGAATTAATGGATTTTTGAATTAAATAATATTTTAATGAAATATTTTTATTTTTATTAATTTAATTTTTATTAAATATTAATGATCGTATAATTTTATGAATGCAATTGTAATTTTTATTAAGGTTTGAAAGCCATTTTTCTCAAAACCCATGAATTTTCGATAAATGTTGGTTAAAATTTTAGAATATAAAAATAACATATTTAGAAAATTATTTAGATAATATACATGTTATTTTTGGAATGAGGACTTCAAAATTATTCGACAGGGAATTTTTCAAAATTTTCTGAGACAGTCAAATTTTTGGGTAAAAATTAAATAACATTTAAATATATAATGAGTTTTATGAAATAATAATGACCCAATAGAGATGTAATAAAATACTAGAATATTTATTTTCATAAAATATATGTTTTATAATTAAAATAATTTTATTTTTGGTTTGTTTGATTTATATTACAAATCATTAGTTTACCCTTCAAGACTTATTATACATTTTGTCTTTTTAAATTGTTTTCCTTGGGAGTGTGACACACCTCCACATTAGCAACCCCATTATTTTAAGAAGTTCGGAATTTTTCCATATAAAATATTGTTTTTTTCTCCCCTTTTGAAAAAACAATGGGAAAAAACCATGGTCTGGTTTGTGGTTTTGATTAGTTTAATCTGAGTTGTCCACAACCTCAATAATTAAAAATTCAAACTCCTTTTGAATATAATCCCACACAATCTCCCACTTTCTCCTCACTCAAAGCCATTGGAGTCCGTCCAAACTCTTCCTTCCACTCTATTGAAACCTACCATGGTTCCCCAAGCACCCACAAAGCCTCTCTCAAGACTCTCTCATGCCATTGTAAGGACACATCCAAGTAAGTGTTTTCTTCCTTTCTCATTTTTGTCCAATATTATTTAAGTTGTTATGCCATTTTAGTTTCAATTATAAATGTTGTGGTATAGTTTCGCACCACCCCCATACTTCCCTATATATGTTTTAATGATGGTATACCCCTTTCTCTCTCATTAATTGCCTCCCATTTACACCCATTACTATGCCAAAATTCTGAATGAAATTTCTCTCTCCTCATTTACATTCAAGAAATTATTTTGTATCATGAATATAAATTCCATTAAATTTGTTGGTATATGTATCTACATGACCCCCTTACTATCCATGAAATGTAAATATTATGAGACACCCATTTATCTCTCATCAACCATTTTTATGAGTTCTTATGTCACGTCGTTATGCTGCCGAAATTGAACCACACTTTTCCTTGCCATAGTCCTTGTATAGTGAATACCATACATGTTTCTCAATGAAGGGTAATCACATTTATGAACATTTAATTTTTTTAATTAGTTTCATTTTTTTAATCCAAATTATTTTATCATAGAATAAATGATTATGTTGAATGATTCAATGTTTTATGATCCATGTGGCACACATATGCATGATGTGAAATGCTTAAGAAAGTTGTGCCCTGATAGCGCTCCAATGCATTGGGTAAAGTATAATATTATGATACTTCATGTGAAATGGGTGTTTACTCATGCCAATTCATGTGAAAATAGGTTTTACTCATGCTTCATGTGAAATTAGGTTTTACTCATGCTCCAAGTGCAATGACCCTTGGCTCATGTTAATTCCATGTTAATTGTTATTGAGACATTTCCATGTTATGATTGTCATGCTTTATCATGCCTTTATATTTATGATTGTCTTGTGATCTATTAATATACCTATTGTCTAGCATGTATTGTATTCCTCATTTAATTCCATGATTATTCCCTCACTGGGCATTATAGCTCGCCCTTTTCTTATACATGTCCTCAGGTTATCCCAAGAAATTCTATGTATGAGGGAATGTATTGGTAATGTAAAGTATGTTTTCAATAATGATGTTGAATTTCATGTTTTATGTTCTTATGTAATGATCCTAAGCCCCAAATACACGAGACATATCAATTTTCTATGTTGTATCAAGTGATGTTTATGTAATAAATTATGTTTAATTGTGTAATAAAAAGCAGGGTTGTCATAGTTGGTATCAGAGGAAAGGTTTAGTAATTTTTGGGACTAGGATTATAAAAACTTATTAAAGGAATAGAAACATGAATATGTATAATAAAAACATCCCTATTTTTTAGTGAGTATTGAGTATGTGATTTATCAAAAAAATACATCCCTGTTTGGATATGATCAGGTAGAGGTGAATCTAGCACAGATGTATTCTACGTGTAAAACCAGATAACACCACATTGAGCTAAACTTGAACGGGAACTGGTGCACCACATTGAGCATTGATTCACTCTTGGTTACGAAACTCCTTGGGGATATTCATTGGTAAATTTAAAAGCTTATTATGAACCATTATTAAGGGAATAAAATTAACTAAGAATAGATGTTAGAACATATATCATGGTTAACATAGACAGAAGCCAATAGATTCATATGTTAAGGAAATAAAATTTATTTATAAGTCATTAGTTTTTTCCTTGGATTACCCTTTATATGTTACCCCTTACTTTCCTTTTATTCCATCAAATGGCCTATAATAGGGGGACTCTGGGTAACAACCGATCTGAAGATCAATTTGATGACTGTACTATTGAGATTCCCAATCCAAATCTAGAGGGAATCAAGAACATTGTCATTCTTATCTCTCAGCTAACTCAATATTTGAATAGAAACATGGTTCGAGAGAAATGTTCAACCACCCATAAGAAATAAAAATTCTCTATCGATAGCTTCATGAGACAAATATATTCTATATTTAATGGATCTTCTCATCCCCCAATAACCGAACAATGGATCAACTCCATTGAAAAGATATCCTCCATCCTTCAATGTTCTGAATAAGAGAAGGTTCTTCTGGATGTATATCATATGGTAGGTGAATCTGATCAATGGTGGACATTGATCAAATATATGAAGCCTGATTATGATATCGAGGTATTGGAAAGGAATTATTTCTGGAAGATGTTCTACGATAAATATTTTCTTGCACCCTAGGGAATATGATGGAAAGGGTCTTCCATGCCCTCAAGGAAAAAAGATGACGAACCTATTGGAGAGTATGAGGAAAAAATCACAAGGATTGCATGATATTCTTCTAGATATGTAGTTACCCACGAATTCTTGGTTGCTTACTTTATTGATGGCATGAAACCTGGCATGCCGAACGTGCTGGAATTCCATGACTTCGACAGCAATGAGGAAATTTTCTGATGTGCCCTCATGGTCGAAATGGAGATCGGAGAGTCTCAGTGGTATCATGGGGATAATAAAAATAAGGTGGTCTTAAATTCTGGTAGTATGATGGATAAATCCAAATTTTCTAAGAGGATCATGCACCCCTCTTGCCAAAGGTGCTGAAAGAAGCACCCCTAAAATTGCCTGCAGTGGACGAGGAAATGCTTTAGGTGTGGAAGAGAAGGGAACCAAGGTGTTTACTATCGACAAGAAAAAACTATGGCTGCAATAGAGGAAATGAATGCTCAGTTCCAAACTCAATGCGATGTTCATTGCTGCAACAACAGTGAACTATGTCATCCTTCAAATCAGTGCACTAAGACAAGTGTTTTTAGAGGAAACCAACAACCTCCAAGGCAGCAAGGGAGATCTATTTCCATCACTACTACCAAAGTGAACCCTGACAACAACATTGTGACATGTATTCTAGTTATTCATTCAAGAATAGAGAACATAATTTTTTAGTCAGGTTCTACACATTATTTTATATAATGATATTCTAGAAGAACAATCCCAACAATACCACAAATCTTGGAAGTAAGGATTTCGGTGAGTATGAAAAATTGGGAAATCATTTCATCACTTGAATATAACTCCTACCCTATCAAAATCTCTGGATTGAACATCTCGAAAAAATTCAGCATACTACCTCTGGTTGAATTTTATGCAATTTATGTCATGTATTGGATTTCCATATATAGAGACAACATAAATTGTTGTGAGGGGGAAATCACTCTCCATGTGGACAATTGACCCCTGATTCTTTACAAGTGCATGGAGGAAGATGAATCTTCTTTAGCTCCATCATCACAAGCGTGGATATTACTTCCCAATGGGAATGTGTATCTAGCTCATATTATTGATTATATGGAGGAAACCATCCTAAAAGACATGCCTACTGTAAGGGGATTCACATATGTGGTCCCTAATGAATTACATGGTCTTCCTCCTAGAAGAGATGTTGAATTATCAATTGATCTTATACCTAGGCCATTGTCAATATCCCAGAATCCGTATAGAAGGGATGTAGTGGAGAGTGAGGAGATGAAGAAACAACTACAGGAAAATCTGGATAAAGGGTATATACTCCCAAGTGCTTCACCATGGGGTGCACCAGTCCTCTTCGTCAAGAAGAAGGATGGGTCAATGCACCATTGCATCGATTATCATGAGTTTAACAAAATCATAATAAAGAACAAGTATCCTTCCCAAGAATTAATGACTTGTTCAATTAGATGCATAGAAAACAATACATCTCCATTGTGGATTTGCGGCCGCGATATTATCGTGTAGGGGTGAAGAAGGAAAATATCCCCAAGACCGATTTTTGTACAAGATATAGTCACTATGAATTCATAGTAATTCCTTTCAGACTCACTAATGCTCCAGAAATCATCATGGATAAGATAAATAGCATATTTAGAGGTTACCTCATAAAATATTTTGTAGTCATTATAGATGATATTCTAATATACTCTAAAATTAAGGAAAATCATGATCTGTATCTATGAACTTCACTAGAGACCTTGCAGAAGGAGAAGCTCTATGAAAACTATAGCAAGTGTGAGTTCTAGTTAAAGGAGGTCCCATTCTTGGGCCATATCAATACAAGCAATGAGATATCTATGGTTCCCTCTAAAACAAATGAAATTAAGGTATGGTCTAGGCCAACACCAGTAACAAATATCTGTAGCTTCTTGGGGATATATGGATTTTATTGATGATTTTTGAGAAATATCACACGATTTTCCATCAGTCTCACCAAGCTAACTCAAGATGGGAGTAAAGTAGCCTTTTATTGATGAATGCCAAGAAACCTTCAAGGAGTTGAAAATGACGTTTATCACTGCACCCGTGCTCACTTTACTGACATGTGGATAACATTTTGTGGTATTTAGTGTTTCTTCGAAGAAGGGCCTGGGCTTTTTGTTGTTGCAAAATGAAAAATTCATTTCATATGCTTCATTGAAATTGAATGTTCATGAGCAGAATTATCCAACTCATGATTTGGAGTTGGCTGCGGAGATCAACTCTTCAAAATTTTGTTAACATTATCTCTTTGGAGAGAAGTGTGAAATATATACAGGCCACAAAATATTCAAGTATATATTATCACAGAAATAGTTTAACATGCACCAATGATGACGGCTAGAGAAGATAAAATACTATGACGGCTCAATCCATTACCACCCCAGGAAAGCGAACAAGGTTACAGATTCCCAAAGTAGAATGGACCCAACAATTCTTTCATTGGAGAGAATTGAAAAGTATCCAATCATCGTAGATTTTATGAAGATTAACATTTGAATCACAAAGAAGGGAACATCATCAATCCTTTCACAAATGATTGTTCAACCCTCACTTTTGGAATGGTTAAAATATTCTCAAAAGGATGATGTAGGAATTCTAGAAATATTGGAAGCTATCAACAAAGGGAAATCCTCAGAGTTTAATGTTAATGAAGAAGGAATTGTTAGATTTGGGTAAAGACTATGTTGTCTATCTAGTGTGAAGCTAAAGAAGGAACTTTTGGATGATGCACATAGTTTAAATTTCTCTATTCACCCAGGAAACACAATGATGTGTTGAGATCTCCGAGATAATTATTCGCGGGATAATATAATGAAGAATATCGATGAATATACATCAATGTTCCTAGTGTGTCAGCAGATGAAGGCAGAGAGGCTGAAGACTAAGGGGATGATGCAACTATTGCCTATACAAGAATGAAAATGGGAGAATATCACCATGGTCATTTTCACTGGAAATACAAAGACATCCAAAGTCAACAATGAAGTCTGGGTTGTTGTGGATAGTCTTATAAAGGCTTCCCAATTTATTTCTATTTTGGAGAATTTATCAATGGATCAACTGGCACAGATATATATCCGGGAAGTGTTAAGGCTTCATGGAGTACCACTATCTATTTTGTACGATTGAGATCCAAGAATCACCTATAAGTTTTGGGAGAGTCTTAACATGCTCTGAATACTTAACTGATCATTTGTACATCCTATCATCCTCAAACTGATGTTAATCTGAGGGGACTATACAAACACTTGAGGACATGTTGAGAGTGTTCTAAGTAGACTTTAAAAGTGGATATTATCAACATATTCCTCTAGTTAAGTTCCCATATAATAACTGTTTACAATCGATCATCCAAATGGAAATGAATGAATCCCTTTATGGGAAAGGTTTCGAACACTGGAGTGTTGGGATGAGGTCAGTGAGCATAACCTGTGTGGACCGGAAATGGTGGAAGAAATGGTGGAGAAGGTGAAATCCATTTAGCACCATATCAAGGCAGCCCATAGTCAACATAAGAGTTATGCAGATAACCGTTGATGAGGTCTTGAGTTTATAGATGGAGAGTATATTTCTACACATATCTTTGTGGAAGAAGATCATGAGGTTGGGAAAGAAATGAATGTTATGTACAAGGTACATTGGCCCCTTTTTTATTCTTGACTGTGTCGGGGTTGTGTCCTATCAACTAGAACTTCCAAAAAACATGGCCAAAGTACATGATGTCTTTCATGTATCCCTCTTATGGAAATACATACTGGACCCTTCACATGTACTCTCTTTAGAAGTGGTATAGTTAGAGTCCAATCATTATTATGAGGAGCAACAAATAATGATATTAGGCCATAGTGAAAAAGTTATATGAAATAAGAAAATGACCCTTGTCAAGGTGTTGTGGCGAAACCAAATGTTTGAAGATGCGACGTGGGAATAGGAGGAAATGCTGAAGTTGAGTTACCCAAAACTGTTTTAATGTGGGAAAAGGGAAATTTAGAAGAAAAACTTTCCTTAGGGGGAGGATTGTATGACCCAAACGTTCATTAATGGAAATCCCTCTTAATCTAATCAAATGTTTCTTTATATAAAATGTTTATATAAAATTTCCACCTCATTGGTTTTATGTTTTTGGATTTTAACATGCTATTAGAAATTGTGACAATTTCTAATAAATATGTTGAACAATGATGACATGATTAGTATAAATAGAGGGCTTTAACAAATCCAATTTACTCAGAAAAAGGAAGTGATGACCTCATCCACTAGATGTGCCCCATACGAAGACCATTTTTCAGAGCTTGGAATGGAGGTTTCATCTTTGGGATTATCTCTTGACCAAGCCCATGCTGAGATTGAATATGTTAAGCTCGAGTGAGACTGCCTATGAGAGAAGTGGATGTTGATAGATATTACCACCCAAGAAATGTTATCCGAGCCACCACAAGAGTCTGTCACCATCACACACCTTACTCTTTGATCTTATGTGGGTGTTATAAGGGGTTATGTAAAGAACTTATCACAATGGTTATGTACATTATTTTTGTATATAATAATGAATATACTGTCACTTTATTATTGTTACCTTGTAAATAGTTTTTAAATCCCAAATATTATTATTAGTAAATGTTCAACTAAGAAATCTATTTTATTGAATTAATGGATTTTTTATTTAAATAATATTTTAATAAAATAGTATTATTTTTATTAAATTAATTTTTATTACATATAAATTTTCATATAATTTAATGAATGCAATTGTAATTTTTATTATGGTTTGAAATCTATTTTATTCAAAACCTATAAACTTTCGATAAATGTTTGTTTTTATTTTAAAATTTAAAATTAACATATTTAGAAAATTATTTAGAAAAATTGAATATTATTTCTGTAGAAAAAATGTAAAAATTATCCAACAGTGTATTTTTTATAATTTTCTTAGAGATTTAATTTTTTGGGTAAAAATTAATACCATTAAAATATAAAATGTTTTTTATGATATCATAATGACCCAATAGTGATGTTATAAAATACTATAAACATTATGTTAGGTAATATATATTTTACCATTAAAATAATGTGATTTTGGTTTTTCTTGATTTATATTACAAAGCTTTAGTGGACCCTTCACGACTTATTAAACATTTTATCTTTTTAAATTGTTTTCCTTGGGAGTATGACTCACCTCCCCATAAGTAATCCCGTTATTTTATGAAGCTCGGATTTTGGCCTTATAAAAATTTTTTCCACTCCACTTTGGAAAAAATCTTTGAGAAAAACCATGGGCTGGTTTGTGGTTTTGATTATTTTAATGTGAGGCGTCTCAGACCTAAATAATAAACAATACCTTATCATTTCCTATATAAACACACCTAGGCTCCCACATCCTTCGCACTAAAAGCATTTGATGTTCATCCAACCTCTACCCTCCTCTCTCTGGAATCCCCCAAGTTTCCACAAGCTCCTAATAAGTCTCTCTCAAGCCTCTCTCAAGCCTTTGGAAGCACACTTCCTAGTAAAGGTTTTCTTACTTTATCATTTGTTATTATATTAATTAAGTTGTTATGACCTTTTAATTTAAATTATAAATATTGGTTATTGGATTATAACCTCCCCCATACTTCCCTATTTATGATTGAATGATGGGAGACCCATTTCTCTCTCATTAAATGCCTCCAATGTGCACCCCTTACTATGCCAAAATTTCAAAATGAATTTCGCTCTCCACATTGACATTCAAGAAATTCTTCTGTATCATGAATCTAAATTCCATTATATTTGTTGGAACATGTATCTATAAGACCCCTTATTGTCCATGTCATGTAAATATTATGATAAACCCATTTCTCTCTCATCAACCATTTTTAGGAGTTATTATGTCACGTCGTTATGCTGCCGAAATTGCACCATGCTTTTCCAAGCCAAAGTCACTGTGTATTGAATACCATACCCATTTCTATATCAAGTGTATTCACCTTTATGTACATTTACCTGTTGTTTAAAGAGATTCATGTATGTATTCCACATTTGTTTATCGTGGAATAAATTTTTATCTGGAATGATTCGATGTGTTATGATAGATGTGGCACACTTATGCATGAAGTGAAATGTTTAAGAAGGGTGCACCTTAATAACGCTCTAATGCATTGGGTAAAGTATAGTATCACTATAGGTATTGTGAAATGGGTGTTTAATCATTATAATTCAAGTGAATCGAGGGTTTACTTGCGATTCATGTGCAATATGGGTTTACACATGCTCCATATGCAATGAGCCTTGGCTCCTGCTAATTCCATGTTAAGTGTTGTTGCCACATTTCCATGTTATGATTATCATGATTTATCATGCCTTTTTGTTTATGCTTATTTTGTGATCTATTTATATTCCTATTATCTAATATTTATTGTATTCCTCATGTTATTCCATGATTATTCCATTACTGAGATTTATATCTCACTCTTTTCTTATACATGTCCTTAGGTTATCCTAAGCAATGTTAAGTATGAGGGAATGTAGTGGTCGGGTAAAGTAAGTTTTCAATCAGGATGTTGTATTTCATGTTTTCTGTTTTTATTTAATGATCATATACCCCAAAGACACTATACCTCTCGATCTTATATGTTTTATCATGTGATGTTTATAAAATAAATGATGTTTAATTGTGTAATAAAAAGAAGGGCTTTCCAACATAATATAACACCCCATGTTTTTAGGAATTATTATTTTTAAATAAGTTAATCTCCTTTGATGGATTTCATTACTCGATGCACCTATTTAATATTTCTTTATAGCCAACATAATGTATAGAACACACTACATAGAACACTAAGATTATCTTGTGATTTACACAAAACTATGTTTGGATTTTGTAAGGCACAATTTTGAGTACCTACGATATCTTTTATTATACGCAAGACCATGTTTCATCGAATTATAATATAATATTAATATTAATAAAATATTATTATAATTAACACCTATCATTTAGAATAGAGGATATGAATACTAGTAGATAAAATATGAAAATATTTTTTATACATGTATATAAAATCATTTATGTTATACAAATTAATTAGAAATTAGATTATGATATATTTCAAAATAAATAAATTCCATTCCTGAAAAACTATTTTTCCCAGAAAAAGCATGATTTGTATCAAAAAATTAAGCATTCAAAATTTGATGAATTATTTTAAATGAATATATATATATTACATATTTAATATAACATTTAACATTCATCTTATTCATTTTCCAGAGGAGAGATAAAAATAAATCCAATATTTGGTGTAAAAAGATGTATTATTCTAAAATATTGTTTTACTGCCTTTTAATGTCGCACATTTTTTTAATCTAAATTTTAAAACTTTTGTAAAATATATTTAAAAAATTAAAGTCTTTTATAATTTATAATTTCAAAATTATAATATGGTAAATAAATAGCATTTTTCAGAGATATTTCATTTTTGCGTTGAATAGTGACGAATAGTGATAAATAGTGCATTTTAATTGAAAATTACTTTTCATCTTATTTTTTGTCGAAGAATAATTATATTTTATCATGATTTTAATGTATTAAATGTTCAATTATAGATAAATTTTTCTTAAATAGGTCAATGAAATAATTTTCACATAGAACGTGGATGTAAAAATATATTAAACATTTGAACATCTTCCACTATCAAAACAAGTTGTTTCATTCAATTTTTGAGATTAATTTCATACGAATTTCTTCCAATTATGTTATATAAATTTGGAAAATTTCATTAATTTTTTTGAATAATAATAATTTAAAATATAGAGTAATTACAATAAAAATTTTAACTTAAAATATTAGTGAAAGAAGTTCTAATCAATCATGGTAATTGAGAAAAAAAATATATTAAACAAGATATGGTCGCAAAAAAAGGAAACTGACCAGGTCTATGGAATGGATCGAAGGGAAATCCTTATACCCATGGGCTAGCACAAGTGATTGGGTATCATAAATAGTGTTTTGGGAATGATTTACTAGAGTATCAAAACTATAAACAACCAATAATAATAAATAATTTGAACCATAAAATGCATACAAAATAAGAATTAAATAAAATTCAGAGTTTGATTACATTGTATTAAACAAAACAAAAGATGGAAAAAAATAGAAATTTGAAGTAATTTCTACATAAGGACCACAACACAGATTGATGACATCACCCCCAATCCTTCTCCACAACACCGCACCTAGAAGAGATGCTAACAACATGAACAGTCGTATCCAAGGACCTTTCCCTGACCTGTGTCAAACATTATCATGTCTACATACCACCAATGTTGAATTTAGTTGGAAAAACTAAACCCAAGAGGATTCAACCAAATAGATTCCACACGATAAGAATTTTAATACATAATGATTGCAAGTTTTTATATAACAATAAGTGCTAGTAACTATTTCTAAAAGATGAATGTTTAAATGAAAACAGTTTTGAAGATGGAAATATTTAAGACTATACACATTTAATTTAAATACACATGGTAATTAATTTTAAAAAAACACATTATATGATTAGGGTGAGTAACATATAGCCAATAAGCACTAGTCACAAGAACCTCACTTAGTACTAGCTAACTATTGGGCCCTAGGTACATCTTATCTCGATGTATAAGTTTCCATAACCAATATATTTATTTAGAATGAGCTACAAAGGGGTGATAACACAAATTCCTTGTACTCCCCAAACAACATAAATGTTTATTTAGTGTTTTCCTCTTCAATATTTCTAAGTGAAATAGAGATGATACCACTACTAGATTGAAAACCTACTATTCCTTGTCCACCCACATAGAAACCCAGGTTTCCCTCATTGTGATCAATAAATGTCATAAAACATTATTTACACATAAAGAAGACCATTTCGAAATCATTCACAGACCAAAAAACCCACACCTGAATCACATAACACCAATTTCGCATTCATATTCATTGTAGCATCATACATACACCCAAAAATTCCATAATTATGTCTCACACCTTTCTCATAATTTAATAAATTTTCACAAAAATTTATGTAACATTCTCAAAACATTCGACATCACAAATCATAACTTTCTCTTTCACAACCACATTTTATGAACATTCATCCACCAAAAAAAATTCCCAAACCTATTTTCACCTTTTTTAACTCAATAAACCATTAAAATTTTTCATATAACAATTTCATGAAGTAAAATAGGATTTATCACATATAATCTATTTAAACCCATTTTTTAAAGGAAAAATTCCCCCCAATACCATTCCCAAACCTATATATATACCCTATAAAAATTTAATAATCAACTTTAATATATTATAAAATCCACACAAATAATACCAAATGAGTCACCAGATGAAAAAACACAATTTCAAGAAAAAAAATAAACTTTAAAATAAAATGCATTAGCAACTCTATCAAAAAATATTTTCAAACAACAAAAAATAAGTAAAATAATTTATATGAATTCCAATAGTGAAATATAACTCATTAAATAATTCTTACACATGTAATCACCTACCTTAGATGTCAAAAAAATTAATTATTTGTGTGAAACTGCCACCTCACCACTACTGCACCACATGGGAAGGAAAATAAATCGTAACCAAGAATATTCTACCAATAAAATCATAAATAAACACTATGTGTGAAGTCCTATTTAATATACATTATGAACATCATTGAAATGGGAAGAAACCCAAATGAAATGGAGGAAACATGAGTGGAATTCACTTACATGAATGATATTTAGATTCCATCATCCAAACCACCTTCAAAAAATGGTTCATATGGATCCTGAGGGATCTTGGAAGCCTTCCATAGTAGTAATTGCAGAATATTGGAAGAAAGGGGTGCCTTATGGTTAATCCTGGAAGAGAAAATTGGAGTTAGAAAACGATTTTTAATGAACATTCCATTTTTCATGGTTTCCCTACTCAGGTTAGTAAACCTTGCGGCCAAACTATGTTCCTAGTTCTATCCACTCAAATATTGATTTTTTCTACTAAAATTTAATGGAGGGCCAAGAGAAACCTAGGGTGAAACATAGTACAAGAATATAAGAAAAATAATTCTTCCAAATCTCAAACAAGTCACACCCTACTCCCTAGAAAACATCCAATAACCAAACATGAACTTTAACAATGTAAACATAAAACATCGGGTGTGACAATTGTCCCCACCATAAAAAATTCCACCTCCATAAATCCCCAGAATGACCGAATGGGAAAAAATAAAAACCCAATAATATTTCCATGTTCAAATTGAGATTAGAATTTAAGGGAAACAAAGATACTACAAGTAGTAAAACTGGGCTATGAGCTAACTCGAGGGGCAATGTCATACTCTCCTACTAAGGGTAACCCACCCCCAAAATCCTAAACACCTCTAGTAGACCAAGAAAAATAAAAGATACTCTCAGAAACCAATATTTACACCACTTTCATAAAATCAGAAAACACAATGAAACAACATCCAAATACAAAATGCCATAAACACTACCTATCAATGATCAAGTTATTTACCTAAAACAATCATCATATTTGAATGAGGTGACGATAGCCTTACTAAAACATTACTATTTGGAATGTTAAAATCCAAACACTAAACCATGATGGAAGTTGGTTGTTTTATAGCTCCAAATTAAAGTACCTACAACCAAGACAACACTAAGGAAAAAAATTTCTGATACGGGGAAACCAGGTGGGACTCCTTGATATGGAAACAAACTAACACATGATACTAAACTCGAACACCAAATGGGGGAGGCCCGAATAGAGTCCCCTCAATAAGAGATAATTTAATTTCCCAATATAGAACCAGGACACCAGCCGAGGGAGGCCCCAATTAAATGCCCACCATAAGGGGTACATTGAAACAAGATTTTTTCAAATGTACTTAATTGAGGCCCAGAGTGGGTCTCCCCCTCATAATAATCAACCATCATAACCAAATAGCATATTACAACATAAAAATGACCCCATAAGACCCAATTCCCACTTCAAGGGGGGTCGATCAATGAAACTCTGAACTATCCTTGACACTATGTAGATGACCACTCCCAAAGGCAATTCCATCATCAAGTGAGTACATACAAAACTAAGATCAAAAGTAGAATACATGGTTATTCATACCTGAACACCAATATGGAGAGGTTCACCCAAATATGTTCAAGAACTGGCATTCAACAAAAAAAATCCCATCTCCCTGTAACCTTGGAGGGAATCTTCCACAAAGTTTGATCACAACCCTAAGAAATAGGGTACCCACTTCTTATTCCACCACATGGGGCCACATGGAATGAAACCACCAAATAGAATCCTCAAGTCGTTTCCACCTCCCACACCAGATATAGAAGTTAAACCATGATCCCTTACACCACTGGTGTATTTTGACCACATGAAAGCTTCACATTGGGAACTACAACTGGTTCTTGGATGACTGAAGCATATCTTTCCTCCTATTTAGGTGATAAACCCTCGGAACAGAAATTATTCCACCAGTGCCACAAGTAACTCAACCATGATCAACCAATATCAATAGATCCCAAGACATCCAACAAACCACCTACCTTTTCATGTATCCTTCACCATGATAGGGGATTATAAGATTCACAAGAATCTCACCTTTCACCATGAACAATAAACAACAAAATAAAGAATAAAAAGAAGTCACATTGACTTTGAATATGGAATTTAGAAATACATGGAAGAGAAACATGATTTCATTTAAGTAGAAGCCTTCAAAAGGTTCTTCATCGGCATCATTTCCCTTAAAATAAAACAAAACACAACAATAAAAAACAAAACAGGACCCCTACAAGTTATTGAAAAATTACTATGATTGGAAACTTCAATAGAGTTACATATTTTATAAGATTATCGCAAGAAAGCATAATAGCACCGAACAACTAGATTTACCCCACTGGTGTCCTAAAATGAATTATTCTCTTTTTATAATCCATAAAAGACCCAAACTTCCTTAAATACTACATCCAAAACCATCAACTCTTGAATTCTCTAGCTTTACAGACAAGAATTACCCTTCATGGCTTCCATATAGAACCTATAGACACAATGAGTTCAATTCTCACCTTTGAAAAATCTGAAAAAATAATAGTTTAAGGTCTATTTCAACCATCCAAAACCATTCCCCATATAAAAGAGGATCCACCATACCTAAAAATAATAGGGTTAGAATCAATCCCCAAGGCTCAATAATAATGTCTTTACATTCATCAGCTTCAGGATCTACCAATGATGAATCACTCTTCACCTCACTTAAATCATGAACTGGATCATTTTGGTGGTGTGTCCTAGCCAATAAGAAATACGAAGGAATCAACCAAGATGGTTCATAGTTCAAAACTTATTGAAAACTCAAATGAAAAAAATGATGAGAACCACCATAAAGGATTCCCAAAAATATAATCATAAATGACCACCAGCCAACACTTCAACTCAACACACAAACGAATCACTAACCCAAAACGATTTTCAAATAATAAGGGTTCTTGAAATAATAAAATCCCATAACTATAATCCTAAAATCACATAAAACAAATGACCCAATAAACTATTTTTAAAAAATAATATTTTCCATTAAAATAATTTCCTTAAAAGTAATTGTTGGTGGCAGATAAGTAATTCACCATTAGTAACCCATGAGACTCACTCGTGAATGTTTCCATGCCACATAGGGTACCCTACTCTTATCTATGTCTGCACTCATCCATACATGAAACTTAACATCCATATTCAAATGTATACCCATTAATGTGGTGTCCTATGGAAATACCAACAGTTGAAACTAAAATTATTTCCACTTTTCCAAATCAAGACATTGAATCGAAACATCTTTTTTCTCAAAAATGCTAGCCTAAAAATTAACACCCAATTAAAATATTACAAACCATTCAAATAAAAACTCACCTTAATGTGATATAAATTTATTTCATAACATATCATCCCACTTCAAAACAATTGTAAAATTTCATTTCCACCCTTTTAGAAATCAATCCATTTCCTCTTAACATGAAAATAATTTTACAAAAATTCGCATTCCCTAAAATCATGTCATTTATACATTAGTATAATGTATCTATGATCCCAAAACAAAAAAGACACATGATAATTACTAATGAATTTAGTGTTCTCTTGTGGAATGAAAATATTGTTGGAAACAATACACAAATAACTTCACCAAAACATAGAGTGTTCTAGTAGAATATCCCCACCTCATCATGGCTATCAAAGTCTTTTGATCTCATTGGGACCATTGAACCAACTATCTTTTCATTACCCCAATCAACAACAAGACATGAGAATAATAGAACTCATATAAATCCCAACATCCCCTTGAAAATTGAATCCCATCATGTGATGTGTTTTATAGGGACATCATTCCTAATGGGAATCTCAAGTCCTATCAATAATATATCCAGTATACCCATTCTATTTCCCAATAGAACATGAACCCAAAAGTGAAATCCTAATCTTATACAATTATTCCATGAACCATATTATGTCCCAATACAAACCAGAAACTTATATGGTACTTGCAAATCCCTAAAAGGAATTCCCTATCCCCACGAGTAGGAAAACGTTCCCTGTTATTATAAAAAATGGTTTGGGACTGATTTCAACATTTATAAAAATGTAAAACAACAAGAAATAATAATTAAAATAAATATGAATATTCATACCAAACAATACTAAAATAAAATATCATATTGGGTTACATAGTTTCAATCAAAACCCAAGAGTGAAATTCCAACAATGTAACAGAATGGCTGACTCATGAACCACCACCTAGTATGCAGACATCACCCCAAATCCTTCCCCACAATAATGCACTCTGAAGAAAAGCTAACATCCCAAACCGTCGACTCCAAGGAACATTTACTTTCCAATTTCAAGAATTATCAACTATACATTCACCCAAAGGTTTATGTAGGTTGTGATCCTAATCACAATAGTATTCCACCCAAAAGGTTCCATGTGATAATCATTTTAAGAGAAAGATGTTGAATGTTTATATGAAACAAGAAATACTAGTAACAATTTCTAAATATGTAACATTAAATGAAAATAGTTTTCAAGAGGGAAACATTGAAGAATGTTCAATTTTAAAAGAAACACACATGCTACTGAATTTTCCAACCAAACACATTGTATGTCTACAGTTTTTCAAATATATCCAACGAGCACTAGTCATGACAACCCCAAGAATAGCTAGTTGTGGGGCCCTAGTCATATTTTATATCTTTGTATAAGTAACCATAAAAAATGTCTTTCTCATGCATGAGAGCCTATGAGTGGAATCAAAAATTCCATAATGATCCCCGAGAATCATTAATGTTTAGTTAGTGTTGTCATCATAAAACATACAATGTGAAATATGGATGATTCCACCACTGGATCACTAGAATAGTAGTCCTAGTCTGCCCACCAAGATACATTGGTTTATCCCTTTGATCTCAATCGTGATAGACATGTCATTGAAAACCAAATTCCCATGAAAATTCCATTTCTATGTCTTGCACACAACAAACAGCACATACACATGTTACCAAACACCCGTTTCACATTCAAAGTCATTTTAACATCTTATAGACACCAAAACAACTCTAAAATATGTCTTGAACCACGCTCAAAATTTTATAAATCATCTCAACAATTTATAAAACATTCTAAACACATTTTCCATCACAAATAATTAATTTTTCTATCAAAATCTCATTTTAAGAAAATACACCCAAAAAATTACCGAACCCAATTTTTCACCATTTGTGAAACCCAATAAACCATTTAACATTTTCATAATATAATTTCAAGAATTAGAAAAAGTGTTTTAAAAAAACATCCATTCAAAACCCCTATTTAAATGCAAAATTTAACCCAATTAAATATCAAAATAGAATTGGCGTCCCTATAAATATTTAAAAAACAAATTTTATATATTATAAAATTCCCTCAAATAATAACTCAATAGTTACACATGAAAGACACAAAATTTCAAGAAAAATGAAACAATAGAATCATACTATTATCAAATTATATAAAAAATCACCACAAAAAAAGATGTATGAAACATGATATGGAGGTCATGTAATCATTATAACACAAAAATGAATCATTACACATGAAATCACCAACCATAGTTCTCAAAACCCCATATATTTATACAAACCTTCAATTGCACCACCGTCGCACCATAATGGAATGAAAATGAACCTTAAACCAGAATATTGAAACAATAAACTAAAAATTAAGATCTAGGTATGACGACCTACTGTCTAGACAATTAAAACATTAAGGAGGAGTGAAGTAACACTATATAAATGTAGGAAACATGAGAGGAATTCACTTACGTGGATGATCTTGAAGTTTCAACACAAAAACCCACTTCAAAAAATGGGTTCTTATGAAGCATGCGGTAGATTGGGTGACTTCCATGGTTGTAATGGTTAAATGGGGGAAGAATGGTGTGAATTAATGATTATCCTAGAAGTGATAAAGTATAATTAAAAAATTGTTTTTAAGGAGTGAGTCATTGTGCATGGGGTTTCTACATGGTTTAGTAAATTGTCTGGCCAAACCGTGCACCTAGTTCTGTCCACTCAAAATTGATATTTTCCTCCAAAATAAAATTGGGACCTAGGAGAATGATAGAGGAAAGATAGGACATGAATATAAGATAAATAATTCTCCCAAATATCAAACCTCTAACACATTAATCCCAATAACAATACCAACAACCTATCCTATACCGAAATCAACTAAAACATAAAAACCCAAATTTGACTAAAAATGATTTTTCTATGGGGATGGAATTTATGAAGAAGTAGAAATGACATTGAAACTTTTGAAAACCATCTTTATTTCCTTATTTAGATCATATATCATATTTAATCTAAAATTATTCATTATTTTAGACACAATATGTATTTCAGACCTCTTAATATTGTTTAGCTTTTGGTATTGGCAAAAAAATGATACTCCTCCTCTACTACATAAGGGAACTAACCCCTTCACTAACTCACACCTATAAATAAATTTTTATAATACAAATATTTTACTTATAATTTATTAAAATCGGTACACTCAACCTACATGCATCACATTATTCATAATGCTATCAAAGGATATCATTTGGTGCAAACCAAAAGGAGTTACCTGAAGAAGAGGTAACGTTCATCAACATGAATTTTGGTTTTGTTCCATTCCACAAACCCTTAAATTATTAATACAAAAACTTATATAATTACATAATTATATGAAATATCTATATATATATATATATATATGTTGTTATTTTAAGGTTAAAACCTTCCCATTTTTGTAGTTTCATCAAATGGGATAGCCAATCATCATTCTGGTATATGATTGAGTACCACCTTGTAAACCAATGTCTTTGGTTCTTTTATTACAACTATATTGAGGTTGGAAATAATGGTTGAATTATAATTTATATATTGTATTTAATATTTTATGGATTTTACTAATTATGGAATTTTTTATAATTAATACTTTCATTTTTTCCTTATTTTTGGAATATAATAACATTATGTGTGTCTATGGCAGACTACTGCCCCACGAAACAATATGATTCCATCACTATTTACATGAAATCTTATAAGTGTGGTTTTCATATAAAAATATGGTATATATAAAAAAATAATTATAAATAATGGTACTATATTTTTATATAAATCATATAATTTCCTTCTTTCAATATGATAAGATAATGGAAATGATATTCATGCATACGTATAACCTACCACCTCCATGAACATGTTATTTAATTTCCTATTTATATATATTATTAATTATTATAAATACATATATACTGAATATATGTGATATTTATATAATTTTTCAAATTAGTAGAATTATAAAATCTTGATCAAGATTACTAGATCAAAAATAACATGTCATAACGTAAACGAAAAACAAAGTGGTTATCAGTAGAAACATAAATTTATCATGGAAATGTTAATATTTGGGTAAATTAATGTCATAATAAAATAATATAAGGGATAATATATATATATATATTAATATTGTTATATGGTATACCTATAATAAAATTATTTTATTATATCATTGGTTTGGATGTGTTCGAAGAAGGTCAAAAATTAAAATTTGAAGATTTATTGTCTCAATTTTATTTCTGCGAGATTATTCCATATTAACCAATCATTTATTTATTGTGGTTTATATACCATGTAATATGAAATGTAATATAATGAATTAAATTTATTAAATGATATTAAAATATTAAATTTATTATATTCTTTGACATGTAACACTATACAAAATTTTCTCAAATTTAAGGGATTTCGATCTCACATTTTACTATTGTGATACAAAGGATATATTCACACCTCTTACATATATGTGGTATATATGATTCAAATAATACTATTTTATTATTATTATACTAAAATTTATTATTATTTACATATCTATTTTAATATCTCTCTTTCATGGGTTTTATGGTTCAAAAGTTACTAAATCTGTAAGGGAATCATGACTCAATTTTCATTCTTTTGGACACATGTAATATTATGCATATGTATTCCATTAAGAGGATTATATATTTTTTATTGAAATGTTATATCTATAATATCAATATTTTCATGTTATTGCAATCATTATGTATTATTAATATCTCATGTGGAATTGGATTAATATTTACAAATGTGGAATGAGTTTATTACAATAATCTTATTGTTTGTATGGATTATTTTTTATTATTCTTCCAATAACATTATATTATGCTCTATGCCTCCAGAATTATAATGAATTTTCTTATCCTGAGATTATTAATGCTATGTTTACATAATTTTTCCAATTTTCAAATCATTGGTTCTAAATATAATTTAGTGTTTTTAGGTAAATGTAACCTTATTTCTCTCTTTAACCAGAAGTCTATTTTATTCAAAAGTCATGTTCTCTAAATGTTTATTTGATTTTTGAACTGATATTTTCATCTAAATATTTTATAAAAAAATATTCTAAAAAAATTATTTTGATAAGTGTTAAAACTGGGTTTCATGTCTACCCTTATATGTTTTCAAGGTTAGTTTGGAAGAAAATGTTTTTTAAATATTTAGTCTGATTTAAAAGATATTTTAAAAGTGGAAATAATATTTTCCTCAAGAAATGTTTTTGTAATTAAAACTGTATAATTTTTCAATGTGGTTTTCAATGAAACTTATTTTAAAAAAACTGTTTTAGAAATCAATTTTTATTTAAGAAAAGTAATTTCCCATAATAAAGTCTCCACGTGATATTTTAATAACCTCTTCTATATAATATGACATTATTTAATTTAGTTTTTGATATACATGAGATATGATCCAATGAAACCATTGTTATTATTTCATTGAATGTTTTGTGTTTAATATGAAATGTTTTTCTGAAACACATATCTCTTCAACATGTTACGGCATGACAAAACCAATATTGGTTCACGGGTTATGCTATGATGAAATGATTATGAAACTAGTTTATTTTCAATATTTTATTATATTATGGAATTTTTATAATATCCATTTCATTTCATGAGTTACGATTAGATGAATTATTTATCATATTGTGGCACATATAAGTATGATTTTCATTATGTGGTGAGTGAGACCTATATCACCGTAAAATTCAGTGGTTAAAAATTTATATCTCTTATGATAATGATGGGAAACATCTATGTGAGCTTTATCCACAATGAGAAATGGGTGTGTCATAATCAACAATGGGAAATTGACATATCCTTATCCATAATGGGAAATAGGGGAGTCATAATACACTATGAGAAATAAGTGTTTTCTAATCCACTATGTTGATGGTTAGGGAAATTAAAAGTGAAAAAGGATTTTATTTTCTATATTGATGATTTTAACACACAATTATGGAATCATCTTATGGCTCAAGACTGATTTATAAATTTTTTATCACCCTTAAGCCTCATTCTTTTGTAATTATATTTTTTATTCCATGAATCGTGTATATGATATAGGACAGGTTGGTTGTGATCGTAATTTCTATTAATTTATTATCACAAACCCTTATTATTATCATATTATTTCATATGTTAATTTATTTAAATCTCTTATGTTTAACCTAACTGAGCATCTGATATCAAATTTTCTTATACTCTTTCTTCATATAATATGGACATTTATAGAAAAGTCATGAATATGGGAAGTACTAAATGGTAATACCTTTGAGGGAAAAATTAAAAATATTTTACCAAGTTTAAATGTTGTGTTCCTAATTTCCAATGAAACTAACCTATTATGGTCCTCAAGAATATACTTATGTAATATAATGAATATTAAAATAAAAGGATATAATATCCATGTATGTTATTCCATGATCTATATAGTTGGTATTAAAGTAATTTTTTAATCAGTTTTTGGAAACAATTATGAGAAAAATTTAGTGATATACCTTGGAATATTTATCATGATATGTATAATGATGTATTTAAGGATTATTCTAAGGTTGAGTAAAATTATATAAAAATGTCTTGGGATATTGGTAACAGATTGAGAGAAAGGATACAAGGAAATTACATATTATAATGGATACTATAAGTGGTTTTGGATCAAGAAAATATTATATTTCATTCAGGGTTCATGATATAATGTCATTTGGATGATTTGTTTGATATTAATTTTTTCAGGTGGTGGGATTTACAAGATAGGGTGATAGTTGGTTTGTTCGATAAAAAACATATCATGATCTACTTCACATTAGAGGATGATTTCCTCAAAGCCTAGACAACTACCCCCGTAGCTTCAAAAGATCATTGTTCTACCTCTTTATATAGACATTTGACTTCAATATTAAGAGTTAGTCTCCTTCAATGTAAATTTGGATTAGTTTACATAATCATCCTTTATCATTATAAAATCTATCATTTATTGGAAATCATGGGATCCTAGTGGGTAGATTATTGTTTTTGGATATTTTCACTAAATTGGTTTTCAATCCAGTTAACCATATTGTTTATGTGAATGTGTATGAATCAAAACTTCCTATTGAATATATATGCATCATAATAGGAATATATTTTTAGTACATACAACATGTGTTATACGGATCATTGTTTTCTTATTTTTTTTTATCTGGAAGTGTTTTGGCTATTCGAGGGAATCCTATTGGCACAAAATTAAGAATATCTTTTAGAATATGGCTGCAGAAATAAGAGGTATTATTATGGAACAATGGTCTATAACTGAGGAAGAATATTCTAAAAAGTGGTTAGTGGAGTGCAAATTGAGATATAGTATGCACCAGGTGTGCAGTGTGGATTGTGGGAAGTGAATCCACTGGTGACAGACATCTTCAACTGCTTGAGGAAGGATCTGGACAACCCTAAAACCCATACGTGAGTTCTTTTAGGTAAAGAGGATTATGTTGTTGACAAGGATATTGGTTATTCAGTTTCTCTTAATCCTCTTAAGGATACACAAGGTGGATCATTACAACTTAGTAGGGGTCTCAACTCTGATGTAGATCAATAAATAATTGATGGGGGAGGTTACATGACTATCAATTCTACTTAATATGTCAAGGCAGTTCATTCGAGGAATGGAACAAGCTATCATGGTCTGGAAAATATTTTTATGGTACCGAGAGAGGTTTACTCTTCTGGTGGTAATTTTTTGAAGCTTGTTTTAGGGAGTGAGTCATGATAGGAAGTCACAGGTATTGTGCTGGGTAACCGTTTGGAAGCTTTGTATAATGATTATCTAGACTATTAGGCTGAAATAACTCAAGTTAGGCCTTCATTGGATGAATTGGGTCACTAAGATCGAGTCCAGTGATGAATATTATGAAAATTGATCTGGTGATGTAGAAGATGAAATTCAGGGTAATAGGGTTTCAGGCATGAGGTGATGTAAGTGACCGAGTGGCATTCAAAATATCTGAAAGGAATATTTGTACTAGCCACCACCAAGGGAGACAATATCTATGAATAAATTGAATCGCAATATGATTTACAATTCTCCCCACCTCCCTCCAAGGCTGCTACTAGTCAGGAGTTGAATTATAGTGTTTAACTATATCATTCTATGGACTTTCTTACGGTTTATAGGGAAATATTATGTCCTTGGAATTTTTCAAGAAGAGGTTTGTGGTAAATATTTTTCTAATAGTGAATGTAAAGTCACCCGAGAGACAATTGGTTTTCAATTGGGGGTTATTTATAGAACCTTGTAGATGATTGTATGTTTATATGGGATTTGGAAGGATGGAACTGGAAATATAATAAGTTCATTTTTATGAAATAATTACATGAGGTCATCTTAGTGAGAAGAAATTGAAATTTATTATGAAAATGATTTTATTAATTGTGATCATTCTTATATCAGAACATGCGAGAGATGTATAATCAGGAAGTAAAATAATTTTTATTGTAATTTTAACAAAAGTTACCCGTATAATGGAAGTATTTAAATTATTCACACTAATATTTGGGAAATATAAATAGTCAATTATTATAGTTTTTTCTTATTTTTCATAAATATTATTAGTGATGACAAATTAAATGTGTTGAATTATTTCTTAAATATTATGTCTAATGTGTTTGGTTTTTTAAACCCTTAAAAAACCATGGTAGAATGGAAAACTATATGATGTATATAATGACATGGCTCTGATAATGGTGATGGATGCTATATAATGGTAATCAAGAAGTAATAATGGAATAAGATAATAACATAGGATAAAAAACTTCTTCCAACACTGAATGAATATTGTTTGGATAAAAAGATTAATTGATAATTAACGAATATGGTAAAAAAATGAGGTAACATTCTATAATATATAATGAAATTTATGAGGAAGAAATGAATTATTATATTTAACTATTGAATAGAATTACATCAGACCCAATGGGAAAGGATATCCGGAAAAAATTATAGAAAGTAGAATTCATGGAAAATTGTCATCTATTTTTTTAAGAAAAATTATTATTCATTTACCTTGATTCTGTAGATAGGGATAATCATTTTGAAACCTTATATATTTTTTTCATTATGGAATATGGAGATGAAAATTTTATTTATTAAATCTAAAATAACAATTTTCAAAATATCATCAAAATAAAAAATGTTTTCTATGATAATTTGGTCTTCTACAAATACAGAAACATAGAAGATGAATAATTTTATCTTTTTATCAAATAGAATGGATCGTGATGATCTAGAGCATAAAAATGGAAGATAACTAATTATAATTAGACCATATTTTGAATTTATAATATTATAAAATTTTGCAGTGGAAGCTAAACCTTAATGATCATGAACTAGAGATACACAAATCAAAGCATACGATGTTTATATTTTATATGTTTGACAATAAGAAAATATAGCATCCGAAGAGTCGGAATCATTGAGTTTTTTTTGTTCTTCCAGAGATAGATAAACCATTGAAATATACATGCAGTACATACACTATATAATTTTATTATATAAAGGATAACCAAAAAACAAGAGTTTCAGTAATCTCATATTGATTTGGGTGTGTGTATTTTATCAATTGATTAAGAAGTAGTCATATTTCAATAAAATGAGTCCTAATATACAACAAAATTACCAAATGGAATGATATAATTAAATAATAAAAGAATTCTATAATTGATAGAATATTTTTATGGAATTATCGGGTATATATCTATGAAGGTTTTGAAAGGATTTAAAAAAAATAACGAGTGAGTGGATTTCATTGAGATATTTTCATTGGTAGTAAAAAACAATATATTCAAGATGGATTAATGTTACATTTATAATGATAATTTATTTCTAAAAAACAATATGAGTATTCCATCTTTATTTTTTCGATTTGAATGGAGGAATCTAATAAAATTATTCACCTAGTTTTTATGTAATTCTATATAAGTATGTGTTTTGTAAGAATAAATGTATTCTGTATTGATTTAAAGATGCACTATGGTAATGGAAGTAGGAATTAAATGAATTTATGATTAAAAAAATTCCATGAAAAAAATGGTATATAACCTATCATATTTGATGGGGTAAAAGGATTATTTATTTTTTATCTTACTCATGTATATTGACTATATTCTTCTGATGGTATTGTTCATTCAACAGATCTAGTATTTGAAGTGTATTTTTAGGAACATTTGAAATGATTGATATTGGAATTGTAATTAAGATTTTTGGAATGGGGAATACAAAATAATGAAAGAGATAGAGTTTTGTATTTTAGCAAAGATAGTACATTGAGAAGGTCATAAAGGGGTTTTCAATGAATGTATATAAAATTGTTTCAAATCATTTGGTCTGGAGAAATAAATTTTTAAAGGGAGAACCACATTGAATAGAAGAAGAGGTGAGATGCATATGTATTTTTTTCAGGAGTTGAAAGAATTTTTTGTGGAATATTATGGACTCACCATGTAATTGAATTTTATGTGTAATCCATCAATCGATATAGCGTCAATTTAAAGAAATAATAGGAAATGTTTCTGAAATTTAGATATAGACATCATAAATAAATGTATTCACTTGCCTTATGTTTGCAGATTTTGGACTATTATAATGGTATATGGATATGGATTTTGGGGAATATTCTGTTACCCAAAATGGTACAATTTCTTATTTATTTACATTATTTTAATGATAATCAATTGGATTTCCATGTTATATCTAGTATTTTCTTACTCTATTATAGAGCTTATATATGTATCCATCCTAAAATTCCAACACATTAATCAATTTCTTATGGAAGGGGAGTTAGAGGTTTAGAGGATTGTAGAATAAAAAATCGTTTTGGCATGTGTGTGACAGTCCTTTTCTATCGTAGATGAAGACAATTCCGAGACTCTATGTGATAGGGGTGATTTATAGGGGAAAGTAGATCAATGTATGAATGGGGATGTATTTATATATATTTATATATTTCTTGGAGATTTTAAAATATGATATTTGATGTAGAATTCATGTAGGATAATTGTAGGGTTTTGAGGACTCTTCAATTCTATTGAGTTTTTCACTGGAATATTGGGATTCAGTTGATCAGGTGATGGTTGAGGCACTAAAACATCATTTTATTATATATTAGTTTGATGAATATTTAATGGAATTGATAATTATCATGGAATATGTATCAAAAATGTCTTTTTTATCTATTATAATGGTGTTGTCTATGATTTATTTTATGTTTGGATTCATTTGACACTTGCTATTAGAGATCAGTTGCTACTTTTTTAAACATACAGAAGCTAGTTTTTGAAGGAGGTCGTTGCTTCTATATAACCATTTGAACTCCATTGGACCACATAATAATTTAATCAATGAATTTTAATGAAATAATTTTCCATATTGATCCACATGGATGACAAGACACTTATTGTAATATTTTTACTTCCAGAGAAATAAGAAATTACATTGTTCTCTCATGGATGTAGGAGGAGAATTTAAACTATGTAAGGCCAGATTGTTATGAATTTTATACTTTTGTTTAATTCCTTCTATATTTTGATTAAATATTCATCTGGATTCAATATGTCTAGTTTTTGTGGTCCATTCATAATTATTATGTTTGATGATTTTATTCAATGAGGTTGGCTTGTTCACTACACATGATGTTTGGTAGAGGTGAACATCCAATAGTTTTAAATTTTTATTCGTGTGGATTAACTATTGGGGAACTCATAACATCTACTCATCTGATCTACAACGGAATTTATAACATAAGGGTCAATTTTAGATTTTTCATTGAAACATGGTCTTTGATGATTTTTTCAATAAAATTGTGTGCTTTTCTTCTTCCCAAATAGGACAACAAATAATTCCAATAATGGTATTGCATAATAAATTTCCAAAATCTGGAAATTAAATTATCATCCCATAAAAAATGGTTTTCAATGGAAAATATTCATTTATATGATATTAATATGATGAAAAACATGAATATCATAATAATTTCATATCCATGACAAATGGGTCTAATTAAAAATAATTATCATTACCCAATTATTGTGGTCTCAAAATAGGATGATATAAAATAATGTATATTCAAGTCATACATAACCAGAGGGTAAAATTATATCCTTCCAACATAAATATCATGGTACAACAAATAGATCTTTATATACTAAAATTAAATATTCTTTCCTTATATAGTGAAATATCGAGGTTTCTAGGCACATATTTAAATTCATGATACTCATGATATTTTTAAATTATAGAGGAATTTTTTTTTGTGTGATGATTTTTTCTACCATTAATAAATATATCATTATTCCACATTAACTTTCTTAAATATGTTTCACTTCTATATATCATTCTAAACATTTTTATGATTATAAATTACCATGAGACATTCACAAGTCATAATTTTAATTTCTTACATTGAGTTACACAACACATAAAGATTTAATTATGTTATTCATGTTCCATGTGAATCAATATAAATTCATTTGGACAAATATATATTCCTTAAAAAATAAAACCCATTAAACATCGAATTTTCATTGTTTCATTTTTTTTTGAAAATGAAGCTCATTATCTTCTAGGAGAACATCATTCAAAAAAGAAATTGTTTTTTGATGATAGTTTCACTCTACATATTCTTATATTTAAAATTATATATCATAATTATCGTTGAACAAGTTATATATTTAGTACTACTATTATAAAATGGTCTCTTTTCAAAGGCTATTATCTTCAAAAACAACATTAGGGAAGATCTAAGTTCAAATTTAAATAACTAGACATATAGTAATCAAATTTGATATAATTCATTATTTCATGAAATACTCATTAGATCATAGGGAAATTATGAATTATATGAATATATGGTATTGTAACAATAATTTTTAAATATATGATGTCAAATAAATAAATTTATTATATTTTTTTAGTGAATTCATCATAGGATTTTCTTTAGTCCCTTTGTACAAATATTTTCGAAAAGTAATTTTATGTTTCCAAAATACCATGTTAATTGTTTTCCCAAACAATTTCATCATTACTGAAAAATGATCAAAATTCATTCTTTAACTATTCATAGATATGTGTTAACATTTGTTTCATCTAATAATATTTTTATTTTCTAATTATTATTTTTTATATGGTATATTACATAAATGTTTTAAAAAAATATTTTCATCAAAAACATTTCAATGAAGGTACAAGATGTGACAACCCAGTTTATATTCCTTCACTAATAATTTTTCAACATTTCAAAACATCCTAAAAAACATAATTTCATTGAAATACTTATATAATTAAACAATCACAAGATGAATACAAATTAATGATTCAAAAAAAATCAAATTATTTAATGAAATCCTCACACACATGTCTTTATCATTTAAATTGAGTTTAGAAAAAGATAAACCACTATCCATAAAAAATTTATTATGTAAATTTATTCTATTTCCAAAAAAACATTCAATAGAATACATTAAAACATCATTTATACATTAAAAACATACCATACAAGAAAATTTTATACATAAAAAAATTCTTAATGAAAACATGAAAATAATTTGTGAATAAATTATAATTTATGTAATTATTTTCTATTAAAGCATAAAATTATAAAAATTACATTTCTAAAGGAATCAATATTCAATTAAAAATCAATGTAAATTTATGTTGGTATTATGGTAATGGTATGTATATATCATAATGTGGGTTGGGGATTGGTGGTGGATCTGTATTTATATGGAAGATAACATTGTAGAACATACCATTGGGGAGGGGTGTTAGAAAATAGGGATAAAAAAGTTGCAATTGGGGTACATTGTGTTCATGCATATTTCTTGTGGAAATACAGTAAAATATGAACATTCAGGAAAAAATTTGTGAGAAAAAAAGTTTTCAATACCTTACCTTTAGTTTTTTTGGGTCTTAATTCAACAAAATTACAGTATTGAGTCCTTGTAAATATAAACAACCATGTGTGAATGAAATGTATAGATGAGAAAGAAGAAGTTTTATGTCTCTTTTAAATTATGTTAATGCTTTTTCGATGCTACTCATAAATCATTGAAAATGTTTTCTTTATAAAAATATATAGGTACATTTTATGAGTGGTAAATGAAATTGTGATTATGGAATTAATTTATCATTTCTTATAAGGATTTTATAATGTCACATTTTATATTGATCAAATTACTGTTATTGGCACAAAAATTAATTATTATTAAGGAAAACCTTGTCAGCAAGAATGTTAGCACTAATAATAATTAATATTAAATATATATGTTAAAAAAAATATAAAAAACGTATAAAAAATAATTAATTAATAAAATTTTAAAATATTTTTATATATATAATATAAGATTGAAAATTAATTAGTGACTAGTAATGGATAAATAATATCTCTCCGAATATTTATCCACCAAACCATTAAAATTGATTTGACTAAATTTAAAATTTACAAATGGTTGTCATTTTAACAACAATTATTAATTGGAAAATGTGTTCCAAAATATTAAAAAAATTATATATTTTAATAATTTTAATTTAATACATGTTAAAAATGAGTAAATATTAGAAATATTTACAACAAATTACTTATTATATGCTTGTTAATTTTAATAATTATATTAATAACAAATAAAAATTGTATTACGATATTTTTATCAATTTTTAATAATATATTATAGTATGATGGGGAAATGATTTTATTTATATTTTATACACAAAAAAATTGAGGAACTCATGTTTGGTGCTAACTTGATAGGGTATATAGTTTTTTAAAATAACAAGCTCATCGCACAACAATTGTTTCATATTTCATCTATATAATGAATTACATGCCAACTTCCATGTGGAAGAATATCTCATTTTTGTTTTAGAGATTCCTCTTAATCCCAAGATAATCATTTTTCATCATTTTTTTAAACATTTGTGTCCTCTATATTGATTCACATTGTTTCTACTCATTCTATCTAATTGAGTATATTTGTTTCACTCATTGATTCTCATGTAATTTTCAGTCTAAATTGTGCACAAAAATTATTCCATTCAGAATGATGAAGACGACTTTCAGTTCTAATAAAATCCAAGGGATTTTATTCTGATTTTACTCTTTCGATCATAAAATATTTAATAATATTCTTACATGGAATTTCAACCCGCTAAAATAGAAATGATAGGATGTTACAAATTTAAATGTATCAGTTTTTATCTTTTTTTTCAATAATTTTAATCCCATATTTTAATGTAATGTTGTAGTCACTAAATTTATTTTAATTTGTTATGTTTATTTTTTAATTTGGAGGTATTTTTATGAATTTATCTTACCCTTAAATTTTGATTTATTACACATATACATGAGACACATTACCCTTACTTGGTTTTGAGATCCAAGGCTTACATGGGTGTCAACATACTCTATTGTGTTAGTCTGGATGTATGATTTATGACAATGAATTTTAGTCTATTAACATCAATTAAATGAATTTATTATCCCTTGAATGAGGGCTAGGGTATGGGTTTCATAACATGATGAATATTATACTTGGTCATATTACCATTCCTGAAGAACTAGGAGTTACCTCTACACAAAATGTTGTGGGGGAATACTCCTTTATGATCTTGATATCATTAATTTGTTGGACAATATCTCAACTTATGTTACCTTCCATATCGGTCATTTTCCATGATGATAACCTATTTGTTTTTATCATATGATGTGATTTTTTGTAATTACTTCTAATGCATGTCCTTAAAAAACATTAATTCCATATTATTCTTAGAGTTTTATTTAGGGGTTTGTGCATTTTGATTTATGTATATGATATCATCCTTTTACATTATAAGATTAACATCATCATTGATTAATTGTGAGAAATTTAGTATCAGAAAGATGATAAATAAAGTTTATGGAATCTTAATGGATCCATTGACAATGATGGTTATGGGTGATTTTGGTTTTCCTATTTCGGTATAGAGTTTATAGTTTATAGTGTTAGAGGTGGATCCGAACCTTAATGGAATTAGTTGGAAGGGACATTTACAGAAATTTAAAACCCTACTAATTGTTTTTTTTCTAGTTCTATGGTATTTTTATTTGACTTATTTAGATTATATTTTTTTATCTATTTATTTGATTTTTTTAAACAACATTTTATTATTTCTATATATTTCTTCAGTTCTTTCTCAATGCTCTTCTCAAATATCTACTATAAACATCCATAGTTTTGATGTACAATAATAAAAGGCATGGGGTGGTCATATTTATGGGTTTTTATGGTCATCATAAGATCATA
Organism: Viscum album; assembly: GCA_963277665.1. Lineage (NCBI taxonomy): Eukaryota > Viridiplantae > Streptophyta > Magnoliopsida > Santalales > Viscaceae > Viscum > Viscum album. The sequence goes on along the minus strand of OY728128.1, from coordinate 26,079,123 downwards.
TTTAGTGGAAGTTAACCCACTCCAAAATAGATGCATATTTATGAATCAATGTAAAAATAAAATTTAAAATAGCATACCTAGAAAATACCAAAATTTCTAGCCATCTTCTTTATTAGTGAAGATGAATAATTTATAAAAACCATGTTGTAAGGAATAAATTCCCATTTTCACCAAGGTGGGACACTTTCTAATTTATCCATGATCATATCATGACGATACCTAAATGTTCAAGGGGTTCTAGAGACATAGTATCAGACAATGAACAATAGTAAGGGTTGAAAAGATAATTGGGAATCATAATCATAATCTGATGTTAAGAAAGAAGGGATTATATCGCATTATATAATCATCAATAAAAGTTTTCAATAAAAGAAATGGTTTTTCCATATTTATGTAGCCATATAAATTTTTTCATATTTACATTATTTTATAGAATCCATTTATATTAATATTCAAAACCCTTAATAAAATATGAACGAATTGATAATAAAAACCATTTTGATGAAAAACATATATATATAATATAAAAATATTTATTATCTCATAAATTAAATTCATGAATAATATATTAAATATAAATATATAAATAATAAAATGTTATATATATTGGATCATATTTAACATTCTTCCTCAAGTAATTAAATCAAGAAATAACATTATACAAAACATTAAAACACTATATGAATTTATCGAAACTCTTTTGGATATATAATTTCATAAAAATACGTTCGTTTTGAATGAACAGTTATTCAAAAATTTTATTATTCCCCATTAACCAAATTATATGACCCTTTGGAACTTAATAGGGTTGATAACAACAATGAAATTACAATTTTTATACATTTATGCTAAGAGTGACCTCTAGACCAAAAATTAGTTCTAATTATGCTACTATGGGGTCTAGCATGATCTAATTAAAACATAATTATATCTTTATATAACCATTTCCAACAACAGATGTAAGATATACATCATATGTATATTATATAAATAATATGTTCTTGACTACATGTGACCACTAGAAATAAAATATATAAATATAATATATGCCCCTCTCCATTTTCGTAATTTCATGAAAAAGGATGAGTACGTTTCTAAATACATCACATGTTGCCTGTCCAAGTAGTTCAACACATCATATGTGGTTTTATTGCGCATGAACATGCATTCCCTTAGTGTAATTCAATTATAGTCTAGAAGTCTTTTTTTCATACCAGTGCAAAATTCATATCATGGATTTATTCTAACTAGTTGTATGATTAACAAAGTAACAAAGCACCCTCATATTAGTTAAGTTCATTTAGTGACTTGAATATGAATATTGTCAATGACTGTAGGTTTTAATTCTAGGTATAATTTCATCCTCATGTAACGAGGATTAATAATATGCATACATCCCAATGTATATCTATAACCATTTAATATTCCATTGTATATACAATAACAGACATGTACAAGTAATAAGTCTCTATATATAACCTCAAAAATATATTATTTAAAAACTCATATGAAACTAATTGTTATGAATATAATAATTTATTATATAAAACCATTACATTTAAACAAAACACTTTATAGTCCACTATGATCATCCGTTTGGAACAAATCATTATTTTTATTTTGATTGAATATTTATCATTTGACTGTTCATGTAAAATAAATTATGACACACATGAATGACTTATTAAAGGGTATTTCCTTCATTATAATAGTATGATATGTTTACAACTATTAAAACAAATATCTTATTTATATTTAACATCACCATCATAAGGATACAATATTAATGAATCCATTTTCTAAATATAACATCCAAATATAATTTACATGAAATCCTTATTTGAACATCTGATATAATACACCCACTAATGTCTTATTCTGTAATATTTTTTGAATAAATATACTCTTAACCATGGTGATACTTAGGAATCATATTACTAAATTTCAAATGAATAAACATATATTAAAATTCATTAACCTCATAAAATCGAATGATATAATATCTTTTTTTATATACATAAAAAAAATTCAATGTACATTCTCATCATCCATGGAACCATTTCCATTGAACATTTACCATGAAATATGTTTTAAATAAGGTAAAAATTTATATTTTCACAATACATGAACATCCAAAAGCCTTTTAAGATAATTTTATATAAATATTATTACTATGAAAAATGTGACCATTTATATTTCTATATACTATCGGGCCCTAAAATCTATTATGATAAATTGGAAAAATAATGTTATGAAAAATAATGTAACTATTAATCTTTTTCATTACATATAAACCGTAAACTCTTTTAGAATATAATTTTTATTACTTTTGGGTATTAACTTGTATTAAACACTTTGTAATGGTGATGTTAATTATTTTTGGTAATTAAATATAACACATTACATATTTGTTTACCATTATATCATAAATAGTGTTTGGATATCAAATGTACTTTAATAAAACAGAGTACATAATTAAACTATATTCATTTTTCTATAATTTCATATCCTTACACTTATTTCAAGATAACTTCTGTATGTCAAATTCATAAAATTGCATAATATAACTATTTATATTTATTTATAATCATATATCCGAAAATTATAATGAATCTTAGTGAACTATCACTATAATATAATAACAATAAAATATATTATTTTATGGTAATATTTACATTCGTATAGTAACTAAATGTAACTATTCTATTTTTTATTTACTATCACATTCCTTAATTATTTGTATATTGTGTAAAAAATAAGTCAAATATATATTTTCATAATACATTATAAGTAAATAAATTAACTTATCTATGTTCGTACATATTACCATTGTCCTATTAGAGATCATATTCTCTTCATAATGCATTTTTTGATTCATCACAAATGATTTTGTGTGTTGGAAAATTAAATTTATCTACCAAAAGTAAGAATATAGTTAAAAATATATTGATTCCATATCAAATAAGGTATTTTATGTGTTTAGACAATTAATAATTGAAATGAAGATGTTTTTAAAGTATACGACCAAGGGGTGGTAGGATAAGCATCATGCATTCAATTTAATAACCCCAACTCTATTATGAAAAATCTAGTGAATTTATTTATTACATTGGTATATGAAAAAGTAATCGTTTCTTGAAGGACCAAATAGTTTATTTTTCTTGTTAATCTAGAAAAATATTTCAAATTAAAATTAAATTTTAAACATAACATACAAAAAAATATTCTTTCAATTCTATGTTATTCGCCTTAGCATAACCCTTAATATCAATTATAATAAAGATCATAGAAATCTATGATAAAATAAAACATAAGAAATTGTTGTGCTCAAATGCTCAATAATCTTAAGTAAAATGGAGTATAATTTGAATCAATAACTATAATCAATATGGATATTTAAATAACTGATCATACATTAAACTTAATCAATTCATTGAGAATGAAATTCATCCATAGATATTGAAATAGTGAAAATCTTAATATAATAATAACTAAATTATGAATTTAGAAAATGATTAATTATTGTCGGTTATGTATATGGTACATGAAAAACTTCCACTAATAAATTTCTTATGAATGATGAATATGTTGGTAAAAATTTGTTGAATTTAGGATTAACTCATTAGTCAGATTATACTACTGACACATTGATGGTATATATATAATGAGGCCCCACTCATGGCATCAATTCCAAATCAATCCTCATATATTGAAAAATAAATATAATTGATAAATAATTTCAATTTTTATTAAATATATTTTTTGAATAAAAGAAAAAAAATTAATAATATTTCCTAAATTGATCAAATATCATTTAATGAAACCAAAATGATGAGTATATAAACAATGTTCCTTGTGTGAAAATGGAATATGGTTTTGGATATAATAAAATAAATTATAAAAGTTTATGGATAATTAATAAAAAATTAAACTAATAAGGATCATAAATAAAATTATTAGTATATACTCTATAGAGAAGAAATTTGGATCAGAATATTAATATATACCCCAATAGAGTGAAATTGAAATGAATTCCATTAAAAAATAGTGTATCATTGAAGCCATCATTAATGAAAATAATTTATTATTTGCATTCAGTATAAATATACATAAAACAAGTTATTAAATAAAATATGTTTAAAATTAATTTCACACATTTTCATAGAAATACATATTTAAAAAGTTTATGTTTCAACCCAATTAATGGAAAATTAGATAAGAAATCTTGTACAACAATGTAACTAGTTGCATTGTATTCTACATAAAAGTAGACAGTAAATACCATTAAGATAAATACATTCATTACCTGATATATCAATGTCACAATTCACCACACAATATAAATAAGTTGTGAATAAGGTATATATCTTATAGAAACAAAAGTGTGATGAGAAAGTAATAACTTACAATTTCCATTAGTTGAACATGATATATACTCATATATAATTGTTTATGTAAATTTGTATTCATAAAATAATTTTTTTTATTATTTCATATATTATACCCTTACATCATCTTATCACTTGTTTTTTAGTAATTATTTGTTATTACCCTTATTTCAGGTGTTAACTTATACATTTTATAATTCATGTTTTATTATGAATGTTCTAGTTCTTATGAATAGGATGTTTTTAATTAATATCCATATTTATATTGAGGTCATAAATATCATATTTATTCATTGTATAAATTTTCATAAACATTATTGAATGGTGATCATGGAATATGAATCACATCGCATCTTGGAGATGACAGGTTGTATGTATGAATGAGCAATTTTATTATTCACTTAATGATGAATGGGTAAGAAAGTGGATGGTATATTAATTTTTTTAAAATAATTATCATGTAATAATAATCATATATATCCATTATTAAAGACATTATGCCCCTCATGTAAATTATGTGATCAAAAACAAATTAGAACATGTTCTGGAGATGGTAAGTTATACTTCCTTACACATCGTGCATTCCTTATCAAAAGGACTGATAAAAGGTTTAATATAGTTTTACCATAATAATTATACAACCTAATAAAATAAATATTATTTTATTTAATAATCTATAATGTAAAAAACTTTAAGAGGATGTTGAAGGATAAATTTACATGAAAGAGTCATCAAAGACAGTTTCCTCTTCTTCAGCGAAGTCTTTTAGTCATTCTATTAGGGAAACTGAGGGTGGTATTTTGGAATAAAAATAAATCAATAACATCAATAAGGATGTTTATAATATAAATTATCAATTTTTTTCACTTTATAAGGCTCATGGTGTTGTAAAAAAGTGGGGAGGAAGTGCCATATTATAATTCTAGTGAGCAGAAATTTAGGAAACTCTCAAAATATTAAATTATAATAACATAAATTTCAAAAAAAAATGGATAAAAATAATTTTATTATAATATATAATGATTAGGGGTCAACATACTATCATAATACGCTTTTATAAAAATTTATATCAAATTATTAACCTTATCTTTTGGTTTAACTGTAATTTAATCACATTAACTCTTACCATGACAACATGGAGTTTTACTCATTGATGTTTAGTACAGTTACTATAAAATGAAAAAAACCCACAGATAGACCAATAATTAAATTTTAACCCTTATTAAAATATTTTGAACCAATTTAGGACATTAAATAAAATTATATCATTTAATAATATATATTTATTTTAAAATATCAATGTTGTTGTTTTTTAAATTATTCATTACATTGACTTTTATAAATTTCTGTACCAAAACAGATCAAATAAAAAACATTTTTAATTAAATCCAAAATATATTGGTAATATATAGAATTTATTTATGACATTACTTATATCAAATATTATTCATTTAAATATTTTTAAAAACAATTATTTCTTATTTCTATTGATATAATAATGCATGTGACACTATTGTGTAAGAATTTAAAATAATTATTTCTTCTATAAATATTAAAACTAAATTAATATGATAAAAATAATTATATATAATTTATAAATAATATTTATACTTGAATATACATTCTAGATAACACCATATTAAAAATGATATACTTACTAATAACATTAGTGTGACATGTTTGTGTTTTCCTTTAATAAAATACTATAAGGTGAATAAAGTCATCTATATATCTAAAAGGGGAATTAATTCCATCCCAAAGATAATTTTTTTATATAGACTCATGAAGTTAAATTGGGACAATTTTATAGATAATTTTATTATCCTCATCATATTTATTCTCAACCTTAATTACCTGATTTACCCTTAACCACCATAAACATATTACAAATGTTACTAATCATATTATAAAAAACTAAAGGGATATATATATATATATATATTGGACCTCATAAATCCACATATGGTATCCATTTTTCAATGTTAAAAGCACATAATATTTTTAAATATAATTTTAAATTAATGTCATGGACTAGGAGATAATGTGGTTCTTTAATGTGAAAATGTTCAAAAGATTGAAATGTTTTTTATCCAAATTCAATATGACGAAGATTAGAATGAAATAAATTTTATTATTTGATGTAATTTTTTATATTTTTAATTTAAAACCAACTTAAAAATAAGTCAAAATTATAAAGTATTTATATGAAATGTCTGTTTCTAGTTAAAATACTATATATTCCAAATTCATCAAAAAATTAATCTCTTCAAAAATAGATGAATACATCCCATTAAGATAATTTTGAAAATACTATATAAATAATTAATCTAAATCTCTCAAATTAAATTTATAAATGATTCAAACATTAGTTTTATTGTAATATCACCATCAATATGCGGAAAAAATTCCAGTAGAAAAATACAGATTTTATGCATGAAATTTCAATTGTTCTTACCTTTATCCTGTAAAATATATTGGATGAATGTGAGTAAAAAAATTATTATTAAAATTGAATTAACATAATAGAAATAAAATTAATTTTTATGTTTAACACTCATTTATAGAATAATAATTGTTCATTATAATATCATTTAATTTATATTCAATTGGTTTTCATATTCATTAATAATTAATTGGTAACAAATATGTTGAATAATATATTTTCATAACATAGTTATTGGTATTAATAATTTTTATTCCAACAACTAGGGAATACGAATAATATTAACTAATAATAATAATATCATATGGTGGTTTGTTTATGCTTGGTTTTGGTGCAACATAAACTATCAAAGAAATTATATTTATTTAAAAAGATACATACCCTAAAATTAGGGGTTGTTAATTTCTCCCCTCCTTCGATAATTTTAATAAACACAATTTGATATTGAACTTTTAAAATATTGGCATTATTTTTGATCCACTGTAGGAAACCAACAACGTATATTGGGTTAATAAATGTTAAAATTAATTACTGGGATAGGGAAATGTGAAGGTCTCCAAAAGATATCTTCTCATATAGGAAAACATTTGAGGCATGTAAAGATGAGGAAAAATAATTGCAATGAATGATGGATGTAATTTATCAAAATAATTAAAATAATAAATTGGAATTTAAGGTACTGAATTCCATAAATCTATGCCGATTATAAATGTCATCATCTTTATTAGATATAATGGTAATAGGATAACATCTTTTATGAACTATCCTTTTCTAAATATTGTGGAATTACTTTACCATTGCGATTGATCACTCATGAAAATAATATTACACAATTTTACACTATGGAATAATATTAATCACATCCTTTTTACTAGTTAAATGTATATCCACTTCATATCTTCTATCATGAGATATAAAATCTATGTTAAATTTATAGTTAATGCACTTTAAACGAATCATGTGTTCCATGAGTAATTCCTTAGACTATTAAATATATAAAAAAACCAAAATGGTTATAAAAATTTATCCATTATGATAAATCATACTTCCACCTCAAAAAATAATATTATTAATCCATTCCATAAGTTTTAAACCTTATGATGCATCCAAAATAAATATTTTCAAATTCAAAGTCCAAAAAATTTTGAAGGAAGGTCACTATATTTTAAAAATAATCTTCTCATTATATTTCCCAATAAATATATTGTATTTCTTCATATAATATATATTAATATCTTTGTCACCTTAATCCCTTACAAAAAACAAGAAATATTATAAAAAATAATTTTTTTCAAATATATTCCCTAAATCGAAACATTTAGTATACCCTTAAATGATAAAATAAACAATCATTTCATTGCATTTTTTCATGGATTTCAATATTATCCCATAAAAATACAATTATCATTAAAATCCCAACATCAAGAACATAAATAGGGTAATATTTCCCTAGTCATGTGTTTTCTAGAATGTCATCATTACAATGCTTCACTTCCCATGGTTACCTGTATTATTCATCAAATGCTTCCAAATCAATAAAGAAAAGGTACTATAGTATTATATTTATATACATCTTGATTCTATTAAATAAAATATTTTTACAAAATATTTTTTGATTCCAAAGAGATAATAACTATAATTATTAAAATAAATTATTAAATCATTAAATAAGCATCATCATCTTTTTCCTCCTTCCAATAATATTTCATTTTCCCTATCATCATAATTAAAAGTTTTGTTATTACATGTATAACCTTCATGGTTGACTTAAAAAACATTCAAAATAGGAAATCAACTTTCATAATGTCCATACATCACACATTTAAAATGTCAAATTATGGATGATTTCATATGAAGGACATTATTCTCATACATTCATTTAATTAAAACTTTCCTTTTTTATTTTGACATTAGTTTATTTGTGTCATTTTCTCAAACGCATACATTTTACCATTAAATTAACACCCTTACACGGGTGTTTATTTTTTACATTCTCGACATATATAAAATGGAATCTTATTTCCATCCTTGTATATACCACCAGAGTTCTCCATAAACATGATCATAATCAATATTTGTGAGTCCAAGAGTTGGATAAGGCCGCATTTGTTAATTGTGAATACTGATTCGGAAGTATCACAATATACATCACTCTCATAACTATCGTTAAACTTTTTATCACATTAAACATAAAAGAAAATTCATTATGTATCCATTTATTGACAAAAACCACAACCATATTGTGAGAATCCGAAATCCTGGTGGTAAATTACAAAATCAGGAAGAATCATTTATAGGATATCAAAATCATAAAACATTCTCAATATATGAATCCTTATGTTTAACCTAGGTTCAAAATTTTCTATAACAACATATAGGATGATATCTTGTACATAGACTTATTCTGAAAGTCAGTTATAGGATTATATTCCCCAATCAATGTTTTCTTAAATCATGTTCCCAAGGTTTCTACTAAAACTCATCTTATAGCAACTATAATGACCCCAAACCCAATATAATAGAGATAGTTCCTTACATTATTAATTATCAACATGATACAGGTAATCATATCCAAAGGAATAATTTTTCTATTATTTTGAAAATTTAAGATACATGTTTTAAAATCAAATTAGATTTTAAACATAAAATAAAAAAATATTTTTCTAGGAAACCCCTATAATCCCCATTAGAATAACCATTCATATCAATCATAATAAAATTTATGGAATCTTGGGGAACGATAAATCCTGATAATATGGTGAGAACAAATGATTAGATATGGTAGAATATAGAGTATTGTAACATTAATCAATAAACATTATCAATATGTGATGTAAAATAACCTATCACACATTCCATTTAATCAATTAACTTATATTGAAATTAATTCAAAGATTTTTTCATAATGAAAATATTTTGAATTATAATAAATAAATTTTGAATCTTGAAAAAGATTATTTATTGGAATTCATGTGTCTAGAATATGAACTACAACAGTAAAGATATTACATAAGATACATTAATCTAAATGTAAAACCATTTTTATGTCATGCTTAATAGATTCATCCCAAGAGACTACCAATGCATCATGGGGTAATGTAATTCCCTGACCCCAGTTACACAGAGTCGGTGCATTATTACATAACATAGGTATGATCATAAGAAATATCAAGTCTCGAAAGACCTATTTGTTTAGTAGCCTTGGAATAACTAGATACATTCACAATGTTTACATTATATCATAAAATGAAAACTACAACAATATAGACTCCATAGTCCACACTCTTATCCCCTCATACTATTCCTTCATGTCATTCATAATATACTTCTTCAAATCCTGGGAAAAATAAAACATTGAAATGGGTGAGCTCAAATGCCCAGTAAGGATAAAAATAGAGCTGAAACTTTCATAAATAGGAATAAACATTTAATGCAATGTATAACAAAAAAATCCTTTTAAACGTGAACGTCAACATAATATGTTAGAAATAAAATATAATAATGTCATTTACTTATTCACATAGAAATTCTACTAATCGAATAATCAAATGCAATATCAATAACCACTTTCATAGTAATGAAAATGCATAATTCCAAACTATCATAACCACATAGCCAAGGCCTCGTTCCAAGACTACCAATAAAATTTTGTCAAGGCCTTGTGCCAAGACCCTAGTTTGTCTCATGAGACCTACCGATGCATCAAGGAGCCAAAGAAGGCTCCAACCGTCACATATTGAGTCCAATGCATTCCTCATATGAACAGGTTTAAACATAACATAAACATTCGTATTAAAACTAGCATACGAAATGTCAATACTTTCTCTATAAACCATGACTGGTATAAAAATAACACATCCACAGTCAAACAAATCAAAAAACCTTCAATACAATATGGAAGTTTTGTATCATAAGAAATCAACTTCAAATAAGCTTAAAATCCATTAAATGATGTTGACATAGATGAAATCGAAACTATTTGAAAGAAATGTCACTCTTTTTGAAATCATTTAAAAGTCACATAATTATAAATTAAAATATTTACTTTGAAAATTTTCTTATAAGCATGTAAGGGAAGCTTCAAAGATTTTATAACGGCGGAAAATAGCATCACCCGGTGTACAAGTTAAAAAAACATTCTTAGCTTAATTTTTTCGAAAAGGTTAAAAAGAACCTTGTTTGGAAAATGACATAATGATTCCTTTATAAACTTCTTATAAAAAGTCAAAAAAGGGTATAAATTACTTTAACCCCTATTTTTTAAAATATTAAGAATGTTTTGAAATATATTTTTAAGAAACATGGATGTGTATGATAAAGAAATCTCATTAGATTATTACGTATAAACAATCTTGGATAATGAAGAGACTGCGAAATAAACCCTTACCTTGTAATTTTCCTTGGATGAGGGTAGTTTAACCTCCTGTATAATGGTGAAATAATTGTTATTAAATTATACAATAATCATATACATTAATATGATATCATATATGATCATTTAACATTGATTAGTTAATAATATCTTAGTATTATCGTTGTTTCAGGTGTTAAATTACTTGTTTTCTTTTATATGTTTTGTTATGTAAGCCATGGTTGTCATGGATAGGTTGTATCTTATTCATATACAGAGTTATATTAAGTCCTTAGATACTATTATTAGTCATAAAATTAGAATTTTACTTGGATGGATACGATGGAGAATGAATCTCATCGCGTTCGTGGAGATAGTAGTCTGTACGTACGGACGAGCGACAATATCATTCTTTTGATATTAAAATAATATTTAATTGGATGTTATATCATATATAAAGAATAATTATCATGTTATATTTATTATTTAGATTAATTACACATCATTATTATACCCATCCAAATAATAATGTTTTGAATAACAATTACACCACGACGTGGAGACGGTAAGCCGTACGTACACACGTATGGATACATTTCATTCAAGGGATGGATAGAATCCTGAAATATGGTTGTAACATGTTTATAATAACATAAAATTATATATAATATACTGGAGTTATTATTTTATAATGCTAATAACAAAGATATAAGGAGTGGAAGAAGAAAGGAACATGAAAAAGGGTGGTGAAATCATTACCTCTTCTTCGGGTTCTTCCTTTTGATTTCATAAAAAGTGCTCCGTAGGTTGGATTTCTGACTAATGGAAGGCCTATAGGATTAATTTATGGAAGTTGAGAGAGTATTTGGGAATGGGATGGCCGAACCAAAGGGCTTTGAAGGGGTGAAGAATTGGTTAGAAGTGGTGTCCTTTTATAAGGGGGTAGAGGGGCACCTTTGGAAAAGCTAGAAATATTATTTTATAATAAATTAATATTCGATTTCTAATGGCTAAAAAGTAGATTATTTAAAGTTTAAGGTGAATATGGGTCGAAAACCACTCAACAAATATAATTTAGACAAGTTTGGGTCATTATATTAACCTTATCTTTTAGTTTTAACTCTTAGTTAATTAGTTTGACACTTACCATGTCACTTTGTATTTTTATATTATATAGTTAATAAACATACTATATACCTCCAAGAGACCCCCCAAGTGGTCCATTAATGATACACCTATCATGATATAAGTCTCTTGGATGATCCTTATATTTTTAGGAATTTAATATCAATTAATAATATAATATATTTTTTAAAAACCCTTTTATGTCAATTTTGACACTATTTGGAAAATTGATTTTTGTGAAAATCATAATAGAATTATTACTTCGAAAAACGTTAATTAAATCATTCCTAACATATAATATTAACCTATAAAATTAGTTTAATTCATAAAAAGTCTAATATAATATTTATTTTTTTATTTATAAAATCAATTATTTTAATTTTTCAGTATTATGGTAATTAGTGCAACATCATTGTGTCATAAATAAATTAAATTATTTAATGTTTAAAAATTATAAGTTAAATATCAATATGTAGGAAATCTTTTTATATTTCTAATTAATATTTATAATCGAGTTTATTTTATGTGTAACACTATATTAAAAATTATTTAGTTAATAAACTTTGATTTTAACTCTTTTAACTCTTCTTTGAATTAAATAATAATAAATGTCCTAATCTAATCCATGTGGACCTAAATGATAATATGTTATTCCTAAGGTTGTTTTTGGTTGATATACACTTTTCCAATGGAATTAGGACATGTTTTGGGGTAATATTAATATCATTTTTACCCTTAATTACCGTATTTACTTTTAACAGTGGTAAATAAAAGTAAAAAAGTTAATATTTACCAAAATTATTTTCATCTCATTGAACCACATTTTACTCCTTGATATTAATCGTGTCTCTTGGATTTTTAAAATTCCACTAACAGAAGCGGTAAAATTATGTTTTATGAAAAATTCAGTATTTTTAACTACCACTTAGTGGTTTCACTATTCATCAAAAAATGAAGTTTTTCAGAAAAATAACAAAGATTCACCCCCGGCTAATTTTTATATTCTGAATCCAAAAATGAAGTCCATTTTGATAAATAAAATTTATAAATTTCAAAATGTGGGTATTTCTATTCATAACGGCTAGTTTGATTGGTTGTGGTGTTTTAGAACTCGATGTTGCCTACAACACACACTATTGCATTATTTAAAGAGAAGCGTACCGTAGAAGCTTGGGGTGCTATATTATCCCCTACTTCAAATAATTTCGTCCTCAAAATTTCTAGAATACTACCTCATGAAGAGACTTTGGTGGTTCGTCATCATAAGTTCCTCAGGTTCCCACGTCGCCTCTTCCATCTTATGGTTTCTCCATAGAACTTTTAGTAGACGATTCGTCTGATTTCTCAGCACTTGTTCTCTCGTATCAAGAATCTTGATGGGATCTTCGTAATAAGATATAACTGGTTCCAGTTCTAATTCCTCATATTTGAGTACATGTGTTGGTTCAGGCATGTATTTCCTCAACAGAGATACACAAAACACATCGTGAACTTTGGAGAGACTTGGCGGCATTGCTAATCGGTAAGCTACATCCCCAATTCGTTCTAGAATTTTGAAACGTCCGATGTACCTGGGACTCAATTTAACTTTCTTACCAAAATGTATGACTCCCTTCCATGGAGATAACTTTTGGAAAACATGATCACCGACTTGAAATTCCAAACACATCCTTCGATTATCGGCATAGATCTTCTGCCTACTTTGAGCTGCTTTGATATGGTTTTGGATTACCTTCACCTTTTCCATCGTTTCATCCACCAGTTTTTGGCCTATAAGTTTTCTTTCACCAACTTCATCCCAACAGGTTGGTGTGCGACATCTATTTCCATTTAATTCTTTATATGGTGCCATCTGAATACTTGAATGGAAGCTATTGTTATAGGAAAATTCTACCAGAGGTAAATATTGGTCCCACATACCATAAAAGTCAAGTGAGCAGGATCTCAACATGTCTTCTAAGGTTTGAATAGTTTGTTCTGATTATCCATCTTTTTTATAGTGGTAGGAATTGCTCAAATGAAGTTTAGTATGCAGGGATTTCTGAATAATTTTTAAGAATCTTGAAGTAAAACGGGTATCATGATCAGAAACAATCGATAGGGGTACTCCATGAAGTCTCACAACATCATCAATATATAGACTTGCTAGATGTTCCAGTGGTAGATCTTCTCTTACAGCTTTAAAATGTGCTGACTTGGTAAGAAGATCAACAATAACCCATATTTAATCGTTACTTCTAGGAGTATTTGGTAGTCCCAAGACAAAGTCCATCTTTATATTATCCTATTTCCACTCAGGTATCGGAAGAGGTTGCAATACTCCACCAGGATGTTGCCTTCCCACTTTCACTTTTTGACAAAGCATACATCTTGACCCAAAATCAGCAATCTCCCACTTCATGTTGTCCCACAAAAAATGTTCCTTCAAATCTCTATAAATTTTGGTGCTCCCAAGGTGTATAGAGAAATTGGAACTATGAGCATCATCCAGCAATTCCCTTTTTAGATTAGGTATATCGGGAACACAAAGTCTCTTCCCAAATTTCAAAATTCCTTCTTCATACACAAAGTCTCTCAATCTCCCATCATTCACAGCATTAATATTATTTCGAAATTCTTCATCATCGGTCTGAGAACTCTTAATCATTTCTAGTACTGATGGTTTGGAAACCATTTGAAAAAGAATTGATGTTTCACCTTCCCTGGTTATTACCATGTCCATCTTCACTAGATCCATGAATATTGGATCCCTTTCAATTCTCATATTGTTCAAAACTCCACGATATTTTCTGTTCAAAGCATCTTCCACCTTCATTGCTTTCCCCGGGTGGTAGTGTGTCGTACAATCATAGTATTTGAGTAATTCAAGCCATCTCCTTTGCCTCATGTTGCGTTATTTTTCAGAGAAAATATACTTACAACTCTTTTGATTAGTATAAATATCACATTTTTCACCATAGAGGTAGTGCCTCCATATCTTCAAAGAAAATATGACAGCTGCTAACTCAAGATCATGAGTAGGATAGTTTTGTTCATGAATTTTCAACTGTTGTGATTCATAGGCAATAACCCTATCATTCTGCATAAGGACACAACCAAGATATTTATTCGATGCATCACTGTAAATAACAAACCCATCATTCCCCGATGTTAGAGTCAATATAGGAGCATTGAGTAATATTCTCTTCAGTTCTTCAAAACATTATTCACACTCTTTTGTCCAGTCAAATTTAACCCCTTTATGTGTGAGCTTTGTTAATGTGTTAGCCAACTGGGAAAAATTCTGGACGAAACGTCGATAATAACCTACTAAACCAATAAAACTACGTACCTTAGTTATACTCATCGGTGCAGGCCATTCTTGGATTACCTTGCTCTTAGAAGTATCGACAGTGTTTCCATCCTTAGAGACAATATGGCCAAAAAAATAAATCTCTTGAATCTAGAATTCACACATGATAAACTTACCATAAAATTCATGTCTTCTCAGATTCTTCAACATAATACACAAGTTATTTTCATGATCATTGTAGCTTTTGGAGTATACCAAGATATCATCAATAAATACCACTACAATGTAATCAATATACTCCTTGAAAACTCTGTTCATTAGATCCATAAAAACATATGGTACATTATTCTATCTAAAAGGCATTAATATAAACTCATAATGCTCATAGCTTGTTCGAAATGCTGTCTTCGGAATTTCTTCCTTCTTCACACACAACTGATGGTATCCAGATCTAAGTTCAATCTTTGAAAATTATTGAGCTCCATGAAGTTGGTCAAATAAATCATCAATGCGAGGTAGAGTATACTTGTTCTTTATTGTTATATCATTGATCTCCCTATAGTCGATACATAACCTCATAGATCAATCTTTTTTTAAGAAAAAGAATAGGGGCTCCCTATGAGGAACCACTAGGGAGAATAAATCCATTACTACTCAATTCCTCTTGTTGTTTCATTAGTTCAACTAATTATACAGTGTCCATTCTATAAGGGGTTTTCGATATAGGCCTTGATCTAGGAATTAAATCAATGGAAAACTCAACTTCTTATTCTGGGGGATGTCAAGGTAAATCTTCCAGAAACACATCTATATATTCTTTCACAACAGTTACATCCTCTATTTGAACATTACTTTCCTCACCAACATTCATTTTATTCACTTCCTCCAAAATAATTTAATTTATTTGATCTACTGGGGTGGATCTAGATAAGAATTAGGTGGTGAAGATTCTTCTCTACAGATAAGGTGTTCCTTATCATCATCATCATCAAAAATCGTAAACTCCTTCTTCTTACAATAAATCATCGCATCATGTTACGAAATCCAGTCCATACCTAGGATTATATCAAACTCAATCATAGGTATGACAATGAGATCAGCATATAAAGAACTTTTATGTGCTCTAATGGGGACTGATTCACAAAACATTGTTGCAATGATACTTCCCTTAAGAGTTTCAACTAACAACTCCCTTGTTAAATCAAATTGGGAATATCTAATTTTCTTAGAAAACTGGGAAGATATGAAACAATGAGATCATCCAGAATCAAAAAATTCATTTTCTAAACTTGAGGAAAACATTAAATTACCTGCCACCATGTCTTTTAGAGCTTCTACCTCAGCAGTAGTGATAGCATAAGCTTTTCCTTGATCCCATGGCCTTTTCTGAGGTAAATTCCCCTGACACTTAGTAACTTCATTTTCATAATGTCCCATCTCCATCCAATTTTAGGATTGGACATCGGTAGTTTTGTCACGCCCGGACTTTATTGAGGTATACGTTTAATTTTAAATTTTTATTTCATAAATTAATTGCCGGTTTATTTAAATTATTCGGTTGTATAATGAGCCGAACTGGTTTGGGTTGCCCGTTGGGGTAACGGTGCGCGCGCGCGGGTCTTACGCCGCTCGGCGCAAGGGTAGGGGATGGGCAAGGCCATGCAGCTTTTCCTTTTTCAACGCACGGTGCCCCTTGCGCGGACGAATCAAATGGAAGATGTTAACTTTTATTATTATTTAAATTATTATTATTATCATTGATACTACTATTATTATTATTATTAATGTTATGCTTTTATTATTGTTATTATTATCTTTATAATTATTATGATATTATTATTATTATGTTATCGCTATTATTATTATCATCATTATCATTATGTTAACAATTTTCTAAAACCGTTGAGCGTTCTGCTATCTTTAGGACCTGGTTAACGGCTCAAGACGGTGCGATCGTGGCACAACTGGAGTCTTGCGCCATGTCCTTTCCCGTTCCTGTTTGAGGTAGGTGATTCCGCACTCAATTATCTTTTGGCGATCTTTTGCATGCTGGTTTAATTTTTCATCACCTTGCTGATTAGTTTTCATATTGACAATTAGTTTTAATTACTTTCTTCTAAATGCGCATTCTAATTTTCCAGTGGACTATTTATGTGGTGCAAGTCCTTTTCTTTTATCGCGGAAACTCACTTTGGCTGTTTATTATTAATTGCAAACTGTGTAGTGTGGTTTAAGTTTTTTTTAAGAGGAAAAAGAAAAAAAGATGTTTTGGTGTGTGTCTGTGGTTTTTCAAAAGGGATATCAGTGTCCAGGTGACACGTTTGGCTCTAAGTGATAATGTGACATACTATATGAACTTTGATCTCTAGGTGAGCACATGGACGGAAGCCGGGGTATTAGGTGGGGAGACTGGGACTAGTGAGATAGTTTTCCGGAGATGACCCGACCCGGTTTCACTGGTAGGTTTGACGACTGCAACACTAAATAAACATATGATATCTGAGGGTCGTGGCCTTCTAAGCCACGTGTTCTGAGGGTCGTGGCCTTCTAAGCCACGTTATCTAAGGGTCGTGGCCGCCTAAGCCACGTTTCACCGAGACACGACGTCCTAGGATCCCACTAGTTCTAGTACCCATAGGGCCTTTCCCATCCTTTGGTGCCACCAGTTACCTTGCGTGCATGCTGATATTTGATATGTCACTTGAACTGCTATCCTAATGTGTTTATCTTGAACTTCCTTTCTTTTAAATTTTTTTTTTGAAAACCATTTTCCTTTTTCACTTCTTTCTCTCTTTATTTTAGCATTGCAAATGGTTTGTCTTTTGATAGTTGTGCATGGAATCTTTTATTGGTGATATCCTGTTGGGAGATTTCTCACACCCTACTTACACCCTTAGGTGTAAGTAGACTTGTTTACTTCTGATATAGGTAGGGGTCTAGCTTTTGGGAGTAGTGGTTCAGGTTGTTAGCAGGACTATTTACGTGGCATTTTGGTGGTGTCTTAGAGGCGGTGTCCTCACACTGGGCGACAGTCCTTAGGTTGGTTTTTGGTTATCTTGTTTTGGTGTTATTTGGGTTTTGAGTACTTGTGAACAAAAAAAAACCTGTTTGGTCAATTACATGTTCAACTATAACCTTTACATTTGTTTGGTTTACTTTGGTTGGCTGCTTTATATTTGTTCACTCGGGTAAACCGTTCCCAAGGTTTATTTTGATACCTGGGCACTTGTGCCATCCTGTGGGGATTGGGAACTCCCTTCGGGCCTTGCCGCGGGCCGGGTCGGGCGTCGGTTTGGATGGCGACCCGATTCGGTTCGTTACAAAATGGTATCAGAGGGAGGTTGTTGGTGGTTTATGTTATTTGGGATGAGTTGGGTTATACATGAGTTGGGTCTGTTGGGGCTCAGAATTCATGTTGCGAGTAGGGTGCCTGGCCAGCACGCCTCGTGACAGATACTGAGTCTCCATGGGATGTCAGGGTGCTTGTTTCACTTTCTTTCTGGGTGGGGCGTGCAGGCTGCAGACTGTACGTGGACAACAGATAAGGAAAGTAAAGCTTTTATATGAATTTTTTTTTGCATGATTGGTTTATTGATGAATAATTATCTTGTTGGAAAATTTATTCCCTTTTTATTGATGGGTTTCTTTCTTGATTGCTACTCTTTTTCAGTAAGATGCCTCCCCGGAGAGTTCCCATGCATCCATGGGAGGAAGCCGGAGAGAGTTCTCTCGCGCCGCTTCATCAGAGATTTGTTGAGGCGATGGTCCGAGCCGTTCAGGCTTTAGGACAACGGGCGACTCCTGCCCCCACCCCTGTTCTATCTAGAGGGGAAGAATTTGGCTCCAGAAAGGATAGAGCTCAGGAGTTTCTGAGGAGCAAACCTCCTTCTTTTCGAGGTGGTTCAGAACCTCAGGAGGAAGAGGAGTGGCTTGAGAAGATAGAACGCATGTTCGATTTCCTTAACACGCCTGAGGAAGTCAGGGTGAAGTGCGCCTCGTTCCAGCTGGAGGGTTCCAGTCACAAATGGTGGGAATCAGTGGTCCAGGTTGGGAAGCATGATCACATGAGCTGAAAGGATTTCAAGGGTATCTTCAATGAGCAGTATTGTCTAGAGTTTGTAGCCTATTTCAGATCTCGGGAGTTCATGGAGCTATCACAGGGGAATCAGACAGTGATGGAGTATGCCAATCGTTTTGCTGAACTGGTACCGTACGCACCTGAGATAGTTTCGAGCGAATTCTTGAAAGCTCGGAAGTTTGAGAAGGGCATTCGACAAGAAATTCACTCCCAGGTTTTCTTGTTCAAGATGAAGACTTATGCTGAGGTGGTCGATCGTACTTGTATGGCCGAGATTGACCAGAAGGGAAAGTCAGGGTTTTCTGGATCAGTGACAGGGCTTGGCAGTGGCAGTTCATCTGAGAAGAAAAGGAAGCGTGATGAGCAATGGAAGAAGGGTGATGGCAGCTCAGGTCATCCTCCCAGGAAGTTTTCATCTGGGGCTTCTGGTGCAGGGTCTGTTGTGTGCCATCAGTGTGGAAGGGCAGGGCACATCCGACCTGTTTGTCCATACCCTCCAAGACCATGCCATGGATGTGGAGTGGTGGGACATCTACATCGCTTCTGCAGGACTGCACGCCCTTATCAGAGTGGGGCTGGATCAGTGGCTTCTAGAGGGGTATCAGTTCAGTCAGAGCCGACCAGGATGACAGGATCTCGGTTTGGTGGGCGTGGTGGTAGGACCAGATCGTCTTCAGGGCAGAGCCATATCAGGGCAGAGCCTCAGGCGAGCGGTCGCTCTCAGGCAGGGACCAGGCAACTGCATGTTGTGGATCAGGCACCTACGGGATCTGATGCAGGGCCTTCGACGGTTCGAGGTACTATTCTGGTTGCATCTTCTATAGCTGCAGTTTTATTTGATACTGCTGCTTCAGTTTCTTTTATATCTGCTCGTTTTGTGAATCTGCTGAACCTACCAACCGAGTTGTTATCATTTTCTATGGATTTGGTAACGCTGTTGGGGAAAAAGAGGGAGCAAGGCCTTAAGTGCCGATTGTGCGCACTCTCTGTGTCGGGTGTCGAGATGGAATGGGATTTCTTGGTCCTTGACATGGACCTATTTGATGTGATCCTCGGTATGGACTGGCTGGTGCGCTTCCAGGTGCACATTGATTGCTATCAACGCCGAGTCAGCTTTACAGCACCAGATGGGACTCCTCAGCTATTTCACGGAGAATGGGATCCTTGATCGGGACGTGCGGGACCTCAACTCCCTGAGCTTGGAAATCTTGCTTATCAGTTATCATCGCTCGCGCTGGAGGACGATGGTGGTATTTCACAGGGCGGGTTACCTCATGTAGTGAATGAGTTCCCAGAGGTTTTCCCAGATGATTTTTCTGGCTTACCCCCAGAGCGAGATGTGGAGTTCTCGATTGAGTTGGCGCTAGGAACACAGCCTATATCTCTTCCCTCATATCGCATGGCCCCCACCGAATTGAGGGAATTAAAGATACAGCTAGATTATTTGGAATCCAAAGGATTCATTCGCCCGAGCGTCTCTCCTTGGGCCGCACCAGTTTTATTCGCAAAGAAGGCTGATGGAACCCTTCGGTTGTGCATTGATTACCGGAAGTTGAACAAGGTAACCATCAAGAACAAATACCCTTTGCCTCGGATTGACGATTTGTTTGACCAGCTGAAGGGGGCAAAGTTGTTCTCCAAGATTGATTTGCGTTCGGGATACCACCATCTCAGGGGGAGAGAAGCAGATATCTCGAAGATGGCTTTCCGAAGCAGGTACGGTCACTTCGAGTACTTGGTCATTCCTTTCGGACTAACGAATGCTCCTGCAGTTTTTATGGCACTCATAAATAGGGTGTTCCACCAATATCTCGACTCATTTGTCGTGGTATTCATGGATGAAATCCTGGTCTACTCTGGATCTGAGGAGGAGCATGAGCACCACCTGCGTGTTGTTTTGGGCACTTTGCGGGATCACCGCCTGTATGCCAAACTCTCGAAGTGCACTTTCTGGATCATGGAAGTGAAGTTTCTAGGGCATGTCGTCTCAGAACAAGGCATTTCTGTGGATCCCGAAAAGATCAGAGCAGTTATGTCTTGGGAGCAGCCGCGAAATGTGTTTGAGATCAGGAGTTTTCTGGGCTTGGCTGGTTATTACAGGCACTTTGTCCGGGACTTCTCGCGGCTTGCCTCCCCTATGACCACACTCACCCGGAAAGGGGTGAAGTTTGAGTGGAGCCCATAGTTCCAGACATATTTTGAGGAGCTGAAGCGGCGGTTGACCACCGCACCTGTGTTGACCTTACCAGAGTCATGAAAGGGCTATGTGGTGTACTGTGATGCGTCAGGTACGGGCCTTGGATGTGTGCTCATGCAGGATTACCATTTTGTGGCTTATGGTTCTCGCCAACTCCGGCCGCATGAGAAGAACTATCTGACTCACGACTTAGAGTTGGCGGCAGTGATGCATGCTTTGAAGATATGGTGCCACAATCTTTTTGGGGAGAAGTTTGTGGTCTTTTCTGACCACAAGAGCCTGGCCTATATTTTCTCTCAGAGGGATCTCAATTTGAGGCAGCGCCGCTGGGTCGAGTACCTGCAGGGTTTTGATTTTGATATTGTCTATACCCCTAGCAAGGGTAATGTGGTAGCTGATGCATTGAGCAGAAAAGTACCAGTGCAGGCGTTGAAGAAGTCCAGCGATGAGTGGACTTTGATGGGGCTCTTCGCCCAGTTGCATTTGGAGAGCAGGGAGCACAGTAGAGGTACTTTCTTGGCTAGCATCCAGTTGACTCCTGCCCTTCTAGAGTTGATTCAGCAGGAGAAGCCTAGTGATGTGTTTTTTCAGCGATCTATGCAGTTTCTTCATGGTGGGGATACTTCTTCTGATTGGTCTTTGTCTTCCCAGAGGGTCCTATGCTTCAAGGGCCGTGCTGTACTGCCGTTGTCTCTGCGAAAGGTGGTGATGCAGGATAGCCACCAATCTCAGTGGGTCGTCCATCCTGGTACCACCAAGATGTACTACGATGTTCGCCGTCAGTTCTGGTGGCCAGGTATGAGACGGGACATAGCCGACTTCGTATCCCGATGTTACACTTGCCAGCAAGTGAAAGCAGAAAATCAGAGACCATCTGGCCTACTCCAGCCATTACCCATTCCTACCTGGAAGTGGGATGAGGTCACCATGGACTTCATCATTGGTCTTCCTCGTACACCTCGATGGAGGAATGCTATCTGGGTGGTGATTGACCGTTTGACTAAGTCTTCTCACTTTATTCCGATCAGAGATACGTCGAAGGTAGAGGAACTGGGCCGCTTGTATGTTCAGGAGGTTGTCAGACTTCATGGCATGCCGTCGGCAATGGTTTCTGACAGGGACCCCCGCTTTACATCTCATTTTTGGGGAGGCCTCCAGAAGGCCTTGGGGTCACAGATTAAGATGAGCACGGCATACCATCCTCAGACCGATGGCCAGACAGAGCGGGCAAATCAGATTCTGGAAGACATGCTCCGAGCCTATGTGTTAGATTTTGGAGGCTCATGGGATAGCCATTTGGGGATGGTTGAGTTTTCTTACAATAACAGTTACCAGTCTTCCATCAGAATGGCACCCTATGAGGCGCTCTATGTCCGGCCTTGTCGGTCTCCTTTTTGTTGGGATGAGGTAGGAGAAGCCTCGCTCTTGGGACCGAGTCTTTTTCAGGAGACGTCTGAGAAGGTCAAGCTGATTAGGCAGTGGTTGTTGACAGCTCAGAGTCGCCACAAGTCTTATGCAGATCGGAGGCGGCGGGACCTTGAGTTTTCAGTGGGGGACAAAGTGTTCCTGAAAGTGGCCCCTCGCTTGGGTCACCGTCGTTTGGGGAAACAGGGGAAGCTGACACCGAGATATGTCGGGCCTTTCGAGATTCGTGAGCGGATTGGAAAGGTGGAATACAGGCTAGCTTTGCCCTCGCTGTTGACGTCGATTCATGACGTATTTCATGTCTCCCAACTAAAGAAGTACAACCCCAACTCGTCGCATGTGCTGAATTGGGAGGAGCTAGAGATAGAGTCCGACTTGTCTATGGTCGAGCGACCAGTGCGTCTAGTGGATTCTCAGGAAATGGTGTTGCATGGAAATTCCATTCCTCTGGTGCGTGTTCTTTGGAATCACGGGAATGATGAACACGAGACTTGGGAGTAGAAGTCATGGGTTGAGCAGGAGTACCCATTTCTATTCTCTGATCAGGCTTTGAGCAGACTTTCCGAGGGCAGAAAGTTTTCATGGTGGGGAGAATTGTCACGCCTGGACTTTATTGAGGTATACGTTTAATTTTAAATTTTTATTTCATAAATTAATTGCCGGTTTTTTTAAATTATTCGGTTGTATCATGAGCCGAACCTGGTTTGGGTTTCCCGTTGGGGTAACGGTGCGCGCACGCGGGTCTTACGCCGCTCGGCGCACGGGTAGGGGATGGGCAAGGCCATGCAGCTTTTCCTTTTTCAACGCACGGTGCCCCTTGCGCGGACGAATCAAATGGCAGATGTTAACTTTTATTATTATTTAAATTATTATTATTATCATTGATACTATTATTATTATTATTATTATTAATGTTATGCTTTTATTATTGTTATTATTATCTTTATAATTATTATGATATTATTATTATTACTATTATTATTATCATATTATTATTATTATTATTATGTTAATAATACTATTATTATTATACTACTATTTTTATTGTTATTATTATTATTATGCTACTATTATTATTAATATTATTATTATTATTTATAATTATTATCATTACTATTATTATTCTTATTATTCTATTATGTTGTTATTATTATTATTATTATTATTATTATGTTATCGCTATTATTATCATCATCATTATCATTATGTTAACAATTTTCTAAAACCGTTGAGCATTCTGCTGTCTTTAGGACCTGGTTAACGGCTCAAGACGGTGCGACCACGATGCAACTGGAGTCTTGCGCCATGTCCTTTCCCGTTCCTGTTTGAGGTAGGTGATTCCGCACTCAATTATCTTTTGGCGATCTTTTGCATGCTGGTTTAATTTTTCATCACCCTGCTGATTAGTTTTCATATTGACAATTAGTTTTAATTTCTTTCTTCTAAATGCGCATTCTAATTTTCTAGTGGACTATTTATGTGGTGCAAGTCCTTTTCTTTTATCGCAGAAACTCACTTTGGCTGTTTATTATTAATTGCAAACTGTGTAGTGTGGTTTAAGTTTTTTTTAAAAGAGGAAAAAGAAAAAAAGAGGTTTTGGTGTGTGTGTGTGGTTTTTGAAAAGGGATATCAGTGTTCAGGTGACACGTTTGGCTCTAAGTGATAATGTGACATACTATATGAACTTTGATCTCTAGGTGAGCACAAGGAGGGAAGCCGGGGTATTAGGTGGGGAGACTGGGACTAGTGAGCTAGTGTTCCGGAGATGACCCGACCCAGTTTCACTGGAAGGTTTGACGACTGCAACACTAACTAAACATATAATATCTGAGGGTCGTGGCCTTCTAATCCACGTGTTCTGAGGGTCGTGGCCTTCTAAGACACGTTATCTGAGGGTCGTGGCCGCCTAAGCCACGTTTCACTGAGACACGACGTCTTAGGATCCCACTAGTTCTTGTACCCATAGGGCCTTTCCCATCCCTTGGTGCCACCAGTTACCTTGCGTTCATGCTGATATGTGATATGTCACTTAAACTGCTATCCTAATGTGTTTATCTTGAACTGCCTTTCTTTTAAATCGTTTTTATGAAAACGATTTTCCTTTTTCACTTCGTTCTCTCTTTATTTTAGCATTGCAAATGGTTTGTCTTTTGATAGTTCTGCGTGGAATATTTTATTGGTGATATCCTTCTGGGCGATTGCTCACACCCTACATACACCCCTGGGTGTAAGTAGACTTGTTTACTTCTGATACAGGTAGGGGTCCAGCTTTTGGGAGCAGTGGTTCAGGTTGTTAGTAGGACTATTTGCGTGGCATTTTGGTGGTGGCTTAGAGGCGGTTTCCTCACACCGGGCGACAGTCCTTAGGTTGGTTTTTGGTTATCTTGTTTGGGTGTTATTTGGGTTTTGAGTACTTGTGAACAAAAAAACCTGTTTGGTCAATTACATGTTCAACTGTAACCTTTACATTTGTTTGGTTTACTTTGGTTGGCTACTTTATATTTGTTCACTCGGGTAAACTGTTCCCAAGGTTTATTTTGATACCCGGGAACTTGTGCCAGCCCGTGGGGAATAGGAACGCCCTTCAGGCCTTGTCGCGGGCCGGGTCGGGCGTCGGTTCGGATGGCTAACCGATTCGGTTCGTGACAAGTTTCCTTCTTCCCCTTGCAATCACGAGCTTGGTGGCCTTTTTCACCACACTTGTAACAGACTCCCATTCCTTTTAAGAAAATACCATGGTGTTTCTTCCCACATTTTCTGGAGGATGGATATTCAACATTTCCCTTCTTCCCCTTACTTCCATTCCCAGATTGATCAGCAGATCTCTTCTTCTCTTTCTTTGCATCAATGAAATAAGACTTAGAAAATTCCTTTTCTGTCTTGATAGAACATGAGACAATGTCTTCGTACGACGAGATGTATTGTGAGACTAATGCTCGATGGATAAATGATTTTAACCTAACAAAGAAACGATCAATCTTACTTCATGGTTTATGTATATAATCTCCTGCATACCCTTATAACCTTGTAATGTTAGCCTCATACATTGTGGCATTCTCATACGCCTTTTGTCTCAGACTCAGAAATTGTCTTTCCATATCTGCTCGATGGCCATGAGGAAAGTATTTTTCTAAAAATAGATCTTTGAACTCCCAAAATTCCATATTTTATACTTCATCATCTTCCTTTGTGTTTTGAATCAATGAATACCATTGATTATCATCTCCAGTGAGGCAGTAAACTGCCATGATAACCTTTTCCCTTTCACAACTTCCCAAAGCCTGAAATATTTTCTCTAGAGATTTTATCCATTGCTCAGCTACTAAGGGATTTGTAATCCCATTGAACATTGGTGGTTGTTTCCTCATGAAGCGATCTTATATTGATCCTCCACGTTGCGGATCAGGGTGCTCCATACGGGTAAGGTTATTATTCATAACCTGAGTGAGTTGTCCTAGTATGGTGATTAGCTGATCGACACCAGTTGCAATACCAGCTCCACTATAATTATCTTGAGCATGAGGGAAATCCCTACCTAGAGTGTGTGCATTGATACGGTTTCCATTACTTCCACTAGGCGCCATTTATAAACACTAGCATAAACTAGATCAGTTTATGGATCAAAATACATAACTTCATACTTATAAAACACTTAACAAAAATTGAACTATTTATGGATATAATCCATAATCATAAAAATGTTTTCTTTGAGGAAGTATACACTCATAAACCCTTCATAATTATTTCTAAAGAAAATCATATTTATCCTAAACATATCCCTGGGGAGTGTCGTAACCAAGAGTGCAGGAAGGCCCGTTGTCGTGCACCAGTTCTCATTTGAGTCCAGCTCAAAGCGGTGTTTTCTGGTTTTACCCCTAGGTACATTTGTGCTAGAGCCGCCTCTACCTTCTCATATCCATACAGGGATGTGTTTCTCAGAAAACTCACAAACTCTCTACTATACCAAAATTCTAGGATGTTCTTATATACTAATCCTCAAAGTCCATCTTAGGTCTATGTGCTCTAATCAGAGTTAATCGAAATCTAGCCTCCAAGGATTGTACTAAACTTCCCCTGATACCAACTGTAACGCACCGACCCCCGTTACCCAGAGTCAGGGCATTATTACATAACATTGGAATGATCACAAGAAGGGTCAAGTCTCGAAAGGCCGATTCATTTAGTATCCTTGGAATAACTAGATACATTCATAAAGTTTACATTACATCATAAAATGAAAACTACAACAATATAGTCTTCATAGTCCACACTCGTATCCCCTCATACTATCCCTGCAGGTCGTTCATAAAATACTTCTTCACATCCTGGGAAAAATAAAACATGTAATGGGGTGAGCTCAAATGCCCAATAAAGATAAAAATATAGGGAAAACTTTCATAAATTGGAATAAACATTTAAGGCAATGTATAACTAAAAATGTCTTTTAAACATGAACTTCATCATAATATGACAGAAATAAAATGAAATAATTCTATTTAATTATTCAAATGGATATTCTACTAATCGAATAATCACATGCAATATCAATAACCCCATTCATAATGATGGAAATGCATAATTCTAGACTATCATAACCACATAGCCAAGGCCTCGGGCCAAGACTACAAATAAGATTTTGTCAAGGCCTTGTTCCAAGACAGTAGTTTGTCTCATGAGACCTACCAATGCATCGAGGAGCTATAGTGGGATCCACCCGTCACATATTAAGTCCAATGCATTCCTCATATGAATAGGTTTAAACATAACATAATCATCCGTATTAAAACTAGCATACGAAATGTCAATAATTTCTCCATAAACCATGAATGGTATAATAATAACACATCCACAGTCAAACCAATCACAAAACCTTAAATACAATATGGATGTTTTGTATCATAATAAATCAACTTCAAATAAGCTTAAAATCTATCAAAGGATGTTGACATAGATGAAATCAAAACTATTTGAGAGAAATATCCTTTTTTTGAAATCATTTAAAAGTAACATAATTATAAAATAAAACAATTAATTTGAAAATTTTCATATAATCATTTAAGGGAACCTTCAAAGATTTTATAATGGCATAAAATATCCGCACCCACCTTATAAGTTAAAAAAACATTCTTACCTTAATTTTTTCGAAAAGGTAAAAAAGCACCTTCTTTGTAAAAAGACAGAATGATTCCTTTATAAACTTCTTATAAAAAGTCAAACAAGGGTATAAATGACTTTAACCCATATTCTGTAAAATAGTAAGAATTTTTTGAAATACATTTTTAAGAAACATGGATTTGGATGATAATGAAATCCAATTAGATTATAACTTATAAATAACCTAGGATAATGAAGAGATTGCGAAATAAACCCTTACCTTGTACTTTTCCTTGGTTGAGGGTAGGTTAACCTCTTGTATAATGGTAAAATAATTTTTATTAAATTATAAAAGAATAATATACAATAATATTATACCATATATGATCTTTTAACATTGATTTGTTGATAATATCTTCGTATTATCGTTGTTTCGGATGTTAACTTACTCATTTTCTTTTATATGTTTTGTTATGCAAGATGTGTTTTTCATGGATAGGTTTTGTCCTATTCATATCCAAAATTATATTAAGTCCTTATATACTATAATTAATCATCAAATGAGAATTATACTTGGATGGATATGATGTAGAATGAATCTCATCGCGTTCCTGGAGACGATAGTCCGTACGTACGCACGAGTGACAATATCATTTTTTTGATATTAATATAATATTTAATTGGATGATATATCATATATAAATAATAATTATCATCTATATTTATTATTTACATGAATTACACATCATTATTATACCCATCCAAATAATAATGTTTTGAATAACAATTACACCACGACGTGGAGACGGTATGCCGTATGTAGGCACGTATGATGACATGTCATTCAAAGGATGGATAGAATACTGAAATATGGTTGTACCATGTTTATAATAACATCAAAGTATATATAATATACTCGATTTATTATTTTAGAATGGTAATAAAAACGAAAAAAGAAGTGGAAGATTAAAGGAACTTGAAAAAGGGTGGTGAAATCATTACCTCTTCTTCGGGTTCTTCCTTTTGATTTGATCAAAAGGGCTCCATAGGTTGTCTTTATGACTAAATGAATGCCTCTAGGATTAATTGAGGGAAGTTTAGAGAGTATTTAGGGAGGGTTTGGCCTAACCAAAAGGCTTTGAAGGTGTGAATAATTGGTTAGAAGTGTTGTCCTTTTATAAGGGGGAGGAGGGGCACCTTTGGAAAAGCTAGAAATATTATTTTATAATAAATTCATATTCGGTTTATAATCACTAAAAATAGGATTATTTAAAGTTTAAGGTGTGTATGGGTCTAAAACCACTCAACCAATAAAATTTAGAGTGGTTTGGTTCATTATAATAACCTTATCGTTTAGTTTTAACTCTTAGTTAATTAGTTTGACACTTACCATGTCACTTTGTATTTTTATATTATATATGTAATAAACAAACTATATACCTCCAAGAGACCCAAAATTGGTCCATTAATGATACACCTATCATGATATAAGTCTCTTGGCCGAACCTTAGATTTTTAGGAATTGAATATCAATTAATTAGATAATATTTTAAAAAAAAACTCTTTTATGTCAATTTTGACACTATTTGGAAAATTGATTTTTTTGAAAATCATAAGGGAATGATTAATTAGAAAAAAGTTAATTAAATCACTTATAACATGTCATATTAAGCTATATAATTATTTTAATTCATAAAAAGTCTCAAATTATATTTATTTGGGTATTTATAATATCAATTATTCTAATTTTTCAATATTATGGTAATTACTACATCATCATTGTGTCATAAATAAATTTAATTATTTAATGTATAAAATTTATAAATGAAATATAATTATTTATGAAATATTTTTATCTTTCTAATGAATATTTATAATTTAATTTATCTTATTTTTATCCCTATATCAAAAATGTTTTCGTAAATAAACTTAGATTTTAACTCTTTCAACTATTCTTTGAATTAAATAATAATAAATGTCCTAATATAATCCAAGGGGACCTAAATGATAATATTTTATTCATAAGGTTCTTATTGGTCGAGATACACTTGTCCAATAGAATTATGACATGTGTTAGGGTAATATTAATATCATTTTTACACTTAATTACCCTATTTACTTTTAACCGTGGTAAATAAAAGTAAAAAGTTACTATTCACCAAAAATTACATTCATCTCATTAAAACACATTTTACTCCTTGATATTAACCGCGTCTCTCGTATTTTTGAAAATATACTCACAGAAGTGGTAAAATTAAGTTTTATGAAAAATTCAGTTTTTTTAACTACCACTTAGTGGTTTCACTATTCATCAAAAAATGAACTTTTTCGGAAAAATACCAAAAATTCACCCTATGGTAATTTTGATATTCCGAATCCAAAAATGAAGTTCATTTTGAAAAATAAAATTTATCAATTTCAAAAGGTGGGTATTACTATTCATAACGACTAGTTTGGTTGGTTGTGGTGTGTTAGAACACGATGTTGCGTACAACACACGCTATTGCATTATTCAAAGAGAAGCGTACCGTAGAAGCTTGGGGTGCTATAGGTAATCTATAACTGGGACCAACATGTGTTCTATAGACCAAAAAACTCCACAAATATTGATTAATTTGATTTAATCAGTTTAAAAATGTACCTTATCTTCTAACTTAAAAGTAAATAAATTTTACGGATATGTTTATATTTTGAAAATTAATAAACTAACATTAAAAGTAAACATCATATATATATAATGGAATATAGTTTTGGAAATAATCATATACATAATAAAAGAATATGTATAATTAATGAATGCTAAAATTATTAATGATCATTAATAAAATGGGAAATATATACACCATATAAAATAAATTAGGTGCATAATATTAAAATATGCCTCAATGAAGTGAAATAGAGAAAAAATCACTTTTAAATATTGTATCATTGAAGTGAGAATTAATGAAATGAATAGATTATGAGTTTCGGTATAAATCGACATTAAAATTTTATGTAAAAAATTATAAAATAATATGTCATTTCTCCCAAAATCATAGTATGAAATAATTAAAAAGTGATTTTTTTACTGAATGAATGGAAATGGCGTTAAGATATCTCTTACAAATCTTTAACTAGATGAATCAGATGCCTCATAAAATTAGTAATAATAAAATTAAACATGTAATATAATGAATATAAATATAATTATTATTTCATATATGAGTGGTTGAGTGAACCACATAAAAGAAATAAGTGGTGAATAAGCCATATATCTCACACAAATAAAAGTGAGATGTGAAACAATTATATTATGTTTTTATTTTGTTAAAAATTATTTAACCTAAGGTATAAAATTTTAAATCAGGATACTAATTTATAATATATCCATTTTCATATTT
Source organism: Viscum album (assembly GCA_963277665.1). Taxonomy (NCBI): domain Eukaryota; kingdom Viridiplantae; phylum Streptophyta; class Magnoliopsida; order Santalales; family Viscaceae; genus Viscum; species Viscum album. Next base: position 26,047,350 of record OY728128.1, on the reverse strand, counting down.
ATTATATTATATATGAACCTCTTATATCATATTATCACTATTTTATTAATAATATTTCATTATTACATTTATTTCGGGTGTTAAATTCATCATTTTCATATGCGTGATTTTTTGGAATGTACTGGTTATTTTTTCAAGGGATATATTTCCATGATATCTATAATTATATTTATTTCATAGTTATAATATTTATTCGTTTAATAAATTTTCATAATCATTCATGAACATTTAACACAAAATTGAATCACATCATGTCGTGGAGATAGTTGGTCGTACGTACGCACGAGTGATAGTTTCATTCCCATGAATGTGAAAGGGTAAAAATGTGAAAGGTATATTAATTTTTAAAAAACAAATACAGTGTCATAATTATCATACATATACATTATTTCAATTATTATACCCATCAAAATAATGTTGTTATCACAAAAAAATTACACCGTGGTGTGGAGACTGTACGGCGTACCTATGAAAGAGCGATGCTTTAATTTTTAATAGGATAGATTAAAAATAGAATATGTTTTCATAATAATAATGATAAAATATAATAAAATATATGATACTCAGTTTATGACATTATAATTTAAACAATACATGAATAGTAAGTAAAAGAATAAATATACTTGAAATTGTCGGTAAACATGATTACCTCTTGTTTGGTGAAATTCCTTTAGATCTCCTATTAGAGACAATATGGATGGTATATTGGAAGAACCAGTAACACATGAAAATAATTAAGTATTTCTATAATAGTAATGGGAATGGGTGGATTGATGAAAAATTCTCTTGGTGTTATGATAAAGTGAGGGAGTATGTTCCCTTTAATAATAATGTTGAGGGACACTTTAGGAAACTCTCAAAATGTATTATTAATGTAAATTATTTTTTAATTAAAAATTGAACCAAAAAGTGTTCTATATGATAATATGGAAATGGTTAAAACTCTTCTCATAATAAAATTTTAATAATAATTTAATTCACATTCTGTCCATTATATTTTCGTTTTAACCCTTACATAATCACATTTACCACTACCATGACAACCTAGATTTTTTCTCATTGATATTAAATATAGATATAATAAAATTATAAAACTACCATAAATTGATCATTTGTTACATTTTAAACCCTAACCAAACAAATTTTCCAAATTTATTATTTATAATAACATTATATTATTTAATACTTTTTTCAAATAACATTAATATAAATTTTGAAAATATTCAATACATTTAATTTAAAAAACAATACATCAATATATCATTTAAAAATAACTTTTAAAAATAAATAACGTTTAAATTTAATCTACTAAAATTGTGTATGACATTAAAGATGTAAAATTTATTTATTTTTTTATATTTACTATCATTCATTTGATATTTCAATTTATAAAATAATTACTACATCAATATTGTGTATGAATTTAAGTTAATTATTTCTTCAATTTAAATTAAAAATAAATTAATATGATGAAGATAATAATTTTTTATTTCAAAAGACTAATTATTGTCAACTATACATTCTAGATAACACTGTAATAAACACGTTATACTTATTAAAATCATCAGTGTGAAAAGATTGACTTTTCATACAATAAAAAACTATAAGAGGATTTATGTCATCCAATTGGCTCCATGATGTAAAAAAATCATTCTAAGGATTAATTTTTTGAAAAAAAACTTATCTAATAAAATTATTAAATGTGTTATAGTAATTTTATAATCCTTATCATAATTACATTTACCCTAAATATCAATACCCTTAAACGTTGTGATTAAAATTACTTAAGATAATATTCATATTAAAAAATTAATTTGACCTATATAAATAATATATACCTATATATTCAATATATTTAAACAATTTTTTCTTTATTAGAAACACAAATTTGGTTAAATTTAATTTAAAATTAACCTCGTAGATGGGGAAAGAACCCAATTTCATAAAGTGAACAACTTCCAATGTATTAAATTTTTTATATATAAATTAAATATGAAAATTATTCCTATAAAAATTATTGATTTAATATTTTTATAGTTGATATATTTTTACATTAATACCTTTTAAAAAATTATGATCATAAATTATTTAGATGAAAATTTAGTTTTCTATTAAAATGCAATATTTTTTCATATTCATAAAAAATAATCCATATCAGAAAATTACCAAAAACACCATAAAATAATTTTGACAATACACATTCAAAAAAATTATTTATTTTTTCATATAACTTTTATAAATTTTTAAAAATATTGTTTTATAACATGTACACCATCAAATGGAATCAAAAACATCATTACAAAAGTACATATTTTTATGTGCAAAATTGGATTTTGTTTTGTATTTTACATATCAAATATGTCTTATGAATGTAGATAAATACTGAATATATAAATTTCATTAATATAATACTAATTAATAATATTTATTTGGGTAAAACTAATTGGTCCATAATAATTTTTTTTTTTAAAAAAATTATTTTTTAATTGGATTTTATATACATTTTTAATTAGTTGGTATCCAATGAAATCTACCATATATTTTCATAAATTAGTTATTATTATTCATACTCATTATTGCAATGTCTATAATAAGATATAATAAAAATATTAACATTTAATAATGGGTCTTTATTCTCGGTCTTATGTGTAGTGTAAGATATCAATGAAATTGAATTTATATGAAATGATAAATTACATAAAATTTTTGGATGTTACACATTGAATAAAAATTATGATAAATAATTTTACCAAAGATAAATAATTACCCAAATTTTACTCACAAAAAATATTTTAGAATCCAATTAATCATAATCCATGTGTATATATTTAATACTCTCAAAACAAATCATTGTTAACTAATATCCGAGTATATTATACGATAAGTCTGATTAAGAGAATATTTCATTACATATAGTCATTTGAGATTGATAAAATAAATTATGTTCAAATTCTCAATATATTAACTATTTTTTTCATCTCATGAATATAATCTACAAGCTTGATCAATTTTTTTTGATTTTATACTCAAATATATTTGAAAACATTGTAAATTGTACTATCCGTATCACATTACCTTCCAAAATATATGCATTAATTTCTATAACATACTTACATAATATTTTTATTCCATGGATTTTATATAACTCCATCAGTTATATATTTAATGATCTAAGATATTTGAATTATTATTAATCATTTCCCGATTGTACTATGTTTCAATAACCTTAATTTTCTTCTTGAATAAATATTGTCGAACACTACTACTAAATTATTTTCTTGTGATTTGAAATTTAACCACATTTAATTTATATATGTATATGTATATATAGTATGAGTATATAATATTCCCATATCATCCAATCTCAACACGTTGAGAATATAATGTAGGCTTTCTTTATTGAATTCAATCATATTTTCAAACCATTTTCAAAAAATTTTATAGAAGAAAATCCACAAATTGAAAACCATTATGTCCTATTAAAATCATATTATAAACTTAATCTAATAAGAAACCAATTCTAAAAAAACAAATATCTTTTCATCTTATAATCCAATGTTAATCTCTCTAATCAATGGCCATGTGAGACAATTTTTAAATCATTTGATGATTTTATATAGATTGAAACATCAAATTTATCAATATAGGAACACATTTTCACTATAATATGATGTAGAAAAGTCATGTTTTAGTTATTTCCCACTTTATTACTATATATATATTTATAATACATTTTAATTCATATATTATAAGTTGTAATTTTTTTTAAATAGTGTAATTGATTTATTAATCAATGATGTTTTAGAAAACAATTTAGTCTTGTCATGTCAGTTATTATATTAAAGGAAAATTTATATTTCTTTGGGTATCAAATATTATTGATTCAATGTATGGAGAATATAATTCCATTAGTTAATTTTTATAAAATAAATTTTAATCCATAAATGAATCATTACATAATTCAACATACACAATGATTGAATTAGTTATAAAAACAACAGTTGATTACTAAAGAAGGAACTATTCTAAAAAAAGAATATTTTAAATGATTAAGAAATTTTCTAAAGGTTATAGTCATAGGAGTTTGTTACATTATTAAAATTATTTAATAAAATAATATAATTTTGTGGCATGATGGAAATGATGATGATAAATATCTAAAATAAAATATTTTATCAGAAGTGTATCATGCATTATTTATTTTCATTATGTACATTTTATGAAAGTAATCAAACTAAAATTTGACTCCCCCATACATCATATCAATTTATTATTATAAGATCCATATTTCACTATGAAATGAGTCTGTTTAGGAATTCCTCTTTCCAATTAGTAATTTTGGTTTAGAATCAACCCAATCAAAACAGTTATGACACATTGATTTTTGAATAGTTAACCATTTATTATAATCCATCATACAAATAAATTTAACTATATTACCATACCATCCTAGATGTTAGGAATTTATAGAAAGTGTAATTGATGAAAAATTACAAAAAATACAAACAAACTATTGAATATATATGTCAACTCTAGGTATCAATGAAACCCCCCAAGAAGTAAATCTACTATGACTGATTTCTTTTATTAATTATACAAGACAACAATGTGTAACATATATTATGCATGAAACTACCTTATTATATGATCATGGTCTTGAAAATTCTTTCGTTGGGAGGAATTTACACTTAGTATGTAAGGTTATTTTTCAATTTTAATATTACATCAATGTAATATACATTGAATTCATATTGAATTCAAAATTACTAAAAAAATTATAACAATTATTCTCTCATTTTTTTATTCCCATTATATATATGTATTCAATTAATTTATATTATTTTAATCCTTATTAAAATGAACAAATTAATGTTTTTACACCATATTAATGTGAAACTCTTTAAACACACCAGAAGTCTATGTTAATCACCCAAAATATATGTCACGTATGTTAATACATATCAAAATTCATCATATAAATAAGGTCCAAGAACACTTTATGTAAAGACATATAGTTATATGTGATTGATGAACTAGAAAATAGTATTATGACAGTGACCAAAATCTAAATTCCTTCACATTCCTATCTAATGAATGCCTCCCATATGTGTGTTGTCAGAATAATAACCACTATTTGTCATACAAATATAATAAATATTTGTTAAAGAATAATAAATATATTAACCAAATACATACCAAAAAAAATAGTTTAGTTACTTTGTAGAGTAAGTACGCACTCTTCTAATTTGGTGAATGATTTTAAAAAACTCACATATTGTTCGACCCCTTTAGAACAATTCACAGAATTACCATTCTAAAAACAATTATTCATAATCAGGGGAAAGGAAACATATTAATGAATGAGATTATATTCTTAGTAAGGTTAAGAAATTTATATTAGAAGAATAATATAATAATTACATAAGAATAACTCCAGGAGAAAAATATATTTAAATTTTAAAACCATACCCTACATATCAATGATCGTAATCATAAGTCATGGAATAAATATTAGTATGTCATAATACATAAAACATAATGAAATCAAATAATATGATCCATGTGATTATATAAATGGAATAAGACATATACTTTTGGAAAAAAATTATGCAAATAAAATAATTTACCTAGTATTCAAGGCTCACTTCCAAGGAAAATATATTAGAAAATGTTCACTTCAAAAAACATCATTTTAGTAATGGTTCACTCAAAATAAAATAATAGTAATGATATACTTTTACATATATGGGTTCACACCACATTTTATTATTTTCTATCCCATATGATTTAAATCAGTACAGAACTAATTATTGGGAGATATAAGTACAACATGTTATATAATTAAAAGCATACATATATATTCTATAAGATTATAAAGAATTTATCATATCATAGCATATGAAATTAAATGGGGTTAATAAACATGTCATCAGATGATAAAATGTAGAAAAGATATTTGTTCCATAATAATTTCACCACTTCATCATAGCATAACTCCTAATATGAAATAGGTTTTATAACAATTTCTTCATTGTATAACCCTTTAAATAGAAAAATGTTCAATAAAAATAATTTCACCAAAAAAATAAACTATTCTTATAAATAATTATAATTATATCCTTGGATTATATCCCCATTTAGGAATATGTAACATCAATTTATGTCATCTTATATAGAATTTTTTTTATATAAAAACAAGGATAATATTTTGAAAAAACATAATATTTATTTTAAAATTTCATTGGTTAAAAAAATCCCTGAAACATTTTTAAAATGTTTTTCTTTGAAAATAAAACTTTAAACTTATAAATGAATCTTCAAAATTTACTTAAAACATTTCTTGAGGAAAATATCACATCCACTTTGAGAGAAAATTTTAAAACATAAAATATTTTCAGAATAATTCTCATGAAAAATATCTTTAAAAATATAGACTAATATTAAATAAAATTTATGGGCATAATGTATGAAAATTTAATACATTTCATACACATTAAAACAAGTATTACTTTCACAATTTTTGGTAAAATCTAAATGCGCCTCATTTGGAAGAATTGGAAGATTCCATTAAAACATTTTTATAGTGTAAAACATGGTGAATCTTTATTTAAAAAATATTTCAAAGAATGATAAAAAATGGGGAAATAATTTACAAATTATTGTTTTGTATGAAAATTGATTTTATGAAAAAAGAGAAAAATATAGATGATTTATTTAAAACAATTTTTAACAATTTATTACATAATCAAATGAAAATTATGTGAAAAAATGTTTTATTATTCAAAAACTATAGGAGAATAAAATTAATGATTTATTTGAGAGATATCTCATAACATTACATCACTAAAAAAATAATCATAAATAATCCTGATAAACGATTATAATGTAACATAAAATCAGTCCCACATTGTAAATAAAAAATTGTTAACCCATGAAGATAAAAAATTCAATTAAACATATTATATAATTAGAGGGAAAAAATTCATGATACTAAATTTCAAATATTTTTTATAAACACCTCATAACATAATATAGGTGCATAACAGAATATATGTCTCATGGAAGGAACTTTGAAGAAAAATCCCTGACATATTTTTTATCTTTTTGACTATAACCCACATAAAAATAAGTACAAAAATTTATATGTAAAAACTTATAATTTTACTATATGTCTTAATAAATTACTTTAATGGGATTTATATTACACATATAAAATAAATATGCGGTGAATATGGCTGATATCTCGTATAAATTAAAGAGAGACAAGAAATCATTTTCAATATGTGTCATATTATTTAATACATATTAAACCCTATTATAATATATATATATATATATTGGATTAATATTTAACTATTATATAACTATATAAATATATAATAACATATATTATATTGTTATACAATTTTATAAATATTTACATACTAAAGCTACATTTCATGTAACAACTACTCAATATTTGTTATATGTTCTCGTTTGGTGTGTTTGATCATTTTACATTTATCAAGTTTCAATCATTTAAAAAAATTAAATGTAATAAAAAATATCATATATACTCATTTTAAATTTATTTTTAATAATAAATTATATATATTTTTAGAAAATTAATTACAAAGCTCATTGAGACGACATGTCGTATATATGCCATAACATTGTATCTCTTCCTTAGTAAATGGAACCTAAGAAATGTATATAAGTTATCACAATTCATGGACAATTATTAATTTATATATATCATAAATATATCATTTATATGTATATGTAATATAAATTCATTTAATCTAATCTTATTATCATTTATGTAAAATAGAAATTAAAAACACATCACATCGGTTCATGGGGTGGTGGTATGTTGTACACACATGTGACATTATTATTTTGTGAGGGTCTGAAATTAAGTATTTATATGTGATATTAAATTAGAATAACTATTTTCAGGTCATAAAAATCATATATATTGTTAACATTATCCTAATTACCATCAACATATTGCGTAATTGAAAAACAAATCACATCGCTACACGAGGCGGTAGTATATCGTATAAACCAACGTCATTATCATATCTATTAGATAATGTAATGTATAAAAGTTATGTGTGATCAAATAACTAAAAATTATATTTATATTAAAAATATTATATATATATTTTAAATAAATAGTTATTAAATTTTGTGGCAAATGGTGATGGAAAACGAACATTGTCAGTTCGTGATGCTGTCTTTCATCGTACGCATGATCGATATTTTCATTTCCAATTTGAGGGAATATTATAGGGGTATTGTTCATGAAATAAACATAATTAAATAACCATATATATAATATATTGGTTTTTTAATCAGCATGTTTTAATAATCATTGAATGAGGTTCAATTTGAAATAATTTAAACACTCGGTTATGGACTTTTCCACTTCTTTGGACAGCTTCTTTTAGTTTCTACTAAAAGTATTCATAATAAGGGTTAATGAACAAAAATATGATTCTTGTGTGAGATTATGGATCTAATTATGTAATTTGGGATTTAATATCATGATCCAATGGGTTTTGGATTTTTTCAATAAGAGAGGATACAATTTCTGTGTTATTTGTCGGGGAGTAGACAAACTACTACATTTTAAAAAGAAATAATTACACCCATTTTATTCTAAATAAAAATCGTTCATAATGGTTCATTATATAAAATTAAATATATTAGTTCTAGTTATTGAAATTAAATTATATCTATAGTATTTTTGGAATATTGTTTGGTGTTATCTTTTTAGTTTAACCACCTTGTAATCCCATTTTTACAATGTCCGTATTAAAAAAGTGAACTTTGTTTTCAATAATCATTAAGGTAAAATTTAAAGTTGAAAATGATAGATAATATATATATTATTATTTCAAATATGGAATCCATTTTTTAAAATAAATTCACAGAATTGGAAAAATAACATTTAAAATCAATCCTGCAGACATGACGAGAAGGCTGTTTTAGAAATAGAAAATGATCAAATAATAAAATTTTTCTTTATATGAAAAAATAAATATACAATTTAATCAAATAACATAATTGGATGAATAGATATATAATAAGGATATTTGTAAATATAAATACATTATAACACAATAATTAAATTTTTTATTTTTAAGAAGAAATGATAATTTATAATAAAAACTAGTATTGTTCATTATTTATCAAAAAATTATCATTCCAAAAAATTCACCAAAATTAAGACCAAAATAACTTATTAATTATGATTCAAAAAATAAAATTTATTACTTGAAATAAATTTTACAAATGGGATATTTTAAATTTTAAAAAAACTCACATCTGTGACGAAATAGCGGGTTTTCAAGAAGTGTATTTTTTAAACACTAGATGATTTTATATTAACACTACTTGCACTGAAAATAATTATATTAATATAAATTCAAAATTTAAAAAATATAATATATGAATTTAAATTATAGAAGTTTTCATTAGGGATTATTTTTATAATTTAAAATGGATAAACATTAAGCACTTTAAAATAGTTTAATAAAAAACCACTTTTTTAAGGAAAAACTAAAATAATACTATAATCCAATATATAGATGAATCATAATTAATTATGTAAATTTAATAGAAATAAATAATAATTATGTTACATTAATTACTAATGGTGTATTTAAATTATTTATTTTCATAAATATATAATATTTTATTTAAAATAATTATTTTTCTCCAGCCACTAAAAAATCAATATCTCCTAGAAAAGCCAAAATTCTCAACATATTTTAATTTTTATAAGATGATTTCAAAAAAAAATTAATTTTATAAAATAAATATTATATCAAATATAAAAAATAATTATAATACATTCTCACAAAAATAAATATATATCTCTTTTATGGAAACCATATTTTTGATAAATATAATTACATAACTAAAGGATCATTGATTATTAAATAATAATTTATAAATAAATTTATATAGAATATGAAATTTATAAATATATATATCATGAATAAAATTATTCTATTCATTCTTATATGTTTAATGACTAGGCTATACTGGTCAAATTTAAAATAATAAAATTTTATTATTCTTTAAAGTGTGGTGTTGTGTGTCATTCTCGATATAGAAGAATCTCACTATAGGATATAATAAATGATAACCATAGTACCTATTATACCAAATAATATCCAAAAATGGAACTAATTTATACATAAATTAAAAAATATAGAAATTTCATAGACTAAAACCATTAAAATGAATTTTTCCCTAAAAAAATTCCTTGATCATTAAAAATTAATCGTTTAAAAATTCCTTCAATGAAAACCACATCGCACAAATTAAAAAAAACTATAAAAAAGAAATGTTGTAAAAATAAAGGTTACTTAATGCAATGTGTAACTATGTATCCACATCATAAAAACATTACGGGTAGTTAAAATATGTATATAGAAGAGAAAACTGACCCCTAAGGAGTTATAGTTAGTGATAGAGAATATGTTCATAAGTATGTTAAGGAAACAAAACACAAATATGTAATGATTTGATGGACCATGGATCAAATAGAAATGAAGATAAAATGATAATATTTTTGTTTCAAGATACCTTTTCAAAATATTTTTGAAAATTTTTATCTCAATATGGAGAACATGAGACAATATTTTTAATTGGTTTGTTTCCATTTCATAAGAAAAAAAATTAGTGTTTATTCCCGATTTAATCCAAACTTCATAACATACTCAGAGAAATGAAGATAAATTTTTAATTATCTAATCACCACTGTATCATATGATCCATAAAATAGAAATAATTTATTCCTTATATATATCATTATCTTTAAAACAATAATGATTTCCAAAATTTTTCTAATATGAATAAATCGTCATAAAACGAAATAGAAAATTAATCTCTAGAACCATATGTGTGGTTTAACAAAAACCATCCCATAATTTATTATCCTTCATACACCTACATGTCTAGAGAAAATTGAATTCCAAAAATATTTAAAGAGGGTCACTAGATTTCCAAAATCAACTTATCATTAGTACCCAACATATCATGGAGTATATCTTAATGTCACATGCCAAATATTTGATGATATTAATCATATATTCCGATGAAATTTGATAATAACCTGAATTAAAAAAACCAAAATGAAAACTAGCATGATTTCTTATATTAATTCTCTTATTAATACAAAAATTAAAACATAGATTATTAAATATATAACAAGATTCCTAAATTCCATAAACTCTTCCTCTTTGTAATCCAATCACTAATTGATTCCAAATAAATCAATACAGTCCAATTTTGTTTATCCATATAAATATTTTTTTTTTCTAACTAAATAACATTTTCTTTAACACTAGGATCATATTAAGTGTAGTTTTCTCGTTATCATGTGTTTTTCATAAAATATACCGTTTTTATTAAATAAGTTTTCTCTTTCATCAGTTTCATTCAACATATTGTTTATAATAAATAATGAAAACCTTTTATAACAAACGTTATTAATTATTATAACATAATTCAAGAATTCCATTTCATTAACACTTGAATTATCCACCTTCATCATTGAACCCTTAACATGTTTTCATCATATAATTCTTTAATACCACCATATTTTATTATGTTATTCATAGTCTATTCATAATAAATTATTAATACACTACACATACATTATTTATGATTTTATTCATGATCACACACCATTGGTCATTGATATTCATAATGCCCATACTTTACATATTAATAACTTTAAATAGTTTGTGATACCTACGGAAGATAGATAGATTCAACTATTGTTTTAACCAAACATTTCATTCATATTTCGTAAATACATGCATTTTTATTAACTATTACAGACATAAAACATCTTTTTCATCCCTCTAAGAAACATCCTTGATTGTTCCTTCCAATATCATTGACATATATGATATGATACCTTCATTACAGTATGTTTTCCACTACCCGGACTCTTAATGAAAAATATCATTCACTACCTTTTTCAATCTAAGAGTTGGTTAATATGAATATAATTAGTCATCATTATAGACAAAATATTTAGAATAATCATAATATCTTTCACTCCATTCATCTTCCCATTTGGATTCTCATTATAAATTTATCAATCACACAGAATGATCACCCTCTTCATTCTGGTTTCATCAATTAATTGAAACCAATATGTATTATCTCAATATTAATTGTAGGAACCCACATTATCATGAAAAATAACACATTAGATTCCAATATCACGACTTCTTCTTTGGAATCCATGGATCATTTGGCTAAACATAGGTTATACATGGTCATCATTTAGAACCTTAATGATGTTTCATAAAGATTTTCTGAATTTCAAAAGAATATACCCTAGGTATGTCAAACTAGGTATGGAGAAATGCACACTTTCTTGCATTAGGTGACGATGGAGTCCAGGTCAATGAAATTTTTTAAGATTTAATAACCCTAGTTTCCTCTGTACAAGTGACACACCCACTTGTATTATCCAGACATGGGATGTAATTTTTTGGAAACAAGTTACCCTATCCTCTACAAATATTCAAGGAAATTTTCTATTATAACTAATCATACATAGTCTTATAGATAGAAATATCATTAGGAATATCTATATAGTTTTATCATCATAGTTTCAAATGGTAACTAATCATTCTCTTTGTTACCATCTATAATGACCACTTATTTTCATACATATATATTACAAATTTTTAAATGAATTTGGAAAAAATTATATAAGTACATGATTCAGGACCATAATAGTTTATTTTCAATGAGATATAGGTATAAAATATTCTAATTTGTGAAATATCTTCAACGTCATTCTAAAATATCATCTCATTTATTACTCTTCACAACCATAGTCTATTTGAAACCATTCTTCACAATCTAGGGTAATGAATCATATGAAAGGGAGAACTTATATTCTTAGTAAGGGTAGGAAAGTGAGATACCAAATATCAAATAATCATTAAATGAACATAAGATTATTATATAAATGGATTCACATTTGAAAACAATACCTTTAACATAAAATATCATTATCGTGTGTCATGGAATAATGATTGGTTTTTCATAAGACATGAATCATATGAAAATAAAATAACATGAGACATGATATCATAATGTTGTAATGTGAGATATAATTTTTTTAAATAGATAATAATATAAAATATTTTCAATACTATTAAAGGATCCTAGAAATCAAAATCTTATTCTAATGGGTTCACCCCCCAAACCATCATAGTAGTCAAGGATCACTACAAAGGCCGTCATGTTGGGAAAAGTACCTTACTAAATTGAGTTCAATATCCATTAAAATTTATAATATCTCGTGAGATATAAATCATTGCACAAAAAAATAGAGGGAGATATTGGTCCAACACATCACATAATAATAAAATTACATATGTGTTCCTCATGATCATAAACCATTCAATATATCATAACCTATGTAACAAAATTGGATTCATAAACATTTTATCATATCATAGCCAATCAATATTAGAAAAGTTTCATTATAATTTTGTCATTTTGTCCTAGCATTAACTATGAAAGGGCATGAGACTTATAATAAATTATTTGTGGTAGTACATATAGAAGAGAAATAGATTCCATAATGTAACGTCCTGGCCCAGGTGATATACAACAGTTCCCTGAACCAGTGAGTCACACGACGTCAATCGCGCCTCCCCGTACGATAAATGCATGAAACTAGATAATAGGGCCTAATTTGAGTCATACAGATACAATAAACATTAATATATGTGAAATATAATTGAGAAAATAAGTAATAAATAGTGTAATAATATTTAACAATGAACATTATCAATATCTCATGATAAAGAAATATTGAATTACAATATCAAAACGAAAGCAGAAAATATGCCATGTCAATTTATGTGTCAAGTGTTTAAAATGGATCCCAAAATAAACACACTGATGGCTCCACAAGAGGGTCTCGTACTATATCAGGTTACCTTATCCAAGCATTATCCTAATATAGAAATCCATCCAAGGGCCTTTTCGCTTAACCTATCTAATAACACCATGTCTAATTGGTTACAGATCACGCAGCCTAACAATGGTTTCAGTTCAAATCTATAGACCACCACCAACGGGGTTTAAAATAATATCCAATCAAATATAAGGGTATCCAGTTTTATAAATAAAATTACTAAAATTATTAAGTGAATATTTATCACATCATTGATAAATATTTACATTAACACAGAGCCCATAGGTTCGAGTAAACACCTGTATCTCAATCCTTATGTTCAATCTTTCTAGAGCTTTAACTATTCACAAGTGATATTTTATCTGAAAACTCAATTTCAACAATTATTTAATTCATACATGAATTCCCATGTTACAATTCACACATTACATAGTATAATGGTCATCTTTTCAATCATAAATTCACCACTAAATAAATGTGTTACCATTTATACCACATACATTATAATGACCATGATACCATTCATTAATATACATCAAAATGATAATGTTACAATTCATATCTTAAACATTATAATAAAAACGTTCACATTTTGTAATTTACCACAAAATGATCATGTCACTATTCATCACATAACTAATTCAACAATAAATTGCCACAATAATTCCATTTCAAATTAAAAAATTATTTTAAAAAATCACATTAGTTTACTCAATAAATAATGAACAATATAAACACCCTTAATGAATTTTCCAATGAATAAAGTACATAAACCCCATTAAATAACCAATCAATTCATTAATCAAAACCCACAACTGAAAATCCCATAATTACTTCCAAAATTAATTATCACAATTATCACTCTAAATAACTCATAATTATTTTATAAATTAATTATTCCTAATCAGTATCTCTATATATCCTAATTAATTTAACAATTAAATATTTTCAAATAAAAAATTCCCAAAATCCCCAATTCAGATCTCCTCTATTAATTAATTCACCAAATTAGTTAATTTAAATCAAGAACACAATTGATAAATATCTAGTTGAACTTATAAATTTACATAATTTTTATTTAGATAAATAATATGGGATTTTAATTTTATATCAACTAGCTCAATTCGTTGATGATGGATCTCCTAAAGTAAATCTCCAAAATTTGGGCAGCAAAATGAAATAGAATTAGATCGAGATATAAACCCTTAAATACAAATAATATGAATAGATATCTCTCTAATATGAATTTGGATTGATAACCCCTAATCTATATCCACAATATTAGATCTATATCAAATCCAAAATAGATGAAAATTACTCCTTTTAAGAATGGGTGAATAAAGGATTATGAATGTGATACAAACGGAATAGAATTCACATAATGAGTGGGGTGGAGATATAAGTTCTAGGATTTGAAAAGTGAATTAAGGTGGTCAGGATGTCTTGGAATCTGTTTAAAGTGCTCTAAAATTATGAAATAAGACAGACAGACAAATGGCAGATGAATTGGGATTAAAATTCTTGTTCATGAAATTTTTAAACTAATTTTTATGCTAAATTATTTCCCACACATGGTTTTTTGGGAATTGGTGCATGGCTACCCCTAACTGCATACCTCCTTTATAGGGGTGTACAGTTACACCTAATAGGGTGAACAGTTTGAAAAACCATCCCCCAACCATTAAATTACCCTTTTTCTAGGGTGGCATGGATACCTAGGCTGGGGTGCATGGTTTTCCCTAACCATTCTTCTACCATGCACATCACTATTTCATTCATTTTTTCATAGTTTCACCCATACAAACCCCAAAAAATATCTTAAAAGAAAATTACTCAACACTAAACAATAGAGTAACTATAAACGATCCTAATATAAATATAGAAAAAACTAGGATCTAAAAATCTCTCCACATTATAATGACTCTTACTTACTCATCACTAAAAAGATTCATAATTATTCCAGGTAAATAAGATTGGCCAATTGAACCCTTGTATCTTCTACCCTTTCAAATTTTTCTTTCAACACATGCATGTGTTTCCTCAATAAAAGAACTCTTAGTATAGCCTACCCGTATTGTGTATTCTCACACCAATCATGATAACGTATCAAATGCTCTTCAAAGGACACGTCTATCTCATGATCAACATCATCTATGTCAATCACATAAGATGTTTTGGATTGATAACTCTTTATTTTTTATACATAGAAAATGTCATGAATTTCCCTGTATTTATGTGGAAGATCCCATCGGTATTCCATCAGGCTGATTCTCTCCTCCACCAAAAATGGTCCAACAAACCTGTTCACCAAATTTCCCATTCACCATATCATGCAGTGAAACAATGGAGGTGACATCCAATTGAATACCTGACCACCCTCTATAAATTCTAGGGGTCGTCAACACCTATCAATTTGTTACTTATATCAACACTAATCTGAATCCATCTAATTCTGAATTAGCTAAAACGTTTTCGATGTATCCAGTATGAGACTCAGTCCCATAAAATTAGTCTCACATACCTCTATAGAGAATAATTTAGATCTTCATATCCAATAATAATGTTCCTAGTATGGTTTCAACTATATCGTTTCTAGAAAACTATTGTTATTGGAAATCTATACTAAACCCAAGGGATTCTCCCACGACCCCCAATGTCTAGAATATATGAATGTAGAATATCATCAAGAACCTATAGAGTATGATCTGACATACGATTTATATATTTTCGTAATTATTTGCACACACAAAACATCCAAACCAAGAACCTTCTGAATACCCTACCTCGAATATAAAATTTGTATTATGCCACATTGAGGGAAAAAGTGGGAAACCTAGGTTCAGAAAATAGGGGTACCGCTACATGCTGAAAGATCTTAAAACATATTAAACATGATAATAAGATTATTATAATTAGAAAGTCTATATAATTACCAGTGCAATGTACTAACCTAAACGTCCGGATCCATGCTGATGAGCTCTTCAAGGTGATTAGTCATTTTTCCTCTATCTGTATGAATTCCTCTAAGTTTATTTTACCTTGGTTGAAGCCACAAGATATGATTCTGTCTTGTTTGTCTAACCACGCCTCTTGCACCTCCTTGGTGTCAACTCTCAACGTTCTTTCATAAATTCTTTTGATCTCCTTTTTGGAGCATTTACCCTAACCTCTTTTTCAAACATTTCTTTTTTAGAATTTAGGATGATCTTCAAGCACTCCCCATCTTATTCCTCAGCTATTCATGTTATCCCTCTTTGTTCTCCACCATCCCCATTCTGAGAGGTTTTTATTTCATTGTTTCCACCTTTCTATGACGACCTAGTTTCCATTGGTTTAGGAAAGTGTGAATAATCCTTGCGTCCCTTTGGTTTTTCCCCTTGACCACTATACATTTTCCTGAGTCTATATTTCTGTTTTTCCCTTTCTTCCATCTAGGACTATGAAGACATTTCCCTTGAATTGTTTCCAAACTATCCCCAGATAATTGGTTGAAACTGTCATCACCTTAATCCTCATCCTCTTGATCTAGTGTTGGTTCTTGAACATGCAGACCTTCAAAGAGGTTACCCAACTCGACTACTGGCCCTTCTTTGGGGGGGGGGGCTCTTCCTAACCGACGCCTTCGCCATTACTTGTTCCAGACCATTCTTCAAACCCATGCTCATAGTCTTCAGGTGGGAAGGGGTTTTTTATGTGAATGTGTTTGGGTCCAATGGACCCAATACACACACCTCTCCCTACCTCCCTTGTACTTGAAATGAAACTGCAACAGGTGCCTCTTACAATGATGTTCTTAAAGACTCAATCTATGCTCTAATTACATCCCTAATGTCCACTAAATTTTCCCTTATGGGAGAACAGACTGTGATTTCTATGTCATTACAGCCAGGATGTCCAAGGATATGTCCCCCATTATCAGCTAGATCCATCAACTGGATGGTGTATACCCAGGTCCTGCTTCAAAATATTATAAACATATTCCACCTTCAGATTGTCAGTCGGCCTTTTAGCATTCATGGTTGCCGAATGTGTAGTTACCCCTTGGTTCTCCACCAACGCAGTTGTATTTTTATCGGATTTTCCATGCAATCCAGTAACATAATCTCCCATCTCCAGTTGAACATCAGTGGCCTTGCTGACTGCAATCACATCAACCTTCATTGGAACGTGGGGCGTATTCTAGAACCGAACTGAAAGGCTATGATTCCATCTCAAATCCTCATGACCTATTCTATACCAACCAAAAGATAAAGGGGTTTAATGGTCGTAACATACCATTTGATGTCAGTGAAGCTCACCTTCGGTTTCAATGGTGATAGGTTCCAGTGGGCCTTTAGATAGATCAATTTCAACACATATCATGGGAGCGACTAGATGAAAAATAGCCTTGGTGTGAGTATCCGAACAGAGGTAGCATCCTAGAATATTACCTATCAACCGAAGGATGGCCTGGTTCTGGAATGGTAGAGGTAGTCTAGATAGAGTTATCTAGAGTTATGTGGTCGGATGTTCGCGCTTTAGATGGAAATCAAAGGACCACTAGAATAGAGAAAACCTAGCTCCCTCTATATAGTGCGGAGCAAAGGCCCAAGAATAAATCAGGTCTTCCTCATTTGTGAAACGGACCTCGATGTGTCTCTTAGGTAAAATTCCATCAATCGCGTGATCTTGTAACTTCCATGAAGAAAACACAAACCGGACGAACGCAACAAAAGATGGGCGAATCATTCCGAATCAAGCAACCAATATGAGATTCAGTAGAGCAGAAGCTTCCGTGAACTCTAGAGGAGAATGTGGTAATGAGAGCTCATAATTCGTGAAGGCTTGCACCTTGGGGCAGATTTCAATTAGAGGAAACAGGGGGAGGGAGGACGGATTCATGAAAGGAGCGAAAGAAGGGAGATGAGAAGGAAGATAGCATGGGGGAGAAGCTGAGACTCCGCTCCCTATCTAATGTGGGTCAAGGAGGGGAGGCAGTGCCACAACCATGCCCTACACCATCAGTAGAAGGGGGAACGATAGAGAAGCGTCGATCTCTGAATGTCCTGCCATAAGCGCAATGTGAAGAGCCCAATTTTTTTATTATTTGTATTTTCATTCAACATATTTCTGTTGTATTTCTATGTAGATCAATAATATAAAAATATATTATTGTGTTCAATGTGATGGTTTAGTTCCAAATTTAATTTATCTTATATAAGGTCCTCAATTATTTATAACACAAGAATCAACTTTTTAAAACTTTGAGTTTCTTAGTGATTCATGGAGAATTGTTATGGATTCATTTATAGAAAGTTTATGTCATGGTTGAATAAAATTACTAGTATTAAATATGATTATGATTTACTGATTTTCACTTAAAAAATATCATTATTTATTTGGAGAACATGTAATTCCATCCATATGAATAAGCTAGGAAGAAAAGGTGTTTCCAATCATATTCTAGTTGGATTGGAAATAAGGGTTTTGTAAGATGACAAAGTAGTTAAAATAGTTATCTTGGAAAATTTTATTCTGATAATTTTGAATGGTCTAAGAATATAAATCATCATTGACATAATTCATGATGATATAATGGAAAGAAAATATTTTGGATGCTGTTAACGAATTATATTTTTACTGTGGGGTCATTTCCTAGTATTTGTCCATAAAAATTGCCTTAAAATTGAGATTTTGGTTTTTGGAAAAGGAAGGTTTTCTATATTGGAGTTCACATAGAACAACGCAAGGATCTTGAATCATTTTTTTCAAAAAAAAAATATGTGGAATGTTGAATGGAGAAAAAAAATAGGAAATAAGGGATTTCTACATAGAAGCATTATGATAAACGCGAAGGGTGCTATGCAAATCACATAGGGAAAAATGTTTCATGAGACAATCATAGTTCACTGGAGGCTTGATGTTTTTAGTGAAGGATATCATTTGTGGGTGATAAGTTGTGATCCATCGGCGGATCGAATCAATCAATGTGGGGATATAGTGAAGGCACTATAATGTCCACATAACATTGTTTGTATTGAATGATGCACTACCTCAATGTTTTGGGTAAATAATATTTCATGATTTGTAGATTTTGTTTCCAATATAAAGTACTATAATATTATCATTGAAAATTACATAATTAATGAGAAAAATTCATCGATCAAGGATCAATTTGGTGAAAACTGAAGTAATTCACAACGGAGAATTCCTTAAAAAAGAAGTTATCTCGGGGATGCAATTCAATTAAAAGGAAGAAGACATTTCACAACGTCTATATGTAAAAGGTGGTTTGTGGGGTGTTAAATCTTGAAAAAAAAGTACTACATAGGATATTTAGTCTATATATAAAATGTTTTCTGTGGAATGAAGGAAGATTGCGAAGCAAAGAAGGACTGTGTAGAATTGTCTATCTGTAATGCATCAATGGGCAGTTGAAGAAGTGGTATTCAATAGAATAGTAAATAGTCCATATGTTAGGGTAAGTTTGTCGAAGATTAAGAATAGAGCAAAAAGGAGAAATAAAATATACATGAAATAGGTATTTAAAACCTCTCCATGCTTTGTGAAGAAGTAATAGATGTGAACCTAGGTTCATATTTTTATGAGGAAGAAGAGATGTAAACAGATACACTCATGTGTTGGAATTGAGTGTCTTATAAATGGAATAAGATTGTGCTACATAATTTTCCACTAATATGTGTGAAAGAAGAATATTGTGTTCTCACATTAATATGGATTATTAATGTAGTAATGTTAATTATGATTATAATAAGTGACACTAATCTTCATTGATTTAATAATAATAAATTAAATTTTTGATTCCAAAAAGAATAAAAACAAGAGATCTCATTGTAGTTGGCTTTTCACTGAATATGGATTTCATAATAAGTGATAGAGAATTAATCCCTGTTTTGATATTAGTTGATTATAATTTGCGTCTTAGAGAGGTCAGTTCAATAGTATAATACATTGATATTATTGTGACTAATATTAGAAGAATATTTGGAAGCTATCAAGTCTGATGGTGGGGTGAAGAAATATGATTTTACCTCATGATACTGTGCAAGTAAAATAGTGAATTATAATGCTATGGAAGAACGATGTAAAACTGTTATGTCAGACATGACTGAATAGTGTAGGACTTTTTTGGTGTTATAAAACCCCATTAACAAGGAGAATAATCTATTGGGAGGAAGTATAAAGATCCATCCATGTTCTATAAAATATGCACTATAATTTTGTTTTCAATGTCCCAAAATAACACACTGTTGGATTATTTACATACTATTACATGGGTGTAGTAGCATATCCTACTCATCGTAATCCACAATTTTGAATTTTTTTCTAGTAGATTGTGTGGTTTAGATGATTTATGGTCTTTAAAATGATAAGATACTAATATTGAGGAATGAAACAAGAAAAAATATCTTGTGATTCCATAACACTGATTCATCCCCTCTAAATGTTCGTAGTTTCCCAAACAGCTCCATAAAATTTGTAATAAATCCAAGGTTCACATTTTTTAGGTTCTCTACAGTGATGGTATTCTCTTATGAAGACATGAGTTTCATTAAATACTAAATAATGAAGTTATGTTTTGGTAAAATTCAGTTACTTCTAAGAATAATTCGATATCTACCAATACCATGTTAAATTGGAAAAATAATAATAATAGATATTTGAAAAAGAATTCTATCTTATTTAAATAAAAGGAATTATCAGTTTCACTATTCCCTATGGGAAATGAAGACATATTAGCCATGGATTATAATTATATGGTGGCTCATGTTTCCACCATGTTCAGGGATAACTATTCATCCTCTTGTGGTTATGAGATCCATGTTAATTCATTTTAAAACATTCATCAAGATGAAAATGGTAGAATAAGTGATGATGATTATAAATCTACAACCTCTCATGAAACATCACTTGAATGATTTAGAGTTATTCAGAATAGTATTATTGAAAAAATTGCATCCCATTGTGTGGAGTATTTCAATGAATCCAAGAAGAGATCACCCACGTAGAAGGAGAAGCTGGTTTTCTGAAGAACAGATTGTGTGGAAAAATTATTGAATATATAAACCACTCAATAATGGTTGGATACTTTGAAAAGACAAAGAGGGAATTCAAAATAAGGTCCCCTATATAGATCAAAGAAGATGAACATAATTATGTAGTCAAAATTACTCTAGAAGAAAATATATATGCACATTAAGATAAATTGAAAAACAACATTGATGTCAACAGATCCCAATTGGAAGAAATATTCATAAAAATATAGGAAAATGACTCAATCCATCATAACAATATTTTTCTAATCAAATATGGAGGTAAAATACATTATAAGAAATTTCAAGAGAAGACAATTATTTTTGAAGATCAGAACATCACAAGCAATGTGAAATGTAAATAATTGGATGTCTAGTTGGAAAAATGTTAGAATAAACACATTGAAAATTAAAAAATGTAGAAGTCCATTTCTAATATAACTCAATGTTATTTAGAGTATTATAAAATTTTAAGGACACTAACAAGTTATATGAATATCATCACATTATTTAATGAGATATCATAAGAAGCTTAGATAAATGAGGTGCCATTCATAGCCTCTTGTACTGATGTTTCTAATTCTGTGAATATGAACAATAAAGGTTGTAAAATAAATTCTAAAAAAGTAATGATAAAGAAATTTGAAAACATACCTAACCCCATTTATATGGTCAATTAGAAAAAAACAATGGAATATATTTCTTCACAAAGATAACAACGGGTTATGAAAAAGGCCAAAAATTCTAATAAAAATATATCAGAAAATCAAGACTAATTGGTAAATATTGGTGATGAAACAGATTTGGACACTATTCATTAATTTATTTGAAAAATTTTCAAAATGTGAAAGCAAAAATGGAAGCTCATCTTAGGGGGGAGAAATCCAGATAAAATGAAACAACATCCACGCCTCCATAAGAATCTATATACTACAAACATATTAATAATTCTTGATTACATTTTTGATCTATAAAATGGTAGTGGTCACAATGTGGGTACATGATCATCCAAACATGAATCCCAAGGTGATAAGAGAATAATATCACAAAAGTTGTCTATGAATGAAGAAGAAACATTGGGATGAAATATGAAAACTGATTTGATCATAAATTTTCCCAGGAAATTTAATTTAAGGATGATTATAATACAATTGATACTAAATCAAAGAAGTTGAAGTTTTGGGAATCCAAAGGAACTACCAAGAGTTATGAAACTAATAATAAATCATGTGTATTATCCAAACACACTAACATTATTCCTAAGGACATAATTGTTATTTTTCATGAAGACTATACAAGAATGAGGAAATATGAAGATGCACAATGTAAATATAATTAAAATGAAAATGAAAATATTCCACATGATGGAGACAATATGAATGAGTGGATTTATAAAAAAGATAACCCTTGTGTTAAATAACATCTGTGTGAGAAATGTAATAAATCGATCGCATTGTAATGTATTATTTTAACATTTTTACCCGAAAAAGAAGCTTTCTTATGGAGGTGTAATGATCTATCATCAATGAAGTATATTGATAAGAAATTTTTTCAATAAAAATAAGAATTTGATGTGAGTATATATATGCTGCCACAATATAAATCAGAACATAATTTCAGATGAAAATGAATGAATACTGGATCAAATGGAACAAGATGGTTGAGAAAAACATAGAAGCCTTACTGTTCATATTAAAAATCATGGTGAACCCTATTTATTCCCTTAAATCATTGTGTGTTTTATTTGTGTTTATAAAATAGGGAATTGAAGGTCAAGCATGTTCTCAGGGGGAACCTGCGAAATAGTGATTGATATTTATTCATGATAGCAAGGAAGAAGAAGTTATCATCCTTAAGTGATTCTTCAATTGATATTAAAATTTTAATACAATGGAGAATCATCATTGATAAAGATGAGGAATGTGATGTAATAATCTGGATAGATATGATAATGAATATTTCATCTCAGTTTGATCTTATTTCTTGGTATTTTGAAGAAAAAAATGTTCTATAATATAATCCTTGAAGATGTTGTGAATGTTTTTCAATCTAGACAGTAACAAGTGTGTGATCCATTCTAGTGTATCTTCCGTAGTAGAATTTTTGTTTAAATCCACTCATAATAAGATACACCATTATAAAGATGGTGAGGAATATATTATTTAAGGGGGAGAGAAATGCAGAAGATCCCAAAATTATTATTTTAAGTTGTATCAAATCTGATTATTCTCTAAATGTCTTGAAGATCATGTTACTGGGAAGGTTTTGTGTCCTAATCTCACATCCTTGGTTATAAAAATATCAAACATTTAACAATTGGTAGAAATATAATTATTGAATAACATAAGAAATATAGAGGTTCCCCAATGTCAATTATCATACCTATTTAACTTGAATATTTATTTATTTATTTATTGAAGTTAGTGTAGATGTCATAGGATGATTTTTCATAAAAATATTCATCTAACATTTACTAATTTCCACATGAAATGAAAGTGAAAAATAAAATAAGACATGTATATTAGACATCAATTATTATTGTATCCTTATAAGTTTGTAATGGATAAATTTGTTGACTAAATCTAACCTCTTGTCCTCTACACCTATCATAGATGAAGTAAAATTAGAGTGAAATGATGGGGGGACATTGCATAAGTATGGAATTATACCATTTTATCACATGGACATTGTATTTATTTTCAGTATGGATGAGAGAAAATGAAATTAACATCTGAATATGTAAATTGAAGAGAGAAGATTAATGATTCACATATTGAAAATTTAATTTTCGAATGAACATTGAATGTATTGACAAAAAGAATAACAGGGGATTGAAAATCCCACATTGTGTGCTGTTTTTATTTTTTATCAACCGATTTCCATTGGATTCCAATGGTCATCAATGAGATAACAAGATATCATTGCGGTTAATATGATTATGTAATTCCAATTGTAATTGTTCTTGGATAAGGTTCTCAGGTATGGATAACACAATAAATGTCTTTTATATTTATTGATATTATTGTTCATTCATATAGAATTGTTATGGGTTTATTTGATGAAATTGGATATCATTGTGTAATAATAGTTCTGATAATAAATATGATGATGATTCTCAGATTTCTTTTTTAAAAATATCTTATGTTGTTGGAAGAACATGTGATTCAAGCCTTATGAATGAATGGCGAAGAAAAGTTGGTTCTAATCATATTCAGGTTTCATTGAAATGAAGTTTATTGTTGCAATAATTAAATGTAACAATGATTTCATGGGAAAATATGACAATGATAAAGGCGAATGATTGAACAAAATAAATCATTACAAACATATTTAATGATGAAATCAATGACCTCGTATTAGTTTTTATGGTGTTTCCAGAGCATAATTTTATGTTTGTGTCGGTTCGTAGTATTTTCCACATTTTTGGAATCAAAATCAAGAGTTTGTTTTTATGGAAAATGAATGTTTTATTCAATGGATATCATGGAGAATTGTTCTATTATTAAAAAACAGAGATCGCGGAACATATATTGGGAATACGAAATAGTGAACGAAACACATGCAAGGTATATATCAACAATGTAGTGTTATGTGAACTGCGAAGTGCACTACATGAACCACATAAGGGAAATAGTTTTTAAGACATTCGTAGTTCACAGTAGACTTGATGTTTTTTATGAAGTCTATTGTTTGAGGATAAAAGGTTGTTATACATTTCCAATAGAATCATTTACCATGACGAAATAGACAAGGTTATATGCAGACCACATAAAATTGTTCATGGTGAAAGTGATCCCACATCGAATTTTTCGGTAAATCATATTTTTTGGATTTTTGGATTTATTTGCCTATATAATGTACCATAGTACCTTTATTTAGAAAGGATGAATTTATATGAATAAAAAATCACTATGTGAAGAATTAATTAATATCCAGAGTAGTTCGTGGGGGATATTTCCATGAAAGAGAATAGATTTCAGGGAATCAATGCTACCGAATTAAAAACACATTCTTCAATGTCAGGTCAAGAAGGTGTTTTACAGGGCACTAAAGCTCAAAAAATAAAAAGGACACCAGAGGAGTGTTAATCACTGGATCAAAGGCATTCCACATAATCAAGGCTATTCTTTTAGTAAGGAGGTACCACATAGCATAGGCAATTGAAGAGTAATCAACAGTCAGTGGAAGAAGGGGAAGTCCACAATATAGATGGTAGTCCAGGGATTCAAGGGATGTTTGTGGAATATAAGGGATATATGGAAGAGTATAAATAAATGGAACTTTTTATAGGTGAATAAAAACTATTCGTGCTTTATTAAGAAGAACCAGATGTTAACATTAGTACAATTATTTTCAAGGATACAGATAAGTAAATAGATACACTAATGTGTTGGTATTTAGTGTCAAAGAATGTGAATAATACACTACTACATAATTTCAAAATATTATGTGTCCAAGAAGAATAGTGTGTGAACACATAATGATTGATTAATATTCAAGGAATATTATTTTTGATGATGTTAATCTATTTTATTCATCATTGACTTAATAATAACAAATGTAATTTGTTATTCCAGCATGAAGATGATGAATAGAACTCAATACGATTGGATTTCAATGAAAATGAATGTGAGAATAAGAGACAATGTTTTGGTGACCATAATGACATTAGAATATAATAATTTGGATCAGATAGAATTAAGTTATTCAGTATGCTACAATCATAGTATTGTTACTGATATAAGAAGATGATTTTGAATCTAACAAGTGTGTTGTTGTGAAGAATTAACAAGGTTTTCTTAATTGTTGTTGTGCTTGTAAAATAGGTATGACGGATTTTGTGGAAGAATAAACCACTGAACTATGATATTGGATATGAATCTATAGTGGAGTACTCTCTTTGTGTTATAAACCCTCATCAATTAGGAGAATACAATAATGGGAGGTAGTATAAAGATCTAATCAAGTGCTATAAAATAATCACTATTGTATTGTTTTCAAAGTGCTACAGTAACACATCATTGGATTGTTGAAATGTGCCACATGAGTTTAAGTCCATATCCAATCATTGTAATACACACAAAAACATTGATTTCTAGTAGATTTTGTTGTTAGGATTATTTTTTTCCATGTCATGGACTAGCTATTCATATTGAGTATTGATCCTTGTAAAATAATTATGTTCTATTATTTATTTTCATAATTTTATAGCATGTCATAAAGAAAAATTAATAATGAATCATGATCCTAATATGCCAAATAAGTGACGGTAAAAAATTGATTATTGGAATAAAAAACCTCAGCACTGATTAACCCTCCCCCCCCCCTCATCAGTGTTTGGAATATCCCATACGAGTCCTTACAATTAGTATCAAATCCACGGTTCACCTATGTTAGATTTTCTATAGAGAAGCTATTCTCATTTGAAGACAAGATTTTATTTCCTAACATAATAATTAATATCATTTTTTGTGAACATTTAGATAAATTTATGAATAATTCAATATATATTAAGACTATTATGAATAGGAAAAATAATGAGAAGAGAATTTGAAGAATAAATCCCTCTTATCTAAAGAAGAAGAAGTATGAATTTATCTATGTCTTGTTGAAAATGATCACCTATCAAGCAGAGAATGTAATGATAAGGTGTCTCATATTTCCAAAAATAATATGGATAACCCTCCTACCTATATTTTCATGGAATTATGTGTTAATACATTTGAAAATAATCCTCAAGATGAAAACACTAGCACATGTGGTGATGATGATCAGTCAACAACCTCTAAATAATTACTAGTTGATCAATTAAGTGTAATTCTACATGGTACTCTAGAAGAATGTTCATCCATTTTTTTGGAGTAATTCTATGTAGGCATGAATCAATCACCCAGCTAGAATGAGAAGCTTATATTTTGGAGAGGAGGTTGAAGAAAATGTATTGAATGTCAATAGATCTCTAGACTGGTGGGAACCATTGAAGTTGCGTAGAGGGAACATGAAATGTTTTCCTCAAAATGGATTAAAAAAAAGAATATAATTATGTATTCAAAAGTACTCTATAAGAAAAATATCCAAGCAGTTGAAGAGATATTGAAAAATGAAACTATTTTCATGGGTTCACAAAATGGGAAAAATATCCTTGAAGATCAAGAAACACAAATATTTGATTCAGAACAATGTTAGTCTTCATGAAGATGGAGTTGAAAGAATAAAAAGGTTTTTAAAGAGAAGATGTTTATGTTTGAAGATAATATAATCATTGTCAATTAGAAATGTCTAGAATTGTAACCTCAATTAGACAATCATGAGAAACAATATATTGACAATTCAAAAATGTTGGAGACACTTGATAGTTGTTCTTAATGATCAATTAAGGATTATAAGGTTGAAATACCCCCAACATGTGATAGGAATATCATGACCTCATTTAATGATCTATCATAAGAATCTGAGAAGAGCAATGTACCATCCATAGTATCTGGTACAAATGTTTCTAAACCTGTGATTATGAATAGTGCAGGCTTCCAAAAAAATAAAATCTAGTGTGGATATATAAAGGGGATCACATAAATACCACCTTGTATGTCATAGATCAGAAGAAAATTATGGAATCATATTCATCATAAATAGTAAAATAGGTTATAAAAAGGACCAAAAAATATAATATAGAAGATATTAGTAAATACTGATTAGTGGGTAAATGTTGGTAATGAAATAAATTTCTCCAGTTTTCATTAAATATTTGGTACAATCCTCAAAATGTAAAATTAATATGGAACCATTTATCAAGGGGAGAAATTCAGATAATAAAAAGAAACATCCATTGGTCCAGAAGCATATGTACACTAAAAATTTATTTATAATTCGACATTACATATGTGATGTAAGAAATGGTAGTGTTCAAAAGTCTATTACATGATCATCATAGCATGTATCCAATGTTGATAATAAATTTTTAACAAAAAATATTTCTAGGAATGAATAAGAAACATTCAGAAAAAATCTGAAGATTATTGTGAACATAAATTGTCATGAGAATATTTCAGGTTAAGATAGTTAGAAGCCATTGGATTCGAAATCAGATAACCCTAAGTGTAGTGTATCCAAAATAAAAACCATGAAATATGAATCTTATAAGAACTCACATGGATGATCCAAACATACTACCATCGTTCCAAATAACATGTTAGTTATTTGGCTAGAGGGCATGAAAAGAATGAAAAAACATGAAAATTTACATGTTAAGGCTAGTGAAAAAGAAAATGAAAACGACTCAAAATGATTAAGACAATGTAATTAAGAGGTTTAAAACAAAAGGTAACACTTATGTTAAAGATGTTCTATGTGAGTGATGAAAGTAATCAGGTCACATTGTAAATGGTTATTTAACCATTTTAAATAAACAATAAGACTTCAAAAATAGGAGTAATGATGTATCATCCATGATGTATATTAAGAAAAAATGTTCTATACACAAAGAATAATTGGATATAAAGGGATCCATTCTACATCATGATAAATCAGAACATAATTGTAGATGTGCAATCATGAATAATGGATCAGGAGGAGAAAGATGGTTGTGAGAAATATCTGAACGTTAATCAACATATTAATGAAGCACAGAGGATCCAAATTGTTCCCTTAAGTCATTGTGTATTGTATTTTTGTTTATAATATAGGTAATTGATGTTGAAGAAATTTCTTAGTGGGGGGGGGGGGGTAAACCTAAGAGGTAGTGAGTTCTCTCAATTCTTGATATCAAAGCAGACGAAGTTACAATCCTAGAATGATTCCTCATTTCATTTTAAAAAAATAATATGATGGAGGATCATATTTGATTAATATGAGGAATATAATTTCATATTCTGTATAGACAGGGAAACAAGATTCCATATCAGTTTGACCTAATTTCTTGGTATTCCAATGAACAAATGTTCTATAATATCATCTTTTATGTAGTTGTGAATGTTATTCAATCTAGACAGTCACAAGTGGAAGATCCATTCAATAGTATTTCCATATTATTATTTTTGTTATCCATTCTTAATGATATACATAATTATGAAGATGATGAGGAGTGTCTTTCTTGAGGTAGATACAAATGAAGAAGAAACATGAATTATTATTTCAAGTCGTATCAAAACTGATTATTTAAGAAATTTCTTGAAAATCGTGTCATTGGACAAGGTTTGTCTCTTAATCACACATCCTATGGTATAAAATTAACAAAAATTTTACAAATAAAATAAATTGACATATTTAGTGATATAAGATGAATAGAAGAGCCACAATGTCACTTATCTACCCTATTTCACTTGAATATTTTTATCTATTTGATTAAGTGAGTGTAAAAGTTTATGATTTACTGTTATTAAAAGGATTCATCTCACATTTAGTTATTTCCAAATTGAATGAAAGTGAATAATCCCTTAAGAAAAGTCTATGAGATATCAATTTATAAGGAATCATGATCAGTTTGTAAAGGAAACATTGATCTCTAAATCAAATACTCATGTCTCCTACACCTACCATAACTCAAATAAACATAGACTAAAATAATGGATGGAATATTGGTTAAGTATGGACTGATACCCCTTTTCCCCATGAACATTGTATTTATTATCAATATGGGGAAGAAAAGGTGATAAGATATTTGAAAAAGTAAAGTGAAGAGAGATGATTAATGATCCACAAATAGAAACATTAGATTGGAATGATATAGGAAGTCATTCACCATAAATAAAAAGGTTTACATTAAATATACAACTGTGTGTATTGATTTTATTCTATCAAAATATTTTCATAGGTTTTCAAAGGTGATCAGTGGGATCAAAAAGTATCCTTACAGTCAATATGATGAAGTAATTCAAAATTTAATGGATATTGGATAAGATCCTCAAGTCATGATAACTAAAAACAACTTTTTAATACTTTGGGTTTCTTGGGGAATTATGGAGAATTGTAATTGATTCACATGTTGGAATTGGTTTTCATGGTTTAATAATTCTCCTAGAATTAAATATAATGATGATTTATTGATTTTTATTTCAAAAATATTATATGTTGTTTGTAGAACTTGTGATGAAATCCTTAAAAATGAAATTGGAAGAAAAGGTGTTTCCATTCGTAATCAAGTTTGATTGGAGAGAAGTTTTTTGTTGGAAGACAGAGAAGTAACAATACTTTCCTTGGAAAATATAATTCTTGATGGTGGTTCCATAACATATTTTTACGGTTTCATTGTTTCCTAGAATTTTCCAAAAATATATTTCCTCAAAATTGAGTGTTTATTTTTGGGAAAAAAGATAGTTTAATTCAATGGGGTTTGTGAAGAACAATTTTCGGATTAGGAATCATAATTTACAGACTTCATTGGAGGAATGAGAAATTGAGAAAGAAAATTAGTAAAGGTATATTTCTATATAACAGAGCTATGTAGACCGTGAAGCATGCTATATGAACCACGTAGTGAGAATTTATTTGTGAATTGATTTCAGACTAAGTTAGTCATGATGTTCTTGATGAAGGTTTTCATTTGTGGCTGAGAGGCAGTGATCTGTTTTTTGCATTGAATTGGCCACCATGAGGAATAGTTAATCCACTATGCAGAGTAGCACAGTTTGCAGTAACGGTGGTCCCACATCGATGTTTTGGGTATATCAGATTAGTGGTGTTTCCATATTTAATTTCTAATATAAAGGATCCTAATCGCATCATTTATATTGAGAGAATTTAAAAGAAAAAAAATCTACTGGATGAATTTAGTGAAGTTTGAATTAGTCAATGAGATAGAATTCCATGAAAGAGAAGAGATCGTAGGGAATCTATCCATGAAAGGGATGAAGGAATTATATAATTTCAGTACATGGATGTTGTTTTCTGGGGCGCTGAACATCGAAAAAAATGGATGGATAAAGAGAGTCAGTATCCAGAGTAAAGTATATATATGGAATAAAGGAAGTTAATAGATTAAATATGTACCATAGATTATAGGATGCCTATGAGGCATCAATAGTCGATGGAAGAATAGGTTGTCTGCAGAAGAGAGGGCGGTCGGTGGAAGTAGGGGTAGTTCATGGAAGAGATAATATACATCTCAATGGAGAAATATTGCGTATATTTGATACATTTTTACAAAATCTTTATTATTTGTGATGAAGAACCAGTTTTTCACCTATGTTCATATTTTCATAAGGAATAAGAGATGTAAACTGATTCTGTCATGCGTTGGTGTTGAGTTTTGAATAAAGAGGAAAAAACCCTGCTACATAATCTCACATTATTTTGAATCCATGTAGAATGTATTGTTCCCACATAATGATAGATTATTATTTAGGGATTATTAATCGTGATTATTCTAAGATAAGATTATGTTCATGGATTTAAAAATAATAAAGGAATATTGTGATTCTAGTGAAAATAAGGAGACAAGATCTCAATGAAGTTGGTTTTTCATAGATGATGATGTGAGAAGAAGAGAAGACAATTTGGTTATCATATTGAATTTTTTTTATTATAATATGGGTTAGAGAAAATTCATTTCATCCTTATAATATAATAGTATTTTTGGGAATGATATAATAATAATATTGTTCAACTATCATGTATGATTATGGGATGATGAAATAGTGGTTGTTTAAATGTTGTTTTGCAGGTAAAATAGTAAAGAACAAGGTTATAGAATAACAAATAAGAACTATGACATGATCCATTACTCAATAGTGGAGGTCTTTCATGGGGTTACAAACCCTAATCAACAACAAGAAGACTATCTTGGGAGGCAGTATAAAGATCAATCCATGTTCTGTAAAATACACATGATTGGAAATTTTTCAATATGCTGTAGTACCAAAATATTAGATTGCTTACATCATGCTAAATGAGTGTAAGGGCATATCATGATCATTATAATCCATATAAGGGTTGTTTTTTAATACATTGTTTGTTCTGTATTATTCTTATTTATTCCAAGAATTCTCTACTCTTATTGTGTAGTGATCCTCATAAAAACATTGTTTGTTTTCCTTTACATCATTAATATTCATCCATACGATATAAAGAAATGATTAAGATCATCAATATAAAGTCATTTCAATGAGGTAAATGGATAATAATTTAAATTTGATTCAAAGGTCCCCAACAATGATTCAACCCCTCTCTGAGTATGGAATATAAAAAAATAGTCCTTACAATTGATATCAAATGCAAGGATCACCTCTTTTCGATCCACTTTAGTGAATCTATTCTCTTTTTAGTAATTGAGTATCTTTTCCTGACTCAAGAAATTAGTTCAATTTTGGTAAACATTTTGTTTCATCTATGAATAATTCTATATATTCCAAGACAATGAGGAAAAATAAAAAAAAGAACATAAAGTTGAAGATTAATTCTCTCTTATCTCAAGAAAAGGATGAATATTTCATTTTGAAAATAAAGATATATTATGAATGGAATGTAAAGATAAGGTGTCACATGTTTTATCTTGGAATTTGGATAACCATCTAACCCCAATTGGTCAAGGTTTATGTGTTAATACATTTTATAACATTCTTCATGATGATATTTCTAGAACAACTAGTGATGATGATCAATCTAAAACTTATCAATAAATACATGTTTATATATTCAGAGTTTTTCTACACGATATTCCTTAAGAAAATACATCCATTTTTGGATTCTTTCAATGTATGATGGTAGATTTATTCTAGCTAGAAGCATAAGCTGATGTTTTTTATAAGAGTACGCAAGAAAAATTATTAAATGTATAAAGCTCTCTAGATAGTTTGTAACCATTTAAGAAACAAATAGGGGAAATTAAATATGTTCGTCAAAATTGATCAAATATATTGATTGAAATATTCACTCAAAAGGAATCTAGAAGGAAATATACATTCCCCAAAGAGAAATTGAAATATGGCACTAATATCAAGGGTTGAAAATGGGAAGAAATATCCAAGATGATTAAGGAATTTGACTCCTTGGTTCCAAACAATGTTCAGCTGTATAAATATGGAGTTGAAATAACGAATAAGGATTATCAAGAGAAGATGATTATGCTTGAATACAAAAAAGCATCGTCGATGTGATGTTCTAAGAATTGGAATCACTGTTGGACAATCTTTAGTAGATAATATTGACAATTCACAAGTGAGGGAGACAATAGCAACTATAACTCAATAATCATTAAAGGATTTGTTGGTTGAAATACCTCCTACATGTTATAAAAAGATCATGACCTCATTTAATGATCTATAAAAATAATCAATGAATAATAAGATACCATCCATAGATTCTTGTATGGATGATTCTAAACCTATAATTATGTATAGTGAAGGTTGTAAAAAAGATTCTAAACAATTATGGATGATGAAAGGTGATATAATACCATCCAATATCAATATGGTGGAAACGATGAAGAAAACTGAATCTTTTTCCTCAGGAAGAGCACAATAGGATAGGAAAAATACCAATCTATATAATACTGAAGATATTAGGAAATCAAGATTCCTTGTTTAATGTTGTTGATTATTCAGATTTTTTCATTGTGCATTAAATTGTTGGTACAATCCTCAAAATTTAGTAGAAGAAATGAATCCAATATCATGGGGAAAAATCCATATAAGAAGAACCAACATCCACAGGTCAAGAAGCATATGTATATTGTAGACATATTTAGAATTCTTGATTACATATATAATGTATGTAATGGTAGTGATCACATGGACGGTAGATGCTCATATCAACATGAATCCATAGATGATTATAAAATAAGACCCCAAAATTTGCATAGGAATGTATAAGAATCAATCGTGAGAAATATGAAGTTTGTTGTAATAATAAATTCTCCCCAGAAGATTTCAAGTAACGGTAGTTATATGACCATGGTTTCTAAATCTAGGAAGTTTAATTGCACTGCATTCAAAGGAACTACCAAGAGGTATGACACTCAGAAGAACACATGTGGAAGACTTAAACTTATTTCCATAGTTCTTAATGACATGTTAGTTATTCATCCTGAAGACTTGAAAATTATGAGGCATATTGAAGATTTTATTTCTATGGATAGTGAAAATTAAAATGAAAGGATTCCACAAGATATCAAAAATATGAATGAGTGTTTTCATAAGAAATTACACTATTGTGTTAAAGAAGATATTTGTGAGATATTCATGAAATCATGTCACATTAAAAAAGGTTTTAAAAAATTTTTATAGAACAAGAAGAAGTAATAAAGAAGACTAATGGTGTGTCATCCATGAAAGTAGTTAAGATGAAATGTTCTCTACACAATTCAGAAGAAGAAGTGTATAGATCTATGATAGCTCAACAAAAAATAGAACATAAGTTCAGATGTGCATGCATGAAGTATGCATCATGTGGAGAAACATGGAAAATAAAATAATCATGACCTTACTATTCTAATTAACAAAGCAAGGAAGATCCACCTTATTACCATAAATGGTTTTATATTTTATTATTGATTATAATTAAGGGAATTGATGGTGATTTAAGTTCTCAGGAGGAGAACCTAAGAAGTAGTGAGTGCTAACAATTCATGATAGGAAGGATGGATATGTCGCCAACGTTGAATGATAACTCAATTGATATTACAATTTTAATATGATAGATGATAATCTTTAATGATGTTGAGGAGTTTGATGTAATATTCTGGATTATTGGGATGAATAATCTTCCTTCTAATTATGATCATATTTCATCAAATTCTTCAAAAAATATTAAAGATCATCATTGATAAAGTTGTAAAAGAAGTTCAATAAAGATATTTATAATTTAAATATCTATTCTGCTATATTATCTATAAAAGAATTTATGGATATCCATTACTGATGAGATCCACCTTTTAAAGACGATGAGGGGTGTCTTCCTTTAGAGGGAGGTAAACAAAGAAGCAATCAGAATTATTATATCATGTTGTATTAGGAATTATTATTCTATAGATTGAATGAAATGAATTACAATGGAAAAATTAGGTCTTTTAATCTCTCATCCTCAATGATATAAATAGAAATATTTTCACAACATGGAGAAATTTATTTATTCATTTTCTTTAATAAGAACAGAAGTGCACAAAGGTCACTAATCCTACCTATTTCACATGATTATTTGTGATCTATTTGTTAATGTGAGTGCTTAAGTTTCAGTTTAATGTTATTAAAAAGATTCATGAGACAATTATTAATTTTAGCCTATAATAAAAGTGAATAATCCTTGAATACATGTATATGGGATCTTAATTCTTAATGTATAATGATCAATTTGTATTGGACAACATTTTTGTCTAAATCAAATCCACTTGTCTTATACACTGACCACAAATCATATCGAAATAGAGTTAAATGATGGATGGAACATTGATTATGTATGGACTAATACCCATTTTCCCATGAAATTTGTATTCCTTATCAATAAGGGGGAGATGAAGTGAAATGAATGTTTGAAAAATTAATATTGGGAGAGAAGATTAATGATCCACATACTGAAACATTCATTTAGAATGAACATTGAATGTATTGAAAATAAAAAAAATGGGTAGATTGAAGAGATCAAATTATGTATTGATTGTATTTGTAGTCAAATGATTACCATTTAATGTAAATGGTGATCAATGAGATAAGAACATCTCATTAAAGTCAATATGATTAAGTAGTTTAAAATTCAATGGATCTTTTATAAGGTCCACAATTATTGATTACACCATAATCATATTTTGAATACATTGAGTTTCATGGTTATTCAAGGAGAATTATTATGGATTCATTTGATGAAATTGGATATCATGGTTGAATAGGTTTCCTATTATTATATATAATGATGCTTTACTAATTTATATTTCAAAAATATCATATGTTTTTTGGATAAATTGTGATGCATGACTTATAAAGGAAAGGGAAAAAATGTGTGGCCAATCATATTTAGGTGTGATTAGATGTAAGTATGTTATTATAAGATAGAGATGTTATAATACATTCCATGGAATATATGATGATTCTAAAGGTGAACAATCAAATGATATATATCATACTTTAAGTTGATAGTGATGAAATCAATGATTGAAAAATATTTTGGATTGTGTTTCCGAATAATCTTTTTTAGATTTGGTCATTTCCTAGTGTTTTTCTGATTTTTTTGTTCTCAAAATCAAGAATTTTTTTAAAGGATGTTTTTTGGTATAATAGTTTTTTAATAACAATTCACCGGTCATGAAGCATAGTTCCCATGCTGCATATGAGTAACACAAAATTGTGAAGGAAAATCGGTAATGGGATATTTCAATAGAAAAGCGGTATGTTTCCCATAAAGTATGCTACATGAACTATGTAAGGAAAAAAGGGTTATGAGACGATTGTTGTTCATTCAGGTCATTAAGTTCATAGTCAAGGCTGTCATATGTAGCTGAGATGTGGTGATGTGTTTTCAGATTGAAATGGTCGTCGTGGGAAAACAGTTAAGGTGCAATGCACACTCCATATCATAGTTTGTAGTGATTGTGTCCCTTAATCCAAGCATTGGGTAAATTGGATTAGGAGGGTTGTTTTATTTATTTTTCAATATAAAGTACCCTAATTCAATCATTTAGATAACACGAATTTATAAGAAAAAATTCTCACAATGGGAAGAATTTTGTGAAGTATAAATTAGTTCATGAGGGATTATTTCATGATATAGAAGAGGTCTCGTGGAAGTAGTTTTGTGGAAGGGAGGATGTCATTATGTTAAGTCTGTATGTTGAAGTAGTTTTGTGGGGTGATGAATATCTCAAAAAACAACCCATGAGGTGAGTTAGTTTGTGGAGGGAATGTTGTTGATTGAACAAAGGAATTTCATAGATCAAAGAGGGACAGGGTAGAAAAGGTGGTCCACAAGGCATCAACAGTTGGCCAAGGAAGAGTTAGTCCACAGATGATAGTGTATTTCTAAAATCATGGGAAGAAGGGGCAAGAGAGTTTTAAAATGAGAAATACAAGGTACTTTTGATAGGTGTTTATAACCACTTATTTTCATTTTAATGAAGATATATATGTTAACCTAAGTACATATTTTACTGGGGAAGAATAGAAGTAAATGGATACACTCATGTGATGGTGTTTAGTGTCGAAGAAATATAATAATACACTACTACATCATTTCACATTATTTTGTGTCCCAGAATAATAGTGTGTTCCCATATAATTATTAATTATTATTCAGGGATGATTAATTGTGATGATGTTAAGTGAAGCTAATCTTCACTAATGTAATGATCATAACAGAATTTTGGGATATCGGTAAAAAGAAAAAAATATATTTTGCAGTTTATATTCCACTGAAGAAGAGTGTGAGAATAATAAATTAATATTTTGGATTAGTTGATTATAAGTTGGTTCTAGGAGAATTCAGTTCATCATTATAATACATTCATATTATTATAACTGATATTAAAAGATGCATATTCATCTCTAAGGTGTGTTACTAAGAAAAACTAAGAGGTATTTCATGGACGTTGTTGTTTAGGTGACTAGTAAAAAATATGGCTATTAAAGATCAAAGAAGATATTTGACATCAGAGTAAAATCAACAGTGGTTGAATTTCATGTTGTAACAAACCCTAGTCAATCATGAGAAAATTATCTTTGTAGAAAATAGAAATTTCAATCCATGTTCAATAAAATATAAAATATTCAATTGTTTTAAAAGTGCAAAATGAACACAATATTTGATTTTTTTACATAGTTCTACATGATTGTAAGGGAATATCAAACTCATTTTATTCTACAAGAAAAATTTACTTTCAAGTGGATTGCATGTTTAGGATAATTTTCTATCATCCTAAGCACTATCTACTCTTATTAAGTAGTAAATCTTGTAAAAATATCGTTTTTTTCCTCTACATTATTAATATTTTTTGATATGCTAGATAGAAGAGAATAATAGAATCATGATCCTAGTAGTTAAATGAGTTAAATGGAGAAAAAGTTAAATAGGATTAAAAAAAGCCCTGAACACTGATTCACCCCCTATTTGTGTTAGGAATATCCCGAACCAGTCATTACAAGTGGTATCAGAGCCTAGGTTCACCTCTGTGGGATTCTTGAAAGTGAATTTATTTTATTTTGAAAACTTGTGTTTCTTTCAATGCTCAAAAATGAATTGTAGTTTTCATGATTATTCATTTACGTCTGATAATAAATCTATATCTACGAAGACCATGGTGAAATAGTAAAAAATAAAGATAAATATTTTTTATGAAGAAATACCTCTTATCTAAATAAGGTGATGTTTTTGTTTCTCTGTGCCTTGCTTAATATTTAGCAATATTGGTCTTGGAAATTTATCATAAGTTGTATCATATTTCCCCCAATAATATTTAAAACATTCCTTCGTATAGTGTTCTAGAGGTATGTGTAAATATATTCAAAAATATTCCTATAGATGGAAATATTAGAGGATGTTTTGATGATGATAAATGTACAACCACTAGCGGATTATCATTTGATAGATTAAGAGTAATTCGACATGGTTTTCTATAAGAAATATCATCCCTTATTGTTGGAGGATTTAAATGTGTTTAGTAATTGACAACCCATCTAGAAAGTGAATTTGATGCTTTGAATAAGATCTTGCATTCCAAAATAGTTGAATGTCTATATCTCCTCATATAGGCTGGAACCTTTGATGAAAAAAGAGATAAATTGAAATAAGTTCCTCAAAAGAGATCAATGGAGTTGGAGATAAATATGTATTAAAATGGAATCTATAAGAAAATATCCATTCACGTGAAGAGAACATGAAAATTATAATTGGTTTCATGTGTTTCAAATTGTAAGAAATATCCACCAAGATAATGGAACATGACACTTTGATTTAAAACAATGTTCAGCATCATGAATAAGTAGTTGGAAGAATGAATCGGGTTTGTCAAAGTATGTTGATTATGTTTTAAGATTAGAAATTCATCTCCAGTATTAAATATCTAGAATTGGATGATCAATTGACCAATCTTGATAAGAAATATATAGACAATTCCAAAATGAGGGAGATAGTTCTACTATAATTGAATGTTCATTCGAGGATTATAAGGTTAAATGACCACTATCATGTGATAAGAATATCATGACCTCAATAAATGATATATTTCAAGATGTTTAGAAGAATAATGTACCGTACATAGAATATTGTACTAATGTTTCAAAACCTGTTATTATGAACATCGTAGGTTACAAAACAATTCTAAACAGTTATGAATAAATAATGGTGATAATATACATACCCCATGTATATGGTGGATATGAAAAAAATATGGAATATATTTCCTCACAAATAGCAAAATAGGTTGGTAAAAAGACCCATAAATCTAATATAGAAGATATCACGATATTTATATTTTTAGATTAATGTTGTTGTTTTAATAGATTTGAGAATTTTTCATTAAATTTTTTGTATAATCCTACAAATTTAAAAGCACAATGTAATCCCATGTCAATTAGAGAAATCC
Source organism: Viscum album (assembly GCA_963277665.1). Taxonomy (NCBI): domain Eukaryota; kingdom Viridiplantae; phylum Streptophyta; class Magnoliopsida; order Santalales; family Viscaceae; genus Viscum; species Viscum album. The sequence goes on along the minus strand of OY728128.1, from coordinate 26,006,870 downwards.
AGAGAATAAGAAGTGACATCTATAGGTCCAGAAGCATCTTTATACTTAAAATATATTAATAATTCATGATTAAATCTATTATTCATGAAAAGGTAGTGGTCATAATGTTTGTAAATTAACATCTAAACATTTATCCAAAGATGATAAAAAAATAATATTTTAAAATCCTCCTAGGAAAGAAAATGATTCCTTGGGATGAAATCTGAAGATTGTTTTGAACATAAATTCTCCCAAGATGATTTCACATAAGGATAGTTAAAAGACCTTGGATTCTAAATCCATGAAGTTGATCATTAGTGCATCGAAAAAAATTACCAAGATGTATGAATCCGAGAAATACCAAGTGAATGATCCAAACATACTTCCATAGTTCCTAATGACATGTTAGTTATTTTTCGTAAAGAAAACAAAATAACTAGGAAACATGAACATACACAATATTGGACTAGTGAAATATATATGAAAATATTCTAAATGATGACGAAAAATTGAATGAAATATTTCATATAATAGGATACTCTTATATTAAAGATGTTCTCTATGAAAGATGCAAGAAATCAGGTCACATTGCAAAAGTTTGTTTAAACTTTTTACCAAAAAAGGATGATTTCCTAATGTGGGGTAATTATATATCATCCATTAAAGGTATTAAAAATAATGGTTCTCCACTAAATGAAAAATTTAATGAGGAGAGATCCATGATGCCTAATCATTAATTGGAGAAAAAGTTCAAATGTTAATGCCTGAAGACCGGGTCATGTGGAGGAACATGGTTGAGGAAAACATCTCAACCAAGCTATTCATATTAATGAATCTAGTAGGATCCATATTATTATAATATATAATTATGTATTTTATTAGTGATTATAATACATGAAATTTATGTTGAAGTATGTTATCAATGGGAGAACCTTAGAAGTAGTGAGTTCTATCAATTCATGATATTAAGTCTAAACTAGTTTCCATCCTTGAATGATTCCTCAATTGATATTCAAAATTTTAATATAATGGAGGATCAACTTTGATGAATATGAATAATTTAATATCATATTTTAGATATTTATGAAAGAGAATATCACATATTATTTTAACCTCATTTCATTATACTCTGAAAAAAAATGTTCTAGAAGATCATCCTTGATGAAGTTGTGAATGTTGTTCAATCCAGATAGTCACAAGTGGAAGATCCATTTTTGTTTATTTACTATACTGGAACTTTGTGATATAAATTCCTAACCAAATCCACCATTATGATGATGATGAATAATTTCTTCCATCAGTTGGAGAAAAATAACGAAGCTTCCAAAATTATTATTTCAAGTTGTCTCAAATTTGATTATTCTGGAAATTACTTAATTATCATGTTCTTGGAAAAGGTATGTATCTTAATATCTCATCCTCTATTATAAAAATGAAAAATATTTTACAAAGGGGGAGAAATTGAATTATTAAGGGACATAATAAAAATGGAAGTGTCCCATATTCATGTGTCCTTCCTATTTCACTTGAATATTATTTGTCTACATGTTGAACTGAGTATAATAGATTCAGAATGATTGTTTATAAGAATATTCATCTCACATTTAGTAATTTCATCCTAGAATACAATTGAATAACCCTTGATGAAAAGTACTTGAGTTAAAAAAATTATGGTATCATGATCACATAATATTTGAAGACCTTGTTGTCTAAATAAAATCGTCTTATATTCTACTCTGAGAATTTCTCAAGTAGTATTAGTGTGAAATTAAAAATGTAAAACTGCTTATGTTTTGAATGATACCCCTTTTCTAGTGAAAGTTTTTTTTCTTTTAAATAAGAAGGAGATAAAGTGAAATGAATTTTTCAAAACATATAGGGGAGAGAGAATATTAATGATGCAAATATTGACACATTCATATGGAATGAACATTGAAGTTATTGGTAACAAATACAAAGGGGGGATTCAAGAGAGCACATTGGGGCTTGTCTGTATTTGTTTCCATATTATTTCCATTGGATTCTGAAGGGGATAAATGAGATAAGAAGATCTCATTACGATGAATATGATAAAGTAGTTCCAAATTTCTATGTTCTAGGATAAGGTCTAAAAATCATGATAACACAAGAATCATATTTTGAATACTTTCAGTGTCATTGTGATTCATGGAGACCTATTATATATTGATTTTTAAACATTGGATTTTAGGGTTATATAATTATTCAAGTATTAAATATGATGAATATTTTATGTTATTTATTTCAAAAATATCATAGGTTGTTAGAAGTACCAATGATGCAGGCCTTATGAATGAATTTGGAAGAAAAGGTGATTCCAATCATATTTAGGATTGATTGGAAATAAGGATGTTGTTGGGAGATAGGTATGTTATAATATATTCATTGTAAAATATGATTATGCTAATGTTTATATTTAAAATAATATATATCATGAAAGTTGTACTTTTTGATGAAATCAAAGTCTACAAAATTGTTTGGATGGTGTTTTCGAAGCATATTTTTAAGGTGGCATTGTTCTCTAGTGTATGCCAAATTTTTAGGCCCCTAGAGAGAGAGTTTGGATTTTTACAAATGAGGGTTTTCATCAAAGTGTTTCAGAAATAAAATTTCACAAACCAAAATTCATTGTATTTTGAAAACATAAGAGGAATGTGTAATGGAAATTGAAAATCAGGAAATTGATATTTACGTGTTGCATCGCTATGCAGACCGTGAAGCACACTACATGAACCACGTCAGGAAAAATAGTTAGGGAGAAGATCATTGTTTTCAGGAGTCTTCACGTTCATAGTAAGGTTTTCGTTTCAGGATGAGAGGCCTTGATATATATGAATATCGAATCATCCACCATGAGGAAATGATTTATTCACTATACTGACCGCATTACATAGTTCGCAGTGATGTCTATCCCGCATAAAAGATTTGGGTTAATCATATTAGTGGAATTTGGGGATTTATTTTACCATATAAGGTACCCTAATCCCATCATCTATATAGAGAGAATTTATATGAAAAAATAATCGCTTTGGGAAGAATTTGGTGAAATTCAAATTAGTTTACAAGGGATAATTTCACTAGAGAGAAAACATATCAAGGAAGCAATTATTTGAAAGGGAAAAAGACATTTCCTCAAGTAATTACATAGAAGGATTTTTGTGGGGTGATAAACCACATAATAGAAAATGGATCGTGGAGGATAGTTAGTCTCTGGAGTGAAGGATGTCCATGGAATGAAGGTAGTTCATCGTGCAAAGAGGGACCACATATCATAGGCGGTCCAAGAGGAATCAATATTTTATGGAAGAATAGGTAGTGTTTATAATATTGGGAGGTCCATGGATGTATTGTTAGTGTGGGTAAGAGACATGATAGTTCTAGATGAAAAAATACATTGTACAAGTGATATTTTTTATATTCACTTTGTGCTTTGTGAAGAAAAAATAATTCACCACCTAAGATCATATTTTATCATGGAAGAATATAATTAATCTAATGCACTAATGCATTGGTATTTATTTTCAATGAAATATAATAAGACACTGCTAAAAAATCAAATAATTGTGTGTCCAAGAAGTATAGAGTGTTCCCACATAATATTTTATTATTATTCATGGAAGATTAATTATGATGATGGTAAAAAAGGTTGATCTTCAATGACTTAATAATCACAATTTTATTTTTGTGATTATATCAAGTATAAAATGAAGAGATATCATTCTAGTTGGTTTTTCAATGAATAATAATGTTATAAAAAAAGAAGAATATTTTTTGAACAAATTGATATCTATTTATAATAATTTTTTTTCAAATAGAATTTAGTTCAACAATATACTGTATTCAATTTTCTGTAAGTGAAATAAGGGGATGATTTTGTAGCTATAAAATGTGATGATCAGAAGAAGAAATCAGAGTTTCTTTCAAGTTGTTGTGAAAGTAACAAAGTGATGAAGATGGTTGTGGAAGAATAATGTAGAAAAGGGAAATCAGACATGACTCAATAGTGGATGAATTTCTTAGTGTAACCAACCCTCATCAGCATTAAAAAGACTATATTGGGATGTAATATAATGATCCATCGAAGGGCTCTAAAATAAACACAATTGTATTTTTTTCAATGTACCATTATAACACACAATTGGATTGTTAACATAGTTCTACATGAGTGTAAAGGCATATCCTACTCATGGTAATCAACATAAATGTATTGTTTTCTAGTGAATTCAGTAGTCAGTATTATTTATCACCATTCAAAGGACTGGATACACATACTGAGTAGTAAAAATTGTAAAAACATTATGTTCTTACCATTACTTCTTTAATATTATTGAATGTGATTGAGAGAAGAGAATATAAGATCGAGGCATAAAAATTTAAAAGTGGTAAGTGTATAAAAAATTAAATTTGATTAAAAATTCCCAATACAAATTTACCCCCACATAGTGTTAGGAATAGACTTAAACAATCTTTAAACAAATTTAAACAAATGTTGCAATATAAAGAATATTTTGTGGAACCCCATATAGATAGACACTCTATTGAACAAATAATCTCCCAGACAATTCACTAATAAAACTTATATATAGGAATGAAATTTTTTACATTTTTCACACTATCCACAATCACAAATGTAACATCATTATTTCGAGGAATCCGTTGCATACAAACCAGCAGATCCATATAAATTTTTTACCACATCCATTATAGAATTGGAAATAGTTGTAAAAAACCTCCCATTCATTGATGCGCTTCCTTCACTTACTAAAATGTGTCGAATTGTTTCATGGACCCTTCTGTCTACTTTTTCTTGCATGGACTCCAAAACTATCATCAGATGTCATGATACATTTTGTTCATACCAAGGTGTACAATCCACTTCAAGGATTGAAACACATGCATTAACTCCTCCCCTGTGATTATAGGAACAATAATATGATTCCTGACATAGATGATCTCCACCATATCAATGATCTAATCTGATGGTGTCTCTCTACCATTAATGTTTTCCCCCATTTTAAAACATAATTGAAGTTCATTCCAACTATCTCTAATCCTCCACTAAATTGTAGACCCCACACCAACTGACACACAATATATCATCTCAAGGTTCTCTTGAACCACCATATGAATTTCCACTAGAATGTTCATTATCTTAAACTTGATACAAGACTCCTGAACAACTTGTGTCTATTTTTGATCGGCTAAAATAATAGGAAACAATAATCCCCATTCAAAATGTATATGATAAATCCAAATTGAATGACTACTTATACTTATCCCATCTCTACTATTAGATATTAAAATATCCCTATGAAAATATTTACTTTATGCCCTTTTGATCAGTATACATAGAACAATTTTTTCAAAAGATAGAGTTGTTAACATTTAATGGAATAAACCACTACATCAAACTTATGGACATGCATAGGGTAGTTACCATCATGAGGTCTCAACTACTGAGGCCCATACCCCACAACCCGATATCGTTTCCTTAACACAGCTCCATGTCCAATCCCAGAAGCGTCATATTAAATTGTGTACTCCTTATGTTGATTAGGTAGGATCAAGATTGGTGTTTATTTAAAATGCTCCATCTACTCATGCAATGCATCCTTACTAGCTACCAACCATTCAAACAATACCCCCTTTTGGTCAAGATTGAATTTGGTATTGCCTAATAATAAAATAACTAGATGACCCACTTTTAATATACAGCTCATTCCAAAAATATTTGGATGTTGAACACATTCGTTTTCTTATCCCAAAAAACCATTGCCTGAACCATTTCAGGATCTATTGGAGCACCTTCCTCTAAGATGATGTGACCCAAGAAGTGTATCTATTAAATTGAAAATAGAAATATAGATAGCATGGTGTATAGTTGATTCTCTCTTAATGTACTCAAGATGATATCAAAATTGTTGCCTTGATCGTCAGTAGTCATTGAGTACACTATGATTTCATCCAAAAATAAGACTATAAAGGAAAGAGAGGTTCCAGTATCAAATAAGGTACTAGATAATGTAGAGGCAACAAGAATAAAGACTCCCACTATAGATGGTCCAACCACTATATCCACAGGTTTTGGCTATACGACATGCAGCAATATTACCACTCTTCCCAATGATGTAATATTACAACCAAATGCTACACAACTCTACTAATATAGCTTCTCATATCCAATTTTTCAATTCCACTACCAATACATCCGTTTTCCATAGAATTCAATCTAACAGATTGTTATACTATAGAATATCACCTTCACACACTTTTATTTTATTCTAGCTACACCCCCACTACTCATCTAACATTGGGTTCTATAAAAATTTTGTATATATAACATCTTATTTCTATATCATCACTATACTATTGTTCAGGGGAATTATTATTAAAATTGAACCAACCTACCAAACTGGTGAAATATCACATTATAATTGTCTTAGGAAACAAATCTGTTGGATAAAAAATATGTTGCAAGGATGAGAAAAACAAAAGAGGAAACAACCTCAATTGACATTGCATCGTGAAGCATGCTTGCATAGCTCCACAACACCATGGATGGTGCAAATCCACTTCCTTTGTAAATATATTTACAAGAAAAGAGGTGGGAGGATCCATGATCAGAAAGACGCTTGCAAAGATGTCGCGATGCAAAAAGTCGAGAGGCTCTATGAGCCTAAAGACATTTTTGAAGCCACCACAAATCAATGAAGTGGGAGGCTCTGTGATCCTAAACATGTTTTTGAAGCTTCTGCAATGCAAAGTGGTGGGAGAATCCATGATAAGAACATTGTTTGTGAAGCTGTCATTGAACAATGAGGTAGGAGGCTCCACGATCCAAAAGACCATTCTAAAGAAACAGTGAAATAATGATGTGTGAGGCTCCACGGTAACGAATTAGCACCACGTAGCTTCGAATCACACCTTCCCTACTTCGTACCGCCTCTGCCTATAAATGTTAGGGTCCCCTCGATCCCAAAGGAAGGATCCTCAATCTTTTATCATTCACATCTATCAAATCGCAATGCACATTAATATCTCCAAAAAATGAGATCTCTGAGGTACATTAGCTTTACGAATTACATTTCCTTTCGTTTAAACACAACCCCTACTTAACGAGGGAAGCCCTTCATGAATCCCACGGGCCTTCACAAAGGATGGAGTACCCAAGGGGACTCATGACATTGCAAATAACTCTTTCTTTGAGAAGTAACTTAAATGCACAAGTGAAACACATTCTAAGGATGGGTCACAATGCTTCGTGAGGCACACTACATCATTATGGTATGCCTTGTAAGGCAGTCTTGCTATGAGATTCCCTACTCCTTGAGAGATTTTCTACTTCTAGATTCACCATCCATGTTCACCTATGACCTATTTCTAGGATATACTACAACACTTCACAATGTATACACCTTTGTGAAGACACTCTACTATATAGAGCACCAGAGCATCACGAGGGCTCTTCCTGGGAACCCCATTGCTCCACAAACCCTTTTCCGGTATGCCCCCAGGTCTATACGAAGTTATTTTAATTTCACATGGATTATGTTTCACGTTTCATTTCATAGCCTTATGTTTCATTACATCAAAATGCTAATGGAAATTTATTCATCACACATCCATGCTAAAATGGGCCCCTTAGTGGATCACTTCACAACACCCCTCACTATGGAACTGCGGATGCATTCCCTTCCCTATGGAGTCCCGGTATCAATTATGTATTTCATAGGGGTGTGGAGTGAACTATCCTCGTATGAGGTAGATGATGTTAAAATACCAAGAACCATCATCCCCAACAATCAAAATTAATCTATGGCCTCACCATGTGCATCATACACAGGGTTCCCTGTCTGGAACATTCTCTATGCTCACTCATATCCACAGGAGTGATGTCATCCTCACAATGAAAGAGATCCAATTTATTAGACCGACGTCTGTCCATAGGGAAGTGAAACCAACATGATGTAAGTACCCATCCTTTCTTGTAGTAGGTATCATCCCTACTCGTCCTCTCTTCTTTATCACCAAAGACTAAGAGGTGATAGGTGCATAGGGATCCTCATTACCCCGTCCATCTCCCTCTGGGGGTTTTCTCCCACTAGGCCTCCATCATGGACTATGTCCTAATCTCTATATCTCTGGGATACTAACCATATGTAACCCCTATTACCTTTTTGTGCTCCTGAACACGTGTAAGCCCCATTGCACAACACACATATGCACCTTTTGCGACGTGATCTTCAGGTTTGTTGTGGCCACTTATTTTTCACAGCAAACATGAATCACATAAGCTTAGATTAAGCATCGACCAAGACATCCTCTATCAACCATCATAGCATGTAAGCATCAAACCATTCTGATCTACATGGATATTGATCCTTTCCATGTCAAGGTACATAGGATTTATCATGGAGGTTCAATCCCATAACCTATTGTTCCATACCCCTTCACGCAAGTTCACCAAACTATCCATAACTACTTGGACTTTTATGCTTGTATCACATGAATGGTAAGTTGCAAGCCTCATTGTGGTTCAAGACCAAAACCTACTGGTCTTGACCCCTTCATGTCGGTTCACCAAACTATCATGGAATACATGGACTTTGAAAATTGTCAAGGAAAGGTAGTTAGGAAGCCTCCCTGAGACACAAGCCCAACACCTACTAGTCCCAAACCCTTCCCATCGGTTAACCAAACCATCCCAAACTACATGGACTTTGATACATGCCAATGAAAGTTATGTAGGAATCCTCTTAAAGGGTTGATCCCAAATCCTACTAGTCTCAACCCCTTCACATCGGTTTACCAAACCATCCTAAACTATATGCACATTGATCATTCCCAATGAATGGTACATAGGAATCCTCCGTGAGGTTCAAACCCAACACCTACTAGTCCCTACCCCTTCACACCGGTTCACCAAAATATCATGAACTACGTGTACTTTGATCCTTTCCATAGAAAGGTACAAAGGAAGCCTCCTTGAGTATCAATCCCAACACCTCCATTGATCATGGCACCCTTCACTTCTGTTCAATATTGACCTACATGTCGTTAAATTGTATCCACCATTTTTAACTATGTGGAATTATATCCTTGTCTCATAGGAAAGGTACATAGGAAGCCTCCTTATGGTTCAAGTCCAACACCTCCATTGGTTCATAACCTCCAATGGTTATTAACCCCTTTACATCGGTTCATCTTCATCCCACACAACATTAAACTATATCCACCATCCCGAACTATGTGGGGTTTGATCCTTGTCTCCTAGGAAAGGTATGTTGGAAGCCTCAATGAGGATCAAGAACAAAACCTATTGATCATGAACACTTCACATCGGTTCACCAAACCATCCTAAAATACGTATATTGTGATACATTCTATTGCAAGGTATGTAGGAATCCTTACTGAGGTTCAATCCCAACACCAAATGGTCATGAACCCTTCATGTGGGTTCGCCAAACAATCCTGAAAAATGTGGAACTTTATCCTTTTCTCCTATCCAAGGTATGTAGGAATCTGCCCCGAGGTTCATTCCCAACTCCTACTGGCCCTGACCCCGTCAGGTTGGTTCACTAAACCATCCTAATCTATGTGGACTTTGATCCTTTCCAAGGAATGGTACATATGATTCCTTCATGGGTTGAAAATCAACACCTCCATTGGTTCTCGCACCAATCATGTTGGTTCAACAAACCATCCCGAACTATGTAGACAATAATCCAAGTCAAGGAATGGTGTGTAGGAAGCCACACTGAGGTGCATGCCCAACACCACCATTGGTTCCAAACACCTTCATTTTGGTTCACCTTAATCCCACACGATGTTGAACTGTATCCACCATCCCGAACTATAGGGACATTGATCTTTCTCTTCTATGGATGGTATGTATGAAGACTCCATCAGTTTTAAGCCCAACAACTACTAGTACCAACCCCTTCATGGCAGTTCACCAAACCAACCCGATCTACATGGACATTTACCCTTTCCAAGACATGGTACGTAGGAGGCCTCCATGAGGTTCAATCCCCACCACATCAATGGTTCTGACACCCGTCAAATTGGTTTCCCTTCATTCCACATGAGGATAAAGTATATCCACCATCCCGAACTATGTGGACTATGATCCTTGACTCCTAGGCAAGGTACATAAGAATCCTCATTTAGGTTCAATCCCAACGCCAACATTGGATATCTCCCCGGTCACATCAGTTCAACAAACTATCCTGAACTATGTGGATTTTGATCTATTCCAAGGAAATGTACGTTGGAATCCTCCATGAGGATTAATCTGAACACCTCCATTGGTTCTGACCCCCTTCATGTCGGTTCACCATCATCCTGCATGTCATTAAACAGTATCCACCATCCCGAACTACATGGAATGTTATCTTTTCCTCCAAGGCATGGTACGCAGCAAGCCTCCCTATGGTTAAAGTCCAACACCCATCGGTCCCAACCACTGGACGTCTTCCTATCCTTTTCCCCCATGACGCTAAGCTATACACCCCCTTTTCATCCAACATAACACTATATTGTATACCTTCAAACTACATTGGATTGATCCATGTACCCTAGAAAGGGTACGTATGGATCCTTACTGAGGCTCAGTCCCATTCAGCAGTAATCCATTGTACCCCATTCTGAGGTAATCCATTATACCACATTCAGTGGTATGTTATTGTACCCCATTCAATGGTAAGCAGTTTTACCACATTCATCGGTAAGCTGGTTTAACCCAATCAGTGTTAAGTAGTTGTACCCCATTCAATGGTAAGTCATTGTACACTATCCAGCAGTAAGTCATTTTGCATCAAAACTAGTGGTAATCCGTTTTATGCCACACATGATGGGAATCCATTGTAGGATGAACTACACAGACTTTGATTTCCCACCATGGGGATATGTAGGAAGCCTCCTTGAGATTCATGCCCATCACTCATGTCCCGTCGTGGTCTTTCCCTTGATCCTATATGTTTTAGGATGGTCAAGTCCCAACCAGAGGTTCCAATTACTCCAGGTCCCATCCATGTGTACATTATCTTAGGCTTCCTCCTATGGTTTCCCATCACCCCACTGAACTATGCAGTCTTTGATTCCATACCACGGGGATACGCAGGTCATATCATTATCGATCAATCCCAACATCACTGTCTCCCTCACATCGGCTCCATATCACCCTCCATAAAATCTCAACAATCCATATACATCATGATTTTTACCTGGGCCACCTCATCTCAGTGAGATCATGTCACCTACATTTCCACTAATCCTATCTATAATTGTGTAACTAACCATGAATTTTCCCCAAAATCTTTTATCCCTCTAAGGGTTGCACCCATATGATCCACTCCCATCTATGTTCTGATTAGTCTAATCTATCTCTACTAGATGATAAACTCACTTAATACCCTACGTTATACATGGGATGTTGGGAAAATATTCAAACACATGTTTATATCATATAATTCCCCGCACATTATGTGGTATTCCTTGGTCTTCTTACACCCTAGAGAAGCCCTATCATAAGGGAAAGAAAAATGGATGCACCAATTTTCAATCATCTTGACACACCCTTGATTTCCAATGTGACAAATACCCCAACCAAAGGTTTCTTCCCTGACTGGACACCTCGTGTTGTCCTGAAAGAAGCAATTTAATTAACCGACATCCATGATTACATGGCATTGGGAAGGTTTTCCTGAAAAAATTTCATACGTTTTTAAAGGAGACCCGGACTTGTAAACGTGTTTGGAGGATGAATACATGGATGGAGGAACAGAAATTCCATCCTCGCATATTGATCCTGGAGAAAACCTCCCTAAATAAGTGATGGATGCCACCCTTCTTTGGAAAGTGGGAGTTCAATGAAATAGTTAGTGCACCCTCCTCAATAGACAGATGTGCGCTCCGGAGAAAGTGTCGGAAATAGAAATTGTGAGCATGATGTGATGTTCTTCTCTTCAATGTCGAGATTAGTAGTGTTGTATACATCATTAGATTGATGTGTCAACGAATCCATGCATCTGACGTTGGGTCCCACCAAGCAAATAGAGGTCCTGGTGTGAAACTCAATAGAAATTGTGGTATTTAAATTTAGGACATTGTAGACTGTGATGTTTTCCGCATGAATCTTTCTTAGGATCCACAGAATAAGGAATTTCACTGGGGAACTGGATGTCGATTTCCTTCTTTCAAGACAAATGGTTTAAATATTATTTCCATCCAGGACCCAAGAAACTATATTAGTAAATCGATCACCACCCACCTACCAATACATAGGAAAGGGTAACGTCAACGCGAATATAACATCTGGACTCATTTCCCCCATGGCAGCCTCCATGTCCATAGCTGTTGGGATCCTACATCTAATCTCCCCATATGAAATCTTTCAAAGAAGGGTGATAAATGACCATGTTCTGCAATATGAGGAGGAAGGGATTATCCCAACTCGGGATATGGCCCATCAAGACATAGATGTTTCTACACCTCATCACCACTAGCACCCCTAATGGCCACATAGGGAGCCACTACTCCCCACTCTGAAGCACAACTGTTTCAGGAGCCTCTCCCTAGAATGCCTCGATGGCTCCATATCCTACGCTGATGGAGTGAGGGATGTTTGGGCTAGGCCGGCTGGGATTCTGTTTGAGGTTATCCAAAGGAGGGATCCCACTGGGCCACCTTAACAACTCCACTCGATCCCACATGCTGATGAGTAGGTAATCTATTCACTGGCACAACCGGCCCCAGTCTGGTTAACCTGACGCCAGAGTCAGGCACAGTTTGAGGAGGATTCCTAATGAGGAGCGTCAATGTCAATGACTATCATGGACCATGCCACTACAGACTTATTTCTCCTTTCCATGTTTATGCGGAGCTGGGGCACTCATATGCCCAACTCGGGGCAAGGCCCCAACCACCCCATGGCTGTCTGGGTTAGTTATCCTGGTCTCTGATGAAGGTTGCACCCACCATGGGCCGACCCATGGAAATGATACCTAGTAATGAGGTAATCCCAATATTATTTCCAATGAGAGCGCATGTATCTCCCACCCCCAAGACAAGTGTGGAGGTCCTCCCCATGCCAGATTCTATCTGAATGAGGGTCCTCCCCGTTACAGTGACACTCAGTACAGAATCCTCTTCTAAGCTCATGACCTCAGGTATCAAGCCATTCCTCTTGTAACTTGACGCCAGTGTCGATATGTTACATGTCTGGTCAACATTAATTGTGGGGGCCTCCCCATGTATTTATAGTTGTGGGATAATTTCCTCCTCACCCCAATAATCAGAGATGTGAAGGTCATCCTCGCTTTATCGGCTCGCTGCACGGAGGTCCTTCCCTCGTTTTGCTTGACCAGTATCAAGACACTCCTCACACCAACATCACAAAATCAAATAAGCATGGAAGACCTATCCATTACTATTCCAGCTAAAATCGTGGTCCTTCCCACTCTAGAACATCCCACAGAGATTCCCTCCGCTCATTCGACACTGGAAATGGTGTCCCTCCCTCTGTTCCCTTAGAAATTAGTCTAGGTGCTCCTCACAACTAGCGTAACCCAGGCACAAATCCTCTCCATCCTAGAACATGTTCGACTGAAGGTCCCCCTAGTACTAATAATCTACCTTTTCTCAATGATCCATACAATGGTAAGAGGGTGGGTCTCCACAAACCAAAAGAGTTATGGGAAGATTCAGACTAATATAAAACATGTTTGCTTCTTAGATTATGAGTTGGAATATAATTCGGTAAGGGAACACACACCTCGATCCTTTAATCCTAGGATCGGGGTAGGGACAATACTAACATCCTCACATATTTTGATGACAAATTCCAATAGATCCCTACCTCCCTTCGTAGTTACATCTAGGAGGATGAATATTTGGTGTCCCCCCTAAGTTCTGGCCATGAAATCAATGCTAACATCAGTATGAGCACTCACTACCTCAAACATAGACCATGAAGAGTAATTCTAGGGACTTATTTTGGATGGGCAATGACATGGACAACCACATGATGTTGTAGTCCATATGTCTAAAACTATGGTCGCTAGCCCGTATTATCCCGACGTGTTGGGTAAGTCACTGCTCTCTTATGAGGATAGCCTAAGATGTGGTAGCTTGTCAGCCAGGACACCGTATTCTCCACTGGCCAGTATACTGTCTTAGCGGTCTGCTTCAGTACCACTACCGGTTCCACAGGATCCTCCATTCGATGTGTTTGGAAACCAAGGGTTAGAACCCAAGTCCTAGGTGAGGAGTTTGTGTGACATTCTTGTGGAATTTTTTTTCCATAGATGTTTTGGAAAGTCACCGTGCCGAATTTCAGTGCACTAGAAATGCTCACCTAGAAGGATGTAGGATGCTTTCACTAGAACCTTGGGGAGACTCAATTTTGTCTTCATCATCTGTGTGTGGAATACCCCAATAGCAAAGCAGACTTCGAAGACATTGGTCAATAGTTCTGTTTGATCGAATTGGCCACACTCCTCATGGCCCACCACCTTAACTCATCAGGCCTCCATAGGACCCTCTAACAATGATGCGTCAAGGGTATTATAGTCCTCTGCAGGATTATCAAAGAGGATTCCCGCCACATGCAGATCTATGGTTGGGGGAATTATTCTTCCATCCATTTCAGTTCTATCTGATGCTAGCCCGAATTTCAAGGAGATATCGAGGATATGCCTTTGCGTATAGTTGCGGTTAACATGGACAATCTATCATGGGAATGGACAGATAAAGATATCCTGAGAGAAACATACCTTAGAGGAGACACTAATGGAAATTGAGCCTATACCAAGACATTGTTCCCAGTGGTTTAGAAAACTCGTTGGGAAAAAGAACCTATACCAACGGTTCTAGTAAACTGTTGGCACATGTCATTTTATGTTTGGATTTTTCCAACGATTTAAGAAAACCGTTTGGAAAGAGAACTACTACCCATGGTTTTTGTTAACCATTGGGAAAAATAATACCCAATTCAGGGCTCCCTCCCTTGTGACATTTCATCCCCATGCACTCCTCCCTTCCCCGACCTCAACCACCTCCCGACCTCCTCCTCCACCTCCCGGCCTCTGCCTCCACCTCCACCTCCCGGCCCCTCCCACTCATCCAGCGACATTCCCCTTCCCCTCTCGGATTTTTCTCCAATGATGATGCCCCCCTCCCCTATCGGATCCCAGAGACATTCCCCCCTCCCCTCTCGTCTCCCTCTCTTGGTTCTATCCCCCTCCACTCTTGGCTCGATCTCCTCCTCCGACGTCCCCCGACCCCCTCTCTAGTCGTGCCCGAGACCCCCCATGACCGAACACCCCACAGGACGCCCCCCTCTCTCGGCTCCCTCTCCTCCCGTCAGGGAAATAATATTATCAGGGCCGACCCCTACCTCCAAGAGATAGAGGTAATTTTTTTCCAAATCAATGCATTGGACTTCCCATCTGAGGTAGACCTGACCCCTCCAGACATCTAATATCTTGATTTATGTGTTTGTGGATATATAGTTGATGATTTGATTATGGTTCATGTGTAATGCTAATTTTCTATTTTTTCATTTTTTTTCAGTATGGATGGCCCAAAATTTAAATCTGTTAATTCTTCACAGGTCTAGCAGGACCATGTTATTTTTTTATTCAATGAAATGTGCAATTAATGGTTTAGTTGTTCCATATGATGCTTTTAATTAAAAGTTTTGGATCATGGATACTGTATGTGATGAAAGGTATAGGGGTAGGGGAATATATTTGTTATAAAAAAGGAAAATTTTAGTAGTTTGGTTATATTTTATAGATCAGAAAGACAAATGCGAAGAAAATGAATCATTGTCACTCATTAAAGGGCATAAGTATGAAATTTTACAGTTCAGTGTGGTGGGAGAGGGGGGGGGGATGAAATGAGAATTAATTCAACCCAATTAGAGACATAAATTGAAACGGGTTGATTGTGACGTCTAGTGTTATACAAATTTCTGAATAGGTATGTAATGAGGCATTGTACATATCAATAGTTTTGGCTGGGTCCCGGTCCAATTCTTTTAAAAATGTAAAATGTAAAAAACAACCTAAATTAACAATAATAAATATAGTAAACGTACAATTCATGAAACTAAAATTAGACTGAACAAAATTATAAATCGAGCTGAACTAGGATTGGTCTGGGCTTGGGTTTGGTCTGGATTTATTGGGACTTCACTAGTTTGAGTCTAGCCCTAAACACTACTTGGGTAGGGCCCATTGTAAGAAATATGTCTCACTGATTGTCTAGGTCCACGCCAGGCATGAGGCCACTTTCCCCCCTATTGAGTTTAACAACTAAGTGATTATGTTGTGTTTTTTACATTCAAGAGTATTTTTGGATTATAAACATACCATTATTTAATTGATGATACATTAAATATAAATTTTACTAAAATAAACATTAATATGTTATAGTTTTTCCAATCCCCAACACAGCAACTAGTTTCTCTATAATTATTTTTCATTATAACCACTCAACAGGCTAGTAAGACGGGGTGTTGGGAGTGATAATGCTTGGATTGATATATGTATTAATTTTGTTTGAATTCATTATAGAATGAGTTCACAACTGACCATGGAATGGTGGAAGCTAGCATGAGATCTATTTAAGACACAAGGGAAATTTATGCCGAATTTCATTTTATGATGCATCAGTTATTATTCACCATAGCAGTCAATCTCGAATCACGGTGCGATGGGGCAGGGTTCTATTAGGGTTATGTGCATAATCTTTAAATCAACTAATGTAGCATATTTTCATATTCAATGGAAAAGTTTACTGGTTTGGTGTTTCCTACAACGTGCTATATAAATAACATAATGAAAAATGAAGAGATTATTAAATGGAATTATTTCCCCCTTGCTTACAGGAACATGATTTGACCCATGGGGTGGTGTGGTTCTTTTATATTAGGCGGTGACATGTATATTCACAGGATACAAGTAATTTTTTTAGTTTTTATTTTATTTTCTATATCACATTGGCCACATAGGTATTTTACTTCTTTCTACGGATGGAGGTTTGTGATGCTATCCTGGCTAGTTAACATAGATCACTTGTATAATGTATTACCATGAGGTGTGAGTGTGAGGAAACATTGGAAGATAGAGGAGCCTTGGGGTCTTCTATGAGTTGGAATTGGTTTTCTAAAGAATTGTGTGGGAACATTTCTGGAGTATGCTGGAGTCGTGAAATAACCCCAAGCGTCTCAATGAGATAGCATAAATAACCCTATGTGTCTCCAACTGTCTCCATATATCCTTCCAGCCTCACATGGGTAGTCCGCTCACCCAATCCTATCAAACCTATCCTAGTCTATCCTCTCAGTCACATAGTCTAGAATCATCTCTTGAGGATTATCCCAAGCCTCAATGCAGATCTCATCATTCAACTAGACAAAGTGGATTGTTCACCTTATGATTGTTCTAGTCACAAAAGAACACCATGTAGAACCAATATACATTATATTCTCAATAATATGGTCAAGAACCTCATCAAAATCATTCATTATAACTCATTCCCACTAACTAGGTTCCATCCTAAGCTAAATCCCCCCACAGCTCTTGGTATTATACTGCCAATCTTTCCGAGAAAACTTAATACCCACACTTTCATCTCATCATTCATATCATTATTTGAAGTCTTGAATCATTAAGTGGATTAAAACCTTTCATAATCCATCTTATACACTTAGAGGGACCATCCCACTCTATGAACCTACCAATATTCAAATCCATCCTCATATGTATTTCCTTATCAAACGCTAGATGTACAATTTCCACACCTATCACTACCAGGCCCAATCCTTTTAGGAATATTTTACTCGATCTAAATCCTCACTGTTAGTGACATCAATCGCATTAATGCGCTTAAATGTCATCTGTACCCAAAATTCCAAGAATTATTCACGTGGATAGGCCCCATAGAAATAGTATAAGAACTAAAACCATAATATAATTACCAAATACTTGAATCATTTTTAAATAAATATCTCACGTGTAAACATAAAAACAAATAATAATAAGACCTCATACCTTGTATCGAATAAAACCAAACTAAGATGAAACTTGGTCCAAATTGATTAAATACCATTAATAGAAAGAGTAATTGTTTTTAAATAGAAATTTACTATTCGATAGTATCATTATGAAACATTGATTAGTTTCCCCTTTTCTTGCAAGAACATGATTTGACCCATGGGGCACTGTGCTACTTATATGGTGGGAGGTGACATGTGTAATCATAGGAGACATGTATGTTTTAGTTTAGTTTTTATTTTATTTTATTTATCGCATTGGTCACTTAGATCATTGACTACTCACTATGTAAATAGGGTTGTTATATTCTACGAAGTGTTCAAGAAGGAGTTCAGATTGATTCATTCCACCAGATTTGATCCGAGGTAAGATTCTATGGTTACTACTTTTCTCGCACCTCATGTATTTGGGGCATTAGTGTTTTTGACTCCAAATTGTGTTTTCAGTTGGGTGTTGGATCGTTTCATGTTGGTTTGGGTGGATTTGGTTCTTTTCTACCAATCTAGGTAAGGATTTAATGCAATTGGTTGGTTTCCCAAAGGTTATGTATTATCCTTCATGTGTTTTATAGTTTTTAATATCCCTTCTATAGTGCGTTGATCCCTACTCTTTGGTTTCAAGTATCCATGTCAAGGGTAACTCACCTCTGTGTTCATAGTTATGTAAGTATATGTATGTGGGTTCCCCTAATATGTGTATTTTCTCCCATGACAGTGATTATGCACGTATGGGGAAAGGTGTGCCAATGTGTGTGTGTATATATATATATATATAAATGCATATGCAGGTGAGTGGAGACTAATATATGTATATAAGAATTTGTGCAAGGATCCCCTTGCATGTGCTCATGGCCATGCGGGTGTGTGAATATGGGATAGGTGTCCGAGCATGTGCGTAAAGGTGAGAATACCTAGTGGAGAAGTAGAAGCTTTTAGTTAGAATGTTCCAAGAGACAAAGTGGGTGGCTTGGTTCCACCTTGAGGTAGATTCCCTCTCGTAGCCTCTTTAATTTAAGAATGATTTAAATTGAATTTAGATTCTTTCATAATTATTCATAATTATATTGAATTTCATATCTTGAATAAGTGTTCTTTAATATAATTTTTTCATTTCATAAATAAAGTCATGTTTTTATAATAAAACCCCTCCAATGGAGGTGCGTTGAATTTGAAAACTCACAGTGATAGGTTAGGGTGTTTGATTCTTTTTCGTCATTTCATTTTCTTTTAGACATTTCGTCATTGTTCTTCTCACTACAACATTCTGATGATCCCATATTATAACATATTAAATAGTTGATTTGTTCTATCATGTCCTTTGTGAGCTTATATTACGGAGAAACCCGTGTCGGTTGTTTGCCTGGCCTCTTGGCCACCCATTTGGGTGTTTACCTGAGCCAATATATCTAAAAACACTGATGGTGTCATTGTTTAACACCTGTCAGTCTTATGGTTCTCCCCACCATAAGCTTCATCTTAAAACCGTTTGGGGTGTTTTCCTGTCCTCGATGCACATGTAATTTTTTACATATATGAAATCTCCCATAAGATTTGTGTTGCATCTTGAGATGTTAAAACATACTCAAATTATATGGTTCTCAAGGTGACTGATGTTTTATTATTAGAGTTCTATGAAATGCATATACCATTGATAAGTAATACACCAGCATAATTTGACCCTCAATCAGTAGTTTCAAATACCTAGAACCACTTTAATAAAGAATATAATATATATATCTTTATCATACCACAATCCTGAATCAAAAGTCTGTTTTTTATAATATAAGATAGGTTTGTATAATGTGAAGGACAATTACATAGGATTTATTTAGAATATTGGCTGGAAGATGCTGCCCCGAATATTTCATTGGACAAGGACAACATGCCGCGGTCATGATGCGGTCACGCCGCGGTCACGCCGCTGTCATGTCACAATAACTCCGCAGTCACGCCACAGTCATGCTGCTGTAATGTCATGATTTTTCACAGCTCCAGGAGGACACCCAGTGGCGGTTCGCAGTCCTGTCGAAATTCGATGAATGATACCTAGATATAGTTTTAGATACATTACCCACACATAGTTAATGGGGATGGAGGCGACGACCAGAATGTTTCCTCGCTTCCTCCCACTCCCTTCGCTCCTGTCCAAAAGAAGTTTCCCCGCGGATGTCACTGGACCAGGCCAACACGCCGCAGCCACACCGTAGTGATGCTGTGATTTATCCCTGCTCCATGATAACACCCCACGATGGTTCACAGTCCTTTCAGAATTCGATATATGATACCTCGATAGGGTTTTAGAAACATTAACCACCCATAGTTATGGGGAGGGAGGTGACAACCAAAACTTTTCCCCACCTCCTCCTGCTCCCTTCTCTCCTGGCCGGAAGATGATGCCCCACAGAAGTATTTGTACCGAGCCAACAAGTTGCGGTCACGCCGCATTCACGCCGTGGTCACGCCACTGTCATGTCGCGGTAATTTCATGATTTGGCCATACTCCAAGACGACACCCAGCGTCGGTTCGTATTCCTGTCGTTATTTGATGTATGAAACATAGATAGAATTTTAGATACATTACCCACCCTTATTTAAATGGGAGGGAAGAAACAATCGGAATGTTTCACTGCCTCCTTCCGCTTCCTTTGCTCCTAGCCAGAAGATGCGTCCCCACCGATGTCGCTGGACCAGGCCATTCCATTGTGGTAATGTCGAGGTAATTCCGTGATTTGGCCTTGCTCCAAGACAACACCCCACGACGGTTTTCAGTCCTGTCGTAATTCGATATATGATACATAGATAGAGTTTTAGAAACATATCCCACCCATAGTTAATGGGGAGGGAGGCGAAAACTGAAATGTTGCCCCGCCTCCTCCCACTCCCTTCACACCAGTCCAGAAGATGTTGCCCTGCGGATGTCGCTGGACCGGGCCAACACGCTGTGGTCACGCCACAGTCATGAAAAAATCACGCCATGGTCACTCCGTGATAATTCCATGATTTGGCCCTACTCCAAGATGACACCCCATGATGGTTCACAGTACTATAATTATTCGATGTATGATACCTAGATAGAGTTTTAGATACATTACCCACCCATAGTTAAAAGGGAGGGAGGAAATAGCCAGAATGTTTCCTAGCCTCCTCCCGCTTCCATCACTTCTGGACAGAAGATTATGCCTCGTAGATGTCGCTGGACCGGGCCAACTCGACGTGGTCACTCCACGGTCACGCCACGGTCACACCGCAGTCACACCGCGGTCAGGCCATGGTCACACCGTTGTCACGCCACGATAATGCTTAGATTTGGCCATGCTCTAAGATGAAAACCTAGGGAAGATGGTTTTCCTTTCATAATTTGATGTATGATACCTAGATAGATTTTTAGATACATTACCCACCCATAGATAATGGGGAGAGAGGACACAACCAGAATGTTTCCCCGCCTCTTCCCACTCTCTTCGCTCCTGGCCAGATAATGCTGCCTTGTGAATGTCACTGGACCAGGATAACATGCTGCGGTCATGCCGTGGTCATGCCGTGGTCATGCCACAATCATGCCGCGGTCACGGCACCGTAATGTCGTGATTTGGACCTGCTTTTGGATGACACCCCACGGCGGTTCGTAGTCCTATCGGAGTTCGATGTATGATTACTATATAAAGTTATAATCTCATTACCCACCTTCCTTCCTGGACCCCGGACAACCCCCCATACTACTCTCTGGACCCCGAACTGCCCCCACCCCCCCCCCCCCCCACCACCCTCCTCCCTGGACCCCGAACAGTCCCCCAGACAGCACCCCGGATAGCCCCCCACAATCCTCCCTGGATGCCGGACACCCCCCCAGACAGCCCTGTGGATAGCCCCCTTAATCCTCCTCCCTGGACCCCGGATCCCAATCTAATCTTTCTTTAATATTCACCATAAATTCCAATGGAAAAGAGGGTTTTAGAGCTTTAGAACATGATGAGAGAAGATTGAAAACCCTAATCCATAAGAGGAGTCAATTATATAATTAGAATCACCTGGATCTTCAATACACACTTGAATACACTCAAAATTCCCAAGTAAAGTGTACAAGTCCACCCCCCCCCCTCAAATCAAGGCACAGTGTGGCCGGTACCACTCAAAGTGCCTCACTTTTATTTGAAATGGACAACATTTTAAATGGAAAAAACAAATGACATAAGGAAAACCATTCAAATGGATTCTGATTGTGTTGATACATTAGTAAAATGATCCATGAGTCATTTGGAATGTGTACGAGTCAACCCTACCTCAATACGAGGAATGTTGTGGCGGATACCACTCAAAGTGTTTCACTTTTATTTGAAATGGAATGCACTTTAAGTGAAAACAAAAATGGGCATACAAAATACTAACCGAACGTATTATGATTCTGTTGATACATTAGGAAAACGATCCATGGGTCATTTTTGTCATGTACGAGTCAACCACGCCTCAATTAGAGGCATGGTGTGGCCGGTATCACTCGATGTGTCTCACTTTTTTTTTTGAAATGGACAACATTTTAAGTGAAAACAACAACTGGCATATGGAAAACTGAAAAAACGCATTCGGATTGTGTTGATACGTCATCAAAATTATCCATTGGTCATTTTGGACATGTATGAGTCATATTTTCCACACTCTGAGGCATGGTGTGGCCGATACCACTCAAAGTGTCTCACTTTTCTTTGAAATGGACAACATTTTATGTGAAAACAACAAATAGCTTGTGAAAAACTGACCAAATTCATTAAGATTCTGTTGATACTTTAGGAAAAGGATGCATGGGTCATTTGTGACTTGTACGAGTACACTGTGTCTCAATCCTTGGCACGGTGTGGTCGGTACCACTCAAAGTGTCTTTCTTTTGTTTAAAATGGATACTCTTTTATGTAAAAATGGAATACCTAAAACTGAACAATGCGTTTGGATTGTGTTGATACTTTATGAAAATGATACATGGGTCATTTGTGATGTGTACGAGTCAGCCATGCCTAAATCCGTGGCACGGCGTGGTCGTCACCACTCAAAGTGTCTCACTTTTGTATCAAAAGGACATAATTTTAAGTCAATACAACAACTAACATACGGAAAACTGACCAAAGAAATTCATATTATATTTACACATTAGGAAAATGATCTAGGGGTCATATTAGATTGGTATGAGTCAACTCAACCTTAATATGAGGGCCGGTGTGGCTGGCACCACTCAATCTATCCCACTTTTATTTGAAATGGATAGGATTTTAAGTGAAAACAACAACTGCCATACATAAAACCAACCAAATGATTTTAGATTCTATTAATACTTCAGGAAAATGATCCATGGGTCATTTTTGACATTTAAGAGTCAACCCCTCTTTAATATGAGGCACGGTGTGGCCGACACCACTCAAAGTATCTCTCTTTTGTTTAAAATGGACAACATTTTACATGAAGACCACAACTAACATAAGAAAAACTGAAAAAACAAATTCATATTGTGTTGATACATTAGGAAAAGGATCCATGGGTCATATTTTATGTGTAAGAGTCAACTCCGCCTCAATACGCGGCACAGTGTGGCCGACACCACTCAAATTGACTCACTTTTCATTGAAATGGACATCATTTTAAGTGAAAACAACAACTGGCATACATAAAACTGACCAAACATATTTGGATTCTATTGATAATTTAGTAAAATGATCCATGGGTCATTTGTGACGTGTCCTAGTAATCCTCACCTCAATCTGAGGCACATTGTGGCCGAAACCACTCAAAATGTATCTCTTTTGTTTAAAATGGACAACATTTTAAGTGAAAACAACAACTGACATATGGAAAACTAACCAAAAGCATTTGGATTGTGTTGATAGTTTAGGAAAACTATCCCTGAGTCATTTTCTATGTGTATGAGTCAACCCCGACTCAATCCGATGTGTAGTGTGGCTGACACCACTCAAAGTGTCCCACTTTTGTTTAAAATGGACAACATTTTAAGTGAAAACAACAACTGACATATGGAAAACCAAAAAAATGAATTCATATTGTTTTGATACATTAGAAAAACGTTCCATGGGTCATTTTGGCATGTACGAGTCAACCCCCATCACATTCTGAGGTGTGGTGTGGCCGGAACCCTTCAAAGTGTAACACTTTTCATTGAAATGTACATCATTTTAAGTGAAAACAACAACTGGAATACAGAAAACTGACCAACCACATTTGGATTTTGTTGATACATTAAGAAAAGGGTATATAGGTCATTTGTGACATGTACGAGTCAATCCCACCTCAATCCAAAGCATTGTATGTTCAGTACCACTAAAAGTGTCTTTTTTTAAATGGATACTCTTTTAAGTAAAAACAACTGGCATACAGAAATCCAACCAAATGCATTCTGATTATGTTGATACTTTAGGAAAACAATACATTGGTCACTGTTACATTTACAAGTCAATATCACCTCAATCCAAGGCTCGGTGTGGCCGGCACCACTCAAAGTGTCTCTCTTCTGTTTCAAAAGGACCTCATTTTATTTGAATACAACAACTGACATATGGAAAACTGACCAAAGGCATTTGGATTATGTTAAAACATTAGGAAAATGATCCATGGGTTATATGTGATGTGTATGAGTCATCCCTGTCTCATTCCGTGGGCTGGTGTGGTTAGCATCATTCAAACTGTCTCACTTTTATTTGAAATGGATAGGATTTTAAGTGAAAACAATAAATGGCATTCGGGAAACTGACCAAATGCATTTAGATAGTGTTGATAGATTAGGAAAATAATATATGTGACTTTTTTGATGTGTACGTGTCAATCCCGACTCAATCCGAGGCATGGTGTGGCTCACACCACTCAAAGTGTCTCTCTTTTGTTTAAAATTGACGATATTTTAAGTGAAAACAACAACTAACATACGAAAAACTAATAAAATGCATTAAAATTGTGTTGATACATTAGTAAAACGATCCATGGGTCATTTTTGACTTGTATGAGTCAACCCATCCCCAATCTGAGTTGTAGTGTGGCTGGAACAACTCAAAGTGTCTCACTTTTCATTGAAATGGACAACATTTTAAATGAAAACTACAACTGGCATACAGAAAAAAAACCAAAGGCATTTGGATTCTACTGATACTTTATAAAAATTATCAATGGGTCATATGTGACATGTATGAGTCAACCCCACCTTAATCTGAGGGTCGATGTGGCTGACAGCACTCAAAGTGTCTCTCTTTTGTTCAAAATGGACATCATTTTAAGTGAAAACAACAACTAACATACAAAAAATGAACCGAACACATTCATATTCTGTTGAAACATTAGGAAAATTATACATGGGTGATATGTGTCGTGTGCATGGAAACTCCGCCTCAATAAAAAGCACGGTGTGCCCGGCACCACTCAAAGTGTCTCTCTTTTGTTTAAAATGAACATCATTTTTAGTGAAAACAACAATTTACATACGGAAAAATAACCAAATGCAGTAGGATTCTATTGAAAATTTAGGAAAACGATGCCATGGTCATACGTGACGTGTACGAGTGAACCCCGCCTCAATCCGAGGTGAGTTGTGGCCAATAACACTCAAAGTGTATCTCTTTTGTTTAAAATGGACATCATTTTAAGTGAAAAACAACAGCTGACAAACGAAAAACTGACCAAACGCATTTGGATTCTATTGAATCTTTAGGAAAATGATTCATGGGTCATATGTGACATGTAAGATTCAAACCCACCTCAATTTGATGCACGATGTGGCAGGTATCACACTAGCTGCCTCTCATTTGTTTAAAATGGACATCATTTTAAGTAAAAACAACTAGCGAAGGGAAAGCCAAAAAAAATTATTCGGATTGAGTTGATAATTTAGCACAATGATCCATGGGTTTATGTGACCTATACAAGTCAACCTTGCCTCAATCTGAGGCTTGGTGTTGCTGACACCACTCAAAATGTTTCACCTTTATTTGAAATGGAAAATAGTTTATGTGAAAACAACAACTAGCATATGGAAAACCAACCAAACACATTTAGATTTTGTTGATACTTTATTATAATTATTCATGAGTCATCTGTGATGTGTATGTTTCAACCGCAACTCAATCTGGGGCATGGTGTGTCCTGTATCACTCCACGTGTATGTATTTTGTTTAAAATGGACATATTATTATGTAAAAACAACTGGTATATGGAAAACCAACCAAACGTATTCAGATTCTGTTGATACATTATTTTGGTGTTATTAGCTTCTAATTTTTGAATTCAATCATGTATGTGTCATAGAAAATGAAATTTTGTATGTATTCTTAATTCTATATAACGCACCCCCTAGACACCCCACCCCCATGGACAGCCTCTCACCCATGGACACCCCCACCACAGGGACACCCCCAACCCATTGTAAGCCATATTATATATGTGTTTTATATAATTTAGAATTCTATATGAAACATAATTCATTTTTTATGTGTTATTGATTCATTTTTCAGAATTCATTACATAATTCTTTATGCATGTATTTAACTGAGAAATCAATTATGAATTCTGTATTGCATAGGGTAATTGGGTTCATATACATGATTATAATTGTGGTACATTCCATGGATATAGAATTATTCTATTTATATTTGTTTTTCTGTGCTATAGAATGTGTTTTTTGCTGTAAAGAGTATATGCTAGTGTATATAGTTGAGTGTGCAGTGGTTTTATTGCTGTTAAGAGTGTCTGTAGTGGTTTTGTTATTGTTAAG
Organism: Viscum album; assembly: GCA_963277665.1. Classification (NCBI taxonomy): domain Eukaryota; kingdom Viridiplantae; phylum Streptophyta; class Magnoliopsida; order Santalales; family Viscaceae; genus Viscum; species Viscum album. The sequence goes on along the minus strand of OY728128.1, from coordinate 25,980,057 downwards.
AGTGTGTCCAGGTGTATGTGCATTGGAGGAGAAGAGATTTTAGGTGGCTGGTCTACCAAATTCTGGTAATACATTATACAAATGGTTTACTAAAACCATTGGTATACATCAATACGTATTTTTACTAACGGTTTTAGTAAACCATTGGTAAAACATGTAAATGATAGTATTGCCAGTGGTTTTAGAAACCGTTGGAAATACACCTATACATAGATAGTATTGACAATGGTTTTACTAACCGTTTGGAATACTCCCATTTACCAATGATTATTTAAACCATTGGGAACCTCTAGGATTACCCTTCCATTCCCAACGGTTATACTAAAACAGTTGGTAATGTGCTATCCCTACGCCTTACTTGCCAACAGTTAGCCAAACCGTTGGTATATATTATACCAATGGTTTGGCAGCCATTACCAATGGTTTCAAACCATTTGTAAAGCCTTAGTTTCTAGTAGTGGGAGCATCAAAACTATTGGATCCATCAGGAAGGGTTACTCGCTATAAGAGAAACCTATTGGGTCTTCTCATGCCCCTAGAGGCATTGGTCCTCAACTGGAATCCCAATAAGGGAAAAGATCACCTCAGATTTGTCAAACCCTCGAACCCATCTCGCTCAGTACAAAAGACAGAGGATGAACCCGAAAAAGCTATGTGGCTTCAACAACTCGTAGAATACAAGAAGATGGTAGATGAGCTCCTTGATAAACATGCTATAGAGTGTTGACGAGATTATGGTGATCCTCATCCTTGGAAGGTGGGAAAAACACCACTTCCCACAAAGAGAATTGCATCTAGGTAACCCTGACCATCTTTCCCGCACATACAAGATAGAGGCCAAGACATTTGGAAAGAGGTTGTGGTATGTGTTGCAAAAGCCACCCAAATGATGTGATAATCCTCAGGACCCAGCTCATGTTCCCACAGCCGCTCCACATGTCTTTTCACCAACCGCCCCATGAACCGTCATTCTATATTATCATGTTGAAGAATTGAGAAATTCACTGGTGGTCCGAGATCCTTGCCAAGTCAAGAATCCCCGACTAGATGATATGATAGTGTCACTCATATCCTGTATCAAGGTTTTAGAGACTCGACATTGTAAATCCCGCCTAATGTTAATCCATATATAGTATGGATGGATGACATGAAATCACCCCTGTGTTTTGGAAAATCCCACCTTTTTCCCCTTTATTGGGATAAGAGATTCACTGCAGCATCTGGCCCACTGCATCTCATGGTGTGGACCCAAGCTGGGAAATCCAGCGCAGCAGGAGGCCACCAAACTATGATGATTTTTATAGACATTGGGAGGACCTTCTTTTGTTTGGTACAACCATCTACCCATCAGGTCATTAGTCTCCTGGAAAGACCATCGAAGATATTTTCTGTACCAGTTTATCTCTACTACCCAGAAGAAGTGTATTTGGAGACAACTTCTAGTGTAAGGAGAGGAGAGACATGCATGTTGTAGACTTTGTTGCTCAGTGGAAATGACTCAAAGACTCTTTGGATATGTTGCTGATTCAAGAACAGTTGCTTACAATGCGTGTGGATAATTTCAAGACCAAAATTGTCCCCTCTCCAATTACCTATAATTACATTGGGGAATTCTAGGAATTCTCTGATAAGGCCCTGTTCCAAGAGGAAGCCTAGCAGCAGGCCAAGCAGACATGACTGTTGCCTCCTGCATTTCGCGTTATAAGGGCCACTAAGGCAAATCCCCCCATGGTGGCGCAGATAGAAGACCCCATTAAACTGGAATTATTACCGGTGGAGCTACCTGCACAACCACAAAGAGGCTCTCCATCACATGAACATCCTCAACACAAGCAAAGCCCACCTCAGAATCGATATTCACCCTCATGTAACGTGATGCAACCACCTTGGTGAGATAAGTAGATCCAACCTCCTCGATAGACTCCTACAGCCCCTCGTTAGGGAAAAGCTCCTAGATCCCCCTTCTTGGATAGATGAAACTGGAATTACTCATTCATCGAGACTCAGGTCCCCGGGTATATTATATGTTCCTTGGAAAAGGGAAATGTACAATTTCCCAAATACAGGAGACCAGAAGAAGTAGAGATCACTGATCACCTCATCTACATACCCTATCCCCAGATCCTAGGGAATAGCTTTAGACATTGATATGTGTTTAATGACTGGCTTCAAGGATAGGTTGATAAAAACATAGTAATCATAGGCCTAGCTCTAGAACATGTGGCATGTGTCTTCATGGGGCTAGATAGTAGTAGTGACGATGAAAGAGAATGACATCAGGTTACTAACAACAGATCCCAGAAGTACAACAACTGGATTCATTAAAAAATAGTTTCAAATTACCATGGTATTATTTGTTCATGTCGTAATCGATCTGATCCTTCAAGAGACGTTTCTTCACCCACATCTAGTACCTCTGTGTAAACGGATCAGTCATCCTCTTACTAGAAGATCAAGAATCAGTGGCGCAAGGGAAAGGAAATTCCCCCACCGATGTCATAGTCATCTCTTAAACTCAATGATTTAAGGCCCCCAATGATGGGAATTCCCTCGAAAATCCCTTTAGTGGTGGTTGATTATTCATGTGAGAATCAAGGGTATACTTTAGTTAACACAATTAAACTGGTAAGCCCCTACATGATTCTTGACAATGAGGAGTGCCAGATGGAACATTCCAATGTCCCCAGCCATCACTTGTATCGATAGAGCCATGACAAAATGGGTCGTTAGAGTTTCTATGTCAGCACTTATAGCTAGGATGTGTACACCCTCGAAGCCAATCATCGGTATCAACACAAAGCTCAGTGTGCATAGCCTTCTCACCTAGTGTTATCAGATCCACCTTCACCGTTGTTTGTACTACTTGGTCCGGAAGAGCCACCTTGACTGCACTGTGATCATCCACGCTTTGTTACAGAATATTCTCAGTCATCTTTGGCCACATCTTGTAGCTGCTCTATAGGTTTCAACTAGGGAGTATCTAGACAAACCTAGCACTAGTCGGGCACCAGTCCAGCCTACAGGGCCCTTCATACCTCCCACCACTATAAGACCACATGTAAGCAGACGTTCATGCTTGGCCTAGAGGTATGTTGTCCTTAAGCTTCTATCAAGAATTCATATGAGGCTATCTATCATTGAGGTTCTTCACCTATCACCGAATATCATTGAAGCCGTTGTAGAGGCCTTAATAAGCCCCTTCTAGATTGAGGTGGAGGTAGTAGCTGCAGAAACCTTCATTACTATGATTGTTGAGAATGTTCAATGTTAGGATATTGTATCATTCTATAGAGAAGATGATGTCTCTACCATACAGAGGAAATTCCTCCCCACTGTACATCACTGATCACTTTAATGGTGTAGAGGTCAATGGCTCCCTTGTTGACATAGGCTCTAGGATGAACCGAATCATGACCTGGATCATTGGAAAGATGAAGATGTATGAGGATGACCTATGTCCCTTTGACATAAAAATACAATGTTATGAGAGGATAAAACAGAAACTGGTCAGAATGATCTTCATAAAGTCCATATTCGGTGGGATGGTATCCAACACCAAGTTCCGAGTTGTCTTTCAAGACACTACTACGACGTAATAATGGGTAGTTCATGGCTTCACCTGTATGCAGTGGTCTCACCCTCATATAATCAGTGCCATAAGAAATCCGTTAATGGCTGAGTGGGAATACTCCATGGTGACACGTCTCCCTTGGCCACTTGTGATGCCCGCTATCTGGATTCCGACTATTAAATGAGAAATGACAAGCAGATTTCGACTAACGAGGTAGAACATCATATGGCTACAACCATCATGTGGACAGATCTCGATGATTCCTAAATCTTTCTAATACACCAATTTGAGGATAAACCCTAGATATGGATAAATTCATTGTTGGTTATGGAATTGGGGGAAAGCACATACCCATGTCCATGTGACGTTGGAATATCAAATCATATTCTTACACAAATCCATCTCGTGTTATCCAGAGATCCCTATGCCTGTAAGATATCGAGATGTAGTTCCCATGGAAACTGAAATAAGACATAATTTCTTGTTTCACCAGTCTGGGATATACCAGCACAAGCTGACACGTCACTATTTCATCGATATCATTATGCCTGGCCCCATGGGCAGAAGACCAGATGGGATCGGGTCAACAACTTCCATCGCTATAGTTTCGGCATCACATGAGTCTCCCAATACAATGTCCACCACAACCTAGGCTAGAACCAGCATCCCATAGGGATCTATTGAATTAGATTAATGTCCTCCCATAGATTACCCCTCCTCCATAAGTGAAGAAGATGGTTTAGAGGATTCTCTTACTGCTTTAGAAGATGGCGCCTCCACCATGGTGGATGAACTGGTACATGTGAACCCCAGTTCCCAGACGGAATTGAAACCCACATTGATCTGTGATTTTATGCCTATCGAAGAGAAATAAAATTACAAATACTTCCTAATGAACCACCGTGATATATTCACCTAGTGATATGAAAAGTTGATGGGACTGGATCCTCAGGTAGCCATCCACGACCTTTTTATCCTAGAAAAATCCCAACGAGTTTAAATATCCCCCCAGAAAGATGCACCCTTCTCATAATGATATAGTCAAGTAGTACTGTAGTTTAGGACATAGAGGCTTTTATTCTACATAGACATGTTATCACCCACCGTTAAGATTCAAGATTCCCTTAATTTGGGCCAACATCATCTTTCACATTCAAATAGACCCCCAAATGGGTTGGATGCTTGGCCCAAGGGCTCTCCAACCATTTCAGGCCAACATCCTCAGGTACCTCGAACGACATATTGATACACGTATTGCATTGTGAATATTGTTAGCGGTCGATGATGAATTGTTTACCCATTTCAGGTAATGCGATATGGATGTTGTGTTTCGAATAGGGTCAACAGTTATCCTCCATCATCACACCAAACCCACCACGCCGTAAATGTCAATTGAATGATTAATATCTTTTTCCACTCCAACATGTCCTTGTGAAATTCTGAAACATTTTTTTAATGTCCCTCTGTGAACATTTGCACTTTAGAGGGGAAATGTCATGGTAAGGCATACTTTGAGACTCCGCACTGATTTACCCATTGTTTATATTCCATGTGTTGCAAATTCCTTCTATTCCCTAGTTTCCCACATCGAGCGTATCTTACATGGGATTATGGATCAGATCGTGGTCTATGCTTGCATGAATGTGTTTCTCTTATCTAGGGTCTGAGATCTATGACCATAATCTACGATATCTTTCTCAGTCCGCCCTGAAAGGTGTAAACCCTGTACCCCTTATAACTACGTATAACATGATTCATATTCTCATGGGATATGTAGAAAATCCCAGACTTCTCATCATCAGGCCCATCTCGAGTTCAGCTAATTACCACTTCTATTATCCAATGTGACCCATAAATTTTCAAAATTTCTTGGTCTGGCATTGGAATTACGTCCTTATTCTCGTTGGGTCTACAATAGTTTCACCACATGATAACCTTTTAGGAGCTATTCTATCATTCCCCTCATTGAATAGATATTAAATTGTGCCCTCAAACAACATATTGATTGATTCACATCATCATGGGATACGTAGGAACACTTAGGAATTTTTTCCACAGGTATATCCCCATATTTTCTGACATTTTCTTTCCGCTCATCTAGCAGTCAATTTCCTATAATTATGTGTGGTGTAGTGTGGACCATTTCCTCATTCACGTTGGGAAAACTTTATCATGCAATTTTCATTACATCCCCTCAAACCACATTTCATTTGTATATGTCTAAGCCATATGATCATAAATTGTGCTGCTTGGTCCCACGTGATATCAAACTATTATGTCATTATTGCATGACATTAAAATTCATTGGTAGGTCCTATCATTTGACCCTAAACTATGAAATTACCGTCCAAGCCGCAGGATGAAAAATGTCACAACATATTGATGTCCTCACTCAAGGGGACATCCTATTGGGTATCCATCCTCCATAATAACATTTTTCAATGACTATATGAGGATTTATTCCTATAGAGACACCTGTATTATTCATCCTATGTTTATCTCTTCACCATAAAACACTCATCCATCTTAAAGTACAAACAGATCTATCAAATGTCATTTCGTTTGGTGTGTGGGACAGACCCGCACAACAATATTGTCTCTAGAACTAGTATAATACCACACCAATTCCATAAATACACATGGATTGATACACATCATAATGGGGTTTGTAGGATTTCCCAAGAACTTGATCCTGGGACTATCCCAACTCCCATTTTTTGTCCCTCGACCTAAGATTTCCCTAGGGAGAACATGGTGTGATGTGGGCATATGTCCCCATTCATGTTTTATATCCCAATTACTGCACCATGTGTCTCCCTACCCTTTTACATTTATGGTCGAAGCTCTTAGACAATTAAATTAAGATCCAACTATCTTAGTTGCAGGATACTAAACTACGTGAAATCCTCTAGAACTATGTATGGCTTGATTCGCATCCCCAAGGGATATATAGGAATGCCCAGATGTCCCATCCATGGGTCCCATCCCATGAATTTTAAATCCTTTCCCATTTCATCAGCCCTATAGACCAAAATCATTTGGAATCATGTGGTGTGGGGAGAACCAATTGGGTTCTCATTCACCCCTTTTTTTTCAACAGCCACGCTGTGTACCTCCCTTGTCTCTTTCCATCCATGTATGAGTTTAATGACCCTATACTAAGATCTCCAAAAGGGATTTATGCATCAGTTTGTACAACATTGCCACCCTGTGAGAACTTCCTTAAATAAGTTCCCCTATTAATGGTCCACTTTACAACCTTATGATAGTAGTGTGTGAACCTAGTATGCTTGTACATGGAAAAGGAGTCAAATCCCTCTACCTGGTGTATCTCCTTGTCACATTAAAATGTTTCGTGACAAAGAGCCCAATGAGTGGGATTTTAACATGGAAATTCCCTCATTTCATGTCTTGGATACATGATCCCATTATTTGGATCACCATACATTACCATGTCTAATGGTACCCCCTTTACAAACTCATCTCATTCCATATTATCTCACCTACCTTCTTTGGCCAATGCCCCAAAAGACCTCTGTCAACATTTTTTGACATGTCCCATTTTTCAAACATGGTCACCAACTGACCCTTGATTTTTTGTCCCCATACTAGGCTAACAGTAAATAGATGATGTCTTTTGAATGTGGTAAATAGCTATCCCTTTTTCCCATGCCACCATAATTGTGATCTAGATCATGGGTGTCATGATTCACATATTTCCACACCCTTGTGTTCATGTGGAATTCCAACACATGTGGTTCTATGCCTCTGTGCATCTATGTGCATTAATCATGTGTATTACTAATTTTTGGATGTCATTCAACTAACATTACATTTCCCCTCATGAGTTCCTCCCTATACAAGAAAATTCCCACCACTAATCCTTGTTCCCCTAATCGAGCACAACTCACTTGGGATTTGTGGTTTCGGTAGAATGTGTAATGGTTCATTGGAGCCACACATTCCCCATATCCTGCATGACATTAAATCGAACTTCTAGAACTATTTATGTCTTGATCCATATCCGGATAAGATACGTAGGAATGTGTGACCACTTTTCCTTGGGCCTAGCATATCTTTAAATTTTGGCCTCATGGCCTAAAACCTCCTCTGGGGATACGTGTTGTGTTGTAGACTCCATATTTCCTCGATCACATCAGGTTTATAGTTATCACATAACGTACAACCATTAGGTAACTCTCCCTTCATTACTCACCCTATCGTATGACGTTAAATGGCACGAGCCTATGTTTCCTCGATACATAACATTTAACTATAGTTTTGCCTTTAATATGTTCAGGATTCCCCATGATAATTATGGAATGCTTTAACATACTCGTGAATGTTGATTCCACCTAGCAGCGTTGGTATTTTTCAACGATGTGTTCAAGAACTATGTTTGGCCTGATTATAATCTTTATGGGATATGTAGTGATGCCCAAGAATTTTTCCTCAGGCCCATCCCTATGGTTAATAACCCTTCTAGCCCCTCAACCCTGATTATTGTCCAATCACTATGGCCTTAAACTAAGAGACTGTAGTTAATGCCACATGTTGTTATATTGTTAGCCTTAGTCAAAGAAGTGTGACCTTAAATATATGTGGGGAATCCTAGTCATACAACGTTAAACTATTCCATTCATCGTCTACATCTATAAGATGTAAAATTTCAAGCCATTCTAGGTCCACACTGGAGTGGTTCTGTTAGGAAGAATGATTGATATCTAATTAGACAAATGCAACAACTTAATTTGTTTTTACCCCGGTGGCATAATTTATGGAGTATTTAACTACAATAAAATAACCCATTACTCCAACCCTCGTGCTTTACGTGGAACTTATTTAGACCATCTTCCACTTATATATATGAAGGAACCGCCAAATAGTATGAATTCTCGGACCATGGATCACCTATTGTCCCATGATAACATTCCGAAATGGAAATGGATATCATTTCGATTCAGGACCCATGTTTCAATCATGGTCTCTGGTCGGCCATCATTTGATTCCCCCATTCACGGCTAACACAAAAGAGATGTTGGGTTTCGAACAGAGTCAAAAATTATCCATCATTGTCAAGAAACCATTATAATCTTCTAAATTTTAGCTATCATGATTCATTCTTTCCACTATCATGTGTTCGGATTGTTTCTAACGCCTCTGGAGTTTCCATTATCGTGCACTAGAACACAATTGGAAAATGCAAAATCATCTATTCTGAGACCTCCATCCTCCAGTCAGGCCTCCCTCATTATTCTCAGAAATCAGGAATGGTTGTTCAATCCCTAGATGCCCAATTCAGGGTCGAAACTCTCACATTTTGGTGGAATAGTGAGATGGTCAACCAATGTTTCCCATATCGGGCCTAACCCATATGAGCTTAGGGATTGATCTCTAGATGTTTCACAAATTTTATAGACATGTTGTAGGCCGAAACAACTAACAGAACTAATGCATGCATCCAGAAAAAACAATTAAAGCATGGATGTATATCTGAAGGTTTATAATCATTACAACACTTGAGGATCGACCCGACCCATGGACGGGTTGACCCCTTCAAAAGTGTGTTGCATCTCCGCCACTCTCCGGATTGTGGCATCCAGGATTAGTTGGTGGCTATTTAGTTCCCTCTTCACCTTGGCATCAATGGGGCAATGATTGTTAGAAAAAATTCGGGCCAGCTCCACATTGCTATGGACAATAGCCATCTCCTCGGAGGCTTGCTTCATCTTTTCATTAGCCTCTAACCATTGGTCTTTCAACTACGATATATATTCTGATTTCACATTTAGCAAGGAGTAATTCTCATCTGCTCTGACTAACAACCACTGAAAAAACCAGTTGGGAATGGGAACATGTGGATGTTGAACTCATCCGCCTACTAGAATCAGTTCAACAACAACTATAAGATCATCATGGTTCAAAATCACCCTAGGACATTCAAAATGATCAGTCAAAAATTCAATCGTGGGGGGGGGGAAATTGGGTTCTGATATTTGTAGATACCCCTATCATGCGCCGCTATCCACCCATACTAGTTAAATGGCCCACATATCCTCTATGGATTCTTCCTCTCATAGATATTCCACAAAATCTCCTACAACATGGTGAGTATCAGGATCCTAATTTTGACTCTTCCCCATGACTCGAATATTTACTCCTTAATGAATGTGCTCGATCGCACGGCCATTTTCATGTCCCTCAATGGTAGGATCGAACTGCGGATAAGCATCGTGATAAATGCAGATAACCTAACCACCATATTATGTTCCATACTAATGCTGAGTCTCTAGGTTTTCCACTGGATATCCTCAACGAGCCACTAGAATGAGTGTACATTTCCCCATTTTTTCCATTTTGGGTAGGTCCTAGGTCTCATAGGGAGCTCTCTATCATCCAGAAATTTAGGAACTGGTTGAACCACTATTTGGAATGGACATCACTCACCTACTTTTTTTCACCCATCACCAAATAGATCAAATAATTTTCCAAAGGTGAACTTTTTTCTATGTCCCCCCAAGAATTCACAACTAGGAAAAACTCATCATACATAACCCCTAGTTTTGTGACCTCTGAGATCTGGCGCATGTCTCATAAAATGATGCCAACCTCTCCATGGTATAACTATAAAGTGTTTTTCCTCAACGACCATATTGTCAACATCTTATTCATAAGATTCTTCGCTTAGTAGATAAGGAATTGAGAGGCCCATGCAGCCTCATTCATGCCCACTCACTTCAACACTACCCAAATACTCCTCCCATGTGGCACATACCCAGTAGGCCCTTGCCAATTCATCTGTGAAATTACTACACTGGTGGAGATCCAACTAGTCAGTCCTCCCCTTCTCTTGGATCCCTAGTTCCACCTTCTAGATTGTTTGGAACAGTGGGAGAGATGTCTCTAGATGCATCACCTTCCCATCAATGTAATTCACATGGTTTTATAGGCAATCAGCTTTCACGATTGTGAAGTCCTCCCATGATTGGGTGTCGCCCGCCATGAACCACTAGCGCTAGAATGAAATGATCTTGAACCAATAAGTTAGCTCACCCCTACTATCTTCCAAAATGAAGACATTTTACCTTATAAAAAATCATTATAGATTTATCCTTTTGGAGGGTGGGTTGTCCTTCTGGAACTCTGATAGCAGTTCTACAAACGATTAGTTGTCCAAATTGCATTGATTGAATTCCTTGATATTCGAGCTAGTCTCCATCTCTTCCCTACGAGAATCATCTACAAGGACCACCCATGTAGCTTCTTGGTGACTATCCAGTCTTTAAGATTCTAAAAAATTTCTCCTAGATCATGGAGATTGATTGTGATGGTTAAACTGTAGTGATCAATCATAGATATGGTTCTCAGAGTCCTATCACAAAGATCGCAAACGTAAGCAGTAGAGTGAACACTTGCGGAGTTGAATGACTCACTATGCACTATGAAGTATAGTGGCTTGATTCAGAGAGAGAAATCATAGAGAGCATGATGCTTCCAAAATTGAGAGAACAAACACCAAAATGTGGATATGAGAAAGGACAAAATATAGGTCAACATCCCTTATTTATAGGCATAAAATCCTTGTGCTTTATGGAACATTCATCCATGGCAAGATTCGTGGCGCTCTCATCCCACTCACCACATATCTGCCTCATGACAGTCCTTCATGAGCCTGCATTGCAATTAACCAAAATGTTTTTGCGATAGACCCTTAGAATTAGAAAGTTTTTTTCTCCTCGTCTCTTAGTCTGATGGGGGAGGGAATTTGTTGGCCCCAAAATATTTGGAGAGGAAGATATAATCAAATGAGGAAACCACCCCCATTGAGGTTGTCTCACAAATCCTGTTCAGGGAGCCCCATACCACCACAGCCAGTGCGAAGTGACATACTTTGCGAATCCTCCATGAATCAAGGAGGCAAGAGGATTCGTAATATGAATGATATTTGTGAACCACTACAAATTTATGATTTGGGAGGCTTCTCTTTATGAAAGATGTTTGAAAAGCTACCATGAAGAAAAGTGGTGGAAGGATCTGCGATCCGAAAGGATTTTGAGAAGCCACTGCTAAGAAAAAATTGTGAGGCTCCATGATCCGAAATACATTTGTGAAGATGCTATGAAGTAAAGAGGTTGGAGCATACATGATCCGAAAGATGTTTCTGAAGCCGCTGCAAAGGAAAGAGGAAGGTGGATCCACTATTATGACACACCACCATGTTGCTTTGCAATAAACACTCCCTAAATTGCACCACCTCATACCAATAAATTTCAGGCTCCCCTTGAGTAAAAAGGATGGATCCTCCAACCATTAACCTTATTATATCTAAAATCGAGAAGCACATTCTGCTCTGCAAATAAAGAGAACATCGAGTTACTTTAGCATCAAAATGTTCCTTTCATTTGGTTTTAAAAACAACCCCTCTTCAAGAATGGATTCCCTTTGTGAATCCCAAGACCATTCTCAAAGTATGGAGATCCATAAGGGGACTTGGGTGCTTGTATAGAAATCCTTCATCATGATGTATCTTCCATTCACACTTGAACCACATGCTATGGTAGGGTTATCAATCTTTAAGAGGCACACTACTTCGTGGTGTTATTCCTTGAAAGTGACCCTTGCTTCCTGAAGCCCTACTCTACAAGAGCCTTTTTTCACGAAGCACCCTCCATGTGCACTTATTGTATATGCATATGCTTGGATACCCATATTCTATACGCATACACCTTCACGATGTCCCTGCACTACATGGAATACCAGAGCATCACAAGGACTCTTCCTGTGAACCCCTTTGATTTGCAATACCTTTTCTCATACAACCCCTAGGTCTGTACAAAGTTATTTCAAAGTCCCATGACTGGGGTTTCACATTGAGTTTCTTATCCTTATGGTTCTTCGCATCTACACAATAGTAGATATTGCTTCATCACATAGTCATGCTAATTTGGGATCATTAGTGAATCCCTCCACAACATCCCCTCACCACAACATTGTTGATTCCTTCCATTCACCATGTGTGGGAGGGTATCATTTATGTGTGTCCTAGGGGTGCGGAGTGAACCCACCACGTCTAAGATATAGGACATTAAATTTCCAATCACCATCCTCCCATGCACTTGACGTTAAACTATGGCCTCACCCCATGAATCATATGTGGGGTTCCCCATATAATACATCATCTATACCTACTCATCTCTATGGGAGTGTGATATTCCTCACATTGAATGAGATCCTCTTTGTTGGAGCGGTGTTTGTTTGGTGGTAAGGGAAACCGTCTTGTTGTAATCCCCTAGATTTTCTTATAGGAGGTAGCATCCTTGCTCCCCTATCTTCTTTAGTGCCAAAGACTAAGAGGTGAGAGGGGCACAAGGATCCTAGATACCCTATCCCTCTCCCTATGGGATATTATTCCCTTTGGGACTCCATCCTGGATTAAGTTGTAATCTCCATCTCCCTGGGTTTTTAACCACGCGTAAGCCCCAGTTTCCGTTTTGGGCCACTAACCACGTGTAATCTCCATACCACTTCCCACGAACGCACCTTTCACGATGGGGTCAACATGTTTTTCCCCTTGTTTCTCAAACTGAGAATGACTCACATGACATTAGAGTAAGCATCTACAATGAAATATTCTCTGGACTGTCTTAGCACTTAATCCCAAAACCCTCATGAACTGTGTGGAAATTGATCCTTACCAATGTATGGTATGTACGAATCTTCCCTATTGGTCAAACCCAACACCTAATAGTCTCTAATCCTTCACATCAATTCGTGAAACCATCCATAACTATGAAGTCATTAATCCTCGTCTCCTAGGTGAGGTACATAAGAAGCCTCCCAGTGGTTCAGGCCCAACACATACTAGTCCTGATCCATTCATGTCGGTTCACCAAAATATTCTGAAATACTTGGAATCTGATTCTTTGAAGTAAATGTACATAGGAAGCCTTCTGGAGGCCCATTCCGATCACCTACTACTCCCAACCCCTTCACATTGGTTCACCAAACCATCATAAACTACGTGGGCTTTGATATTTTCCAAGGAAAGTTACGTAGGAAGCCTCCCCGAGGTTTATTCCCAACACCAAATGGTCCTAACCCCTTTACGTCATATCACAAAACCTTCCTAAACTATGTGGACATTGGTATTTTCCATGGCATGGTATATAGGAAGCCTTCGTAAGGTTCAAAACCAACAACTACTAGTCCTGACTCCTTCACATCGGTACACCAAACCTTCTATAACTACGTGGACAATAATCCAGACCAAGGAAAGGTATATAGGAATCCTCCCTGAGGGTCCATCCCAACACCTCCATTGGTTTTGACCCCATTCAGGTTGGTTCACCTTCGTCTCACACTATGTTAATCATTATCAACTAGACCGAAGAATGTGGACTTTGATCTATGTCTCTTAGGCAAGGTACTTAAGAATCCTCCCGGAGTTTCAAGCCCAACACAACCATTGGTTCTATAACCCTTTACGACTGTACACCAAACCATCCTGAACTATGTGGGCATTGATCCTTTCCAATGCATGGTGCAATTGAAGCCACCCGGAGTTTCAAGCCCAACAACTTCATTGGTTCTAACTCCATTCATTTCGGTTCACCATTGTCCTCCACAACGTTAAACTGTATCCACCATCCTGAATTACATGGACTTTGATCTCGGTCTCCTAGGAAAGCCATGTAGGAAGCCTTCCTGAGGTTTATGCCCAACACCTACTGGTCCCGACCCCTTCCCATCGTTTTTCCATCCTATCTTGAACTACGTGGACTATGATCCTTTCCAAGACAAAGTACGTAGGAATCCTCCCTAAGTTTAAATCACAACTCTTACTGGTCCCGAACCCTTCATGTCGCTTCACCAAACCACCCTGAACTACATTGACATGGATCCTTGTATCATAGGCAAGGTACATTGGAAGCATCCCTGAGGTTCAATCCCAAAACCTACTGGTCCTAACCCAATCACATCGGTTCACCAAACCCTACTGAACAACATGGACTTTAATCCTTGACATGTTAAGGTACGTAGGAATCCTCCTAGATTTTTAAGCCCAACACCTCCATTGGTTCCACCACCCTTCAAGTAAGTTCACTAAACCATCCCGAACTATGTGGTCTTTGGTTCTTTTCAAGGAATGGTACGTAGGAAGCCTCTGTGAGGTTCAACACCAACACCTCCATTTGTTCCGAACCCCTTCACTTCAGTTCTCCTTCATCCCACAAGATGTTAAACTCTATCCACCATCCAGAACAACATGGAAATTGATACTTATCTCCTAGGAAAGGTTTGTAGGATGACTCCCTTAGGTTCAACCGCAACACCTACTAGTGCCAACACCATCACATCGGTTCAACAAACAATCTCAAACAATGTGGACTTTGATAATTTCAAAGGAAATGTATGCAGGAATCCCCCCATAGGTTCAATAGAAACTCTTCCATTGGTACTGATCCCTTTCATGTTGGTTCGCCTTCATCCCACATGATGTTAAACTATATTCACCATCCAAAACTACATGTACATTGATCCTTGTATCCATGTAAAGGTACGTATGAAGCCTCCCCGAGGTTCAAGCCCAACACCTCCATTGGTCTTGACCCACTTTACATCAGTTTACCAAACCATCCCACAAACTAGTTTGACATTGATCCTTTCCAAGGAAAGGTACGTAGAAAGAATCCATGAGGTTCAACCCCAAACCCACCATTGGTTCCGACCTCCTTCTCATTGGTTCTACTTCATCCCGATCAATGATAAACTATATCCTAAATCATGAAATATGTGGAATTTGATACTTTTCTCCAAGTCAAGGTATGTAGGAAAACTCCCTGAGTTTGAAGCCCAAAACCCAGCGGTTCCGACCACTTCACGTCGATCTATCTTCATCCCACATGATGTTAAAATGTACACCCCGTTTCATCGATCATGATGCTAAACTATATACCTTCGAACTATGTGGGTTTGATCCCTTTCCTCCTTGAAGGGTACATATGAAGCCTTTATGTGGTTCAATCACATTCATGGGTAAGCCGTTGTGCCCCATTCAGTGGTAAGCTGTAGTCACCCATTTAGAGGTATGTCTTTGTACCCAATTTAGTGGTAATATCTCATACTCCATTCAAAAGTGCACCATTGTACCCCATTCATTGGTAAGCTATTGTACCCCACACATCGATAAGCCATTTACCTCCTCCATCGGTACGCCATTGTGCATCCCAACCCGCAGTAATCCATTATTAGCCCCACATGATATTATGTCATTGTATGATGAACTATGTGGACTTTGATTTCCCGCCATGGGGATACATAGGAAGACTCCCTGAGGTGAAATTCCATCACTTATGTCCCATTGTGGTCTCTACCTTGAGACTATGTGCTCTAGGGGGGGTCATGCACCAACAAAAGATCCAATTACTATGGGTCCCATCTCTGTGTCCATTCTAACGGGCCACCTCCTTAGGTGTCCAATTTCCTAGATGAACTACAAGAATGTCGTTTCCCTACCACATGGATACATAGGAGGTCATTTAGAGGCTCAAGCCCACCTAAACCATCACCCTCTCTTAGGATCCATCACACTATCCATACAATCTCTATAATCCATATCTATCGTTATTCATACGTGGTCCGCCACATCCCTGTGTGATCATGTCACCCACATTCCCACTACTCCCAATGGTAATCTTGTAAAAGAACACACATTATCCAACACATCAGTGATCCCTCCAGGGGTTACACACATATAATAAACTCCCGCCAGTGTTCCAATATGTCTGATATGTCTTTTCTAGATGATAATCATAGAGGAAACCCTATGATAAACATAGTAAGTTGAGGGAAACCTAAAAGACATTCCTATGACATATAATTTTCTTCACTCGACGTGGGATTCCTCAGACATCCAAACCCTTTAGAATCCCTATCATAATGGGAAGAAACTCAGACGCACCAATGTTCCATCATCTAGACATGCCATAGATTTCCAATGTGACTACTCCTCCGACCGAAGGTTGCTTCCCTAACAGGACCCCTTGGAATGCCCAAATAGAAGTAGCATAATTAACCAGCATAGATGAAGATATGGCACTGGTAAGAGTTTAAAATACAAAATCTTATGTCATTAAGGGAGATACACACTAGATAACGAGTTCTGAGTAGTAATCCATTGAAGGAGGAACCAAAAACCAATCATCTAATTTAAATCAAGGAGAATATTTCCCGGAATAATCGATGGATGTCTCCTACCTTTGGAAAGCGATAATGTGGGAAATAGTCATCGCGTCCTCTTCAATAGACAGATGTGCACCCCAGTGGAAGTGGCAGAAACATGATCCCTCTTTCGGGGTTATTAGTCTTCTATTATCTTAAAGGTTGTTTTCATATTGAAAATTCCTAATCATGGAAGACACACCTCCTTATCATCCTACCATAACTACCTTTCCAATACTGGAAGCATCCTCCAGTTTCCCATTAGTTATAAGAACTAGATCCACAACCTCACCAAAAATATTAAATTGAAAATGATTAATCAGGGACATAATCTCTCATTTAATCCCATCCTTAAAACATCTCATCGTAGTTGTCTCTCCCCCTTATAACACTGGATCAGCTTATTTCAAATCTGCAAAATGTCTAGCACATTCCATCACTAACATACTCCCCTGAGTTAACCTCATGAAATCAGAATCACTCTCTTGCCTCAGTGTCTTTGGATAGTTTTTCTCTATGAAGCTCTCCAAAAATCCCTTCCATGACATACCATCGATGCATGTAATTCACACGTGAACATCCCACCAATACTATTATTATCTGGATATAATGTAAGAAACCATCATTAGCCTCACCTATATAGGATTCTCTAAGTGGTTATGTATATTATCGATTGAATCAACTGATAACCCATCTCCCTCAGGTCCACCCTCTTGAGTAAAAGATAGATGGTGCTGCAAATATATCTCCCTTTAAAGGTTAGATAAACTATTCTCAACCTTCCCTGAGTACCTTAAAAGGAATTTCATAAACCCAGTAATGTTCTATCAAAATTTCTCTCCTTATTCCTCATCCATCGTGGTTGGTGCCTCATGTTCCATCATTGAAAGATCATTCATAGACATGTCCTCTAGTCATCCTCACTACATGTGTCATCAAGGAGACATACTCTCTACAATTCCAAACAGACAACTTAGTACACGATTCACAAAAAAATCACATTTATTTAAGAGTTAAACACCACAATACCCAAAAAAATATTTTCCCAAAACCTCAACATGATGTAAAAAACCCATTCCCTATCACTACACTTAACCATTTCACACCTAGTTCTTCAATAAAAAGCATAAAAACATAGTGATTATTCAGGATTCTCATTTAGGAACCCATTTATTCCCATCCTGCATAATTTTTTCACTCATTCTCAATTTCGTGTTAGGAACTATTTTCATGTCAATTTCACCAGAATGGTAAAGTAGTTGAAGTTCAAAAAATCACCCAAATCCCATTTTCCCAAGCACGCCTAAAATGATGCATGTAACAATAACCATGAGTCCCTAGAATGATGCATGTTAACTCAACTCCTGTTCCATACCCAGCCACAAACCATATCTCATAATATCACAACACCAATAAGTGTTTCACCCAAGGTAAAATAATATTCAATTTTATAAAAAATTAGTAATAACAAAAATCCACCCCCTAGATACTTGGGTACTCCCCCGCACATGGGTTAGCTACTTCCATTCATGAGCTCAAACCAATTACAAACTCTTCCAAGTATCCTTTCTACCATTCCGAATTAGTAAGATAAAAAACATAAATGAAATCTTTATTGATACCAATTTTTAATGTCCTATCATGGGTTCCACACATCGGTTCCCAAAACTGATTGGTCACAAGACATTTAAAATGCCTCCTTATATGTCATAGGATTATAACCAGTAGTAGGGGTATAAAATCAATAGTGGGGAGACCATACCCTCTATTATAAGAGTAATAATCACATTTAAATAAATTATAAATATAATAATAACATATAACTTTGAACATTACCAGTATCTCATGATACTAAAACATGAATTACAATTCCAAAATTAAAGCAGAAAATATTCCATGTCAATGTACATGTCAAGTGTCTAAAAAGGAATCCAAAATAAACACAATGACGACTCCCCAATCGGTTCTCGAGTCACCTCTAGTAACCTCATCCAAGCTCCATCCCAAATCAGCCATCTATCTTAGGTCATTTTCTGTTAGCATGTCTGTAAAAAAAGTATATTTGGCTACTGATATTACATCCTGAGTAACATGTGAATAAAACATAGTTTGAAACCACAAATGATGGATAACACAATATCCAGTAAACTACTACAATATATAGTTGTATAAATAAAATAATTACAATGCATAAGTAAACAGATGTCACATTATTAAATAATCATTACTTAA
This sequence comes from Viscum album, assembly GCA_963277665.1. Taxonomy (NCBI): domain Eukaryota; kingdom Viridiplantae; phylum Streptophyta; class Magnoliopsida; order Santalales; family Viscaceae; genus Viscum; species Viscum album. The sequence continues at coordinate 25,961,033 of OY728128.1, read as the reverse complement.
CCACATGAACACTAGGTTCCCATATAAGCTTGTACCTAAATCCATTATTCAGTTCATGAAGGTGCCCAAAGTATTCCCAAATGTTATTATATATCTTACTTTTATAGTTACCATTATATAAATCACATTTTAATTCACATGTTATCATTCACGCAGTACACAATATATTAACAATGATACCATTGTTTAAATCATAACTAAATAACCTTGATAAAATTTATACCACATACATTAGAATAAACATGTAACCATTTTTTTAATTCATATATATAAAACTATGATACCATTCATAACATACACATTATAATGACCACACTCCAATTCATTAACTCCATACTAAAAGAAAATGTTTTTATTCATCGCACAACTAATTTTATTGATAATAATCCACATTAATTCAATGACAGATTGAACAATTAGTTTAATACATGAACTCGCATTAGTAAGATCAAAAATTAACTTATGACTTAATATCCCATAATTAATCCCCCAATTAATTACATACATACTACCAACTAATTAACTCAGGAATCAATTAATCACAACTCGCAACCCATAATCACATAATTAATTCCATAATTACTTACCTAATGTTTCAATTTCAATAGAATATATTTAATTAATCAATTAATTATTATTATTATTAATCTATATATATCATAATTTATTTTACAATTAATAATCTCCAAATTCATAAATCCCCAAATCCCAAATTCACACCTCCTCAATTAATTTATTTTCCAAATTAATTTTTTTAAATAAAAAAATATATATGTATAATAGAAATTCTATAATTCAACACATGTAATTTAAATAAGTAATGTTTTATTTGAATAATATGCATCCAACCTCAATTCATTGATGGAAGATCCCCCTATGTAAATCCAAATAATTTGAGAAGCACAATGTCATAGAATGTGATCTGGATCTAAAACCCTCAATCAAAAACAAATAAATCAAGATCTCCCTAATCTTGATATAGATCTATAATCCTATATCTAGATCCCCAGTATTATATGAATATCGTATCCAAAATAAAAGAAAAAATCTCCTTTCTAGAATGGGATAAGGAAGTAGAATTAAAGGGAAACCCAAGAATTAGTATCCACGCCCTAGGAAGGGTGCCAATTTATGATCTATGCTTTGTGTCATGAAGAACAGAGGTCCAGAATGCTTGTATTTTTTACAAAGAGCTCCAAAATAATGACAGAGGACCTATGGACGAATGTGGGTTGATTTTTAATTAAAATGGTGGTTTATTAATTTTTTAACCAAATTTTTCGGCTAAATTATTTCTCATGGATGGTTTACTGGGAAGAGGCACATGACATACTCTAACTGTACACCTAAACCATGAACTAAATTTCATGGGGTTCACAATTCCTCCTTATAGGGTGTATGATTTGACAAACAATTATCCAATGGTGAAATATCCTTTTTTCCAAGGTTGCATGGTAAGATGATATATGGTGCATAGTTTTCCCTTACCAGGTGCCAACCATTCACTCTGTTTCATTCATTTATCTTAATTTTCCACACTAACACAACCCAAGGAAAAAACTAAAATAAAAACTTCTCAACATAAAACAATAGAGTACATATAAATGAGTTGGAGATAACTATAGAAAAGGTCGAGATATTACACATAAGAATCATTAACTTCTAAACATAAACCATTAAGATAAAGAATAATAATGATATCTTTGGATCATATCTCTAGTAAAGAATTTTTAAAATAAATAGATTTCATCATAGATTTAAATTGATTTTTTATATACACTTTGATCATATTTTAAAGAAACTATAATTTCATTAAAAATAATTTTTTAATCAAAAAATTCATATCAAATTTTGTAAATCGTATTATTTGAAATAAAATTGAAGCTAATAAATGAATATTTAATAATCACTTAAAATTTCATTTGAAGAAAATTTCCATTCCAATATAGAAAACACATTTTAGGTTAATAAAAAATTTGAAAATTATTTTCATTAATAAAAAAGGAAAAATTATAAATAAATAATTAAAACATTAAGTTTTCATGATGATATAAAATTTCAAACAAGCTATATATTTTAAAACAAAATATCCCTTCACATTTTTTGTAAAATCAAAACATGCCTTTTATGGAAAATTAAAATAATATATGTTTCTAAAAATTAAAATGGATGAAATAATAAATATTTAATTTCATAAGTATTTTGGATAATTTTGAAATCATTTTTTAAAACACTAATAGAAAACATCATTTTGTAATAATGAATGTTTTTCTTCTAAAGATATAAACAAACAAAGTTTTCCTGAATTACATTATTTTGATCTATAATGTGTATTAAAAGAAGAAAATGTTGGGAAATCACGTATTTTATGGTTATAAAAATAGGATAAAAAAATTAAGGATTTCTGGGAGTGATAGATCATATTATTTCACCCTCAAAAACATAATTATAAACAATTCCAAAAAATGATAGGATTGTAACATAAAATCATTACAAATTTGGTATAAATGAATTTTAAGACCCATGAACGAATACAGTAAAATGAATATTAAACTATCCTGAGAATAAATAAATTAATTTTATTAAATAAAAAATAGGATTTATATACACTTTATCAAAGTATTTATGTAAGGAACAAAAAATCTGTCTCTTGGAATGATAATTGAGACAAAAATCCCTTTCCGATTTGTTGACTTTTGGTTCATAAATTCCATGATTGAGAGACCCTAAAATTTATATTCTAAATAGAATAATTTTATTTATAATAAAAATAAAATATTTTAAATTTCAGTATATAAACCATATAATATAAATATTTAGTGAATAAGGGATTCATCGTATAGAAATTAAAGAGATACTAGAAATATCATATCTTAAGACATGACTTCCATCATACATATTCAAAACTATAGAATAATTTATATAAGATTAATATAATTATATAAATGAAGAATATTAATATATATCATACCATATATAATATACTTATACACTTTTATTACCCATTTTTTAATAGTTCCTTCTTAATGTAACATTTGGGTGAAATTTGCCTCATTTTTTACATATTTTTTTGTTTGGTGTCCTCTAACATTTTACATTGATCAGGGATATATCATTATTATAATTTTATACTAGATATATATATATATATATATTTATAATTATACATTTTATGTAAATATAAAATGAATAACTTTATTCATGGAGATGGTAGGGTGTACATGCACATTAACATTATTTCCACTTCCTCGACGGGCGGAACATAATTAAGGTAAATAACGTGTCACCATTAAAAAATAATTCATATTTAATTTATATAATAAATAATTAATTTATGTATGATATATATTCATTTAATATATTCTTATTACCATCGAAGCAAAACTGAAATTAAAATCCGATCACATCGGTTCGTGAGGTGGTAGTCCATTGTATACACAAGTGACTTCTTCTTTTTTGATGTGTTAAAAGGTTAAAAATTATATGTTGTATAAAATTTCATAAAATAATTTTTTTTCATAAAAAAATAAATATTTTTTAAATTTATCATCATTATCATCCATATATTTTGTATGTGAATAACTAATCACATCGCTTCCCGAGGTGGTAGTCTGCCTTACACACTATAAACATTATCTAATCCATCAAAGAATCGAATGTTAATGGTATGGGGGATATCAAAATTAATTAATTATTATTAAATTAAAATTTAAATATATATAATTTAAATATATCATAATTAGACTCTATAATAAATTTTGATAGAAAATAAACTACATCAGTTCACGAAGCAGTAGTCCACCATACACAAAATCGACAGTTTTGTTTACCATCTGAGATATGATGATATTGATGTAGTTATTTACATTAATATAATAAAATATTATTATATTATAGATACTTTTTTATTATATAATAATGATTAAATAATAATTTAACGAGGTGGAAGAATAAATTATATAAAATTCTCTATTAGGGATGTTACCACCTCTTTGGAAAAATTAGTCTAGTTTGCAAAAAAGATTCATCTGTTCAATATCTAAAAAATATAAGGTCTCTATAGTGACTAAAGCTAATTAGTTATGTGATATGGGTGGGCATTTTATGATCCAATTTGTTTTTTATGAGTGAATAAGAGAGGATATAAGGTTTCCTTTTATAAGTGGGGGAGAGGAAAATTTTTGAATTATCGAAAACAAATATTTCCACCAAAATTTTCCACCATGAAAAATGTTTAAAATAGATTTTTATAGAAAAAATACTATATGTAGTATAAATATTGATATAAAATGGGTTTTGGACATGATTCAGGTCATTTTAACCCTTATAAGTTTAGTTTAATCCCATGGTATACAAATTTTTAACTTAACAATGATAAATAATTTTTTAATTTTTGATTATTCAACCTATTAAAAATTATTTAATCCTTATCGTAAAATATATATTACGATGATATAATATTTTTTATCTAGTTTAATAAATTCAATTAACATAATTATAAAATTAAAATAAAAAATTAATCATGCACACATGACAGGAATGTGGTGTTCCAAAGGGAAAATCTTCAAAGATTAAAAAAAAAATTATATCATAGTTCAATTTAAAATAAATTCGAATGATATAATTTTGTTTAATAGATATAAAAGTTATGAAAATTTACTTATAAAACAATATTAATAAACTGTTTAAAATTTTAAATTCATTAAATGAAATGACAATTCATAATAAATACCAGTATTTCCTAAAAATGCATCGAAAAAAATTTCTTTTTTGAATAAATTTAAATAAAAAATACCTGATAATTTTCAAATGATAATTAAAAAAATAAATTTTACTTTCTTCAAATAATTTTTCTCAAATATTCAACAATTAAATTTAATAAAAAATAATTATCAAAATAAAAAAGAATCATTTGGAAAAGTGTGTTCTTTATTCCAAAGCTAATTTTATAATAACTCTATTGACAATAATAACCATTGTAATAATATTAATTAAAATTTATTAAAATATAATATAAAAAAGTAATTTATAATATTCCTCATTTTGGATAATTTTAATTTATTAAAATGGATAATCATTATGGACATTAATGCAATTATAAAAATGAAACACATTTTTAGAACCAATAAATAAACATATACTAAAATCCGATATAATGTTAAATAAAAAGTAATTCAAAAGAATAAATATATTTGAATAAAAATTATGTTCTTTAAAATATGAATTTTTATTTAAATTACTTACATTATTGAAAAGATATGATTTCTGTACAAAACTACATTTTTACAATACATTGAAATATCAATATTTTTTTAAAAAATCCCAAATATTTAGCCATAAAATAATTTTTATTTGATAATCTAAAAAATGATGTTCATTTTTTCAAATAAATATTCTATAATATCTATAAAATAATTATAATATTTTCTCATAAAAATAAATAATTTTTTTTTGAAGAAAACATGTTTTGATGAATATAATTAATTTAACCAAATTTGATTTATTATTCACTATGAATTTTAAAAAAATTTATTTTGAGTAAGTAATATATATATATATATATATATATATATATTATAATTTAGTTAATATTATTCCTAACTACCTTTTTAATGGTTAAATTATAAAATTCATATAAAAAATAATATTATTTCATTATTTTCTGAACCTCAGTGTTTTGTATCATGCTTCATATCAATGGAACTCATTGTCTTGTTTAATTAAATATAAAAAAGTTGTTTCATATAATAGAAGTATCGAAAATTATTAATTATTTTGAAAAAAAATCCAATTTTTTTTGGTATGTTACCATCTATACAACAATCCATCCCCCTTGGGATACTTTAATCAAGGGAGAATTAAATCTATTAGGACAATAAAAACTAATATGAATAAACTATAATAAAAAACTATTATCATGCTCAAATAAATATACAAATTGAAGTTAACCTAGATGAAAAATAAATTTTACGATTTCAATCCTAACACGATTTGTAGTGTTCAATCCTAGATGAATGTTACCATATAAATATTGATTTATAATCAATGATAATATAATACAATTTATAACTATGAATAAATCAAGGATTAAATATTAAATAAATAAGAAATTAAAATATTTAAAAATGTGAAAAACATATATTAACAATTCATAAATAAAATAAAATTGTAAACCCCTTTATAATTTCATATTTAACATTATGGCCATTAAATTATTTTCAATATAACCTCTTTATAATCATTCCATAATGAAATATTTCGATTTTTTCATAATATTGATTTTTTAATATATGATATTATATTAATTATAAAATAATTAAAATATTTTTGTTTAATGTAAAACTTTTACATAATCTAAATACCATATATTTAATTTTTAATGAAACTATTATTTTTTACATTTACAAAATACATTTTTATGTGTGTTCAATAATATCAAAATTAAAGCCCTTTAATTTGAACATTTTGTAAAAAAATATTTATTAAATGAACATGAATATTATGTAAAATTAATAAAAAAACAATTTATTTATTTTGAAATATATTTTTAACAATTCACTACTAAACTATAATTAAATAAATTATAAATTATGTCGAATATAATGATTTTATATAGATTAAAATATGAACCCCTTAATATTTTATCTAAACATCATTTATTTGAATTTTCAATAATTTTAAATATTTTATAATTAAATATTTGTTATATTAAATTTTATTAATAATAAAAATATAATACTTGTGTTAATTTATAAACACGTTATAAATCATCATATAAAATTTCCAAATAAAGTACTTATTTCAATATCATAAATAAAGCCATTTTATTTGGGAAAATATATTTTAAAAAAATAGTTATGAATAGAATTTTTTTCGTTTTATATTAAATTAATTTATAATACTTTGTTTAAAATTTATATAAATTTTAATAATTACTTTTTTTTATTTTTTAACAATTATTAAATAATACAAATCAAATGAAAATAAAATTCTCTTGAAATAATTTATATTATTTTCATGAAAAAGAGAAATATTTTTGAATGTTTCATATTTATTTCTTTTCTTGATAATTCCAATTTTATAATAAAAAAATATTTTTACATAATAAACATTATAATGATTCATAATTATATTCAGACTAATACAACTGATGGGTTCATAATAGCATCGTATGAGCATATATAGGAGAAGATAATCCAAATACAAGAAGATATGTCTTTAAGAATCAATGCATAAGTAAATCTATAAAATAAAGTAACATGAAAATTCCAACAGCAAGAGTCTTATTCATACTTAGTAAAGGTGAGTTATTGAAGAAGTTTAATAAGTGGTAAAAAAATCCCCATAACTATGAGGGGGGAACACCAGACAATGGATCTGAAATGCTATCGTGAGGATACCTGAATGCTAAATGTGTGGTTGCACCTTCTACTCATTTGATGAACAACTATAACTGAGGAAGAGATAAATGATAAGCTTTATCATAATCATATTTTATCAACAAAAGGGATCACATACAATTATATATCTATCCCTTATGTGTTTATTTTAATAATACGTTTCTACCATATTAATGTATTCATGTACATTTATTATAATTGAAATTAATTAATGATTTCTAATTTAGTGAATATTCAATCCATTTAAAACATTCAAAAGAGAGTGATAATAAAAACTGTTTGGAGAAATTAAAATATATATTATATACATATAATTATTACAAAAAATATATAACATATGTAGAATATATTAAATATGTATTTATATATAATATCATATTATACATATATATTTGTTCATATTAAACAGTTCTTACCCTGGAGTTTAACTTTAGTGGTCTATAGCATGTAACTCTACTATGTTATTTATCATTATATCATTTAATATTTAAATTGGGGATTTTTTTTCTATTATATAAAATGATTTTTATCTAATATTTTTTTTCTATACATTCAATAAGTATCTTCATTAAAATAATTCTTGTAGAGTTTTCTTTTGTGGGGGGTGGGGGGATATTCACTACCTATTTTCTTTTAGTTTTATGGGTCTATCAGAGACCACCACATAAAAATATGTATAAGATATGGCATTATCAAGTAAAGTGTTATGTTTGATAAATATATTTATAACAATGTTTTAAGGAGATAATTATTTGAATTTATGGATAATTAAACTGAATTCTCTTTATTCCACAATGTACATGGAGGTTTTTTAGTAATAACTTTGAACAAAAACATTATTTTCTGTGTTAATTGAGATACCAGGAACTCTTATTTGGATGTGGGTCACACTAATTTGAAAATGGAACATTACCTACTGTAATTTACCATAGGTGATTAATTCCAAAGAGACTTGGTCTATAAATCTTCATTGAGTGAAAAATTGTTCAAGCTTCAGAATCATTAAATGAATAATTCCCATTTAAAATGACATCAAAATAAAATTCAAATCATTAATAATAAAATGGATTCTAACACATCTTTACTGACTCATTTATATGGTATTAATATGTTGGTGTTAGGCATATAAATTTTGGATGATAAAATATCAAATGAGGATTGGGAATATTTTTTATTGAGTTCCACAGATGATTCAATTAACCCTATTATAGATTTGATGATGTATAAAAAGGATTGAATGTCATTAGATGAAATTAAATCTAGTTTTTTTTCTAGTGATCATCATATTCATTAGTTGAAGATTATGGGTATGTGTATGAAATTTTGAAATGATTTTCAAAGTGTGTAGTGTCAATCAAAATATTTAAATAAAAATTAAAATGTTATTTAATTTTGAAATTTTAGGTGCTATCATTTTGTAAAAAAAATCCATATGAAGAGATACCATCCTAAGGATATGTATAATGATAATATGGGCCAAAAAATTTGGTATTCCTTGATTATGATGGATATAATATTCTGTAAGACTATATTGAATCCCTTAGAGTTTATTAGGTTTTACTATTTGTTTAAATTCTCTTAATATCAGAGGACTATATTCATATGTGATTTGTAGCATCCCAAAGAAAAAATAAAGGGTCATATAAGGGATAGTATTTGAGTGGTTTGGGAAAATGTGGAGGCTTTTCTCCATTTACCTTATTTTGATTTCATTCTATATTATTATTTATAAATAAAATATTTGTTTAGAATGGTTTCCCATTTTGATAATTTTTATACTCTTTTTTTATTATATTTTATTATCAATTTCATGAATTGGGTACATCCCTAGTTTTTTGGCGACTTACATTAAAAATAGAGCTATATAAGACCTTAAATGGAATTATTATTGTTATGTAGTATGTATATGGACAAAATATTAGGCATTTTAATGTATGAGAATATTTTTATGTTTTTAATTATATAATTTGGTATTTATTTGGATTTTTTATAAATTTATAGCATTATATGTATAGGTATGGTCAAACGTGTACCACTATGTTATAAGGCAGGTGTTGGTAATACTCGAATGGTCATTATTAGAAATAGATTTTCCTCTTACTGAAAAATATCTAAACAAGATGATAATCTATGATAGTGTGGGATTACATTTAAATTACACTAATTTTTACATTTTTTAATATATGGTTGGGATTTGGATGAATATGGAAGGATCAAACGATACAAATTAAATTTTATGTTTTTATATTATCTATTTGATGATTTTAATATACTTTAGTATGTATTGTTTTTCTCCACATATGTATTATCATATTATTATTGTTATATTTTTTTGGAATTATTTTTGTGGCCTTATTTTAACCTTTAAAAGTGGTATGTTACCTATATTTGGAAGATAATCTACCATTATATGGATATAAGTTGTAATTATTTAAATTTACAAGGGGATTGAAATACCTTTATATATATGTGGGGGATGGGTGGTTTAACCTGTGGTTAGGTAGTGTGTTTCGTACATGTGTGGTAGATTTTCACCCATACATGATGGATGAGGTGGGGGTTGATATAATTAATATATATATAACTTGGATATTTTACCCTTCCATAGAATCTATGAGATACATTCACATAATTAGTCTTACTGAATTCCACATGGATGTGTTCCTGATGACCTCGAAATTAGGGGATGGAACTCATGTTTTCTACCCATCGATATTGGTATTTTACATTAACATAAGCATATTTTTTATAGTATTATACTTAATTTTTGAAACAATGTCATCCTCCCATAGCTCAACCAAACATGATTCCCAGGGATTTTTTGGGTTTATTGAGGGGATAATTCCTTTGTACTTAAGCACATGATACCCTTCAATACCCATTATAGGATAATGATTAGAGAGGGTGAACCCTGAGTAAACAATAGTGAATATGATTATCTTCATAGTGCAAGGTTTGATCAACATTTTGTTGAAAATGATTCTCGTGATCGATTCCTATATTATAGTTCTATTGTAGAGCTTACTAATTCAGTGTTTTAGAAGATAATTGAAATGATGATAGAATTTGTTAGAAGAATATTTTATGGATGAGATAAATCCTTAGTAAGGGGGTATCATCATTTTTCAAATAATCTTATTGATTTTATTACTTTGTTTTTGTGTCTGATGTTATCTTATTCATGTTACTGTGAGAATTATGATAGTATTCCTCTAGGTTTAATATTTTCATTATTCATTAATCTTATCTAATTTCTATAATATAATATCATTGTATTTATATAGAAATAAAATGGTTGGGTAGTATTCTTAGAATGGAGTATCACTACAATGGTATAAACAACATTATTCATTTTTTAGTTATATTGCAAGAATTTAATGATAAAATAACATCATCGTTCGATATTGTCTGGATCATTTTTATCCTATTGTATTTTATTTTCTATTTTTTACTACTGAATAACTATATAACATAATTATGTAATGTTTTTTTATTGGTGTGTTTTTTGTTCACTAACTCATTCCTATGAGTTCATTGGGTCTCTTAGATACTTCAAAACAACATATAATGTGTTATAATATTTTAAAATAACTTGTGATTGTTCTATTTTTCAATAGAGGATTTTATATGTTTATATAGGTTATTGTCCTATAACATTTTACTCTGAATTTCATGTATGTGAACACCTATAGGGTGGAGGGTAAAATGTTATTTCTCTTACGCTTCATTCCACATATCGCTAACTAATTTTAAATGGTGTTGTTTTAATATCCCCTAACATGGGTGTCCCTAAATAAGGCTACAACACATTTAAAAAGAATAGAATTTTTTTTCATAGATTCCACGATTAGAGTACAATGTATAGGTGTTGTTGGTGTTGTTTCAAATTTTAATCCTTATAATATTCCTATAAAAGTGGTTTATGAGATCCATCCATATTCAATCAATATGAAGAAGGGATATCCTATATCATAGAGTGGAAGAGAGAGAGTCTTGATGGCTCCATTTCATAAAAAAGGATGAATGAGAGGGATAATACATGTAAACATTAAAACTAAGAAATAAATTACATTGTACGCCCACCATTTTCCATTCAATGTGATTTATAATTCATAATACTGTTATGAATTCCATTAATGAAAACACTATGAAAATAATCGTTAATTTCATAGGGAATAGAAAACAAATGTGTCCTAAATTCATGTTTTCAATACAGAATCAAATTTTTTGTTGATAATATTACTATGTTGTAAACCCCAAAATAAATGAATTTAAATTTATCTCCTTATATGTAGTCAATTTTAAGTGATATATTATCACCCTTCTAGTGATTATGTTCGCATTCTAGGGCTATAATGTTTTATATTTAATTTCGAATAACTACTCCATATTCAAATTTCATTTCCACATTGTCGCTAAATTGTATGTCTACCTCGACTATAAACTATTATTAGATCATATTTTAATAGATCTGATTCAAATTTAAATGATATATGAGTTTATTATTATAAATAGAACCATTTTATATGTAATGGTACAAATATTTATATTCAAATAATTTTATAATAATAATTTAATTAAAATTAAATGTAGGGATAATACATGGGGGCTAATTGTGATAACTTCCACAAAGTAATATATTTTGATATATAATATGAAACATATACTTAATTCGTTGTATATTTTTTACCTATTTCAAAAAAATTATCTTTAGCCTCGATTCCACCAAGGATGATGAGTATAATAAGAAATAAAAAATACCATAGATATAAAAAACTATACTTCTCATACATGGATATTACTTATTTTTATGTTAATATTAATTAAATTATGTATGAACATGACTGAAGATGGTAATTCTTATTTGACTTTTGAAATATTGAACTTAATATTCTAAATAAATGGAATATATTCATTGTAAAGAATAATGTTCATCCCCTTTAGTACTCATAATTAAAATATTTCTTCATAAAATGTTGAAATAAAACATATGAATAGGTTAGCTCAGATGCCAAGTAAGGGTAAACAAGAGAGATATATTTTTTTACATGAATATAATAGTCTCATAACATGATAATCGCATTATAAAACCATACCCTACATATCAGAGATAATCCTATTGAATCATAGACTAATTATTATTATATCATAAGACATGAATCATAATTGAATCAATGAACATGATCCATGATTGAATAAAATTTTCATAAGACATATATTATTCTTATATGCAGAATAATACAAAATTTATATTAAGGATAACCAAGAAGACATTAATAACATGTTATTCTTTGGCTATGAACCTATGTACCCACTTTGTGATTGGGATAACATCCCATGTACCCTCTTCTGGGCTTTAGAGAACTTCCCACGAACCCTCTTTTTGGATTTGGATAAAATCATATGTACCCTTTGAGCTCATATAACATTAATAATTACTCAATGTATTAGAGGTAGATATAGAAACCATTTATCACATAATTTAAATAATTCATATGTGTTCCACAATATCATAAAACATCCATAACAAATATCACAATAAATGAAATGGTCTTCATAAAAATTTCATCATACCATGGCTTGTTGGAAAGTGACAATTTTCATAAAAACATCATCATTTCATCATAGAATAACCCGTGGAGAATTAAGTGAGTTTAGTATTAATTTTTTCATTGTATAAAAAGTGTTCGGGAAGTGGGTTTCATAAACATATCATCATGTTAAACCATTTATAGAATTAATAACAATGGAATCCTGGTTTATAAATCTAGTAAAGCATATGATACATCCAATGATATCATCAAAGATGTATAAAAACATTGAAATATCCATGGGAATGATTTTTAAATAAGAAAATCATTGAAAATAAATTTTTACAAAATACAACATTTCTTAATTCCCTTTATTCAGAAATAACGTTTAAACTTTTTAAAGGACACTTTAAAAATTCATTAAAATCATTTCATGACCAAAATATTCTTATCGTTGAATTTTTTTAAAAATATAACACAATATAAAAATAGTTTTCTTTGATAATAAACATTAAATATTAATAATGATTATTCAATTAAAATAATTTCCATGATAGAAGAAAATTACATTCGTGTCATACACTTTAAAAAAAATTACTTTCACATTTTTTGTTAAACCCGAAACTGAATTGTTTTTAAATATGAAATGAAAACTCCCTTTCAATTTTTTTAATTAAATCATGGGTAAATTTTAATTTTATAATTCATTTGACAAAATATACAAAAAAATTTGAAATCATTTTTATAAAACATGTTTTTGGAAGGAATAAATAGTTTCAACTAAAAATATTATTTTTTTCAACAAAAAATTCTTTTTAGATATTGATAACAGGAAGAAATAGAAATGAAGGGAAAACATGTTTTCTATTGAAATTTACATAAAATAATAAATATAAATATTTTCTTCTGATATATTTCATAATTTTTTATCAATGGAAGCATGAGCATTTCCAATCCTGATAAACATCGATATTGTAATATATACCCCTGACCACTTTTGCAACATTGAGTCATAATACATGTGAAATAATAATATTAAATTAAAATAATAATAACATTATATTAAATAAATTCTTGATATTATAGGTCATATGGGATTTATATAGAATTTTTAAATTAAGAAAGGTGCATAACATAACATATGCCTCAAAGAAGTCAAATAGTGACCAAAATCCCAAAAAACTTTGGTAAAATTTATGTTTTAAATCCCCGGAAAAAGAGAAATTATAATTGATATATAAATCACCATAAATTTAAATAAATCATTAAATAAATTCATGGTCTTTACATGCAACAAAAATAATAAAATTGTTGTGAATATGGAATTTGACACCCAAAAACTAATGAAACAAGAAATCCCTAACATTATGTATTGAAGCCATTGATAAATATTCTAACCACATTTATAATAAATATAATTATATTATAAACCTATTACAAAACCAATATCAGATATATCTTACAACATATTATTTAATAATGTACATTTATTAAGATTTTATAACAAATTCCTTGTTAAAATCATGTTTCGGGTAATAACTGCTCTGTTTTTTGTATATATTTTTATTTGTTATTTTATGTACTATTAATTAGATAATGGATCCATAAAATACCAAATAATTAATAATAAATAATAATCATAATTTTACATCAAATATTAATTTAATACCAAACATGAATGTTGGCTTTGAGAAATGAATCATGTTACGATCCTGAAGACAACAGGTCATATGTATGCATGAGTAACATTTCCATATTTCGATGATCATTAAGGAAATGAGGTAAAAAATATAATATCATTATATAATTACATTTATAACAAAAATAACATATTATTTATTTAATTATATATATATATATTATCCATGTAGTGTGGTGATAAAATGACAGAGTCACATCCCACCATCAAGGTGGTAGTCCACACATACACGAATGATTTTATCAGATTTCATTGGGTAAAAATATAACAAATAAAATGATATATTATCTATTAAAAATGATAAATATGTAAATTATATCATATTAATATCATTTATTTGACATCTGTTTATTATTATTGTCTTCCATGTAATTCCATAGTGAAAACAAATCACATCGCTTCGCGATATGGTAGTCCTCCGTACACACAAGCAACGTTATTAAATACCATATTGAATGGAAAGTAAAAAATACATGTTTAATATAATAAGGTAATGACATAATAATTTAACATATATCTTATACATTTACTTTATATCTGTCATCATATCCAACCATGAGATGTTGTAATGGATAAATGAATAACATCATTTCATGAGGCAGTTTTCCATCATAGACAATAAAAATTATTTTATAACACATTTGATGGAAGTAGATTGGTTTCAAGAAATTAACATAACATAAAATCATAAATGTATATGTATGATACTTGATATTTAATTTTATAATGTATTAATAGTAATTTTTTTATTGGTGTAACAATGAAAATAGAAATGCTCATTGATGAAAAATACCTCATCTTCATGTATTATAAGGCCACAGTCATAAGAATTAACTAATATTGTATCAACCCAATAATTTGACATTATTCAACTTTGAGTAATTTTCAAGTAAAGTAGATATAGATAATTAGTCCTTAACTCATAAAAAACAAAACCATATAAATACATTGAGGATACATCTAGCAGTATCGATTTCTTCTAGTAAACAAAAACTTTTAAAATGAAACTTGGTTTCCTTTCATGTTTAATCATCATAACTTTTCCACAATTTCATCCCTGACTATATTATCCCTCAAATCCCATAAAAAAATTTCATAAACAAGGAATGTGCCCAAAAATATCAGTAAGGGATATAAAATATGGAATGTAACCTTTGCTCTATGGATACATTAGAATCAAGAAAATATTTTTACTAAAATCATACTTTTCACCCACAAAACATAAACTCTTTAGCTTACCTCCTGAAATCCAAAGATACCTAAAAAATATTATAGAAATAATAAAACATAATGGTAACATGTGGAATCCATATCGTACAAAATTATTATCATTCATAGCTACATAGGGAGATACATTCATGGTTACATTTTGAATACCCATCATAATATATTTCTTAAATATTTTATGATAAACCAAACGTGTTAACCACATCTCATTACCCAATCCATTTCAGATCTATCACGGGCTCACCAAACCTTGTTTTATAATGGAACCACACATAATTTACTGAAAACAAAACCTCCCATCAATGGTTTAGCATTTAGCCACCTATCAAATTTAGAAGAACCATTATATAACAGTAACACATAAAATATTTCAATTATCAACATGTCAGTCATAAAATTTCATTTCAATCACAACAAATAATTTCAAGATATTGAAATATCCAATTCATTTCCAAAAACAAATTTCTATTAAAAAATACCAAGAAAATGAATAATGGATTTCATTTTCCATTAAAAACAATAAGGCTTTAGTGGAAGACACATATAAAATAATGGTTTCAAAAACATTTCTTTTGTCTTTTGTAAAGAAAGTAAACCAATTTTTGTAAAAATATTCCTTATGAAAACATTTAATGAAATTAAAAATATACATAATATGTCGAGTATAAACCTATCATATCTATATAATTAAATATGTAAATTAATATCTTAAGAAAAAATCCAATAATTAAATCTCTAAACGTTCATGGTGTCCCATACAACTTTGAACATTTAAATATTATTTTAAATGGGTTAATTAATTTAAAAAAGCAATAGAAAAAAAAATTTATATACATTATATGGATAATAATTATCATTGTGACTGTATATATACTTCATAAAAGAACAAAGGTGAATATTAATAAGAATTGCCTCAATAAAAGGAGATTGAGACGAAATCTCTTACCATGAGTCTAACCAATCATTTACAATTTTTATATTGATGAATAATAAAAATAATTTAATATATAATATAATTAGAACATTATTATGGTTTATTAATTCTTATATATCACTTATTACCATGTTATAAAAATTACATATTTATTGGACATCTTATTTTCCGTTTTGTCGATATTCAGTACTTGAGTCGAACATGAACATGTTTTACTGTCACTAGTCCCTTTGGTGATAAGTCCTCAATCAATAGATTAGTAGTCCGGAAATTTTTATCAATTATTATTCATAAATTATACCTTTAAATACATACATTAAATGTGGTTATGAAAAATGAACAATGTTTCATTCGTAGAGACGGTAAATTGTACAAACGCATGAGTAACATTTTCCATTTTTCATTGATAATTATGGAAATTAGTTAGGTATTATTTTATCTTTACAGAATTATCATAAAATCATTAATATAATACTAATAATTTAAATAATCTTATATATATATATCACAAAAGTGATATAAATAATAAAAATTAGTCGCATCGTTTCGTGGAGATTATAATTCCCACATACGCATGAACGACATTATAGTTTTTATGAGGTTGTAAATTAAGAATATAATTGATATATTATGATTAGAGATTGATTAATATGTCATGAATATTAATATTGAACATTAATTTCATTATTATTACTTGTAATGATATATGTTTCTTTAAAACTAATTTGATCAGTTCATAGAGGTGATAGTTCACGTGTACACTTGAACTATTAATTCCACTCCCATTTAATGGATGTAGAGATTGATTTAGGTGATGATATTTATATAATAACATGTTACTATATTTATAATACTAGATTTAATATTTCATCATGGTTTGGGGAGATTTTAATGATGTGGAATAAGAAGTAAAATAGAAATACTTAAATAGAATGATACTTATTCTTCCATTCATAACTATTGAAGAACACATTATCACCTTTAATAAGGGTGTTATACAACATATAATTTCTCGTGAACGTGGGTAGGGATTCATGTATGGAGTTGGGGTATATATTTTATGATCCAAATTGTTTTGGATGTGTGAGTAATAGTGAGGAATGGGTTTATTCTTATAGGAGAGGGGTGGGACTTCTTTAGAATTATTAAAATTATTAAATTAATATAAATTAAATTTCGATTTTAAATTTTCCAAAACAAATTTATTTAAATATAAGATAATTTTGGGTAAAATATTAATCATGAAATTCTAAATGGACATGTTTTTAATATTTTTATTCCTAAACTTTTTTGTTTTTACCCTTATTTTAAAAATTTTAACATCACTATTATATCATGTTATTTAAACTATGTGGGTTAATGTAATTATCATAAAATGTCTATCGATCAAAAAATGTTTCATTTATTAAATATTTGGAATTATAAAAACCATTTTTCTTAATCATATATTTTTAATAATTTTATAATATTTAATAAACTATTTTAAATTTTAAAATGCAAATAGTTCCAATTCTCACACTATTCATTCGATTACATTTAAAAAATATCACAACCACAAGATAATTTATAAAAAAATTCTTTTAAATTATCTCAAAAATTTCAAATACATCAATAAAATTCATCAACAACATAAATTATGTTCTGTAACTTTTCTTTTCATATTTATAATATCATTTATTTGGTTTGTTCATTAATTAAGAAATTACTACATCATCTTTATGTCATAAGTAAATTTAATTATTTATTTTCTAAAAACTATTAATAAAGTACAATGATATAGTTAATATTTTTGTAATTAGAATATATATTAATATTAAAATATAATCCATTTATATTTCCATAATAATATACAGTAATTTTTAAAAACAAAAGTGTTATATAAATAATTATTCAATGAATATAATTTTATAAAAAAATTAAAGTCATCCATGTTTCTATATGTTTTCCTAAAATATACCCAAGGACACTCTTTCTTGCAATACTCTCATAAAAATAAATTAATAAAATTTTTGTGGTAATTTTATGTTATTTTAATTTTAATTTTACCTCTAATTACCCAGTTTATCTTCAACTGTGGTAATAAATATTGTTTCTATAATTACTATTCATAATCTATAAAAATATAAGGGACCTATATAGATAATTTGACCATTTTCATTCCAAACATGGAATCCAAATTTCCAAAATCAAACCAAATAATTTTTCAAAATTAATTAATATATTATTCCCATTGATGGAATTAGAAAATGAGGTTGTTATGTAAAACGTTCAAAATATCACTTAATAATTATAGTCAATTTCATTTTGAAATTGATTATAATGTCCAAAATTAAATATAATGATTAAAAAATAGTAATATTATGCTTTAAAAATATTTAAAAATACAATCTAACAATATAATTAAATGAGAAAAATGGAAATTTTGAATTAAAATGTAGTATTTTTCATTATTCATTAAAATATGAATTTTATCAGAAAAATAAAAAAATTTAATTAAAAGTAATTTTCAAGGTACCTCAACTAAAGAAGAATTTGATCTTGTCAAATATTACATATAAAAGTAAAAATATTATATTTAAAATGGGTTCTCCCTAAAAATGTGGAAACCTATATTTTTTGAAAACACTCATTTAATCATCAAAATTTTATTTAGTCTTTTACAATATCCAGAAAACAAATTATATTAATTTTAAAAATAATATTTAATTAATATTTCATTGATTTAATCTATCATGTTGGATTTAATTATTTTATAAACACAACAATTCACATTTAATTATTTTTTCATAAAAATCATCATTTATATTCAATTTTTTTGTTTCAATTGATGTTAATTTAGATAACATTAAATCATTATATTATCATTTGTAAACCATATCCACATAATTAATGAATCATAGTTCATTACCTCTTTTCTAATGAATATATAAAAATTACAATATTAAATAATAATATTTAATTGTTTTAATAAGCTCGATGTGGTGTATCGTGTATGCTATAGAACAATATGTCCCCTTTTAAAAAATATTGATGTTACATTCCCCTCCCACAATTTGAATATTGTGTCCTCATAATTTAAATTTGGGTTCTGTAACTATGGTATGATGCTTTAAAATACCTTTATTGAAGTCCCACAAAGAAAAAAGGATTAAGAAAACATCAACATTAAAATAATGAAATAAATGTATGAAGGTCACAAGAGATAAAAATAACAAAAATCAATAAAGTAAAACATGTATGTGGAAGAAAAACAAACCATAATATTATGATGGAAAGATATATAAAACATTGTTAGGAAAAATTTTAAAAATTTAAATGCTATAAATTTATATGGCTTAAAGAGACTTTCAATTCACAGTATGAATAGTAAAAAAATTAACATTTTTTTAAAGATCTTTTTTATAATGTTGAGGAATTATTTTACTTCCTCCACTAATAAGATAAAAAAACATTCTTACATGACATGCGGTGTTTAATCCTTTCATCAATTTCCACCACAAATTCGTTGTTTTCTACAAACGATAAGTAATCAAGATAAATCATCTTCTTTAAAATCAGAATATTCCACAAAAGATAAAATATAAATTTATCTTATCATGAAACATAAAGAAAACAAAAATGGTTAGCATAATATAAGATAATTCCCCAAAATATAATATTCCTTTAATAGAAGAAACACTACTTTTAATCTCCAATATTCAATAGTAATAACCAATGTTCCAAATTGACTATAAAATAAATATATATCATTAAAATTACTAAAAATAATTTAAACCAATATCTAAACCCAAAATAATGATGTATTTGATAACATAGTATTCTTGGATAAATATTAACATTTGCCTCACAGTAACATAAATCAGTATTAATGTCTTATTCCAAATAGTAATTAACATAATCACATATTTTCCTAGATAGGTTAATCATTTCAATAAAAAAACTAATCACCCAAAACACCACAAATGAAAACATAGATTCTTTAAAAATAAAATTCAACCACTAATAATTAATTCAAATACAATATTTTCCTATTTAGCTTAGTAATATAATTTTCCCAAATTAGTAAACGTCTTCAAAAATAACATTTATCACTTAATTCGCAAATCATTTTCTAATTCCAAGGATATCCATTTGATAAAACATAAGTTATCAAAATAAAATTATAATTATTTCATCAACTCTATTAAATAAAAAGATAATGTCAAACTAACTAGGAACTTCCTATTATGCTAGTGGTAGGAAATAATTCCATTTCACACTTATATTTTGGGTTGGATTCAAGCATTCTTTTCCAACACAATAGGTTGTTACCCTTCGTGAGGGATGTCCTTTTTCTAAATCAATATAATTCTCAAAACAATTAAAAAATGAGATAAAGTCCTAAAAATAACCATAACATATTTTAACCTCTAGGATTATCTTGTGCCTTTTTTCATCCCAAATTATTATAACCCACAGTAATCTAAAAAATAATTGTCCCCAAAATTTCTATTAATCATCTTAAAATTTTGTAAAATAGAGCCTCAAAAGATAATTTTGAGGCATATATCTTATAATAAAACCTAAAATTGAAAACTCATTATGATATCGACCACTATTTAGAAAAAAACCTAAACTCTAATGTTGTATAAATCATCATATGATTCCAACTACAAGGCCCTAACCATAAACATTAAATAATCTTGAGGTAAGTCAATAGTTTTAATCTATTTCACATTGAGGAACTTATCGTGTTTAGATCTCTCTAGAAGTTGGACATTACTCACACATAAAAAAATGACAAAAATAAAAAGTGGAAAAATAAAAAAGTATTTATTTCGTCTAGAAAATATATTTTTTAAAAATGAAATGTGTTTCTTTTCAGGTTTAATAATAATAGATTTTCCATGATGCCATCATAGACACTATTCTCCATTAAATACAATGAAAAATATTTCAAAAACATGGGTAAATCAAAAAAACTTATAAATGGATTTACAATATTG
Organism: Viscum album; assembly: GCA_963277665.1. Classification (NCBI taxonomy): domain Eukaryota; kingdom Viridiplantae; phylum Streptophyta; class Magnoliopsida; order Santalales; family Viscaceae; genus Viscum; species Viscum album. Next base: position 25,939,257 of record OY728128.1, on the reverse strand, counting down.
ATGGACACAGTCTTCCCTTGAATATTTAAAGATAATGAAAACATTTTTACAAAATCATTCTTTTCACCCCTAAAACAGAAAATCATTATTATACCTCATTAATTAAAATAATTCCTATAAAACTTAATAGAAATCATAAAACATGAAGGTATCTTGCGGAATCCATATCAAACATACATTGCATATCTCATAGGTACATAGGAAGTAGCCATTATGGTTACATTTGGAATACCTACCACAATATATTTCCTAAATTTATTACAAGAAACACAACCGGTTAACATCGTCTCATCCCCAATTTATTAGAGATATAAAGGGCTCATTCATTATTTGTTTATTAAGGAACCAAACATCTTTGTTTTTTCATGTAAAAACCTATATTGTGTTTATCACATAACCACCAGTCAAATATTTAAATTCCATAATATTATCATAACAAATAAATGATTGCAATTATCAACATATTACTCATAAAATTGAATTTTTAATCGCATAAAATCATTTCGAGATTTTGAAATAGTCAATTAATTTCCATAATAATTTTCAATACAAAAATACCCATCAAATAATTAATTAATTTTCTTTTCTTTTAAATCCCTTATGTCGTTTATAGTAAGAAATATATCAAATAATGGTCACGCTGATAGAGAATTTGTTGTCTCCATATATGTTAAAATAGATTGCTTTCGTCATTTGTAATGAAAGTAAAACACTTAGTATTAAAATATTACATTGGAAATGATTAAATGAAAATATAAATAGACATAAAATATCTTATATGATCCGTTTATATCAATAATAAAATTTATCATTTAATATTTGAAGAAAAAGAATCGATGATTTAATCTATACAAGTTTAAAGTGTCCCATACCACCTTGAACATTTAAATATTAATATCAATGAATTAATAATGTTACCTAATCCATTAATAAAATTATTATAGATAAAATATTTATATTAAATGTCATAGTGGCTGTAAATACATGTTATAAAATAATAAAGGTTCATATTATCAAGAATTGATTCAACGAATGGAGATTGAGACGAAATCCTTTACTGTGATTCTGAAACATCACATACAACCTTTATATTCTGGAATAATAAACATATGTTAATTTATAATTAATTTAGAATATTTTTAAATTATTTCATTTATTTTATATAACATATGACCATGTTATTAAAATTATGTACTTTTTTTAGTTCATCTCATATATTTTGTTGATATTTCGAATTTGAGTTAAAAATGAACATGGTTTGATGCCACTAGACCATCTGGTAAAAAGTAAATAATCTCTAGAATAATAATAATGAAATTATTATCATTTATATACATAAATGATACCTTTAAATATAACCATGAAGTGTGATTATGAAAAATAAACAACATTGTATTCCTGGAGATGGTATGTTGTGTGTACGCATGAGTAACATTTTTTCATTTTACATTGATCATTATGGAAGCATGTTAAGTATTATTTTTCCTTTATATATTTATAATAACATTAATAAAATTATATTAATAATTTTAATATACTTATATAACCCATAATATTGATATAAAGAATAAAAAAGGGTCATATTGCGTCGTGGAGGTGATAGTTCACACGTACAAACTAACAACATTATCATTTTTATGTGAATGAAAATTAAGAATTTAATTGATATATTATTATCATAAAATGATTAATATGTCATTAATATAAATTATGAACATTAATATCATTAACAAGTATTGAGAGATGGTTAAGGAAAACAAATTAGATATGATCGTATAGATGATAGTTCACATATACAAACCAACGATAAATTCAAATCCCATTTGATGGAAGTGGAGATTTATTTAGGTGATGATATTAACAAAATAACAACATATTATATTTATAATAAATTATTTATTATTTCATAATGTTTTAGGATATTTGAAGGTTGTTTAAGAATAAGTAAAATAGAAATACTTAAAGAAAACGATAAATCATCTTCAGTTGATTGCCCTTAAAGAACACATTAACACCTCAATGAAGTGTGTTCATCCCAATTTAAGGACATGACTATTTTGGGAGGTATTATAGTAATGGTTTGAGGTAGATAACTTCTTAAAAAAATCGTTTTTGAAGTGTTAGTAAAAGAGGGGAATGAGTTCCTTTCTAAAGGAAAGTGGAGGGACATCGTTGTAATTATTAATATTATAATATTAATACACATTCAATTTAAATCATAAATGGTTCCAAAATAATTTAAATAAATTATAAGATTATTTTATTTCCAATTCCAATCATTTAATTAAATTTATGCACATTTTGAATATTTTTTAATCATTATCTTTATGTTTTATCCCATATTTTAGTATTTCTAATCTTAGTCTTATATGAAGTTATGTACAATTTGTGGGTTAATATAATTACCATAACAAGTAAAATGATAAAAAAATGTTTCATTTTTGAAACATTATCATTTATAATATCCATTTTCACAAATGTTATATTTTTATGAATTTTATAACATTTAATAAATAATTTTATTTTATAAAATACCAATAGTGTCAATTGTAATATTATTCATGAGTTAACTCTAAAAAAATATCACAATAGAAATATAAGTTTGAAAAAACTTCTTTATATCATCACCCACATGTAAAATGTATACCTAAAATTATTATATTGAAACAATACCACCAAATAACATTTATTTTAATATTTATAATATTATTAATTTGATTCAAATATTAATTAATAAATTACTACATCAACATGATGTCATAATAAAATTCAATTATTCAATATCTAAAAATAGTCCATGTTGAAGATAATATTTTTATATTTCAAATGAATATTTATATACGAAGTGATCCCTTTTATAAATCCATTTTAAAAAACATTACTTTTTAAAAACAAACGTTTAACAAAAATGAATATTCATTGAATGCATTATTATAAATTCATTAAAGTAATCCAAGTTGTTCCTAGTGGACAAAAAATAGACCCAAGTATGATAATGGTCATAATACGTAAATATAATTAAATTATAATAACATTTAGGGTAGTTTTATGTTATTATAAAAATATTTTTTCCTTTAATTACCGGTTTTACCTTCAACCATGGAAATAAACATAATTACAAAATTTTATATTCATAATGTCAAAAAATAAAAGAAACATATTTAAATAATATGGACCATATGATTACAAAGATGGAATCCATTTTTTCAAATTGAAATCATATAATTGTCAGAAATTAATTAAAATGTTAATCCCGTTAATGGAATAAGAAATCAGGTTTTTTAAGTAAAATGTTCGAAAGTTCACATAGTTTTTGTATTCATTTTCATTATGAAATTGTTCACAATGGAAAAAAGTTTTATTAAATGATAAATAGTTAATATAATTTTAATTTTAAACCAATTTAAAATATAACTTTAATATATAAATAAATTATACAAAAACGTTTGCATTGATTTAAAATTTAGTATTTTCACTATTCATTAAAATATGAATTTTATCAGAAAAACACCAAAATGTAGACCAAAGTTAATATTGATGAACTGATTTGGAAGATAATTTTTATTCTCCCAAATACAAAATAAAATATTATAAAACTATATTTAAAATGCCTTCTCCATCATGAGGCAGAAAAGTAGTATTTTTCAAAAAACACTAAATATTTCCGTAAAAATTTATTTGTTGTTATATAATGTCTAGAAAACAAATAAGATGAAATTTATACAATATATTGAATTAATATTTAATTATTATCATACGAAAATTTTGATTTTATTATTTCTTAAACTCATTTATTTATTTTTAATAGTTTATCATAAATGCACATCATTTATATTCGATTATATTTTAGTTTAATTTTTATTTAATTTGTTAACCAATGAATCATTATATAAACATTTGTAAACCATATTTTTATAAATCATTTAACACTATTCATTCACTCAATATAATAGCTATGTGATAACTACTATATTAAATATTAATATTTAGTGGTTCTTTTAAAATCGATGTGTGGTATCATGTATGTTATCGAACATTATGTTCCCTTTTAAAAATGTAGGATGCTACTGATAAACCCCTTTGGATCTCAAAAAAACCATTACATGGATGGATTAATGTTCAAAAAATACTTATATAATGATATTATGGATTTTTTGAAGTTATTTTGGTTGGTCTTGGATAAATTAAATGGTTTTGTTGATGGGAATAAGTGAGGGGTGGGGATGACTTTTATTAGTGAGGTGAGTGTTAAACATGTAATTTTGGAATGAAATAATTACACCAACATTTTCTTCATGCCACAATGATCTAAAATTTTCAATTATATAACCTAAAATATTTAGTGACTAAATATCTCTAGAAAATGGGTGTAATAAAATATTTGGGTTAGTTTAAACCAATATATTATTTATTTAATCCACAATAAACCAAATTTTACATTAACTATGGTAAATAATTGTAACGGTTTTTCAAATTAATTTTTGTCAAATATTAATTTACATTGTTAGATAGTATTGTTTTTTATTATTATTTATAGGTTATACAATTTTTTCAACTAAATTAATTGATGTGTCAAAATTTGATTTAAAATTAATCTCTTATAGGCGACTAGAATATGGGGATTCAAAGAGAATTAGTCTAAATGTTGATAATGTTTAATATCCAACTTCAATATGAAATTTTATTTAAATGGAATAAAAAATATTAATATATCAATATATATATATATATATAATTTAACTATTTTTACATTAAAACAAATTTAATATAAAATTTAGTACTGTATATAATTTAAAAAACGAAATTTTGAATTTAAATTCTGTATTTGTCATTATTAATGGAATATTTATTATTTTTTAAAAAATATATAAAATATACACTAAGCTAATTTTAAATGATTATTTCTAATATAATTAATATTTTCTCAATATTTATATTCTCAAAGTTGTAAAATTTTATTTAAAAATAATTTTTCCATATAAAACAAAACTATTTTGAAAGAAAAGTATTGTTTTTATACATAAAATTTGATTTGTTATTATTTCATGTAATGAAAACACATAAAATCGATGTTTATCATTATGTCAAATATGTAATAATTAAAGTTTATTAATATAGTTCACCAAAATGTAATTTCATTAATTTATTCTTCAAAAACACAATTAGGAGAATAATTTTTTTCAATGAATTCCATTTATTTAAAAAACGTTTTTATATTTATTTATAATTAATTTCCCTCTAAATAACTAATTATATTTAAAATTTTAATCCATATTTTAAAAAAATAGTTATTCCTGTTCACCCTTATGATTATAATATCTGGGTTATAATTATCATATAAATCGATATTTTAATAGTTTTTCACAATTTTCTAAAACTCTATGTTACTTGTAATGGAAGCTACACTCATTGATTTCTTGTAAAAAATAATAAACCTGTTATTTTATATAAAAAATATGAACTCTATATTTAATTTAATGATAATTATATAAAAGAATAAATTTAAATGAAAAATATATTTTAGAAAATCCAATTGTTTTATATTATAAACCACATAAACTGAATTTCTCCCTTGAAATTTATCTCGAATCAACAAGGGTTTAACATTTTGAAATTATGTCATATTAACAAAAGTAATATAAAGGGTTAAAAAACAACCCAATGAAAATGATAAAGGATTTCTGAATGTAATTTGGAAAAACACATAATTGGTTTCCGCAAAGTGAAACATTAGTGGTATTGAAAAAAATGGACATATAAGAAAACTGTAAATAATTATAGTGAGTGATTGGGATAAATGATCACAAGAAAGTGGGTGATACAGGTATGGTTAACTTCCATAAATCCAAAAACCTAATAATCATGAATAATGATATTGATAACATCAAAAACGATTATAACATTATAAATTTTATTTCAACATTATTTTCCTAATGTTTGGGAATTTTTACCAGATTGTATACAAACTTGATTTCATTCCCCTTAATAAGAACATTCTCCGCCGTTGGTTGTGCATTTATTATTATCAACATCATTTCTTAATCCAAGAGATGAATGTGATTTTTTATGTTTAAATCACTAAAAGATCATAAGATATATAAATAGAGTGGTAATTCATTCCATCTATCTTTTTCAATCATCTCAAAAATAAAATTAGCACATGATATCAAATATGAATAAATTATTATAAGGTGGATTAATAAACTATTATCTACTTCCTCATTAGTATTTCAACATAATTAATTCAATTAATATTTAACCAGGTTAACCATAAAAATTTTGAAAATCCAAAACCTTAGAAAATTTGATATTAAATTTCTAAAATGAACGTATCATTAATCTCCAAAATAAAATGATGTCACTCTTAATTGTCACTTACAAAACATCTGAATATCATCATATTTTTTTTCTATTGAATCAATTTAATAACATGAATTGCCATAAAAAATTGAAAAATACATGATACTTCATTCCTTTGATAAAAAATATATTATTAAATATATTTTTAAATCAATAATTATTTTAAACTCCATAAATGAATGATTAAACAACAATGTCAACAAATTAATAATTAGATTGAAGGTAATCGGTAATATCAAATTTAATTTTTTTTCAATAAAAAATATATATTTATACAATTATCTTTATCCCAACCTCAAGAATATATTTAGGGTTATAATCCTTAAATCATGCATAGTATGTAAAGAATTATCTTTCCATTAAATCACTTTTTAGGTTATTAGTATTATTCATCATATTCCGGCATATCCCTAAAAAATAATAATAATAAGACCTAATATATTTTTTATTCATATAAAATAATTATTGAATTCCAATACAAAATCACATTAATCCTTACATATCATATTTTATCTAATAACATGGATTCCTAGTCTTATTTCCTAATATGTCTTTCCATTCTTATTTCATTCATACCCACATAATCATCTTATTTATAATAATTTCTTATACTACATGTCTAATTATATTCTTTAAAATTTCCCCTAGGGAATCCATTTTCATAATTCACATATATTATACATTAGAATATTTAATATTTGATGATACCATAGGGATTCCATTACTCTAATACATTATTTCAAGAGAATATTTCATTTTTCCAATGCAGTTAGGTTTATTGTGTATTAATTTTACATTCCCAAAACGTCTTTTAATCCATCCCATAAATTCTCTCAAGTTATTATTTCCTGTTTCTCAACAAATAGGAAACTTAATATTATTTCCACCAAGGTCATGACTAACTAAAATCCAACTAAATTCTATCATTATCATCCATAGTGAGTCTGGGAGTTGGTTAAGGTGTGTATTTTTATTCATGTTTTATAATAATTAATTATCCTTAATAACATAATCTTTCACTCTAGTGATAATATAATTTTGATTCTAATCAGAAAATTGTCTGTCACAATCATCATTAGATATGTTCCTTCGAATTCCTCCCATTAACTACTACAAAAAATCCTTATGTGAGCATGGAAAATCGCAATTCAAAACCTAATAATCATGAAAATAACTTAAGGTATATATAAGTCATGAAACCATGATTTTAATAAATGTCACCTTATTTGAATCCTTGATCGTTCATAGTCATTATCTATTTCAATCCTTCATGATGGTTCACAAAGAGTTTGTGAATTTCCATAGCATATCCCCAAGGAGTTACAAACTAGCTGTGTATCAAGTCTCGTCATCATGAACCAGGTGATGATTGATGTAAGAACCAGGATCATCGTTTCTGGTATGTTTTTTCTTTTAAATGAATTTTTTAGGAAAGAGGTGTTTCTGGAATTTTTTTATGTACACGATGTGTACCTTCTGAGTACACATCGTGTACTCCCGTGTCATGCCAGGCCGTGTATTGGCCATGTCCAGGCCACACACACAGTGTGTAGAAGTGAAGTGGAGCCCGCCTAAAATAGAGTACTGAAATGTGGAGTACACGCCGTGTACTCAAAATGTACACACCACATATTTTCATTTTATTAATTAAATGGACCGGGGTCATGCCTAATCAAAAAAATCGTCTTCTTCTAGGTCTTGTTCGACCGAGAGACACCGTACAGCCGCAGAACTTCTCTGAATCCCCGAGTGTCCATCCATTCTCTGAATCGACTGATGTCAATTGTGTTGGAACCACAGAGGTAAGATCTTCCTTCCCCTATATCCTCATTTTCCAATTCATTCTATTTCTCAAGTTTTCATGGTTTGAACATTTTGTGTGTTTTTGTAGATCTAGGTCGTTCTGAGGAGAATCAAGCCTTGTGGTTCAAGTATATCGATCTCCTAGGATCTAGTTAGGTGTTTTGTGCCTTACCATTCGATGCCATTGAGTTTTATGTGTCAATTCCTCCAATACCCGTGAATATGGTATTGTGTGTTTACCTTTTTGACCTTGTGGTTATTCCTAATTTTATTGCATGCTTGTGTATAGATAAATTGATAATGTTTGTGAATAATTGTCTTTCTTGGATGTCTTTCCCATGCATTATTCTTGTTACAACCTTTGGGTCCTATTAGCCTTTGGCCATTGTACCTGTTTCCATGACTTGTGATCATAGGACAAAATGATGTTGTTAACATGCTTGTTTCTTTGTAGAATATTTATCCAAGTAGCTCTATAGTTTTACTTTGGTTAGGCAAGTAGCTCTATAGGTGTACATTTTCCTTATAGAATTATTATCCACTAACTGGCACATGACCGTGAGAACCCGTTGCTATGGACTCTAAGGGATAGACCGGGTGAGCTTCCCAGAGAGTCTTAGATATTATAAACTATATGGGGATAGACCGTGTGAGCTTCCTCGGAGAGTCTTGGACATTATAGACTACATGGGATAGACAGAGTGAGGTTCCTAGATATTATTAGTAATTATAGACTACAGGAGGGTAGACCAAGTGAGCATCCTCCGAGTGTCTTCATCTTGTTGGAATATCTTTAAAACCATCCCAGGCTATAGGAGGAATTGACCGAGTGAGCTTCCTTAGAGAGTTTGTCGTATACCTGAGGCTATAGGAGGATTGACTGATTGATCTTCCTTAGAGAGTCTCTATACCTTGGGGCCAAGAGGGTTAGACCACGTGATCTCCCTCAGAGTGTCCCTGACCACCCTAGACTATAAGGGGAATTGACCGAGTGAGATTCCCCAGAGAGTCTTATACATCCATATGACCAAACTAGAGGGGTTAGGCCGAGTGCACTGCCCAGTGGGTTGTGGTACTTCTTGGATAGGACTAGATGGGATGGATTCAAGTACTTACCAGAGGGGTTCCTACTTGTGTTAGATGTTTCTTCACCACTGTTTTTTGTTCTGTGGATTGATCACTGTCGTATATCATTATGTTTACTGGTTACTGATTATTTCCTGCTGTTGCTGCTACTATTTACTACTTATTTTTCTATTACCTGCCATATACACATTGACTATTAGGCACAGATCTTCGGGTGGTTTCCTACTGGGATTTAGTATCACACCCTGTTTGGGTCATCCTTTTCAGCCCAAACAGACTATGTTATTACAGGTATATACAAGGGAAAGCTCCCTTCAACTTCTGGTACTTGATTTCTTGAGCATGAGAGCATGGGACAAATATTTGTCTTGCGATGCTGATGAGCTGTTTACTTTCTGTTGTACTTGTTTTTGGAAATATTGTATTTTTCAGCATTGTGACTTTTTGGCTGCTTTCCTAGATATGTATCAGGCATCATTTCATATATATACATATGTGCTCTAGTTGTTTTATGATTTAATATTCTGTTGTTTATTATTGTGGTTATTTACTGCTTCAACTATTGCATGTTGATTTACTTCCACAGTGTACTCTACCAATGTTAGCATAGTTTCCCCACTATCACACCCAAGGCCCTCACTTCTAGTCGACAACCTATGGAATTTGGGGAAATGTGCAAGTGGCCATGAGGCCAACCGGGTACGGGGCACCTCTGGGTGTCTTACGGAACATAAATGTTACAAAGTGGTATCAGATGAATTTTTTCTCTTGATTTACTATTTAGAGCCTTTATCCAGGGATAGGATGGATTCAGTACTTGGTAATAAGCTCTGCCTGGGAGTAGCTACCCCATGTACAAGGAAAAGCCAAACTACCTTGTTTATTGCAGTTTTCTGGTTTTGAGATTTTACGGTTGATATGATTTCACCTAGAGTGATTCGCATCACTTGTGTTGTTGTTGTTGTTGCTATTATGGTTCTATTTCTATCACAACACGATGAGATGAGGGTATTTCATCTCATGCATCATATAGGCACTTGTTAGAAACCACATTCCATGCATTCTTTCTATTCCATCTAGGGTGAATTAGCGATTGCATGTTGTTGTGATATATTTTTTGTAGATTATGAATGTTATTATGATCGATGCATTGATAGAATCTCTTATATTTGATAGAGAACTATTTTTATTGTACTTTTCTTAATTGATGTCCACATTTTGGTTCTTAAGGTGTTATGGGCCCTCTTGAATCGGGAATTGGTGAATCATTAACCTATTTTCCTTATATATGACTATATTAGAAACCAAGATTTGATTCGTTGGATGTATGGGCCCTCACAGATTGTAATTTGGCACCTTCATGCATTTTTTTCTGTGTTTTCTGGGCTTCGTTGCTATTTTTGAGCTACTGCCCATAAAAAACCAGAATACATGGCGTGTACTTTAGGACTACACACTGTGTAGTTTCATACCGTGTCACAGACTATATGAGAAAGAACACAGTGTTGAAGAAATATCATTAAGAACATGCCGTGTACGGTAGGTGCATGCTGTGTAGTATAGAGACATGTACCCAACCATGTCACTAACAACACGAGCCAGTGATGCTCGAGCAGAACAAGACATGTTGTTAAAGAACACTCCGTGTAGGCTTGTTCAAGGTACCCGACCATGTCACGAACAACACGGGTCAGTGTCATCTTCTCATATACACATTGTGCTTTTTCGGAGCATTCCGTGTAAGGGTCAGCCGTGTAGTCAGCCATGTAACTAACAACACGGGTTTCCAAAACCTTGTCTAATACATGTCGTGTCCACAGCGAACACACAATGTAATCTCAGATTAAGAATACTGTGTGGGTTAGATTTCAAAAGATACTCAGGAAGGGGAATAGAGTTCAAGTTTATGCCAAGTTTGGGAACAACACGCCATATAGTTTTGGGTGTTACATGACCAGAAGTGGCAGGAGTAACCGCCCATGTCTTTGGTTTAAGTGAACATTCCGTGTAGTTTTTATACATCCCGTGTAGTCGTGTTTTGTAAACTTGAATGTTTCCTTCTCCTATTCGGGTATTGTACTCTTTTGTTCTTAGTCTTTGATAATCCTGATATAAGGCGTGCTTTTGATCTTCTAGAACTATGCCTCCAAGATGTCCATCTGTTGTATGTCACCTTCCAGACGGTGATCAGACACCACGTATTGTCGATATAGGAACTCCTGCAGATCCTCCTGATGTGCCAGCCTTATCACTTATAGTTATACCCGTTGTAGGCCCTGATGTGCAGTTGAGGGAGGATTTCGTGAGGATGATGCAGACTTTTCAAGGAGTGCCGCCTCTTTCCTCGTTGATGGATGAATTGATGTGTGTCTTTCGCAACCAGCATCCTCCTACTTTCTGAGGGGATGGAGGACTCCATGGTGCAGAGTCGTGGTTAGAGTCCATGCAGACAATCTTTGAGAATCTAGAGGTACAACCATAGAAAATGGTAAATCTGGTTACTTATATTCTCTGATACACCGCCAAGAGGTGGTGGGAGGTGATCTCAAAGTCAGGGAGCCAGAAGAGTATTTTTGGGATGAGTTTCGGATCACCTTCTATAACTACTTTTACCCAAAGACCTTGAGGGACAACCGAGGTTGGGAGTTTATGAGTCTGCAGTAGGGTACTCTATCTGTCATGGAGTACTTTACCTGCTTTATTGAGCAACATCGCTTCATGCCGATCCCAGCAAGTGATGAGTTGTTCCTTTCTAGGATGTTCGAGGACTGTATCTTGAAGGATATCTGTTTCCAGGTGAATATCGTCAGGTTTACGTTGATATCCTCTATCATCATCAGGAGTTGATCACTGAGCACAACCTGAGGTATTCTAGAGCAGTGAGCCCGAGCTGTTCGACATCCAGAGCTAGTGTTCCTCCTACGGATAGTAGGAAGTGCCACATAGATTCTTCTCAAGGAGATCAGAGCTGTCATGATGTATTTTTGGGCATCCAGGTCATATGTTACCATTGCGGTAGGAGTGGGCATACTAGGCCTCATTGTCAGAGAGATCTGATGGAGTGCTGATCTGGTGGAAAGATGGGCCATCTTTAGCACTTTTGTCAGATCTTCTCACCTTCAGCGGGTGGTAGGGGTTCTCCTATGACCGTTCTTTCAAGAGATGCCTCCCCAGTTTCCCACTATTCTAGGAACTAGAGTTCTTCTGGCCGTTCAGGCCGAGGTGGAGGTTGCGACCATGGTTTTTAGTCACCAGGTTACCAGCGACATTAGAGTGGGTCATCTTAGAGTGGTCAGCCAGGGGCGCAGGGCCGTGGTACAGGCCATACCTTTGCCGTGGAGGAGACCTACCGGGATCAAGATCCTGAACATTCTATAGTTCGAGGTATGATCTTAGAAGCCTCAGTTTTATCTTCATCCTGTTTCGATATTGGTGCTTCACATAGTTTTATCTCTGTTGCTGTTTTGGAGAGCCTTGGGCTCTGTATCTTTTCTTCTACCGACTTGTTGACTCTTGAAACGTCGTTGGATCGAGGACATCTAGAATATGTAAATGTAGAGAGTTCCCTATTGAGGTTGTAGGGTGTCACTTGTGATGGTACCATTATGTCCTTTAGATTATAGGCTATGATGTCATTCTCAGGATGGACTGGTTATTTGCCTTCTAGGCAGTCGTCGATTACTATCACCACAGGGTGAGTTTCGTATCACCAGAGGGAAGGTCATTCCTTCATATAGGTGAGTGGGCTTTCTAGAGGGGTAGAGTTGGACCAGAGGAACATGGTCTAGGGGGTGTTATATCTCAAATTTCCAGTCTTTATCTGGATGACCAGTGGACTTTGCAGTCACACTTTCCTCTAGTGGTGGATAGTTTTAGGGATGTCTTTACAGAGGACTTTTCAGTCTTGCCACCAGAGCATGAGGTAGACTTCTCGATTGAGCTCGTTCAAGGAGAGGCACCAGTGTCCATTACTCCCTATAGGATTGAAACACATGTGTTTTAGGAGCTCAAGATGCATTTGAAGGAGTTGCAAGCAAAGGGCTTCATCCGACCTAGAACTTCTCCATGGGGTTCACCTGTCCTATTTGCAAAGAAGGCAGACTGCACCCTTAGGCATTGTGTCGATTATCGGAAGCTGGACTAGTTGACAGTAAAGAAATGATGTCCCTTGTCGAGAATCTATGACATCTTTGATCTGCATTGAGGATTCCGGGTGTTCTCGAAGGTCTATTTGAGGTCCGGTTATCATCAGTTGCGCGTTAGACGATCAGATATACCTCTTACATCTTTTAGGTGTAGGTATGGTCTATACAAGTATACAGTCATGTCATGCGGTCTCACGAACGTGCTAGATGTTTTTATGGGACTGATGAACTGAGGGTTCCATCTATACTTAAATTCATTTGTGGTGGTTTTTGTGGATGACATATTGGTGTAATCTCACACTGACACGACCATGCCATACATCTTGAGATCATTCTGAGTACATAGAGAGAGAATCAGTTATATTCCAAGCTCTCAAAATGATACTTTTGGATAGATCAGATTCAATTCATGGGTCATTTCATCTGAAAGACAGGAGTATTAGTGGACCCCGAGAAAGTTAGAGTTGTAGTTTCCTAGGAGCAGTCGAAGAATGTGTTTGAGGTGCGTAGTTCTCTAGGGTTGGATGGATACAAAATTTATTTCATACAAGACATTTCATGCCTTGCAGCACCGCTGATAGGTCTGATCATGAAATGTGCGATGTTTCTATGGTTAGATTCTTATGAGTCAGCCTTTCAAGAGATGAAGGGGAGGTTGACGTCAGCACTGATACTAGTCTTTCCAGAGCTAGGAAAGGGATATACTATGTATTGTGATGCTTCAGGTATCGGTCTGGGATCCGTGCTTATGTCGGGATATGGAGTCGTTGCTTACGGTTCTCGGTAGTTGAGTCCAAACGAGAGGAACTACCCGATGCACGATCTGGAGTTGGCAGTTGTAGATCAATTCTTACTCTATTAGAGAAACTAACTTCTGGGAGAGAACATTGTGGTTTTCACCCACCAAAAGAGTCTCAAGAATATCTTCACTCAGTGTGATCAGAATCTGAGACATCGTAGGTGGGTCGAGTATCTTCAGTCTTTCAACTTCGAGCTCGCCTATACGTCTGGAATGGGAAACACAGTGGCTGATGTGTTGAGTAGGAGAACTCAGATTCAGGTAGTTCAAGAGGAAAACATTGAGTGCCATCTTATGTCTCTTTTCTCTGAGATTCACTTAGAGGTGCACGATAGACAGTGACAGACTTTCCTATCTTCCGTAGCTCTTACCTCCTCACTTCTGGATCGAGTATGGATGAGGAAGCTATCAGACTTAGAAGGCCTAGTCTTATGGGAGAGTGTGTCAGGAGAGGATCCTCTTCCCAGATGGACAATGGGAGAGGATGAGATCTTATGATTCTAGGGATGCGTATGGGTGCCAATAGACATACACGAGGATCTGATGTGGGGTTTTCATTCCTCAGATTGGGCAGTTCATCCTACCGTCACCAAGATATATCGTGATCTACATCGCCAGTTCTGGTGACCAGGTATGAAGAGAGATGTTGCTGGTTTTGTCATGGGATGTTATAGTTGTCAGCAGGTGAAAGTAGATCATCAGCGACCAACATGGATTTTATAGCAGTTACCCATTCCCAAGTGGAAATGGAATGATGTCGTGATGGAATTCATGACCGAGTTGCTGAGATCACTTCAAGGGAGTGATGTTGTTTGGGTTTTCATCGATAGGCTTATGAAGGTTGCTCACTTCGTGCCGATAAAGGAGTCCTTCAATGTTGATGAGATGGGACAGTTGTATATCCGAGAAATTGTACATCTACATGGATTTCCATGCTCCATTTTTTTAGACAGGGATGCACGCTATACTTCTTAGTTCTGGCAGGGACATCAGAAGACTTTGGGTTCACAGGTACATTTGAGTACAACATACCATCCCCAGACTAATGGAAAGTCTGAGCGTACAATCCAGGTGCTTGAGGATATGCTCTGAGCATGCATTCTAGACATTGGCGGTTCTTGGGGGAAGCATATCCCTATTGTGGAGTTTGTCTATAACAACAGTTTCTAGGAGACTATTCAGATGGCACAATATGAGGCTTTGTACCGTAGGCCATACTGATCACCCTTATGCAGGCTAGAGTCAGGAGATGTAGCTTTGTTGGGACCTCGTATAGTTCAGGAGACATCAGAGCAGATAGAGTTGACTCGGAAGAGGATGGATACAACATTGTTTCGGCAGAAGTCATATGTTGATCAGCAGAGATGACCTCTGGAGTTAGAGTTCGAGGATCAGGTCTTCCTGCGTGTCACACCGAGATGTGGACACAAGAGGATTCAGAGACAGGATAAGCTTTCACCACGGTACGTCAGGCCATTTGAGGTGTTGGAGAGAGTTGGGCTGGTTGCATATCGGTTACAGTTACCTCATAGGTACCGGGCTCTACACTACGTCTTCCATGTTTCTTAGCTCCGATGTTACTTTTCAGACCCATCTCATGTCTTTCATCCCGAGGAGGTTGAGCTTGAAGCGAATGTGATATTTGAGCCCATCAGGATTTTCGATCATAGTAAAAAGGTTCTTTGTGGTCGGTCTGTTCCTCTAGTACGGGTGTTATGGTAGCATGAGCGAGGGAAGAACGAGACTTGGCAGAGGGAGTCTGATGTGTGATCGTAGTGTCCGGAGCTATTCAGGGTTTCTTTTTCTCCGCCTCACTAGGGAAATTCAGGGACGAATTTATTTATTGGGGATGTTTGTAAGAACCTGGATCTTCGTTTCAGGTATGTTTTTCCTTTTCCCGGTGTTTTTGAGAAAAGAGGTGTTTCTAGATATTTTTGATGTACACGTCGTGTACTTTCTGAGTACACTCCGTGTACTCCCTTGCTGTGCCAGGTCGTGTGCTGGTCGTGTCCGGGCCACACACATGGTGTGTTTGGGTGAAGTGGAGGCCGCTTAATGAAGAGTATAGAAAATTGGAGTACACATCGTGTATCCAAGAAGTACATGTCGTGTATTCTTTTTTTTTCATTAAACAGACAGGGGTCGCGCCTAATCGACCGAATCGTCTTCTTCTAGGTCCTGTTCGACCAAGAGATGTTGTACGGCTGCGGAACTTCTTCGAATCCTGGAGCCTCCATCCGTTCTTCGAATCGACCATTGTCGATTGAGTTGGAACAGCAGAGGTAAGCTATTCCTTCCACTAGAGCCTCGTTTTCCAATTCCTTCTCATTCTTGTGTTTTCATGGTTTGAACATTTTGTGAATTTTGGTAGATCTATGCCATTTAAAGGGTAATAAATCCGCATGGTTCAAGTATATAAATTTCCAAGGATCGAGGTAGGTGGTTTGTGCCTTACCTTTTGATGTCTTTGAGTTTTATGTGCAAAGTCCACCAATACCCATGAACGGGGTATTGCGTTTTTACATTTTTTCCCTTGTGGTTATTCCTACCTTGCTTGCGTGCTTGTGTAGAGGTAAATTGATAATGATGGTGAATAATTGTTGTCCTTGGATGTTTTACCATGCTTTTTTTGTTACTACCTTTGGGTCCTATTAGCCTTTGGCCATTGTACTTGTTTCCATGACTTGTGATCGTAGGAAGAAATGATGTTGTTAACATGATTGTTGCTTTGTAGACTATTTATCCAAGGAGATCTATAAGTGTACTTTGGCTATCTAGGTAGCACTATAGGTGTACTTTGGCCTTATAGTGTTATCACGCACTAACTGGCACATGATTGTGAGAACCCAGTGCTATAGACTATAAGGGATAGACCTAGTGAGCTTCCCACAGAGTCTTAGATATTATAGACTATATGAGGATAGACTGAGTGAGCTTCCTCGGAGAGTCTTGGACATTATAGAATATAAGTGATAGACCGAGTGAGCTTCGTAGAGAGTCTTAGTTATTATAGACAACAGGAGTATAGACCGAGTGATCTTCCTCAGAGAGTCTTCATCGTGTTTGAATATCATTAAATATTTCCTAGGCTATAGGAGGAATTGACCGAGTGAGCTTCCTCAGAGATTTTGTGGTATAGATAAGGCTATAGGAGGATTGACATAGTGAGCTTCCTCATAGAGTCTCTAGACCTTGGGGCCAAGAGGGTTAGAACACATGATCTCCCTCAGAGAGTCCTTGACCACCCTAGACTATAAGAGGAATTGACCGAGTGAGCTTCCCTAGAGAGTCTTATAAATTCATATTACCAAACCAGAGGTGTTAGGTCTAGTTCAATGCCCGGAGGGTTGTGGTACTTCTTGGATAGGACCAGAGGGGATGGTTGCGAGTACATCCCAGAGGGTTTCTTGATTGTGTTAGCGGTTGCTTCACCACTATTTGTTGTTCTGTGGATTGATCACTGTCGTATATCTTTATGTTTACTGGTTATTGATTATTTCCTACTGTTGCTACTGTTGTTTACTACTTATTGTACTATTACCTTCCATATACACATTGAATGTTATGCACAGTTCTTCGGGTGGTTTCCTACTGGGATTTAGTATCACACCTTGTTTGGGTCATCATTTTGGGCCAAACAAACTATGTTGTTGCTGGTATAGACAAGGGCATGCTCCCTTCAACTTCTGGTACTTGATTTCTTGGGCAGGAGAGCATGGGACCAAGATTTGGAATGCGATGCTGAGGAGCTGTTTACTTTCTTTTGTACTTGTTTTGGTACTATTGAATTATTCAATATTGTGACTTATATGGATGATTTCCTAGATATGTATCTTGCATCATTTCATATATATACATATGTTCTCCAGTTTTTTTCTCATTTAGTCTTCCACTGTTTATTATTGTAATTATTTACTACTTCCGCTATTTCATATTGATTTACATCCGCTGTGTACTCTGCCAATGAGGGAATAGTTTCCCCAGTATCCCACCCAAGGCCCTCGCTACTAGTTGGTAGCCTCTGGGATTTGGAGAAATGTTCTTGAGGCCATGTGACCAACCGGGTATGGGGCACCTCTAGGTGGATTCTGGAATTTCTTTTGTACTTGTTTTGGTACTATTGTATTTTAGAGTATTGTGACTTGTTTGGATACTTTACTAGATATGTATCATGCATCATTTAATATATATACATATGAGCTCCAGTTTTTTGCAGATTTAGTCTTTCACTATTTATTATTCTGGTTATTTACTGCTTCCCCTATTTCATGTTAATTTACTTCCACTGTGTACTCTGCCAATGAGGGCATAGTTTCCCCACTATCACACTAAAGGCCCTCGTGGCTAGTCAGAAGCCTCTGGCGTTTGAGAAATGTGCTTGAGGGCATGTGACCAACTGGGTAAGGGGTGACTCTGGGTGGTTTCTGGAACCGTGACGTTATAATTGAGTCTATATCAAAGCACTATTATCCCTTATCTACCATTATACCAGAGTTATAACCACCTGTAGAATTATGAAATGTTCTTATTTTCTTGAAAACCTATTAATCCATCCGTACAAAAACTCCTTGAAATTTTCATATAATTTCACTCATACACTGAATTACCCTTATTTACATCCCTAGATATGTGCTTAGAAATTTCCCAAGGGTCTCAATAATGTTTTCTCAAGCCATATTATTGTAGATAACTAAACCATTCATTTAATTCCAATTATAGTGACATGTGATTCTCATATATTTATATTGAAGCATTTTAGATGAATATTCATTAAATTACACAATCACACAACAACGGAATTTAATATTTGTGTTCCATTGGTAACACTGAACACAATCATCTAAATTCATGAAATATCTTCAATAACTACCATAATTATTTACCCCTTATGTAGTCCTACTTAAAACCAATTTTTATAACATTTGAAATGAAAAAAAAAGAAATGGTGTGATCAAATACTCAGTATTGGTAAAAAAGCCAGATAATTAATCATAACTTGAGAATAACATTTGAAAACCATAACCTGCATATCAAATATCATAATCACGAGTCTTGTCTTAAATATTTGAAGTTCATATAAATTTAAAAATAATTGGATCAATGAGCATGATCAATTAGATCATTACAATGGCATATGACATGGATTTTTTGAATACACATAAGAAATGAAAATGTCATGTAATGTATTCCTACCATGACATTCATAACTTGTTAGTCTTGGGCTAACCACCCATGTACCATCTATGGGCTTGGGATAAAATCATGTGGACCCTATTTTGGGATTGGAATAACATATTGTGTACCATCTATTATGCATGGGAAAACCTCCCACATAACCTTTTACATCCTTTAAAATGAATCATTACCATATGAATTGGATGGAGATATTGTTCCCAATCATCTCATAATGAAAATCATAAATCTGTGTGTCATAAGATCCTAAAACAATCATCATATCATAACCTTATAAATTAAATGGGATTCACAAAAATGTAATCATATTATAACATATAGAAATGATATATGTTCCATAATCATTTCGTCTATTCATCATTTCATATTTTGTAGAAAATGAAGTTGTTTTGATTAAAATAATATCATGGTATAATGCATGGAATAGAATTGGTTTGGATAAAAATATTTTTATGATAAACAATTCATTAAAATTATAACAATTCAATCATTAGTTAATATGACTAATAAAACATAGGTTACATCTATGTGTATCATAATATATGTATAAGATTTTTAAATATCACATGAAACATTTCTAATGGAAAGTAACCTTCCTATAGAAATCAATTTTAAAATCAATAAACATCTTCAAAATCCTTTTATTTGAAATTAACATTGATAAATTATAATGGTAAATTTAAAAAAATAATTTAAATTATTTTATGAATAAAATTTCCTTTATTATTTTAAAAACAAATTATAATAAATAAATCAAATTGAAAATAGCTTTTTTGAAAATATCCTTGAAAACCTATAAATGAATCTTCAAATTAAGTAATGGTCATTCAGAATGTTTATTTAATTCAATACAAGTATGAAAAGATTCTATTCACATTATTTATAAAATTTATGAATGAATTTACTTTTAAACTAAAAGGAATGTTAATTTAATTATTTTTCACAACTTGTAAATGAATAAACATTTTATTAATAAATCTTCTGAAAATAATTAAAATATGTTATAATTTAAAAAACATGATTTTGGAAGAAAAAATTTATTATATTGAAAATATTATTTAAAAAATAATAATATGAATGAATGAGAACATAAAGTGAATAAAATTAATGGAAACAATTTTTTCTCAAAAAATTAACATAGTTTCATATTTACATTATTTTATTTAGAGATTATATAATCAATGGTAGTTAAATCAAGAGAAATCCCAACAAATGATATGATTTGAAAATAAACCATTACAAGTTTTCTATCATTGAATCATAAATCCCAATGAAGAATAATGTAAATAAAAAACTATTATATCATGATAATAAATAAATTTATAACATTAAATTTTATATTTGAATTATATAAACCTATTAAAATAATGTAGGAGCATTACATAACATATATCTTAAAGAGTCAAAATCGAGAGAAAAGTCCCTTACCACTTTATTAACTTTGGAATCATAGACCCCATGAAATTGAGTTCATAAAATGGATGGGTAAATCACAGAAAAAATAATAATCATAAAAACATTTAAGTGAATTCTATACACCGAATAAAAAATTGGGGTGTTAATACGGCATATGTCACCATAAAATTGAAGAGAAACAAGATATCCCTTACCTTTTGTAACGACTTCCTTCATACTTGTTCAAAAATTAGATATAAAAAATATGATTCTATTACTATCCTATTAAATACCCATATTCATATATCTAATAACATATATGATTTACATATGACCATTTATTACATTTTTATATGTAATTCCTAGTCAAAATCATGGTTCTTGTAATAACCTCTTTGAATATCTTTTACGTCTTAAATTGTAATTTTCAACCCACATAAATTGTTAAATATTCCACCATCTACATAATAATTATAGTAATATAATTATCATAATTATATATAAATTATAAATTTATTACCAATCATGAAAGATTGTTCTGATAAATTTACCATGTTACAAACATGGAGATGGTATGTCGTACGTATGCATGATTGTAATTTTCATTTTTTGATTTTCATTATAAAAAATGGTAAGTATTATTGTATTTTTAATAATTGTAATAATATAATAAATAATATATTATTCAAGGTAATATTATAATACATTTCACACATTTGGTGTATTGTTGAGAAGAGAGAGTTTCATAACATCATGAAGGCAGTTGTCCACATGTACACGAATGATATTACCATTTTCCTGTGAGAGAAAAGATAAGAAATAAAATGAAATGTTATCCTTTAATAATGATTAATATTTCATTAATATCATAAAATTTTCATTTTTATAACATAAATTTATTCTTATTATATTCCTAGTAATGTGTTTGTGGAAATGAATCACATCACTTCATGATGTGATAATCCACTGTACACATAAGGGAAATTAGTGTATCTCATATGGAATGGAACATAAAAATTGTTATCTGAAATAATGAATCCAGAGGTATAATAATTTTATAGATATATTAAATAGTCGTTATACAAATCATAATCCTAAACAGTGATAGGTGGTAATGGAAAAACAAATGACATCAGTTTGCGATATGGTAGACGACTTTATACATGAACTATGATTTCATAACATAATTGATGGATGTATATATGGTTTTTTGTAATTAGTATAAAATAAAAAATCTATGTATATTTAATATACTATGTTTATTATTTCACAATTTTTAAAAAAAAATTTGACGAGTTGGAAGAACAAATAAAACCATAACTCTTCATGATGAGTGTTATAACTTATCGGGGTATCCTCTATCGGATTGAATTAAAAGCCTTAATATGTTGGAATTATGTATTGTAAAAAGATTTTAAAATATATAATTGAGGTTATTATTTTATTGTTATTGTATTTTCTAAAAAACAAATGTTATTATGTTGTAAATAATTGAGGGGTGGTGGTGGTCTTTTATAACTGAGGTGAGTGTCACAGTTATAATTTTTTGAAATAAGAAATTCCACACACATTTCTTTCAAGTTGAAATGTAGAAAAATAGTCCTTTATTGATAATATAAGAATTATGCTTTTTATATATCCGTCCAATTGGTATTTTACATGTTTCATGTTATTTTTAACCTGTATCATTTTAGATTAACCACATGGCAAACCCATTTTTATCATAGCTGTGATAAATAATTGTTTCTATTTTTACAATTAATTTTAGTCAGAAATTAATTTTATGTTATTAAATAATATAAATTATGTTGATTTAATATATAGAATCCATATTAACTAAAATAATTCATATATGAGAAAAAATAATTATTTAAAATTTATCTCGTTGATGCAATGAGAATGGGGTGTTTCGAAGTGAAAATATGAAAATATTTACAATGTTTTAATATCCAATTTCAATATAAAATTAATTATAATTAAATAGATTATATTAAAATATATATTATTAAATTAATTTTAAATTAAAACTAATTTTTAAATTTTATTTATCAATATAAATAGTTTTAAAAACGTAAGTTTTCAATTAAAATGTTTGTTTTTCAGAATTCATAAAAAATACATTCTTTTTAGAAAAATAAAAAAAATTACCTTAGATAATTTTGACAGGATTATTTATAATAATCATGTTTATTTCAATAGGTTATTTTATTAAATAAAAAAAATTAATTTTAAAAAATATCACTATAGGAGTAATTTTTTTTTGAAAAATATCATTTTATGTTTAAAATTTGACATTTATTTACCTGTTAAATAGAAAACACATAAAGTGGACGTTAACAATTTGAATTAATATTTAATTTATAAATTTTTATTAACAGAATTCACTAAAAGTTATTTTTTTATTTTTTTATCTAAAAAACTAATGCTTATAAAAATAGTTTTTTTATAAAATGATATCATTTTGTCTTCAAATGGTTGTTATTTTTCGTTTATATTTAATTATTCGCTAATGAATTTATTTTATATACATATTTAAACAATATTTCCAGAATTCAGTTTAACATGTTCATGCCCACCATTTCAATATTTAGGTGACAACTATAATAGTAAATATTATTTTAATAGTATTCCACAATTTAATGAAATTTGGTGATGTTTTTAATCAAAGATACACTAAATGTGTTTGTGTGTGTAACTGAATATAAAATAATTTTTTTATATAATGAAATGGAAAATTGTAATTTCATGTATGGAAACGTATATAAAATAATTAATTTAGCTGAATAAAATATGAGACAAAATCATGGGATGTTACTATTGGTCAAATCCGATAATGAATTGATGACGTCATCATCCAATTCATCCCTCAAGAGACTTGGCCATATGAAATATTGATGAAATTAGATAATCAATACTATAAAAATACCACTTAAAAAATAATGTTAATTATAAACAAGATGATTATTCCTTAATAATAGAGTGTAACCTATATAACTGAACACACTAGTGAGTTCCAAAGCCTTGTCAATCCATTGGTGGTGGTAGGTACAATTTGAATGAGGCTGATTAGAAAAGCCAAATACTTTTCAGATATCCTGATAATTGGTATACACTTTTGATCTCAATTATAAACTAAAAACCTAGGAAAATACATACCATATAAATGGTGAATGTTTTACTTTTCAATGCGGAGTCCCAATGGTAGGATACACATTACAAACTAATTAATATTTTAATCCTAGAAGAGTGAGAGAGTTAACACGGGGTGGGCTGGGGTAGGTAGTAGCCGAAGAATCTATATTAGAGTATAAACCATAAATATCACAATGATATCATAAAAATTATGCCATTATGTATTGGAGTGAAATATTAATGAGAACTACCAAAGGATTATAAAGAAAGGTCCAATGTTGTAACCACCAAAGGCGAAATAGAGATTTCAGAATGAACTTCACTTGATAAGTTTCACATTTTTCCAAATATGATGATGATACATGTTTTAAAAAAAGGCCCTAAAATAATGGTTGGTTGATACTGCAATATTTTACCATAAAACTATACATTGTGAGTATTTTATACCATATCAAGTGGGTGACTTTGGGGAAGTTAAAATGAAAAATACATGTTTGGTGATGATTTTTGTCAAGGGCCATATCCATGTCATGGCGAATGTTCAATAAAAAATCACCCAGAATTATGCTTAACATGTTTTATGTCATTGACTCAACCTATTATCAGTAATGACCTTTGGAAACCAAGGATGTGAAAGCATCATTATCAATGAAAATGGAAGATGATTATAGGATCCATCATCATCACTCAAGGAATCATATACTATAAATTTTAAAAATATTATGTGAATATATTTTAGAAAATATCATCATAGATTATTGAGTGGAATCCTTATATTTTTGTAATATAATACTTATCCTCTACTAGTGCACTCTAATGTATACTTTCCCATGGAGGTTGATTCACTAGGATGTAAAAAATATTTTATAAAATTTATTTATGATGAATCGTAAAAGGTGTATATTTTCATCCTAACGATAAATGAATATTTATTAGATTATTTCTTGATGTTCCATTCCATGGTCGAGTGTGGATGTTGATGGAATAAAATTTCTATTTGATTATATAATTAAAGATACTACACCTCTATGTAGTTCAAGGCCTATTATAGGATTGATGAAATATGACATGAGAGGATAGTCTTCTGATGTCCCTGAAACAATAGTTTTTTAAAAATTATGAACAAAATCTTCATAGATAAGTTTAAGAGAATGTTTATTCTGAATAAGCTATAAAATAAATTTTTGGTATAACCTATTCAAGTTGTATTCTACCTCATTAGTATATCTCCATCATTCCCTATAAATTTTGAGATCCCACAAATTAACTGGCTAGGTAAAAAACCATACTACATATATATATATAAATATTAGTATTTCTTAATGTTTACATTTATCTAAATTGGAATAGGAAAAAGTTATATGGTAGATATACTCCATTAATAATCATCATTTATAGTTACAAGGAGTTCATATATATTCATTGTGATGAAAAGGAGGATAAGTAGATCATATGTATAGATGACATGTTCTATGAGAACTAGACGATCAAGGAACTTAAAAAACCATAATTACGTGAATAAAAAGTGTCATGGAAACACTTCCCAATCATTAACCTATACAAGAACCCTTCACTACTGAAGATTCTGTGAATAAAGACACATTACTTATATATATTTTGGTAATGGAGGAGGATATTGAGAAAGGGAGACTCAACCAACAACAACATAAGTTGAATAACAATCAAATGATCTTATTGATGATGTTATTATAAAATATATAATGTCATTGGTTTGAATATAATCATGAGGAATGATTCCATCAAAAAATTATTTAGATTAAAAGAACCTTTTGTTCATTAATTATAGTGAGACAGGGATATTAAGAAGTAGTAGCACATACTGATATAACTGAAGTTGGTAAATGAATTAGAGGATGTGATTAAGTAAATATAGAATAACCATACATGCAATTTTGTGAACCTAGAAAAAGGTTAAAAGTTCATAAGTATGTAGCATCATATCATTTGGACTGTGATGAAATTTTCTAAGGTAATTTAATCATTTCATTTGGTGGATGGGATGAATGTTAAATTGATTCTAAAAATACAATTCATGAGTTAGAATAAGTTATTTTGTTTTTTAGAAAGATGTTATGTAATTATAGGTGACTTGGGTGTTTCAAATTGTTTTAAAAGTATTATTCTTCAAAGTACATGTTAGTGGAATGGTAGGGTGCATAGTTGGTGAATAGTTACTAAACACTATGCACCCCAACCATATAGGCATGTTAGGGGTTTTAGAAAGATTTTCAAATTATATTGGAGAGGATTCACAACCATGATTGTTTTCTATAGATAATTTCAAATGGGATCAAATTTATTTCTCACATTTTTAAACCATGTGACAGATCATACAAGGGGGATTCCCTTCGCATAGTAGTGTATCATGACTAGTGCATGGATAGTTAATCATTAATAGCCAACCCATGAGGATCAATAAATGAATGTAAATTACTCTTTCCTATACCCTTATTATTCTTCCCCCTTCATTTCTTCTCCAATTCACACACACCCCCTTCTCTAGTTGTGTATCTCCCCTCCCCTTATCTTGTTTCTTTTTGATGTCACTCATTCAAGCATGAAATATAATATATTATGTTTCATCAGATAATCCTTTTTTATTCTAAAATTAAAAAAACTTCATTCATAAAATTATCTTCTGTATATAATATTTTTAGGACATTTTATCAATTTATCATCATCTATCATTTTAGATCAAATCAAAGGCTGAGAATATATGTGTGGAGATTACTTAGTTTAATTAAATGGTATCATTATGTTACCTTAAATTATATAATTTTTATAAAATAACCCATGGCAATTCAGAGTGAACATTCCATGAATCATCTCAAAATTGCGAAATTAATATTGTAAATAAAAATAACTTAAACTATTTAGTCCTTATGAACTAATTTTCTCTATTAAAGGTTGTCTACCTTGAATCTAATCACCATATTGGTGTGCCTCTAAAATTTCACAACCCATATACATTAGATGTGAAATTAAAATCACCCTTTATGTCATTTTAAATTGGTTTTTTTCAAATTATATGATCAAATGGACTTAGATATATTATAACATGTGTGTATTACACACATAATTTATTAAAGTAATTTTTATTATAATAGAACCATATTTTATAAAAGAAGTGGAAAGTTAGAATTTTTGTTGGATTTTAATGAAAATATTTACACATGTATGTGACTAATTTTTTAAATCTAATGGTTTACTCAATACATATTACAAATTAGTTGTGATGAGTTTTATTATTTCATGTATACTGGAATGACCTTCTTTAATAATTATATGTTAATGGAAAAATGATAATAATTATGAAGACTAATATTATTGTGAGAATGAATTTTCATAGCCCGTGTTAAATTTTTTAATGTGAAAATACTCAACTATTAAATTATTCATTGAGAAAGCCATGTATTCCCAAGTTGAAGTTCCATAGAGGGGCACATAAGTCGGGTTGTATTACACTCTACATTGAGTGAAAATGGGATCCTCTTTTCAAAATGACTTGGTTAAGGGTTCATGTGGAAAGTTTTATTACCCTATAACTGATTATTATTTAGAGACCATGGTTAGGATGTTGATATTATATTTCACACCCCCTTTTTTTAGGATGTTGGACATAATGTTTCATGTCACCTAGGTTGTGGTATGTGATGATTCATGCCCCCACTTGATATAAATGTTGGACTTGATGACACACAACATTGATTTCGATTGATGAAAATGAAGTATCATATACCCTATCATGATTCATGAGTATGTATGCCTTATTATATTATTATTTACATTAGATTGATTTTCATGGAATCCACTATTAATCACCTGAGATCCTTAGGCATGAAGTCCCTTATGAATATGATATTCTTATGATTAGGCATGGAATTTTTGAGTTGTTCCTGGCATCCTGTATAGTACTATATGTATATATATATCTTGTATATCATTCATATACATAAGCACATACACATATACATTCTTATATGAATGGTGACTCATGTTCTGAGATATTCTAGCTTTTTCCAAAGAAGAAATGGCCAGCCGTGTGTTTTAGTCGAACATGAATCGACTTGATTATTTTTATTAATTTTATTACAAAGTTGTGATCATAATACATTCACAATACATTATGTCATAGTAACTAGTTGGATTGTACTATACTCAACTCGTTGTGTCCAACTGATTTTATCTAACACCATGTTTATGAAATTCATAGGTTCCCAGAAAAACCTCATGATTGTTGGTGTAGGATCATGGCCTATAACACCATACTTTTTGTAATTTCTTTGGGGATAGGACATGGAATAGATACATGGGATGATAAGGTAATCTGGAAGCCTTCTGGGGATATATTATTTTATTTATTTTTTCTTCTTAGTCCAATACTATATATATATTATAAAAATTATAGATTCTTCTTGATCCTTATAGAATTTTCATGCATGATTTTTTATTTGTTGATGGCCTTCTTATTTTCTGGTTACCTTATGAGTGAAATTGATTTATATTTCATCCCCTATTGATAAAAGTTTATTTCGATGTGAATATACAACCACAATGGTATATCCTCTTTATTATACTGTCATTTTACCCTTTCTTTATGTCAAAATACTCAGACACACATAAAGGTTCATATTAAACTACACATTGAATCGGCTCAAAGCATCATTTTAGTGGGTATCAGGTTGGGATGTCAAATGTTGAATAACAGCATATATTTACTTTATCATACAATTTTTTCCTTGTAGACAGAAGACTAGGAATTTTTTTGCACATAGTTAATATCTTGTGTTTGTGATTGTCCAACCCATGGTTGGGTGGAATGATTGAGTATATAGGGATGATTTTGTTTATGTTGATTCTATTATAGTAGATTATTATCTCAACATGGATATTTGTTTTACAAGAACTGGTTATTGATTTATGGAATTATGTGATTTAACTCAGGGCCTGATGATGCACTCATGTCATAGGGTGCGGAAAAAGAAAATTTATTTTCATAATACAGCACAATGGCTAACCTTGGTAATCTCAGCTGAGGAAAATTGCAGTCAATTTAATCACTGATTCTAGTTCCCCTATTATATATTTTTTTTATTTTTCATTAATTATTGAAACCGATTTTTATGTGGTTTGGAAAACATGAAATTAAAATAATGAAATGAAAATATAAAATCTAAATGTATATATTGATGTATAAATAATAAAATTAAGGAAGAAATGTATTAGTCCCCGGGGTGGGTAACGTGGATTCATTAATC
This sequence comes from Viscum album, assembly GCA_963277665.1. Classification (NCBI taxonomy): domain Eukaryota; kingdom Viridiplantae; phylum Streptophyta; class Magnoliopsida; order Santalales; family Viscaceae; genus Viscum; species Viscum album. The sequence goes on along the minus strand of OY728128.1, from coordinate 25,910,065 downwards.
ATTTTATTGGTTGTTTAAATTATATTTGATAAAAAATTTAGAGAAATATCATTATGGAATTACTTTAACATGATTTATTTAGTGTGTGGTTTTAGAAAGAATCTAGCACACCAAACCATACCTCCTCCAATAGTCAATTATTGTTACACCTTATCAGAGAATGTTATTCCTACCAGACCCAAATCCATTGTATGACGTTTCAACTCTTATGGAAACCCCAAATCCACCATATGGAGTGTTTACCTATCATAGGGGAGGGAAAATAAATTAATCAAGGAAATGAAATAGATTTATAAATAATGTCATGGTGGAAAACCATTTCACCCATGAAATACCCCTGCATCCACCACAAATACAATTAATACATTTTGAATTGTTGAAAAATAATAAAGAATACCATGAAAACCTCCCCCAGTGCCCAGACTTGAGTTAGTCACTTTCCATGGTGAAGTGCATAGAGATCATGATGTAAATATGTAAGATATTGAATAAGATTGAGATTTGAAGTTAAAATGGGAGGAAGAATAAAGGGGACCAATTTCATTTAAAAAAGATTAATTAATTACATGAGAAATTAAAACGTAAAATAAAAATAATAATACTAAATAAAAATAAAAATGGTCGTTGTCATCCTCTACTTGGTGCCCCGGATTGTGTAGGGATAAGAAGGAATGATTTGAGAGGTAGGTTCTCATATCATTTTATAATAAGAATCTATCATCCACAAGTTGTCAGGAAAGAGCACTGTCGTGGGCTCCATCAAATGATTAGTGTGATTTTGGGGTACTTAGGTGCAGTAGAGTGGCTGACCATGGTCGTCTGTCAAAGGAGAAAGTGAATTAAAACAACTTTTTAAAGGTATTATAGAAATAAAATAGAATAGAATTAAAACACTAGTTAAAATGACGGTAGTTTTTTATAGTTTATAAATCTAGAAGAATTTTTCTGGAAGAAGATTGTATTTTTTTTGTTTTTAATTTCGAAATGAGGTTTGATTAAAAAGGAAAAAAAACAAGCTGTTTTTTTGGACATTATTTAAAAGATGTAATCAATATAACTCAACCTATTCGTTCACTTATTAATCAATATAATTCAAATAAATATCCGCCTAATTATGATCCTCTTATTTGTTAACCATCGAACCGTACAAGAGTTAACTTAACCACAAAGATGGAATTACATAAATACTAGGCTAGCTTCGGAACATGCAATCACATAACCCTGCTTTGATTGTTGTTTTAAGGTTATATTATTGTCATTGGTTAATTAGAGAACATATACATTATGGAAATTAGTATGAATTGTGTTTAGTGATTATATTTGAACTTTACAAATTTATCCCATGTGGTCTTGTATTACCGATTAATATTGCGCTCTCACAATTTACACAAAATCCCGACCTCGCATGTTTTTGTGTTAATTTTTCAATTGATTCTTAGTTTATTACAATTCCAAAACACAATTAATGATCATATTAAGTGAATCACAGTAGTTCAATGATTCAAAATAATTAATTGATGAGGGTAGAAGATAGATCGATCACTAAAAACAACTCTTCCATGTGCAGTGTGGTCATCGTGAAGATGTTTTGCATGAGCAAAGGATTGAAAGTGTATAACCCAATATCATCTCCACTCTTAATTCCAACCCAATTAAGATTATAAATAGAATAATAAAATCAAATAATACAGAAGATTATTTGAAGAAAAATTCATGATACAAACATAAAAGAAAAGAAATACAAAGAGGAGGTGGGAGAGGAGAGCCTTTTTGGAAGAGAGGTTTGCAGAAAGCCTTAATTCTTACAAGAGTTGTGAGGGGCTCCCAAAAGACACCCTTTCGGAAACACATTCCCAAAGTCTCATCCCACCCTCTCAATGTGTGAAAACCCCCTTTAAATAGAGTTTGTGAAGGCTAGGGATACATAACTTTTTAGGTGTGAAATGAACAACTCATCTAAATATTTTATTCCATGTTGTACCGCATATTTTATCTCCAAAACGCGTGAATTGGATGGCCTTCTAGAAGGATGATTTGTGAAAAATCATGTCCCAGATCTTTCCTCAAACTTTGGGCTCAATCCAAGCCCGGATGAAGAAAATATAGCCCAAATACAGAACCCATGTCCATTTTTCCAAGTCCATCCCATCATCGACATAATGGACCATTTATTCCTTCCAAATGCACTCTTTAGCTCTAGTGTCCTGAATAAAAGTTGTATAAAATTATGTTAGGATCATTGTTACAAACAAATAATTTCAATTAATAAATATTATAATATTTATCTTCGAAATACAATAGTATATTTTAAAAGGATAAAATTGTAATTTTCAACAAATTTTCAAATGAATGATCTAATCCAAAATACCTTCTAATTAAACATATTTAACACAATGTGAGGAAATTATATCATTTATTTTCAATAAAATATTCAATAGAAAATTGATTTATCCACTCCCCCGCACATACCCTTTTGCACTCCTGAGCAAAACCTCATATCAAGTAAACATTAATATTAAATCAAAACAAATTTTAAAACACATATCATTGAGATCCATCAATTCCACACGAAGAAACAAAAGATATCATGCCTCATAAAAAACATTATTTCCAGTTATCCATTTATATCATTCAATATATTTCCACTTCATTTATCATCCCATGCACAAAACAGTTATCTCGCTTGAATTTTCTCTCATCACCCAAATATCAAATGTTTTTGCAATGTCTTTCTCATCCAAACTCATACAAGGGTCACCATTGGCTTGATAAAATTCCTACATATTCCCACAATGAGAGTCAAATACATATGTCTATCATGAGGACTTTTCAGGGTTTTTCTATAGCCTTTGGTTGGTATGATTTAGGTGTGAAAAATCTGAGGATGAATGAGGAGGGCTTGACTCTTTTTGAAGAAAAATTGCATTAATCTAATTTTCACTTAAATATTGTCTTCTCCTCAATCCCCATAGAATCAATTCAGATCCATAATCCTGAATAGTCATGGATGGATTACAGAATTCATCATTTTGGCATAAAAAATTTCAATCTTTCCAAAAATGATTTTCTTGAATGCTCCAGATAGGCACAACTTTCCCCCTCTATTATAAGATCCAGAAAGGCACAAATTCTTTTATCATGAAAGCTTTAGAAAGGCACAACTTTTAGTATAATTTTTTTCATCAGCAGCAAAAACATCTCTTCAGAATTTAATTTTTCACCTGAAGTCTCACAAAATGTGGTATCACAACGTAAGACAGCTTCCCCCACAGTTAATCTCAACTAGATTATGCAATTTCACTTCAAGAGTTGGTTGGATAGGGAAAATTGGGTTTTAATGTGGCTAAACAAATAGGTTTTTCATGGTTTCTAAGGAATAAAAGGATTAAATGTTCACGGTAGGCCATTATAAAAGGGATTCATTGAAATAGGGGCTTTAATACCAAACAAATTCCTCAATAATTTAAACATAAGTATCTCAAAAACTCATGTTTTCACAGGAATAAATCAAATTCTGGTTAAATCAAGCATGTTTTGGCTCTCTAAAGAAGTGAGGTGAATGTAAAAAATATGAAAATAATGGTTTAGAAGCCTCACAGGAATGTGGTTTCAAATATAAAGACAAGGAGATGTGGCATGTGATACAAAATTCGTTGTAATTTTCATGAAATTACTAAATATTTGGACTTTAAACAAAGTCATTTCCAGCATTCATTTAAGATCAGTTTCATGGGATAAATTGTTTCACTCGTTGATATGCATTTCAAAATTGTGATGAGAATCATTTCAGCTCAAAAATTTCCAAAAAACAAAGATAATTGAAAAATAAACACACCAAATTTCAAAAAACACACAATTTTTTTTTGTTTTTTTACACTGTAAAACAGTTGAAATTACTAAACTAAAAGGTTCCCTCCCCCACACTTAAAATATTTCATTTTCCTCAATGTTCTCCCATGAGATGATATATGCACATGAAGTGGAGAATTTTTAAATAGGATAAATAATATAATTGTGAAAGGGTTAAGAACAGCCTAATGTGCTCAAGTGATGATGGGGTCATTCAGTGTGATAAAATCCACTGCATCAGTAGGAAGTCCCTCAATGTATCTCTTAAAACAATTCCCATTGACTGTAAATCTCATTCTTGTGTCCTCTTGTGTGATCTCCACTGCACCACAAGGAAAAACTTTAGTCACAACATAAGGACCTAACCATCTGGAACACAACTTACTAGGCCTCATATTCAGTCGTGAACTGTATAGAAGGACTTTCTCTTTAACATGAAACTCCCTTTGTTAGATCAATCTATCATGAGATGCGTTTGATATTTCCTTGTAATGCCTTGAGTTCTCATATGATGGAAATCTAATCTCCTCATGCTCTTAAATTTGCAGCTTCAATTGGATTCCAGCTTGGGCCAAATCCGTGTTTCATTTCTTTATAGCCCAATAAGCCCGATGCAAAACTTCCTTGGGGAGATGACATGCTTCCCCAAAAACAATACGAAATGGGGACATATCAATGGGTATCTTTTATGCTATCATATAAGCCCACAATGTATCATCCAAGCACTTTCTCTAATCCTTACTATTTGGCTTCACGGTTTTCTCCAATATTTGTTTTAACTCACGATATGAAACTTCATCCCGGCCATTTGTTTGTGGGTGGTATGGTGTTGATGTTTTGTGTGTCACCCAATACTTTTTAAGGAGGGAAGAAAAATTCCTATTGAAAAAGTGAGTCCCTTGGCCACTAATGATGACCTTTGGTACTCCAAACCTGCATAAAATTTGATCCTTGACAAAATCCACTACAACATGAGAATAGTCAGTCCTAGTGGCCTTGGCCTCCACACATTTACTCAAATAATCAACCGAAACAAAAATTATAAAAAATTCCAAATGAAATAGGAAAATTAACCATAAAATTAATGCCCCATACATCAAAAATATCACAGAATAGTATGGGTTGTTGGGGCATCCCATGTCTCCTAGAAATGTTCCCATTGTGTTGGAAATGAGAGCATGACTTACGAAACACATGGGAATTATGGAATAAGCTAGGCCAATATTATCCAGATTCCAAAACATTCCTAGCTGTCTGTTGGGGTCCAAAGTGTTCACCACACGCAAGTGTATAAAAAAAATGCAAAACAGACTCAAAATGATGATTGGGAACACACCTTCTAATGACATGGTCACTACACATGTGCCAGAGGTACAGATCATCCCACACATAAAACCTAGACTCACTTTTTAAATTTTGGACTTAATACTTCTTCAAATTTTCTAGGATTTCAGAGGAAACAATGTAATTAACTAAATCATCATACCAAGGATGCGTACCTGAGATGGTAAAAAGATGATCATCGGGGAAAGTGTCCCGAAGTGGTACCTGGTCCAAGTTTTCATTCTATAGTGTGTGAGTAAGCCTACTAATGTGGTCTGCCACCATGTTTTCTGAACCCTTTTTGTCCTTTATCTCAATATCAAATTCTTGAAGAAGGAGCATCCATCAGATCAGCTTGGTCTTTGCATCTAGCTTCTTCAAGAGGTGCCTCAGAGTTGCATGGTTAGAAAAAACAACTACTTTAGAGCCCAATAAATATGAACAAAATTTATCTAAAGAAAATATGATAGAAAGAAACTCCATTTCAGTGGTTTTGTAGCTTGATTGGGCTGAATCCAATTTCCTCGATTCATAGGTGATCACATGTGAACATCCCTCCACCCTTTGAGATAAGAAAACTCCAACCGCGAAGTTAGAGGTGTCACACATAAGCTCAAAAAGAAAGGTCCCACCATGGGGGCCGTATGATCAGTGGAGTGGTCAGACAGTTATTTAGCTCATCTAATGATACCCTGCATGAATCATCAAAATTTAAGTCAATATCTTTTTGAAGCAATTGAGATTAGGGTAGAGATATCTTACTAAAATCTCTGATGAATTGTCGATAAAATCTAGCATGTCCAAGGAGTGATCATAGATCACGCACAGATGTAGGATTTGGCAGGGATGAAAAAATGTCTACCTTAGATTTATCAACTTCAATTCCATGTTCTGAGACAATATGACCTAAGAAAGTTCCCATTTCAACCATGAAATGACATTTTTCAAAATTTAAGACCATATTCTTCTCAATACAACGATGAAACACATCACCCAAACTAGAGAGACATTCATAAAATGAGGATCCATAAACTATAATATCATCCATAAATACATCTATGCAGGTCTCAATGAAATCTAAGAAAATACTCACCATGCATCTCTGGAAGGTACCTGGGCATTGAAAAGTCCAAATGGAATCCTTCGGTAAGCAAAGGTACCGAATGGGCAGGTGAATGTTGTCTTCTCCAGGTCCTCTGCTGCAATGGGAACCTGGAAATATCCAGAGAAACCATCCAAGAAGCAATAATGTGTCCTACATGCAAGTCTCTCAAGCATTTGGTCAATGAATGGAAGTGGGAAATGGTCCTTACGAGTGGATTGATTTAGTTTCCTATAATAAATACACACTCGCCAACTGTTTTTTACTCTCACAGGAACAAACTCTTCATTTTTATTTTTTATAACTGTGAAACCAGTTTTCTTTGGTACAACCTGGACAGGGAAAACCCATTGTGAGTCAGAAATAGGGTAAATTATACCTTCCTCAAGCAATTTTTCAACCTCTTTTCTAATAACCTCCAGAAAAGTTGGATTGAGTATCCTTTGTGGTCGCCTCACCAGGTTATCCCAATCCTCAAAAAGAATCCTATACATGCAAATGGAGAGACTAATACCTGATATGTCATCCAGGGTACCCTGATTTCCCTGATGTTCTCCCTCAAAAGATTCAAAAGTATTTCTTCTTGTTAAAAAGTGAGATTGTTAGCAATGATAAAAAGTAATTTATCACCACTCAACAAGTATGATTATTTGAGATTTTGTTGCAATGGCTTCAGTTCCAGTGCAGGGGTGTGGTGTATGGATGGAGACATAAAAGGAACTGGAATATGTGCACAAAGAGCCTCAGTATTAGAATATACATCATCAAAATCATAAAATAAAGTATCAAATCCATCAGCATACTCTACATCCATGTCATAATCAGAGTTCACATTATCAAAATCAGAATATGACTCCATTTCAAAATACAATTTTAGAGAGTCTTGTTCCTTATAAACGGGTGTGGAATTACTCTTAGACCTCAAACTAGAACCAACACTCATAATCTCCCTAAGCATAGGACAATAAAATTCCATGGTGTTTTTACTTGGTAGTTCAAAATAGGAGATAAAAAATGTAGAATGATCCTATGAGGGGTACTTCAGGGAATCCATAACATTAAATATCCCAACATATCCCCCAAATTCCATGGAAAGTGTACCATCACTATCATTTATGATAGTTTTTGCAGTTTTCAGGAAGGGCCTACCTAAGATAATGGGGGCATGAGAACTTACCTGATCATCTTTCATTTTGAGAAAATAGAAGTCTGCTAGAAAGATCATGTCTCCTACCTGGAAAAGTACATCCTCAAGGACTCATGCTTGATATACCGTAGCTCTATTCGCCAATTGCATGACTACTCTCATCGGATTTAACTCACCAACCTGTAAGGAAGAGAATAGAGAGTGAGGAATCACATGTATTGAATCTCCTAAATTCCAAAGTGAATCAGAGAAGTGAAAATCCCATATGATACATGGGATGGTGAATGTCCCAGGATCCATGCAATTTGTTGGCATTTCTAGAGTTGGTGTAATGAGTGCTAAAACATTCCTTCCAAGATTAACCATCTCATTTCCTTTGAGCCCTCATCGATTAGTACAATGTTCTTTTAAGAATTTGACATACCTTGGAATTTTCTTAATGGCTTAAAGTAGAAGAATATTGATCTCCACACGCTTGAATATGTCCAAAAACTCATTTTTCATTGCTTCTTCATCCATCTTCTTGGTTTGAACAACCCTGTTTGGAAAATGAAGGGGTTTAAGAGGAACATCATCAATCTTTTTCTTACCATTAACTTTCTCCTTGTATTTCTCATAAGTTGGTATGGAATGCAGATTCTCTAGAGTTGGGGTGAATCCCTGTGGAATGGTAGGTACAGATGTATCGTTCATTTGCTTCCCACTTCTCGTTGTGATAGCACTAACATTCCACTTTGGATTTGGAGTGGGTTGGGAAGGTAGATTTTATGAATTCTTACTTACAAGTTCATGGAGGGTGGTGGCAATCCGGCTCATTTGAGTATTCAACTCCCTCAGCTCCGAACCCTGTCTTTTCATCTCATTCTGTTGATTAGGAACAATTGGCTTCAAAAGGTCATCAGTGATAGAATCAACCTTGGTTGGGGGATTCCCATGTTGTTGGCTTGTTGACGCTGGTGATTCTAATATCCATTGGGGTTGTTGGAAACCCTGCATGTAAGGTGGAGGATGCTGGATGTTTTGTTGAAAAGAGGGCCTTTTTTGTTGTCCAGAGCCATACCTCATGTCTGATTGATCCTTCCACCTTTGGTTGTATGTTGTATCAAACATCTTTTGTGGATATGGTTGTTGTTTTTGTTGATATGGTCTCCCAGGGAACACTGCTGCACAATCTTCTGTTTCTTGAGGTTGTGGGAAACATTTAGTTGGGTGGCTTGTCTCAGTGGAAATACCACAAGGCCTTGATGGAGGGGGTTGGGATGTCATTTGATCCAAAGAAATCTACCTCACCATAGTAGTTAATTCTTCCAACATATTATCAATAAAATTACTTTCAAGAGAAGAATGACTTACCTGATGTACTCCCATGACATGTGGTGTACCTCTATAACCAA